>CM054057.1:738523109-739867834 GCA_028641055.1 Alopecurus myosuroides
TCCAAAGACGTGTGTCCGAGTCCTCTCCTGTTCGGTCACCGCTGCCGGTTGGAACTGTTTTCATTAATGTGGATGCTGCCTTGTTTGAATCTTCTAAACGGATGGGGATAGGCGTCGTAATCAGGAACCCATCGGTATGTGTCTGGTTGCTTGCAGCCAGCTCTTTGATGAGGTTATGCGCCGGAACAAGCTGAAGCACTTGCGGTTTTGAGTGCATTATCCCTGGCTCGGGAGGAGGGTTATGAAAAGATCTTCTTAGCTTTTGATTGTCTTTCGGTCGTCCAACGAATTGAATCTCCGGTATGGGATCGCACAGGCATTGGCGTTGTCATCAGAGATATCAAGAGGAAGATGGCTGAGTTCGAGACGGTGGCTATTTTTCATATTACTCGTTTGCTTAATACTTCGGCACACATTTTAGCTCGTCGAGCTGAACTTTCTGGTTCTATTTCTTTCCGGGATGGGGGTCCGGATTGCATTCGTGAATCTCTTTGTAATGATTTAATGTGATCAATAAAGGTTCTGAAGTTTCAAAAAAAAAACGTGCACGGGTGCGTGGCGATGCACAGGAGGGAGAGAGGGGAAGAAGAACGGCGGCTCACCACCGGAGTAGAGGAGGCAGAGGCGCGGTGACGATGGATGACGACGGCAACCGCGGCGAAGGCGTGGACGGCGTCGTAGATGTAGTCGATCCCCGGTTGCGCTCCCGTGTCCAAACCGTAGAGGAAGAAGTGGCCTTCCGATTCCAGGTGGTAGGTGGCTAGGTAGAAGTGGGAGGTGGCGGCGCCATCGGGAGGTTCAGATGATCGGATTCCGGTGAGGTGGCAGCAGAGAAGGAATTCGTCGGGGAGGTGGCGATTGACGGCGGTGGAGAGGAGGGAACAGGGAACCTAGGGGGCCTAGGGTTGGCGCGGAGGCCTAGGGCGCGTTTTATAGGCGCGGAAAGCAAGGGGGGCCGCCGGAGTCGCCGCGCTGTCGCGGTGGCGCAACGGATGCGCTGCCGTACGCCAAACAGATGATCAGCACGCTTTTTGAAGCGTTAAGTGATGGCTTAGGCGGGCTGGGCCGCGCGCGCGTTAGTTTAGGTGGTTTGGGTAGTGCTTAGCTGCCGCGCGCGCTGAGTTTTCCTTTTCTTTTCTTTTTTTTTCTTTTTTTTTTTTTGTAGGCTTTGCTTTTGGAAGAAAAACATAGGGTTTAGTTTAGAGAAAAATTTGGAAAAATTAAGATAAATTCCTTAGGCCAAATGCAAACATTTGGTAGCTTTTATCTCAAAATTTAAATGTTTGATTGTTGTTTAAATTTAAACCAAATTTGGGTGAAATTTTTAATATTAAAGATCATTAATAAAATCAATCATTTAAATAGGGTAACCCCTATGGTAAATAGGCAATTTGAATTGATTTGTTTTGGTATCAACATAAATTCAAAATGGTTCTGTTTTGGGTGCTTGGATTTGAATTTCAAATGTGTTTGGAACATAAATAATTGATTTAAAACCATCATTTTCACAAGTGATCATTATGGAAAAACATGAAACCAATTGATTGTTATTATTTGTGATTTTTATTCAAAATGTTGTAACAGAGCAAGTATGAAACCAATGTTTGAATAAGGTTTGAATTTGAGTTGTGAAAACAGTGAAAAACAAATGCAACAATTAAGAAACAAATGCAACCAACATGGAAACAATATGATGACATGATGCAATACTTTAATAAACATGCAACAAACATTCTAAGGGGATGATTTTCATACTTGGGATGTTACAAAACGCCCCCCCTTGAAGGAATCGCGCCCCGAGATTCCTACTGAGAAATGAAAAGGTCCGGATACTTCTTGCGAAGATCCTCTTCGGTCTCCCACGTTGCCTCTTTATCGGAATGATTCGACCACTGGACTTTCAAGAACTTTGTGCTCTTGTTACGAGCCTTACGCTCGGTCTCATCGAGAATGCGAATAGGGTGCTCCTCATAAGAGAGATCATCTTGCAGTTCGATGGAATCATGATCAACTGCACGATCTGGATCTTTGAAACACTTCTTGAGCTGTGACACGTGGAACACATCGTGCACTTTGGATAGCTTTTCTGGAAGTTCAAGACGATAAGCATTTTCTGCACGCCTTGAGAGGATGTTGAAAGCACCAATGTATCTTGGTGCAAGCTTTCCTTTCACACCGAAACGATGAGTGCCTCTGAGGGGAGTTACACGGAGATATGCCTTATCACCAGGTGCATAGATCATATCCCTGTGCTTGCTATCATAATAGCTCTTCTGACGAGACTGAGCAATCCTGAGATTGTCACGAATGATACGAACTTTCTCCTCGGCTTCCTTAACAATGTCAGGGCCTAAGAGTGAACGTTCACCAGCTCCAGACCAATTGATTGGACTCCTGCATCTGTGGCCATACAGTGCCTCAAATGGTGCCATGCCTAGGCTTGCCTGGTAGCTGTTGTTGTAGGAGAATTCAGCATATGGAAGGCAATCCTCCCATTTCATGCCAAAGGAGAGACCACATGCTCTGAGCATATCCTCGAGAATCTGATTGACTTTCGACTTGCCCCTGAGACTGAGGGTAAGCTGTGCTGAACAGAAGTTTAGTGCCCAATGCTTCTGAAAACTCTTCCAGAAATGAGAAGTGAAGATACTTCCACGGTCTGAGCTTATTTCCAATGGAACACCATGAAGAGGAACTATCTTTGCTGTGTAGAGTTCTGCTAACTGGCTAGCTGAGATAGTTTCCTTGACAGCAAAGAAGTGAGCTACTTTAGTGAGACGATCAATAACAACGAAGATTGCATCGTTGCCCTTTTTGGACTTTGGAAACCCAGTAACGAAGTCCATTTCAATCATGTCCCACTTCCACTCAGGAATTTTCAGAGGTTGGAGTACTGTTTTCTGATGGACTGCCTTAACACGTTGACAAACGTCGCATTCAGAAACGTATTGAGCAATTTCACGTTTCATGCCAGGCCACCAATACAGAGTCTTAAGATCCTGGTACATCTTTGTACTTCCAGGGTGAATGGAGAGAGGAGTTTCATGAGCCTCCTTGAGAATGATATCTTTTAGACTTTGAACTTGAGAAACTGCAATGCGTCCTTCAAAGAACACAGTTCCTTTATCATCAACTGAGAAGGACTTGAATTTCTCCTTGCCTTCCTTGATGTGCTCAACCATCTTCTTGATTTCAGTATCAAGAAGTTGTTCAGAACGAATCTTGTCCTCGAGAGTTGGACTGGCTGTCAAGCTAGCAAGGTAGCCTTGAGGAACAAGACCAAGGTTCAGCTTCTGGAATTCTTCATGAAGTGGAGGTTGGCTTTCCATGATCATGAGATTATTGCAATAGGATTTGCGACTGAGAGCATCGGCCATAACATTAGCCTTGCCTGGAGTGTAAGAAATGGTGAGATCAAAGTCTTTAATCTTTTCAATCCATCTCCTTTGCCTGAGGTTTAGATCTGGTTGAGTGAAGATGTATTTCAGACTCTTATGATCGGAAAAGATTTCAGTTTTGTTACCCAACAAGTACTGTCTCCATTTCTTGAGGGCAAACACAACTGCTGCAAGTTCAAGATCATGTGTGGGATAGTTTTGCTCATGTGGGTTCAACTGACGTGAAGCATAAGCCACAACTTGGCGTTCTTGCATAAGAACTGCTCCTAGGCCTTGGAGAGATGCATCGCAGAATATCTGGAAAGGTTTGGTAGTATCTGGGCCAACCAGAACTGGGGTGGAAGTGAGTTTAGTCTTGAGGAGATTGAAACTCTCGTCACACTGTGGAGTCCAAACGAACTTCTTGTCCTTCTTTGTGAGATCAGTGAGAGGTTTGGCAATCTTGGAAAAGTTTTGGACGAAACGACGGCAATAGCTAGCCAAGCCAAGAAAACTTCTGACTTGCTTCACCGTCTTAGGAGGTTTCCAATCAACAATTGCTTTAACCTTTTCCGGGTCAATGGCTATGCCTTTGGCAGAGATGACATGACCAAGGTAAACAACTTCTGGAATCCAGAACTCACATTTGGAGAACTTGGCATACAGACGATGCTCGCGAAGTTTCATGAGAGTGAGACGAAGATGTTCTCCATGCTCTTCCTCGGATTTTGAGTAGACCAGAATATCATCAAGATATACCACAACGAACTTGTCGAGGTATTCATGGAAGACAGAATTCATGAGTCTTGAGAAGGTTGCCGGTGCATTGGTGAGACCAAAGGACATGACGGTGTATTCATATAGACCGTAACGAGTGGTGAAAGCTGTTTTTGGAATATCTTCCTTTCTGATCTTTATCTGATGGTAACCCATCCTCAAGTCCAACTTTGAGAATATTGAGGCTCCAGCAAGTTGATCAAAAAGATCATCGATACGAGGAATGGGATACTTGTTCTTGATGGTTTTCTCGTTGAGAGGACGATAGTCAACCACGAGTCTTTTTGTTTGATCCTTCTTGGCAACAAACAGAGTTGGGCAACCCCCAAGCGGAGGAACTAGGCTGAATGTAACCTTCTCCATGTACATATCGATTTGCTCCTTCAACAATTTCAGTTCAGGAGGAGCTATCTTGTATGGATGCTTAGAGATTGGTGCAGTACCTGGTTCAAGCTCGATCACGAACTCAACTGCTCTGTCCGGAGGCATCCCTGGCAACTCTTCTGGAAAGACGTCAGGGAATTCACAAACCATCGGAACATTTTCAAGCAGAGGTAGAGGTTTAGCATCCAGGGTGTACAGCTGAACAGAACTTGATTCACTTGGAGAATAAACTATCTGGCCGGAAGGGTGGAACAGAGTTATTGACTTCTTAGCACAGTCAATCGTAGCTTTATTGGCCTTCAACCAATCCATGCCAAGTATGACATCAATGTCAGAATTGCCAAGCAGAATGAGGGAAGCAAGGAATATGTGACCTCCAATCAAGATCTGATTCTCGTGACTGATCTTGGAAGTTTGCATAGTTGCTCCAGGGGAGTTTACTACTAGCGGGGAACCCAAACCAACAAAATGTAGTTTAACTGCTGTAGCAAAGATTTTGACACGAACGAATGCGATGCTCCGGTATCAAACAACACTTTAGCTGGGTTAGAGTTTACGGGGAATGTACCGAGAACGACGTCAGCAGCTTCCTCAGCTTTGTCGCCTTGATATGATTCACCCTCGCGGTCCTCCCGACAGGCCTGTTGTTGGAGTTGAAGGCTTTAGCCGGGGGAGCACGAACCATTGCCTGTTGGTGTTGGGGCGAGGAGGTGGTGGAGGTAGCTGCCTCTGAGTGCACTTATCAGCGTAGTGCCCAGTCTCCTTGCACTTGAAGCAAGTGACGACACGAGGAGGACCTGGCCTTGGCTGCCCCATTGGAAACCTCTGACCCTGCATCTGAGATGGGTTGGGTGGGCGGGGACCAAAGCCTGGAGAAGCTTGGGCATTTGGAGCCCTAGTGACAGCACTGTTTGGCACCCAGATGCGGCGCTTCTGCGGAGGGGTGGTCATGTTGGAGGAGGAACCACCCTCACGCGAGTGCTTGCGCGACTCCTCGAACGCCTTGCGCCCATTCTCCTCATTGAGCGCGGTGTTCACGAGCTCCACGAAGTCCTTGCACTTGACGTTGGTGAGAGCGTACTTCAGTTCGGGTTAAAACCTCGGCGGAACCTTGCCATCTTCTTGGCTTCAGTGGACACCTCGTCACCAGCGTATCGAGCGAGACGATTGAACCCGTTCTGGTAGCCGAGGACGTCCAGCTTGCCCTGTTTGAGAGAGCAGAATTCCTCACGCATCCTTTCCATGAGACCATCTGGGATGTGGTGCTTCAGGAAGGCATCCTTGAAACAACCCCAGGTGATAGGATAGCCAGCTCTCATGGTCTGGTAGTTCTCCCACCAGGTAGCTGCCTGGCCCTTCAGTAGGTAGGTGGCATACTTGACCTTATCTTCCTCAGCAACATGAGCAATCTCCAGAGCCCTGTTCATCTCCCTGATCCAGTCATCAGCCTCCAGAGGCTCACGTGTTGCCACGAAAGCTCTTGGCCCCATGCTCAGAAACTCCTTGATGCTGACTCGCGGAGCATTCTGGTTGTTGTGCTGGTTAGCCTGGATCTGGGCCATCTGAGCCACGACCTGAGTCATCTGAGTCAACAGCTCCGTGAGCGGAGGTGGTTCAGGCGGGGAGTTCCTGGTTGGAGGCATCCTGAAGAGAAATGCATTTTAGCACAACAACAGAAAAGGATAGACTTGGTAACCGAAAGAGAGATTATTCCGACGCATGAATAGATAACCAACAGGTACATCATCACAGGTTCCAATACATCAGAATATCCAACAACCATTACATGGTTCGAAATCCAAAGGATAACTAACATAGCTAGGAATGGATACATCGGTACTCCCATGCTCATCACGCAGGACGCGGCGAGTAGTACGACGAGAGATACGGTGCGGAGGAATCCCCCGGAAGTAGGTATGACGACGATCCACGTAGAGCGGGACTGCTCTGAGAGCAACTCTCGGTGTGGTGAAGTAGAAAGCGTCGTCTCCCTGTGCTCCATAGCGGGAATCCCTGTGTAACCAGCTCCAAGGTCGAGAAGTGGACCTCTGATCGGCTCGTAACCTCCAGCATCTGGCAGCGGTAACCCAGCTGTCTGAACGCAACGTGCAAAGCGCTCATCTCCAACAAAATCTGTGGTGTACGTCGCCAGACGAGTGAGAGCAAGGTGGAGCTGCTCCCTGACTGAGGCTAACTCCTGAGAAAGTGTGGAAGCAACTGCGTCACTGTGCCTCACGAACTGAGCAGTGGTGTGCAGCCTGGAGCTATCAGACTCGTAGGTATCCAGGTTGCCGTGGAGAGTGAAGTGAACTCCCGCCGACGTGATGTAACCACGGGGGATGTGACGATAGATAGAATCGTCAAACCCCCAGTAGTCAGCACGGAGGACGGTGAGACTGAGACTCACGTAAGCTGCCTGCTGCACGGCCATATCCACTGTGGAACCTACTGCCTCGTAGCGGTGGACAACGCTCCTACCATCATCCGACAGAATGTAGACGATAGCCCGGTAGTAGGTCTGGTCAAACTCTCGCTGCTGCTCGTAGACCTGGTACTCTGGTGCCCAATGGAACCCCAGATAGGTCACCATGTCTCTCAGCATCTCCGGATAACCGGCGGTGCTCTCACAGCGAGTCATCCGAACCACCGCGGAAGAACCTGAGATCCATCTGCAGATGATTTGGGAGGTTTTGATTAGACTCCGGTAGAAGAAATGAAGTGGAAAACAACAGCAAGGTTTCAACGGACGAAAGGTTCTTTAGAAGAACAGGATATCGAAGCAACATCGGGGAAAACGAAACCAAAAGTCCTGAGGTACTAAGGAGAACCCAAAAAACGTGAAATCCTAACTTGAAAGTTTAGGTGAGAACAGAAAACAAACGTTGCACTTCCTTACCCAGAAAAGGGTGGGTGGGTGGAAAGAAGAAAAAATGGCAGAATTCCTACTCTCACGTTTCATTTTTCCTATATAGCTACAAAATAGTTTCTAGACTCAATGCGACTAGAGTAAAAGGGATCCTACAGGCAGACAGGCTCTGATACCATTTGTCGCACCCGGACTTCTAGAGATACTCACCGTACGAATTGAACAGTATTTGGTTGGATTACGGGGCTTAACGGCTCCGCGTCCCCTTACGGGTAGGCCAGCACTTATGCGACAACCAACCGTTACTGTTCACCGTCGATGTAACTATCCCGTAGAAATCAGGATACTACCATTGACGTACTTTCATACCATACACACATGGTGCGTCAACGGTTTTTTGAACAAAAGGATAAACACAACATGCTCTAAGACACAAAAGATTGAAATAGGTTGCAAATGGCCTTCACTAAGGCAGAAATATCAAATACAATCATCCAGTGGACACATGTCCCAACATAGCATTCATTACATCAGCGGAAGCAATCAAAGGTGTCTGGGTACAGACAAATCCAACAGGCTTAAGAAGCCGGAGAAAAAAAAGAAACGAAGCCCATCCACGTAGGTCCTGGATCCAGCCCTGGTCCTGCTATCTACTCGTCTGCAGTCTCGTCAAACTCCACGAAGTAGCCATCCTGGGTGGTCATCGTAGCGTAGTCGTAGTCTGCGTAAACCACAGCCCCAAAGGGGTCAGTACAACAACGTACTGGCAAGCAAGACTTCACAGTTCACCAAAGTGTAACCCGTCAACACCAAGCACAGATGCTTGGGATCAACGGAAGAAGGGTATGAAAGATGCTGCAACTGACTGCACTAACCATCTACAGAACATACTACACTTCCGGTTATAACAGAAAGAGATAAGATGCGTATCGTAACCAACTATAGCTAACCACCAAACAAACCCATCCTGGATCTCGCCCCTTATCCAAAGATGCAATCCGAGGATAACTCACACAGTTGGATTAATGATGGATCAAGTTGTTGTGTCAATAAGCCTACTAGTCAAGGTTATCATTTAGGCGTAAGTTGTTTCTGAGTTCTTGTTAGCCGTACTTTCACCAAGTCATCCATAACCGCGGAAAACACGGCTTCTCGAGAAGATTTATCCCTGCAGGGGTGCACCAATTTGGCCGTACACGTAAGAATAACCCGCCAGATGGGAAGGCCTTTCCCACCAAGCGGGCACTCAACTCAACTCAACTCTTCTTCGCATCAAGCCCAAAGCACCACGTGCTCTGCGTGCGCGCTAATCGAGCCCCCGAAGAAAAGGAGGACCCTCATAGCACTGGAAGACCACGCCGCCCTAAATGCCGACTACAAAAGTTCCACCCTGGCCTCGGGTTCGTACCTGCATATGCGTGCATCAAATGGAAAGCCCGAATAAGTGTGGTGATTTGGACGAGATGCGGATCGAGTCAAATTGAGGGGGGCGCCATACACGTTCCCACATGCGATAGTGCGCTCATCATGGATCAGTAGACAAGACCCTTTTCCTATTAGGGTCGACACTAGCAGGCCTCAAAACCACGCCGGGCCTCCTGCCGGTGCCTTATCAGCAAATTATTATTACCTCAAATTAACAGGTTGTTGTTTAACATCGAGCCCCAGATATAACAGATATAATAACAGAAAGTAATTGATAACAGACTCGAGCAAAACAACCCTAAGCATGCTAGTAAGACACGGGCCCAAGCAACGGGGTTTTAGGACTGGAGGTGTGGCAATATCAGGGTTTAGGGTATCATGTGATAGGTTCGTAACAGAAACAACTACCACTATGGCTAGCAGAAAAGAACAACGTAAAGTATCGGTAACCAATGTTGAAAGGAACACAATGGTTCATGTGAGTGATAACTTGCCTGCAAACCCAGTAGCCGGGTACTGAGCTAGATCCTCAGAAGGGGTGTCGTAAAGGTCGTCGGTATCAACGTCGTCGTCTATTCGGAGAAGAAGCAAACAAACAAGGCAGAAATATAAACAATCATTGTCATGGCATAGTGCACAATCAAATATGATGCATGTCAAGTTAATAGATGCATCAAAATAAACTAATTGATATGATAACACAATTTAAATGGACACATATGCAATTTTGAGTTGCATATGAAAAGTCAATGGATTTTGGTTAGATTATTTGTTTTCCAACTAAACAACAGGTGTTAGTGGTTTAGTATGATGCATGCAAAAGGAAAACAGCAAAATAACAACATTAGAATCAAATTAAGATAGGGTGTAGCAATTTAGAATTTTATTATTAATTTAGGGAATTTTTGGGTGCCCTAAAGGTGACACACAAGTATTTGTTGTTTTCAACCATTTAAATTGTTCAAAACAAATACAAAGTTATATTTGAAAATAACATCAAATTTTAGTTGGATTACATGTTTCAAATATTGTAATTGGAGTTTGGGTTATTTAATTATGAATTAAACAATATTAAACAAGTTTTAAATGAATTTAAAACAAGTTTGAATTTAATTGATTTTTTATTTGTTCACAACATGAATTCAAACTCACATTTGAAAAGTTCACACTTTGATGGTTTGAAAACATATTTTGCATGTTCAAAAATATTTTATTTTGAGCAAGTTATGATTTTATCAAATTTCAATGAATTAAACAAGTATTAAAATATTTAGGCAATTTAAATTATTCAAACCAGAAAACAAAATTTATATTTGAATAGGTTATTTGAATTAGCATTGAAAACATATTTTATTTGCATGATTTGGAATTTTTATGAATTACTTATGAATTTTGGCAAAATACCAATTGATTGATTTGAATTTAAATTTGAATTGCAATTTGAAAGTTCAAAAACAGTACACAAATAGATTATTTGGAAAGGTTATGAAATTTGGATCAGAAACATAAAACATTTAGTTATTGGAATTTTAGATTAAAAGTTATTAAAGTTTGAAGTTTTAGTTTAAAATCTGTTATTTAAAAGATTCTGGAATTAACAGGAATTCGCAGGAAACTTTTCCTACTGCACTGCCATCTACACGCTGCCACTGCCGCGTGGGCCAAAGGCCAGCGGGGCTCAGCGCACGCTTGCGTGGCCGTGGCAGTCAATGACTGGTGGGCCTCCTGCGCGTGGAAATAATTCCACCAAAAAAAGTGGGGCGCTGCGGCTCGAACCCGCGACCAACGCTTGCACGCACAAGGGCAGTGCCACTGCGCTGTTTCTTCAGATTCGACAGAGATGCAGACGCGGTCAGGTTAACACATACTTCGCAATGTTAACTGAAACTTTAACTGACGAGCAAAACCTTGCTCGACTGACAGAACAAGGGCTCGCCGGCGTTGATCTTCACGGTGGTGCTCGCTGCGGTTGGGTGCTGACGTGTGCAGAACGTGCACGGGTGCGTGGCGATGCACAGGAGGGAGAGAGGGGAAGAAGAACGGCGGCTCACCACCGGAGTAGAGGAGGCAGAGGCGCGGTGACGATGGATGACGACGACAACCGCGGCGAAGGCGTGGACAGCGTCGTAGATGTAGTCGATCCCCGGTTGCGCTCCCGTGTCCAAACCGTAGAGAAAGCAGTGGCCTTCCGATTCCAGGTGGTAGGTGGCTAGGTAGAAGTGGGAGGTGGCGGCGCCATCGGGAGGTTCAGATGATCGGATTCCGGCGAGGTGGCAGCAGAGAAGGAATTCGTCGGGGAGGTGGCGATTGACGGCGGAGAGGAGGGAACAGGGAACTAGGGGGCCTAGGGTTGGCGCGGAGGCATAGGGCGCGTTTTATAGGCGCGGAAAGCAAGGGGGGCCGCCGGAGTCGCCGCGCTGTCGCGGTGGCGCAACGGATGCGCTGCGTACGCCAAACAGATGATCAGCACGCTTTTTGAAGCGTTAAGTGATGGCTTAGGCGGGCTGGGCCGCGCGCGTTAGTTTTTGGTGGGTTGGGTAGTGCTTAGCTGCCGCGCGCGCTGAGTTTTCCTTTTCTTTTCTTTTTTCCTTTTCTGTTTTTTTTTGTAGGCTTTGCTTTTGGAAGAAAAACATAGGGTTTAGTTAGAGAAAAATTTGGAAAAAAAATTAAGATAAATTCCTTAGGCCAAATGCAAACATTTGGTAGCTTTTATTCTCAAAAATTTAAATGTTTGATTGCTGTTTAAATTTAAACCAAAATTTGGGTGAAATTTTTAATATAAAGATCATTAATAAAATCAATCATTTAAATAGGGGAACCCCTATGGCAAATAGGCAATTTGAATTGATTTGTTTTGGTATCAACATAAATTCAAAATGGTTCTGTTTTGGGTGCTTGGATTTGAATTTCAAATGTGTTTGGAACATAAATAATTGATTTAAAACCATCATTTTCACAAGTGGTCATTATGGAAAAACATGAAACCAATTGATTGTTATTATTTGTTGATTTTTATTCAAAATGTTGTAACAGAGCAAGTATGAAACCAATGTTTGAATAAGGTTTGAATTTGAGTTGGGAAAAACAGTGAAAAACAAATGCAACAATTAAGAAACAAATGCAACCAACATGGAAACAATATGATGATGATGCAATACTTTAATAAACATGCAACAAACATTCTAAGGGGATGATTTTCATACTTGGGATGTTACAGAAGTCTGACGACGTTAGCTTGGGAATCCCTCCGGCTTGGCCTGGGCAGGGATTGGACGCCATCGGTTATCTTCAGGACTCTTAGTCCAAGTTGTATCTTGTCCGTAGTCGGACACTATGTTTTTTCTTCCGCTTTATTTGGATCTTTGTATTGTATCAGTTGTATCCGTGGCTCGTTTGAGTCTTCTTGTATATATCTTTTCTGTTGTTCTTGCGGAATATTCGTGAACTGTTGTAATGTTATCACAAGTGGCAACCTGGAATCGGTTATTATGTGGATTTTGGCGGGAATGCTGAAATCTGCATAGTGCCCGATCTCGGGGCGTCACAAATGGTATCAGAGCATGGTTTCCGATTCCCGAAGTTGTTTCGATACGAATGGTTATCGAAGCAACGGGTCCGCAAAGCCTGTAGGATAACCTCGCTAACGGTCGTGTTTCTAGAGTGTCAAAAACTATTTGTACAAAACCTGTTTTGGAAACATCTCAATAGGATTCTTGTTTTCTCCTTATCTCTATTCTATTTCTCCTCCTACCTTATTTGTTTTGGAGTCTCTTCCCTTATCTATCTTTCAAAGTTTTAGGATCCTACGTGGGTGGACGTTTTCTGAGCCTTTAACCTAATACGTTCGATCATCGGAAGATTCCTGGTGGAAGAACATCGTCGTCACTCCGAGCAAGAATCTCTTGTTAGTGGTGTCGAGAAGCCCTTGTTAGTGGTGTCGAGGAGATCAACTGGAAGCATGAAGAATCGATAGTCGAACTTCTTTCCCTCCCGGGTTAGGGGGTGGATTGCGAGGGCGCAATCCCTTGTTAGTGGTGTCGTCTGTAACACCCGGGGTGTTACTGCCCCAATTAGAATTTTGTTGCTTGTTGTTTTTATTTTTGCATCGCATGGCATCGTGGCATCACGCATTCTCTCGCATTTAAAACGTGCATATGTTTGAAATAAATCAAACCCTATTTTTCTACAATTTTCTGGAGATTATGTGGTGCATAAAACCTATTTTATTAGCATTTCTATTTATAAAAAAAAATGTTTTGAGTGGCCAGACAGGCCAACAAGGCCCAGCCGGCCACCCCACCTAGACCTAACCCTAGCCCACCTAACACACTCACGCGACACACGCACAGAACACACGCACGCACGCACGGAAGGGGATCGATCGATCCCCAACCTCCAGCGCCGCCTCCCTGCCTCTCGCTCTCTGCCTCCTCTTGGTTGATCCTCCTCCCCTCCCCTCGCTTGCTCGTCGTCCTCCCTGCCCCCCTCGTCCCCTTCCTCCCGGTCGCCCACCTCGCCTCCCTCCTCTAGTCTCCCGAGCTCTGCACAGCGACGCCGCCATGGTCGGTCTCCACCTCGCCGAGCTCACCTCCGGCGCCTCGCAGCGAGGACGACGCCGTCGCCTCCCTCCTCTCCAGCTCCGGTCGGTGAGCTGCCTCCTACCGCGGCCTCCTCTCCATGGCCGAAGCCGCGCCCCGTCGCCGGCATCCTCCCCACCTCCGAGCTCGTCGCCGTCGCCCCTCTCTACTCCCAGCTCATGCCCGCCGACCACGTAACCGCGGCCACGACCACCTACAGCTCGAGCTCCGCCGCCTCCCCCTGGCCGCCCTCCCGAGCTCGCCGTCCCTGCCGCACCTCTGTCCACGCGAGCGCCTCCAGGGCCGGCCATGCTGTGCGACCCGTACCGCTGCTCCTCGCGGCGGCCGCTGCCACCACCACGACCGCGCGTTCGTGCTCGAGGAGGCCACCATCGAGTCCATCCACCGCGCCTTCGCCGCCGGCGTGCTCACCTCGTGCGACCTCGTCGAGCTCTACCTGCGCCGCATCGCGTCCCTCGACCCGAACCTCCACGCCGTGGTCGAGCTCGATGCCGACGGCGCGCTCGCCGCCGCCGACCGCGCCGACTCCGCCCGCCTCCTCCTCGGTGGCGCCGCGCTCCCTCCGCTCCGGCCTCCGTCCGTGACGCCTGCTAGCTGCTCGATAGGTTGTCCGCAAGAACACTTGACGTTTCATGGGCTAGTTTGCGTCCATGCGTCATTTTTTGGCGAGGCCTTCGTGCCCCGTGCATGACCGTGCTCGTTTCTTCCATGTGAGCTCACATCGCACGACCGCGTCCATGTTGGGGTCACGGTGCCGTCGTGCTTTGCCGCCTCCATTCGTGTTCGCGACCGTGCCAAGTTTCTCGTTGTGGTGGATTCGCCAAGCCCGCCAAGATCGTCATCGATTCCCACATATTTGGATCGCCAAGTACGCTACGACGACGATGACCATGTGTTGTGACTACCTCTACTTCGGAACCTGAGAACAACTACTTCCTCGACGGCACGAGAACGTCTACTTCCACTACCCCTCGACATTGAAGGTTATGTTGCATTTGGCCACGACTACTTCGACTACGGAGCGAGAACGACTACTTCGTCTACTTCCTCTACGCATCGACGACGTTGTCCGAAGACCCTCCTTCCAACGTTCGAACCCAAACCCCAACCCTATACCTATATGCCTATTTTCTAAATGTCATCTATATCGTGCATATTAAATCATTCATGTGTTGCATTGCATTTTGTGGGTGCGGCAATAGTAATATCACCTAATAATTAAATATGGAATGAGTTGGGATAATTAAATATTGTCCCGGTTCCATTTAAATTGTGTAGCTCATCTACATCCTTGCCTCTCCCTGTTAACAACATTTAATATTGATGGGTAAATAAATAACGTGAACCTCCTAAATTAAATGTTGGGCTTCCGGCTCAATGTAAATTGATTTAATTGCATAAATCATAACTAATTCATTTTAACTCCAAATTTGAAAAGTAAAATATGTTTTCCTATCAAAATTCTCTAAACTTTGCAAATATCAACTTTGTTTTCTATTTTGAATAATTTAAATTGCTGAAAACAACTGTTTTTTAATTAATGCATTTAAAATTACCAATTTAGTAACTTGCTCATCTAAAATCCAAATTCAACAAATGAAATATGTATTCCATCTACAATTTTGTATTCTTTCCAAATATGAATTTTGTTATCTGTTTTGAACAATTAAAATGGGTGAAAACAATAAATGTTTGTGTAACTCACTTAAGAAGCCAAATTTCATAACTTAATAAATACAATTCTAAACTTGGTAAACACCTTATCAAATTGAAGCTATTGTTGTTTTCTCTTTGTTTTCCTCATCCATGCATCATCCTAATCAACTTTCACATGATGGTTATTTGTAGATAATTTAATTCAACATTAATTCGTGGGCTTTTCTATATGCAACCCAAATTGCATGTGGGCCCATTCAATTATGTTTATCATGTCAACTAGTTTATCTTTGATGCATCCTTAAACTTGTCATGCATCCATATCTTGATCATGCTGGATCTTTTGCCGTAGAAGTAATTGTTGCATCCGGTGTTTGTTCTAGTTCGTTGCTTCTTCCCGGATAGGACGTTGAGATGGTGTGAGCAACGACAAGTTCTGTGGATGTACCTCTACTTGCTGGATTCCAGGCAAGTATACTCACTTGCTGCCAAATGACTGCCTTTCATCACTTGTTACCGATTCTTTCCATTATCTTTATGCTAGCCTTATGATTCGATGCTTGTGTCTCGATCCTATCATATGTTTACCTTGCAGCCATGATATAGCCTTCCTTCCACTTCCTATTAATTGTTGTTTGTTTACCCCGTTAGCCCTCGTGTCGTAGTTGCATGCTTAGTGTTGTTTGCGCTCAAGTCTTGTTGTCCGTCTTATCACCTGTTTAGTTGATAGTTGGGTTTCAATTCAATCAACAACATGTTAATGTTTTGGGTAATAATAATTTGATGATAAGGCACCGGCAGGAGGCCCGGCGTGGTTTTGAGGCCTGCTAGTGTCGACCCTAATTAGGAAAAGGGTCTTGTCCATTGATCCATGATGAGCGCGCTAACCGCATGTGGGAAGCGAGTATGGGCGCCCCCCGCAATTCTGATTCGATTCGCATCTCGTCCAAATCGCCTCATTTAGTTCGGGTTTTCCATTTGCCGCATGCATATGCAGGTGCGAACCCTTGGCGCCAGGGTGGAATTTTTGTAGTCGGCATTTAGGGAGACACGTTCTTAGAGTGCTATGAGGGTCCCGTTTTCTTCGTGGGGCTTGATTAGCCGTGCGCTCAACTGCACGGGCTTCTTTGGGCTTGATGCGAAGAAGAGTTGGGTTGTGTTGAGTACCTCGCTTGGTGGGTTTGCTCCCCGCCTGGCGGGTTATTCTTACGTGTACGGCCAAATTGGTGCATCCATGCAGGGTTAAATCTTCTCGAGAAGCCGTGTTGTCCGCGGTTATGGATGACTTGGTGAAAGTGCTGGCTAACAAGTACTCAGAACAACGTACACTTAATGATAATAACGTGACTAGTAATATAGATTACCTCCACCATAAAAATGAATGTCACCCTAATCAACAGTGTGAGTTTCCTTGGGTTGCTTCCTTAGTAGGGGGTGACATTGGATGGGTATTGTTTGGTGAGTAGTTGTAGCTGATTCTGATACGCTATCTTATCCCTTTCTTTTAGCCGGATGTTGTAGCGAGTCTCTGTAGTTAGTTAGTGCAGCCCGCTGCCGCTTCTTTGCAATAATCCTTTCCCTTCCGTTGAACCCAAAGTATTTGTATCTTGTGATGATTGGTTATGCTGGTATCTTGTGAGTATGGTTTATCCACTTGCCAGTACTTAACCGTACTGACCCACGAATCCCTTTCGTGGCTGCATATTCCACATTGCAGTCAACAGGTTTGAAGTCTGACGACGTTAGCTTGGGAATCCCTCCGGCTTGGCCTGGGCAGGGATTGGACGCCATCGGTTATCTTCAGGACTCTTAGTCCAAGTTGTATCTTGTCCGTAGTCGGACACTATGTTGTTTTTTCCGCTGTTATTTGGATCTTTGTATTGTATCAGTTGTATCCGTGGCTCGTTTGAGTCTTCTTGTATATATCTTTTCTGTTGTTGTTGCGGAATATTCGTGAACTGTTGTAATGTTATCACAAGTGGCAACCTGGAATCGGTTATTATGTTGATTTTGGCGGGAATGCTGAAATCTGCATAGTGCCCGATCTCGGGGCGTCACAAATGGTATCAGAGCATGGTTTCCGATTCCCAAAGTTGTTTCGATACGAATGGTTATCGAAGCAACGGGTCCGCGAAGCCTGTAGGATAACCTCGCTAACGGTCGTGTTTCTAGAGTGTCAAAAACTATTTGTGCAAAACCTGTTTTGGAAACATCTCAATAGGATTCTAGTTTTCTTCTTATCTCTATTCTACTTCTCCTCCTACCTTATTTGTTTTGGAGTCTCTTCCCTTATCTATCTTTCAAAGCTTTAGGATCCTACGTGGGTGGACGTTTTCTGAGCCTTTAACCTAATACGTTCGATCATCGGAAGATTCCTGGTGGAAGAACATCGTCGTCACTCCGAGCAAGAATCTCTTGTTAGTGGTGTCGAGAAGCCCTTGTTAGTGGTGTCCAGGAGATCAACTGGAAGCATGAAGAATCGATAGTCGAACTTCTTTCCCCTCCCGGGTTAGGGGGTGGATTGCGAGGGCGCAATCCCTTGTTAGTGGTGTCGTCTGTAACACCCGGGGTGTTACTGCCCCAATTAGAATTTTGTTGCTTGTTGTTTTTATTTTTGCATCGCATGGCATCGTGGCATCACGCATTCTCTCGCATTTAAAACGTGCATATGTTTGAAATAAATCAAACCCTATTTTTCTACAATTTTCTGGAGATTATGTGGTGCATAAAACCTATTTTATTAGCATTTCTATTTATAAAAAAAAATGTTTTGAGTGGCCAGACCAGGCCAACAGGGCCCAGCCGGCCACCCCACCTAGACCTAACCTAGCCCACCTAACACACTCACGCGACACACGCACACAGAACACACGCACGCACGCACGGAAGGGGATCGATCGATCCCCAACCTCCAGCGCCGCCTCCCTGCCTCTCGCTCTCTGCCTCCTCTCGGTCGATCCTCCTCCCCTCCCCCTCGCTTGCTCGTCGTCCTCCTGCCCCCCCTCGTCCCCTTCATCCGGTCGCCCACCTCGCCTCCCTCCTCTAGTCTCCCCGAGCTCTGCACAGCGGCGCCGCCATGGTCGGTCTCCACCTCGCCGAGCTCACCTCCGGCGCCTCGCAGCGAGGACGACGCCGTCGCCTCCCTCCTCTCCAGCTCCGGTCGGTGAGCTGCCTCCTACCGCGGCCTCCTCTCCATGGCCGAAGCCGCGCCCCATCGCAGGCATCCTTCCCACCTCCGAGCTCATCGCCGTCGCCCCTCTCTACTCCCAGCTCATGCCCGCCGACCACGTAACCGCCCACGACCACCTACAGCTCGAGCTCCGCCGCCTCCCTCCTGGCCGCCCTCCCGAGATCGCTGTCCCTTTCGCACCTCTGTCCAGCGAGCGCCTCCAGGGCCGGCCATGTTGTGCGACCTCGTACCGCTGCTCTCGCGGCGTCCGCTGCCACCACCACGACCGCCGCGTTCGTGCTCGAGGAGGCCACCATCGAGTCCATCCACCGCGCCTTCGCCGCCGGCGCGCTCACCTCGTGCGACCTCGTCGAGCTCTACCTGGGCCGCATCGCGTCCCTCGACCCGACCCTCCACGCCGTCGTCGAGCTGGATGCCGACGGCGCGCTCGCCGCCGCCGACCGCGCCGACTCCGCCCGCCTCCTCCTCGGTGGCGCCGCGCTCCCTCCGCTCCGGCCTCCGTCTGTGACGCCTGCTAGCTGCTCGATAGGTTGTCCGCAAGAACACTTGACGCTTCACGGGCTAGTTTGCGTCCATGCGTCATTTTTTGGCCGAGGCCTTCGTGCCCCGTGCGTGACCGTGCTCGTTTCTTCCATGTGAGCTCACATCGCACGACCGCGTCCATGTTGGGGTCACGGTGCCGTCGTGCTTTGCCGCCTCCATTCGTGTTCGCGACCGTGCCAAGTTTCTCGTTGTGGTGGATTCGCCAAGCCCGCCAAGATCGTCATCGATTCCCACATATTTGGATCGCCAAGTACCGCTACGACGATGATGACCATGTACGTGTTGTGACTACCTCTACTTCGGAACCTGAGAACAACTACTTCCTCGATGACACGAGAACGTCTACTTCCACTACCCCTCGACATTGAAGGTTATGTTGCATTTGGCCACGACTACTTCGACTACGGAGCGAGAACGACTACTTCGTCTACTTCTATACGCATCGACGACGTTGTCCGAAGAGCCTCCTTCCAACGTTTGAACCCAAACCCCAACCCTATACCTATATGCCTATTTTCTAAATGTCATCTATATCGTGCATATTAAATCATTCATGTGTTGCATTGCATTTTGTGGGTGCGGGCAATAGTAATATCACCTAATAATTCATGAGTCTTGAGAAGGTTGCCGGTGCATTGGTGAGACCAAAGGACATGACGGTGTATTCATATAGACCGTAACGAGTGGTGAAAGCTGTTTTTGGAATATCTTCCTTTCTGATCTTTATCTGATGGTAACCCATCCTCAAGTCCAACTTTGAGAATATTGAGGCTCCAGCAAGTTGATCAAAAGATCATCGATACGAGGAATGGGATACTTGTTCTTGATGGTTTTCTCGTTGAGAGGACGATAGTCAACCACGAGTCTTTTTGTTTGATCCTTCTTGGCAACAAACAGAGTTGGGCAACCCCAAGCGGAGGAACTAGGCTGAATGTAACCTTTCTCCATGTACATATCGATTTGCTCCTTCAACAATTTCAGTTCAGGAGGAGCTATCTTGTATGGATGCTTAGAGATTGGTGCAGTACCTGGTTCAAGCTCGATCACGAACTCAACTGCTCTGTCCGGAGGCATCCCTGGCAACTCTTCTGGAAAGACGTCAGGGAATTCACAAACCATCGGAACATTTTCAAGCAGAGGTAGAGGTTTAGCATCCAGGGTGTACAGCTGAACAGAACTTGATTCACTTGGAGAATAAACTATCTGGCCGGAAGGGTGGAACAGAGTTATTGACTTCTTAGCACAGTCAATCGTAGCTTTATTGGCCTTCAACCAATCCATGCCAAGTATGACATCAATGTCAGAATTGCCAAGCAGAATGAGGGAAGCAAGGAATATGTGACCTCCAATCAAGATCTGATTCTCGTGACTGATCTTGGAAGTTTGCATAGTTGCTCCAGGGGAGTTTACTACTAGCGGGGAACCCAAACCAACAAAATGTAGTTTAACTGCTGTAGCAAAGATTTTGACACGAACGAATGCGATGCTCCGGTATCAAACAACACTTTAGCTGGGTTAGAGTTTACGGGGAATGTACCGAGAACGACGTCAGCAGCTTCCTCAGCTTTGTCGGCCTTGATATGATTCACCCTCGCGGTCCTCCGACAGGCCTGTTGTTGGAGTTGAAGGCTTTAGCCGGGGGAGCACGAACCATTGCCTGGTTGGTGTTGGGGCGAGGAGGTGGTGGAGGTAGCTGCCTCTGAGTGCACTTATCAGCGTAGTGCCAGTCTCCTTGCACTTGAAGCAAGTGACGACACGAGGAGGACCTGGCCTTGGCTGCCCCATTGGAAACCTCTGACCCTGCATCTGAGATGGGTTGGGTGGGCGGGGACCAAAGCCTGGAGAAGCTTGGGCATTTGGAGCCCTAGTGACAGCACTGTTTGGCACCCAGATGCGGCGCTTCTGCGGAGGGGTGGTCATGTTGGAGGAGGAACCACCCTCACGCGAGTGCTTGCGCGACTCCTCGAACGCCTTGCGCCCATTCTCCTCATTGAGCGCGGTGTTCACGAGCTCCACGAAGTCCTTGCACTTGACGTTGGTGAGAGCGTACTTCAGTTCCGGGTTAAAACCTCGGCGGAACCTTGCCATCTTCTTGGCTTCAGTGGACACCTCGTCACCAGCGTATCGAGCGAGACGATTGAACCCGTTCTGGTAGCCGAGGACGTCCAGCTTGCCCTGTTTGAGAGAGCAGAATTCCTCACGCATCCTTTCCATGAGACCATCTGGGATGTGGTGCTTCAGGAAGGCATCCTTGAAACAACCCCAGGTGATAGGATAGCCAGCTCTCATGGTCTGGTAGTTCTCCCACCAGGTAGCTGCCTGGCCCTTCAGTAGGTAGGTGGCATACTTGACCTTATCTTCCTCAGCAACATGAGCAATCTCCAGAGCCCTGTTCATCTCCCTGATCCAGTCATCAGCCTCCAGAGGCTCACGTGTTGCCACGAAAGCTCTTGGCCCCATGCTCAGAAACTCCTTGATGCTGACTCGCGGAGCATTCTGGTTGTTGTGCTGGTTAGCCTGGATCTGGGCCATCTGAGCCACGACCTGAGTCATCTGAGTCAACAGCTCCGTGAGCGGAGGTGGTTCAGGCGGGGAGTTCCTGGTTGGAGGCATCCTGAAGAGAAATGCATTTTAGCACAACAACAGAAAAGGATAGACTTGGTAACCGAAAGAGAGATTATTCCGACGCATGAATAGATAACCAACAGGTACATCATCACAGGTTCCAATACATCAGAATATCCAACACACCATTACATGGTTCGAAATCCAAAGGATAACTAACATAGCTAGGAATGGATACATCGGTACTCCCATGCTCATCACGCAGGACGGCGGCGAGTAGTACGACGAGAGATACGGTGCGGAGGAATCCCCCGGAAGTAGGTATGACGACGATCCACGTAGAGCGGGACTGCTCTGAGAGCAACTCTCGGTGTGGTGAAGTAGAAAGCGTCGTCTCCCTGTGCTCCATAGCGGGGAATCCCTGTGTAACCAGCTCCAAGGTCGAGAAGTGGACCTCTGATCGGCTCGTAACCTCCAGCATCTGGCAGCGGTAACCCAGCTGTCTGAACGCAACGTGCAAAGCGCTCATCTCCAACAAAATCTGTGGTGTACGTCGCCAGACGAGTGAGAGCAAGGTGGAGCTGCTCCCTGACTGAGGCTAACTCCTGAGAAAGTGTGGAAGCAACTGCGTCACTGTGCCTCACGAACTGAGCAGTGGTGTGCAGCCTGGAGCTATCAGACTCGTAGGTATCCAGGTTGCCGTGGAGAGTGAAGTGAACTCCCGCCGACGTGATGTAACCACGGGGATGTGACGATAGATAGAATCGTCAAACCCCAGTAGTCAGCACGGAGGACGGTGAGACTCACGTAAGCTGCCTGCTGCACGGCCATATCCACTGTGGAACCTACTGCCTCGTAGCGGTGGACAACGCTCCTACCATCATCCGACAGAATGTAGACGATAGCCCGGTAGTAGGTCTGGTCAAACTCTCGCTGCTGCTCGTAGACCTGGTACTCTGGTGCCCAATGGAACCCCAGATAGGTCACCATGTCTCTCAGCATCTCCGGATAACCGGCGGTGCTCTCACAGCGAGTCATCCGAACCACCTGCGGGAAGAACCTGAGATCCATCTGCAGATGATTTGGGAGGTTTTGATTAGACTCCGGTAGAAGAAATGAAGTGGAAAACAACAGCAAGGTTTCAACGGACGAAAGGTTCTTTTAGAAGAACAGGATATCGAAGCAACATCGGGAAAACGAAACCAAAAGTCCTGAGGTACTAAGGAGAACCCAAAACACGTGAAATCCTAACTTGAAAGTTTAGGTGAGAACAGAAAACAACGTTGCACTTCCTTACCAGAAAAGGGTGGGTGGGTGGGGAAAGAAGAAAAATGGCAGAATTCCTACTCTCACGTTTCATTTTTCCTATATAGCTACAAAATAGTTTCTAGACTCAACTGCGACTAGTAAAAAGGGATCCTACAGGCAGACAGGCTCTGATACCATTTGTCGCACCCGGACTTCTAGAGGATACTCACCGTACGAATTGAACAGTATTTTGGTTGGATTACGGGGCTTAACGGCTCCCGCGTCCCCTTACGGGTAGGCCAGCACTTATGTGCGACAACCAACCGTTACTGTTCACCGTCGATGTAAACTATCCCGTAGAAATCAGGATACTACCATTGACGTACTTCATACCATACACACATGGTGCGTCAACGGTTTTTGAACAAAAGGATAACACAACATGCCTCTAAGACACAAAAGATTGAAATAAGGTTGCAAATGGCCTTCACTAAGGCAGAAATATCAAATACAATCATCCAGAGGACACATGTCCCAACATAGCATTCATTACATCAGCGGAAGCAATCAAAGGTGTCTGGGTACAGACAAATCCAACAGGCTTAAGAAGCCGGAGAAAATAAAGAAGACGAAGCCCATCCACGTAGGTCCTGGATCCAGCCCTGGTCCTGCTATCTACTCGTCTGCAGTCTCGTCAAACTCCACGAAGTAGCCATCCTGGTGGTCATCGTAGCCGTAGTCGTAGTCTGCGTAAACCACAGCCCCAAAGGGGTCAGTACAACAACGTACTGGCAAGCAAGACTCACAGTTCACCAAAGTGTAACCCGTCAACACCAAGCACAGATGCCTTGGGATCAACGGAAGAAGAGGGTATGAAAGATGCTGCAACTGACTGCACTAACCATCTACAGAACATACTACAACTTCCGGTATAACAGAAAGAGATAAGATAGCGTATCGTAACCAACTATAGCTAACCACCAAACAAACCCATCCTGGATCTCGCCCCTTATCCAAAGAAGCAATCCGAGGATAACTCACACAGTGGATTAATGATGGATCAAGTTGTTGTGTCAATAAGCCTATTACTAGTCAAGTTTATCATTAGTTAGGCGTAAGTTGTTCTGAGTACTTGTTAGCCAGTACTTTCACCAAGTCATCCATAACCGCGGAAAACACGGCTTCTCGAGAAGATTTATCCCTGCAGGGGTGCACCAATTTGGCCGTACACGTAAGAATAACCCGCCAGATGGGAAGGCCTTTCCCACCAAGCGGGGCACTCAACTCAACTCAACTCTTCTTCGCATCAAGCCCAAAGCACCACGTGCTCTGCGTGCGCGGCTAATCGAGCCCCCCGAAGAAAAGGAGGACCCTCATAGCACTGGAAGACCACGCCGCCCTAAATGCCGACTACAAAAGTTCCACCCTGGCCTCGGGTTCGTACCTGCATATGCGTGCATCAAATGGAAAGCCCGAACTAAGTGTGGTGATTTGGACGAGATGCGGATCGAGTCAAATTGAGGGGGGCGCCCATACACGCTTCCCACATGCGGATAGTGCGCTCATCATGGATCAGTAGACAAGACCCTTTTCCTATTAGGGTCGACACTAGCAGGCCTCAAAACCACGCCGGGCCTCCTGCCGGTGCCTTATCAGCAAATTATTATTACCTCAAATTAACAGGTTGTTGTTTAACATCGAGCCCCAGAATATAACAGATATAATAACAGAAAGTAATTGATAACAGACTCGAGCAAAACAACCCTAAGCATGCTAGTAAGACACGGGCCCAAGCAACGGGGTTTTAGGACTGGAGGTGTGGCAATATCAGGGTTTAGGGTATCATGTGATAGGTTCGTAACAGAAACAACTACCACTATGGCTAGCAGAAAAGAACAACGTAAAGTATCGGTAACCAATGTTGAAAGGAACACAATGGTTCATGTGAGTGATAACTTGCCTGCAAACCCAGTAGCCGGGTACTGAGCTAGATCCTCAGAAGGGGTGTCGTAAAGGTCGTCGGTATCAACGTCGTCGTCTATTCGAGAAGAAGCAAACAAACAAGGCAGAAATATAAACAATCATTGTCATGGCATAGTGCACAATCAAATATGATGCATGTCAAGTTAATAGATGCATCAAAATAAACTAATTGATATGATAACACAATTTAAATGGACACATATGCAATTTTGAGTTGCATATGAAAAGTCAATGGATTTTGGTTAGATTATTTGTTTTCCAACTAAACAACAGGTGTTAGTGGTTTAGTATGATGCATGCAAAAGGAAAACAGCAAAATAACAACATTAGAATCAAATTAAGATAGGGTGTAGCAATTTAGAATTTTATTATTAATTTAGGGAATTTTTGGGTGCCCTAAAGGTGACACACAAGTATTTGTTGTTTTCAACCATTTAAATTGTTCAAAACAAATAACAAAGTTTATATTTGAAAATAACATCAAATTTTAGTTGGATTACATGTTTCAAATATTGTAATTGGAGTTTGGGTTATTTAATTATGAATTAAACAATATTAAACAAGTTTTAAATGAATTTAAAACAAGTTTGAATTTAATTGATTTTTTATTTGTTCACAACATGAATTCAAACTCACATTTGAAAAGTTCACACTTTGATGGTTTGAAAACATATTTTGCATGTTCAAAAATATTTTATTTTGAGCAAGTTATGATTTTATCAAATTTCAATGAATTAAACAAGTATTAAAATATTTAGGCAATTTAAATTATTCAAACCAGAAAACAAAATTTATATTTGAATAGGTTATTTGAATTAGCATTGAAAACATATTTTATTTGCATGATTTGGAATTTTTATGAATTACTTATGAATTTTGGCAAAATACAATTGATTGATTTGAATTTAAATTTGAATTGCAATTTGAAAGTTCAAAACAGTACACAAATAGATTATTTGGAAAGGTTATGAAATTTGGATCAGAAACATATAAAACATTTAGTTATTGGAATTTTAGATTAAAAGTTATTAAAGTTTGAAGTTTTAGTTTAAAATCTGTTATTTAAAAGATTCTGGAATTAACAGGAATTCGCAGGAAACTTTTCCTACTGCACTGCCATCTACACGCTGCCACTGCCGCGTGGGCCAGAGGCCAGCGGGGCTCAGCGCACGCTTGCGTGGCCGTGGCAGTCAATGACTGGTGGGCCTCCTGCGCGTGGAAATAATTCCACCAAAAAAAGTGGGGCGCTGCGGCTCGAACCCGCGACCAACGCTTGCACGCACAAGGGCAGTGCCACTGCGCTGTTTCTTCAGATTCGACAGAGATGCAGACGCGGTCAGGTTAACACATACTTCGCAATGTTAACTGAAACTTTAACTGACGAGCAAAACCTTGCTCGACTGACAGAACAAGGGCTCGCCGGCGTTGATCTTCACGGTGGTGCTCGCTGCGGTTGGGTGCTGGACGTGTGCAGAACGTGCACGGGTGCGTGGCGATGCACAGGAGGGAGAGAGGGGAAGAAGAACGGCGGCTCACCACCGGAGTAGAGGAGGCAGAGGCGCGGTGACGATGGATGACGACGACAACCGCGGCGAAGGCGTGGACAGCGTCGTAGATGTAGTCGATCCCCGGTTGCGCTCCCGTGTCCAAACCGTAGAGAAAGCAGTGGCCTTCCGATTCCAGGTGGTAGGTGGCTAGGTAGAAGTGGGAGGTGGCGGCGCCATCGGGAGGTTCAGATGATCGGATTCCGGCGAGGTGGCAGCAGAGAAGGAATTCGTCGGGGAGGTGGCGATTGACGGCGGCGGAGAGGAGGGAACAGGGAACCTAGGGGGCCTAGGGTTGGCGCGGAGGCATAGGGCGCGTTTTATAGGCGCGGAAAGCAAGGGGGGCCGCCGGAGTCGCCGCGCTGTCGCGGTGGCGCAACGGATGCGCTGCCGTACGCCAAACAGATGATCAGCACGCTTTTTGAAGCGTTAAGTGATGGCTTAGGCGGGCTGGGCCGCGCGCGCGTTAGTTTTGGTGGGTTGGGTAGTGCTTAGCTGCCGCGCGCGCTGAGTTTTCCTTTTCTTTTCTTTTTTCCTTTTCTGTTTTTTTTTGTAGGCTTTGCTTTTGGAAGAAAAACATAGGGTTTAGTTTAGAGAAAAATTTGGAAAAATTAAGATAAATTCCTTAGGCCAAATGCAAACATTTGGTAGCTTTTATTCTCAAAAATTTAAATGTTTGATTGCTGTTTAAATTTAAACCAAATTTGGGTGAAATTTTTAATATTAAAGATCATTAATAAAATCAATCATTTAAATAGGGGAACCCCTATGGCAAATAGGCAATTTGAATTGATTTGTTTTGGTATCAACATAAATTCAAAATGGTTCTGTTTTGGGTGCTTGGATTTGAATTTCAAATGTGTTTGGAACATAAATAATTGATTTAAAACCATCATTTTCACAAGTGGTCATTATGGAAAAACATGAAACCAATTGATTGTTATTATTTGTGATTTTTATTCAAAATGTTGTAACAGAGCAAGTATGAAACCAATGTTTGAATAAGGTTTGAATTTGAGTTGGGAAAACAGTGAAAAACAAATGCAACAATTAAGAAACAAATGCAACCAACATGGAAACAATATGATGACATGATGCAATACTTTAATAAACATGCAACAAACATTCTAAGGGGATGATTTTCATACTTGGGATGTTACAGAAGTCTGACGACGTTAGCTTGGGAATCCCTCCGGCTTGGCCTGGGCAGGGATTGGACGCCATCGGTTATCTTCAGGACTCTTAGTCCAAGTTGTATCTTGTCCGTAGTCGGACAC
Organism: Alopecurus myosuroides; assembly: GCA_028641055.1. Lineage (NCBI taxonomy): Eukaryota > Viridiplantae > Streptophyta > Magnoliopsida > Poales > Poaceae > Alopecurus > Alopecurus myosuroides. Next base: position 738,550,543 of record CM054057.1, read on the forward strand.
TATGTTTTTTCTTCCGCTGTTATTTGGATCTTTGTATTGTATCAGTTGTATCCGTGGCTCGTTTGAGTCTTCTTGTATATATCTTTTCTGTTGTTCTTGCGGAATATTCGTGAACTGTTGTAATGTTATCACAAGTGGCAACCTGGAATCGGTTATTATGTGGATTTTGGCGGGAATGCTGAAATCTGCATAGTGCCCGATCTCGGGGCGTCACAAATGGTATCAGAGCATGGTTTCCGATTCCCGAAGTTGTTTCGATACGAATGGTTATCGAAGCAACGGGTCCGCAAAGCCTGTAGGATAACCTCGCTAACGGTCGTGTTTCTAGAGTGTCAAAAACTATTTGTACAAAACCTGTTTTGGAAACATCTCAATAGGATTCTTGTTTTCTCCTTATCTCTATTCTATTTCTCCTCCTACCTTATTTGTTTTGGAGTCTCTTCCCTTATCTATCTTTCAAAGTTTTAGGATCCTACGTGGGTGGACGTTTTCTGAGCCTTTAACCTAATACGTTCGATCATCGGAAGATTCCTGGTGGAAGAACATCGTCGTCACTCCGAGCAAGAATCTCTTGTTAGTGGTGTCGAGAAGCCCTTGTTAGTGGTGTCGAGGAGATCAACTGGAAGCATGAAGAATCGATAGTCGAACTTCTTTCCCCTCCCGGGTTAGGGGGTGGATTGCGAGGGCGCAATCCCTTGTTAGTGGTGTCGTCTGTAACACCCGGGGTGTTACTGCCCCAATTAGAATTTTGTTGCTTGTTGTTTTTATTTTTGCATCGCATGGCATCGTGGCATCACGCATTCTCTCGCATTTAAAACGTGCATATGTTTGAAATAAATCAAACCCTATTTTTCTACAATTTTCTGGAGATTATGTGGTGCATAAAACCTATTTTATTAGCATTTCTATTTATAAAAAAAAATGTTTTGAGTGGCCAGACCAGGCCAACAAGGCCCAGCCGGCCACCCCACCTAGACCTAACCCTAGCCCACCTAACACACTCACGCGACACACGCACACAGAACACACGCACGCACGCACGGAAGGGGATCGATCGATCCCCAACCTCCAGCGCCGCCTCCCTGCCTCTCGCTCTCTGCCTCCTCTTGGTTGATCCTCCTCCCCTCCCCCTCGCTTGCTCGTCGTCCTCCCTGCCCCCCTCGTCCCCTTCCTCCCGGTCGCCCACCTCGCCTCCCTCCTCTAGTCTCCCCGAGCTCTGCACAGCGACGCCGCCATGGTCGGTCTCCACCTCGCCGAGCTCACCTCCGGCGCCTCGCAGCGAGGACGACGCCGTCGCCTCCCTCCTCTCCAGCTCCGGTCGGTGAGCTGCCTCCTACCGCGGCCTCCTCTCCATGGCCGAAGCCGCGCCCCGTCGCCGGCATCCTCCCCACCTCCGAGCTCGTCGCCGTCGCCCCTCTCTACTCCCAGCTCATGCCCGCCGACCACGTAACCGCGGCCACGACCACCTACAGCTCGAGCTCCGCCGCCTCCCTCCTGGCCGCCCTCCCGAGCTCGCCGTCCCTGCCGCACCTCTGTCCACGCGAGCGCCTCCAGGGCCGGCCATGCTGTGCGACCTCGTACCGCTGCTCCTCGCGGCGGCCGCTGCCACCACCACGACCGCCGCGTTCGTGCTCGAGGAGGCCACCATCGAGTCCATCCACCGCGCCTTCGCCGCCGGCGTGCTCACCTCGTGCGACCTCGTCGAGCTCTACCTGCGCCGCATCGCGTCCCTCGACCCGAACCTCCACGCCGTGGTCGAGCTCGATGCCGACGGCGCGCTCGCCGCCGCCGACCGCGCCGACTCCGCCCGCCTCCTCCTCGGTGGCGCCGCGCTCCCTCCGCTCCGGCCTCCGTCCGTGACGCCTGCTAGCTGCTCGATAGGTTGTCCGCAAGAACACTTGACGTTTCATGGGCTAGTTTGCGTCCATGCGTCATTTTTTGGCCGAGGCCTTCGTGCCCCGTGCATGACCGTGCTCGTTTCTTCCATGTGAGCTCACATCGCACGACCGCGTCCATGTTGGGGTCACGGTGCCGTCGTGCTTTGCCGCCTCCATTCGTGTTCGCGACCGTGCCAAGTTTCTCGTTGTGGTGGATTCGCCAAGCCCGCCAAGATCGTCATCGATTCCCACATATTTGGATCGCCAAGTACCGCTACGACGACGATGACCATGTGTTGTGACTACCTCTACTTCGGAACCTGAGAACAACTACTTCCTCGACGGCACGAGAACGTCTACTTCCACTACCCCTCGACATTGAAGGTTATGTTGCATTTGGCCACGACTACTTCGACTACGGAGCGAGAACGACTACTTCGTCTACTTCCTCTACGCATCGACGACGTTGTCCGAAGACCTCCTTCCAACGTTCGAACCCAAACCCCAACCCTATACCTATATGCCTATTTTCTAAATGTCATCTATATCGTGCATATTAAATCATTCATGTGTTGCATTGCATTTTGTGGGTGCGGGCAATAGTAATATCACCTAATAATTAAATATGGAATGAGTTGGGATAATTAAATATTGTCCCGGTTCCATTTAAATTGTGTAGCTCATCTACATCCTTGCCTCTCCCTGTTAACAACATTTAATATTGATGGGTAAATAAATAACGTGAACCTCCTAAATTAATGTTGGGCTTCCGGCTCAATGTAAATTGATTTAATTGCATAAATCATAACTAATTCATTTTAACTCCAAATTTGAAAAGTAAAATATGTTTTCCTATCAAAATTCTCTAAACTTTGCAAATATCAACTTTGTTTTCTATTTTGAATAATTTAAATTGCTGAAAACAACTGTTTTTTAATTAATGCATTTAAAATTACCAATTTAGTAACTTGCTCATCTAAAATCCAAATTCAACAAATGAAATATGTATTCCATCTACAATTTTGTATTCTTTCCAAATATGAATTTTGTTATCTGTTTTGAACAATTAAAATGGGTGAAAACAATAAATGTTTGTGTAACTCACTTAAGAAGCCAAATTTCATAACTTAATAAATACAATTCTAAACTTGGTAAACACCTTATCAAATTGAAGCTATTGTTGTTTTCTTTTGTTTTCCTCATCCATGCATCATCCTAATCAACTTTCACATGATGGTTATTTGTAGATAATTTAATTCAACATTAATTCGTGGGCTTTTCTATATGCAACCCAAATTGCATGTGGGCCCATTCAATTATGTTTATCATGTCAACTAGTTTATCTTTGATGCATCCTTAAACTTGTCATGCATCCATATCTTGATCATGCTGGATCTTTTGCCGTAGAAGTAATTGTTGCATCTGGTGTTTGTTCTAGTTCGTTGCTTCCCGGATAGGACGTTGAGATGGTGTGAGCAACGACAAGTTCTGTGGATGTACCTCTACTTGCTGGATTCCAGGCAAGTATACTCACTTGCTGCCAAATGACTGCCTTTCATCACTTGTTACCGATTCTTTCCATTATCTTTATGCTAGCCTTATGATTCGATGCTTGTGTCTCGATCCTATCATATGTTTACCTTGCAGCCATGATATAGCCTTCCTTCCACTTCCTATTAATTGTTGTTTGTTTACCCCGTTAGCCCTCGTGTCGTAGTTGCATGCTTAGTGTTGTTTGCGCTCAAGTCTTGTTGTCCGTCTTATCACCTGTTTAGTTGATAGTTGGGTTTCAATTCAATCAACAACATGTTAATGTTTTGGGTAATAATAATTTGATGATAAAGGCACCGGCAGGAGGCCCGGCGTGGTTTTGAGGCCTGCTAGTGTCGACCCTAATTAGGAAAAGGGTCTTGTCCATTGATCCATGATGAGCGCGCTAACCGCATGTGTGGGAAGCGAGTATGGGCGCCCCCCGCAATTCTGATTCGATTCGCATCTCGTCCAAATCGCCTCATTTAGTTCGGGTTTTCCATTTGCCGCATGCATATGCAGGTGCGAACCCTTGGCGCCAGGGTGGAATTTTTGTAGTCGGCATTTAGGGAGACACGTTCTTAGAGTGCTATGAGGGTCCCGTTTTCTTCGTGGGGCTTGATTAGCCGTGCGCTCAACTGCACGGGCTTCTTTGGGCTTGATGCGAAGAGAGTTGGGTTGTGTTGAGTACCTCGCTTGGTGGGTTTGCTCCCCGCCTGGCGGGTTATTCTTACGTGTACGGCCAAATTGGTGCATCCATGCAGGTTAAATCTTCTCGAGAAGCCGTGTTGTCCGCGGTATGGATGACTTGGTGAAAGTGCTGGCTAACAAGTACTCAGAACAACGTACACTTAATGATAATAACGTGACTAGTAATAGATTACCTCCACCATAAAAATGAATGTCACCCCTAATCAACAGTGGAGTTTCCTTGGGTTGCTTCCTTAGTAGGGGGTGACATTGGATGGGTATTGTTTGGTGAGTAGTTGTAGCTGATTCTGATACGCTATCTTATCCCTTTCTTTTAGCCGGATGTTGTAGCGAGTCTCTAGTTAGTTAGTGCAGCCCGCTGCCGCTTCTTTGCAATAATCCTTTCCCTTCCGTTGAACCCAAAGTATTTGTATCTTGTGATGATTGGTTATGCTGGTATCTTGTGAGTATGGTTTATCCACTTGCCAGTACTTAACCGTACTGACCCACGAATCCCTTTCGTGGCTGCATATTCCACATTGCAGTCAACAGGTTTGAAGTCTGACGACGTTAGCTTGGGAATCCCTCCGGCTTGGCCTGGGCAGGGATTGGACGCCATCGGTTATCTTCAGGACTCTTAGTCCAAGTTGTATCTTGTCCGTAGTCGGACACTATGTTGTTTTTTCCGCTGTTATTTGGATCTTTGTTGTTGTATCAGTTGTATCCGTGGCTCGTTTGAGTCTTCTTGTATATATCTTTTCTGTTGTTGTTGCGGAATATTCGTGAACTGTTGTAATGTTATCACAAGTGGCAACCTGGAATCGGTTATTATGTTGATTTTGGCGGAATGCTGAAATCTGCATAGTGCCCGATCTCGGGGCGTCACAAATGGTATCAGAGCATGGTTTCCGATTCCCAAAGTTGTTTCGATACGAATGGTTATCGAAGCAACGGGTCCGCGAAGCCTGTAGGATAACCTCGCTAACGGTCGTGTTTCTAGAGTGTCAAAAACTATTTGTGCAAAACCTGTTTTGGAAACATCTCAATAGGATTCTAGTTTTCTTATCTCTATTCTACTTCTCCTCCTACCTTATTTGTTTTGGAGTCTCTTCCCTTATCTATCTTTCAAAGCTTTAGGATCCTACGTGGGTGGACGTTTTCTGAGCCTTTAACCTAATACGTTCGATCATCGGAAGATTCCTGGTGGAAGAACATCGTCGTCACTCCGAGCAAGAATCTCTTGTTAGTGGTGTCGAGAAGCCCTTGTTAGTGGTGTCCAGGAGATCAACTGGAAGCATGAAGAATCGATAGTCGAACTTCTTTCCCCTCCCGGGTTAGGGGGTGGATTGCGAGGGCGCAATCCCTTGTTAGTGGTGTCGTCTGTAACACCCGGGGTGTTACTGCCCCAATTAGAATTTTGTTGCTTGTTGTTTTTTTATTTGCATCGCATGGCATCGTGCATCACGCATTCTCTCGCATTTAAAACGTGCATATGTTTGAAATAAATCAAACCCTATTTTTCTACAATTTTCTGGAGATTATGTGGTGCATAAAACCTATTTTATTAGCATTTCTATTTATAAAAAAAAATGTTTTGAGTGGCCAGACCAGGCCAACAGGGCCCAGCCGGCCACCCCACCTAGACCTAACCCTAGCCCACCTAACACACTCACGCGACACACGCACACAGAACACACGCACGCACGCACGGAAGGGGATCGATCGATCCCCAACCTCCAGCGCCGCCTCCCTGCCTCTCGCTCTCTGCCTCCTCTCGGTCGATCCTCCTCCCCTCCCCCTCGCTTGCTCGTCGTCCTCCCTGCCCCCCCTCGTCCCCTTCATCCCGGTCGCCCACCTCGCCTCCCTCCTCTAGTCTCCCCGAGCTCTGCACAGCGGCGCCGCCATGGTCGGTCTCCACCTCGCCGAGCTCACCTCCGGCGCCTCGCAGCGAGGACGACGCCGTCGCCTCCCTCCTCTCCAGCTCCGGTCGGTGAGCTGCCTCCTACCGCGGCCTCCTCTCCATGGCCGAAGCCGCGCCCCATCGCAGGCATCCTTCCCACCTCCGAGCTCATCGCCGTCGCCCCTCTCTACTCCCAGCTCATGCCCGCCGACCACGTAACCGCGGCCACGACCACCTACAGCTCGAGCTCCGCCGCCTCCCTCCTGGCCGCCCTCCCGAGATCGCTGTCCCTTTCGCACCTCTGTCCAGCGAGCGCCTCCAGGGCCGGCCATGTTGTGCGACCTCGTACCGCTGCTCCTCGCGGCGTCCGCTGCCACCACCACGACCGCCGCGTTCGTGCTCGAGGAGGCCACCATCGAGTCCATCCACCGCGCCTTCGCCGCCGGCGCGCTCACCTCGTGCGACCTCGTCGAGCTCTACCTGGGCCGCATCGCGTCCCTCGACCCGACCCTCCACGCCGTCGTCGAGCTGGATGCCGACGGCGCGCTCGCCGCCGCCGACCGCGCCGACTCCGCCCGCCTCCTCCTCGGTGGCGCCGCGCTCCCTCCGCTCCGGCCTCCGTCTGTGACGCCTGCTAGCTGCTCGATAGGTTGTCCGCAAGAACACTTGACGCTTCACGGGCTAGTTTGCGTCCATGCGTCATTTTTTGGCCGAGGCCTTCGTGCCCCGTGCGTGACCGTGCTCGTTTCTTCCATGTGAGCTCACATCGCACGACCGCGTCCATGTTGGGGTCACGGTGCCGTCGTGCTTTGCCGCCTCCATTCGTGTTCGCGACCGTGCCAAGTTTCTCGTTGTGGTGGATTCGCCAAGCCCGCCAAGATCGTCATCGATTCCCACATATTTGGATCGCCAAGTACCGCTACGACGATGATGACCATGTACGTGTTGTGACTACCTCTACTTCGGAACCTGAGAACAACTACTTCCTCGATGACACGAGAACGTCTACTTCCACTACCCCTCGACATTGAAGGTTATGTTGCATTTGGCCACGACTACTTCGACTACGGAGCGAGAACGACTACTTCGTCTACTTCCTATACGCATCGACGACGTTGTCCGAAGAGCCTCCTTCCAACGTTTGAACCCAAACCCCAACCCTATACCTATATGCCTATTTTCTAAATGTCATCTATATCGTGCATATTAAATCATTCATGTGTTGCATTGCATTTTGTGGGTGCGGGCAATAGTAATATCACCTAATAATTAAATATGGAATGAGTTGGGATAATTAAATATTGTCCCGGTTCCATTTAAATTGTGTTGCTGATCTACATCCTTGCCTCTCCCTGTTAACAACATTTAATATTGATGGGTAAATAAATAACGTGAACCTCCTAAATTAAATGTTGGGCTTCCGGCTCAATGTAAATTGATTTAATTGCATAAATCATAACTAATTCATTTTAACTCCAAATTTGAAAAGTAAAATATGTTTTCCAATCAAAATTCTGTAAACTTTGCAAATATCAACTTTGTTTTCTATTTTGAATAATTTAAATTGCTGAAAACAACTGTTTCTTAATTAATGCATTTAAAATTACCAATTTAGTAACTTGCTCATCTAAAATCCAAATTCAACAAATGAAATATGTATTCCATCTACAATTTTGTATTCTTTCCAAATATGAATTTTGTTATCTGTTTTGAACAATTGAAATGGGTGAAAACAATAAATGTTTGTATAACTCACTTAAGAAGCCAAATTTCATAACTTAATAAATACAATTCTAAACTTGGTAAACACCTTATAAAATTGAAGCTATTGTTCTTTTCTCTTTGTTTTCCTCATCCATGCATCATCCTAATAAACTTTCACATGATGGTTATTTGTAGATCATTTAATTCAACATTAATTCGTGGGCTTTTCTATATGCAACCCAAATTGCATGTGGGCCCATTCAATTATGTTTATCATGTCAACTAGTTTATCTTTGATGCATCCTTAAACTTGTCATGCATCCATATCTTGATCATGCTGGATCTTTTGCCGTAGAAGTAATTGTTGCATCCGGTGTTTGTTCTAGTTCGTTGCTTCTTCCCGGATAGGACGTTGAGATGGTGTGAGCAACGACAAGTTCTGTGGATGTACCTCTACTTGCTGGATTCCAGGAAAGTATACTCACTTGCTGCCAAATGGCTGCCTTTCATCACTTGTTACCGATTCTTTCCGTTATCTTTATGCTAGCCTTATGATTCGATGCTTGTGTCTCGATCCTATCATATGTTTACCTTGAAGCCATGATATAGCCTTCCTTCCACTTCCTATTAACTGTTGTTTGTTTACCCCGTTAGCCCTCGTGTCGTAGTTGCATGCTTAGTGTTGTTTGCGCTCAAGTCTTGTTGTCCGTCTTATCACCTGTTTAGTTGATAGTTGGGTTTCAATTCAATCAACAACATGTTAATGTTTTGGGTAATAATAATTTGATGATAAGGCACCGGCAGGAGGCCCGGCGTGGTTTTGAGCCCTGCTAGTGTCGACCCTAATTAGGAAAAGGGTCTTGTCCATTGATCCATGATGAGCGCACTAACCGCATGTGGGAAGCGAGTATGGGCGCCCCCCGCAATTCTGATTCGATTCGCATCTCGTCCAAATCGCCTCATTTAGTTCGGGTTTTCCATTTGCCGCATGCATATGCAGGTGCGAACCCTTGGCGCCAGGGTGGAACTTTTGTAGTTGGCATTTAGGGAGACACGTTCTTAGAGTGCTATGAGGGTCCCCTTTTCTTCGTGGGGCTTGATTAGCCGTGCGCTCAACTGCACGGGCTTCTTTGGGCTTGATGCGAAGAAGAGTTGGGTTGTGTTGAGTACCTCGCTTGGTGGGTTTGCTCCCCGCCTGGCGGGTTATTCTTACGTGTACGGCCAAATTGGTGCATCCCTGCAGGGTTAAAACTTCTCGAGAAGCCGTGTTGTCCGCGGTTATGGATGACTTGGTGAAAGTGCTGGCTAACAAGTACTCAGAACAACGTACACTTAATGATAATAACGTGACTAGTAATATAGATTACCTCCACCATAAAAATGAATGTCACCCTAATCAACAGTGTGAGTTTCCTTGGGTTGCTTCCTTAGTAGGGGGTGACATTGGATGGGTATTGTTTGGTGAGTAATTGTAGCTGGTTCTGATACGCTATCTTATCCCTTTCTTTTAGCCGGATGTTGTAGCGAGTCTCTGTAGTTAGTTAGTGCAGCCCGCTGCCGCTTCTTTGCAATAATCCTTTCCCTTCCGTTGAACCCAAAGTATTTGTATCTTGTGATGATTGGTTATGCTGGTATCTTGTGAGTATGGTTTATCCACTTGCCAGCACTTAACCGTACTGACCCACGAATCCCTTTCGTGGCTGCATATTCCACATTGCAGTCAACAGGTTTGAAGTCTGACGACGTTAGCTTGGGAATCCCTCCGGCTTGGCCTGGGCAGGGATTGGACGCCATCGGTTATCTTCAGGACTCTTAGTCCAAGTTGTATCTTGTCCGTAGTCGGACACTATGTTGTTTCTTCCGCTGTTGTTTGGATCTTTGTATTGTATCAGTTGTATCCGTGGCTCTTTTGAGTCTTCTTGTATATATCTTTTCTGTTGTTGTTGCGGAATATTCGTGAAATGTTGTAATGTTATCACAAGTGGCAACCTGGAATCGGTTATTATGTGGATTTTGGCGGGAATGCTGAAATCTGCATAGTGCCCGATCTCGGGGCGTCACAAATGGTATCAGAGCATGGTTTCCGATTCCCGAAGTTGTTTCGATACGAATGGTTATCGAAGCAACGGGTCCGCAAAGCCTGTAGGATAACCTCGCTAACGGTCGTTTTAGAGTGTCAAAAACTATTTGTGCAAAACCTGTTTTGGAAACATCTCAATAGGATTCTTGTTTTCTCCTTATCTCTATTCTATTTCTCCTCCTACCTTATTTTTTTTGGAATCTCTTGCCTTATCTATCTTTCAAAGTTTTAGGATCCTACGTGGGTGGCCGTTTTCTGAGCCTTTAACCTAATACGTTCGATCATCGGAAGATTCCTGGTGGAAGAACATCGTCGTCACTCCGAGCAAGAATCTCTTGTTAGTGGTGTCGAGAAGCCCTTGTTAGTGGTGTCGAGGAGATCAACTGGAAGCATGAAGAATCGATAGTCGAACTTCTTTCCCCTCCCGGGTTAGGGGGTAGATTGCGAGGGCGCAATCCCTTGTTAGTGGTGTCGTCTGTAACACCCGGGGTGTTACTGCCCCAATTAGAATTTTGTTGCTTGTTGTTTTTATTTTTGCATCGCATGGCATCGTGGCATCACGCATTCTCTCGCATTTAAAATGTGCATATGTTTGAAATAAATCAAACCCTATTTTTCTACAATTTTCTGGAGATTATGTGGTGCATAAAACCTATTTTATTAGCATTTCTATTTATATAAAAAAATGTTTTGAGTGGCCAGACCAGGCCAACAAGGCCCAGCCGGCCACCCCACCTAGACCTAACCCTTGCCCACCTAACACACTCACGCGACACACGCACACAGAACACACGCACGCACGCACAGAAGGGGATCGATCGATCCCCAACCTCCAGCGCCGCCTCCCTGCCTCTCGCTCTCTGCCTCCTCTCGGTCGATCCTCCTCCCCTCCCCCTCGCTTGCTCGTCGTCCTCCCTGCCCCCCCTCGTCCCCTTCCTCCCGGTCGCCCACCTCGCCTCCCTCCTCTAGTCTCCCCGAGCTCTGCACAGCGGCGCCGCCATGGTCGGTCTCCACCTCGCCGAGCTCACCTCCGGCGCCTCGCAGCGAGGACGACGCCGTCGCCTCCCTCCTCTCCAGCTCCGGTCGGTGAGCTGCCTCCTACGCGGCCTCCTCTCCATGGCCGAAGCCGCGCCCCATCGCCGGCATCCTCCCCACCTCCGAGCTCGTCGCCGTCGCCCCTCTCTACTCCCAGCTCATGCCCGCCGACCACGTAACCGCGCCCACGACCACCTACAGCTCGAGCTCCACCGCCTCCCTCCTGGACGCTCTCCCGAGCTCGCCGTCCCTGCCGCACCTCTGTCCACGCGAGCGCCTCCAGGGCCGGCCATGCTGTGCGACCTCGTACCGCTGCTCCTCGCGGCGGCCGCTGCCACCACCACGACCGCCGCGTTCGTGCTCGAGGAGGCCACCATCGAGTCCATCCACCGCGCCTTCGCCGCCGGCGCGCTCACCTCGCGCGACCTCGTCGAGCTCTACCTGCGCCGCATCGCGTCCCTCGACCCGACCCTCCACGCCGTCGTCGAGCTGGATGCCGACGGTGCGCTCGCCGCCGCCGACCGCGCCGACTCCGCCCGCCTCCTCCTCGGTGGCGCCGCGCTCCCTCCGCTCCGGCCTCCGTCCGTGACGCCTGCTAGCTGCTCGATAGGTTGTCCGCAAGAACACTTGACGCTTCACGGGCTAGTTTGCGTCCATGCGTCATTTTTTGTCCGAGGCCTTCGTGCCCCGTGCGTGACCGTGCTCGTTTCTTCCATGTGAGCTCACATCGCACGACCGCGTCCATGTTGGGGTCACGGTGCCGTCGTGCTTTGCCGCCTCCATTCGTGTTCGCGACCGTGCCAAGTTTCTCGTTGTGGTGGATTCGCCAAGCCCGCCAAGATCGTCATCGATTCCCACATATTTGGATCGCCAAGTACCGCTACGACGACGATGACCATGTGTTGTGACTACCTCTACTTCGGAACCTGAGAACAACTACTTCCTCGACGACACGAGAACGTCTACTTTTACTACCCCCTCGACATTGAAGGTTATGTTGCATTTGGCCACGACTACTTCGACTACGGAGCGAGAACGACTACTTCGTATACTTCCTCTACGCATCGACGACGTTGTCCGAAGACCCTCCTTCCAACGTTCGAACCCAAACCCCAACCCTATACCTATATGCCTATTTTCTAAATGTCATCTATATCGTGCATATTAAATCATTCATGTGTTGCATTGCATTTTGTGGGTGCGGGCAATAGTAATATCACCTAATAATTAAATATGGAATGAGTTGGGATAATTAAATATTGTCCCGGTTCCATTTAAATTGTGTAGCTCATCTACATCCTTGCCTCTCCATGTTAACAACATTTAATATTGATGGGTAAATAAATAACGTGAACCTCCTAAATTAAATGTTGGGCTTCCGGCTCAATTTAAATTGATTTAATTGCATAAATCATAACTAATTCATTTTAACTCCAAATTTGAAAAGTAAAATATGTTTTCCAATCAAAATTCTCTAAACTTTGCAAATATAAACTTTGTTTTCTATTTTGAATAATTTAAATTGCTGAAAACAACTGTTTCTTAATTAATGCATTTAAAATTACCAATTTAGTAACTTGCTCATCTAAAATCCAAATTCAACAAATGAAATATGTATTCCATCTACAATTTTGTATTCTTTCCAAATATGAATTTTGTTATCTGTTTTGAACAATTAAAATGGGTGAAAACAATAAATGTTTGTGTAACTCACTTAAGAAGCCAAATTTCATATCTTAATAAATAAAATTCTAAACTTGGTAAACACCTTATCAAATTGAAGCTATTGTTGTTTTCTCTTTGTTTTCCTCATCCATGCATCATCCTAATCAACTTTCACATGATGGTTATTTGTAGATCATTTAATTCAACATTAATTCGTGGGCTTTTCTATATGCAACCCAAATTGCATGTGGGCCCATTCAATTATGTTTATCATGTCAACTAGTTTATCTTTGATGCATCCTTAAACTTGTCATGCATCCATATATTGATCATGCTGGATCTTTTGTCGTAGAAGTAATTGTTGCATCCGGTGTTTGTTCTAGTTCGTTGCTTCTTCCCGGATAGGACGTTGAGATGGTGTGAGCAATGACAAGTTCTGTGGATGTACCTCCACTTGCTGGATTCCAGGCAAGTATACTCACTTGCTGCCAAATGGCTGCCTTTCATCACTTGTTACCGATTCTTTCCGTTATCTTTATGCTAGCCTTATGATTCGATGCTTGTGTCTCGATCCTATCATATGTTTACCTTGCAGCCATGATATAGCCTTCCTTCCACTTCCTATTAACTGTTGTTTGTTTACCATGTTAGCCCTCGTGTCGTATTTGCATGCTTAGTGTTGTTTGCGCTCAAGTCTTGTTGTCCGTCTTATCACCTGTTTAGTTGATAGTTGGGTTTCAATTCAATCAACAACATGTTAATGTTTTGGGTAATAATAATTTGATGATAAGGCACCGGCAGGAGGCCCGGCGTGGTTTTGAGGCCTGCTAGTGTCGACCCTAGGAAAAGGGTCTTGTCCATTGATCCATGATGAGCGCACTAAACGCATGTGGGAAGCGAGTATGGGCGCCCCCCGCAATTCTGATTCGATTCGCATCTCGTCCAAATCGCCTCATTTAGTTCGGGTTTTCCATTTGCCGCATGCATATGCAGGTGCGAACCCTTGGCGCCAGGGTGGAACTTTTGTAGTCGGCATTTAGGGAGACACGTTCTTAGAGTGCTATGAGGGTCCCCTTTTCTTCGTGGGGCTTGATTAGCCGTGCGCTCAACTGCACGGGGTTCTTTGGGCTTGATGCGAAGAAGAGTTGGGTTGTGTTGAGTACCTCGCTTGGTGGGTTTGCTCCCCGCCTGGCGGGTTATTCTTACGTGTACGGCCAAATTGGTGCATCCCTGCAGGGTTAAATCTTCTCGAGAAGACGTGTTGTCCGCGGTTATGGATGACTTGGTGAAAGTGCTGGCTAACAAGTACTCAGAACAACGTACACTTAATGATAATAACGTGACTAGTAATATAGATTACCTCCACCATAAAAATGAATGTCACCCTAATCAACAGTGTGAGTTTCCTTGGGTTGCTTCCTTAGTAGGGGGTGACATTGGATGGGTATTGTTTGGTGAGTAGTTGTAGCTGGTTCTGATACGCTATCTTATTCCTTTCTTTTAGCCGGATGTTGTAGCGAGTCTCTGTAGTTAGTTAGTGCAGCCCGCTGCCGCTTCTTTGCAATAATCCTTTCCCTTCCGTTGAACCCAAAGTATTTGTATCTTGTGATGATTGGTTATGCTGGTATCTTGTGAGTATGGTTTATCCACTTGCCAGTACTTAACCGTACTGACCCACGAATCCCTTTCGTGGCTGCATATTCCACATTGCAGTCAACAGGTTTGAAGTCTGACGACGTTAGCTTGGGAATCCCTCCGGCTTGGCCTGGGCAGGGATTGGACGCCATCGGTTATCTTAAGGACTCTTAGTCCAAGTTGTATCTTGTCCGTAGTCGGATACTATGTTGTTTCTTCCGATGTTATTTGGATCTTTGTATTGTATCAGTTGTATCCGTGGCTCGTTTGAGTCTTTTTGTATATATCTTTTCTGTTGTTGTTGCGGAATATTCGTGAACTGTTGTAATGTTATCACAAGTGGCAACCTGGAATCGGTTATTATGTGGATTTTGGCGGGAATGCTGAAATCTGCATAGTGGCCGATCTCGGGGCGTCACATCATCAGACTTCCAAGGGAAAGGTTCTCCATCCACAAATGATGTCTTGGTCTCCAATATCCTGAAACTGGCAGTAGAGCTTATACGTTTAAACCTGTTCTCATACTCACAGTTCTGATTCTGCACATTATAGAGGTGTGCTTGCAATTTGTTGGTGGTCTCGGTGAGTGAGAAGATGTCCTCCCAAAGCGATCTGTTCTGTTTTTAACTTGTGGATGATCTCAACTTCACGCTCTGCCATCTTCTTGTACCTAAAGACTTCTTGCTCCAGCTCTTCCATCCCAACTTCCAGACTGTCTTCTCTTTTAGGGCCCCGAACATCTTCAATCTGCACCTCCCCATCCTTAAGCAGCAACTCTTTGGGATGCATCTTCAACTCGTTCATGTACGGGTTTACCATGTTCTCAAAGAAACTGTCTTTGGGAGATCCGGGAGAGGACATTGTGGCTCTAGATCTGAAGATGTAACATGGCAGAAATAGCTCAAAACAAAAACACGACGATAAAACAATATACAGACCTGGGCGGGGGGTCCGGGGTGTTATATAGCAAAAATATGCGTAAAGGAAAGTCCAGGTCGAAAACGAGTCGGAGAGGGGCTCTGAGGCTCCCACACCATAGGGTGGCCCGGCCAGGGGTGGGCCCGCGCCCCCAGGTGGTGTGGTTCCTCCGGGTACCATCTCCAACTCCTCTTCGGCTCTGTATTTTTTATATTTTCCAAAAATCAATAAATTATAAATAGGAAGGTAATCCGCAAACTTTTTCTTGACAGAGCTGTTACCTATTCAAAAACAGACTCTCGCCATCACGTGTACTACCTCGTAACAAACACAAAATTTGAAGGTCCAACTTCACATTAAGGCCAAAATATGAGGCACATGGACCGATGACCATCTTGTGTCGTTTAAGAGGTACTACAGGCGGTGGTGATCCGGGGAAAGGAATGAAGACGAGAGTTTCGGTTGGAACTAAGGAACGTCACATATGTAATATTATTGTTAGTGAGTTGTACCATTTGTGTCGCACCCGGACTTCTATAGGATACTCACCGTACGAACTGAACAGTATTCTGATGGGATTACGGGGCTTTCCGGCACCCGCGTCCTCTTACGAGTAGGCCAACACTTATGTGTGACAACCCATCGCTACTGTTCACCGTCGATGTAAACTATCCTGTAGAAATCTGGACACTACCATTGACGTACTTAATACCATACACACATGGTACGTCAACGGCTTTGAACAAAAGGATAACACAACATGCCTCTACGACACAAAAGATTGAAATAAGTTGCAAAGGGCCTTCATTAAGGTAGAAATAGCAAATACAATCATCCAGAGGACACATGTCCCAACATAGCATTCATTACATCAGCGGAAGCATTCAGAGGGGTCTGAGTACAGACAAAATCCAAATAGGCTTAAGAAGCCGGAAACTGAAATAAAGACGGAGCCCATCCACGATGTCTCGGATCCTGCCCGGGTCCGCTAACTACTCGCAGCCCTCGTCAAACTCCACGTAGTAGCCGTCACCTGGATCCTCGTAATCGTAGTCTGCGAAACCACAGCCCCAAAAGGGGTCAGTACATAGACGTACTGGCAAGCAAGACTCACAGTTCACCAAAGTATAGCCCGTCAACACAAGCACAGATGACTTGGGTTCAACGGAAAGAAGGGGATATATAAGATGCTGCAACTGGCTGCGCTAACCAACTACAGAGATTCTATCACTTCCAACTATCAGAAAGGGGATAAGATCGAGTGGTGTAGCCAACTGAAAGATAACTTCAAACAAACCCATCCTGGATCTCGCCCCTTATCCAAAGAAGCAATCCGAGGATAACTCACACAGTTGGATTAAGATGAAACAAGTTATTGTGACAATAATCCTATTACTAGTCAAATTGATAATCATGGGGTGTGAGTTTGTGAAACATTAGGTTTAAGTTGTCCTGAGTACTTGTTAGCCAGTACTTTCACCAAGTTAACCATAACCGCGGAAAACACGGCTTCTCGAGAAGATTATCCCTGCAGGGTTGCACCAATTTGGCCGTACACGTATGAATAACCCCCAGATGGGATGCCTCCCACCAAGCGGGGCACTCAACACAACTCAACTCTTCTCCGCATCAAGCCCAAAGCACCTTGGGCGCACGGCTAATCGAGCCCAGAAGAAAATGGACCCTCATAGCACTCTAAGAACGTGTCCCCCTATAAGCCGACTACAAAAGTTCCACCCTGCGCTGGGCTCGCAAAAACATGCATGCGGCAAATAGAAAGCACGAACTAAATGAGATGATTTGGACGAGATGCGAATCGAATCAAATTGAGGGGGGCGCCCATACTCGCTTCCCACATGCGGGTAGTGCGCTCATCATGGATCAGTAGACAAGACCCTTTTCCTATTAGGGTCGACACTAGCAGGCCTCAAAACCACACAGGGCCTCCTGCCGGTGCCTTATCATCAAATTATTATTAAGTAATAACATTAGCATGATTGATTGATTGATTAAACATTGAGCCCCCAGACATAATGAAATATAGTAACTGAAAGTAACGGGTAACAGACTCGAGCAAAACAACCTAAGCATGCTAGTAAGACACTGGCTCAATCAATAGGGTTGTAGGAGTGGTGGTGAGGCAATATCAGGGTTCAGTGATTCATGTGATCGGTTCGTAACAGAAACAACTACCACTAAGGCTAGCAGAAATAGACAACGGAAAGTATCGGTAACCAGGGTTGAAAGGAACACAATGGTTCATGTGAGTGATAACTTGCCTGCGAACTCAGCAGCCGGGTACTGAGCTAGATCCTCAGAAGGGGTGTATTCGAGAAGAAGAAAACAAACAAAACAGGAATGTAAACAATCATTATCATGGCATAGTGCACAATCAAATATGATGCATGACAAGTTTAATGGTTGCATCAAAATAAACTAACTAACATTATAGCACAAATTAAATGGACCCATATGCAATTGGATTGCATATGGAAAAGATCCATTGAAATAAGTGGAAACAATTGATTTACCATTAATTATTATGTGAGAGTTGTTAGCATGATGCATGCATGATGATAACAACAAAATAACAACAAATAACAATGATGGATGCAAGTGTTAAAAGGACTTAACAAGTTTTGGAAATCATTTATTAAGTTTAGGAAAGTTTGGTTACTTAAAACATGTCACACAAGCAATTGTTGTTTTCATCAAGTTAAAGTGTTCAAAACAAATAACAAAGTTTATATTTGAAAAGAACATCAAATTTTAGTTGAATTACATGTTTCACATGTTGAAATAGGAGTTAGGATAATTTATTTATGAATTAAACAATATTAAACAAGTTTTAATTGAATTTAAAACAAGATTTAAATTGTTTAGGCAATTTAAATTATTCAAAACAGAAAACAAAAATTATATTTGCAAAGGTGAGATGAAATGGTATGGAAAACATATTTTATTTGCATTTATTGGATTAAGAATGATTTAGTTATTGATTTTAGAAATTAGCATTTGAATTATTTAAGTTTGAATTTTAAATGCATTTGGAAATGTCAAAACAGTACACAAATAGATGATTTGGAAAGATTATGAAATTTGGAACAGAAAACATATAAAACTTGTATTTATTGGAATTACAGAATAAAAGATATTAAGGTTTGAAGTTTTAGGATTAATTCTGTTATTTAAATTGATTTTGGATTTAACAGAAATTCGCAGAAACGTTTGGTACCGTGCTGGTAGCCAGCCACAGACGCTGACCCGTGGGGCCTAGCCAGCGTGGCGGAAGTGAACGCTTGCGTGGCCGTGGCAGTCACTGAAGCGTGGGCCACGGCTGTCAGCCAAGCAAGCGAAAAAAGGTGGAAAAACTCCACTGCGGCCGCGGTGGATCGAGCCCACGACCGCCCGCTTGCACAGCGCAGGTGTTACCACTGTGCTACTCCGTCAGTTTCGACAGAGTAGCAAATGCAGGCAGGATATCGTTCATCGCAAGTTAACTGCACTTTTAACTGACGAAGGAATTCTTCCACGGCTGACAGAAAAAGCAGAAAGCTCGCCGGCGTTGAGTGGCACGGCCGTGCTCGCAATTGGTGGCGCGTGGATGTGTGCAGAACCGTGCGCAAGCAGAGGGAGAGGGGAGGAGATGGACGGTGGCTCACCACCGGAAGTAATCGAGGCAGAGGCTCGACGGTGACGCAACGGTGACGACGGCAGCTGCGGCGATGACGAGGACGGCGGCGCGGTTGCAGTGCTCCTCCCAGCTAGATCCAGTGTCCAACGCGTAGAGGACGGAGTGGTGGCTCGGTTCCAGCGATCGATCGGCGTCGAGAGGCTCTGTTACGTAGACGAGAGACTCGGGTTCAGATACATGGCGCCACGGTGGCCGGAGAAAAGGCGAGGATCGCGGCGGCGACACAGAGGCTTACCGGTGGCGATTAAGTGTTCAACGGAGAGAGGAGACGACGGCAACGTGGTTCCAGGGTCTAGGTAGGGAAGAGGGGCGACATGGCGCCGGCGCGCTGGAGGGATTCAGTCGCGCTGCTCCGGTGAGGTGGACAGCAGAGAGGGGATTGCGACGGGGAAGAAGCGATTGGCGGCGGAGAGCGAGGGGACAGGGTACCTAGGTTCTAGGGTTAGGTCCGCGCTGCCCTAGGGCTCTTATAGGCACGGCCGTCGAGGTGGATTCCGTCGGTGGCGGCGCGGTGTCGCGGTGGCACCGCTGCGATGCTTGCCGTACGGGAAACAGATAGATCGCACGCTTTTCAAAGCGTTAAGTGAGGATAGGTGGGTTGGGCTTGCGCGCGCGTGGAAGGAAAACGGGCTGGGCTAGCTTAACTGCCGCGCGCGCTGCGTTTCCTTTTTCTTTTATTTTTCCTTTTTCTGTTTTTTTTTGTAGGTTTTGCTTTTGGAAGAAAAAGATAGGTTTTAAATTAGTAAAAATTCTGGAAAAATTAGGTTAGGCTTGTTAGACCAATAGCAACCAAATGCCAAGGTTGGTTTTCAAAAGTTTGAGATTTAAAATGTTGTTTGTATTTGAAACCAAAATTTGGAAGAATTTTAATATTGATTAATATTAAGAAAACAAAGCATTTTTATAGGGTGGCCCCTATAGATTAAAAGTTTGAAATTAGTTGATTTGTTTAGAGATTTCAAAAACTCAAGTGGGTTGTTGTTTGATGAATTTGATTTGATATTGGAATATTTTGTTAATTTAATATAGAAAACAACCATTTAATAGGGTGAACCCTATTATTAGTTGGATTAGAAACATTGGAATGGTTTGATATTTGATAATTTCCAAATGAGGTGTTGATGATGATTTTGCTTTGAATTTGAAAACCAATTTGGAAAGACTTAGTGGAATTTATAACACCATTATTAATTGATCCATATTGAAAATTATGACAACAAATAGATGGTTTTTATTTGTGATTTTATTCCAAATGTTGTAACAGAGCAAGTATGAAAATAACCATTTGAAATTGTTTGAGTTTGATTATGAAAACAAGTTAAAACAGATGCAAAACAAATAGTAACAAATGCAAACAAATAATTAAACATGATGACATGATGCAATACTTGAAATAAAACAATAAATCAAACATTCTAAGGGGTATTTCATACTTGGGATGTTACAAAACGCCCCCCCTTGAAGGAATCGCGCCCCGAGATTCCTTACTGAGATGTGAAAAGGTCCGGATACTTCTTGCGAAGATCCTCTTCGGTCTCCCACGTTGCCTCTTTATCGGAATGATGCGACCATTGCACTTTCAAGAACTTGGTGCTCTTGTTGCGAGTCTTACGCTCGGTCTCATCGAGAATACGAATAGGGTGCTCCTCATAAGATAGATCATCTTGCAGTTCAATGGAATCATGATCAACTGCACGATCTGGATCTTTGAAACACTTCTTGAGCTGTGACACGTGGAACACATCGTGCACCTTGGATAGTTTTTCTGGAAGCTCAAGACGATAAGCATTTTCTGCACGCCTTGAGAGAATGTTGAAAGGACCAATGTATCTTGGTGCAAGCTTTCCTTTCACACCAAAACGATGAGTGCCTCTGAGGGGAGTTACACGGAGATATGCCTTATCACCAGGTGCATAGATCATATCCATGTGCTTGCTATCATAATAGCTCTTCTGACGAGACTGAGCAATCCTAAGATTGTCACGAATGATACGAACTTTCTCCTCGGCTTGCTTAACAATGTCAGGGCCTAAGAGTGAACGTTCATCAGCTCCAGACCAATTGATTGGACTCCTGCATCTGCGACCATACAGTGCCTCAAATGGTGCCATGCCTAGGCTTGCCTGGTAGCTGTTGTTGTAGGAGAATTCAGCATATGGAAGGCAATCCTCCCATTTCATGCCAAAGGAGAGACCACATGCTCTGAGCATATCCTCGAGAATCTGATTGACTCTTTCGACTTGCCCCTGAGACTGAGGGTGATAAGCTGTGCTGAACAGAAGTTTGGTGCCCAATGCTTCTTGAAAACTCTTCCAGAAATGAGAAGTGAAGATACTTCCACGGTCTGAGCTTATTTCCAATGGAACACCATGAAGAGGAACAACCTTTGCTGTGTAGAGCTCTGCTAACTGGCTAGCTGAGATAGTTTCCTTGACAGCAAAGAAGTGAGCAACCTTAGTAAGACGATCAATAACAACGAAGATTGCATCGTTGCCCTTCCTGGACTTTGGAAACCCAGTAACAAAGTCCATTTCAATCATGTCCCACTTCCACTCAGGAATTTTCAGAGGTTGGAGTAGACCTGCTGTTTTCTGATGGACTGCCTTAACACGTTGACAAACGTCGCATTCAGAAACGTATTGAGCAAATTCACGTTTCATGCCAGGCCACCAATACAGAGTCTTGAGACCCTGGTACATCTTTGTACTTCCAGGGTGGATGGAGAGAGGAGTTTCATGAGCCTCCTTGAGAATGATATCCTTGAGACTTTGAATCTGAGGAACTGCAATGCGTCCTTCGAAGAACACAGTTCCCTTGTCATCAATTGAGAAGGACTTGAATTTATCATTGCCCTCCTTGATGTGCTCTACAATCTTCTTGATTTCAGTATCACGAAGTTGTTCAGAACGAATCTTGTCCTCGAGAGTTGGACTGGCTGTCAAGCTAGCAAGGTATCCTTCAGGGACAAGACCAAGGTTCAGCTTCTGGAATTCTTCATGAAGTGGAGGTTGGCTTTCCATGATCATGAGATTATTGCAATATGACTTGCGACTGAGAGCATCGGCCATAACATTAGCCTTGCCTGGAGTGTAAGAAATGGTGAGATCAAAGTCTTTAATCTTCTCAATCCATCTCCTTTGCCTGAGGTTCAGATCTGGCTGAGTGAAGATGTATTTCAGACTCTTATGATCGGAAAAGATTTCAGTTTTGTTACCCAACAAGTATTGTCTCCATTTCTTGAGGGCAAACACAACTACTGCAAGTTCAATATCATGTGTGGGATAGTTTTGCTCATGTGCATTCAACTGACGTGAAGCATAAGCCACAACTTGACGTTCTTGCATAAGAACTGCTCCTAGACCTTGGAGAGATGCATCGCAGAATATCTGGAAAGGTTTGGTGGTATCTGGGCCAACTAGAGCAGGTGTAGAAGTGAGTTTGGTCTTGAGGAGATTGAAACTCTCATCACACTGTGGAGTCCAAACGAACTTCTCCTTCTTGGTGAGATCAGTGAGAGGTTAGCAATCTTGGAGAAGTTTTGGACGAAACGACGGCAATAGCTAGCCAAGCCAAGAAAACTTCTGACTTGCTTCACCGTCTTAGGGGGTTTCCAATCAACAATCGCCTTAACCTTTTCAGGATCAATGGCTATGCCCTTGGCAGAGATGATATGACCAAGATATGCAACTTCTGGAATCCAGAACTCACATTTGGAGAACTTGGCATATAGACGATGCTCGCGAAGTTTCATGAGGGTGAGACGAAGGTGTTCTCCATGCTCTTCCTCGGATTTTGAGTAGACTAGAATGTCATCGAGATATACCACAACGAACTTGTCGAGGTATTCATGGAAGACAGAATTCATGAGTCTTGAGAACGTTGCCGGTGCATTGGTGAGACCAAAGGACATGACGGTGTATTCATATAGACCGTAACGAGTGGTGAAAGCTGTCTTAGGAATATCTTCCTTTCTGATCTTTATCTGATGGTACCCCATCCTCAAGTCCAACTTTGAGAATATTGAGGCTCCAGCAAGTTGATCAAAAAGATCATTGATACGAGGAATTGGATACTTGTTCTTGATGGTTTTATCGTTGAGAGGACGATAGTCAACCACGAGTCTTTTTGTTTGATCCTTCTTGGCAACAAACAGAGTTGGGCAACCCCAAGCGGAGGAACTAGGCTGGATGTACCCTTTCTCCATGTACATATCGATTTGCTCCTTCAACAATTTCAGTTCAGGAGGAGCTATCTTGTATGGATGCTTAGAGATTGGAGCAGTACCAAGCTCGATCACGAACTCAACTGCTCTGTCCGAGGCATCCCTGGCAACTCTTCTGGAAAGACGTCAGGGAATTCACAAACCACCGGAACATTTTCAATTGCAGGAAGAGGTTTTGCATCGAGGTTGAACAGCTGAACAGAACTTGATCCATATGGAGAATAGACTATCTGGCCTAAAGTGTGGGAGAGAGTTATTGACTTTTGAGCACAGTCAATTTTAGCTTTGTGGGTCTTCAACCAATCCATACCCAGAATGACATCAATGTCAGAATTCCCACCAACAAGAGTGAAGCAAGAATATGCGACCTCCAATTAGGATCTCATTGTCCATGCTTATCTTGGATGTCAACATTTGCGGTCCCGGAGAGTGAACAGTCATTTGATTGCTTAGCGGAACCAGAACTAGGTTGTATGCTTTTGCAAAAATCTTTGACACAAAAGAATGCGATGCTCCAGTATCAAACAACACTTTAGCTGGAATAGAGTTTACGGGTAATATACCGAGAACGACGTCAGCAGCTTCCTCAGCTTTGTCGGCCTTGATATGGTTCACCCTCGCGGTCCTCCCGACAGGCCTGTTGTTGGAGTTGAAGGCTTTAGCCGGGGTAGCACGAACCATTGCCTGGTTGTTTGGGGCGAGGAGGTGGAGGTAGCTGCCTCTGAGTGCACTTATCAGCGTAGTGCCCAGTCTCCTTGCACTTGAAGCAAGTGACGACACGAGGAGGACCTGGCCTTGGCTGCCCCATTGGAATCCTCTGACCCTGCATCTGAGATGGGTTGGGTGGGCGGGGACCAAAGCCTGGAGAAGCTTGGGCATTTGGAGCCCGAGTGACAGCACCATTTGGCACCCAGATGCGGCGCTTCTGCGGAGGGGTGGTCATGTTGGAGGAGGAACCACCCTCACGCGAGTGCTTGCGCGACTCTTCGAACGCCTTGCGCCCCATTCTCCTCATTGAGCGCGGTGTTCACGAGCACCACGAAGTCCTTGCACTTGATGTTGGTGAGAGCGTACTTCAGTTCCGGGTTAAAACCTCGGCGGAACCTTGCCATCTTCTTGGCTTCAGTGGACACCTCGTCACCAGCGTATCGAGCTAGACGATTGAACTCGTTCTGGTAGCCGAGGACGTCCAGCTTGCCCTGTTTGAGAGAGCAGAATTCCTCACGCATCCTTTCCATGAGACCATCTGGGATGTGGTGCTTCAGGAAGGCATCCTTGAAACATCCCCAGGTGATAGGATAGCCAGCTCTCATGGTCTGGTAGTTCTCCCACCAAGTAGCTGCCTGACCCTTCAGTAGGTAGGTGGCATACTTGACCTAATCTTCCTCAGCAACATGAGCAATCTCCAGAGCCCGGTTCATCTCCCTGATCCAGTCATCAGCATCCAGAGGCTCACGTGTTGCCACGAAAGCTCTCGGCCCCATGCTCAGAAACTCCTTGATGCTGACTCGCGGAGCATTCTGGTTGTTGTGCTGGTTAGCCTGGATCTGGGCCATCTGAGCCACGACCTGAGTCATCTGAGTCAACAGCTCCGTGAGCGGAGGTGGTTCAGGCGGGTTGCTCCTTGTTGGCGGCATCCTGAATAGACATTCATTTTAGCACAACAATAGAAAAGGATAGATTTGGTAACCGAAAGATAGATTATTACGACGCATGAATAGATAACCAACAGGTACATCAACACATGTTCAAATACATCAGAATATCCAACAGACCAATACATGGTTCGAAAGCCAAAGGATAACTAAACATAGCTAGGAACGGATACATCAGTACTCCCATGCTCATCACGCAGGACGGCGGTGAGTAGTACGACGAGAGATACGGTGCGGAGGAATCCCCCGGAAGTAGGTATGACGACGATCCACGTAGAGCGGGACTGCTCTGAGAGCAACTCTCGGTGTGGTGAAGTAGAAAGCGTCGTCTCCCTGTGCTCCAATGCGGGGAATCCCAGTGTAGCCCGGACCAAGGTCGAGAAGTGGACCTCTGATCGGCTCGTAACCTCCAGCATCTGGCAGCGGTAACCCAGCTGGCTGAGTGAAACGTGCAAAGCGCTCGTCTCCAACGAAGTCTCTGGTGTACGTAGCCAGACGAGTCAACGCCAGATAGAGCTGCTCCCTGACTGAGGCTAACTCCTGAGAAAGTGTGGAAGCAACTGCGTCACTGTGCCTCACGAACTGAGCAGTGGTGTGCAGCCTGGAGCTATCAGACTCGTAGGTATCCAGTTGCTGTGGAGAGTGAAGTGAACTCCCGCTGCAGTGATGTAACCACGGGGATGTGACGATAGATGGAATCATCAAACCCCCAGTATCAGCACGGAGGACGTGAGACTCACGTAAGCTGCCTGCTGCACGGCCATATCCATTGTGGAACCTACTGCCTCGTAGCGGTGGACAATGCTCCTGCCATCATCCGACAGAATGTAGACGATAGCCTGGTAGTAGGTCTGGTCAAACTCTCGCTGCTGCTCGTAGACCTGGTACTCTGGTGCCCAATGGAACCCCAGATAGGTAACCATGTCTCTCAGCATCTCCGGATAACCGGCGGTGCTCTCACAGCGAGTCATCCGAACCACCTGCGGAAGAACCTGAGATCCATCTGCAGATGATCGGGGAAGTTTTGATTAGACTCCGGTAGAAGAATTGAGGTGGGAAACAACAACAAGGTTCAACGGACGATAAGGATGTTGAAAAGAACAGGATATCGAAGCAACATCGGGAAAGCGAGACCAAAAGTCCTGAGGTACTACGGAGAACCCAAAACACGTGAAATCCTAACTTGAAAGTTTAGGTGAGAATAGAAAACAACGTTGCACTTCCTTACCAGAAAAGGGTGGGTGGGTGGGGAAAGAAGAAAAATGGCAGAATTCCTACTCTCACGTTTCATTTTTCCTATATAGCTACAAAATAGTTTCTAGACTCAACTGCGACCAGTAAAAAGGATCCTACAGGCAGACAGGCTCTGATACCATTTGTCGCACCCGGACTATAGGATACTCACCGTACGAACTGAACAGTATTCTGATGGGATTACGGGGCTTTCCGGCACCCGCGTCCTCTTACGAGTAGGCCAACACTTATGTGTGACAACCCATCGCTACTGTTCACCGTCGATGTAAACTATCCTGTAGAAATCTGGACACTACCATTGACGTACTTCATACCATACACACATGGTACGTCAACGGCTTTGAACAAAAGGATAACACAACATGCCTCTACGACACAAAAGATTGAAATAAGTTGCAAAGGGCCTTCATTAAGGCAGAAATAGCAAATACAATCATCCAGAGGACACATGTCCCAACATAGCATTCATTACATCAGCGGAAGCATTCAAAGGGGTGAGTACAGACAAATCCAAATAGGCTTAAGAAGCCGGAAACTGAAATAAAGACGGAGCCCATCCACGATGTCTCGGATCCTGCCCGGGTCCGCTAACTACTCGTCAGCAGCCTCGTCAAACTCCACGTAGTAGCCGTCACCTGGATCCTCGTAATCGTAGTCTGCGGAAACCACAGCCCCAAAAGGGGTCAGTACATAGACGTACTGGCAAGCAAGACTCACAGTTCACCAAAGTATAGCCCGTCAACACAAGCACAGATGACTTGGGTTCAACGGAAAGAAGGGGATATATAAGATGCTGCAACTGGCTGCGCTAACCAACTACAGAGATTCTATCACTTCCAACTATCAGAAAGGGGATAAGATCGAGTGTTGTAGCCAACTGAAAGATAACTTCAAACAAACCCATCCTGGATCTCGCCCCTTATCCAAAGAAGCAATCCGAGGATAACTCACACAGTTGGATTAAGATGAACCAAGTTATTGTGACAATAATCCTATTACTAGTCAAATTGATAATCATGGGGTGTGAGTTTGTGAAACATTAGGTTTAAGTTGTCCTGAGTACTTGTTAGCCAGTACTTTCACCAAGTTAACCATAACCGCGGAAAACACGGCTTCTCGAGAAGATTATCCCTGCAGGGTTGCACCAATTTGGCCGTACACGTATGAATAACCCGCCAGATGGGATGCCTCCCACCAAGCGGGGCACTCAACACAACTCAACTCTTCTCCGCATCAAGCCCAAAGCACCTTGGGCGCACGGCTAATCGATCCCAGAAGAAAATGGACCCTCATAGCATTCTAAGAACGTGTCCCCCTATATGCCGACTACAAAAGTTCCACCCTGCGCTGGGCTCGCAAAAACATGCATGCGGCAAATAGAAAGCACGAACTAAATGAGATGATTTGGACGAGATGCGAATCGAATCAAATTGAGGGGGGCGCCCATACTCGCTTCCCACATGCGGGTAGTGCGCTCATCATGGATCAGTAGACAAGACCCTTTTCCTATTAGGGTCGACACTAGCAGGCTTTAAAACCACACAGGGCCTCCTGCCGGTGCCTTATCATCAAATTATTATTAAGTAATAACTTAGCATGATTGATTGATTGATTAAAATCGAGCCCCCAGACATAATGAAATATAGTAACTGAAAGTAACGGGTAAACAGACTCGAGCAAAACAACCTAAGCATGCTAGTAAGACACTGCTCAATCAATAGGTTGTAGGAGTGGTGGTGAGGCAATATCAGGGTTCAGTGATTCATGTGATAGGTTCGTAACAGAAACAACTACCACTAAGGCTAGCAGAAATAGACAACGGAAAGTATCGGTAACCAGGGTTGAAAGGAAACAATGGTTCATGTGAGTGATAACTTGCCTGCGAACTCAGCCGGGTACTGAGCTAGATCCTCAGAAGGGGTGCTGTAAAGGTCGTCTGCCTCAACGTCGTCGTCTATTCGAGAAGAAGCAAACAAACAAAACAGGAATGTAAACAATCATTATCATGGCATAGTGCACAATCAAATATGATGCATGACAAGTTTAATGGTTGCATCAAAATAAACTAACTAACATTATAGCACAAATTAAATGGCCCATATGCAATTGGATTGCATATGGAAAGATCCATTGAAATAAGTGGAAACAATTGATTTACCATTAATTATTATGTGAGTTGTTAGCATGATGCATGCATGATGATAACAACAAAATAACAACAAATAACAATGATGGATGCAAGTGTTAAAGGACTTAACAAGTTTTGGAAATCATTTATTAAGTTTAGGAAAGTTTGGTTACTTAAAACATGTCACACAAGCAATTGTTGTTTTCATCAAGTTAAAGTGTTCAAAACAAATAACAAAGTTTATATTTGAAAAGAACATCAAATTTTAGTTGAATTACATGTTTCACATGTTGAAATAGGAGTTAGGATAATTTATTATGAATTAAACAATATTAAACAAGTTTTAATTGAATTTAAAAGATTTAAATTGTTTAGGCAATTTAAATTATTCAAAACAGAAAACAAAATTATATTTGCAAAGGTGAGATGAAATGGTATGGAAACATATTTTATTTGCATTTATTGGATTAAGAATGATTTAGTTATTGATTTTAGAAATTAGCATTTGAATTATTTAAGTTTGAATTTTAAATGCATTTGGAAATGTCAAAACAGTACACAAATAGATGATTTGGAAAGATTATGAAATTTGGAACAGAAAACATATAAAACTTGTATTTATTGGAATTACAGAATAAAAGATATTAAGGTTTGAAGTTTTAGGATTAATTCTGTTATTTAAATTGATTTTGGATTTAACAGAAATTCGCAGAAACTTTTGGTACCGTACTGGTAGCCAGCCACAGACGCTGACCCGTGGGGCCTAGCCAGCGTGGCGGAAGTGAACGCTTGCGTGGCCGTGGCAGTCACTGAAGCGTGGGCCACAGCTGCCAGCCAAGCAAGCGAAAAAGGTGGAAAAACTCCACTGCGGCCGCGGGGGATCGAGCCCACGACCGCGCGCTTTCACAGCGCAGGTGTTACCACTGTGCTACTCCGTCAGTTTCGACAGAGTAGCAAACGCAGGCAGGATATCGTTCATCGCAAGTTAACTGCACTTTTAACTGACGAAGGAATTCTTCCACGGCTGACAGAAAAAGCAGAAAGCTCGCCGGCGTTGAGTGGCACGGCCGTGCTCGCAATTGGTGGCGCGTGGATGTGTGCAGAACCGTGCGCAAGCAGAGGGAGAGGGAGGAGATGGACGGTGGCTCACCACCGGAAGTAATCGAGGCAGAGGCTCGACGGTGACGCAACGGTGACGACGGCAGCTGCGGCGATGACGAGGACGGCGGCGCGGTTGCAGTGCTCATCCCAGCTAGATCCAGTGTCCAACGCGTAGAGGACGGAGTGGTGGCTCGGTTCCAGCGATCGATCGGCGTCGAGAGGCTCTGTTACGTAGACGAGAGACTCGGGTTCAGATACATGGCGCCACGGTGGCCGGAGAAAAGGCGAGGATCGCGGCGGCGACACAGAGGCTTACCGGTGGCGATTAAGTGTTCAACGGAGAGAGGAGACGACGGCGACGTGGTTCCAGGGTCTAGGTAGGGAAGAGGGGCGACATGGCGCCGGCGCGGTGGAGGGATTCAGTCGCGCTGCTCCGGTGAGGTGGACAGCAGAGAGGGGATTGCGACGGGGAAGAAGCGATTGGCGGCGGAGAGCGAGGGGACAGGGTACCTAGGTTCTAGGGTTAGGTCCGCGCTGCCCTAGGGCTCTTATAGGCGCGGCCGTCGAGGTGGATTCCGTCGGTGGCGGCGCGGTGTCGCGGTGGCACCGCTGCGATGCTTGCCGTACGGGAAATAAATAGATCGCACGCTTTTCAAAGCGTTAAGTGAGGATAGGTGGGTTGGGCTTGCGCGCACGTGGAAGGAAAACGGGCTGGGCTAGCTTAACTGCCGCGCGCGCTGCGTTTCCTTTTTCTTTTATTTTTCCTTTTTCTGTTTTTTTTTTGTAGGTTTTGCTTTTGGAAGAAAAAGATAGGTTTTAAATTAGTAAAATTCTGGAAAAATTAGGTTAGGCTTGTTAGACCAATAGCAACCAATGCCAAGGTTGGTTTTCAAAAGTTTGAGATTTAAATGTTGTTTGTATTTGAAACCAAAATTTGGAAGAATTTTAATATTGATTAATATTAAGAAAACAAAGCATTTTTTATAGGGTGGCCTATAGATTAAAGTTTGAAATTAGTTGATTTGTTTAGAGATTTCAAAAACTCAAGTGGGTTGTTGTTTGATGAATTTGATTTGATATTGGAATATTTTGTTAATTTAATATAGAAAACAACCACCTAATAGGGTGAACCCTATTATTAGTTGGATTAGAAACATTGGAATGGTTTGATATTTGATAATTTCCAAATGAGGTGTTGATGATGATTTTGCTTTGAATTTGAAAACCAATTTGGAAAGACTTAGTGGAATTTATAACACCATTTTATTAATTGATCCATATTGAAAATTATGACAAAATAGATGGTTTTTATTTGTGATTTTTATTCCAAATGTTGTAACAGAGCAAGTATGAAATAACCATTTGAAATTGTTTGAGTTTGATTATGAAAACAAGTTAAAACAGATGCAAAACAAATAGTAACAAATGCAAACAAATAATTAAACATGATGACATGATGCAATACTTGAAATAAAACAATAAATCAAACATTCCAAGGGGTATTTAATACTTGGGATGTTACAATTTGGTACATATACGTAATGGCGATATTTTTCATAGCCGCGTCCGGGGTTATGAAGAATGTCCCCATTTTGTATGTGCACGAAATGGTCCAACTTTGTTCGGATCTCACAAACACTTACGTATGTCATTTCGTTTAGTTTCAACGAAGTTCAGAAACCCTTGTCTTCATCATTCCCCGCATCGCCATCATGTATACTACCTCGCAACAAGCACATAATATGAAGGGCCAACTTGTTTTCGGAGAATACCGGAAGTAATGTGTTCCTTTGTGTTTAACTTTCATCTTATTTCTGTCATATTTCTACATTTACTGATTATTGAAGACATGTTTAAAACTATTGTTTGTGGTTTTCTTTCTTGTCATTACAGATGCCGAGGTGCTACGTGGTGTTTAGAGGCAGGGTTCCAGGAGTCTACGACCACTGGGAAGACTGCTTCGAGCAAGTGAACAAATTCAGGGGCAATGCCTACAAATCCTACAACACTAGAGTGGCGGCGGAAGCTAGGTGGTTCATCCATCTCGAGGAACAGAAGAAGAAAAAGAAGAACAGGTGGATGAAGACCCTAGCCGTCGCTGCTGTCGCCGTTGCCTCGCTCACCGTGCTTGCAGTGCTATGGTTCCTAGCTAGATGATTAGGTTATCGGCGACTAGATAGGTCACTTGTAATAATGATGAAGCATCGATCAACGTACTCGGTCTCGATGATTAACTAATTGATGTATCTATTCGGCTTTGATCAACACTTCGTAGCGATAATCAACTGTTTGATGTAGGTATTCAAAATTCTAAGTAATATGATCGACTAGGATATATTATTTATTTGTCACATAACTGTTTTGATCAAAATTTTCTATTTATACTCTTCTGTATTTAAGCTTTATATACCTGTATTTGAGTGTATATCCCTGTATAAATACGATAGTGTGTATTTTTTATAAAATACAGGAAAACATATAGCTGTGGCGCACCTAGAAACATAGGCGTGGCGCACCAGATAAAATAGCCGTGAAGCGAAATATAGGCGTGATGCACCATTTACCTAACCCGTGGCGCACCACGGGCACATAGGCGTGGCGCACCAGGATATAGCCATGGCGCACCGTGGCCGTGCGCCACAACTACTGATAGGCGTGCCGCATCATCCAGGTGCGCCACGGCTATCCCAATAGGTGTGGCGTGATAGCGGTGGCGCCCCATGGTGCGCCACACATTAGCTTTTCCCTAGTAGTGTTTGGACAAGTTCGTGATAGTATTCGTAGATGACATTCTGATCTATTCAAATAACAAAGAAGACCATGCTAAGCATTTGAAAATAGCATTGCAAGTTCTGAAGGAACATCAGTTGTATGCTAAATTCAGCAAGTGCGAGTTTTGGTTGGATCAAGTGGAATTCCTTGGACATGCCATCAGCAAGAAAGGTATCACAGTGAATCCGGTAAAAATACAATCAGTTCTGGATTGGAAAGCACCAACCAATGTCAAGGAAGTTTGAGGATTTCTCAGAATGGCCGGTTACTATACTCCTTTTGTTTGGACAAACAAGTCTGAAGCTAGTTTCCAGGAGTTGAGGAAACGATTGACAACAACACCAATCCTCCCAATGCCTGAACCAGGCAAGGATTACATAGTATATTGTGATGCATCCAAGAATGGATTAGGTTGTGTGCTCATGCAAGACCGGATGGTAATAGCTTATGGTTCTAGACAGCTCAAACCTCATGAAGTTAACTACCCAACTCATGACCTTGATTTGGCAGCAGTAGTTTTTGCTTTGAAGAGGTGGAGGTCATTCCACTAGGGAGCAAAGTGTGAGCTTTACACAGACGACAAAAGTCTCAAATATTTCTTTACTCAGAAAGAATTGAATATGGCAAAGAAGATGGGTATAGTTGATTAAATACTATGATCTTACCATCAATTACACACCTATAAAAGCCAATGTTGTAGCTGATGCTTTGAGCCAGAAGAGCACGGATAGTCAACCAACCCAAAGTGATTTGCCAAAGGAATTGAAGAGGGAACTAGAACAAGCTGAAATAGAGATACTTGAGGTAAAATCTTTGGGAGGTTTGTATACCATGAAGGTGGTGGAAGAGAGAAAAAAATGATCTTAGGAATGAGATAATTTACCGACAAGATGAAGATCCTTTCATAAAGGAAGAGCTCCGGAGAATTGAAGAAGGTAAACCCTAAGTATTCCATTTACGTGAGTATGAGTTACTATGGATCAATAAGAGGATTTGTGTGCCAGACATACCTGAGATCAAGAGTTTGATACTTCAGGAAGCACATGATATGTGGTGACCCAGCACACCACTGCATGTGTAGTGCGCAAGTCGATGACATAATACTCACATAAGGACTAATCCGTGAATATTACATCCGGCAAAGTAGTACAACAGAAACATAGCAGGTCCAGGCAAAACTATAGGATACAAGCTTCATTACAAAATCTCGATAATCTCGAGAAGAACTCAAGCTCAGAACTAATCTACTACGGCTGATGCCAGCCCTAATCTATGGTTTTTTACAGCTAACTCCAAGAATGGACTCCACCTAAACCTGGATAGCTTCTCCTCCATCATCGTTGGTGATGACGATGCTTCACGATGACGACTTCCATCAGGCTTCAACTCTAAGCAGGGGGTCAATAGGGAATGAATGAGTAACGAGCGTTACTCAACAAGTTCATGATATATAGTGGGTGGTTTGATGCACTAACTATAGCTTTAGACTCAAAAGAGTCATAATCTACTGCAAGGTTTTGTAAATCTTTCTTCAAGAGGTTGCTTTTAATTCTGAAAACTATGTGCGCCAGATCTTCACAGGACTATAACTTCATGGAGTTGCCTTTCCTGTGGCGATCGCAGCTCCTTCCCGGAACAGGGGGTAACATGTCACATCCTTTTACACTCTGCAGAGGTGCGTTACTTTACCCATGGACGACCAAGACCATGTTGCACAACCAGGTGTACATTCATGTCCACTCCCACTCAGGTGTGGGGCCCGGTTGTTGGTCCAAGCCAAACCGTGCTTCTCCGCACAACGCATGCCCACCCATTTCTGCTAGCAGGTTGAACGCCTGATTCCACCCCTCACGATGGAGATCTACACGCCCCTGGCAGACACTCATAGACCCAAAGTCCATGGGACATAAGATCTCCCACCCATGTGCATGTAGTCTCGCAAGACCGAAAGCGTACATCTCTGGTGGTCCGTTGGCATGCGAACGAGAGAATATCACATCTGACTTACTCCCCCCATAGAAGACCCATGGTTAACGCGAATTTACGGTGCAAGAATGCTGGCGGCAGTTATGATTAATCCTAGGTAGTACTTTCCCATGCAGATGGAACCTTCTTTTGACCTATTCATCTTACCATAGTCCCATCCGCACACCAAACAGAACAATACCACCCGGGTAGTCATTCAATTAGCCATATTATTATAAAAGTAGGATCATGCAGTATTTTGAGACTAGGTGGTAATACAATATAGCTTTTGCAATTAGTTTGTTATGAAGTACTGCAAAGGATATGAGCAAGTAATGAACTTGCCCGAGATCGAAATAACAATAATAATCCATGTCTTCGGGGTTCGAGGGTCACGTAGACAATTCCGAGATCTGAAAGATAGCAAAGTAGTCATGGTAACGACTACAGAAAACATTGCAAGATGAAACATGCATAGTAATGAGATGCATCGTGAATTACCCTGGAAAACACCCAGCTTACAAGTGTAAGCCACGTTTGATACGATAATGTTTTCACACAGGTTTTGGGTGAAATGTTTCGTTATTTCGGGTGATGTGGTTATTACTTATTTTAGACTTACATGTGTTTCACTTTTACTTAGCAAACAATTGTTATCATGTTTAGGTAAAAGTGTTTATTACTTGATTAGATAACAAAACAACAAAACATGGAAAATGACTATTGAAAAGATAACAGACGCATTTTATTTTATGTTGAATTGTGTAGAGCTAATGACATCAGGTTTATTTGAAAACGAGGAACTAATACAAGCAACTCAGTTATCACATAACTGGGTAATGACTGTTGATGATAGGTTTCGTAGGTGTGAAAACACTAGGGTCTTATTAATAATGAAAATATTGTTGTGGTAATTGTTTTCTGGTTATAATGGAACACTATGGAATTTCATTATACTTTTAGAAAAAAGTTTATAAGTGGAACAAAATGTTTTATGTCTGTCATAGTTGAGTTGGAAATGTTTTTCTCTTTAATTTGATATATTATATGGAGTGTTCTGAAAATATTTGAATAAGATATTAATTTATTAATTTTAAATTGATTAAATGATTAGGAAAAATATTACACACATGAAAATTTGGTCAAATTACTATGAAAACATCATAGATGAGTTGCATAAGTCATTTGGAGCATTTTGGTATATAACTTGTATTTTTCTGATTTTATGAATTATTTATTATTTGTTCATAATTTTAAATGATTTAATTTAAATTCAAAATATTTTATTTTTTAAAGTTTATCAAACATTTTTGAAAAGTTCATAATAATTTAGATTACATTTTCTGATTAATTTGGTATATTAATTATATTTTTCTGATTAATAGAGTTAAAGTTATTCATTTATTAATTTTAATCATTTTTCTGTTATTATTTGAATTGACAGGTGGGGCCCACCTGTCATATTCGATTTTAAATCAAAAATAAAATAAAAAGAAAAAGGAAAATCTTCCCAACGTCACGCTGACGTCATGACTGCATCAGCAGTGGAGGAATTCTCCTCCGATCGATGCAATCCCGCAATCCGTTGCAAATTGATACAAATCGTTGGCTCAGGTGGCTTCAGGGGCTCATGGCGAGTGCTAGGTTGGCTGTGGAGTGACCGAATGGTCACCGGAGTGGCTTCGGCGACCACAGGCGTGGCAGAGAACGGCGGCACACGGCAGCTCCACGAATTCATGAACCAAATTCGAAACCGAAAGCACCTAGAGGTGCAGCAGCTCACTAGGATCACGGTGTGGCTGTCGATGAGGCACGGAGAAGTCAAAATCGCGTCCACGCTTCCACGGGGGCCGGCGGCAGAGAAGAAAGGGGACGACGCGATTATGCGGCTCTCGGCCTTCCCGGCTTGCTAGATTCACCAGGGAGATGGAGGAGATGATAGTGCATCTCCCGGTGGCCTTGAATGCTTCAGAGGTGGTCGGAGTGGACGGTGGTGACCGGCGACCCGACGAGCTAGGGTTTCGGTTTGCGCGAAGCAGAGAGCGAGAGAGAGGGGAAAGTGACCAAGGGGGTAGAGGAGAGTGTGGGGAACGACGTGATGTACTTCTTCTTCCAAGGGCGGCAAGCGTGAGGTGGCTAGTCATCGACGGCGACGTCGACACGCTCTCTGCCGGCCTGGAAGAAGACAAAAGAAAATTTTCTTCATAACCCCCTGACAGGTTTTACGAATTATCGATAGGTCCTTCTATCTTGTAAGCTGAACAGAAAACATTTGTTTTCGGGGCCAATTTGTAAGCAGAAAAATTAATAAAAAATATATTTGAATTCCTCATCAAATTTTACATCTCACCATGTTTTGTTTTGGTGAATTTGAAGAATATTTATATTTTTTATTTAGGTTGCTAGATTAAGTGGGTTTGTTGTTTTCCCTTCCTTTTTTTTTATTTGATGGCTTTAAAAATTATGCTTAGGCATGTTTAATAAAAGTTCACACACCAATCATGTGGATAACCTAGTGTGTGTTTCAAAATCAAATAATTTTGGTCAAGTCTTATAGAAAACAACTTATAGCTCTACTTAGTATTGTTATTATGTATTATAGAAAAATCACCAACCAATTGTTATTATTCCAAATCATGCCAGATGATTTTGATTGATGAAAAGACTTGTTTTCTTTTAGGTGACTTTGTTATTCTCACAGTTCCAACGCTTCGCAAATTTTGTTCACATTTTAATTGGGTGTGTATACTCTATGTTTGCTGGTTTCAGTACTTGTTCAAGTGGAAAACAGGTGTGTCTTTGAAACCCATTTGTTCGTTTTTCACTAGTTTCCAAATGTGGATATTATCTCATGTTGTTTTAGAACATGAAATCATTTACATGGTTATGTGTAGATGAATTTTTGTTATCATCTGTTAGTCTTGCATATGGAAATGATATGGAAAACAAGGTATTAAGCTTGTTACCATTAACCTCCACATATCACATGACATGTGGATGCAATGCCTGATTGTTATCTCATACTTGATAATTGCTTCCATTAAAGATATTATTATAAGTTCATCATCTCTGATGAGCTTGAAAGAGGTTATTGGTGCTCTATTATATCCTAGTGATTCACTGGATAGTTTCTTAGGATCCCTTACTGAGGCAGTGTTGCTTCGTGTGGTCTTCTGTTGCTTGATGTTCTTCTCTCTAGCTGCCACTAGTCTTCTGTTTTCACCTTGTGTCAATTGCAAGTAATATCATCTCTTGGATTCCACCTTCAACTATCTTCCCCTGGTGGTGAAAACAACCAATGTTTCCAAACAAAGATTTTACTTAGAGGATTATAAAAGAATGTAGGTTCATTTTATGACATCAAGTTGCCATATGCATATAGGAAGAATTTTTTAACAAGTGGGCCAGACTTGCCTCCAAATTACTAATCATATACAATTGGCTGAGATGTACTAGGTTATTCAACCTTCTGTTTGTTTGTGTATGACACTCAATTGTTTGAGTATACAAAAGTGATATTTTAACAAGGTAGCTAGTCTTGTTCTCAAACTACTTCTATGTAACACTAACAAAGGAATATCACACTATTTCAAGAGAGTTAATAAGATCAGATCAAGATATAAGACTTTCCAAATAATCTTATGATAGATTGGAATAGCACTTGTAGAACATCCTAAAGAATCTTCCTGAAGATCTTCTGGTAGTAATTCCTCTTTTCTTATGGGTGCTTCTCCTGAAGAATGGTTCAGAGAAGATTGGAAAACAAGATAATCTAGACAAAGTAGAAAGATCTTTTAAAGACTTAGTTAAAATTTTATTCTTCTTTTGTAAATATAATACTGACATAGAGGTTGAAAAGATCATATGTAATGATTAAAGTTTAACAGTAGTTTAAGAAGATTTAGTTCTTCTTTTATATACTTCTTTTATGGTTGATGAGATATGTACATATTCGATAAATATGTTAATACAATTATTATGTCATTACCCAATTGTAGGGTTTAAGTTAATACTTGTTTGTATCATTTGGGTTCTATTGCATCTTTGTTATTTACTTAGGAAGGTGCACTTGATAGTTTTAAGATGATCTATAAAGGTGTTATGTGAATGGTTGATAACTTAGAGAGTTGTTGTTTGAGAGGACATAACACCTATATTGTTGAGATGGTTCAATTGTGTATTACTCATTGGTGGAAGTATGATTATTAGTGGTGTGATTTGGATACTCACCCTTCTTTGAGTTCTAATACCTAGTGATTTATCCAAAGTCACTTGCAGACTTGTGGTTAAGGTTGTTGACAATTTGTGTTTGATCATAACCAATTATGGTTGGACTTATCAAATGATTTAGTTTGTAGAGACACAATGTTATAAAGATCACTCCAAATGTACTCCTGACCAGATGATCTAAACCTATTTCATCATGTCAAGTGAAACATTGGTCACTTTGGTTTGTTTAAACTTTCGCGCCAAAATTTCCCGTATTTTTAGATGCATCCTTTGCAAATGCACATATTAGATTTAGATCCTTATAACCTCCCAGACACTGGGATGTTATAGTATCTCTCCCTTACCAAAAACTTCGTCCCGAAGTTCAACCTCTCTCATGTAAAGATAGGTAGAGAGAACTTTTGTAGACCGTTGAATCTTCACAATTGTTTCCTTGTGTTGACCTTGGCATGTGTAGCATCTTGTCTTGATTGTTTACCTTCCACTGTCTTGCACTATGATCTAATACTCTGCCTGTTGTTATAACAACTCTGTTTTGTTACTAGGCCTTCCTAATAGTCTTATGAAGAACACGTGGTATTTCCACCACATAGTGGATACCAAGTTTCGTTCTCCAATGAATAGGTATGGTTTCCTATCTCTCACAACTTTTTGAAGAACATTTGGTATATACACCAAGTGATGAATAATCAATAAGATTCTTCCGGTACACTGGATATTGTCTATGTTTAGGACTCCATTTGGTTCAATCTAATGGTATCAAGAGAAATACTGCTCAAAGAAGCTTGTACTACATAGGGTACATTGATTTAGACTCATCTATTTAGTGAAAATATCTTCGAGTTTCCTCGAGTTTTAGCTATTCCTATAGAGGCCTATAACCTATTCCTCTGGTTCTTTCCTATGGTCCTTCTACATCTTCGGTTTTCAAATTCTATATGGTGACTCTATAAGTTAACTTATCAAACTTCTACATATTTCTTTCTAAGATATAACTGCTCATGTTAACATCTTGGCATCACTTGTGGTATATCTCCATGTGTTAATGAAGTATCTCACCAACTCCAAACAAGATGTGGAATGTGGTCCATTCCCATCAGTGGCTTTATTGATTTCTGTCTTCTTGACTTCCTGGTCTTCTAGGGCTTTGGTGGTTGTATCAATCTTTTGATAAGTCAGAACGCTCTTATTCTAATCCTATACCCTCTAGACCAGTAACATCAAGATAGAACTCAGTGTTTGCACATGCATTTGCACATCAAGTTCTATCTTCATGCAGATCTATTCAATCAAAGATCCAAATAAGATCCAATAAATCCCAAATGCAGTTATGTAGCAATCATGCATCCAAAAGCCTGTGAAATAAGAGTACTTAGAGTAAAACATCTCAAGTACCCAAGGCTCTTAAATGCTATACACTACAAGTAGGTATATAGTACCTTGTAATCCTATTCTACACAACCACACTTTGCCTCGGTAATTAATCCAATTGCATGCCTTTCTACAATGGAATAAACTAAGACAAAATGATCCTATAGTAGTTGTGGTCTAACTTTGTTCCATATAGGACTAAGTACTATGTCATTGGAATTACTTCATATTGCTTATGATAAGCTTATCATGGCATCTGTTGATCCTTCATGGTGTTGATCACATCGTAGGAGTAGTAATGTAGCTTCCATCAATGCTTATGCCTTCTCCTAATTCTATACTACATTATGATGATTCACCACTAGACTTGATAACTAAGGATATGGTATATACCCACTAGTTACCATAGTTTTAATAACTGTTAATGATCCTCAGCATCCATTCTTGATGACTCCTATACACTTGCTCTATACCATGTTCTACTCCATCCTATTCATTCATAGAATGGGGTAATCATCACTGTGACTTAATCATCGATGACTATGTCACAACTCTTCTTCTCGATAAAACTGATACATTCTAAACTTCTAACTATTCATACCTACGTCTAAAGAAAATAGATAAGTAGATTCACTCAAGTTGAGTAAGAACATTCTATACAAGTATGACCGTATCATTGTCAAGTGAATGATCATCATAGTTGTAGGAAATGTGGTTTAGATAAGATGGATTCCTATAGTCTTTACCAACCTATAGATCTCCTAAAAGGTTTTAAACCTAAGGTCGCTTCGCTCTGATACCATCTGTGGTGACCCAGCACACCATTGCATGTGTAGTGCGCAAGTCGATGACATAATACTCACAAAAGGACTTATCCGTGAATATTACATCCCTCAGAGTAGTACAACAAAAACATAGCAAGTCCAGGCAAAACTATAGGATACAATCTTCATTAAAAAATCTCGAGAATCTC
Source organism: Alopecurus myosuroides (assembly GCA_028641055.1). Lineage (NCBI taxonomy): Eukaryota > Viridiplantae > Streptophyta > Magnoliopsida > Poales > Poaceae > Alopecurus > Alopecurus myosuroides. Next base: position 738,590,942 of record CM054057.1, read on the forward strand.
TTTGAAGACTCAAATAAGATCTCTTACAAATGAAACATCAGAAGAAGTAATTCGAAGATCCAAGCTGGAGAAGAACTCAAGCTCACAACTAATCTACTACGGCGGATGCCAGCCCTAATCTATGGTTTTTTACAGCTAACTCCAAGAATGGACTCCACCTACACCTGGATAGCTTCTCCTCCATCAGCGTTGTTGATGACGATGCTTCACGATGACGACTTCCATCAGGCTTCAACTCTAAGCAGTGGGTCAAACGGGAACGAATGAGTAACGAGCGTTTCTCAGCAAGTTCATGATATATAGTGGGTGGTTTGATGCACTAACTATAGCTTTAGACTCAAAAAAGTCATAAGCTAATGCAAGGTTTTGTAAATCTTTCTTCAAGATGTTGCTTTTAATTCTGAACACTATGCCCGCCATATCTTCACAGGACTAGAACTTCATGGAGTTGCCTTTCCTTCGGCGTTCGCAGTTCCTTCCCGGAACAGGGGTAACATGTCACATCCTTTTACACTCTTCATAGGTGCATTACTTTACCCATGGATGACCAAGACCATGTTGCACAACCAGGTGTACATTCCTGTCCACTCCCACTCAGGTGTGGGGCCCGGTTGTTGGTCCAAGCCAAACCGTGCTTCTCGACACAACGCATACCCACCCATTTCTGCCAGCTGGTTGAACGCCTGATTCCACCCCTCACGATGGAGATCTATGCGCCCCTGGCATACACCAGAGTTCGTGGGACGTAAGAGGTCTCCCACCCATGTGCATGTAGTCTCGCAAGACCTACAGTGTACGTCTCTGGCAGTCCGTTGACATGCGAACGAGAGAAGATCATAGCTAACTTACTCCCCCCATAGAAGACCCATGGTTAACGCGAAATTACGGTGCAAGAATCCTGACGGCAGTTGTGATTAATCCTAGGTAGTACTTTCCCATGCAGATGGAACCTTCCTTTGACCTATTCATTTTACTATGGTCCCATCCGCCCACCAAACAGAACACTACCACTTGGGTAGTCATTCAATTAGTCATATTATTATAAAAATAGGATCATGCATTCTTTTGAGACTAGGTGGTAATACGATAGAGTTTTTGCAATTAGTTTGTTATGAAGTACTGCAAAGGATATGAGCAAGTGATGAACTTGCCTGAGATCGAAATAACAATAATAATCCATGTCTTCGGGGTTCGAGGGTGACATAGACAACTCCGACATCTGAAAGATAGCAAAGTAGTCCTAGTAAGGACTACAGAAAACATTGGCAAGATGATACATGCATAGTAATGAGATGCATCGTGAATTACCCTGAAAAACACCCAGCTTACAAGTGTAAGCCACGTTTGATACGATAATGTTTTCACACAGGTTTTGGGTGAAATGTTTCTTTATTTGGGGTGATGTGGTTATTACTTCTTTTAGACTTACATGTGTTTCACTTTTACTCAGCAAACAATTTTTATCATGCTTAGGTAGAAGTGTTTTGTTACTTGATTAGATAACCAAATAACAACACATGGAAAATAACTATTGAAAAGATAACAGACACATTTTATTTTATGTTGAATAGTGTAGAGCTAATGACATCAGGTTTATTTGAAAACGAGGAACTAATACAACTAACTCTATTATTACATAACTGGCTAATGACTGGTGAGGATAGGTTTCGTAGGTGTGAAAACACTAGGGTCTTATTAATAATGAAAATATTGTTGTGGTAATTGTTTTCTCGTTATAATGGAACACTATGGAATTTCATTATACTTTTAGAAACAAGTTTATAAGTGGAACAAAATGTTTTATGTTTGTCATATTTGAGTTGGAAATGTTTTTCTCCTTAATTTGATATATTATTTGGAGCGTTCTGAAAATATTTGTATAAGATATTAATTTATTAATTTTAAATGGATGAAATGATAAGGCAAAATATTACACACATGAAAATTTGGTCAAATGACTATGAAAACATCATAGATGAGTTGCATAAGTCATTTGGAGCATTTTGGTATAGAACTTGTATTTTTCTGATTTTATGAATTATTTATTATTTTTTCACAATTTTAAATGATTTAATATAAATTCAAAATATTTAATTTTTTATAGTTTATCAAACATTTTTGAAAAGTTCATAATCATTCATATTACATTTTTATGATTAATTTGGTATATTAATTATATTTTCTGATTAATAGAATTAAAGTTATTGATTTATTAAGTTTAATCATTTTTCTGTTATTATTTGAATTGGCAGGTGGGGCCCACCTGTCATATTCGATTTTAAATCAAAAATAAAATAAAAAGAAAAAGGAAAATCTTCCCAATGTCACGCTGACGGAATGACTGCATCAGCAGTGGAGGAATTCTCCTCCGATCGATGCAATCCCGCAATCCGTTGCAAATTGATACAAATCATTGGCTCAGGTGGCTTCAGGGGCTCACGTCGAGTGCTAGGTTGGCTGTGGAGTGACCGAAAGGTCACCGGAGTGGCTCCGGCGACCACCGGCGCGGCGGAGAACGGCGGCTCATGAATTCATGAACCAAATTCGAAACCGAAAGCACCCAAAGGTGCAGAAGCTCACCAGGATCACGGTGTGGCTGTCGATGAGGCACAGAGAAGTCGAAATAGCTGCCACACTTCCACGGTGGCTGGCGGCAGAGAAGAAAGGGGACGGCGCGATTCCGCGGCTGCCGGCCTTCCCGGCTTGCGAGATTCACCAGGGAGATGAAGGAGATGATAGCGCATCTCCTGGTGGCCTTGAATGCTTCAGAGGTGGTCGGAGTGGACCGCGGTGACCGGCGACCCGACGAGATAGGGTTTTGGTTTGCGCGAAGTAGAGAGCGAGAGAGAGAGAGGGGAAAGTGAGCGAGGGGGTAGAGGAGAGTGTGGGGAACGATGTGATGTACTTCTTCTTCCAAGGGCGGCAAGCGTGAGGTGGCTAGGCATCGACGGCGGCGTTTACACGCTCTCTGGCGGCCTAGAGGAAGACAAAAAAAAATTCTGCATAACCCCCTGACAGGTTTTACAAATTACCGATAGGTCCTTCTGTCTTGTAAACTGAACAGAAAACATTTGTTTTCAGGGCCAATTTGTAAGCAGAAAAATTAATAAAAAATATATTTGAATTCCTCATCAAATTTTACATCTCACCATGTTTTGTTTTGGTGAATTTGAAGAATATTTATATTTTTTATTTAGGGTGCTAGATTAAGTGGTTTTGTTGTTTTGTCTTCCTTTTTTTATTTAATGGCTTTAAAAATTATGCTTAGGCATGTTTAATAAAAGTTCACACACCAATCATGTGGATAACCTAGTGTGTGTTTCAAAAGTAAATAATTTTGGTCAAGTATTATAGAAAACAACTTATACATCTACTTAGTATTTTTTTATGTATTATAGAAAAATCACCAACCATTGGTTATTATTCCAAATCAATCCAGATGATTTTGGTTGATGAAAAGACTTGTTTTCTTTTATGTAACTTTGTTATTTTCACAGTTCCAACTCTTAGAAAAAAATTCACAGTTTACTTGGGTGTGTATACTCTATGTTTGTTGTTTTCAGTACTTGATCAAGTGGAAAACATGTGTGTCTTTGAAACCTATTTGTTTGTTTTTCACCAGTTTCCCAATGTGGATATTATCTCATGTTGTTTTAGAACATGAAATCATTTACATGGTTATGTGTAGATGAATTTTTGTTATCATCTGTTAGTCTTGCATATGAAAAGGATATGGAAACCAAGGTATTAAGCTTGTTACCATTAACCTCCACATATCACAAGACATGTGGATGCAATGGCTGATTGTTATCTCATACTTGATAATTGTTTCCATTAAAGATATTATTGTAAGTTCATCGTCTCTGATGAGCTTGACAAAGGTTATTGTTGCTTCTTGTGGTCTTCTGTTGCTTGATGTTCTTCTCTCTAGTTGCCACTAGTCTTCTGTTTTCACCTTGTGTCAATTGCAAGTAATATCATCTCTTGGATTCCACCTTCAACTATCTTCCCCTAGTGGTGAAAACAACCAATGTTTCCAAACAAAGATTTAACTTAGAGGATTATAAAAGAATGTAGGTTCATCTTATGAGATCAAGTTGCCATATGCATATAGGAAGAATTTGTTAACAAGTGGGCCAGACTTGCCTCCAAATTACTAATCATATACAATTGGCTGAGATGTACTAGGTTATTCAACCTTATGTTTGTTTGTGTATGACACTCAATTGTTTGAGTATACAAAAGTAATATGTTAACAAGGTAGCTAGTCTTGTTCTCAAACTACTTCTATATAACACTAACAAAGGAATATCACACTATTACAAGAGAGTTAATCAGATCAGATCAAGATAGAAGAGTTTCCAAATACTCTTATGATAGATTGGAATAGCACTTGTAGAACATCCTAAAGAATCTTCCTGAAGATCTTCTTGTGGTAGTGCCTATTTTCTTATGGGTGCTTCTCTTGCAGAATGATTCAGAGAAGATTGGAAAACAAGATAATCTCGACAAAGTAGAAAGATATTGTTAAAGACTTAGTTAAACTTTTATTCTTCTTTTATAAATATAATACAGACATAGAGGTTGAAAAGATCATATGTAATGATTGAAGTTTAACAGTAGTTTAAGAAGATTTAGTTCTTCTTTTATATACTTCTTTTATGGTTGATGAGATATGTACATATTCGATAAATATGTTAATACAATTATTATGTCATTACCCAATTGTAGGGTTTAAGTTAATAGTTGTTTGTATCATTTGTGTTCTATTGCATCTTTGTTATTTACTTAGGAAGGTGCACTTGATAGTTGTAAGATGATTTATAAAGGTGTTATGTGAATGGTTGATAACTTAGAGAGTTGTTATTTGAGAGGACATAACACCTCTATTGATGAGATGGTTCAATTGTTTATTACTCATTGGTGGAAGTATGATTATCAGTGGTGTGATTTGGATACTCACCCTTCTTTGAGTTGTAGACACCTAGTGATTTATCCAAAGTCACTAGTAGACTTGTGGTTAAGGTTTTTGAGAATTTGTGTTTGATCATAACCAATTATGGTTTGTCTTATCAAATTATTTAGTTTGTAGAGATACAATGTTATAAAGATCACTCCAACTGTACTCCTGACCAGATGATCTAAACCTATTTCATCATGTCAAGTGAAACATTGGTCACTTTGGTTTGTTTAAACTTTCGAGCCAAAATTTCCCGTATTTTTAGATGCATGCTTTGAAAATGCACATATTAGATTTAGATCCTTATAACCTCCCAAACACTGGGATATTACATGATACACCGTACTCAGAGACATATTTTGGTGGAACAACATGAAGCGAGATATTGCCAAGTATGTATCTGAATGCCAGACATGTCAGAGAGTGAAGGCAGAACACCAATGTCCAGCAGGACCATTACAACCTTTGGATATTCCGGAGTGGAAGTGGGAGGAGATTAGTATGGATTTCATTACTGTTCTACCAATGACTAAGACTACCAAAAGTGCACATTTGTTAGCAGTCAATCAGAATGATAATGCAGAGAAATTAATGGACCTATATGTGAAGGAAATCATCAGTAAACATGGAGTTCCTAAGAGAATAGTTTCAGATAGAGGGTTTGTGTTTAGATCTGAATTCTGGAAGAAAATACACAAAGCTCTAGGCTCACAATTGGATTTCAGTACTGCTTATCATCAACAAACCGGAGAGAAAACTGAAAGGACTAATCAGATCTTGGTGGATCATGGAATGCTTCGGGCATGTGCTCTAGATTTTTGTGGATCATGGGATGAACATCTACCATTAGCGGAGTTTTCACACAATAACAACTATCAAAGCAGTTTGAAGGCCGCACCGTTTGAAGTACTTTATGGACGGAAGTGTAGATCACCAATATGTTGGTACGAGGCAGGAGGCAAGTCTGAATTTGAACCAAACTATGTAAAGGATCAACAAAACATCGTGGATATCATCACGGATCGCTTGAAGATTGCTCAAAGTTGTCAGAAAAGTTATGCTCACCAGAAAAGAAGGACATGGGAGCCTAAAATTGGAGATATGGTCTATCTCAGGGTTAGTCCGATGAAGGGGCTTAAGAGGTTTAGAGTTAATAGAAAGTTAAGTCCTCGATGCATTGGACCTTTTAAAATCCTTGCACAGAACAGGAATGTAGCTTTCACTCTACAGCTACCCGAGAAATTGAAGGAAGTCCATAATGTTTTCCATGTATCTCAACTCCAAGAGTGTTTGAAGGAACTGGAAGATTCCATTAATCAGGAGGATATGGAGTTAGAATCAGACCTCGGCTATGTAGAAGAACCAGAGAAGATTCTGGCAGAAGACTGGAAAAGACTCCGGAATAGAGCAATCAAGTAGTGCAAAGTGCTGTGGAAACATCATCCTGAACGCGAAGCTACCTGTGAGAAGGAAGAAGAACTACAACAAAATTGCCCCCAAGCTCTTCAGGTATAGTGGTTATAATTTCAGGACGAGGTTCTCGTTAAGGTGGGAAGAATCTAATTCCCCGGCATTTGGGAACCCACGGCGGGTAGAAATTGTAATCTGTGCATCTGCATGCATGTATTTGCAGAACCCAAATAATTTTTTCGCAAAACTAGAACCCTGGAGTGATCGAGGTTCCATCGTTGTCCTGACTTAGAGAGTAGAATCGGTACTGGAAGAGGGTGAAACTTCGACATGACCTTTAGGCGATATTTGAATTGAGGGATTCCGTTTGAACTCTTTAAACATAAGTTTGTATGAATTTGAATTTGAATTTATATTGGTTGATAGGAAATTACAAATATTACTTATTAATTAATTTGAAACATTTATAAATTAATAGTCATCAATCAATTCTAATTAAAAGGTGAATTAGAAAAGGAAAATATTAAACTTTATTGATTAATCACAATGATACAAAGTCATTACAATATTTCTGAGAGCAAAATATTACAAAGGAATTGGTACAAGATTGAATTTCCTAAACTAAATCCTACTAGCTAATCTAATCTTCTAGTCACCTTCTGAACCTGCAAAATTAACACAAAGATAAACAGAGGGGTGAGTGGGAATTAGTACCCTCGGACTGGTAGTGAATTGCACTGCTAATCTCATCACTTGGTTAAGAAAGTTTGTGTAGTATCTGATCAACTCAAGTTTAACCTCATACCAGCATCATAAGCATTCCAGGTAATACAAGTGGCAAGGGAAACTAACCGTAACTGCCTGGATAAAACCAACCGCATCACAAGCAAAAGATCCAGCCGTAGGGAAACAGGCACACAACACACTCACATGCACGCTTTTGTGCTATCACCACTAGAGGAGATAGATAAATAGCACAACAGGCGTGGGGTGAAAGAAAGCCATGGCACTTTCCCCTGTTTCATCTCGAGTTGCACAGCTCCAGCAAGAACAACAAGAACAACAAGCATATATTGCACATAACAATTCACCACAAATAATTTCACCACCAGCACTGAATAAGATTGGAGATCCAGCAAGGTAACAACAATGCAAAGCTAAAAGTGGAGGAGAACAGGTCTGGAAGTTCTCCGCAAGGCCAAGCCTGAAGAGGAGGAGCAGGGCCGAGAGCAAGCAAACCACAAGAACACAAATCCACCAACCTCCGTACCTCACCTAAGGTGAATCTCTACATACCATCCATCAAGTTACTTTCTGGATTATGCACAAAGTGGTTGGGGAATGTTATCCCCCAGTCCGACATAGAGGTGTTATGGTATTAACATCCTAGGTGCTTAATAAAAATCAAGTTAACATCTGTTCTTATAAAGAAAGGGCCCCAGGCTGTGCATCATTGGCCTGGGGAAAATCAATCAAGCCAATATAAATCCATTCTTATCAGTTAACGGCTTAGGGGAAGCAAGATCAAGAAAGAATATGTTCTTATCAGTGCAAATAGCTACCATTAGCACAATTAATTAGCAAATAGACTAAGGATAAGTTTCCAGCTCATAATCGCTTCCACAGTAGCTGCTGGGCACCCAAAACTCTTAGTTCAGGTACCCCAAACACAACCAAATAAGAAGTGATTCACAGAAACCCATAAGTGGCTAGGTGGCACATCCTCTCAACCATCAGGTTCAGAGTAGCACCCACTAGCTATGAATCAAGCAGAAATAGGGCTACATCAGCACAAGCACCTGGGAAAATCCCTAGTGAGATTTCACATATCACTGGAAGGACAACCTTCTGAATTCAATCGGCTGCAGAGATAAAAATCCTCTGCTAGCAACCACTAAACAAATCACATAGTGGGAGAATTTCTCCAATGTCCAGCAAACAGCAGCTAATGCATCACGAGCAACAGAGGCATCACAGATATAGCATCACATGGCATGAACGCAGGCTCCATTGCCTGGTTCCAGAGTAAGGGGAGGAGTGAGAGAGAGAGGACAGAGTGAGGAGAGGAAGAGAGATGGGGCAGTGAGGGCTTACAGGTGACCACCATCGTGGTGGCCACAGCCAGGTGGTGGAGCGCAGTCGTTGGCGGCGGAGCGGCCGTAGTTGCTCCCAGGAGCCGTCCCAACGTCGTCGCGCCTCCACAGCGACAACAGCAGCAACCCACCAGGAGCAGCAACAGCAGCAAACCAGGAGTAGCCAGGAGCAGCCGGGAGTCGCCAGAGTGGAGGAGAGGGTCGCGGGCACCGTAACCCTAAAGCTAGAGTTAGGGTGCGCACGAGCACCATAATGAGTTAAACCTAGATCGCAGTGGAGGAGGTGTGGGAGTAGACGACGGCGCGTCGTTTGCTCCTAGGCGCGGCGGCTGGAGAAATTCGGCGAAGGTGGCGACGACGCGATCGCCAGGGAGTCGCGAGGGCAAGAGAGAGAGAGCGAGGGGGTGCAGGTGCGGGTTCGAGTGAGACTTGGGCTCGGGTTCTCTCCCGAGGCGGTTGGCTTCAACCCACTGGTGGGCAGGCCCACCAATCAGTTTAGGGGCCAAATGGTCTTTTGACCATTTCAGCAAAGAAATAAATAAAAATAAAATTTAATAAATAAAATTTATATAAATTAGGAAAAAAATCATTATTAAATAAATAAAATCCTAAACACAACACTCAGTTACTCTAATAATTTAACTTGATTAAATAATACTTGTTATATTAATTTTATAATTTCTTTAAATAATAATTTAACAAAAATTAATAAAATTAATAAAATAGTCAATAAGAATATTACTCTTTGTTCGTTATTCATAAAACTTAACTTACATAATTTTTGATACTCAATTATTATTAAAAATATCATTCTCCGATTTATCAAAATTAATCAGAACAATTAAATTAAATAAATAAAAATAAACATAATAATTATAATAAATTTTAAAATCAATTAAATACCACATTTGCTTGGATAATTAAAATCAATTAGGAGAAAAATGCATACATGTCATTATTATGCATAATAGCATCATTTGCTTCTTTAAACATTGTCTTTACCATACAATGATGGTATTTTGTAGAACAAGGAAGTGAGGACTCCACTACCTATCTGTATCAAGGCAAGTTCATCACTTGCTCATGTCCTCTGAAATATTTCTTAACAACTATTTTCAAAAACCCTATCGTAATACCACATATGCTCAAAAGAATGCATGATCCTATTTTTGTAATAATATGACTAATTGAATAATACCCTAGTGGTTGTAGTATGTTTGTTGGGTGGATGGGACCATGGTAAGTTGAATAGGTCAAAGGAAGGTTCCATCTGCATGGAAAATTATTACCTAGGACTTAATCACAAATGTCGTCAGAACTCGGTGCGCAGTAAATATCGCGTTAACCATGGGGGTTGTATGGGGCGAGTAAGTCAGTTGTGATCTTTTCTTGTTCGCATGTCAATGGACTGCAAGAGACGTACGCTGTAGGTATTGTGGGACTACATTAACATGAGTGGGAGCCCTTACGTCCCACGGACACTGGGGTCTATGAGTGTATGCCAGAGGCGACTAGATCTCTATCGTCAGGGGTAGAATAAGGGGTTCAACCTGCTGGCAGAAATGGGTGGGCATGCGTTGTGCGGAGAAGCATGGTTTGGCTTGAATCAACAACCGGGCCCCACACCTAAGTAGGTGTGGAAAGGATCGCGCGCCTAGTTGTTCAACATGGTGTTGATCCCCTATGGGTAAAGTAACGCACCTCTACAGAGTGTAATAGGACATGGCATGTTAACCCCTGTTCCGGGAAGGAACTGCGAACGCTACATGACTGGCAACTCCATGAAGTTCTAGTCATGTGATGGTCTGGTGGGCATAATTTTCAGTATTAAAATCAACCTCTTGAAGAAAGATTTACAAAAACAACCTCTTTAGAGTCGAGGACTATAGATAGTGCATCAGCTACCCACCATACTTAATGAACTTGTTGAGTAACGCTCGTTACTCATTCGTTCCCGTTTGACCTCGTCTTAGGATATGAGAACCTCGAGGAGGCATCATTCAACATCCTCAGAGACCAAGAAGATATCTACTACGAGGAGCCAGATCTCTCTGGAGGAGTGGAAGGGGTGGATTACACCATACAGTATGGAGCCGACCGAGATGGGACAGAGTCTGACTAGGTTTAGCCTGGTCTAGGAACCAATACGTAAGCACGTTTGAATCGAGCATCCTTGAACTTCTATATTAGGTTGTTGAGTTCCCTTGTATGCACCTACTTACAGTTAAGTTGTTGTTACATCTTCAATAATGAGATGACCTCATCATGGGATCATTATCTTGTCAGCACACTATGTTTTGTAATATCTGTTTGTATGACAATCAAGTCCCACAATGCTTCTGCTGTACCACCCTGAGGGATGTAAAATTTGCGGAGCGGTGTTCTGTGAGTGTTATGTCAACGACTTGCGTAATACAACATGCAATGGTATGCTGGGTCAGCGCACTCCCCAAACTTATCGTCTACCCCCTCCGCTCTAGCTGTCTTTTCCAACGAAACCCTAGTCCGGGGGCCCGAAGATCTAACCCTATAGAGTTCTCCGTACGAGGGTTGACCAATAAACTTTTATCCTAATATGTATTTGTTTATTCCACATCTACACGGAATAGCAAGGATGTTCCCACAAAATTTCAAATTATTCTGTCCGGTTGAATCGTATGTCATATCATGTAAGCCCATACGGGAATACAACATTCGTACTATTTAATTTTATGTGATTTATTGCTAGTAAGTGAATTTATAATAAAAAGGTAAGTGGAGCAGGGAGTTATGGGAATTAATGATTTTATGTGAGTTAGCAGGAAAGGGACAAAAGGAAGAATGGGCTATGGCGATGGCATTGCCGTTGGCATAGGTTCAAGACTATGCCGACGGTGTTGCCGTCGGCTTCCGTGATGCCGTCTGCGCCCCATGCCGGATGTGCCTCGTGGGCTAACGCGATGCCGAAGGTGTTCGTAATCCGGCGAAGGCCGTCGGGGTACGTCCTGCGGCACCGACGGCAAGAGTTGTGCCGACGGTTTCTTCGCGCCCCCGTGAGCGTAGATTGGAGATGCCCACGGCCATGCCTAAGCCGACGGTGATTTGTTCACCGTCGGCGGCCTGCCCTATATGCTGACGGCCCCGATTAATTGCCGCCGGTATAGGTATGGCCGTCACGTTTGCCTTGAGAGCCTTACCAGCAACTGTCACAAGGTCCTTCGACAGATTTATCCCTAGATTTCCTTTATCATCTTCCTCATGCATAACACACCTGTAGGCATTGTCGTCGGAGCTGATGCACTTCCGAATTACGTGCGCTAGCTGAAAACGAGCGTTGGTCTTCAACGTGGAAAGTAGCACCGCGGAGGCACCCGTGCGGAACAACATGTTGGTCAGCTGCATTTCACGTTTCCTTCCATTGTAGTAGTTCCCGGTGATGACCTCCGTGGACACTACCAAGGCAAGTGCGTTCGATGGAACAGTCTGCAGGAGATTCTTGGCAAGACCCACCGCGATTAGCCCCGCGCTGCACCCCATCCCAGATAGTTGCACGTTGCAGATATCTTCCCGAAGCTTGTATCTTCTCATTACCATATCACTGAGGGACGGAGTTGGGTTGAAGAGGCTGCAGTTAACGACGAGTATGGCGATTCTAGCAGGGTTGATAGATGTCTTAATCAGCAGGTCATCTATGACCGTGAAGATGGATAATTCAGCATCTACACGGGCTTCACTTAGACTGTCGCTCGGAGGAATATAGTGGTGGGAAGGCGGTCGGTAGGTCTCGTCGCCAAGGCCTGACCGTTCACAAATGCGTGTCAAGAAGCCGAGTCCTCTATCACCAACAAATCGGGAAAGGTGGATGCTCTCTATCCAAGAAGCTTTGCTGATGCGGTAATTCGAGTTAGGCCGGAAGCAGGCATAATCAACAAGATATACAGTGCGGGAACGGTTCTTTATCAGGTACAGGTGGTGGCAGTAGTTATCAGGTACAGCAAGAGTAAGAAGAGGCGGATGGATGTGGAGGCATCGTGCGAAATGAGAAGCTCTGTGGCTTCTGCGCATACCATGACGGATAAGCGGAGGCAGCTGTGTACCTTATCACGTAAAGGGTTCGATAGAACAGGGAGGGATCATCTATTATCTTGGCTCGGTTGTTGAGCACATAAATCTTCTCAAAGTAGAATGAATATATAGAGGGGAAGATGACGTGGGGGGCGTGGAATATAGAGCAGGTATCATGAATGTTGTTTACTACTAAACCACACATCTACAATCTGCAGTGCAATTATATGTATTTATTTGAAGAGAATGTTGTAGTACTAGAACTTGTCCGGCTACTGCACCCAACTAAAATCATTATGATACTAATTGTCCATACCTCAACCGCTATCCATAAATCCTTTGTAAGGATTTATTGAAGACATGTACGCCCATCCTGGTTTTTTGAGGTCAAACTTTTTAAAGTTCTATTACTACGTAGGTCATATTAATTACTATTGTTCGTATTGAACACCAATGCTTTATTTATAGAGTTTTCATGTTTCACTTGTATAACTATGTAGGGATCTTTACATTATATACCTTTTCCTGTATATTCTAATGTTGAGCTTTCTCAAAATACTATAGGTATTCATGAGCAAGAAAATCGGATGCACCCGACTAGTTCGATCAGAAATACATTCAGTGTGTGGCAATCACTAATCCTTCCCTAATTTAGATTATAAAATTTTCTCTTGCCTAATTTAGATTATAACATTTCAAACGCCATGTTGTCTTACCATAACATCCTGGTGACAAGCGTAAAACTCTCGGTCAAGAGTTTAGTAGACTTCAAAATAGTTGATGCATGGTGTTCATGTTTGGATCACTTGGCTGCATCCTTACAGTATGTCATGAAACATTTCTTGATATTTGGTAGAAAGATAGATAAGTTTGCATTTGATTCTTAAATAATATTTAATAAACGCTGTGTGGTTTCATATCTCCAAAGAATTATGAGTTAACGATTTGTACTTGTTGATCCTTAGTGGTTAATAATTATTCGATTGATATCATCTCTAAACAACTAATTTGAATCATTTGATCTTAGTTCATAATATTTACGCTACTTAATCTAGATTGTGTATTGGGTATCATTCCACCTCAAAAATTATTTTATTTATCATGTACCTACTCCAGGGGTGAAGGAATTCAGCTTGGGGATGTTGATATGTCCAAAACATATCCATATTTTTTTATGGTCGCATACTAATTTTACATCATTGATACATATTTGTATAATAATTTTATATCATTTTGTTGTATTTTCCTACACTAACCTATTGACAAGATTAAAAGTGAAATTTTCTATTCTTTGGTGTTATATGTTTCGGAGTAGTTGTTAAGAAAAAGTCCCCAAATATTCCAAAAACAATAAGTGAGTCCTAAATATCCACGAAGAGGAGGTAGCCAAAAATCATCTGAAGATGGCTTCCATGCAAGCATGTGGACTAAGGTCGCTAGTGTACACCCGCCCGCTCATGGCACCGCCACTTTAACATAAAACATGATTCACTCACAAATACCACTTTAACATAAAACATGATAGACGAGTAATATTTTTCCAACGAAGATACATATCTACCGCCATGACGAAACCCAAATTCGGGGGTTCTGGATTCCTACTTCGACACCCTGGGTCATTTACAACACCATGATTGCATACATGAAGATATGTAATTATTTAATAATTTAACTAGATGTCTGTTGGTAGGCTTAGAATTGTACCTAGCAAGAAAATTGACGGCGAATGCAATGTCCGCCCGTGTACAAATTCGCGAGGTACATGAGTGTGCCAGCTGCACTCAAATAGGGGAATTATGGTCCTAGAACTTTCTCCCCTCTTCCTTAGGCCTGGACGAGTATTTATCCTGTTGTAAAGATCTCCCAATCATCAGGGGTCTTAGAAGGACATGTCATGTCAAATCCAAATCGTTCGCAATCACTTGGTCGCTGGGAGCAACCTAAAGAAACGAGTCTTGCTTTGTACCTTACTATCCCGTCATTTTCGTTCCTCGTTAGCACAAACACCCACATGTGGCCAACGGAGCGCACATGGAGAGGAGTTAGAGAAACAAGTTCAAACACATCTCTTTTGTTAGGAGAAAATAACTCGACAGTTATTGTTTTCCTCCAATCTTTCCAATACGACGTTTTCTTCACTGGCACTCCTCCAGCGCTCCGCATCCAACCGGCGGGGATGTTGTAGCCGGGCGAGCAGGGGTAGTTTGAGGCGGAAAGCGCCTCCGCCTGTGGGTAGGTTAGAGTGGGTACGGTCGAAGCCATGGGAGAGATATGAGTTTAGGTGTGTTATGCCAATGGTGGCGATGCATACATATATATAGTGAGAAGAAACAAACCCTTTACTCCCGGTCTGTTTTACCAACCGGGACTAAATGGTTAGGGTTTCGTCTGGACCAATCAGAAAGAATCACACGGATTGTGTGTTTCCGTCGAGCGCTTATGAACCGTTCGATCAGCGGTGTGTTTCTTTTCGGGGGCTTCTGAACCGTTGGATCATCGCTTTGTTTCTTTCCGGAAGAAGCACACGGATCTTGTGTTTCCTTCGAGCGCTTGTGAGCCGTTGGATCAGCGTTGTGTTTCTTTCGATTGCTTCTGAGCCATTGGATCAGCACGCTATCACGACCACTTTGTATGTCACACGACCCTATATATAGCCCACCTCTCATACATGTTCGGCACTCAGTGGGTACTCATCTGCCATACAAAGCATTCAGATTCCCCTTCATACGGCCGACGGTGCATTTCATATGCGGGCACTTGATCAGCAGCCACTGTCGGGCTGTATGACGGAGAAACCGTGTGTTTTGTTCTATATATCTACAAATCCTCCAGGTTATCGACCGTATACAAAGTATTCAAATTCCCCTTCATACGCCCGATAGTGTAAATGATATGCGGGCAGTTGATCAGGAGCCACTATCGGGCTGTATGAAGGAGAAACCGTGTGTTTTGTTCTATTTATCTACAAATCCTCCCGTTCATCGACCGTATACAAAGTATTCAGATTCTCCTGCATACGCCCGACAATGCATTTGATATGCGGGCACTCAGGATCCACAGACGGGCTGTATGCAGAAGAAACTGTGTATTTTGTTCTATATATCTACAAATCCTCCCGACTCTTGCCGGCCAGCGTCGATCGCGAATGTGGGCGTCGCTCTCCTGCTTGGAGATGTATCCATGAAGTCATCTTCGACCTATCCCATCATCGGAGGAACCTATTCGACGGAAATTCTTGACCGACCGATCAGACGACGAACGACGTGCTCATGCGAGATAATAGCATAAAACTACCATTTTTAGTCTAAAATTTCAAATTACTACCAATTTATGTTTGAATCGCATAAAGCTACCACATTTTGTCGAGCCGTTCGCAAAAAACACTAATATGTCCCTGATGCCAAATTGACAACGAATTTGATGGCCCAAGCCCACGGATAAGATGGGTTCCACCTGTCAGACCAATTAAAAATAACAAAAATAGTAAATAAATCGGAAAGTCTGGGCACACACGATGCGTTGTCCCAACCCTCTCCAGGCTTCAGAATGGCTGCCGACCGCCATTGTTCAGTCGGCAAGGGGAGAAGGGCCAGGGGCCAAGGAGCAGAGAAGATGGACGAGCATCTCACCGCGAGCTCCCTCCGGCCAGGCCGTTCCGGCTCGTTGCACCTGCACGGCACTTTCCCCAGTCGGACCTCTCCGAGTCGGCCATCACAGCCGGGCCCTAGGCCGGAGCTTGCCGGGCCGGCCGCCGCCATCGCTCCCCACAGCTCCACGGACTCCTAATACTTTCCCTGGACGCATACTTCGCCGGAATCGTGCGGGCAGACGGCGCGGCGAGCGGCGATGGTGCGTGCGCCGCGGTAGCAGTTGGGCGGTCAGGCGCGGGGCGGCCAGCGGGGCGAGCGCGTGGAGGCATTGGCGGTGCATGCTTGCCCAGAACGCACCCTCGCCGAGCTAGCTGCAGTTGTGCCGTCGTGCTCGTCCGGAGAGGAAGGGCTGTCACTCACCGGCAACCTTGGCCTCGTCGACGACTGCGCACCTCGTGGCGGCGCTAACGCGGGTGTAGCGCGATGCAGGGGATGCCGCCGGCTGCCCTACGGAGGAGATGCAGGGATGCACGGGCGTGGACTTATTTTGCTTTTTTTTTTTTTATGTTTTCTCCTTTTTAGATATTTTATTTATTAATAGGGCTGACATGTGGGCCTGGGTTGTCAGTTCCGGTGTCAATGCGCGCAATCAATTCAGAATTAATGTTTTTTGCGAACGGCTCGACAAATTGTGGTAGTTTTATGTGATTCAAACGTACAGCGGTAGTAATTCGAACTTTGACGCCAAAACTAGTAATTCGAAATTTTACACTATAATCTCTGCTCATGCCGACCGCCTTTTTTACTTTGGGGTGCCGCCTTGAAGACCTTGATGCCATATGAGTTTTTTGGTGTGCTAGGCGCACAAAGCATCCTGGTTGGAAAGTGGCCAACTGGCAATGCGAGAGTCCCGTGTGACGGCTTGGCTGGCAACACCTATGAATAATTAAGGTTCGGTTTTGCTAAATCTCGGCCGACTGAGATTTTCTTAAGTCTCAGTCACTTTTGAGAAAAGTGCAACCACAGTTAAAAAAAAGTGCAATTGCACTTTTCTGGACAGAAAAGTGTACCGGGTTGAGTTGCACTTTTCTGCTTAGAAAAGTGCAATTGCACTTTTTTAAAACTATAGTTGTACTTTTCTGAATTGACCGTGACTTAAGAAAAAATCAGTCGAGTGAGACATAGGCAATCCCTTTAAGATTTGGTTGCTCCAAGATGCTTGTAGGTGGGGCTTGTTGGAGTAAATTACAATAATCTACCAGACTTGAGACGACGGTGATCGGTCAGTATACTTCTTGGATTTTGTTTTCAAAAATCTACTTGTGAGCATCTATTTTCATCTATGTTCTTTACATGCTTGTCGTCTGCTATTTTCAGCCATGTTTACTTACATGTCTGTCATGTGATGTTTTTCATTTATGTTCCGTACAAGCTTGTCATGCGTGCTTAATTGCTTGTCATCTACTATTTGCATCTTTGTTATGTACAAGCTTGTCATGATATCAATGTTCCTTACAAGCTAGTTCAACTTCTATTTCATCTAAAACTTTTACATTCTTTATATGAAGAAATGCAATATCATATGCTAGAACGTACTTCAGTACATGGCGATGCCAAGGAACCTCTTTCTGCCACCGAAGCTGTCTCTGCCGTGCTGACAAAGAACCGTCTAAAGTCTTCGTTCCTGAATACCATAGATGGGGTCACAACCAGTGCAAGAGCAACAAAGTCTCAACTTCACCTTCAACTTGATTCTGAGAGAAAACAGAGGCAGGACCTGCAGTCTATAGTTGATGAGTTAAAGCAGGCCAAGGAACAAACTGATGCAGATAGGATGAAGCATCAACAAGAATTATTGCGTATGACGAAGGAATACAAAGGTATGCAGAAGAGTCAATAAATGTACAAAACCCTTATTGGTGGCATGTTGGCTAAGGTTCATCCGAGATATGGAACTGAGTAGCCCTTTGTGAAACCACTTGTTGTATGTTGAACTGTATTAGACTGCCTTTGCTGGCGAGCTATGTCGTGACCTTATTCGGAATTTATGTATTTGTTGTGTTTGCTTTGCTGTGAAAATTAGTATAGTATTTTCCATGCTTATGAATACGAGGACACGTGGTACTATATGGTAGGTCCATGAGGAGGCACCTTATTGGATGGAAATCGCGACGAAATAAACACGTCACGGAAACGTTTCGATGTGGACATGCCGTGTAGGTACACGTGCTGGCTCATGATTCGCGACGTCTTACGACGAACTAAAACGTCGCACCGTCGGTCAAAGTTATAAATTCGTCGGGAATTACGTGGAATATTATGAGAGCGACACGTGGCACCTTATACTGTTTGTACCCGCGACGAGAAAATAAACGTCGCACACATTATGACGTCATTAATGGAGGTAACGGTAGTTCCAATCGCAACAATTTTAAAATGTCAAGACGATGATGACGTCAGAAACGGTGGAAGTGACGTCAGTAACGAGTAACGGGAAAATGATGCCACGTGTACACACATTGCGACGAAAAAAAACGTTGCTCCTTGTTGGGCCTTGTACTGGGCCGGCCAGTACCTCGCGATGGATTAGTGTCATTTAATCGTCGCAGAATCATCCGTGACAGTCGATCAGGAACGTTCTCACCCCGTCGCGTAAATCGTCGCAGATTGCCCTTAGCGACGGTTTGGATCCCATCCGCAGCGGTTTTGAAACGTCACAGATCGTGCAGAATTTGGTAGTGTGGGAGCCCTTACGTCCCACGGACTTTGGGTTCTATGAGTGTCTGCCAAGAGCGTCTAGATCTCCATCGTGAGGGGTGGAATCAGGGGTTCAACCTGCTGGTGAAAATGCATGAGCATGCGTTGTGCGGAGAAGCACGGTTTGGCTTGGACCAACAACCGGGCCCCACACCTGAGTGGGAGTGGACATGATCTTGAGACTGGTTGTGCAACATGGTCTTGGTCACCCATGGGTAAAGTAACGCACCTCTGCAGAGTGTAAAAGGATGTGGCATGTTACCCCATGTTACGGGAAGGAGCTGCGAATGCCGCAGGAAAGGCAACTCCATGAAGTTCTAGTCCTGTGAAGATCTGGCGGGCATAGTTTTTCAGAATTAATAGCAACCTCTTGAAGAAAGATTTACAAAACCTTGCATTAGCTTATGACTCTTTCAAGTCTAAAGCTGTAGTTAGTGCATCAAACTAACCACTATATATCATGAACTTGCAGAGTAACGCTCGTTACTCATTCGTTCCCGTTTGACCCCATGCTTAGAGTTGAAGCCCTATGGAAGTGGTCATCGTGAAGCCATCGCTACCTCATGAAGCTAGGTGGAGTGAATTATTACTTAGTCAGTAAAGCAACGTCATCAACAACGCTGGTGGAGGAGAAGCTATCAAGGTGTAGATGGAGACCCTTCTTGGACTTAGCTATTACAAGCCATAGATTAGGGCTGCCACCAGCCTTAGTGGATTAGTTCTGAGTTAGAGTTCTTCTCCAGCTTGGATCTTCGAAATTGCTTTTTCTGATGTTTCATTTGCAGGAGATCTTCTTGGTTCATCAAAGAAATTCTCAAGATTTTGTAATGGAGTTTGTATCCTATATCCTTAATTGGGCCCGCTGTGTTTTCTATTGTACCACTCTGAGAGATGTAATATTCACCGATAAGTCCTTATGTGAGTATTATGTCACCGACTTGCGCACTACACATGCAGTGGTGTGCTGGGTCACCACAATTTACTTGGTCATTTCCTTTTCTAGATTTTGCTCTCTAAGGAAAATTTAATGGTACTTCATCTTTAGTCAACCAAGTTTTTATTTTCTCGTATTAAGTTTGAGTATTCTTCCAATCGTAGTTTTCTGTGGGCAAACTATAGTTCAGTAAAGAGAGTGGTGACCCTCTGTTGCTAAAGTACCACAGAGCACTGGCATCAGCAATACTTTCTAGTCATTTATAGTTTATATAATCTCTAATTGATTTTTGTACTTGCTACTGATATTGACATGCATTTTGTAGAACTGGAACTTTGATACCATAACTTGTACCATATTTTTCCTGGTTAGAAGGTGGTAGCTTTGCATGTTTTAGAAATCAGCAGTCCTTGTGCTTATGAGAAAGCCAGTACTTCGTAGGCAATCTGATATAAATGTTTTTCTTATGCTTTGTTACAAAGTGATGCTGAAAAATTTATGAGAGTCGATCTTTATGTGAACTGGGATATATTTGAAATTGTTGGAGTAGATGTTGAAATGGCATATAATTCTGATCTATCGAACCGACCCTGAATTATTCCTCCGTTGTTGGTCTGCCTGGGATTTGTTATTCGTGACAACACAAGGATGAATTCCTGGCCAGTGTTGGTGTTCTGCTCGTGCTGGTGCTGGTGTACTGGTGCTGGTGTACTGGTAGTGTTGCAAGTGTTTTGCAGGGATCAAATTTTGTAGATAATAAAAATTGTAGGACTGGTGCTGGTGTTGGTGTTGGCCTACAGAATCTGTCCGACGATCGAGCCATGAAATATTTTGTAGTGAATTTCAAATGAGTTGCCCATTTTCGCCGAAATGTTGTTTAATTTCCGTTTCGGCGAAAATCGGGCACTCTAGTGTTAGAAAATTAGCAAAGGTCATGCCGTATTTTCCGGTGAATTTAGGACATAACCGTTTTCCCGTGATCGAGTAGTATGTCGATTTGTTTGCCTTTAGAATAACCACATACTTTCCCCTTCAGAACATGGCAAACAACGACGAGGCCGATGGTTGTAAGCCGTTCTGACAAATCTCCAAGGAAGAAGAGGAGGAATACGATCCGACGGCAGATGCCGGGGATGATACCACCACTAGTGGAGACGAGGATGAAGCCACCGCAAGTGGCGCGGGGATACCACTAGTGGTGCCGCCCGCGGGGATGAAACCACTGATGCCGGCGGTCAGACAGATGGTGGTAGCCAAGCCAATACGATGATAACAACGAGAAAATGGAAAAGGAACTGTCGCTGCACCTACTGTGAAACGTTCACGGAAGTGTGCCCCAAAGGGTATCCTATCGCACCCAATTCGGTGGTCAAAGGATTCGGAAAACAAATTGGGTGCATGGTCCGGAAGACTGTCAAGATTACCACCGATGATCCCAGGAAAAAAGAGAATGCCCATTATCGCGTCCTTCTCTTCAGAAAGCTGTACGGATGATACTTGTACCCGCATCCGCCAGATGAGCCGCTTAAGACAATCTGAAGGGGAATCCAGTCAACAATGCCGCCATCGTTAAGATGAACAACGCCTTGTCCAACTGGAAACACTGGGTCAAGGTTGCGCTCTTCAACAACAAAAAAAGCTTTGAGGAGGTTTTAGCGAGTGAGCCAAAAAATCACCGAAGGTGAACTCCGGGACATCATGCTGATTTACGAGACCGAAGCCGCCAAGTTTCACAGTGAATGGGGGAAGAAGCTGTGGGAGTTGAACATAGGTGCCCAGAAACTGGGATGCGGCGGTTATAGAGCAGTGATTCCCAATTGGGAGAAGGAGGAAGCCAAACATGCATCACGGGGCATCCCTGACCCCCTCACAAAGTACTCGCCGCGGACAAAAAATTTAATCAAGGCCCGATTTACATATGACCCGGTAGCTAATGAGTATACTACCAATGATGAGAAGCTGAAGGATTTGTATTGTAACTTGGTAAGTAAATACACCACCCTAATTAGTTTGCTCCCGACGATCAAGTCGATTGCATCATAGTGTACTGGGGGAATTCTAAACGGTTCACACTACTTGTGCAGAACATAGAAATCGATATTGGTGGAAGCTCGACATCCATGTCGTTGCTGCACGGTCCGTGGGACGAACATTTTAACAGGGCGGTGAACGTGACGAAGGGGAAGGATACGCACAAAAGGCCGTCAGGTGGCCGAGTTAGTGGTTTGGGCAAGACGAAGAAGCTCGGAGAATACCACAAGGAGCCCAAGGAGTTGAAAAGGGATAGAAGGAAGGCCATCGAAGATATCCAACGTGACGAAGCCCGCGATCGCGAGATTACGGACCTCATGTCCAAAGTTGACAATATTCCGAATATTGTCAAAAAAGATTTAGCAAATCATATGGGCAACGTTTTGCCTGCCCTATTCTCGGTGGTTACTCAATGGGATGAGGGAGGTCGATAGGGGCCATGCCCGGTGCCTAGCATGCAGGGCAGCAACTCGACATACACGTCCAGAGTCTCGCCGGCCAACGTGTCGCACCCTGATTTCTAGGGGATACTCACCGTACGAACTGGATAGCAGATGCTTGGATTATGGGGCATAACTGCTCCCACGTCCCAGCTTCCTGGTAGGCCTGCGCTTATGCGCGACAACAAAAGCCCTGCTATTCCATCGTCGATGTAAACTATCCACTAGAGATCAAAGGCACTACTGTCGACGTACTTCATACCAATCACACATGGTACGTCAACGACTTTGAACAAAAGATATCACAACAGATCTCTACGACACAAAAGGTTGAAATAACTTGCAAATAGCTCTCATTAGAGCAGAGATAGCAAATACAATCATTCAGAGGGCACATGCCCCAACAATACATCATTACATCACAGCGGAAGCATTCAACATGTCTGAGTACAGACAAGAACCAAATAGGCCTAAGAGGCCGGAAACGAAAAGACGGAGCCCATCCACGAAGTCTCGGATCCTGCCCGGGTCCGCTAGCTACTCGTCAGCAGTCTCGTCATACTCCACGTAGTAGCCACCATGTAGATCCTCGGAAACGTAGGTCTGCGGAAACCACAGCCCCAAAGGGGTCAGTACATAAACGTACTGGCAAGCAAGACTCACAGTTCACCAAAGTGTAACCCGTCAACACCAAGCACAGATGCTTTGGGTTCAACGGAAGGAAGGGGATATAAAAGAGGCTGCAACTGGCTGCGCTAACCAACTACAGAGAACTACAACTTCCAACTAACAGAAAGGGGATAAGATTGAGTGTTGTAACCAACTGAAAGATAACTTCAAACAAACCCATCCTGGATCTCGCCCCTTATCCGAAGAAGCAATCCGAGGATAACTCACACAGTTGAAATAATGATGGTTCAGATTATTGTGTCAATAAGCCTATTACTAGTCAAGTTGTTAATCATTTGGGTGAGATTGTGAATCATTAGTTTAAGTTGCCCTGAGTACTTGTTAGCCAGTACTTTCACCAAGTAATCCATAACCGCGGAAAACACGGCTTCTCGAGAAGATTATCCCTGCAGGGTTGCACCAATTTAGCCGTACACGCAAGAATAACCCGCCAGATGGGGAGCTAACCCACCAAGCGAGGTACTCTACACAACTCAACTCTTCTTCGCATCAAGCCCAAAGAACCTTGGGCGCACGGCTAATCGAGCCCCGAAGAAAAGGGACCCTCATAGCACTCTAAGACCGTGTCCCCCTATATGCCGACTACGAAAATTCCACCCGGGTACCAAGGGCTCGCAAGATCATGCATGCAGCAAATGGAAAACCCGAACTAAATGAGGCGATTTGGACGAGATGCGAATCGAGTCAAATTGAGGGGGGCGCCCATACTCGCTTCCCACATGCGGTTAGTGCGCTCATCATGGATCGGTAGACAAGACCCTTTTCCTATTAGGGTCGACACTAGCAGGCCTCAAAACCACAAGGGCCTCCTGCCGGTGCCTTATCATCAAATTTATTATTAATAGTAACATTTGCATGATTGATTGATTGATTAAACATCGAGCCCCCAGAACATAAATACGATATAGTAACTGAAAGTAACGGGTAACAGACTCGAGCAAAACAACCTAAGCATGCTAGTAAGACACGGGCTCAAACAAAAGGTTATAGGTATGGAGGTGAGGCAATATCAGGGTTAAAGGATACATGTGATAGGTTCGTAACAGAAACAACTACTACTAAGGCTAGCAGAAATAGACAACGGAAAGTATCGGTAACCAATGTTGAAAGGAACACAATGGTTCATGTGAGTGATAACTTGCCTGCAAACCCAGTAGCCTGGTACTGA
Source organism: Alopecurus myosuroides (assembly GCA_028641055.1). Classification (NCBI taxonomy): domain Eukaryota; kingdom Viridiplantae; phylum Streptophyta; class Magnoliopsida; order Poales; family Poaceae; genus Alopecurus; species Alopecurus myosuroides. Next base: position 738,615,059 of record CM054057.1, read on the forward strand.
GCTAACTCCTTAGAAGGGGTGTCGTAAGTATCGTCGGTCTCAACGTCGTCGTGTATCCGGGAAGAAGCAAACAAACAAGGCAGAAAGATAAACAATCATTATCATGGCATTGTGCACAATCAAAGATGATGCATGTCAAGTTAATTGATGCATCCAAAGGAAATAGTTGACAAGATAGAAACAGGATTAAATGGACCCATATGCAATTGGATTGCATATGGAAAGCCCATGAATAATGGTTGAATTAATTGTTTTACAACTAATCATCATATGAAAGTGAATTAGCATGATGCATGGATGAGGAAAACAGAAAAATAACAACAATAGAACCAAATGGAAATAAGGTTTAACAAGTTTAGAAATTCATTTATTAATTTGGGAAATTTTGGTTACTTAAAGGTGTCACACAAGCATTTGTTGTTTCCACCACTTTTAATTGTTCAAAATAGATAACAAAGTTTATATTTGAAAAGAACACCAAATTTTAGGTGGATTACATGTTTCACTTGTTGAAAAAGGATTTCAAATAAATTATTTATGAATTAAACAAGGTTAAACAAGAATTAAATGAATTTAATTCAAACATGAACTTATTTGAATTTTTATTTGTTCAAAGCATTAAACCAAATTCATATTTGAAAAGTTTATACTTTTAGGGTTGGAAAAAATATTTTATATGTTCCAAAAGAATTTGTTTTGATCAAGTTATGAAATTACCAATTTTAAATGAATTAAACAAGGTTTAAATTATTTAACCAATTTTAATTATTCCAAACAGAAAACAAAGTTTATATTTGGAAAGAGGGTTTAATTTTGCATGGAAAACATATTTCATTTGTGGAAATTGGATTTAAAATGAGCAAGTTATTATTTTGGCAATTTTTAAATGCAATAAACAAGAAACAGTTGTTTTCAGCAATTTAAATTATTCAAAACAGCAAACAAAATTTATATTTGGAAAGTACATGAAAAGTTGATTGGAAAACATATTTGGTTTGTGAAATTTGGAATTTTTAAGAACAAGTTATGAATTTAGAGTTTAAGTGAATTTGACAAGTTTTCAAATATTGCACCAATTTAAAATATTCAAAACAGTAAACAAATTTTATATTTGGGTAGAACATTTAATTTGGTATTGAAAACATATTTAAAAAGTCAAAATTGGAGTTGGGATGAATTTTTTATGCATTTTGCAAGTTTTGTTATTATTCTGCCATTTGTATTGCAGCTAGGGACTTAGGAAAAAATAAACAGGGACTTAGAAAGAAACTGCAGGGACCTAGAAAAGAAATACAGGGACTTAGGTGTGATTTGCTGTTTGTGCAGTGCTTTAGAAAAAACAGAGGAATAAAAGGGTTTATTCCGCGGGGGTGGGATTCGAACCCACCCCCTCCTGGGTGCGCTCAGCGGACGGAACCACTGCGGTACTGCTCGGTTGCTTGTCAGGTAAGGCTCGGGGGGGGATATGCTTCAGCTAGGCGGTTAACTGAATCTGAAAACAAAGTTCAGTATCGTACTGAATCGGAGACGGACGGAACGCTTCCAGGACGGACGACAGCGATGGTCGCCGGCCTGCTGCCGCGCGCACTCGTGTGGGCTGCGCCTAGGGTGCGGAGGGGAGAGGGGAGAGGGAGTAGCAAAGATGGAGGGAAGGTGTGCTCACCACGGGAGAAGGAGAGCAGGTCGTTGGGGCGGACAGCAGGGGTCGTGGCCGCCTTGGAGGGGATGGCGCCGGCGATGTAGGGCATCCCGGCCCGCGCCGATGGGTGGAGGAGGAAGAGGGGCATGGGGCGGCTCCATTCCCGCCCCTTCCCATCACGGTGGCGCGGAGGAAGGCGGCGATCGCCGGGAGAGAAGGAGGTGGGGTTTTTCGGGTTCAGAGAAGAGAGGGTTCAGAGAGAAGGGTTCAGAGAGAAGGGAGCAGAGGGAGAGGAAGAGAGAATGGAGGCGGCTTGAGGGAGAAGAGAGGGAGCTAGGGTTTAGGGTTGGGAGAGGGGGAGGAGGAGATATAAGGAGGGGGAAGGACTGGTACGGCTGTACATCGAGTGGAGGAGGAGGAATCGGTTGGTGGTGGAGGGGTTCGTACAGAAAGGGAGGAAGACGACAAGGGGAAGAAGGGGGTACTGGGCTTCTAGGGGAATTGGGCTGGGGAAGAAAAGAGGGAAAGGGTTGGGCCTCTCTCCCTTGGTCTCTTTTTAATTATTTGTTTTGTTATTATTTTTTTTTTTGCAGCAAATGAAATTGGAAGAAAAACAGGAGATTTAGGTTAGTAAAATTTATAGGAAAAATAGGGTGAACTTGTCATGTTAATTTCAAACAGCTAACCAAATTGGATTTCAAAAATGTTTAAGTTTTTGGTGCTGTTTGGAAATAAACCAAAATTAGATTAGGTTGAAGATTTAAAATGATTAATGAAATCAACCTTTTAATAAAGTGACCCAAAAGAAATAATTGGAAAACAAGGGATGAGAGAAAGTTTTGGTTATTATTTGTATAGTTTCAAATTGGTTTTGTTTGAAAATATTTGATTTGAATTGGAATATTTTGTTAATTAATAGAAACAACCATTTACTAGGGTGAACCATATTATTAGTTGGATTAGACACATTGGAAAGGTTTGATATTTGATAATTTCCAAATGAGGTGTTGATGATTTTGCTTTGAATTTGAAAACCAATTTGGAATTAATTAATTGAAATAAAAGCACCATTTTATTAGTTGATCAACATGAAATAAAATGGAACAATTTGGTTGTTTTCACTTGTTATTTTTATTCCAAAAATTGTAACAGAACAAGTATGAAAAAATTGTTTGAATAAGGTTTGAATTTGAGTTGTGAAAACAGTGGAAAAATAAATGCAACAATTTAGAAACAAATCCAAACAACATGGAAACAATATGATGACATGATGCAATACTTAAATAAACATGCAACAAACATTCTAAGGGGATGGTTTTCATACTTGGGCTGTTACACAACGCGATGGTGGCGGACCCACTAGTGACTCTGCCTGCCTACAACACGGCGCCGATGGTGACTCCGGCCGCCGATAGCTGACTGACCATCCGTTGCGCGCCCACAGTCGGCGGTCCTCCGCCAAACAAAGAGCGTGCACCAACAAAAAACCGCATGGTCATCCGTTGCACGCCCGTCGCCGACGGTCGCACGCCAGTCATCACTAGAACGCCCGCTGTCGTTGGCCCCTCGCCACTAGAGGAGCTCGAAGCCATCGCCGGCCAGGTAAATAGTTAAGCGTTCCAGCGTCGATCCGCTTCATCTTCCTTTTCCTTAGACTGGCATCTCTGACGCCCTGCATGTTTTCCGCAGAATGCCGATCTTCCATGCACTCTCCTACACACTGTAGACGGCGTGTTGAAGGATGTGGCCATGGGTATAATCGTTCAGCCCGCATGTTCCACAATAGGCCGATGCGAGATGGCATATATAGAGTTCGAGTGCTGGCGGGCTACGACGACTTGTTACCTCTCATTCAACCCTACCAGGAAGAAGATGACCCCGAGACCCTGAAGGTGATCCAATGCCAACCTTGGAACATGGAATGGCCGAAGATCCAGATTCGCCTAGGGAAGAAGGGCTCCACCCCGCTGACATCACCTCTAGAACTGCCGGCGCGAGGCACCACGTCAAAAACAACCCCTCTAGAAGTGCAAGAGCGGAGCCATTGCAAAACCGTCGTAGCGCCGTTGCCTACCCCTGACTTATTGGCGGGTGATCATGACATGCACATGGCACAAAACCCGGCGGAAGACGATCTTGATGACTTCGATTTCATTGCCGATGACTTTGATGGCGGACAGTACATTCCTCCTCCCCTAGAAGAAGATCCCTACCATAGCACGGAGGCTCGTGGTGAGGCTTCTCCCGTGGAAAATCCAGTTGCAAGCGTCTATTTGGTTCTCAGGACGACACGGCTCCAGATGTTGGCCCCTGCACCGAGACTGAGAAAAGAGCGAAGGGAGGAGTTATTTTCAACCCCGACACAATCCGTAAGGCGGCCAATGAGGAGATTGAGAAGGAATGTACGCTAATGGTTCCGAAGCCGCGGAAAAGAGGACCTAGATCCAAGGCCCCAAAGTCCATGAGCTAGCCTGCTAAGATGTCGCTCCATGTTCAGGACGGGCCACCTAAATCCAAGTATACGCCGAAGGTCCATGTGATGGATCAGCCGATGCTTAGCAAAAACCTGCTCAAGGCCGCAAGTGGGGATATGCGGAGTTTGAATGACACCGTTCTGTATCTGGAAGAGCGCCTTATTGAATCCAAGGATCCATCATACCCGGTTTTCATTGCCATGGTGCCGAAGGACTTGGGCTTCGTCGATTCAACCGGTGCGGATAAGATAGTCCTGCGGTTTTAGTACATCTTCGATATATTCCATAGCAATCCGCTGCAGTACTCCATGGTTCGCCTATACTCGCTTAGTCTGGCGGTGCAGATCATCAGCGATAATACACCGGGCGTCGCGATGGTGGACCCCTACTACATTCGCCATGACGTGCTGTGCTCCATTGGAAACCAAGTAGTCGCGTTGACATATCTCCAGAACTTCGTGCTGGCGAACCAGACCAAGGATTACATGCTCGTTCCTTATTTTGTCGTGTAAGTCAATATTCTTCTCCGAATCGAAAGTGCTTTTCTTTAGGTTTTCATCGCTCCATTCCAACACTTTGTTTGGATTGTTCAGCGCAGATATACACAATGCACACTCATCTGCATTTGTATGAGTCATTCGCATGCCACGTATCTCGACTCAGGGATTACGGTGAAGAAAGACTACTCCATCGTGAATAAAATTCTGAATAATGCTCTCACCGGCTACCACGCAAAGGGGGGGGGGAAGAATCGAGAGGGAGAAGCTCGTTCAGGGCGCTCAGGTGTTCACCCACACGACGGATTACGCCTGAGTCAAGAAGCCATTAGGCAGTAATAGAGACACCTACTATGTCATCCAGCACATGCGGGCGTATGTACGAGATCAGCAGTACCTTACCCTTCCTAGTCAAATCAAATACTGGGCCTCCCGCTTGTCGATGGTCGGCGATGACAAGATTAGGGAAGAGATATATGATATCCAGAAGTGCTTTGCCACGAAAATCGTTCATGAAGTGGTGAACAAGAGTGGGACCTTTCATAGCCGGTTCGGGAATGCCTAACCGCGACATAGATACCATCCTAGCAACTGCATGTAACGTCGGGCCCTTCATCACTCCGAAGGGCTGTCCCGTGGTAATCCCTGGTCGGCTGAGATAGAAGGAGCGGGAACTATTGTAAGACTTGCTACATTTTTCGAAATTAGTTGAACCCAATCGTTAGGGTTATGAATCGTCCATCATGTAACCTATGCTTAATTATGTCAATGCTTGATTATCTTGCTTTTTATTATTGCGGCCCTACTTGTGATGTTCGTTCGATCTTTTGTATAAAGGCCGATGATTAAAAGAGTTGGTTCACACTAAGATGGCCTTGGTGGTCTAGTGCGCCTTGTGATTTTCACAAGATTAGAATCTTGTGCATCCCACTTGGCTCCAGGTCCACCAAGACTGCTTGTATGTGTCCACTCTAAATATTAGACACGCGTACCGATGACCATCTTGTTCCTGTTAAGAGGTACTACAGGCGGTGGTAATCCGGTGAAAGGAATGAAGGCGAGGGTTTCTTGACTTCTTTGGAACTAAATAACGTCACATATGTAATATTTTATATGATTAGTGAGATCAGAACGAAATTGCACCCTTTTGTGCACATCCGTAATGGTGACATTCCTCATAAATCCCTTCTATGGTTATGAAGAATGTCGCCATTATGTATGTACACAAAAGGGTCCAATTTTGTTCGGATCTCACTAACCATAGTATTACATATATGATTTTGTTTAGTTTCAAAGATTTCCAAAAACTCTTCCTTCCCCCGCATCACCATAACATGTACTACCTCGTAACAAGCACAAAATATGAAGGTCCAACATCACATGAAGGCCAAAATATGCGGCACATGGACCGATGACCATCTTGTGCCATTTAAGAGGTGCTACAGGCGGTGGTTATCCGGGGAAAGGAATGAAGACGAGGGTTTCGGTTGGAACTAAGGAACGTCACATATCTAATATTATAGTTAGTGAGTTCAGAATTGAGTTGCAACGTTTGGTGCATATACGTAATGGTGATATTTTTCATAGCCCCGTCAGGGGTTATGAAGAATGTCCCCATTATGTATGTGCACGAAATGGTCCAACTTTGTTCGGATCTCACAACACTTATGTATATGATTTTGTTTAGTTTCAATGAAGTTCAGAAGCCCTTGTCTTCATCCTTCCCCGCATCACCATCACGTATACTACCTCGTAACAAGCACATAATATGAAGGGCCAACTTGTTTTCGGAGAATGCCGGAAGTAATGTGTTCCTTTGTGTTTAACTTTCATCTTATTTCTGTCATATTTCTCCATTTGCTGATTATTCCAGACATGTTTAAAACTATTGTTTGTGGTTTTCTTTCTTGTCAGCACAGATGCCGAGGAGCTAAGTGGTCTTTAGAGGTAGGGTTCCAGGAGTCTACGACCACTAGGAAGGCTGCTTCGAGCAAGTGAACAAGTTCAGGGGCAATGCCTACAAAGCCTACACCACTAGAGTGGCGGCGGAAGCTACGTGGTTCATCCATATCGAGGAACAGAGGAATAAGAACAACAAGTGGATCTTTGGCATCCAAGACACATGGCACACTCTAACACACATGGTACGGCGTACCATGGTACTTGGTGGGATTCAGACGCTCCGGAGCCCCTCTCCGTTGAAACCCTAGCCCCGCTGTAGAAAAAGATGGAATTGCCGTCTTGGCCACTCTACGTGAGCCGGAAGAGGGTAGCAAAGTGGAACTAGTTTCTTGGTTGTGTCATGTTAGGCCCAAGGAACACCCAAGATAATGGTAGGGCCCGCCTATTGGCAAGGTTCCCCCTCTTCCGTCAGTTCCGAGAGTTTCGGGGTGTGAGCAGTCTTGGAACCCGGAAGAGAGAATCCGACACCGATGAGGCCATAACACAGGGAGTGATGGGATCTTTCGCATCCAAGACACATGGAACACTCTAACACACATGGTATGACATACCATGGTACTTGGTGGGATTCAGACGATCCGAAGCCCCACTCCGGTGAAACCCTAGCCCCGCTGTAGAAAAAGACACAACTGTCGTCCTGGCCCCTCTACGTGAGCCGGAAGGGGGTAGCAAAGTGGAACTAGTTGCTTGGTTGTGTCATTTTAGGCCCAAGGAACACCCAAGACAATTTTAGGGCCCACCTATTGGCAAGGTTCCCCCCCCCCCGTTCCATCAGTTCGGAGAGTTTCGGGGTGTGAGCAGTCTTGGAACCCGGAAGAAAGAATCTGACGCTGGTGAGGCCATAACACGGGGGTGATGGGATATTTGGCGTCCAATACACATGGCACACTCTAACACAAATGGTATGGCATACCATGGTACTTAGTGGGATTCAGACGCTCCGGAGCCCCTCTCCGGTGAAACCCTAGACCCGATGTAGAAAATGACGGAACTCCCGTCCTGGCCCCTCTACGTGAGCCGGAAGGGGGTAGAAAAGTGGAACTAGTTGCTTGGTTGTGTCATTTTAGGCCCAAGGAACACCCAAGACAATGGTAGGGACCACATATTGGCTAGGTTCCCCCCGTTCCGTCAGTTCCGGGAGTTTCGGGGTGTGAGCAGTCATGGAACCCGGAAGAGAGAATCTGACGCCGGTAAGGCCATAACACAGGGAGTGATGGGATATTTGGCATCCAATACACATGGAACACTCTAACACACATGTTATGGCATACCATGGGACTTGGTGGGATTCAGACGCTCCGGAGCCCCTCTCCGGTGGAACACTAGATCCGTTGTAGAAAAAGACGGAACTGTCGTCCTGGCCCCTCTACGTGAGCCGGAAGGGGGTAGCAAAGTGGAACTAGTTGCTTTTTTGTTTCATGTTAGGCCCAAGGAACACCCAAGAAAATGGTAGGGCCCACCTATTGGCTAGGTTCCACCCGTTCCGTCAGTTCCGGGAGTTTCGGGGTGTGAGCAGTCCTCGAACCCGGAAGAGAGAATCCGACGCCGGTGAGGCCATAACACAGGGAGTGATGGGATCTTTGGCATCCAAGACACATGGCACAGTCCAACACACATGGTATGGAATACCATGGGACTTGGTGGGATTTAGACGCTCCGGAGCCCCTCTCCGGTGAAACCCTAGACCCGCTGGAGAAAAAGACGGAACTGCCGTCCTGGCCCCTCTACGTGAGCCGGAAGGGGGTAGAAAAGTGGAACTAGTTGCTTGTTTGTGTCATGTTATGCCCAAGGAACACCCAGGACAATGGTAGGGCCCACCTATTGGCTAATTTCCCCCCGTTCTGTCAGTTCCGGGAGTTTCGGGGTGTGAGCAGTCTTGGAACCCGGAAGAGAGAATCCGACGCCGGTGAGGCCATAACACAAGGAGTGATGGGATCTTTGGCATCCAAGACACATGGCACAATCTAACACACATGGTATGAGATACCATGGTACTTGGTGGGATTCAGACGATCCAGAGCCCCTCTCCGGTGAAACCCTATCCCCGCTGTAGAAAAAGACGGAACTGTCGTCCTGGCCCCTCTACGTGAGCCGGAAGGGGGTAGAAAAGTGGAACTAGTTGCTTGGTTGTGTCATTTTAGTCCCAAGAAAATTTTAGGGCCCACATATTGGCAAGGTTCCCCCCGTTCCCTCAGTTCCGAGAGTTTCCGGGTGTGAGCAGTCCTGGAACCCGGAAGAGAGAATCTGACGCTGGTGAGGCCATAACACGGGGGTGATGGGATATTTGGCATCCAATACACATGGCACACTCTAACACACATGGTATGGAATACCATGGTACTTGGTGGGATTCAGACGCTCCGGAGCCCCTCTCCGGTGACACCCTAGATCCGCTGTAGAAAATGACGGAACTGTCGTCCTGGCCCCTCTACGTGAGCCGCAAGGGGGTATAAAAGTGGAACTAGTTGCTTGGTTGTGTCATTTTAGGCCCAAGTAACACCCACGACACAATTCCGGGAGTTTCGGCGTGTGAGCACCTGGAACCCGGAAGAGAGAATCCGATGCCGGTGAGGCCATAACACAGGGAGTGATGGGATCTTTGGCATCCAAGACACATGTCAAACTCTAACACACATATTATGGCATACCATGGGACTTGGTGGGATTCAGACGCTCCGGAGCCCCTCTCCGGTGAAACCCTAGACCCGCTGTAGAAAATGACGGAACTGCCGTCCTAGCCCCTCTACGTGAGTCGGAAGGGGGTAGAAAAGTGGAACTAGTTGCTTGGTTGTGTCATTTTAGGCCCAAGGAAATCCCAAGACAGTGGTAGGGCCCACCTATTGTCTAGGTTCCCCCCGTTCCGCCTGTTCCGGAAGTTTCGGAGTGTGAGCAGTCCTGGAACCCGGAAGAGAGAATCCGACGCCGGTGAGGCCATAACACAGGGAGTGATGGGATCTTTGGCATCCAATAAAAATGCAACACTCTAACACACATGTTATGGCATACCATGGGACTTGGTGGGATTCAGACGCTCCGGAGCCCCTCTCCGGTGAAACCCTAGACCCGTTGTAGAAAAAGACGGAACTGCCGTCCTGGCCCATCTACGTGAGCCGAAGGGGGGTAGCAAAGTGGAACTAGTTTCTTGTTTGTGTCATTTTAGGCCCAAGGAACACCCAAGACAATGGTAGGTCCCACCTATTGGCTAGGTTCCACCCGTTCCGTCTGTTCCGGAAGTTTCGGGGTGTGAGCAGTCCTGGAATCCGGAAGAGAGAATCCGACGCCGGTGAGGCCATAACACAGGGATTGATGGGATATTTGGCATCCAAGACACATGGCACACTCTAACACACGGTATGGCATACCATGGGACTTGGTGGGATTCAGACGCTCCGGAGCCCCTCTCCGGTGAAACCCTAGCCCCGCCGGAGAAAAAGACGGAACTGCCGTCCTGGCCCCTCTACGTGAGCCGGAAGGGGGTAGCAAAGTGGAACTAGTTGCTTGGTTGTGTCATGTTACACCCAAGGAACACCCAATAACATGGTAGGGCCCACCTATTGGTAATTTCCCCCCGTTCCGTCAGAGTTTCGGGGTGTGAGCAGTCCTGGAACCCGGAAGAGAGAATCCGACGTCGGTGAGGCCATAACACAGGGAGTGATGGGATCTTTGGAATCCAAGACACATGGAACACTCTAACACACATGGTATGGCATACCATGGGACTTGGTGGGATTCAGACGCTCCGGAGCCCCTCTCTGGTGAAACCCTAGCCCCGCTGTAGAAAAAGACGGAACTATCGTCCTGACCCCTCTACGTGAGCCGGAAGGGGGTAGAAAAGTGGAACTAGTTGCTTGGTTGTGTAATTTTAGGCCCAAGTAACACCCAAGACAATGTTAGGGCCCACCTATTGGCAAGGTTCCCCCCCGTTCCGTCAGTTCTGGGAGTTTCGGGGTGTGAGCAGTCCTGGAACCAGGAAGAGAGAATCCGACGCTGGTGAGGCCATAACACGGGAGTGATGGGATCTTTGGCATCCAATACACATGGCACACTCTAACACACATGGTATGGCATACCATGGTACTTGGTGGGATTCAGACGCTCCGGAGCCCCTCTCCGGTGAAAACCTAGACCCGCTGTAGAAAATGACGGAACTGCCGTCCTGGCCCCTCTACGTGAGCCGGAAGGGGGTAGAAAAGTGGAACTAGTTTCTTGGTTGTGTCATTTTAGTCCCAAGGAACACCCAATACAATGTTAGGGCCCACCTATTGGCTAATTTCCCCCCGTTTCGTCAGTTCCGGGAGTTTCGGCTTGTGAGCAGTCCTAGAACCCGGAAGAGAGAATCCAACGCCGGTGAGGCCATAACACAGGGAGTGATGGGATATTTGGCATACAAGACACATTTCACACTCTAACACACATTCTATGATATACCATGGGACTTGGTGGGATTCAGACGCTCCGGAGCCCCTCTCCGGTGAAACCCTAGACCCGATGTAGAAAAAGACGACACTGCCGTCCTGGCCCCTCTACGTGAGCCGAAAGGGGGTATAAAAGTGGAACTAGTTGCTTTGTTGTGTCATGTTAGTCCCAAGGAACACCCAATACAATGGTATGGCCGACCTATTGGCTAGGTTCCACCCGTTCCGTTAGTTCCGGGAGTTTCGGGGTGTGAGCAGTCCTGGAACCCGGAAGAGAGAATCCGACGTCGGTGAGGCCATAACACAGGGAGTGATGGGATCTTTGGCATTCAAGACACATGTAACACTCTAACACACATGGTATGGAATACCATGGGACTTGGTGGGATTCAGACGCTCCGGAGCCCCTCTCCGGTGAAACCCTAGAACCGCGGGAGAAAAAGACGGAACTGCCGTCCTGGCCCCTCTACGTGAGCCGGAAGGGGTAGAAAAGTGCAACTAGTTGCTTGGTTGTGTCATTTTAGGCCCAAGGAACACCCAAGACAATGGTAAGGCCCACCTATTGGCGAGTTTCCTCCCGTTCTGTCAGTTCCGGGAGTTTTAGGGTGTGAGCAGTCCTGGAACCCGGAAGAGAGAATCCGACGCCGGTGAGGCCATACCACAGGGAGTGATGGGATATTTTGCATCCAATACACATGGCACACTCTAACACACATGGTATGGCATACAATGGTACTTGGTGGGATTCAGACGCTCCGGAGCCCCTCTCCGTTGAAACCCTAGCCCCGCTGTAGAAAAAGATGGAATTGCCGTCCTGGCCCCTCTACGTGAGCCGGAAGAGGGTAGAAAAGTGGAACTAGTTGCTTGGTTGTGTCATGTTAGGCCCAAGGAACACCCAAGACAATGGTAGGGCCCGCCTATTGGCAAGGTTCCCCCCGTTCCGTCAGTTCCGGGAGTTTCGGGGTGTGAGCAGTCTTGGAACCCCGAAGAGAGAATCCGACGCCGGTGAGGCCATAACACAGGGAGTGATGGGATATTTGGCATCCAAGACACATGGAACACTATAACACACATGGTACGACATACCATGGTACTTGGTGGGATTTAGACGGTCCGGAGCCCCTCTCCGGCGAAACCCTAGCCCCGTTGTAGAAAAAGACGGAACTGTCGTCCTGGCCCCTCTACGTGAGCCGGAAGGGGTAGCAAAGTGGAACTAGTTGCTTGGTTGTGTCATTTTAGTCCCAAGGAACACCCAAGAAAATGTTAGGGCCCACCTATTGGCAAGGTTCCTCCCTGTTACGTCAGTTCCGGGAGTTTCGGTGGTGTGAGCAGTACTGGAACCCGGAAGAGAGAATCCGACGCTGGTGAGGCCATAACACGGGATTGATGGGATCTTTGGCATCCAATACACATGTAACACTCTAACACAAATTCTATGGCATAACATGGTACTTGGTGGGATTCAGACGCTCCGGAGCCCCTCTCCGGTGAAACCCTAGACCCGCTGTAGAAAATGACGGAACTGCCGTCCTGGCCCCTCTACGTGAGCCGGAAGGGGGTAGAAAAGTGGAACTAGTTTCTTGGTTGTGTCATGTTAGGCCCAAGGAACACCCAAGACAATGTTAGGGCCCACCTATTGGCTAGGTTCCCCCCGTTCCGTCAGTTCCGGGAGTTTCGGGGTGTGAGCAGTCCTGGAACCCGAAAGAGAGAATCCGACGCCGGTGAGGCCATAACACATGGAGTGATGGGATCTTTGGCATCAAATACACATGGCACACTCTAAAACACATTTTATGTCATACCATGGGACTTGGTAGGATTTAGACGCTCCGGAGCCCCTCTCCGGTGAAACCCTAGACCCGCTGTAGAAAAAGACGGAACTGCCCATCTACGTGAGCCGGAAGGGGGTAGAAAAGTGGAACTAGTTGCTTGGTTGTCTCATGTTATGCCCAAGTTAAACCCAAGACAATAGTAGGGACCACCTATTGGCAAGGTTCCCCCCGTTCCGTCAGTTGCGGGAGTTTCAGGTTGTGAGCAGTCCTCAAATCCGGAAGAGAGAATCCGACGCCGGCGAGGCCATAACACAGGGAGTGATAGGATCTTTGGCATCCAAGACACATGGCACACTATAACACATATGGTATGTCATAGAATGGGACTTGGTGGTATTCAAACGCTCCGGAGCCCCTCTCCGGTGAAACCCTAGACCCGCTGTAGAAAAAGACGGAACTGCCGTCCTAGCCCCTCTACGTTAGCAGGAAGGGGGTAGCAAAGTGGAACTAGTTGCTTGTTTGTGTCATGTTAGGCCCAAGGAACACCCAAGACAATAATAGGGCCCACCTATTGGCTAGTTTCCCCCCGTTCCGTCAGTTCCGGGAGTTTCGGGGTGTGAGCAGTCCTGGAACCCGGAAGAGACAATCTGACGCCGGTGAGGCCATAACACGGGGAGTGATGGGGTATTTGGCATCCAAGACACATGGAACACTCTAACACACATGGTATGTCATACAATGGGACTTGTGGGATTCAGACGCTCCGGAGCCCCTCTCCGGTGAAACCCTAGACCCGCTGTAGAAAAAGACGGAACTGCCGTCCTGGCCCCTCAACGTGAGCCGGAAGGGGGTAGAAAAGTGGAACTAGTTGCTTGGTTGTGTAATTTTAGGCCCAAGTAACACCCAAGACAATGTTAGGGCCCACCTATTGGCAAGGTTCCCCCCCCCCGTTCCGTCAGTTCTGGGAGTTTCGGGGTGTGAGCAGTCCTGGAACCAGGAAGAGAGAATCCGACGCTGGTGAGGCCATAACACGGGAGTGATGGGATCTTTGGCATCCAATACACATGGCACACTCTAACACACATGGTATGGCATACCATGGGACTTGGTGGGATTCAGACGCTCCGGAGCCCCTCTCCGGTGAAACCCTAGCCCCGCCGGAGAAAAAGACGGAACTACCGTCCTGGCCCCTCTACGTGAGCCGGAAGGGGGTAGCAAAGTGGAACTAGTTGCTTGGTTGTGTCATGTTACACCCAAGGAACACCCAATAACATGGTAGGGCCCACCTATTGGTAATTTCCCCCCGTTCCGTCAGTTCCGGGAGTTTCGGGGTGTGAGCAGTCCTGGAACCCGGAAGAGAGAATCCGACGTCGGTGAGGCCATAACACAGGGAGTGATGGGATCTTTGGAATCCAAGACACATGGAACACTCTAACACACATGGTATGGCATACCATGGGACTTGGTGGGATTCAGACGCTCCGGAGCCCCTCTCTGGTGAAACCCTAGCCCCGATGTAGAAAAAGACGGAACTATCGTCCTGACCCCTCTACGTGAGCCGGAAGGGGGTAGAAAAGTGGAACTAGTTGCTTGGTTGTGTAATTTTAGGCCCAAGTAACACCCAAGACAATGTTAGGGCCCACCTATTGGCAAGGTTCCCCCTCCGTCAGTTCTGGGAGTTTCGGGGTGTGAGCAGTCCTGGAACCAGGAAGAGAGAATCCGACGCTGGTGAGGCCATAACACTGGAGTGATGGAATCTTTGGCATCAATACACATGGCACACTCTAACACACATGGTATGGCATACCATGGTACTTGGTGGGATTCAGACGCTCCGGAGCCCCTCTCCGGTGAAAACCTAGACCCGCTGTAGAAAATGACGGAACTGCCGTCCTGGCCCCTCTACGTGAGCCGGAAGGGGTAGAAAAGTGGAACTAGTTTCTTGGTTGTGTCATTTTAGTCCCAAGGAACACCCAAGACAATGTTAGGGCCCACCTATTGGCTAATTTCCCCCCGTTTCGTCAGTTCCGGGAGTTTCGGCTTGTGAGCAGTCCTAGAACCCGGAAGAGAGAATCCAACGCCGGTGAGGCCATAACACAGGGAGTGATGGGATATTTGGCATAAAGACACATTTCACACTCTAACACATTCTATGATATACCAGGACTTGGTGGGATTCAGACGCTCCGGAGCCCCTCTCCGGTGAAACCCTAGACCCGATGTAGAAAAAGACGACACTGCCGTCCTGGCCCCTCTACGTGAGCCGAAAGGGGGTATAAAAGTGGAACTAGCTGCTTTGTTGTGTCATGTTAGTCCCAAGGAACACCCAATACAATGGTATGGCCGACCTATTGGCTAGGTTCCACCCGTTCGTTAGTTCGGGAGTTTCGGGGTGTGAGCAGTCTGGAACCCGGAAGAGAGAATCCGACGTCGGTGAGGCCATAACACAGGGAGTGATGGGATCTTTGGCATTCAAGACACATGTAACACTCTAACACACATGGTATGGAATACCATGGGACTTGGTGGGATTCAGACGCTCCGGAGCCCCTCTCCGTGAAACCCTAGAACCCGCGGGAGAAAAAGACGGAACTGCCGTCCTGGCCCTCTACGTGAGCCGGAAGGGGTAGAAAAGTGCAACTAGTTGCTTGGTTGTGTCATTTTAGGCCCAAGGAACACCCAAGACAATGGTAAGGCCCACCTATTGGCGAGTTCCTCCCGTTCTGTCAGTTCCGGGAGTTTTAGGGTGTGAGCAGTCCTGGAACTCGGAAGAGAGAATCCGACGCCGGTGAGGCCATACCACAGGGAGTGATGGGATATTTTCCATCCAATACACATGGCACACTCTAACACACATGGTATGGAATACAATGGTACTTGGTGGGATTCAGACGCTCCGGAGCCCTCCGTTGAAACCCTAGCCCCGCTGTAGAAAAAGATGGAATTGCCGTCCTGGCCCCTCTACGTGAGCCGGAAGAGGGTAGAAAAGTGGAACTAGTTGCTTGGTTGTGTCATGTAGGCCCAAGGAACACCCAAGACAATGGTAGGGCCCGCCTATTGGCAAGGTTCCCCCCGTTCCGTCAGTTCCGGGAGTTTCGGGGGTGTGAGCAGTCTTGGAACCCGAAGAGAGAATCCGACGCCGGTGAAGCCATAACACAGGGAGTGAGGGATATTTGGCATCCAAGACCACATGGAACACTATAACACACATGGTACGACATACCATGGTACTTGGTGGGATTAGACGGTCCGGAGCCCCTCTCCGGCGAAACCCTAGCCCCGCTGTAGAAAAAGACGGAATGTCGTCCTGGCCCCCTCTACGTGAGCCGGAAGGGTAGCAAAGTGGAACTAGTTGCTTGGTTGTGTCATTTTAGTCCCAAGGAACACCAAGAAAATGTTAGGGCCCACCAATTGGCAAGGTTCCTCCCTGTTACGTCAGTTCCGGGAGTTTCGGTGGTGTGAGCAGTACTGGAACCCGGAAGAGAGAATCCGACGCTGGTGAGGCCATAACACGGGATTGATGGGATCTTTGGCATCCAATACACATGTAACACTCTAACACAAATTCTATGGCATAACATGGTACTTGGTGGGATTCAGACGCTCCGGAGCCCCCTCCGGTGAAACCCTAGGACCCGCTGTAGAAAATGACGGAACTGCCGTCCTGGGCCCCTCTACGTGAGCCGGAAGGGGGTAGAAAAGTGGAACTAGTTTCTTGGTTGTGTCATGTTAGGCCCAAGGAACACCCAAGACAATGTTAGGGCCCACCTATTGGCTAGGTTCCCCGTTCCGTCAGTTCCGGGAGTTTCGGGGGTGTGAGCAGTCCTGGAACCCGAAAGAGAGAATCCGACGCCGGTGAGGCCATAACACATGGAGTGATGGGATATTTGGCATCAAATACACATGGCACACTCTAAAACACATTTTATGTCATACCATGGTACTTGGTGGGATTCAGACGCTCCGGAGCCCCTCTCCGGTGAAAACCTAGACCCGCTGTAGAAAATGACGGAACTGCGTCCTGGCCCTCTACGTGAGCCGGAAAGGGGGTAGAAAGTGGAACTAGTTTCTTGGTTGTGTCATTTTAGTCCCAAGGAACACCCAAGACAATGTTAGGGCCCACCTATTGGCTAATTTCCCCCCGTTTCGTCAGTTCCGGGAGTTTCGGCTTGTGAGCAGTCCTAGAACCCGGAAGAGAGAATCCAACGCCGGTGAGGCCATAACACAGGGAGTGATGGGATATTTGGCATACAAGACACATTTCACACTCTAACACACATTCTATGATATACCATGGACTTGGTGGGATTCAGACGCTCCGGAGCCCCTCTCCGGTGAAACCCTAGACCCGATGTAGAAAAGACGACACTGCCGTCCTGGCCCCTCTACGTGAGCCGAAAGGGGGTATAAAAGTGGAACTAGCTGCTTTGTTGTGTCATGTTAGTCCCAAGGAACACCCAATACAATGGTATGGCCGACCTATTGGCTAGGTTCCACCGTTCCGTTAGTTCGGGAGTTTCGGGTGTGTGAGCAGTCCTGGACCCGGAAGAGAGAATCCGACGTCGGTGAGGCCATAACACAGGAGTGATGGGATCTTTGGCATTAAAGACACATGTAACACTCTAACACACATGGTATGGAATACCATGGGACTTGGTGGGATTCAGACGCTCCGGAGCCCCTCTCCGGTTGAAAACCCTAGAACCGCGGGGAGAAAAAGACGGAACTGCCGTCCTGGCCCCTCTACGTGAGCCGGAAGGGGTAGAAAAGTGCAACTAGTTGCTTGGTTGTGTCATTTTAGGCCCAAGGAACACCAAGACAATGGTAAGGCCCACCTATTGGCGAGTTTCCTCCCGTTCTGTCAGTTCGGGAGTTTTTAGGGTCGTGAGCAGTCCTGGAACCCGGAAGAGAGAATCCGACGCCGGTGAGGCCATACCACAGGGAGTGATGGGATATTTTCCATCCAATACACATGGCACACTCTAACACACATGGTATGGAATACAATGGTACTTGGTGGGATTCAGACGCTCCGGAGCCCCTCTCCGTTGAAACCCTAGCCCCGCTGTAGAAAAAGATGGAATTGCCGTCCTGGCCCCTCTACGTGAGCCGGAAGAGGGTAGAAAAGTGGAACTAGTTGCTTGGTTGTGTCATGTTAGGCCCAAGGAACACCCAAGACAATGGTAGGGCCCGCCTATTGGCAAGGTTCCCCCCGTTCCGTCAGTTCGGGAGTTTCGGGGTGTGAGCAGTCTTGGAACCCCGAAGAGAGAATCCGACGCCGGTGAAGCCATAACACAGGGAGTGATGGGATTTGGCATCAAGACACATGGAACACTATAACACACATGGTACGACATACCATGGTACTTGGTGGGATTTAGACGGTCCGGAGCCCCTCTCCGGCGAAACCCTAGCCCCGCTGTAGAAAAAGACGGAACTGTCGTCCTGGCCCCTCTACGTGAGCCGGAATGGGTAGCAAAGTGGAACTAGTTGCTTGGTTGTGTCATTTTAGTCCCAAGGAACACCCAAGAAAATGTTAGGGCCCACCTATTGGCAAGGTTCCTCCCTGTTACGTCAGTTCCGGAGTTTCGGTGGTGTGAGCAGTACTGGAACCCGGAAGAGAGAATCCGACGCTGGTGAGGCCATAACACGGGATTGATGGGATCTTTGGCATCCAATACACATGTAACACTCTAACACAAATTCTATGGCATAACATGGTACTTGGTGGGATTCAGACGCTCCGGAGCCCCTCTCCGGTGAAACCCTAGACCCGCTGTAGAAAATGACGGAACTGCCGTCCTGGCCCCTCTACGTGAGCCGGAAGGGGTAAAAGTGGAACTAGTTTCTTGGTTGTGTCATGTTAGGCCCAAGGAACACCCAAGACAATGTTAGGGCCCACCTATTGGCTAGGTTCCCCCGTTCCGTCAGTTCCGGGAGTTTCGGGGTGTGAGCAGTCCTGGAACCCGAAAGAGAGATCCGACGCCGGTGAGGCCATAACACATGGAGTGATGGGATCTTTGGCATCAAATACACATGGAACACTCTAAAACACATTTTATGTCATACCATGGGACTTGGTAGGATTTAGACGCTCCGGAGCCCCTCTCCGGTGAAACCCTAGACCCGCTGTAGAAAAAGACGGAACTGCCGTCCTGGCCCCTCTACGTGAGCAGGAAGGGGGTAGCAAAGTGGAACTAGTTGCTTGGTTATGTAATGTTAGGCCAGGAACACCCAGACAATAATAGTTCCCACCTATTGGCTAGGTTCCCCCCGTTCCGTCAGTTCCGGGAGTTTCGGGGTGTGAGCAGTCCTGGAACCCGGAAGAGAGAATCCGATGCCGGTGAGGCAATGACACGGGGAATGATGGGATCTTTGGCATCCAAGACACATGGAACACTCTAACACAAATGGTATGGCATACCATGGGACTTTGTGGGATTCAGACGCTCCGGAGCCCCTCTCCGGTGAAACCCTAGACCCGTTGTAGAAAAAGACGGAACTGCCGTCCTGGCCCCTATACGTGAGCCGGAAGGGGGTAGAAAAGTGGAACTAGTTGCTTGGTTGTCTCATGTTATGCCCAAGTTAAACCCAATACAATAGTAGGGACCACCTATTGGCAAGGTTCCCCCCGTTCCGTCAGTTGCGGGAGTTTCAGGTTGTGAGCAGTCCTCAAATCCGGAAGAGAGAATCCGACGCCGGCGAGGCCATAACACAGGGAGTGATAGGATCTTTGGCATCCAAGACACATGGCACACTATAACACATATGGTATGTCATAGAATGGGACTTGGTGGTATTCAAACGCTCCGGAGCCCCTCTCCGGTGAAACCCTAGACCCGCTGTAGAAAAAGATGGAACTGCCGTCCTGGCCCCTCTACGTTAGCAGGAAGGGGGTAGCAAAGTGGAACTAGTTGCTTGGTTGTGTCATGTTAGGCCCAAGGAACACCCAAGACAATAATAGGGCCCACCTATTTGCTAGTTTCCCCCCGTTCCGTCAGTTCCGGGAGTTTCGGGGTGTGAGCAGTCCTGGAACCCGGAAGAGACAATCTGACGCCGGTGAGGCCATAACACGGGGAGTGATGGGGTATTTGGCATCCAAGACACATGGAACACTCTAACACACATGGTATGTCATACAATGGGACTTGTGGGATTCAGACGCTCCGGAGCCCCTCTCCGGTGAAACCCTAGACCCGCTGTAGAAAAAGACGGAACTGCCGTCCTGGCCCCTCAACGTGAGCCGGAAGGGGGTAGAAAAGTGGAACTAGTTGCTTGGTTGTGTAATTTTAGGCCCAAGTAACACCCAAGACAATGTTAGGGCCCACCTATTGGCAAGGTTCCCCCCCGTTCCGTCAGTTCTGGGAGTTTCGGGGTGTGAGCAGTCCTGGAACCAGGAAGAGAGAATCCGACGCTGGTGAGGCCATAACACGGGAGTGATGGGATCTTTGGCATCCAATACACATGGCACACTCTAACACACATGGTATGGCATACCATGGGACTTGGTGGGATTCAGACGCTCCGGAGCCCCTCTCCGGTGAAACCCTAGCCCCGCCGGAGAAAAAGACGGAACTGCCGTCCTGGCCCCTCTACATGAGCCGGAAGGGGGTAGCAAAGTGGAACTAGTTGCTTGGTTGTGTTATGTTACACCCAAGGAACACCCAATAACATGGTAGGGCCCACCTATTGGTAATTTCCCCCCGTTCCGTCAGTTCCGGGAGTTTGGGTGTGAGCAGTCTGGAACCCGGAAGAGAGAATCCGACGTCGGTGAGGCCATAACACAGGGAGTGATGGGATATTTGGAATCCAAGACACATGGAACACTCTAACACACATGGTATGGCATACCATGGGACTTGGTGGGATTCAGACGCTCCGGAGCCCCTCTCTGGTGAAACCTAGCCCCGCTGTAGAAAAAGACGGAACTATCGTCCTGACCCTCTACGTGAGCCGGAAGGGGGTAGAAAAGTGGAACTAGTTGCTTGGTTGTGTAATTTTAGGCCCAAGTAACACCCAAGACAATGTTAGGGCCCACCTATTGGCAAGGTTCCCCCCCCGTTCCGTCATTCTGGGAGTTTCGGGTGTGAGCAGTCCTGGAACCAGGAAGAGAGAATCCGACGCTGGTGAGGCCATAACACGGGAGTGATGGGATCTTTGGCATCCAATACACATGGCACACTCTAACAAACATGGTATGGCATACCATGGTACTTGGTGGGATTCAGACGCTCCGGAGCCCCTCTCGGTGAAAACCTAGACCCGCTGTAGAAAATGACGGAACTGCCGTCCTGGCCCCTCTACGTGAGCCGGAAGGGGGTAGAAAAGTGGAACTAGTTTCTTGGTTGTGTCATTTTAGTCCCAAGGAACACCCAAGACAATGTTAGGGCCCACCTATTGGCTAATTTCCCCCCGTTTCGTCAGTTCCGGGAGTTTCGGCTTGTGAGCAGTCCTAGAACCCGGAAGAGAGAATCCAACGCCGGTGAGGCCATAACACAGGGAGTGATGGGATATTTGGCATACAAGACACATTTCACACTCTAACACACATTCTATGATATAACATGGGACTTGGTGGGATTCAGACGCTCCGGAGCCCCTCTCCGGTGAAACCCTAGACCCGATGTAGAAAAAGACGACACTGCCGTCCTGGCCCCTCTACGTGAGCCGAAAGGGGGTATAAAAGTGGAACTAGTTGCTTTGTTGTGTCATGTTAGTCCCAAGGAACACCCAATACAATGGTATGGCCGACCTATTGGCTAGGTTCCACCCGTTCCGTTAGTTCCGGGAGTTTCGGGTGTGAGCAGTCCTGGAACCCGGAAGAGAGAATCCGACGTCGGTGAGGCCATAACACAGGGAGTGATGGGATCTTTGGCATTCAAGACACATGTAACACTCTAACACACATGGTATGGAATACCATGGGACTTGGTGGATTCAGACGCTCCGGAGCCCCTCTCCGGTGAAACCCTAGAACCGCGGGAGAAAAAGACGGAACTGCCGTCCTGGCCCCTCTACGTGAGCCGGAAGGGGTAGAAAAATGCAACTAGTTGCTTGGTTGTGTCATTTTAGGCCCAAGGAACACCCAAGACAATGGTAAGGCCACCTATTGGCGAGTTTCCTCCCGTTCTGTCAGTTCCGGGAGTTTTAGGGTGTGAGCAGTCCTGGAACCCGGAAGAGAGAATCCGACGCCGGTGAGGCCATACCACAGGGAGTGATGGGATATTTTTCATCCAATACACATGGCACACTCTAACACACATGGTATGGCATACAATGTTACTTGGTGGGATTCAGACGCTCCGGAGCCCCTCTCCGTTGAAACCCTAGCCCCGCTGTAGAAAAAGATGGAATTGCCGTCCTGGCCCCTCTACGTGAGCCGGAAGAGGGTAGAAAAGTGGAACTAGTTGCTTGGTTGTGTCATGTTAGGCCCAAGGAACACCCAAGACAATGGTAGGGCCCGCCTATTGGCAAGGTTCCCCCCGTTCCGTCAGTTCCGAGAGTTTCGGGGTGTGAGCAGTCTTGGAACCCCGAAGAGAGAATCCGACGCTGGTGAGGCCATAACACAGGGAGTGATGGGATATTTGGCATCCAAGACACATGGAACACTATAACACACATGGTACGACATACCATGGTACTTGGTGGGATTTAGACGGTCCGGAGCCCCTCTCCGGCGAAACCCTAGCCCCGGCGGAGAAAAAGACGGAACTGCCGTCCTGGCCCCTCTACATGAGCCGGAAGGGGGTAGCAAAGTGGAACTAGTTGCTTGGTTGTGTCATGTTACACCCAAGGAACACCCAATAACATGGTAGGGCCCACCTATTGGTAATTTCCCCCCGTTCCGTCAGTTCCGGGAGTTTCGGGGTGTGAGCAGTCCTGGAACCCGGAAGAGAGAATCCGACGTCGGTGAGGCCATAACACAGGGAGTGATGGGATATTTGGAATCCAAGACACATGGAACACTCTAACACACATGGTATGGCATACCATGGGACTTGGTGGGATTCAGACGCTCCGGAGCCCCTCTCTGGTGAAACCCTAGCCCCGATGTAGAAAAAGACGGAACTATCGTCCTGACCCCTCTACGTGAGCCGAAGGGGGTAGAAAAGTGGAACTAGTTGCTTGGTTGTGTAATTTTAGGCCCAAGTAACACCCAAGACAATGTTAGGGCCCACCTATTGGCAAGGTTCCCCCCCCCGTTCCGTCAGTTCTGGGAGTTTCGGGGTGTGAGCAGTCCTGGAACCAGGAAGAGAGAATCCGACGCTGGTGAGGCCATAACACGGGAGTGATGGGATCTTTGGCATCCAATACACATGGCACACTCTAACAAACATGGTATGGCATACCATGGTACTTGGTGGGATTCAGACGCTCCGGAGCCCCTCTCCGGTGAAAACCTAGACCCGCTGTAGAAAATGACGGAACTGCCGTCCTGGCCCCTCTACGTGAGCCGGAAGGGGGTAGAAAAGTGGAACTAGTTTCTTGGTTGTGTCATTTTAGTCCCAAGGAACACCCAAGACAATGTTAGGGCCCACCTATTGGCTAATTTCCCCCCGTTTCGTCAGTTCCGGGAGTTTCGGCTTGTGAGCAGTCCTAGAACCCGGAAGAGAGAATCCAACGCCGGTGAGGCCATAACACAGGGAGTGATGGGATATTTGGCATACAAGACACATTTCACACTCTAACACACATTCTATGATATACCATGGGACTTGGTGGGATTCAGACGCTCCGGAGCCCCTCTCCGGTGAAACCCTAGACCCGATGTAGAAAAAGACGACACTGCCGTCCTGGCCCCTCTACGTGAGCCGAAAGGGGGTATAAAAGTGGAACTAGTTGCTTTGTTGTGTCATGTTAGTCCCAAGGAACACCCAATACAATGGTATGGCCGACCTATTGGCTAGGTTCCACCCGTTCCGTTAGTTCCGGGAGTTTCGGGGTGTGAGCAGTCCTGGAACCCGGAAGAGAGAATCCGACGTCGGTGAGGCCATAACACAGGGAGTGATGGGATCTTTGGCATTCAAGACACATGTAACACTCTAACACACATGGTATGGAATACCATGGGACTTGGTGGGATTCAGACGCTCCGGAGCCCCTCTCCGGTGAAACCCTAGAACCGCGGGAGAAAAAGACGGAACTGCCGTCCTGGCCCCTCTACGTGAGCCGGAAGGGGTAGAAAAATGCAACTAGTTGCTTGGTTGTGTCATTTTAGGCCCAAGGAACACCCAAGACAATGGTAAGGCCCACCTATTGGCGAGTTTCCTCCCGTTCTGTCAGTTCCGGGAGTTTTAGGGTGTGAGCAGTCCTGGAACCCGGAAGAGAGAATCCGACGCCGGTGAGGCCATACCACAGGGAGTGATGGGATATTTTGCATCCAATACACATGGCACACTCTAACACACATGGTATGGCATACAATGGTACTTGGTGGGATTCAGACGCTCCGGAGCCCCTCTCCGTTGAAACCCTAGCCCCGCTGTAGAAAAAGATGGAATTGCCGTCCTGGCCCCTCTACGTGAGCCGGAAGAGGGTAGAAAAGTGGAACTAGTTGCTTGGTTGTGTCATGTTAGGCCCAAGGAACACCCAAGACAATGGTAGGGCCCGCCTATTGGCAAGGTTCCCCCCGTTCCGTCAGTTCCGAGAGTTTCGGGGTGTGAGCAGTCTTGGAACCCCGAAGAGAGAATCCGACGCTGGTGAGGCCATAACACAGGGAGTGATGGGATATTTGGCATCCAAGACACATGGAACACTATAAAACACATGGTACGACATACCATGGTACTTGGTGGGATTTAGACGGTCCGGAGCCCCTCTCCGGCGAAACCCTAGCCCCGCTGTAGAAAAAGACGGAACTGTCGTCCTGGCCCCTCTACGTGAGCCGGAAGGGGTAGCAAAGTGGAACTAGTTGCTTGGTTGTGTCATTTTAGTCCCAAGGAACACCCAAGAAAATGTTAGGGCCCACCTATTGGCAAGGTTCCTCCCTGTTACGTCAGTTCCGGGAGTTTCGGTGGTGTGAGCAGTACTGGAACCCGGAAGAGAGAATCCGACGCTGGTGAGGCCATAACACGGGATTGATGGGATCTTTGGCATCCAATACACATGTAACACTCTAACACAAATTCTATGGCATAACATGGTACTTGGTGGGATTCAGACGCTCCGGAGCTCCTCTCCGGTGAAACCCTAGACCCGCTGTAGAAAATGACGGAACTGCCGTCCTGGCCCCTCTACGTGAGCCGGAAGGGGGTAGAAAAGTGGAACTAGTTTCTTGGTTGTGTCATGTTAGGCCCAAGGAACACCCAAGACAATGTTAGGGCCCACCTATTGGCTAGGTTCCCCCCGTTCCGTCAGTTCCGGGAGTTTCGGGGTGTGAGCAGTCCTGGAACCCGAAAGAGAGAATCCGACGCTGGTGAGGCCATAACACATGGAGTGATGGGATCTTTGGCATCAAATACACATGGCACACTCTAAAACACATTTTATGTCATACCATGGGACTTGGTAGGATTTAGACGCTCCGGAGCCCCTCTCCGGTGAAACCCTAGACCCGCTGTAGAAAAAGACGGTACTGCCGTCCTGGCCCCTCTACGTGAGCAGGAAGGGGGTAGAAAAGTGGAACTAGTTGCTTGGTTATGTAATGTTAGGCCCAAGGAACACCCAAGACAATAATAGGTCCCACCTATTGGCTAGGTTCCCCCCGTTCCGTCAGTTCCGGGAGTTTCGGGGTGTGAGCAGTCCTGGAACCCGGAAGAGAGAATCCGATGCCGGTGAGGCAATGACACAGGGAATGATGGGATCTTTGGCATCCAAGACACATGGAACACTCTAACACAAATGGTATGGCATACCATGGGACTTTGTGGGATTCAGACGCTCCGGAGCCCCTCTCCGGTGAAACCCTAGACCCGTTGTAGAAAAAGACGGAACTGCCGTCCTGGCCCCTATACGTGAGCCGGAAGGGGGTAGAAAAGTGGAACTAGTTGCTTGGTTGTCTCATGTTATGCCCAAGTTAAACCCAAGACAATAGTAGGGACCACCTATTGGCAAGGTTCCCCCCGTTCCGTCAGTTGCGGGAGTTTCAGGTTGTGAGCAGTCCTCAAATCCGGAAGAGAGAATCCGACGCCGGCGAGGCCATAACACAGGGAGTGATAGGATATTTGGCATCCAAGAAACATTGTCGTGGGATAATCACGGCAGATGTTACCTGAGGTAACTGATCTTGGGGCAAGTCGACACAGGTATTCGGGAGAGGGTTTAGCTCAAAGGAAGACATGGCAAAAGCGATCTGAGAACCGGAGAATAACTCGCCGGATCTCGATATCAATGATACTGGATACTCGATAATAGGTATTACAACTATGACTTTAATCTCTGGCAAACTAAACCTAGGGGCCGGTTTATAAAGCACCCGTACACCCCTAACTTGCCCTTCAAGGCACATCTTGAGTCCTACTCGAACTCCACATACAAAGCCTAACTTTCCTTATCGCAACCCACAAGCCGGGTTACGAACGCTACACGCCCTGGGCTTTCCAGAAGTTTCTTTGCCTTTAGCCGGATCTGGCCCAGCCGCCGTTTGGGCCGGGTCACACCAGGGAGTCGGCATACCGGGTTACTATCCCCTCATCACACATGGCACACTATAACACATATGGTATGTCATAGAATGGGACTTGGTGGTATTCAAACGCTCCGGAGCCCCTCTCCGGTGAAACCCTAGACCCGCTGTAGAAAAAGACGGAACTGCCGTCCTGGCCCCTCTACGTTAGCAGGAAGGGGGTAGCAAAGTGGAACTAGTTGCTTGGTTGTGTCATGTTAGGCCCAAGGAACACCCAAGACAATAATAGGGCCCACCTATTGGCTAGTTTCCCCCCGTTCCGTCAGTTCCGGGAGTTTCGGGGTGTGAGCAGTCCTGGAACCCGGAAGACAGAATCCGATGCCGGTGAGGCCATAACACAGGGAGTGATGGGATCTTTGGCATCCAATACACATGGCACACTATAACACAAATTGTATGGCATACCATGGGACTTTGTGGGATTTAGACGCTCCGGAGCCCCTCTCCGGTGAGACCCTAGACCCGCTGTAGAAAAAGACGGAACTGCCGTCCTGGCCCCTCTACGTGAGCCGGATGGGGGTAGAAAAGTGGAACTAGTTGCTTGGTTCTGTCATGTTAGGCCCAAGTTACACCCAAGGCAATAGTAGGGACCACCTATTGGCAAGGTTCCCCCCGTTCCGTTAGTTGCGGGAGTTTCAGGTTGTGAGCTGTCCTTGAACCCGGAACAGAGAATCCGACGCCGGCGAGGCCATAACACAGGGAGTGATGGGATCTTTGGAATTCAAGACACATGGAACACTCTAACACACATGGTATGTCATAGAATGGGTCTTGGTGGTATTCAAACGCTCCGGAGCCCCTCTCCGGTGAAACCCTAGACCCGATGTAGAAAAAGACGGAACTGCCGTCCTGGCCCCTCTACTTGAGCAGGAAGGGGGTAGCAATGTGGAACTAGTTTGTTGTCATGTTAGGCCCAAGGAACACCCAAGACAATGGTAGGGCCCACCTATTGGCAAGGTTCCCGCCGTTCCGTCAGTTCCAGGAGTTTCGGGTTGTGAGCAGTCCTGGAAACCGGAAGAGAGAATCTGACGCCGGTGAGGCCATAACACAGGGAGTGATGGGATCTTTGGAATCCAAGACACATGGAACACTCTAAAACACATGGTATCGCATACCATGGTACTTGGTGGGATTCAGACGCTCCAGAGCCCCTCTCCGTTGAAACCCTAGCCCCGCTGTAGAAAAAGACGGAACTGCCGTCCTGGCCCCTCTACGTGAGCCGGTAGGGGGTAGCAAAGTGGAACTAGTTGCTTGGTTGTGTCATTTTAGGCCCAAGGAACACCCAAGACAATTCCATGGTACTTGGTGGGATTCAGACGCTCCGGAGCCCCTCTCCGTTGAAACCCTAGCCCCGTTGTAGAAAAAGACGGAACTGCCGTCCTGGCCCTCTACGTGAGTCGGAAGGGGGTAGCAAAGTGGAAGTTTCTTGGTTGTGTCATGTTAGTCCCAAGGAACACCCAAGACAATGGTAGGGCCAACCTATTGGCAAGGTTCCCCCCGTTCCGTCAGTTCCGGGAGTTTGGTGGTGTGAGCAGTCCTGGAACCCGGAAGAGAGAATCCGGCGCCGGTGAGGCCATAACAAAGGGAGTGATGGGATCTTTGGCATCCAAGACACATGGCACACTCTAAAACACATGTTATGGCATACCATGGTACTTGGTGAGATTCAGACGCTCCAGAGCCCCTCTCCGTTGAAACCCTAGCCCCGGTGTAGAAAAAGACGGAACTGCCGTCCTGGCTCCTCTACGTGAGCCGGAAGGGGGTAACAAAGTAGAACTAGTTACTTGGTTGTGTCATGTTAGTCCCAAGGAACACCCAAGACAATGGTAGGGCCCACCTATTGGCAAGGTTCCCCCCGTTCCTTCAGTTCCGGGAGTTTCGGGGCGTGAGCAGTCCTAGGAACCGGAAGAAATAATTTGACGCCGGTGAGGCAATAACACAGGAAGTGATGGCATCTTTGGCATCCAAGACACATGGCACACTCTAACACACATGGTATGGCATAACATGGTAATTGGTGGGATTCAGACGCTCCAGAGCTTCTCTCCATTGAAACCCTAGCACCGCTGTAGAAAAAGACGAAATTGCCGTCCTGGCCCCTCTACGTGAGCCGGAAGGGGATAGAAAAGTGGAACTAGTTGCTTGGTTGTGTAATTTTATTCCCAAGGAACACCCAACACAATGGTAGGGACCACCTATTGGGAAGGTTCTACCCGTTCTGTCAGTTCCAGGAGTTTCGGGGTGTGAGCAGTCCTGGAACCCGGAAGAGACAATCCGACGCCGGTGAGGCCATAACACGGGGAGTGATGGGATCTTTGGCATACAAGACACATGGAACACTATAACACACATGGTATGTCATACCATGGTACTTGGTGGGATTCAGACGCTCCGGAGCCCCTCTCCGGTGAAACCCTAGACCCGTTGTAGAAAAAGACGGAACTATCGTCCTGGCCCCTCTACGTGAGCAGGAAGGGGGTAGCAAAGTGGAACTAGTTGCTTGGTTGTGTCATGTTAGGCCCAAGGAACACCCAGTACAATGTTAGGGCCCACCTATTGGCAAGGTTCCCCCCGTTCCGTTAGTTCCGGGAGTTTCGGGGCGTGAGCAGTCCTAGAAACCGGAAGAGAGAATTTGACGCCGGTGAGGCCATCACACCGGAAGTGATGGAATCTTTGGCATCCAAGACACATGGCACACTCTAACACACATGGTATGTCATACCATGGTACTTGGTGGGATTCAGACGCTCCGGAGCCCCTCTCCGTTGAAACCCTAGCCCCGGTGTAGAAAAAGACGGAACTACCGTCATGGCCCCTCTACGTGAGCCGGAAGGGGGTAGAAAAGTGGAAATAGTTGCTTGGCTGTGTCATGTTAGTCCCAAGGAACACCTAAGACAATGGTAGGGCCCACCTATTGGCAAGGTTCCCCCCGTATCGTCAGTTCCGGGAGTTTCGTGGTGTGAGCACTCCTGGAACCCGAAAGAGAGAATCCGACGCCGGTGAGGCCATAACACAGGGAGTGATGGGATATTTGGCATCCAACACACATGGCACACTCTAACACACATGTTATGGGATACCATGGTACTTGGTGGGATTCAGACGCTCCGGAGCCCCTCTCCGTTGAAACCCTAGCCCCGCTGTAGAAAAAGACGGAACTGCCGTCATGGCTCCTCTACGTGAGCCGGAAGGGGTAGCAAAGTAGAACTAGTTACTTTGTTTGTGTCATTTTAGGCCCAAGGAACACCCAAGACAATGGTAGGGCCCACCTATTTGCAAGGTTCCCCCCGTTCCGTCAGTTCCGGGAGTTTCGGGGCGTGAGCAGTCCTAGAAACCGAAGAGAATTTGACGCCGGTGAGGCCATAACACAGGAAGTGATGGCATCTTTGGCATCCAAGACACATGTCACACTCTAACACACATGTTATGGCATACCATGTTACTTTGTGCGATTCAGACGCTCCGGAGCCCCTCTCCGTTGAAACTCTAGCCCCGCTGTAGAAAAAGACGGAACTGCCGTCCTGGCCCCTCTACGTGAGCCGGAAGGGGGTAGAAAAGTGGAAATAGTTGCTTGGTTGTGTCATTTTATTCCCAAGGAACACCCAAGACAATGTTAGGGCCCACCTATTGGCAAGGTTCCCCCCCTTCCGCCAGTTCCGGGAGTTTCGGGCTGTGAGCAGTCCTGGAACCCGGAAGAGAGAATCCGACGCTGGTGAGGCCATAATACGGGAGTGATGGGATCTTTGGCATAAAATACACATGGCACACTCTAACAAACATATTATGGAATACCATGGTACGTGGTGGGATTCAGACGCTCCGAAGGCCCTCTCCGGTGAAACCCTAGACCCGTTGTAGAAAATGACGGAACTGCCGTAATGGCCCCTCTACGTGAGCCGGAAGGGGGTAGAAAAGTGGAACTAGTTTCTTGGTTGTGTCATTTTAGGCCCAAGTAACACCAATACTATGGTAGGGCCCACCTATTGGCTAGGTTCCCCCCGTTCCATCAGTTCCGGGAGTTTCGGGGTGTGAGCAGTCCTGGAACCCGGAAGAGAGAATCCGACGCCGGTGAGGCCATAACAATGGGAGTGATGGGATCTTTGGCATCCAATACACATGGAACACTCTAACACACATGTTATGGCATACCATGGGACTTGGTAGGATTCAGACGCTCCGGAACCCCTCTCCGGTGAAACCCTAGACCTGCTGTAGAAAAAGATGGAACTACCGTCCTGGCCCATCTACGTGAGCCGGAAGGGGGTAGAAAAGTGGAACTAATTGTTTTTTTGTGTCATTTTAGGCCCAAGGAACACCCAAGACAATGGTAGGGCCCACCTATTGGCTAGGTTCCACCCATTCCGTCAGTTCCGGGAGTTTCGGGGTGTGAGCAGTCCTGGAACACGGAAGAGAGAATCTGACGCCGGTGAGGCCATAACACAGGGAGTGATGGGATCTTTGGCATCCAATACACATGGCACACTCTAACACACATGTTATGGAATACCATGGGACTCGGTGGGATTCAGACGCTCCGGAGCCCCTCTCCGGTGAAACCCTAGACCCGCTGTAGAAAAGACGGAACTACCGTCCTGGCCCATCAACGTGAGCCGGAAAGGGGTAGAAAAGTGGAACTAGTTGCTTGGTTGTGTCATGTTAGTCCAAAGGAACACCCAAGACAATGTTAGGGCCCACCTATTGGCTAGGTTCAACCCGTTCCGGGAGTTTTGGGGTGTGAGCAGTCCTGGAACCCGGAAGAGAGAATCCGACTCCGGTGAGGCCATAACATAGGGAGTGATGGGATCTTTGGCATCCAAGACACATGGAACAGTCTAACACACATGGTATGGCATACCATGGGACTTGGTGGGATTCAGACGCTCCGGAGCCCCTCTCTGGTGAAACCCTAGACCCGTTGGAGAAAAAGACGGAACTGCCGTCCTGGCCCCTCTACGTGAGCCGGAAGGGGGTAGCAAAGTGTAACTAGTTGCTTGGTTGTGTAATGTTATGCTCAAGGAACACCCAAGACAATGGTAGGGCCCGCCTATTGTCTAATTCCCCCGTTCCGTCAGGTCCGGGAGTTTCGGGGTGTGAGCAGTCCTAGAAGCCGGAAGAGAGAATCCGACGCCGGTGAGGCCATAACACAGGGAGTGATGGGATATTTGGCATACAAGACATATTTCACACTCTAACACACATGCTATGGAATACCATGGGACTTGGTGGGATTCAGACGCTTTGGAGCCCCTCTCCGGTGAAACCCTAGACCCGCTGTAGAAAAAGACGGAACTGCCGTCCTGGCCCCTCTACGTGAGCCGAAAGGGGGTAGCAAAGTGGAACTAGTTGCTTTGTTGTGTAATATTAGGCACAAGGAACACCCAAGATAATAGTAGGGCCCACCTATTGGCTAGGTTTCACCCGTTCCATCAGTTCCGGGAGTTTCGGGGTGTGAGCAGTCTTGGAACCCGGAAGAGAGAATCTGAGGCCGGTGAGGCCATAACACAGGGAGTGATGGGATCTTTGGCATGCAAGACACATGGCACACTATAACACACATATTATGGAATACCATGGGACTTGGTGGGATTCAGATGGTCCGGAGCCCCTCTCTGGTGAAACCCTAGACCCGCTGGAGAAAAAGACGGAACTGCCGTCCTGGCCCCTCTACGTGAGCTGGAAGGGGGTAGAAAAGTGGAAATAGTTGCTTGGTTGTGTCATTTTAGGCCCAAGGAACACCCAAGACAATGGTAGGGCCCACCTATTGGCGAGTTTCCCCCTGTTCCGTCAGTTCCGGGAGTTTCAGGGTGTGAGCGGTCCTGGAACCCGGAAGAGACAATCCGACGGTGAGGCCATAACCTAGGGAGTGATGGGATCTTTGGCATCCGAGACACATGGAACACTCTAACACACATTATATGGCATAACATAGTACTTGGTGGGATTCAGACGATCCGGAGCCCCTCTCCGGTGAAACCCTAGCCCCGATGTAGAAAAAGACGGAACTACCGTCCTGGCCCCTCTACGTGAGCCGGAAGGGGGTAGCAAAGTGGAACTAGTTGCTTGGTTGTGTCATTTTAGGCCCAAGTAACACCCAAGACAATGTTAGGTCCCACCTATTGGCAAGGTTCCCCCCCCCCGTTCCGTCAGTTCTGGGAGTTTCGGGGTGTGAGCAGTCCTGGAACCGGAAGAGAGAATCTGACGCTGGTGAGGCCATAACACAGGGAGTGATGGGATATTTGCCTCCAATACATATGGCACACTATAACACACATGGTATGAATACCATGGTACTTGGTGGGATTCAGACGCTCCGGAGCCCCTCTCCGGTGAAACCTAGACCCCGCTGTAGAAAATGACGGAACTGCCGTCCTAGCCCCTCTGCGTGAGCCGGAAGGGCGTAGAAAAGTGGAACTAGTTGCTTGGTTGTGTCATTTTAGGCCCAAGGAACACCAAGACAATGGTAGGGCCCACCTATTGGCTAGGTTCCCCCCCGTTCCGTCGTTCCGAGAGTTTTGGGGTGTGAGCAGTCCTGAACCCGGAAGAGAGAATCCGACGCCGGTGAGGCCACAACAGAGGGAGTGAAGGGATCTTTGGCATCCAATACACATGTAACACTCAAAACACATGTTATGGCATACCATGGGAATTGGTGGGATTCAGACGTCCGGAGCCCCTCTCTCCGTGAAACCCTAGACCCGCTATAGAAAAAGTCGGAACTCCGTCCTAGCCATCTACTACGTGAGCCGGAAGGGGGTAGAAAAGTGGAACTAGTTGCTTGGTTGTGTCATGTTAGGCCCAGGAACACCCAAGACAATGGTAGGTCCCACCTTTTGGCTAGGTTCCACCCGTTCCGTCAGTTCCGGGAGTTTCGGGGTGTGAGCAGTTCCTAGAACCCGGAAGAGAGAATTCGAGGCCGGTGAGGCCATAACACAGGGAGTGATGAGATCTTTGATATCCAAGACACATGGGACACTCTAACACACATTGTATGGCATACCATCGGACTTGGTGGGATTCAGACGGTCCGGAGCGCCTCTCCGGTGAAACCCTAGACCCGCTGGAGAAAAATGACGGAACTGCCGTCCTGGACCCTCTACGTGAGCCGGAAGGGGGTAGCAAAGTCGAACTAGTTGCTTGGTTGTGTCATGTTATTCCCACGGAACACCCAAGACAATTTTAGGGCCCACCTATTGGCTAATTTCCCCCCGTTCCGTCAGTTCCGGGAGTTTCGGTGTGAGCAGTCCTAGAACCCGGTAGAGAGAATCCGACGCGGTGAGGCCATAACACATGGGAGTTATGGATCTTTGGCATACAAGAAACATTTGACACTCTAACACACATGATATGGCATACCATGGGACTTGGTGGGATTCAGACGCTCCGGGACCCCCTCTCCGGTGAAACCTTAGACCCGATGTAGAAAAAGACGGAACTGCCGTCTTGGCCCCTCTACGTGAGCCGAAAGGGGGTAGCAAAGTGGAACTAGTTGCTTTGTTGTGTCATTTTAGGCCCAAGTAACACCAAGAAAATGGTAGGGCCGACCTATTGGCTAGGTTCCACCTGTTCCGTCAGTTCCGGGAGTTTCGGGTGTGAGCAGTCCTGGAACCCGGAAGAGAGAATCCGACGCCGGTGAGGCCATAACACAGGGAGTGATGGGATCTTTGTCATGCAAGACACATGCACACTCTAAACACACATGGTACGGAATACCATGGGACTTGGTGGGTTTCAGACGCTCCGGAGCCCCTCTCCGGTGAAACCCTAGACCCGCCGGAGAAAAAGACGGAACTGCCGTCCTGGGCCCCTACGAGACGGAAGGGGTAGAAAAGTGGAACTAGTTGCTTGGTTGTGTCATTTTAGGCCAAGGAACACCCAAGACAATGGTAAGGGCCCACCTATTGGCGAGTTTCCTCCGTTCCGTCAGTTCCGGGAGTTTCAGGGTGAGCAGTCTGGAACCCGGAAGAGAGAATCCGACGCCGGTGAGGCCATACCACAGGGAGTGATGGGATATTTTGCATCCAATACACATTGGCACACTCAACACACATGGTATGGCATACAATGGTACTTGGTGGGATTCAGACGCTCCGGAGCCCCTCTCCGTTGAAACCCTAGCCCCGCTGTAGAAAAAGATGGAATTGCCGTCCTGGCCCCTCTACGTGAGCCGGATGAGGGTAGAAAAGTGGAAACTAGTTGCTTGGTTGTGTCATGTTAGGCCCAAGGAACACCAAGACAATGGTAGGGCCCGCCTATTGGCAAGGTTCCCCCCGTTCCGTCAGTTCCGAGAGTTTCGGGTGGTGTGAGCAGTCTTGGAACCCCGAAGAGAGAATCCGACGCTGGTGAGGCCATAACACAGGGAGTGATGGGATATTTGGCATCCAAGACACATGGAACACTATAACACACATGGTACGACATACCATGGTACTTGGTGGATTTAGACGGTCCGGAGCCCTTCCGGCGAAACCCTAGCCCCGCTGTAGAAAAAGACGGAACTGTCGTCCTGGCCCTCTACGTGAGCCGGAAGGGGTAGCAAAGTGGAACTAGTTGCTTGGTTGTGTCATTTTTAGTCCCAAGGAACACCCAAGAAAATGTTAGGGCCCACCTATTGGCAAGGTTCCTCCCTGTTACGTCAGTTCCGGGAGTTTCGGTGGTGTGAGCAGTACTGGAACCCGGAAGAGAGAATCCGACGCTGGTGAGGCCATAACACGGATTGATGGGATCTTTGGCATCCAATACACATGTAACACTCTAACACAAATTCATGGCATAACATGGTACTTGGTGGGATTCAGACGCTCCGGAGCTCCTCTCCGGTGAAACCTAGACCCGCTGTAGAAAATGACGGAACTGCCGTCTGGCCCCTCTACGTGAGCCGGAAGGGGGTAGAAAAGTGGAACTAGTTTCTTGGTTGTGTCATGTTAGGCCCAAGGAACACCCAAGACAATGTTAGGGCCCACCTATTGGCTAGGTTCCCCCCGTTCCGTCAGTTCCGGGAGTTTCGGGGTGTGAGCAGTCCTGGAACCCGAAAGAGAGAATCCGACGCTGGTGAGGCCATAACACATGGAGTGATGGGATCTTTGGCATCAAATACACATGGCACACTCTAAACACATTTTATGTCATACATGGGACTTGGTAGGATTTAGACGCTCCGGAGCCCCTCTCCGGTGAAACCCTAGACCGCTGTAGAAAAAGACGGAACTGCCGTCCTGGCCCCTCTACGTGAGCAGGAAGGGGTGAAAAAAGTGGAACTAGTTGCTTGGTTATGTAATGTTAGGCCCAAGGAACACCAAGACAATAATAGGTCCCACCTATTGGCTAGGTTCCCCCCGTTCCGTCAGTTCCGGGAGTTTCGGGGTGTGAGCAGTCCTGGAACCCGGAAGAGAGAATCCGATGCCGGTGAGGCAATGACACAGGGAATGATGGGATCTTTGGCATCCAAGACACATGGAACACTCTAACACAAATGGTATGGCATACCATGGGACTTTGTGGATTCAGACGCTCGGAGCCCCTCTCGGTGAAACCCTAGACCCGTTGTAGAAAAAGACGGAACTGCGTCCTGGCCCCTATACGTGAGCCGGAAGGGGGTAGAAAAGTGGAACTAGTTGCTTGGTTGTCTCATGTTTTGCCCAAGTTAAACCCAAGACAATAGTAGGACCACCTATTGGCAGGTTCCCCCCGTTCCGTCAGTTGCGGGAGTTTCAGGTTGTGAGCAGTCCTCAAATCCGGAAGAGAGAATCCGACGCCGGCGAGGCCATAACACAGGGAGTGATAGGATATTTGGCATCCAAGACACATTGTCGTGGGATAATCACGGCAGATGTTACCTGAGGTAACTGATCTTGGGGCAAGTCGACACAGGTATTCGGGAGAGGGTTTAGCTCAAAGGAAGACATGGCAAAAGCGATCTGAGAACCGGAGAATAACTCGCCGGATCTCGATATCAATGATACTGGATACCGATAATAGGTATTACAACTATGACTTTAATCTCTGGCAAACTAAACCTAGGGCCGGTTTATAAAGCACCCGTACACCCCTAACTTGCCCTTCAAGGCACATCTTGAGTCCTACTCGAACTCCACATACAAAGCCTAACTTTCCTTATCGCAACCCACAAGCCGGGTTACGAACGCTACACGCCCTGGGCTTTCCAGAAGTTTCTTTGCCTTTAGCCGGATCTGGCCCAGCCGCCGTTTGGGCCGGGTCACACCAGGGAGTCGGCATACCGGGTTACTATCCCCTCATCACACATGGCACACTATAACACATATGGTATGTCATAGAATGGGACTTGGTGGTATTCAAACGCTCCGGAGCCCCTCTCCGGTGAAACCTAGACCCGCTGTAGAAAAAAGACGGAACTGCCGTCCTGGCCCCTCTACGTTAGCAGGAAGGGGGTAGCAAAGTGGAACTAGTTGCTTGGTTGTGTCATGTTAGGCCCAAGGAACACCCAAGACAATAATAGGGCCCACCTATTGGCTAGTTTCCCCCCGTTCCGTCAGTTCCGGGAGTTTCGGGGTGTGAGCAGTCCTCGAACCCGGAAGACAGAATCCGATGCCGGTGAGGCCATAACACAGGGAGTGATGGGATCTTTGGCATCCAATACACATGGCACACTATAACACAAATTGTATGGCATACCATGGGACTTTGTGGGATTTAGACGCTCCGGAGCCCCTCTCCGGTGAGACCCTAGACCCGCTGTAGAAAAAGACGGAACTGCCGTCCTGGCCCCTCTACGTGAGCCGGATGGGGGTAGAAAAGTGGAACTAGTTGCTTGGTTCTGTCATGTTAGGCCCAAGTTACACCCAAGGCAATAGTAGGGACCACCTATTGGCAAGGTTCCCCCCGTTCCGTTAGTTGCGGGAGTTTCAGGTTGTGAGCTGTCCTGGAACCCGGAACAGAGAATCCGACGCCGGCGAGGCCATAACACAGGGAGTGATGGGATCTTTGGAATTCAAGACACATGGAACACTCTAACACACATGGTATGTCATAGAATGGGTCTTGGTGGTATTCAAACGCTCCGGAGCCCCTCTCCGGTGAAACCCTAGACCCGATGTAGAAAAAGACGGAACTGCCGTCCTGGCCCCTCTACTTGAGCAGGAAGGGGGTAGCAATGTGGAACTAGTTGCTTGGTTGTGTCATGTTAGGCCCAAGGAACACCCAAGACAATGGTAGGGCCCACCTATTGGCAAGGTTCCCGCCGTTCCGTCAGTTCCAGGAGTTTCGGGTTGTGAGCAGTCCTGGAAACCGGAAGAGAGAATCTGACGCCGGTGAGGCCATAACACAGGGAGTGATGGGATCTTTGGAATCCAAGACACATGGAACACTCTAAAACACATGGTATCGCATACCATGGTACTTGGTGGGATTCAGACGCTCCAGAGCCCCTCTCCGTTGAAACCCTAGCCCCGCTGTAGAAAAAGACGGAACTGCCGTCCTGGCCCCTCTACGTGAGCCGGTAGGGGGTAGCAAAGTGGAACTAGTTGCTTGGTTGTGTCATTTTAGGCCCAAGGAACACCCAAGACAATTCCATGGTACTTGGTGGGATTCAGACGCTCCGGAGCCCCTCTCCGTTGAAACCCTAGCCCCGTTGTAGAAAAAGACGGAACTGCCGTCCTGGCCCCTCTACGTGAGTCGGAAGGGGGTAGCAAAGTGGAACTAGTTTCTTGGTTGTGTCATGTTAGTCCCAAGGAACACCCAAGACAATGGTAGGGCCAACCTATTTGCAAGGTTCCCCCCGTTCCGTCAGTTCCGGGAGTTTGGTGGTGTGAGCAGTCCTGGAACCCGGAAGAGAGAATCCGGCGCCGGTGAGGCCATAACAAAGGGAGTGATGGGATCTTTGGCATCCAAGACACATGGCACACTCTAAAACACATGTTATGGCATACCATGGTACTTGGTGAGATTCAGACGCTCCAGAGCCCCTCTCCGTTGAAACCCTAGCCCCGGTGTAGAAAAAGACGGAACTGCCGTCCTGGCTCCTCTACGTGAGCCGGAAGGGGGTAACAAAGTAGAACTAGTTACTTGGTTGTGTCATGTTAGTCCCAAGGAACACCCAAGACAATGGTAGGGCCCACCTATTGGCAAGGTTCCCCCCGTTCCTTCAGTTCCGGGAGTTTCGGGCGTGAGCAGTCCTAGGAACCGGAAGAAATAATTTGACGCCGGTGAGGCAATAACACAGGAAGTGATGGCATCTTTGGCATCCAAGACACATGGCACACTCTAACACACATGGTATGGCATAACATGGTAATTGGTGGGATTCAGACGCTCCAGAGCTTCTCTCCATTGAAACCCTAGCACCGCTGTAGAAAAAGACGAAATTGCCGTCCTGGCCCCTCTACGTGAGCCGGAAGGGGATAGAAAAGTGGAACTAGTTGCTTGGTTGTGTAATTTTATTCCCAAGGAACACCCAACACAATGGTAGGGACCACCTATTGGGAAGGTTCTACCCGTTCTGTCAGTTCCAGGAGTTTCGGGGTGTGAGCAGTCCTGGAACCCGGAAGAGACAATCCGACGCCGGTGAGGCCATAACACGGGGAGTGATGGGATCTTTGGCATACAAGACACATGGAACACTATAACACACATGGTATGTCATACCATGGTACTTGGTGGGATTCAGACGCTCCGGAGCCCCTCTCCGGTGAAACCCCTAGACCCGTTGTAGAAAAAGACGGAACTATCGTCCTGGCCCTCTACGTGAGCAGGAAGGGGGTAGCAAAGTGGAACTAGTTGCTTGGTTGTGTCATGTTAGGCCCAAGGAACACCCAGTACAATGTTAGGGCCCACCTATTGGCAAGGTTCCCCCCGTTCCGTTAGTTCCGGGAGTTTCGGGGCGTGAGCAGTCCTAGAAACCGGAAGAGAGAATTTGACGCCGGTGAGGCCATCACACCGGAAGTGATGGAATCTTTGGCATCCAAGACACATGGCACACTCTAACACACATGGTATGTCATACCATGGTACTTGGTGGGATTCAGACGCTCCGGAGCCCCTCTCCGTTGAAACCCTAGCCCCGGTGTAGAAAAAGACGGAACTACCGTCATGGCCCCTCTACGTGAGCCGGAAGGGGGTAGAAAAGTGGAAATAGTTGCCTGGCTGTGTCATGTTAGTCCCAAGGAACACCTAAGACAATGGTAGGGCCCACCTATTGGCAAGGTTCCCCCCGTATCGTCAGTTCCGGGAGTTTCGTGGTGTGAGCACTCCTGGAACCCGAAAGAGAGAATCCGACGCCGGTGAGGCCATAACACAGGGAGTGATGGGATATTTGGCATCCAACACACATGGCACACTCTAACACACATGTTATGGGATACCATGGTACTTGGTGGGATTCAGACGCTCCGGAGCCCCTCTCCGTTGAAACCCTAGCCCCGTTGTAGAAAAAGACGGAACTGCCGTCATGGCTCCTCTACGTGAGCCGGAAGGGGTAGCAAAGTAGAACTAGTTACTTTGTTTGTGTCATTTTAGGCCCAAGGAACACCCAAGACAATGGTAGGGCCCACCTATTTGCAAGGTTCCCCCCGTTCCGTCAGTTCCGGGAGTTTCGGGGCGTGAGCAGTCCTAGAAACCGGAAGAGAGAATTTGACGCCGGTGAGGCCATAACACAGGAAGTGATGGCATCTTTGGCATCCAAGACACATGTCACACTCTAACACACATGTTATGGCATACCATGTTACTTTGTGCGATTCAGACGCTCCGGAGCCCCTCTCGTTGAAACTCTAGCCCCGCTGTAGAAAAAGACGGAACTGCGTCCTGGCCCCTCTACGTGAGCCGGAAGGGGGTAGAAAAGTGGAAATAGTTGCTTGGTTGTGTCATTTTATTCCCAAGGAACACCCAAGACAATGTTAGGGCCCACCTATTGGCAAGGTTCCCCCCCTTCCGCCAGTTCCGGGAGTTTCGGGCTGTGAGCAGTCCTGGAACCCGGAAGAGAGAATCCGACGCTGGTGAGGCCATAATACGGGAGTGATGGGATCTTTGGCATAAAATACACATGGCACACTCTAACAAACATATTATGGAATACCATGGTACGTGGTGGGATTCAGACGCTCCGAAGGCCCTCTCCGGTGAAACCCTAGACCCGTTGTAGAAAATGACGGAACTGCCGTAATGGCCCCTCTACGTGAGCCGGAAGGGGGTAGAAAAGTGGAACTAGTTTCTTGGTTGTGTCATTTTAGGCCCAAGTAACACCAATACTATGGTAGGGCCCACCTATTGGCTAGGTTCCCCCCGTTCCATCAGTTCCGGGAGTTTCGGGGTGTGAGCAGTCCTGGAACCCGGAAGAGAGAATCCGACGCCGGTGAGGCCATAACAATGGGAGTGATGGGATCTTTGGCATCCAATACACATGGAACACTCTAACACACATGTTATGGCATACCATGGGACTTGGTAGGATTCAGACGCTCCGGAACCCCTCTCCGGTGAAACCCTAGACCTGCTGTAGAAAAAGATGGAACTACCGTCCTGGCCCATCTACGTGAGCCGGAAGGGGGTAGAAAAGTGGAACTAATTGTTTTTTTTGTGTCATTTTAGGCCCAAGGAACACCCAAGACAATGGTAGGGCCCACCTATTGGCTAGGTTCCACCCATTCCGTCAGTTCCGGGAGTTTCGGGGTGTGAGCAGTCCTGGAACACGGAAGAGAGAATCCGACGCCGGTGAGGCCATAACACAGGGAGTGATGGGATCTTTGGCATCCAATACACATGCACACTCTAACACATGTTATGGAATACCATGGGACTTGGTGGGATTCAGACGCTCCGGAGCCCCTCTCCGGTGAAACCCTAGACCCGCTGTAGAAAAGACGGAACTACCGTCCTGGCCCATCAACGTGAGCCGGAAAGGGGTAGAAAAGTGGAACTAGTTTGCTTGGTTGTGTCATGTTAGTCCAAAGGAACACCCAAGACAATGTTAGGGCCACCTATTGGCTAGGTTCCACCCGTTCCGGGAGTTTTGGGGTGTGAGCAGTCCTGGAACCCGGAAGAGAGAATCCGACTCCGGTGAGGCCATAACATAGGGAGTGATGGGATCTTTGGCATCCAAGACACATGGAACAGTCTAACACACATGGTATGGCATACCATGGGACTTGGTGGGATTCAGACGCTCCGGAGCCCCTCTCTGGTGAAACCCTAGACCCGTTGGAGAAAAAGACGGAACTGCCGTCCTGGCCCCTCTACGTGAGCCGGAAGGGGGTAGCAAAGTGTAACTAGTTGCTTGGTTGTGTAATGTTATGCTCAAGGAACACCCAAGACAATGGTAGGGCCCGCCTATTGTCTAATTCCCCCGTTCCGTCAGGTCCGGGAGTTTCGGGGTGTGAGCAGTCCTAGAAGCCGGAAGAGAGAATCCGACGCCGGTGAGGCCATAACACAGGGAGTGATGGGATATTTGGCATACAAGACATATTCACACTCTAACACACATGCTATGGAATACCATGGGACTTGGTGGATTCAGACGCTTTGGAGCCCCTCTCCGGTGAAACCCTAGACCCGCTGTAGAAAAAGACGGAACTGCCGTCCTGGCCCCTCTACGTGAGCCGAAAGGGGGTAGCAAAGTGGAACTAGTTGCTTTGTTGTGTAATATTAGGCACAAGGAACACCCAAGATAATAGTAGGGCCCACCTATTGGCTAGGTTTCACACCGTTCCATCAGTTCCGGGAGTTTCGGGGTGTGAGCAGTCTTGGAACCCGGAAGAGAATCTGAGGCCGGTGAGGCCATAACACAGGGAGTGATGGGATCTTTGGCATGCAAGACACATGGCACACTATAACACACATATTATGGAATACCATGGGACTTGGTGGGATTCAGATGGTCCGGAGCCCTCTCTGGTGAAACCCTAGACCCGCTGGAGAAAAAGACGGAACTGCCGTCCTGGCCCCTCTACGTGAGCTGGAAGGGGGTAGAAAAGTGGAAATAGTTGCTTGGTTGTGTCATTTTAGGCCCAAGGAACACCCAAGACAATGGTAGGGCCCACCTATTGGCGAGTTTCCCCCTGTTCCGTCAGTTCCGGGAGTTTCAGGGTGTGAGCGGTCCTGGAACCCGGAAGAGACAATCCGACGGTGAGGCCATAACCTAGGGAGTGATGGGATCTTTGGCATCCGAGACACATGGAACACTCTAACACACATTATATGGCATAACATAGTACTTGGTGGGATTCAGACGATCCGGAGCCCCTCTCCGGTGAAACCCTAGCCCCGATGTAGAAAAAGACGGAACTACCGTCCTGGCCCCTCTACGTGAGCCGGAAGGGGGTAGCAAAGTGGAACTAGTTGCTTGGTTGTGTCATTTTAGGCCCAAGTAACACCCAAGACAATGTTAGGTCCCACCTATTGGCAAGGTTCCCCCCCCCCCCGTTCCGTCAGTTCTGGGAGTTTCGGGGTGTGAGCAGTCCTGGAACCCGGAAGAGAGAATCTGACGCTGGTGAGGCCATAACACGGGAGTGATGGGATATTTGCCATCCAATACATATGGCACACTATAACACACATGGTATGGAATACCATGGTACTTGGTGGGATTCAGACGCTCCGGAGCCCCTCTCCGGTGAAACCCTAG
Source organism: Alopecurus myosuroides (assembly GCA_028641055.1). NCBI lineage: Eukaryota > Viridiplantae > Streptophyta > Magnoliopsida > Poales > Poaceae > Alopecurus > Alopecurus myosuroides. The sequence goes on from CM054057.1 coordinate 738,658,033, forward strand.
ACCCGCTGTAGAAAATGACGGAACTGCCGTCCTAGCCCCTCTGCGTGAGCCGGAAGGGCGTAGAAAAGTGGAACTAGTTGCTTGGTTGTGTCATTTTAGGCCCAAGGAACACCCAAGACAATGGTAGGGCCCACCTATTGGCTAGGTTCCCCCCGTTCCGTCAGTTCCGAGAGTTTTGGGGTGTGAGCAGTCCTAGAACCCGGAAGAGAGAATCCGACGCCGGTGAGGCCACAACAGAGGGAGTGAAGGGATCTTTGGCATCCAATACACATGTAACACTCTAAAACACATGTTATGGCATACCATGGGAATTGGTGGGATTCAGACGCTCCGGAGCCCCTCTCCGGTGAAACCCTAGACCCGCTATAGAAAAAGTCGGAACTGCCGTCCTAGCCCATCTACGTGAGCCGGAAGGGGGTAGAAAAGTGGAACTAGTTGCTTGGTTGTGTCATGTTAGGCCAAAGGAACACCCAAGACAATGGTAGGTCCCACCTTTTGGCTAGGTTCCACCCGTTCCGTCAGTTCCGGGAGTTTCGGGGTGTGAGGAGTCCTAGAACCCGGAAGAGAGAATTCGAGGCCGGTGAGGCCATAACACAGGGAGTGATGAGATCTTTGATATCCAAGACACATGGGACACTCTAACACACATTCTATGGCATACCATCGGACTTGGTGGGATTCAGACGCTCCGGAGCGCCTCTCCGGTGAAACCCTAGACCCGCTGGAGAAAAAGACGGAACTGCCGTCCTGGACCCTCTACGTGAGCCGGAAGGGGGTAGCAAAGTCGAACTAGTTGCTTGGTTGTGTCATGTTATTCCCACGGAACACCCAAGACAATTTTAGGGCCCACCTATTGGCTAATTTCCCCCCGTTCCGTCAGTTCCGGGAGTTTCGTGGTGTGAGCAGTCCTAGAACCCGGTAGAGAGAATCCGACGCCGGTGAGGCCATAACACATGGAGTTATGGGATCTTTGGCATACAAGAAACATTTGACACTCTAACACACATGATATGGCATACCATGGGACTTGGTGGGATTCAGACGCTCCGGACCCCCTCTCCGGTGAAACCTTAGACCCGATGTAGAAAAAGACGGAACTGCCGTCTTGGCCCCTCTACGTGAGCCGAAAGGGGGTAGCAAAGTGGAACTAGTTGCTTTGTTGTGTCATTTTAGGCCCAAGTAACACCCAAGAAAATGGTAGGGCCGACCTATTGGCTAGGTTCCACCTGTTCCGTCAGTTCCGGGAGTTTCGGGGTGTGAGCAGTCCTGGAACCCGGAAGAGAGAATCCGACGCCGGTGAGGCCATAACACAGGGAGTGATGGGATCTTTGTCATGCAAGACACATGGCACACTCTAACACACATGGTACGGAATACCATGGGACTTGGTGGGTTTCAGACGCTCCGGAGCCCCTCTCCGGTGAAACCCTAGACCCGCCGGAGAAAAAGACGGAACTGCCGTCCTGGCCCCTCTACGTGAGACGGAAGGGGGTAGAAAAGTGGAACTAGTTGCTTGGTTGTGTCATTTTAGGCCCAAGGAACACCCAAGACAATGGTAGGGCCCACCTATTGGCGAGTTTCCTCCCGTTCCGTCAGTTCCGGGAGTTTCAGGGTGTGAGCAGTCCTGGAACCCGGAAGAGAGAATCCGACGCCGCACTACAAGAAATATGTTGATACATGACGCTCTATTTTCGTCACCAAATCGTCATCATATTTCATCCATGACGATCCTATGACGAAAAACAAATCGTTGAAAACCGAGCGTCAGTAATTAACCACAACGACGTTTTTTTGAAAACGTCATGGATATCCACGACGATATAGGAGCGTCATGAATCTATGACGATCCAAAATCGTCGTGAGCAGTCCGGACAGGACACATCAGATCCGACGTGGCTAGTCCTACGTGGAAAAATCATGACGGAATGAAATCGTTGTCGATCAAATTCAGCCCGGTCCGTTTTGGTGATCTACGTGGGCCTAGCCCAATTATTCTGTCATTGTTCTATTCTAATATTTGGCCTTTCCTAGTCCATTTCGATCTTGGGCCTTTCCCTTTTATAGAACCTTTTGCGTTTTGGGGTCTTGGCCCTTGGTGGCCTATTTCATTTTATTTCAACATTGTATTTCTGTTACTTTAATTTGGGCCGTAAACTTTTTAGGGCCCATCTACTATTTGGTCCAGTCGAATATTGAGACATTTAAATTAATATTAAATAAATAGATTTGATTCTACTTATGAAGATATCACAGGAATCAATTCTGTAGTAACAGGAGTTTGTCTCACAATCACAAAGACATGCACCAACAACAATCACAAAGACGCCAGCAACACACATCCATCTTACATCGCACCAAGACATGCACCAGCAACACACGGCCATCTTACATCGCACCAACGTTCTCTCAAAAAAAAACAGCTAAAAGGAAAAGGAGCCAACTGTATTCATCAATCAAACAAGAACACAGATTTAAAAATCTCTTCCAGCCAATGGAAACAAGACCCTCCGATGAGCATCGATCTTAACAGTTCGCCTTGGCAACACACTTCACATCCTTACTAATGGTACTGCAACAACAACCAATAACGATAATCAGATTAAGACACAAGCTCGGAAATGTATTGAAAGCATTTTGTATCTATCTATGTATCCTATACCTCATAATGCAAAACAGGGAAGCAAACAGCAAAGCTATGTAAGAAAATCATTCATGTAGCTAATTTTTAGCTAGGATTGATGAGCGCATACAAAATAGCATTATCAGCAAGTGGAAAAAATGCAGGATTAGCAACTAGAAATAGCATGCTAACAAGAAATTATTTAGCTTTTCGGCAAGCCAACTACAACAATTAACATTGAGAAAAACATTACAACACGTACTGCAACAGTGCCATGGGAGCAAAGAACACGACAACAAAACAGACAAGATGGGAGGGAACAATTTAGTTTGATTATAAGTGCTTTACCTTCTTGTCGCTCCCAGCAAGCTGCACCAGGTAGACACAGGGTCTGAGGCATCGTATTCAGCTGAGGATGCTCTCCTCCATGATGAGAATCTGCCGAGAGCTCAAGACGATGTGAATAGAATCATTGACCTGCAAAACACGCACTATACCAGATTAGCTCATAGGTTCAGAACTCAGTTGGTTCACAGGTGAGCAGATCAAACTCACAGTGTTCTGCTCAGAAGAATGCAACTAATCACAACTAGTTCGTAAGAGAGCAATCTCAACGGACAAATAACATGAAGTTTCACAGGAGAATAGACCATCTCAGTAAGAATGGTTGATACAGTGCAAAAGTTAGAAATGACAGCTCACCAGCACTGTTATTCCCTCAGGTATAAAAGGTGTTCATCACCACTCACCAGCTCTGTTATTATACTAGTAGCCTTGAACTGCGCTACGATACTAGTACTAACCCAAAGGTAAAGAACAGACGCAAAAAGGGAGGAAATGACATACAGACTGCATATGTGTAGCTCAATGTGGAAATTACTTCCTCGACATAAGGTAAGGTGCTTCTTTTTGCCATTGATCATGGAGCCATAAGTCTAGGTTCACTGGTTGACATCTTCTGGTCTTCTCTAAATACATAAAACACCTATTTCGCCAGATAGAAACTCATGTCTAACATTAACAATCTCGAGTGAGCAAGATTCCATCGCTATTTCAGGGTACTAGGTGCTAATTATGTTCTGATATCTGTCATTTATAACAACTGACTAGTGCTTGCACATATTATGCAATACAGTTCCGAAGTACATATAAATAAACCGCGCAGCGATGACAATTTTCAACTAACCATTCTTGGAGAAGAATATAACCTTCTCAAAGCAATTGGACTTTCATTTCATGTTCCTCGCATACAGATAACATAGCAAAAGATGCCAGGACCTAACTCCCAGGCAGTGTTATCAGGACAAATTGGCTAACTGGGCACACTAATCCTTCAAGCACCAACATACACTGCCACACTCACTGTCAAACTCATAAAACAAAAACACCTCGTCATTGAACATCTTAAATCCTCTAAACTAAGTACAACTGTCAATGGCTCACATTTTCACTAAAACATGAAAATGAAATTGATTTAATAAGAGTTATTTTTTCCACAATCCATTTGTACATGTTACACGCCTGTCTAAGAGAAGTGGAGTCTGGGAGTGGAACGCTAACCTGATCTCAAGGGCGCAGCTGAAGCAGTGAATGGCGTAGGTGAAGTCCCTTCGCTCCATGGCATTGCACCCCTTATCGAACAGATTCTCCGCCCACCCTAGTATTTTCTCCTCCTCACCACCACTACCCTGAGAGCCCCTTGTGTACCAGTCAGAAATAACAGCAAGCCCTGCATTCCAACCAGTACATGTTACCATCCAGAAGGACTCATCAAATCTCAAGTTTAATTTCAAGAAAATTCACAAGTAGCAGTATACAGCCAATGATCACCCCTTTATACCTAAGAACGCTGGTAAGGCCCAAGATACCAAGACAACACCTGCCGCAACATAGGGTGCTCAGAACACGATGCGGAATTGCGGCGCGCCCTCCCCGGTGGCAGGCACTAGCTCCCAGCGGCACGGCTCGAGCTCGTCGGAGACTGGGCAGTAGCCCGTGAGCGTCACGGCGGCGCCAGAATCCGCCGACGACCCAAACTGGAAGATCGCCAGGTCCGGCTGCCGCTTCCACAGCACCTCCACCGCCCCATGAGGGCCGATGGCGGCTACCTGGGTCTCCGCACCTCCTGCTCCCTTCGTAGGCGGCTCCGGCGAGCCACGGCGAGAACCCCTCCACCACCAGAAAAGCCCCATCGGCTGACGGCGGGATTTGGATTAGGGATTCTAGGGTTTTGGTGGGGGGGCTGAATCGATGGGTAGGAAGGGTGGGGGAGGGGCGGAAACGATGGCGGAATTTTGGTGAACACGAATTAGGCCGTGGGGAAATCCTGCTCCGGCGAAATTGTGGTAAAGACGGATCTAGGCAGTGGGCGGAGGGGTCACGAGCGACAAGAGGAAGGAGCCTATCTCCCGCATCAAAATCGTTGGAGAAGAGAGGGATGGAGCTGGCAACGGATTTGGCGACTCGGGGAAGGAGCGGATTTGGCGGATCGGGGAAGGAGCGTCGAGGTGTGGGGAAGACGGATTTGAGGCCGTGGCGGCTGCGAAAGGGAAAAAGGGAAGGAGACGCGGTCTCGCGAGAGGGGCCTAGGTTTTTTTGGGTGGATGGTGGACTTCAATATCAAAGTTGAAATTTTGCTCGCCCGCGAAAGGGTGTGCGCGGGACGAATGATCCCGCGTGGTTTTGTGCACAACTTACTACCAGAACTTAGACAAGCCTTGTAGCTGACAGTAGGGCCCACGTTCGGAGGTCCCATATTGCACTACCTTTGTAACTATGTGTGTGTTCTTCAATACATGCAAGTTCCACATCATTCATTTTTAAACCATCAAATGATTTATATTGATAATAATTTAAAAATATATCTGTTATGATAAATTGAATTTTGTATATTCACGTAGAAACCATTTTTCTTATAAACTTTTGTTTGAAATAAAGTTTAGAAAGCAGTCTCGCGGCAACGCGCGGGGTATCCTTGTAGTATAAAAAGAGATGGAGGGTTCAAAAAAATCAAAAAAAGGATAACCTTCGCACTATGACGGAGGGTTGAAAAGGTATTCATAGAAAAAGACACCTTACTACCTCTCAATAGCTCAAAGTACACCTCTTTCGAAAAAGACAAATTTCAACTGATTCCGCTGAAACCGGGCCAAATTTGAACTACAGGTGCCTCATATGTTTCTCATGATTTTTTGCAAAAATCATTTTTAGATACACAACTACCTATTTCAATAGAGATCTACCAAGAGTTCATCAAGATTCAACACCTAGGTACGAACGGTCATGTCCCCCGTTCTGACCGTTTTCCGAAACCGGCTTTGAAAATTCCAGAAAATTCAAAAAAACTCGAAACGATGCAAGATCTTCGCGTGGTGTTGTTATATATGTCCTAGTATCCACCAAAAATAATAAACTTCGAATAAGACAATTTGGTGGAAAATGTGTTCACAAAAATGGGCTATCTCGTACGAAGATTCATGGCTTTCGGGCGAAATGACGGATGTTTTGGCCACATCCATGGCATAGTTTGTTGAAATGTGACCATATTCAACACAGAGATGCATACTGGTGCAACTAACAATGTTCACGAAAAAAGTTTTATTTTTCGTTGAATAAAAATACCATTTTCCATCTCCGGAGTGTCAAAACTGGGTTTTTTTGTGAAGCACCTACACAAAATATGTTGCAAAAATGTAAAAAGTAAAATTCTAAATATATTATGTCATATTTTATCTACAAATAACAAACTTACTACCTCTCAATAGCTCAAAATACACCTCTTTAGAAAAAGACAAATTTCAACCGATTCCGCTGAAACCGGGCAAAATTTGAACTACAGGTGCCTCATATGTTTCTCCTGATTTTTTGTAAAAATAATTTTTAGATACACAACTACCTATTTCAATAGAGATGTACCAAGAGTTCATCAAGATTCAGCACCTAGGTACGAACGGTCATGTCCCCCGTTCTGACCGTTTTCCGAAACCGGCTTTGAAAATTCCAGAAAATTCAAAAAAACTCGAAACGATGCAAGATCTTCGCGTGGTGTTGTTATATATGTCCTAGTATCCACCAAAAATAATAAACTTCGAATAAGACAATTTGGTGGAAAATGTGTTCACAACAATGAGCTATCTCATACGAAGATTCATGACTTTCGGGCGAAATGACAGATGTTTTGGCCACATCCATGGCATAGTTTGTTGAAATGTGACCATATTCCACACAGAGATGCATATTGGTGCAACTAACAATGTTCACGAAGAAAGTTTTATTTTTCGTTGAATAAAAATACCATTTTCCATCTCCGGAGTGTCAAAACTGGGTTTTTTTGTGAAGCACCTACACAAAATATGTTGCAAAAATGTACAAAGTAAAATTCTAAATATATTATGTCATATTTTATCTACAAATAACAAACTTACTACCTCTCAATAGCTCAAAATACACCTCTTTAGAAAAAGACAAATTTCAACCGATTCCGGTGAAACCGGGCCAAATTTGAACTACAGGTGCCTCATATGTTTCTCATGATTTTTTGTAAAAATATTTTTTAGATACACAACTACCTATTTCAATAGAGATGTACCAAGAGTTCATCAAGATTCAACACCTAGGTACGAACGGTCATGTCCCCCGTTCTGACCGTTTTCCGAAACCGGCTTTGAAAATTCCAGAAAATTCAAAAAAACTCGAAACGATGCAAGATCTTCGCGTGGTGTTGTTATATATGTCCTAGTATCCACCAAAAATAATAAACTTCGAATAAGACAATTTGGTGGAAAATGTGTTCACAAAAATGAGCTATCTCGTACGAAGATTCATGGCTTTCGGGCGAAATGACGGATGTTTTGGCCACATCCATTGCATAGTTTGTTGAAATGTGACCATATTCCACACAGAGATGCATATTGGTGCAACTAACAATGTTCACGAACAAAGTTTTATTTTTCGTTGAATAAAAATACCATTTTCCATTTCCGGAGTGTCAAAACTGGGTTTTTTTGTGAAGCACCTACACAAAATATGTTGCAAAAATGTACAAAGTAAAATTCTAAATATATTATGTCATATTTTATCTACAAATAACAAACTTAATACCTCTCAATAGCTCAAAATACACCTCTTTCGAAAAAGACAAATTTCAACCGATTCCGGTGAAACCGGGCAAAATTTGAACTACATGTGCCTCATATGTTTCTCATGATTTTTTGTAAAAATCATTTTTAGATACACAACTACCTATTTCAATATAGATGTACCAATAGTTCATCAAGATTCAACACCTAGGTACGAACGGTCATGTCCCCCGTTCTGGCCGTTTTCCGAAACCGGCTTATAAATTCCAGAAAATTCAAAAAAAAAACTCGAAATAATGCAAGACCTTCGCGTGGTGTCATTGTATATGTCGTAGTATCCACCAAAAATAATAAACTTGGAAGACGGCAGTTGGGTTGAAAAGGTGTTCACATAAATGAGCTATCTTCTTCAAAGATTCTTGGGTTTCGGGCCAAACGACGGGTGTTATGTCCACATCCATGGCATAGTTTGTTGAAATATGCCCATATTCTACACAAACATGCATAATGGAACAGCGAACATTGTTGACGAACAAAGATTTATTTTTCATTGAATAAAAATACTATTTTCCATTTTCGGAGTGCTAAAAGCGGTTTTTTTTGTAAAGCATCTACCAAAAATATGTTGCCAAATTGTACCAAATAAATTTATAAGGTTACTATACCACATTTCATGTTCAAATAATAAAATTTCTACCTATATGTATCTTCAAATATACCTATTTTAAAACAGACAAATTTCTGCCGATTTAGCTGAAACCGTGACAAATTTGAACTACATGTCCCTCGTAGTTTGCTCATGATTTTTTTAAGAAATCATTTTTAGATTCAAAAATACCTATTTCAACTGAGCTAAACCAAGAGTTTATGAAAATTCCACCCCTAGATAAGAACGGTCATGTCCGCAATTTATACCCCACGACCGTAATTTGAATTCCTCTAAAGTCACTATTAAAACAATGTACGCTCATGAGCATGCTTTTATTTTAATTTGCACAAATAAAAATTGTTCGAAATCATTTAAAATGACTATGAATAATTTTACTATTTTTTCAAAATTCATTCGGTCAGTTTGGAAGTCAGATTGAGCTTCTAGAAATGAAAACATGCAGAAGGAAAAAAAAGGAACGTCCGAAACCAGCCCAGCCCAGCTAGAACTCGACCCGCTTGTTTCGCAGGCCGACTTGTAGCCCGTTTTCATTTGTGGCCCGTGTGGGTGGGGAAATGGACCATGCCCATCATCGTTTCGAAGTTTAAAGGACTTCCTTGTTGGTATGAGACACCAACAAAATTGGGCTTTGGTGGCTAGTAGCGCTGGTAATAGGAGGTTGACGTCCCAGGTTCGAGTCTCCTCTACGCATAATTTTTCGTCAATTATTGGTTCGAGTCCTCCCTTCTATTTGCGGCCCTCTTGTCAGCATGGCGGCTCCTAGTCTGTGTGAAGCTGCTGGCGGGTCCCAGACGGTGTGAGGCTGGTTTGGAGTCAACGAGTAGAAGTGACACGTTGTAAGAGAAAATAACATCTAGACAACACATAAAGACGAAAATTGATGACATGGCCATGTAGTAGACGACACGTTGGCAGAATTGATGATGTGGCCGTCCAGTAACGCATCTAGTAGACGACACATTAGCAGAATTGATGATGTGACCGTCCAGTAAGGCAGTAACGCATCTAGTAGACGACACATTAGCAGAATTGATGATGTGACCGTCCAGTAAGGCATCTAGTAGGCGGCACGTTGGCAGAATTAGTGATGTGGTCGTCCAGTAACGGGTCCCGACGATTCAAATTCGTAGTAATTTGCTAAAAAAATAATGTTGTAGTTCACATGCCACCGATTATGACGTTTTTATTTCATATGACTACGACGTTCTTGGCTCAAATCGTCGTGATTTTGTAAGGTTTCACCTTCTCCAACTGACTAACGACGATCTAGCTCAAAATCGTCGTAACTTTATGACGATCTTGTTCATCGTCGCTACAAGAACGTCATATATCAACATATTTCTTGTAGTGCCGGTAGGGCCATAACAGAGGGAGTGATGGGATCATTGGCATCAAAGACACATGGCACACTATAACACACATGGTATGGCATACCATGGTACTTGGTGGGATTCAGACGCTCCGGAGCCCCTCTCCGTTGAAACCCTAGCCCCGGTGTAGAAAGAGATGGAATTGCCGTCGTGGCCCCTCTACGTGAGCCGGAAGAGGGTAGCAAAGTGGAACTAATTTCTTGGTTGTGTCATGTTAGGACCAAGGAACACCCAAGACAATGGTAGGGCCCTCCTATTAGCAAGGTTCCCCCCGTTCCGTCAGTTCCGGGAGTTTCTGGGCGTGAGCAGTCTTGGAACCCGGAAGAGAGAATCCGACGCCGGTGAGGCCATAACACAGGGAGTGATGGTATCTTTGGCATCCAAGACACATTGACACTCTAACACACATGGTATGACATAACATGGTACTTGGTGGTATTCAGACGGTCCGGAGCCCCTCTCCGGTGAAAGACTAGCCCCGCTAAAGAAAAAGACGGAACTGCCGTCCTGGCCCCTCTACGTGACCCAGAAGGGGTAGCAAAGTGGAACTAGTTGCTTGGTTGTGTCATTTTAGGCCCAAGGAACACCCAAGACAATGTTAGGGCCCACCTATTGGCAAGGTTCCTCCCTGTTCCGTCAGTTCCGGGAGTTTCGGGGGTGTGAGCAGTCTTGGAACCCGGAAGAGAGAATCTGACGCTGGTGAGGCCATAACACAGGAGTGATGGGATCTTTGGCATCCAATACACAAAGCAAACTCTAACACAAATGGTATGGAATAACATGGTACTTGGTGGGATTCAGATGCTCCGGAGCCCCTCTACGGTAAAACCCTAGACCCGCTGTAGAAAATGACGGAATTGCCGTCCTGGCCCCTCTACGTGAGCCGGAAGGGGGTAGAAAAGTGGAACTAGTTGCTTGGTTCTGTCATGTTAGGCCCAAGGAACACCCAAGACAATGGTAGGGCCCACCTATTGGCTAGGTTCCCCCCCGCTCCGTCAGTTCCGGGAGTTTCGGGGTGTGAGCAGTCCTGGAACCCGGAAGAGAGAATCCAACACCGGTGAGGCCATAACACATGGAGTGATGGGATCTTTGGCATCCAATACAGTTGGAAAACTCTAACACACATGTTATGTCATACCATGGGACTTGGTAGGATTTAGACGCTCCGGAGCCCCTCTCTGGTGAAACCCTAGACCCGTTGTAGAAAAAGACGGAACTGCCGTCCTGGCCCCTCTACGTGAGCAGGAAGGGGGTAGCAAAGTGGAACTACTTGCTTGGTGGTGTCATGTTAGGCCCAAGGAACACCGAAGACAATAATAGGGCCCACCTATTGGCTAGGTTCCCCCCGTTCCGTCAGTTCTGGGAGTTTCGGGGTGTGAGCAGTCCTGGAACCCGGAAGAGAGAATCTTATGCCGGTGAGGCCATAACACAGGGAGTGATGGGATCTTTGGCATGCAAGACACATGGCACACTATAAAACACATAGTATGGAATACCATGGGACTTGGTGGGATTCAGACGGTCCGGAGCCCCTCTCCGGTGAAACCCTAGACCCGATGGAGAAAAAGGCGGAACTGCCGTCCTGGCCCCTCTACGTGAGCCGGAAGGGGGTAGAAAAGTGGAACTAGTTGCTTGGTTGTGTCATTTTAGGCCCAAGTAACACCCAAGACAATGTTAGGTCCCACCTATTGGCAAGGTTCCCTCCCGTTCCGTCGGTTCTGGGTGTTTCGGGGTGTGAGCAGTCCTGGAACCCGGAAGAGAGAATCCGACGCTGGTGAGGCCATAACACGGGAGTGATGGGATATTTGGCATCCAATACACATGGCACACTCTAACACACATGGTATGGAATACCATGGTACTTGGTGGGATTCAGACGCTCCGGAGCCCCTCTCCGGTGAAACCCTAGACCCGCTGTAGAAAATGACGGAACTGCCGTCCTGGCCCCTCTACGTGAGCCGGAAGGGGGTAGAAAAGTGGAACTAGTTGCTTGGTTGTGTCATTTTAGGCCCAAGGAACACCCAAGACAATGGTAGGGCCCACCTATTGGATAGGTTCCCCCCGTTCCGTCAGTTCCGAGAGTTTCGGGGTGTGAGCAGTCCTGGAAACCGGAAGAGAGAATCCGACGCTGGTGAGGCCATAACACGGGAGTGATGGGATATTTGGCATCCAATACACATGGCACACTCTAACACACATGGTATGGAATACCATGGTAATTGGTGGGAGTCAGACGCTCCGGAGCCCCTCTCCGGTGAAACCCTAGACCCGCTGTAGAAAAAGACGGAACTGCCGTCCTGGCCCATCTACGTGAGCCGGAAGGGGGTAGAAAAGTGGAACTAGTTGCTTGGTTGTGTCATGTTAGGCCAAAGGAACACCCAAGACAATGGTAGGGCCCACCTATTGGCTAGGTTCCACCCGTTCCGTCAGTTCCAGGAGTTTCAGGGTGTGAGGAGTCCTAGAACCCGGAAGAGAGAATCCGACGCCGGTGAGGCCATAACACAGGGAGTGATGGGATCTTTGGCACCCAAGACACATGGCACACTCTAACACACATGGTATGGCATACCAACGGACTTGGTGGGATTCAGACGCTCCGGAGCCCCTCTCCGGTGAAATCCTAGACCCGTTGGAGAAAAAGACGGAACTGCCGTCCTGGCCCCTCTACGTGAGCCGGAATGGGGTAGCAAAGTCGAACTAGTTGCTTGGCTGTGTCATGTTATTCCCAAGGAACAGCCAAGACAATTTTAGGGCCCACCTATTGGCTAATTTCCACCCGTTCCGTCAGTTCCGGGAGTTTCGGGGTGTGAGCAGTCCTAGAACCCGGTAGAGAGAATCCGACGCCGGTGAGGCCATAACACAGGGAGTGATGGGATCTTTGGCATACAAGACAAATTTCACACTCTAACACACATGCTATGGCATAACATGGGACTTGGTGGGATTCAGACGCTCCGGAGCCCCTCTCCGGTGAAACCCTAGACCCGATGTAGAAAAAGACGGAACTGCCGTCTTGGCCCCTCTACGTGAGCCGAAAGGGGGTAGCAAAGTGGAACTAGTTGCTTTGTTCTGTCATTTTAGGCCCAAGTAACACCCAAGAAAATGGTAGGGCCGACCTATTGGCTAGGTTCCACCCGTTCCGTCAGTTCCGGGAGTTTCGGGGTGTGAGCAGTCCTGGAACCCGGAAGAGAGAATCCGACACCGGTGAGGCCATAACACAGGGAGTGATGGGATCTTTGGAATTAAAGACACATGGCACACTCTAACACACATCGTATGGAATACCATGGGACTTGGTGGGATTCAGACGCTCCGGAGCCCCTCTACGGTGAAACCCTAGACCCGCTGGAGAAAAGGACGGAACTGCCTTCCTAGCCCCTCTACGTGAGCCGGAAGGAGGTAGCAAAGTGAAACTAGTTGCTTGGTTGTGTCATTTTAGGCCCAAGGAACACCCAAGACAATGGTAGGGCCGACCTATTGGCGAGTTTCCTCCCATTCCGTCAGTTCCGGGAGTTTCAGGGTGTCAGCAGTCCTGGAACCCGGAAGAGAGAATCCGACGCCGGTGAGGCCATAACACAGGTAGTGATGGTATCTTTGGCATCCAAGATACATGGCACACTCTAACACACATGTTATGGCATACCATGGTACTTGGTGGGATTCAGACGCTCCGGAGCCCCTCTCCGTTGAAACCCTAGCCCCGCTATAGAAAATGATGGAATTGCCGTCCTGGCCCCTCTACGTGAGCCGGAAGAGGGTATCAAAGTGGAACTAGTTGCTTGGTTGTGTCATGTTAGGCCCAAGGAACACCCAAGACAATGGTAGGGCCCGCCTATTGGCAAGGTTCTCCCAGTTCCGTCAGTTCCGGGAGTTCCGGGGTGTGAGCAGTCTTGGAACCCAGAAGAGAGAATCCGACGCCGGTGAGGCCATAACACAGGGAGTGATGGGATCTTTGGCATCCAAGACACATTTAACACTCTAACACACATGGTATGACATACCATGGTACTTGGTGGGATTCAGAAGCTCTGGAGCCCCTCTCCGGTGAAACCCTAGCCCCGCTGTAGAAAAAGAAGGAACTGCCGTCCTGGCCCCTCTACTGAGCCCGAAGGGTAGCAAAGTGGAACTAGTTTCTTGGTTGTGTCATTTTAGGCCCAAGGAACACCCAATACAATAGTAGGGACGACCTATTGGCAAGGTTCCCCCCGTTCCGTCAGTTGCGGGAGTTTCAGGTTGTGAGTAGTCCTCGAACCCGGAAGAGAGAATCCGACGCCGGCGAGGCCATAACACAGGGAGTGATGGGAACTTTTGAATAAAAGACACATGTAACACTCTAAAACACATGGTATGGCATACCATGGTACTTGGTGGGATTCAGACGCTCCGGAGCCCCTCTCCGTTGAAACCCTAGCCCCGCTGTAGAAAAAGACGGAACTGCCGTCCTGGCCCCTCTACGTGAGCCGGAAGGGAGTAGCAAAGTGGAACTAGTTTCTTGGTTGTGTCATGTTAGTCCCAAGGAACACCCAAGACAATGTTAGGGCCCGCCTATTGGCAAGGTTCCCCCCGTTCCGTGAGTTCCGGGAGTTTTGTGGTGTGAGCAGTCCTGGAACCCGGAAGAGAGAATCCGACGCCGGTGAGGCCATAACACAGGGAGTGATGGAATCTTTGGCATCCAAGACACATGTAACACTCTAACACACATGTTATGGAATACCATGGTACTTGGTGGGATTCAGACGCTCCGGAGCCCCTCTCCGTTGAAACCCTAGCCCCGTTGTAGAAAAAGACGGAACTACCGTCCTAGCTCCTCTACGTGAGCCTGAAGGGGGTAGCAAAGTAGAACTAGTTACTTGGTTGTGTCATGTTAGGCCCAAGTAACACCCAAGATGATGGTAGGTCCCACCTATTGGCAAGGTTCCCCCCGTTTCATCATGTAACATCCCAAGTATGAAAAATAGCCATTAGAATGTTTGCTCTCTGTTATTTTATGTTTTGCATCATGACATCATGTTCCTTGCATTTGTTTTGCTTGTTTTCCATTTGTTTTCCTCTGTTTTCATTTGTTTTCCAATTGTTTTCCTTTGTTTTCAATTTGAATTTCAAACCAAATTGCAAACCTTTTGTTTCATACTTGTGATGTTACAATTTCCAAAATGATATTTCAAATCAAAAAAATCAATTGTTTCCATTAAAGTTGTGATTTCAAAACTGTTGATTTCTGTTTCTATCAAGAATTCACTTAATACCAAACCCTTTTCAAATTCAATTAATTTCCAAAACAGCAACCCCTTTTGAAAATTATGAAAATGACAAAACAATTCCATCATTTGTTTCCATTAAACCTTAAGGTTCAAACTATTAAAATTGGCTTTTAATAACTCACTTAATTCAAATTGCTTCCAAATCCAAATCACATTTTCCCAAATAGCAACCTTTTGGAATTAATGATAATTACAACACATTTCTAATCCTTTTGTTTCAATTAAATTATAAGGATCAAACTATTTAAGTGTTGTTTTTAATAAATCACTTAATCTCAATTTTCATTCAAAGTTCAACCAATTTACAACCATCAAAATATTTTGAAATATTTGGAACCCCAAGCTTGCACATGTTGCTATTCCAATAAGGAGTTGTTACAAAAATTTCCCTAAAAATTTCTAACCCAAAAACCCTCATTCTCTTCCTATTTCTATTCAGCAAAAAAAAAAATATAATAGAACAAAAAGAATAAAACAAAAGGGAGAGAGAGAGCACCAAGGCCCAGCCCAAATTTTCCCCTAGGCCCATACCCCCCCACCTCGCTTTCTTCTTCCTCTGCACGGTATCCATCCAAGCACACCACGTATGCAGAGCAGAGCAGGCAACGGCTGCCACTCCTCCACCCCCCCTATAACTCTAGGCCCCGATGCTCTCCCCTCTGCCCTAATTTTCTTTCTCTCCCTCCTCCTCTATCTCCCCCGCCTCCATCTTCCCTCTGCTCTCTCCTCTCTGTAACTACTGAACCTCCACCCGAAAATCCCCTCCGTTTCCTCCGGTGATCGCCGGCGTGAGAGCCCCCTCCGGCCAAGGGAGGCACGGGAATGGAATCCCCGTGCATCCCTCTACCTCTCCACCCCCGCGGCAAGGGCCGGGAGGGCTCAGGGCGCCGCCGCCGTCAAGGTTCCCGCCTGCCGCTGCACCTGCTCCGCCCCGATCTCTCCTCCGCCTCCGCTCGATGTGAGCCCCTCGACCCCCCTTCCTTCCCTCTCCTCTACCCCCCCTCTGCACCGCACACCCCCACAGCAACCACGGCCACCGCGCGGGCCACCGCGAGCGCCGCCGCTGCCGGCGACCGTGAGGTCTCCGTCGAGGTGCAGAAGCCCGAACCTGCAAGGTTCAGTTAAATAGATTCAGTTAACCCACTGTTTCTGAACCATATTCCCCCCACTACCCTCTCTGTCACGAAACACAGCTCCACCCCACTGGTTAACCCCCTTGTGATCAAGCCTCAGGTCCAGGGTTCGAACCCCCAAAGCCACACCCTTTTATTTCTGTTTTTCTTTTTCTGCCCGAATTTCAGAAACAGAGATCTGAGGCATTAACTCTAAATCAATATAAAATTGAATATTGCTCCAATTTGAATGATTCAAGTTTCTGTGGATTCAATTTTTGTGCTCTTTCTACTAGTAACAAAATTGCAACATGTTTGTAATACTTTTTGCCCTAAATAATTAATTACTGAAAATGCAATAAAAATTGGAAACTGTGGAATTTCATAACTTGAGTTTGGTTCATCCAATTTAAGCAAACTTGGGTTCTAAAAATTTGTCTTAACAAACTCTACACATTGGTATTTTATTGGTCACAATTGAATTAATTTTGAGCATGTTTCCCTCTGTTTACTAAAAATGGCAGAATAAGAATGATTATGGAAAATTGCATAATAAATTCAATAATAACCCAAAAATTATGTTTAATAACTCAAAATGTTCAGTGAAACATTTGCTACATGTTTTCAACCGTTTCAATGCAATTTGTTTATTGTTTTGAATATTTTAAATTGGTGCAATATTTGAATTCTTGTTTAATTCACTTAATTTTGCAAAAATCATAACTTGGGCATAAAAACTCCAAATTCCACAAACTAAATATGTTTTCCAATCAACTTTTCATGTACTTTCCAAATATCAACTTTGTTTACTATTTTGAATAATTTAAATTGCTGAAAACAACTGTTTCTTAATTATTGCATTTAAAATTGCCAAAATTAATAACTTGCTCATTTTAAATCCATTTTCCACAAATAAAATATGTTTTCCATGCTAAATTAAACCACCTTTCCAAATATAAAATTTGTTCCATGTTTTGAATAATTAAAATTGGTTAAATGATTAAACCTTGTTTTAAATCCTTTAAAATTGTTAAATTCATAACTTGGTCAAATAAAATTCCTTTTGAACATATAAAATATGTTTTCCAACCATAAAAGTATAAACTTTTGAAATATGAATTTGTTTTAATGTTTTGAAAAAATAAAAATTCAAATAAGTTCATGTTTGAATTAAATTCATTTAATTCTTGCTTAAACTTGTTTAATTCATAAATAATTTATTTGAAATCCTTTTTCAACAAGTGAAACATGTATTCCACCTAAAATTGTGTTCTTATCAAATATGAACTTTGCTATCTATTTTGAACAATTAAAATTGGTGAAAACAACAAATGCTTGTGTAAAACCTTAAGGAACCAAAATTTCTTAACCTAATCAATAAAATTCCAAAATTGGTAAACCTTATTTCCAATTGATTCTATTGTTGTTATTTTTCTGTTTTCCTCATCCATGCATCATGCTAATGCACTTACACATGTTGATTAGTTGTAAAAAACTTATTTCAACCATAATTCATGGGCTTTCCATATGCAATCCAATTGCATATGGGTCCATTTAAACATGTTATCCTGTCAACTAGTTTATTTCTATGCATCAATTAAATGGTCATGCATCATCCCATGTTTGTGCACTATGCCATGATATTGATTGTTTGTCTCTCTGCGTTGTTTGTTGCTTCTTCTCGGATACACGACGACGTTGAGACCGATGATACTTACGACACCCTTCTGAGGAGTAGCTCAGTACCACGCTGCTGAGTTTGCAGGCAAGTATTCACTCACATGAACCACTGTGTTCCTTTCAACATTGGTTACCGATACTTTCCGTTGTCTATTCTGCTAGCCCTATGAATCGTTGCTTCTGTTACGAACCTATCACATGTATTCCTTAACCCTGATATTGCCTCACCTCCACTCCCATAACCCCGTTGTTTGAGCCGTGTCTTACTAGCATGCTTAGGGTTGTTTTGCTCGAGTCTGTTACCCGTTACTTTCTGTTACTATTTCATTATGTTCTGGGGCTCGATGTTAAACAACAACCTGTTAATTTTGAGGTAATAATAATTTGCTGATAAGGCACCGGCAGGAGGCCCGGCGTGGTTTTGAGGCCTGCTAGTGTCGACCCTAATTAGGAAGAGGGTCTTGTCTACTGATCCATGATGAGCGCACTAACCGCATGTGGGAAGCGAGTATGGGCGCCCCCCTCAATTTGATTCGATTCGCATCTCGTCCAAATCGCCACACTTAGTTCGGGCTTTCCATTTGATGCATGCATGTGCAGGTGCGAACCCTTGGCGCCAGGGTGGAACTTTTGTAGTCGACATTTAGGGCGGCGTGGTCTTAGAGTGCTATGAGGGTCCCCTTTTCTTCGTGGGGCTCGATTAGCCGCGCACGCACAGCATGTGGTTCTTTGGGCTTGATGCGAAGAAGAGTTGAGTTGTGTTGAGTGCCTCGCTTGGTGGGTTAGCTCCCCGCCTGGCGGGTCATTCTTACGTGTACGACCAAATTGGTGCATCCCTGCAGGGTTAAATCTTCTCTAGAAGCCGTGTTTTCCGCGGTTATGGATTACTTGGTGAAAGTACTGGCTAACAAGTACTCAGAACAACTTACACCTAACTAATGATAACCTGACTAGTAATAGTCTTATTGACACAATAACTTGAACCATCATTAATCCAACTGAGTGAGTTATCCTCGGATTGCTTCTTTGGATAAGGGGCGAGATCCAGGATGGGTTTGTTTGGAGTTAGTTGGTAGTTGGTTACGATACGCTATCTTATCCCTTTCTGATAGCCGGAAGTTGTAGCATATTTCTGTAGTTGGTTAGAGCAGCCAGTTGCAGCATCTTTTATATCCCCTTTCTTCCGTTGAACCCAAAGCATCTGTGCTTGGTGTTGACGGGTTACACTTTGGTGAACTGTGAGTCTTGCTTGCCAGTACGTTTATGTACTGACCCCTTTGGGGCTGTGGTTTCCGCAGACTACGTTTCCGAGGATCCCCATGGTGGCTACTACGTGGAGTATGACGAGACTGCTGACGAGTAGATAGCGGACCCGGGCAGGATCCGAGACTTCGTGGATGGGCTCCGTCTTTTCGTTTCCGGCCTCTTAGGCCTACATGGATCTTTTCTGTACTCAGACATGTTGAATGCTTCCGCTGTGATGTAATGATGTTATGTTGGGACATGTGTCCTCTGGATGAATGTATTTGCTATCTCTGCTCTAGTGAGAGCTATTTGCAACTTATTTCCATCTTTTGTGTCGTAGAGATCTGTTGTGATCAATTTTTCAAATGCCGTTGACGTACCCTGTGTGTATGTTTTGAAGTACGTCAACGGAAGTATCTGGATTTCTACGGGATGGTTTGCGCAGACGATGAATAGTAAGAGAATGGTTGTCACACGTTTACGTGTTGGCCTGCTCATATTGAGATGCGGGTGCCGGTATGCCCCGTAAGCCATTTATCTACTGTTTAACGGACTGTGAGTATCCCCTAGAAGTCCGGGTGCGACAAATGGTATCAGAGCCTGTCTGCCTGTAGGATCCCTTTTACTGGTCGCAGTTGAGTCTAGAAACTATTTGTAGCTATATAGGAAAATGAAACGTGAGAGTAGGAATTCTGTTCTTTTATTTCTTTCCCCACCCACCCTCCCTTTTCTGGTAAGGAAGTGCAACGTTGTTTTCCCTTCTCATCTAAACTTTCAAGTTAGGTTTTCACGAATCCTGGTTTCTCTAGGATGGTTATATCTACTAGACCATAGGAATGGAGGTGGTTGTGACATGATTTATTATGTTGCCTACTCACGATTGAGAACGGAGGCGTGTAAGCCCCGAAAGCAGATCCTCTATTCCTTAAGCAGTAGATATTGATCCTTTAGAAGCCTGGATGGGTTTTTCCGGAGTACCTCAGGAGTGTTTTGATCTCGTGTTTCCCGTTGTTGCTTCGTTATCCTGTTCTTCTCAACATCCTTTTCGTCCATTGAAACCTTGTTGTTGCTTCCCACTTCAGTTCTGCTACCGACATCTAATCAATAACGCTGTTCCACCCTTCTGACCAGATAATCTATTCTACAAATGAATCAAGTTCTATTCAGCTATACACCCTCGATGCAAAACCCCTTCCTCTATTTGAAAATGTTCCGGTGGTTTCCAAATTCCCTGACATCTTTCCAGAATAGTTGCCAGGAATGCCTATCGTCTTGAAATTCCAGAAAAACTATCCAAGGTGCACGATGTGTTTCACGTGTCACAGCTCAAGAGGATCTTCGCAAGAAGTATCCGGACCTTTTCTTTTCTCAGTAGGAATCTCGGGGCGCGATTCCTTCAAGGGGGGGCGTTTTGTAACATCCCAAGTATGAAAAATAGCCATTAGAATGTTTGCTCTCTGTTATTTTATGTTTTGCATCATGACATCATGTTCCTTGCATTTGTTTTGCTTGTTTTCCATTTGTTTTCCTCTGTTTTCATTTGTTTTCCAATTGTTTTCTTTTGTTTTCCTTTGTTTTCTATTTGAATTTGAAACCAAATTGCAAACCTTTTGTTTCATACTTGTGATGTTACAATTTCCAAAATGATATTTCAAATCAAAACAATCAATTGTTTCCATTAAAGTTGTGATTTCAAAACTGTTGATTTCTGTTTCTATCAAGAATTCACTTAATACCAAACCCTTTTCAAATTCAATTAATTTCCAAAACAGCAACCCCTTTTGAAAATTATGAAAATGACAAAACAATTCCATCATTTGTTTCCATTAAACCTTAAGGTTCAAACTATTAAAATTGGCTTTTAATAACTCACTTAATTCATATTGCTTCCAAATCCAAATCACATTTTCCCAAACAGCAACCTTTTGGAATTAATGATAATTACAACACATTTCTAATCCTTTTGTTTCAATTAAATTATAAGGATCAAACTATTTAAGTGTTGTTTTTAATAAATCACTTAATCTCAATTTTCATTCAAAGTTCAACCAATTTACAACCATCAAAATATTTTGAAATATTTGGAACCCCAAGCTTGCACATGTTGCTATTCCAATAAGGAGTTGTTACAAAAATTTCCCTAAAAATTTCTAACCCAAAAACCCTCATTCTTTTCCTATTTCTATTCAGCAAAAAAAAATATAAGAAACAAAAGAATAAAACAAAAGGGAGAGAGAGAGCACCAAGGCCCAGCCCAAATTTTCCCTAGGCCCATACCCCCACCTCGCTTTCTTCTTCCTCTGTACGGTCTCCATCCAAGCACACCACGTATGCAGAGCAGAGCAGGCAACGGCTGCCACTCCTCCACCCCCCCTATAACTCTAGGCCCCGATGCTCTCCCCTCTGCCCTAATTTTCTTTCTCTCCCTCCTCCTCTATCTCCCCCGCCTCCATCTTCCCTCTGCTCTCTCCTCTCTGTAACTACTGAACCTCCACCCGAAAATCCCCTCCGTTTCCTCCGGTGATCGCCGGCGTGAGAGCCCCCTCCGGCCAAGGGAGGCACGGGAATGGAATCCCCGTGCATCCCTCTACCTCTCCACCCCGCGGCAAGGGCCGGGAGGGCTCAGGGTGCCGCCGCCGTCAAGGTTCCGCCGGCCGCTGCACCTGCTCCGCCCCGATCTCTCCTCCGCCTCCGCTCGATGTGAGCCCCTCGACCCCCCTTCCTTCCCTCTCCTCTACCCCCCCTCTGCACCGCACACCCCACAGCAACCACGGCCACACGCGGGCCACCGCGAGCGCCGCCGCTGCCGGTGACCGTGAGGTCTCCGTCGAGGTGCAGAAGCCCGAACCAGCAAGGTTCAGTTAAATAGATTCAGTTAACCCACCGTTTCTGAACCATATTCCCCCCTTTACCCCCTTCCTGTCACGAAACATAGCTCCACCCCACTGGTTAACCCCCTTGTGAGCAAGCCTCAGGTCCAGGGTTCGAACCCCCAAAGCCACACCCTTTTATTTCTGTTTTTCTTTTTCTGCCCGAATTTCAGAAACAGAGATCTGAGGCATTAACTCTAAAATCAATATAAAATTGAATATTGCTCCAATTTGAATGATTCAAGTTTCTGTGGATTCAAATTTTTGTGCTCTTTCTACTAGTAACAAAATTGCAACATGTTTCTGTAATACTTTTTGCCCTAAATAATTAATTACTGAAAATGCAATAAAAATTGGAAACTGTGGAATTTCATAACTTGCGTTTGGTTCATCCAATTTAAGCAAACTTGGGTTCTAAAAATTTGTCTTAACAAAATCTACACATTGGTATTTTATTTGGTCACAATTGAATTAATTTTGAGCATGTTTCCCTCTGTTTACTAAAAATGGCAGAATAAGAATGATTATGGAAAATTGCATAATAAATTCAATAATAACCCAAAAATTATGTTTAATAACTCAAAATGTTCAGTGAAATATTTGCTACATGTTTTCAACCTTTTCAATGCAATTTGTTTACTGTTTTGAATATTTTAAATTGGTGCAATATTTGAATTCTTGTTTAATTCACTTAATTTTGCAAAAATCATAACTTGGGCATAAAAATTCCAAATTCCACAAACTAAATATGTTTTCCAATCAAGTTTTCATGTACTTTCCAAATATCAACTTTGTTTACTGTTTTAAATATTTAAATTGCTGAAAACAACTGTTTCTTAATTATTGCATTTAAAATTGCCAAAATTAATAACTTGCTCATTTTAATTCCATTTTCCACAAATAAAATATGTTTTCCATGCTAAATTAAACCACCTTTCCAAATATAAAATTTGTTCCATGTTTTGAATAATTAAAATTGGTTAAATGATTTAAACCTTGTTTAAATCATTTAAAATTGTTAAATTCATAACTTGGTCAAATAAAATTCCTTTTGAACATATAAAATATGTTTTCCAACCATAAAAGTATAAACTTTTGAAATATGATTTTTTTTTAATGTTTTGAACAAATAAAAAATTCAAATAAGTTCATGTTTGAATTAAATTCATTTAATTCTTGCTTAAACTTGTTTAATTCATAAATAATTTATTTGAAATCCTTTTTCAACAAGTGAAACATGTATTCCACCTAAAATTGTGTGTTCTTATCAAATATGAACTTTGCTATCTATTTTGAACAATTAAAATTGGTGAAAACAACAAATGCTTGTGTAACACCTTTAAGGAACCAAAATTTCTTAACCTCATCAATAAAATTCCAAAATTGGTAAACCTTATTTCCAATTGATTCTATTGTTGTTATTTTTCTGTTTTCCTCATCCATGCATCATGCTAATTCACTTACACATGTTGATTAGTTGTAAAACAATTATTTCAACCATAATTCATGGGCTTTCCATATGCAATCCAATTGCATATGGGTCCATTTAAACATGTTATCCTGTCAACTAGTTTATTTCTATGCATCAATTAAATGGTCATGCATCATCCCATGTTTGTGCACTATGCCATGATATTGATTGTTTGTCTCTCTGCTGTTGTTTGCTTGTTCTCGGATACACGACGACGTTGAGACCGATGATACTTACGACACCCCTTCTGAGGAGTAGCTCAGTACCAGGCTGCTGAGTTTGCAGGCAAGTATTCACTCACATGAACCACTGTGTTCCTTTCAACATTGGTTACCGATACTTTCCGTTGTCTATTCTGCTAGCCCTATGAATTGTTGCTTCTGTTACGAACCTATCACATGTATTCCATAACCCTGATATTGCCTCACCTCCACTCCCATAACCCCGTTGTTTGAGCCGTGTATTACTAGCATGCTTAGGGTTGTTTTGCTCGAGTCTGTTACCCGTTACTTTCTGTTACTATTTCATTATGTTCTGGGGCTCGATGTTAAACAACAACCTGTTAATTTTGAGGTAATAATAATTTGCTGATAAGGCACCGGCAGGAGGCCCGGCGTGGTTTTGAGGCCTGCTAGTGTCGACCCTAATTAGGAAGAGGGTCTTGTCTACTGATCCATGATGAGCGCACTAACCGCATGTGGGAAGCGAGTATGGGCGCCCCCCTCAATTTGATTCGATTCGCATCTCGTCCAAATCGCCACACTTAGTTCGGGCTTTCCATTTGATGCATGCATGTGCAGGTGCGAACCTTGGCGCCAGGGTGGAACTTTTGTAGTCGGCATTAGGGAGGCGTGGTCTTAGAGTGCTATGAGGGTCCCCTTTTCTTCGTGGGGCTCGATTAGCCGCGCACGCACAGCATGTGGTTCTTTGGGCTTGATGTGAAGAAGAGTTGAGTTGTGTTGAGTGCCTCGCTTGGTGGGTTAGCTCCCCGCCTAGCGGGTCATTCTTACGTGTACGGCCAAATTGGTGCATCCCTGCAGGGTTAAATCTTCTCGATAAGCCGTGTTTTCCGCGGTTATGGATTACTTGGTGAAAGTACTGGCTAACAAGTACTCAGAACAACTTACACCTAACTAATGATAACCTGACTAGTAATAGTCTTATTGACACAATAACTTGAACCATCATTAATCCAACTGAGTGAGTTATCCTCGGATTGCTTCTTTGGATAAGGGGCGAGATCCAGGATGGGTTTGTTTGGAGTTAGTTGGTAGTTGGTTACGATACGCTATCTTATCCCTTTCTGATAGCCGGAAGTTGTAGCATGTTTCTGTAGTTGGTTAGAGCAGCCAGTTGCAGCATCTTTTATATCCCCTTTCTTCCGTTGAACCCAAAGCATATTTGCTTGGTGTTGACGGGTTACACTTTGGTGAACTGTGAGTCTTGCTTGCCAGTACGTTTATGTACTGACCCCTTTGGGGCTGTGGTTTCCACAGACTACGTTTCCGAGGATCCCCATGGTGGCTACTACGTGGAGTATGACGAGACTGCTGACGAGTAGATAGCGGACCCGGGAAGGATCCGAGACTTCGTGGATGGGCTCCGTCTTTTCGTTTCTGGCCTCTTAGGCCTACTTGGATCTTGTCTGTACTCAGACATGTTGAATGCTTCCGCTGTGATGTAATGATGTTATGTTGGGACATGTGTCCTCTGGATGAATGTATTTGCTATCTCTGCTCTAGTGAGAGTTATTTGCAACTTATTTCCATCTTTTGTGTCGTAGAGATCTGTTGTGATATCAATTGTTCAAATGCCGTTGACGTACCATGTGTGTATGTTTTGAAGTACGTCAACGGAAGTATCTGGATTTCTACGGGATGGTTTGCGCAGACGATGAATAGTAAGAGAATGGTTGTCACACGTTTACGTGTTGGCCTGCTCATATTGAGATGCGGGTGCCGGTATGCCCCGTAAGCCATTTATCTACTGTTTAACGGACTGTGAGTATCCCCTAGAAGTCCGGGTGCGACACATCAGTTTCGGGAGTTTCGGGTTGTGAGCAGTCCTGGAAACCGGAAGAGAGAATCTGACGTCGGTGAGGCCATAACACAAGGAGTGATGGGATCTTTGGAATCCAAGACACATGTAACACTCTAAAACACATGGTATGGCATACCATGGCACTTCGTGGGATTCAGACGCTCCGGAGCGCCTCTCCGTTGAAACCCTAGCCCCGCTGTAGAAAAAGACGGAACTGCCGTCCTGGCCCCTCTACGTGAGCCGGAAGGGGGTAGCAAAGTGTAACTAGTTTCTTGGTTGTGTCATTTTATGCCCAAGGAACACCCAAGACAATTCCATCGTACTTGGTGGGATTCAGACGCTCCGGAGCCCCTCTCCGTTGAAACTCTAGCCCCGCTGTAGAAAAAGACGGAACTGCCGTCCTGGCCCCTCTACGTGAGCCGGAAGGGGGTAGCAAAGTGGAACTAGTTTCTTGGTTGTGTCATTTTAGGCCCAAGGAACACCCAAGACAATGGTAGGGCCCACCTATTGGCAAGTTTCCCCCCGTTCCGTCAGTTCCGGGAGTTTTGTGGTGTGAGCAGTCCTGGAACCCGGAAGAGAGAATCCGACGCCGGTGAGGCCATAACACAGGGAGTGATGGGATCTTTGGCATCCAAGACACATGGAACACTCTAACACACATGTTATGGCATACCATGGTACTTGGTGGGATTCAGACGCTCCGGAGCCCCTCTCCGTTGAAACCCTAGCCCCGTTGTAGAAAAAGACGGAACTGTCGTCCTGCCTCCTCTACGTGAGCCGGAAGGGGGTAGCAAAGTAGAACTAGTTAGTTGGTTGTGTCATGTTAGGCCCAAGGAACACCAAAGACAATGGTAGGGCCCACCTATTGGCAAGGTTCCCCCCGTTCCGTCAGTTCCGGGAGTTTCCGGGTGTGAGCAGTCCTAGAAACCGGAAGAGAGAATTTGACGCCGGTGAGGCCATAACACAGGAAGTGATGGCATCTTTGGCATCCAAGACACATGGCACACTCTAACACACATTGTATGGCATACCATGGTAATTGGTGGGATTCAGACGCTCCAGAGCCCCTCTCTATTTAAACCCTAGCCCCTCTACGTGAGCCGGAAGGGGGTAGAAAAGTGGAACTAGTTTCTTGGTTGTGTCATCTTAGGCCCAAGGAACACCCAAGACAATGGTATGTACCACCTATTGGAAAGTTTCGCCCCGTTCTGTCAGTTCCGGGAGTTTCGGGGTGTGAGCAGTCCTGGAACCCGGAAGAGACAATCTGACGCCGGTGAGGCCATAACACGGGGAGTGATGGGGTATTTGGCATCCAAGACACATGGAACACTCTAACACACATGGTATGTCATACAATGGGACTTGTGGGATTCAGACGCTCCGGAGCCCCTCTCCGGTGAAACCCTAGACCCGCTGTAGAAAAAGACGGAACTGCCGTCCTGGCCCCTCAACGTGAGCCGGAAGGGGGTAGCAAAGTGGAACTAGTTGCTTGGTTGTGTCATGTTAGGCCCAAGGAACACCCAAGACAATGTTAGGGCCCACCTATTGGCAAGGTTCCCCCCGTTCCGTCAGTTCCGGGAGTTTCGGGGTGTGAGCAGCCCTGGACCCCGGAAGTGAGAATCCGACGCCGGCGAGGCCATAACACAGGGAGTGATGGGATCTTTGGCATCCAAGACACATGGCACACTCTAACACACATGGTATGGCATACCATGGGACTTGGTGGGATTCAGACGCTCCGGAGCCCCTCTCCGGTTGAAACCCTAGACCCCTGGGAAAAAGACGACGGAACTGCCGTCCTGGCCCCTCTACGTGAGCCGGAGGGGGTAGAAAAGTCAAACTAGTTGCTTGGTTGTGTCATGTTATTCCCAAGGAACACCCAAGACAATGGTAGGGCCCACCTACTTGCTAATTTCCCCCCGTTCCGTCAGTTCCGAGAGTTTCGGGTGTGAGCAGTCCTAGAACCCGAAGAGAGAATCCGACGCCGTGAGGCCATAACACAGGGGAGTGATGGGATCTTTGTCATACAAGAAACATTTCACACTCTAACACACATGCTATGGCATACCTTGGGACTTGGTGGGATTCAGACGCTCCGGAGCCCCTCTCCGGTGAAACCCTAGACCCGCTGTAGAAAAAGACGGAACTGCCGTCCTGGCCCATCTACGTGAGCCGAAATGGGGTAGAAAAGTGTAACTAGTTGCTTTTTTGTGTCATTTTAGGCCCAAGGAACACCCAAGACAATGGTAGGGCCGACCTATTGGCTAGGTTCCACCCGTTCCGTCAGTTCCGGGAGTTTCGGGGTGTGAGCAGTGTTGGAACCCGGAAGAGAGAATCCGACGCCGGTGAGGCCATAACACAGGGAGTGATGGGATCTTTGTCATAAAAGACACATTTCACACTCTAACACACATGCTATGGCATACCATGGGACTTGGTGGGATTCAGACGCTCGGGAGCCCCTCTCCGGTGAAACCCTAGACCCGCTGTAGAAAAAGACGGAATTGCGGTCCTGGCCCATCTACGTGAGCCGAAAGGGGGTAGAAAAGTGTAACTAGTTGCTTTGTTGTGTCATGTTAGGACCAAGGAACACCCAAGACAATGGTAGGGCCCACCTATTGGCGAGTTTCCTCTCGTTCCGTCAGTTCCGGGAGTTTCGGGGTGTAAGCAGTGCTAGAACCCGGAAGAGAGAATCCGACGCCGGTGAGGCCATAACACAGGGAGTGATGGGATCTTTGGAATTCAAGACACATGGCACACTCTAACACACATGGTATGGAATAACATGGGACTTGGTGGGATTCAGACGCTCCGGAGCCCCTCTCCGGTGAAACCCTAGACCCGCTGGAGAAAAAGACGGAACTGCCTTCCTGGCCCCTCTACGTGAGCCGGAAGAGGGTAGCAAAGTGCAACTAGTTCCTTGGTTGTGTCATTTTAGGCCCAAGGAACACCCAAGACAATGGTAGGGCCCACCTATTGGCGAGTTTCCTCCCGTTCCGTCAGTTCCGGGAGTTTCAGGGTGTGAGCAGTCCTGGAACCCGGAAGAGAGAATCCGACGCCGGTGAGGCCATAACACAGGGAGTGATGGGATATTTGGCATCCAAGATACATGGCACACTCTAACACACATGTTATGGCATACCATGGTACTTGGTGGGATTCAGACGCTCCGGAACCCCTCTCCGTTGAAACCCTAGCCCCGCTGTAGAAAATGATGGAATTGCCGTCCTGGCCCCTCTACGTGAGCCGGAAGAGGGTAGTAAAGTGGAACTAGTTGTTTGGTTGTGTCATGTTAGGCCCAAGGAACACCCAAGAAAATGGTAGGGCCCGCCAATTGGCAAGGTTCTCCCAGTTCCGTCAGTTCCGGGAGTTTCGGGGTGTAGCAGTCTTGGAACCCGGAAGAGAGAATCCGACGCCGGTGAGGCCATAACACAGGGAGTGATGGTATCTTTGGCATCCAAGACACAGGTAACACTCTAACACACAGTGTATGACATACCATGGTACTTGGTGGGATTCAGACGGTCCGGAGCCCCTCTCCGGTGAAACCCTAGCCCCGTTGTAGAAAAAGACGGAACTGCCGTCCTGGCCCCTCTACGTGAGCCGGAAGGGGTAGCAAAGTGGAACTAGTTTCTTGGTTGTGTCATTTTAGGCCCAAGGAACACCCAAGACAATGTTAGGGCCCACCTATTGGCAAGGTTCCTCCCCGTTACGTCAGTTCCGGGAGTTTCGGGGGTGTGAGCAGTCCTGGAACCCAGAAGAGAGAATCCGAAGCTGGTGAGGCCATAACACGGGAGTGATGGGATATTTGGCATCCAATACACATGAAACACTCTAACACAAATGGTATGGCATAACATGATACTTGGTGGGATTCAGACGCTTCGGAGCCCCTCTCCGGTGAAACCCTAGACCCGCTGTAGAAAATGACGGAACTGCCGTCCTGGCCCCTCTACGTGAGCCAGAAGGGGTAGCAAAGTGGAACTAGTTTCTTGGTTGTGTCATTTTAGGCCCAAGGAACACCAAAGACAATGTTAGGGCCCACCTATTGGCAAGGTTCCTCCCCGTTACGTCAGTTCCGGGAGTTTCGGGGGTGTGAGCAGTCCTGGAACCCAGAAGAGAGAATCCGACGCTGGTGAGGCCATAACACGGGAGTGATGGGATATTTGGCATCCAATACACATGAAACACTCTAACACAAATGGTATGGCATAACATGGTACTTGGTGGGATTCAGACGCTCCGGAGCCCCTCTCCGGTGAAACCCTAGACCCGGTGTAGAAAATGACGGAACTGCCGTCCTGGCCCCTCTATGTGAGCCGGAAGGGGTAGCAAAGTGGAACTAGTTTCTTGGTTGTGTGATTTTAGGCCCAAGGAACACCCAAGACAATGCCATTGTACTTGGTGGGATTCAGACGCTCCGGAGCCCCTCTCCGTTGAAACTCTAGCCCCGCTGTAGAAAAAGACGGACCTGCCGTCCTGGCCCCTCTACGTGAGCCGGAAGGGGTAGCAAAGTGGAACTAGTTTCTTGGTTGTGTCATGTTGGGCCCAAGGAACACCCAAGACAATGGTAGGGCCCACCTATTGGCGAGTTTCCTCCCGTTCCGTCAGTTCCGGGAGTTCCAGGGTGTGAGCAGTCCTGGAACCCAGAAGAGAGAATCCGACGCTAGTGAGGCCATAACACAGGGAGTGATGGGATCTTTGGCATCCAAGATACATGGCACACTCTAACACACATGTTATGGCATACCATGGTACTTGGTGGGATTCAGACGCACCGGAACCCCTCTCCGTTGAAACCCTAGCCCCGCTGTAGAAAATAATGGAATTGTCGTCCTGGCCCCTCTACGTGAGCCGGAAGAGGGTAGAAAAGTGGAACTAGCTGTTTGGTTGTGTCATGTTAGGCGCAAGAAACACCCAAGAAAATGGTAGGGCCCGCCTATTGGCAAGGTTCTCCCAGTTCCGTCAGTTCCGGGAGTTTCGGGGTGTGAGCAGTCTTGGAACCCGGAAGAGAGAATCCTACGCCGGTGAGGCCATAACACAGGCAGTGATGGTATCTTTGGCATCCAAGACACATTTAACACTCTAACACACATGGTATGACATACCATGGTACTTGGTGGGATTCAGACGGTCCGGAGCCCCTCTCCGGTGAAACCCTAGCCCCGCTGTAGAAAAAGACGGAACAGTCGTCCTCGCCCCTCTACGTGAGCCGGAAGGGGTAGCAAAGTGGAACTAGTTTCTTGGTTGTGTCATTTTAGGCCCAAGGAACACCCAAGACAATGTTAGGGCCCACCTATTGGCAAGGTTCCTCCCCGTTACGTCAGTTCCAGGAGTTTCGGGGGTGTGAGCAGTCCTGGAACCCAGAAGAGAGAATCCGACGCTGGTGAGGCCATAACACGGGAGTGATGGGTTATTTGGCATCCAATACATATGAAACACTCTAACACAAATGTTATGGCACAACATGGTACTTGGTGGGATTCAGACGCTCCGGAGCCCCTCTCCGGTGAAACCCTAGACCCGGTGTAGAAAATGACGGAACTGCCGTCCTGGCCCCTCTACGTGAGCCGGAAGGGGTAGCAAAGTGGAACTAGTTTCTTGGTTGTGTGATTTTAGGCCCAAGGAACACCCAAGACAATACCATTGTACTTGGTGGGATTCAGACGCTCCGGAGCCCCTCTCCGTTGAAACTCTAGCCCCGTTGTAGAAAAAGACGGAACTGCCGTCCTGGCCCCTCTACGTGAGCCGGAAGGGGTAGCAAAGTGGAACTAGTTTCTTGGTTGTGTCATGTTAGGCACAAGGAACACCCAAGACAATGGTAGGGCCCACCTATTGGCGAGTTTCCTCCCGTTCCGTCAGTTCCGGGAGTTTCAGGGTGTGAGCAGTCCTGGAACCCGGAAGAGAGAATCCGACGTCAGTGAGGCCATAACACAGGGAGTGATGGGATCTTTGGCATCCAAGATACATGGCACACACTAACACACATGTTATGGCATACCATGGTACTTGGTGGGATTCAGACGCACCGGAACCCCTCTCCGTTGAAACCCTAGCCCCGCTGTAGAAAATAATGGAATTGCCGTCCTGGCCCCTCTACGTGAGCCGGAAGAGGGTAGCAAAGTGGAACTAGTTGTTTGGTTGTGTCATGTTAGGCGCAAGGAACACCCAAGAAAATGGTAGGGCCCGCCTATTGGAAAGGTTCTCCCAGTTCCGCCAGTTCCGGGAGTTTCGGGGTGTGAGCAGTCTTGGAACCCGGAAGAGAGAATCCGACGCCGGTGAGGCCATAACATAGGGAGTGATGGTATCTTTGGCATCCAAGACAAATGTAACACTCTAACACACATGGTATGACATACCAAGGTACTTGGTGGGATTCAGACGGTCCGGAGCCCCTCTCCGGTGAAACCCTAGCCCCGCCGTAGAAAAAGACGGAACTGTCGTCCTCGCCCCTCTACGTGAGCCGGAAGGGGTAGCAAAGTGGAACTAGATACTTGGTTGTGTCATTTCAGGCCCAAGGAACACCCAAGACAATGTTAGGGCCCACCTATTGGCAAGGTTCCTCCCCGTTACGTCAGTTCCGGGAGTTTCGGAGGTGTGAGGAGTCCTGGAACCCAGAAGAGAGAATCCGACGCTGGTGAGGCCATAACACGGGAGTGATGGGATATTTGGCATCCAATACACATGAAACACTCTAACAAAAATGGTATGGCATAACATGGTACTTGGTGGGATTCAGACGCTCCGGAGCCCCTCTCCGGTGAAACCCTAGACCCGTTGTAGAAAATGATGGAACTGCCGTCCTGGCCCCTCTACGTGAGCGGGGTAGCAAAGTGGAACTAGTTTCTTGGTTGTGTCATTTTAGGCCCAAGGAACACCCAAGACAATGCCATCTTACTTGGTGGGATTCAGACGCTCCGAGCCCCTCTCCGTTGAAACTCTAGCCCCGCTGTAGAAAAAGACGGAACTGCCGTCCTGGCCCCTCTACGTGAGCCGGAAGGGGGTAGCAAAGTGGAACTAGTTTCTTTGTTGTGTCATTTTAGGCCCAAGGGACACCCAAGACAATGGTAGGGCCCACCTATTGGCAAGTTTCCCCCCGTTCCTTCAGTTCCGGGAGTTTTGTGGTGTGAGCAGTCCTGGAACCCGGAAGAGAGAATCCGACGCCGGTGAGGCCATAACACAGGGAGTGATGGGATCTTTAGCATACCAGACACATGGAACACTATAACACACATGTTATGGCATACCATGGTACTTGGTGGGATTGAGACGCTCCGGAGCCCCTCTCCGTTGAAACCCTAGCCCCGTTGTAGAAAAAGACGGAACTGTCGTCCTGCCTCCTCTACATGAGCCGGAAGGGGGTAGCAAAGTAGAACTAGTTACTTGGCTGTGTCATGTTAGGCCCAAGGAACACCCAATACAATGGTAGGTCCCACCTATTGGCAAGGTTCCCCCCGTTCCGTCAGTTCCGGGAGTTTCCGGGCGTGAGCAGTCCTAGAAACCGGAAGAGAGAATTTGACGCCGGTGAGGCCATAACACAGGAAGTGATGGCATCTTTGGCATCCAAGACACATGGCACACTCTAACAAACATTTTATGGCATACCATGGTAATTGGTGGGATTCAGACGCTCTAGAGCCCCTCTCTATTTAAACCCTAGCCCCGTTATAGAAAAAGACGGAACTGCCGTCCTGGCCCCTCTACGTGAGCCGGAAGGGGGTAGAAAAGTGGAACTAGTTTCTTGGTTGTGTCATGTTAGGCCCAAGTAACACCCAAGACAATGGTAGGGACCACCTATTGGCATGTTTCGCCCCGTTCTGTTAGTTCCGGGAGTTTCGGGGCGTGAGCAGTCCTGGAACCCGGAAGAGACAATCCGACGCCGGTGAGGCCATAACACGGGGAGTGATGGGGTCTTTGGTATCCAAGACACATGGAACACTATAACACACATGGTATGTCATACCATGGGACTTTGTGGGATTCAGACGCTCCGGAGCCCCTCTCCGGTAAAACCCTAGACCCGCTGTAGAAAAAGACGGAACTGCCGTCCTGGCCCCTCAACGTGAGCCGGAAGGGGGTAGAAAAGTGGAACTAGTTGCTTGGTTGTGTCATGTTAGGCCCAAGGAACACCCAAGACAATGTTAGGTCCCACCTATTGGCAAGGTTCCCCCCGTTCCGTCAGTTCCGGGAGTTTCGGGGTGTGAGCAGCGCTGGAACCCGGAAGAGAGAATCCGACGCCGGCGAGGCCATAACACAGGGAGTGATGGGATATTTGGCATCCAAGACACATGGCACACTCTAAAACACATGGTATGGCATACCATGGGACTTGGTGGGATTCAGACGCTCCGGAGCTCCTCTCCAGTGAAACCCTAGACCAGTTGGGAAAAAGACGGAACTGCCGTCCTGGCCCCTCTACGTGAGCCGGAAGGGGGTAGCAAAGTAAAACTAGTTGCTTGGTTGTGTCATGTTATTCCCAAGGAACACCCAAGACAATGGTAGGGCCCACCTATTGGCTAATTTCCCCCCGTTCCGTCAGTTTCGGGAGTTTCGGGGTGTGAGCAGTCCTAGAACCCGGAAGAGAGAATCCGACGCCGGTGAGGCCATAACACAGGGAGTGATGGGATCTTTGTCATAAAAGACACATTTCACACTCTAACACACATGCTATGGCATACCATGGGACTTGGTGGGATTCAGACGCTCCGGAGCCCCTCTCCGGTGAAACCCTAGACCCGCTGTAGAAAAAGACAAAACTGCCGTCCTGGCCCATCTACGTGAGCCGAAAGGGGGTAGAAAAGTGTAACTAGTTGCTTTGTTGTGTCATGTTAGGCCCAAGGAACACCCAAGACAATTGTAGGGCCGACCTATTGGCTAGGTTCCACCCGTTCCGTCAGTTCCGGGAGTTTCGGGGTGTGAGCAGTGCTGGAACCCGGAAGAGAGAATTCGACGCCGGTGAGGCCATAACACAGGGAGTGATGGATCTTTGGCATTGAAGACATGTCACACACTAACACACATGGTATGGAATAACATGGGACTTGGTGGGATTCAGACGCTCCGGAGCCCCTCTCCGGTGAAACCCTAGACCCGCTGGAGAAAAAGACGGAACTGCCTTCCTGGCCCCTCTACGTGAGCCGGAAGGGGGTAGCAAAGTGCAACTAGTTTCTTGCTTGTGTCATTTTATGCCCAAGGAACACCCAAGACAATGGTAGGTCCCCCCTATTGGCGAGTTTCCTCCCGTTCCGTCAGTTCCGGGAGTTTCAGGGTGTGAGCAGTCCTGGAACCCAGAAGAGAGAATCCGACACCGGTGAGGCCATAACACAGGGAGTGATGGGATCTTTGGCATCCAAGATACATGGAACAATCTAACACACATGTTATGGCATACCATGGTACTTGGTGGGATTCAGACGCTCCGGAACCCCTCTCCGTTGAAACCCTAGCCCCGCTGTAGAAAATGATGGAATTGCCGTCCTGGCCCCTCTACGTGAGCCGGAAGAGGGTAGCAAAGTGGAACTAGTTGTTTGGTTGTGTCATGTTAGGCCAAGGAACACCCAAGAAAATGGTAGGGCCCGCCTATTGGCAAGGTTCTCCCAGTTCCGTCAGTTCCGGGAGTTTCGGGGTGTGAGCAGTCTTGGAACCCGGAAGAGAGAATCCGACGCCGGTGAGGCCATAACACAGGAGTGATAGGATATTTGGCATCCAATACACATGAAACACTCTAACACAAATGGTATGGCATAACATGGTACTTGGTGGGATTCAGATGCTCCTGAGCCCCTCTCCGGTGAAACCCTAGACCCGCTGTAGACAATGACGGAACTGCCGTCCTGGCCCCTCTACGTGAGCCGGAAGGGGGTATAAAAGTGGAACTAGTTTCTTGGTTGTGTCATCTTAGGTCCAAGGAACACCCAATACAATGGTAGGCCCCACCTATTGGCAAGGTTCCCCCTGTTCCGTGAGTTCTGGGAGTTTTGTGGTGTGAGCAGTCCTGGAACCCGGAAGAGAGAAACTGACGCCGGTGAGGCCATAACACAGGGAGTGATGGGATCTTTGGCATCCAAGACACATGTAACAATCTAACACACATGTTATGGCATACCATGGTACTTGGTGGGATTCAGACACTCCGGAGCCCCTCTCCGTTGAAACCCTAGCCCCGTTGTAGAAAAAGACGGAACTACCGTCCTAGCTCCTCTACGTGAGCCGGAAGGGGGTAGCAAAGTAGAAATAGTTACTTGGTTGTGTCATTTTAGGCCCAAGTAACACTCAAGACAATGGTAGGGCCCACCTATTTGCAAGGATCCCCCCGTTCCGTCAGTTCCGGGAGTTTCGGGTTGTGAGGAGTCCTTGAAACCGGAAGAGAGAATCTGACGCCGGTGAGGCCATAACACAAAGAGTGATGGGATCTTTGGAATCCAAGACACATCTAACACTCTAAAACACATGGTATGGCATACCATAGTACTTGGTGGGATTCAGACGCTTCGGAGCCCCTCTCCGTTGAAACCCTATCCCTGCTGTAGAAAAAGACGGAACTGCCGTCCTGACCCCTCTACGTGAGCCGGAAGGGGGTAGAAAAGCGTAACTAGTTTCTTGGTTGTGTCATTTTAGGCCCAAGGAACACCCAAGACAATGCCATCGTACTTGGTGGGATTCAGACGCTCCGGAGCCCCTCTCCGTTGAAACTCTAGCCCCGCTGTAGAAAAAGACGGAACTCCCGTCCTGGCCCCTCTACGTGAGCCGGAAGGGGGTAGAAAAGTGGAACTAGTTTCTTGGTTTTGTCATGTTAGGCCCAAGGAACACCCAAGACAATGGTAGGTCCCACCTATTGGCAAGTTTCCCCCCGTTCCGTCAGTTCCGGGAGTTTTGTGGTGTGAGCAGTCCTGGAACCCGGAAGAGAGAATCCGACGCCGGTGAGGCCATAACACAGGGAGTGATGGGATCTTTGGAATCCAAGACACATGGAACACTCTAACACACATGTTATGGCATACCATGTTTCTTGGTGGGATTCAGACGCTCCGGAGCCCCTCTCCGTTGAAACCCTAGCCCCGTTGTAGAAAAAGACGAAACTGCCGTCCTGGCTCCTCTACGTGAGCCGGAAGGGGGAAGCAAAGTAGAACTAGTTACTTGGTTGTGTCATGTTAGGCCCAAGTAACACCCAAGACAATGGTAGAGCCCACCTATTAGCAAGGTTCCCCCCGTTCCGTCAGTTCCGGGAGTTTCCGGGCGTGAGCAGTCCTAGAAACCGGAAGAGAGAATTTGACGCCGGTGAGGCCATAACACAGGAAGTGATGGCATATTTGGCATCCAAGAAACATGGAACACTCTAACACACATTGTATGCATACCATGGTAATTGGTGGGATTCAGACGCCCAGGGCCCCTCTCTATTTAAACCCTAGCCCCGTTGTAGAAAAAGACGGAACTGCCGTCCTGGCCCTCTACGTGAGCCAGAAGGGGGTAGAAAAGGGAAATAGTTTCTTGGTTGTGTCATGTTAGGCCCAAGGAACACCCAAGATAATGGTAGGGACCACCTATTGG
Source organism: Alopecurus myosuroides (assembly GCA_028641055.1). Taxonomy (NCBI): domain Eukaryota; kingdom Viridiplantae; phylum Streptophyta; class Magnoliopsida; order Poales; family Poaceae; genus Alopecurus; species Alopecurus myosuroides. The sequence continues at coordinate 738,695,000 of CM054057.1, forward strand.
CAAGGTTTGCCCCGTTCTGTCAGTTCCGGGAGTTTCGGTGTGTGAGCACTCCTGGAACCCGGAAGAGACAATCCGACGCCGGTGAGGCCATAACACGGGGAGTGATGGGGTCTTTGGCATCCAAGACACATGTAACACTCTAAAACACATGTTATGTCATACCATGGGACTTGGTGGGATTCAGACGCTCCGGAGCCCCTCTCCGGTGAAACCCTAGACCCGCTGTAGAAAAAGACGGAACTGCCGTCTTGGCCCCTCTACGTGAGCAGGAAGGGGGTAGCAAAGTTGAACTAGTTGCTTGGTTGTGTCATGTTAGACCCAAGGAACACCGAAGACAATGGTAGGGCCCACCTATTGGCAAGGTTCCCCCTGTTCCGTCAGTTCCGGGAGTTTCGGGGCGTGAGCAGTCCTAGAAACCGGAAGAGAGAATTTGACGCCGGTGAGGCCATAAGACAGGAAGTGATGGCATATTTGGCATCCAAGACACATGGCACAGTCTAACACACATGGTATGGCATACCATGGTACTTGGTGGGATTCAGATGCTCCGGAGCCCCTCTCCGTTGAAACCCTAGCCCCGCTGTAGAAAAAGACGGAACTGCCGTCCTGGCCCCTCTTTGTGAGCCGAAGGGGGTAGGAAAGTGGAACTAGTTGCTTGGTTGTGTCATTTTAGTCCCAAGGAACACCCAAGACAATGTTAGGGCCCACCTATTGGCAAGGTTCCCCCCCGTTCCGTCAGTTCCGCGAGTTTCGGGGTGTGAGCAGTCCTGGAACCCGGAAGAGAGAATCCGACGCTGGTGAGGCCATAACACGGGAGTGATGGGATCTTTGGCATCCAATACACATGGCAGACTCTAACACACATGGTGTGGAATACAATGGTACTTCGTGGGATTTAGACGCTCCAAAGGCCCTCTCCGGTGAAACCCTAGACCCGCTGTAGAAAATGACGGAACTGTCGTCCTGGCCCCTCTACGTGAGCCGGAAGGGGGTAGAAAAGTGGAACTAGTTGCTTGGTTGTGTCATTTTAGGCCCAAGGAACACCCAAGACAATTGTAGGGCCGACCTATTGGCTAGGTTCCACCGTTCCGTCAGTTCCGGGAGTTTCGGGGTGTGAGCAGTGCTGGAACCCGGAAGAGAATCCGACGCCGGTGAGGCCATAACACAGGGAGTGATGGGATCTTTGGCATTTAAGACACATGGCACACTCTAACACACATGGTATGGAATAACATGGGACTTGGTGGGATTCAGACGCTCTAGAGCCCCTCTCCGGTGAAACCCTAGACCCGCTGGAGAAAAAGACGGAACTGCCTTCCTGGCCCCTACGAGTCGAAAGGGGGTAGCAAAGTGCAACTAGTTTCTTGGTTGTGTCATCTTAGGCCCAAGGAACACCCAAGACAATGGTAGGTCCCACCTATTGGCGAGTTTCCTCCCGTTCCGTCAGTTCCGGGAGTTTCAGGGTGTGAGCAGTCCTGGAACCCACAAGAGAGAATCCGACGCCGGTGAGGCCATAACACAGGGAGTGATGGGATCTTTGGCATCCAAGATACATGGCACACTCTAACACACATGTTATGGCATACCATGGTACTTGGTGGGATTCAGACGCTCCGGAACCCCTCTCGGTTGAAACCCTAGCCCCGCTGTAGAAAATGATGGAATTGCCGTCCTGGCCCCTCTACGTGAGCCGGAAGAGGGTAGCAAAGTGGAACTAGTTGTTTGGTTGTGTCATGTTAGGCCCAAGGAACACCCAAGAAAATGGTAGGGCCCGCCTATTGGCAAGGTTCTCCCAGTTCCGTCAGTTCCGGGAGTTTCGGGGTGTGAGCAGTCTTGGAACCCCGAAGAGAGAATCCGACGCCGGTGAGGCCATAACACGGGAGTGATGGGATATTTGGCATCCAATAAACATGAAACACTCTAACACAAATGTTACGGCATAACATGGTACTTTGTGGGATTCAGACGCTCCGGAGCCCCTCTCCGGTGAAACCCTAGACCCGCTGTAGAAAATGACGGAACTGCCGTCCTGGCCCCTCTACGTGAGCCGGAAGGGGGTAGAAAAGTGGAACTAGTTTCTTGGTTGTGTCATGTTAGGCCCAAGGAACACCCAATACAATGGTAGGCCCCACCTATTGGCAAGGTTCCCCCTGTTCCGTGGGTTCCGGGAGTTTTGTGGTGTGAGCAGTCCTAGAACCCGAAAGAGAGAATCCGACGCCGGTGAGGCCATAACACAGGGAGTGATGTGATCTTTGGCATCCAAGACACAAGTAACACTCTAACACACATGTTATGGCATACCATGGTACTTGGTGGGATTCAGACACTCCGGAGCCCCTCTCCGTTGAAACCCTAGCCCCGTTGTAGAAAAAGACGGAACTACCGTCCTAGCTCCTCTACGTGAGCCGGAAGGTGGTAGCAAAGTAGAAATAGTTACTTGGTTGTGTCATTTTAGGCCCAAGTAACACTCAAGACAATGGTAGGGCCCACCTATTTGCAAGGTTCCCCCCCCCCTCCGTCAGTTCCGGGAGTTTCGGGTTGTGAGCAGTCCTGGAAACCGGAAGAGAGAATCTGACGCCGGTGAGGCCATAACACAAAGAGTGATGGGATCTTTGGAATCCAAGACACATCTAAAACTCTAAAACACATGGTATGTCATACCATGGTACTTGGTGGGATTCAGATGCTCCGGAGCCCCTCTCCGTTGAAACCCTATCCCCGCTGTAGAAAAAGACGGAACTGCCGTCCTGGCCCCTCTACGTGAGCCGGAAGGGGGTAGAAAAGTGGAACTAGTTGCTTGGTTGTGTCATTTTAGGCCCAAGGAACACCCAAGATAATGGTAGGGCCAACCTATTTGCTAGGTTCCCCCCGTTCCGTCAGTTCCGGGAGTTTCGGGGTGTGAGCAGTCCTGGAACCCGGAAGAGAGAATCCGACGCCAGTGAGGCCATAACACAGGGAGTGATGGGATCTTTGGAATCCAATACACATGGCACACTCTAACACACATGTTATGGCATACCATGGGACTTGGTGGGATTCAGACGCTCCGGAGCCCCTTTGCGGTGAAACCCTAGACCCGCTGTAGAAAAAGACGAAGATGCCGCCGTGGCCCCTCAACATGAGCCGGAAGGGGGTAGCAAAGTGGAACTAGTTGCTTGGTTGTGTCATGTTAGGCCCAAGGAACACCCAGTACAATGTTAGGGCCCACCTATTGGCAAGGTTCCCCCCGTTCCGTCAGTTCCGGGAGTTTTGGGGTGTGAGCAGCCATGGAACCCGGAAGAGAGAATCCGACGCCGGCGAGGCCATAACACAGGGTGTGTTGGGATCTTTGGCATCCAAGACACATGGAACACTCTAACACACATGGTATGGCATACCATGGGACTTGGTGGGATTCAGACGCTCCGGAGCCCCTCTCCGGTGAAACCCTTGACCCGCTGGGAAAAAGACGGAACTGCCGTCCTGGCCCCTCTACGTGAGCCGGAAGGGGGTAGCAAAGTCAAACTAGTTGCTTGGTTGTGTCATTTTATTCCCAAGGAACACCCAAGACAATGGTAGGTCCCACCTATTGGCTAATTTCCCCCCGTTCCGTCAGTTCCGGGAGTTTCGGGGTGTGAGCGGTCCTAGAACCCGGAAGAGAGAATCCGACGCCGGTGAGGCCATAACACAGGGAGTGATGGTATCTTTGTCATACAAGACACATCTCACACTCTAACACACATGCTATGGCATACCATGGGACTTGGTGGGATTCAGACGCTCCGGAGCCCCTCTCCGGTGAAACCCTAGACCCGTTGTAGAAAAAGACGGAACTGCCGTCCTGGCCAATCTACGTGAGCCGAAAGGGGGTAGAAAAGTGGAACTAGTTGCTTTGTTGTGTCATGTTAGGCCCAAGGAACACCAAGACAATGGTAGGGACGACCTATTGGCTAGGTTCCACCCGTTCCGTCAGTTCCGGGAGTTTCGGGGTGTGAGCAGTGCTGGAACCCGGAAGAGAGAATCCGACGCCGGTGAGGCCATAACACAGGGAGTGATGGGATCTTTGGCATTCAAGAAACATGGCACACTCTAACACACATGATATGGAATACCATGGGACTTGGTAGGATTCAGACGCTCCGGAGCCCCTCTCCGGTGAAACCCTAGACCCGCTGGAGAAAAAGACGGAACTGCCTTCCTGGCCACTCTACGTGAGCCGGAAGGGGGTAGCAAAGTGCAACTAGTTGCTTGGTTGTGTCATTTTAGGCCCAAGGAACACCCAAGACAATGGTAGGGACCACCTATTGGCGAGTTTCCTCCCGTTCCGTCAGTTCCGGGAGTTTCATGGTGTGAGGAGTCCTGGAACCCGGAAGAGAGAATCCGACGCTGGTGAGGCCATAACACAGGTAGTGATGGGATCTTTGGCATCGAAGATACATGGCACACTCTAACACACATGTTATGGCATACCATGGTACTTGGTGGGATTCAGATGCTCCGGAGCCCCTCTCTGTTGAAACCCTAGCCCCGCTGTAGAAAATGATGGAATTGTCGTCCTGGCCCCTCTACGTGAGCCGGAAGAGGGTAGCAAAGTGTAACTAGTTTCATGGTTGTGTCATGTTAGGCCCAAGGAACACCCAAGACAATGGTAGGGCCCGCCTATTGGCGTTCCGTCAGTTCCGGGACTTTCGGGGTGTGAGCAGTCTTGGAACCCGGAAGAGAGAATCCGATGCCGGTGAGGCCATAACACAGGGAGTGATGGGATCTTTGGCATCCAAGACACATGGAACACTTTAACACACATGGTATTAGATACCATGGTACTTGGTGGGATTCAGACGGTCCGGAGCCCCTCTCCGATGAAACCCTAGCCCCGCTGTAGAAAAAGACGGAACTGCCGTCCTGGCCCCTCTACGTGAGCCGGAAGGGGTAGCAAAGTAGAACTAGTTGCTTGGTTGTGTCATTTTAGGCCCAAGGAACACCCAAGACAATGTTAGGGCCCACCTATTGGCAAGGTTCCTCCCTGTTACGTCAGTTCCGGGAGTTTCGGGGGTGTGAGCAGTCCTGGAACCCGGAAGAGAGAATCCGACGCTGGTGAGGCCATAACACGGGAGTGATGGTATATTTGGCATCCAATACACATGAAACACTCTAACACAAATGGTAAGGCATAACATGGTACTTGGTGGGATTCAGACGCTCCGGAGCCCCTCTCCGGTGAAACCCTAGACCCGCTGTAGAAAATGACGGAACTGCCGTCCTGGCCCCTCTACGTGAGCCGGAAGGGGGTAGAAAAGTGGAACTAGTTGCTTTGTTGTGTCATGTTAGGCCCAAGGAACACCCAAGACAATGGTAGGGCCCACCTATTGGCTAGGTTCCCCCCGTTCCTTCAGTTCCGGGAGTTTCGGGGTGTGAGCAGTCCTGGAAACCGGAAGAGAGAATCCGACGCCGGTGAGGCCATAACACATGGAGTGATGGGATCTTTGGCATAAAATATACATGGCACACTCTAACACACATGTTATGTCATACCATGGGACTTGGTAGGATTTAGACGCTCCGGAGCCCCTCTCCGGTGAAACCCTAGACCCGCTGTAGAAAAAGACGGAACTGCCGTCCTGGCCCCTCTACGTGAGCAGGAAGGGGGTAGCAAAGTGGAACTAGTTGCTTGGTTATGTCATGTTAGGCCCAAGGAACACCCAAGACAATAATAGGGCCCACCTATTGGCTAGGTTCCCCCCGTTCCGTCAGTTCCGGGAGTTTCGGGGTGTGAGCAGTCCTAGAACCCTGAAGAGAGAATCCGATGCCGGTGAGGCAATAACACAGGGAGTGATGGCATATTTGGCATCCAAGACACATGGAACACTCTAACACAAATGTTATGGCATACCATGGGACTTTGTGGGATTCAGACGCTTTGGAGCCCCTCTCCGGTGAAACCCTAGACCCGCTTTAGAAAAAGACGGAACTGCCGTCCTGGCCCCTATACGTGAGCTGAAAGGGGGTAACAAAGTGGAACTAGTTGCTTGGTTGTGTAATTTTAGGCCCCAGGAACACCCAATACAATGCCATGGTACTTGGTGGGATTCAGACGCTCCGGAGCCCCTCTCCGTTGAAACCCTAGCCCCACTGTAGAAAAAGACGGAACTGCCGTCCTGGCCCCTCTACGTGAGCCGGAAGCGGGTAGCAAAGTGGAACTAGTTGCTTGGTTGTGTCATGTTAGTCCCAAGTTACACCCAAGACAATAGTAGGGACCACCTATTGGCAAGGTTCCCCCTGTTCCATCAGTTGCGAGAGTTTCAGGTTGTGAGCAGTCTTGGAACCCGGAAGAGAGAATCCGACGCCGGCGAGGCCATAACACAGGGAGTGATGGTATCTTTGGCATCCAAGACACATGGAACACTCTAACACACATGGTATGTCATAACATGGTACTTGGTGGGATTCAGACGCTCCGGAGCCCGTCTCCGTTGAAACCCTAGCCCCGCTGTAGAAAAAGACGGAATTGCCGTCCTAGCCCCTCTACGTGAGCCGGAAGGGGGTAACAAAGTGGAACTAGTTGCTTGGTTGTGTAATTTTAGGCCCCAGGAACACCCAATACAATGCCATGGTACTTGGTGGGATTCAGACGCTCCGGAGCCCCTCTCCGTTGAAACCCTAGCCCCGCTGTAGAAAAAGACGGAACTGCCGTCCTGGCCCCTCTACGTGAGCCGGAAGCGGGTAGCAAAGTGGAACTAGTTGCTTGGTTGTGTCATTTTAGTCTCAAGGAACACCCAAGACAATGTTAGGGCCCACGTATTGGCAAGGTTCCCCCCGTTCCGTCAGTTCCGGGAGTTTCGTGGTGTGAGCAGTCCTGGAACCCCGAAGAGAGAATCCGACGCAGATGAGGCTATAACACAGAGAGTAATGGGATCTTTGGCATCCAAGACACATGGCACACCATAACAAACATTTTATGGCATACCATGGTACTTTGTGGGATTCAGACGCTCCAGAGCCCCTCTCCGTTGAAACCCTAGCCCCGCTGTAGAAAAAGACGGAACTGCCGTCCTGGGTCCTCTACGTGAGCCGGAAGGGGGTAGCAAAGTGGAACTGGTTTCTTGGTTGTGTCATGTTAGGCCCAAGGAACAACCAAGACAATGGTAGGGACCACCTATTGGCAAGGTTCTCCCTGTTCCGGGAGTTTCGGGGTGTGAGCAGTCCTGGAACCCGGAAGAGACAATCCGTCGCCGGTGAGGCCATAACACGGGGAGTGATGGGATATTTTTCATCCAAGACACATGTAACAATATAACACACATGGTATGTCATACCATGGGACTTGGTGGGATTTAGACGCTCCGAAGCCCCTCTCCGGTGAAACCCTAGACCCGCTGTAGAAAAAGACGGAACTGCCGCCCTGGCCCCTCTACGTGAGCAGGAAGGGGGTAGAAAAGTGGAACTAGTTGCTTGGTTGTGTCATGTTAGTCCCAAGGAACACCGAAGACAATCGTAGGGCCCACCTATTGGCAAGGTTCCCCCCGTTCCGTCAGTTCCGGGAGTTTCGGGGCGTGAGCGGTCCTAGAAACCGGAAGAGAGAATTTGACGCCGGTGAGGCCATAACACAGGAAGTGATGGCATCTTTGGCATCCAAGACACATGGCACAATCTAACACACATGGTATGGCATACCATGGTACTTGGTGGGATTCAGACGCTCCGGAGCCCCTCTCCGTTGAAACCCTAGCCCCGCTACAGAAAAAGATGGAACTGCCGTTTTGGCCCCTCTACGTGAGCCGGAAGGGGGTAGCAAAGTGGAACTAGTTGCTTGGTTGTGTAATTTTAGGCCCAAGGAACACCCAAGACAATGCCATGGTACTTGGTGGGATTCAGACGCTCCGGAGCCCCTCTCCGGTTAAACCCTAGCCCCGCTGTAGAAAAAGACGGAACTGCCGTCCTGGCCCCTCTACGTGAGCCGGAAGGGGGTAGAAAAGTGGAACTAGTTGCTTGGTTGTGTCATGTTAGTCCCAAGGAACACCCAAGACAATGGTAGGGCCCACCTATTTGCAAGGTTCCCCCCGTTCCGTCAGTTTCGGGTGTTTCGTGGTGTGAGCAGTCCTGGAACCCGGAAGAGAGAATCCGACGCCGATGAGTCTATAACACAGGGAGTAATGGGATCTTTGGCATCCAAGACACATGGCACACTCTAACACACATGTTATGGCATACCATGGTACTTGGTGGGATTCATACGCTCCGGAGCCCCTCTCCGGTGAAACCCTAGACCCGCTGTAGAAAAAGACGGAACTGCCGTCCTGGCCCCTCTACGTGAGCAGGAAGGGGGTAGCAAAGTGGAACTAGTTGCTTGGTTATGTCATGTTAGGCCCAAGGAACACCCAAGACAATAATAGGGCCCACCTATTGGCTAGGTTCCCCCCGTTCCGTCAGTTCCGGGAGTTTCGGGGTGTGAGCAGTCCTAGAACCCTGAAGAGAGAATCCGATGCCGGTGAGGCAATAACACAGGGAGTGATGGCATATTTGGCATCCAAGACACATGGAACACTCTAACACAAATGTTATGGCATACCATGGGACTTTGTGGGATTCAGACGCTTTGGAGCCCCTCTCCGGTGAAACCCTAGACCCGCTTTAGAAAAAGACGGAACTGCCGTCCTGGCCCCTACGTGAGCTGAAAGGGGTAACAAAGTGGAACTAGTGCTTGGTAGTGTAATTTTAGGCCCCAGGAACACCCAATACAATGCCATGGTACTTGGTGGGATTCAGACGCTCCGGAGCCCCTCTCCGTTGAAACCCTAGCCCCGCTGTAAAAAAGACGGAACTGCCGTCCTGGCCCCTCTACGTGAGCCGGAAGCGGGTAGCAAAGTGGAACTAGTTGCTTGGTTGTGTCATGTTAGTCCCAAGTTACACCCAAGACAATAGTAGGGACCACCTATTGGCAAGGTTCCCCCTGTTCCATCAGTTGCGAGAGTTTCAGGTTGTGAGCAGTCTTGGAACCCGGAAGAGAGAATCCGACGCCGGCGAGGCCATAACACAGGGAGTGATGGTATCTTTGGCATCCAAGACACATGGAACACTCTAACACACATGGTATGTCATAACATGGTACTTGGTGGGATTCAGACGCTCCGGAGCCCGTCTCCGTTGAAACCCTAGCCCCGCTGTAGAAAAAGACGGAATTGCCGTCCTAGCCCCTCTACGTGAGCCGGAAGGGGGTAACAAAGTGGAACTAGTTGCTTGGTTGTGTAATTTTAGGCCCCAGGAACACCCAATACAATGCCATGGTACTTGGCGGGATTCAGACGCTCCGGAGCCCCTCTCCGTTGAAACCCTAGCCCCGCTGTAGAAAAAGACGGAACTGCCGTCCTGGCCCCTCTACGTGAGCCGGAAGCGGGTAGCAAAGTGGAACTAGTTGCTTGGTTGTGTCATTTTAGTCTCAAGGAACACCCAAGACAATGTTAGGGCCCACGTATTGGCAAGGTTCCCCCCGTTCCGTCAGTTTCCGGGAGTTTCGTGGTGTGAGCAGTCCTGGAACCCCGAAGAGAGAATCCGACGCAGATGAGGCTATAACACAGAGAGTAATGGGATCTTTGGCATCCAAGACACATGGCACACCATAACAAACATTTTATGGCATACCATGGTACTTGGTGGGATTCAGACGCTCCAGAGCCCCTCTCCGTTGAAACCCTAGCCCCGCTGTAGAAAAAGACGGAACTGCCGTCCTGGGTCCTCTACGTGAGCCGGAAGGGGTAGCAAGTGGAACTGGTTTCTTGGTTGTGTCATGTTAGGCCCAAGGAACAACCAAGACAATGGTAGGGACCACCTATTGGCAAGGTTCTCCCTGTTCCGGGAGTTTCGGGGTGTGAGCAGTCCTGGAACCCGGAAGAGACAATCCGTCGCCGGTGAGGCCATAACACGGGGAGTGATGGGATATTTTTCATCCAAGACACATGTAACAATATAACACACATGGTATGTCATACCATGGGACTTGGTGGGATTTAGACGCTCCGAAGCCCCTCTCCGGTGAAACCCTAGACCCGCTGTAGAAAAAGACGGAACTGCCGCCCTGGCCCCTCTACGTGAGCAGGAAGGGGGTAGAAAAGTGGAACTAGTTGCTTGGTTGTGTCATGTTAGTCCCAAGGAACACCCAAGACAATCGTAGGGCCCACCTATTGGCAAGGTTCCCCCCGTTCCGTCAGTTCCGGGAGTTTCGGGGCGTGAGCGGTCCTAGAAACCGGAAGAGAGAATTTGACGCCGGTGAGGCCATAACACAGGAAGTGATGGCATCTTTGGCATCCAAGACACATGGCACAATCTAACACACATGGTATGGCATACCATGGTACTTGGTGGGATTCAGACGCTCCGGAGCCCCTCTCCGTTGAAACCCTAGCCCCGCTACAGAAAAAGATGGAACTGCCGTTTTGGCCCCTCTACGTGAGCCGGAAGGGGGTAGCAAAGTGGAACTAGTTGCTTGGTTGTGTAATTTTAGGCCCAAGGAACACCCAAGACAATGCCATGGTACTTGGTGGGATTCAGACGCTCCGGAGCCCCTCTCCGGTTAAACCCTAGCCCCGCTGTAGAAAAAGACGGAACTGCCGTCCTGGCCCCTCTACGTGAGCCGGAAGGGGGTAGAAAAGTGGAACTAGTTGCTTGGTTGTGTCATGTTAGTCCCAAGGAACACCCAAGACAATGGTAGGGCCCACCTATTTGCAAGGTTCCCCCCGTTCCGTCAGTTTCGGGTGTTTCGTGGTGTGAGCAGTCCTGGAACCCGGAAGAGAGAATCCGACGCCGATGAGTCTATAACACAGGGAATAATGGGATCTTTGGAATCCAAGACACATGGCACACTCTAACACACATGTTATGGAATACCATGGTACTTGGTGGGATTCAGACGCTCCGGAGCCCCTCTCCGTTGAAACCCTAGCCCCGGTGTAGAAAAAGACGGAACTGCCGTCCTGGCTCCTCTACGTGAGCCGGAAGGGGGTAGCAGAGTATAATTAGTTACTTGGTTGTGTCATGTTAGGCCCAAGGAACACCCAATACAATGGTAGGGCCCACCTATTGTCAAGGTTCCCCCCGTTCCGTCAGTTCCGGGAGTTTCGGGGCGTGAGCAGTCCTAGAAACCGGAAGAGAGAATTTGACGCCGGTGAGGCCATAACACAGGAAGTGATGGCATATTTGGCATCCAAGACACATGTCACACTCTAACACACATGGTATGGCATACAATGGTAATTGGTGGGATTCATACGCTCCAGAGACCCTCTCCATTGAAACCCTAGCCCCGTTGTAGAAAAAGACGGAACTGCCGTCTTAGCCCCTCTACGTGAGCCGGAAGGGGGTAGAAAAGTGGAACTAGTTGCTTGGTTGTGTCATGTTAGGCCCAAGGAACACCCAACACAATGTTAGGGACCACCTATTTGGCACGGTTCTCCCTGTTCTGTCAGTTCCGGGAGTTTCGGGGTGTGAGCAGTCCTGGAACCCGGAAGAGACAATCCGACGCCGGTGAGGCCATAACACGGGGATTGATGGGATCTTTGGCATCCAAGACACCTGGAACACACTAACACACATGGTATGTAATACCATGGGACTTGGTGGGATTCATACGCTCCGAAGCCCCTCTCCGGTGAAACCCTAGACCCGGTGTAGAAAAAGACGGAACTGCCGTCCTGACCCCTCTACGTGAGTAGGAAGGTGGTAGAAAAGTGGAACTAGTTGCTTGGTTGTGTCATGTTAGGCCCAAGGAACACCCAATACAATGTTAGGGCCCACCTATTGGCAAGGTTCCCCCCGTTCCGTCAGTTCCGGGAGTTTCGGGGCGTGAGCAGTCCTAGAAACCGGAAGAGAGAATTTGACGCCGGTGAGGCCATAACACAGGAAGTGATGGCATCTTTGGCATCCAAGACACATGAAACACTATAACACACATGGTATGGAATACCATGGTACTTGTTGGGATTCAGACGCTCCGGAGCCCCTCTCCGTTGAAACCCTAGCCCCGTTGTAGAAAAAGACGGAACTGCCGTCCTGGCCCCTCTACGTGAGCCGGAAGGGGGTAGCAAAGTGGAACTAGTTGCTTGGTTGTGTCATGTTAGTCCCAAGGAATACCCAATACAATGGTAGGGCCCACCTATTGTCAAGGTTCCCCCCGTTCCGTCAGTTCCGTGAGTTTCCTGGTGTGAGCAGTCCTGGAACCCGGAAGAGAGAATCCGACGCCGGTGAGGCCATAACAAAGGGAGTGATGGGATCTTTGGCATCCAAGACACATGGCACACTCTAACACACATTTTATGGCATACCATGGTACTTGGTGGGATTCAGACGCTCCGGAGCCCCTCTCCGTTGAAACCCTAGCCCCGCTGTAGAAAAAGACAGAACTGCCGTCATGGTTCCTCTACGTGAGCCGGAAGGGGGTAGCAAAGTAGAAATAGTTACTTGGTTGTGTCATGTTAGGCCCAAGGAACACCCAAGACAATGTTAGGGCCCACCTGTTTGCAAGATTCCCCCTGTTCCGTCAGTTCCGGGAGTTTCGGGGCGTGAGCGGTCCTAGAACCCGGAAGAGAGAATCCGACGCCGCTGAGGCTATAACACAGGGAGTAATGGGATCTTTGGCATCCAAGACACATGGCACACTCTAACACACATGTTATGGCATACCATGGTACTTGGTGGGATTCAGACGCTCCAAAGCCCCTCTCCGTTGAAACCCTAGCCCCGCTGTAGAAAAAGACGGAACTGCCGTCCTGGCTCCTCTACTTGAGCCGGAAGGGGGTAGCAAAGTAGAACTAGTTACTTGGTTGTGTCATGTTAGGCCCAAGGAACACCCAAGACAATGGTAGGGCCCACCTATTGGCAAGGTTCCCCCGTTCCGTCAGTTCCGGGAGTTTCGGCGCGTGAGCAGTCCTAGAAACCGGAAGAGAGAATTCGACGCCGGTGAGGCCATAACACAGGAAGTGATGGCATCTTTGGCATCCAAGACACATGGAACACTCTAACACACATGGTATGGCATACCATGGTAATTGGTGGCATTCAGACGCTCCAGAGCCCCTCTCCATTTAAACCCTAGCCCCGCTGTAGAAAAAAACGGAACTGCCGTCCTAGCCCCTCTACGTGAGCCGGAAGGGGGTAGCAAAGTGGAACTAGTTGCTTGGTTGTGTCATGTTAGTCCCAAGGAACACCCAAGACAATGGTAGGGCCCACCTATTGGCAAGGTTCCCCCCGTTCCGTCAGTTCCGGGAGTTTCGTGGTGTGAGCAGTCCTGGAACCCGGAAGAGAGAATCCGACGCCGGTGAGGCCATAACACAGGGAGTGATGGGATCTATGGCATCCAATACACATGTCACACTCTAACACACATGTTATGGAATAGCATGGTAGTTGGTGGGATTCAGACGCTCCGGAGCCCCTCTCCGTTGAAACCCTAGCCCCGCTGTAGAAAAAGACGGAACTGCCGTCATGGCTCCTCTACGTGAGCAGGAAGGGCGTAGCAAAGTGGAACTAGTTGCTTGGTTGTGTCATGTTAGGCCCAAGGAACACCCAATACAATGGTAGGGCCAACCTATTGGCAAGGTTCCCCCCGTTCCGTGAGTTCCGGGAGTTTCGGGGCGTGAGCGGTCCTAGAAACCGGAAGAGAGAATTTGACGCCGGTGAGGCCATAACACAGGAAGTGATGGAATCTTTGGCATCCAAGACACATGGAACACTCTAACACACATGGTATGGCATACCATGGTACTTTGTGGGATTCAGACGCTCCGGAGCCCCTCTCTGTTGAAACCCTAGCCCCGATGTAGAAAAAGACGAAACTGTCGTCCTGGCCCCTCTATGTGAGCCGGAAGGGTGTAGAAAAGTGGAAATAGTTGCTTGGTTGTTTCATTTTAGTACCAAGGAACACCCAAGACAATGTTAGGGCCCACCTATTGGAAAGGTTCTCCCCCCCCCCGTTCCGTCAGTTCTGGGAGTTTCGGGGTGTGAGCAGTCCTGGAACCCGGAAGAGAGAATCCGCCGCTGGTGAGGCCATAACACGGGAGTGATGGGATCTTTGTTATAAAATACACATGGCACACTCTAACACACATGGTATGGAATAAAATGGTACTTGGTGGGATTCAGACGCTCCGAAGGCCCTCTCCGGTGACACCCTAGACCCGCTGTAGAAAATGACGGAACTGCCGTCCTGGCCCCTCTACGTGAGCCAGAAGGGGTAGAAAAGTGGAACTAGTTGCTTGGTTGTGTCATTTTAGTCCCAAGGAACACCCAAGACAATGGTAGGGCCCACCTATTGGCTAGGTTCCCCCCGTTCCGTCAGTTCCGGGAGTTTCGGGTGTGAGCAGTCCTCGAACCCGGAAGAGAGAATCCGACGCCGGTGAGGCCATAACATTGGGAGTGATGGCATCTTTGGAATCCAATACACATGGCACACTCTAACACACATGTTATGGCATACCATGGGACTTGGTGGGATTCAGATGCTCCGGAGCCCCTCTCCGGTGAAACCCTAGACCTGCTGTAGAAAAAGACGGAACTGCCGTCCTGGCCCATCTACGTGAGCCGGAAGGGGGTAGCAAAGTGGAAATAGTTGTTTGTTTGTGTCATTTTAGGCCCAAGGAACACCCAAGACAATGGTAGGGCCCACCTATTGGCTAGGTTCCACCCGTTCCGTCAGTTTCGGGGTGTGAGCAGTCCTGGAACCCGGAAGAGAGAATCCGACGCCGGTGAGGCCATAACACAGGGAGTGATGGGATCTTCGGCATTCAAGACACATGGCACACTCTAACACACATGGTATGGAATACCATGGGACTTGGTGGGATTCATACGCTCCAGAGCCCCTCTCCGGTGAAACCCTAGCCCCACTGGAGAAAAAGACGGAACTGCCGTCCTGGCCCCTCTACGTGAGCCGGAAGGGGGTAGCAAAGTGGAACTAGTTGCTTGGTTGTGTCATGTGATGACCAAGGAACACCCAAGACAATGGTAGGGCCCACCTATTGGCTAATTTCCCCCCGTTCCGTCAGTTCCGGGAGTTTCGGGGTGTGAGCAGTCCTAGAACCCGGAAGAGAGAATCCGACGTCGGTGAGGCCATAACACAGGGAGTGATGGGATCTTTGGAATACAAGACACATTTAACACTCTAACACACATTCTATGGCATACCATGGGACTTGGTGGGATTCATACGCTCCGGAGCCCCTCTCCGGTGAAACCCTAGCCCCGCTGGAGAAAAAGACGGAACTACCGTCCTGGACCCTCTACGTGAGCCGGAAGGGGTAGCAAAGTGGAACTAGTTGCTTGTTTGTCTAATTTTAGACCCAAGTAACAACGAACAAAATGTTAGGGCCCACCTATTGGCTAGGTTCCACCCGTTCTGTCAGTTACGGGAGTTTCGGGGTGTGAGCAGTCCTGGAACCCGGAAGAGAGAATCCGACGCTGGTGAGGCCATAACACGGGAGTGATGGGATCTTTGGCATCCAATACACATGGCACACTCTAACACACATGGTATGGCATAACATGGTACTTGGTGGGATTCACACGCTCTGGAGCCCCTCTTCGGTGAAGCCCTAGACCCGGTGTAGAAAATGACGGAACTGCTGTCCAGGCCCCTCTACATGAGCCGGAAGGGGGTAGAAAAGTGGAAATAGTTGCTTGGTTGTGTCATTTTAGGCCCAAGGAAAACCCAAGACAATGGTAGGGCCCACCTATTGTCTAGGTTCCCCCCGTTCCGTCAGTTCCGGGAGTTTCGGGGTGTGAGGAGTCCTCGAACTCGGAAGAGAGAATCCGACACCGGTGAGGCCATAACACAGGGAGTGATGGGATCTTTGGCATCCAATACACATGGAACACTCCAACACACATATTATGGAATACCATGGTACTTGGTGAGATTCAGACGCTCCGGAGCCCCTCTCCGGTGAAACCCTAGACCCGCTGTAGAAAAAGACGGAACTACCGTCCTGGCCCATGTACGTGAGCCGAAAGAGGGTAGCAAAGTGGAACTAGTTGCTTGGTTGTGTCATTTTAGTCCAAAGGAACACCCAAGACAATTTTAGGGCCCACCTATTTCCTAGGTTCCACCCGTTCCGTCAGTTCCGGGAGTTTCGGGGTGTGAGCAGTCCTGGAACCCGGAAGAGAGAATCCGACGCCGGTGAGGCCATAACACAGGGAGTGATGGGATATTTGGCATCCAAGACACATGGCACACTCTAACACACATGGTATGGAATACCATGGGACTTGGTGGGATTCAGACGCTCTAGAGCCCCTCTCCTGTGAAACCCTAGACCCGCTGGAGAAAAAGACGGAACTGCCGTCGTGGCCCCTCTACGTGAGCCGGAAGGGGGTAGCAAAGTGGAACTAGTTGCTTGGTTGTGTCATGTTATGCTCAAGGAACACCCTAGAATGGTAGGTCCCACCTATTGGCTAATTCCCCCGTTCCGTCAGTTTCGGGAGTTTCGGGGTGTGAGCAGTCCTAGAACCCGGAAGAGAGAATCCGACGCCGGTGAGGCCATAACACAGGGAGTGATGGGATCTTTGGCATAAAATAAAAATTTCACACTCTAACACACATGCTA
The DNA here is from genome assembly GCA_028641055.1 of Alopecurus myosuroides. Classification (NCBI taxonomy): domain Eukaryota; kingdom Viridiplantae; phylum Streptophyta; class Magnoliopsida; order Poales; family Poaceae; genus Alopecurus; species Alopecurus myosuroides. Next base: position 738,711,565 of record CM054057.1, read on the forward strand.
TGGCATACCATGGGACTTGGTGGGATTCAGACGCTCCGGAGCCCCTCTCCGGTGAAACCCTAGACCCGCTGTAGAAAAAGACGGAACTGCCGTCCTGGCCCCTCTACGTGAGCCGAAAGGGGGTAGAAAAGTGGAACTAGTTGCTTTGTTGTGTCATGTTAGGCCCAATGAACACCCAATACAATGCTAGGGCCCACCTATTGGCTAGGTTCCACCCGTTCCGTCAGTTCCGGGAGTTTCGGGGTGTGAGCAGTCCTGGAACCCGGAAGAGAGAATCCGATGCCGGTGAGGCCATAACAAAGGGAGTGATGGGATCTTTGGAATGCAAGACACATGGCACACTATAACACACATGGTATGGAATACCATGGGACTTGGTGGGATTCAGACGGTCCGAATGCCCTCTCCGGTGAAACCCTAGACCTGTTGGAGAAAAAGACGGAAGTGCCATCCTGGCCCCTCTACGTGAGCCGGAAGGGGGTAGCAAAGTGGAACTAGTTGCTTGGTTGTGTCATTTTAGGCCCAAGGAACACCCAAGACAATGGTAGGGCCCACCTATTGGCGAGTTTTCCCCCGTTCCGTCAGTTCCGGGAGTTTCAGGGTGGGAGGAGTCCTGGAACCCGGAAGAGACAATCCGACGCCAGTGAGGCCATAACACAGGGAGTGATGGGATATTTGGCATCCAACACACATGGAACACTCTAACACACATGTTATGGCATACTATGGTACTTTGTGGGATTCAGACGATCCAGAGCCCCTCTCCGGTGCAACCCCAGCCCCGCTGTAGAAAAAGACGGAACTACCGTCCTGGCCCCTCTACGTGAGCCGGAAGGGGGTAGCAAAGTGGAACTAGTTGCTTGGTTGTGTCATTTTAGGCCCAAGTGACACCCAAGACAATGTTAGGGCCCACCTATTTGAAAGGTTCCCCCCGTTCCGTCAGTTCTGGGAGTTTCGGGGTGTGAGCAGTCCTGGAACCCCGACGAGAGAATCCGACGCTGGCGAGGCCATAACACGGGAGTGATGGGATCTTTGGCATCCAATACAAATGGAACACTCTAACACACATTTTATGGCATACCATGGGACTTGGTGGGATTCAGACGCTCCGGAGCCCCTCTCCGGTGAAACCCTAGACCCGCTGTAGAAAAAGACGGAACTGCCGTCCTAGCCCATCTACGTGAGCCGGAAGGGGGTAGCAAAGTGGAACTAGTTGCTTTGTTGTGTAATTTTAGGCCAAAGGAACACCCAAGACAATGGTAGGGCCCACCTATTGGCTAGGTTCCACCCGTTCCGTCAGTTCCGGGTGTTTCGGGGTGTAAGCAGTCCTGGAACCCGGAAGAGAGAATCCGACGCCAGTGAGGCCATAACATAGGGAGTGATAGGATCTTTGCCATACAAGACAAATTTCACACTATAACACACATGCTATGGCATACCATGGGACTTGGTGGGATTCAGACGCTCCGGAGCCCCTCTCCGGTGAAACCCTAGACCCGATGTAGAAAAAGACGGAACTGCCGTCTTGGCCCCTCTACGTGAGCCGAAAGGGGGTAGAAAAGTGGAACTAGTTGATTTGTTGTGTCATTTTAGGCCCAAGGAACACCCAAGACAATGGTAGGGCCGACCTATTGTCTAGGTTCCACCCGTTCCGTCAGTTCCGGGAGTTTCGGGGTGTGAGCAGTCCTGGAACCCGGAAGAGAGAATCCGACGCCGGTGAGGCCATAACACAAGGATTGATGGGATCTTTGGCATTCAAGACACATGTCACACTCTAACACACATGGTATGGAATACCATGGGACTTGGTGGGATTCAGACGCTCCGGAGCCCCTCTCCGGTGAAACCCTAGACCCGCTGGAGAAAAAGACGGAACTGCCGTCCTGGCCCCTCTACGTGAGCCGGAAGGGGGTAGAAAAGTGGAACTAGTTGCTTGGTTGTGTCATTTTAGGCCCAAGGAACACCCAAGACAATTTTAGGGCCCACCTATTGGCGAGTTTCCTCCCGTTCCGTCAGTTCCGGGAATTTCAGGGTGTGAGCAGTCCTGGAACCCGGAAGAGAGAATCCGACGTTGGTGAGGCCATAACACAGGGAGTGATAGGAACTTGGCATCCAAGACACATGGCACACTCTAACACACATGCTATGGCATACCATGGTACTTGGTGGGATTCAGACGCTCCGGAGCCCCTCTCCGTTGAAACCCTAGCCACATTGTAGAAAAAGATGGAATTGCCGTCCTGGCCCCTCTACGCGAGCCTGAAGAGGGTCGAAAAGTGGAACTAGTTGCTTGGTTGTGTTATGTTAGTCCCAAGGAACACCCAAGACAATGGTAGGGCCCTCCTATTGGCAAGGTTCCCCCCGTTCCGTCAGTTCCGGGAGTTTCGGGGTGTGAGCAGTCTTGGAACCCGGAAGAGAGAATCCGACGCCGGTGAGGCCATAACACAGGGAGTGATGGGATCTTTGGCATCCAAGACACATGGCACACTCTAAAACACATGGTATGACATACCATGGTACTTGGTGGGATTCATACGGTCCGGAGCCCCTCTCCGGTGAAACCCTAGCCCCGCTGTAGAAAAAGACGGACTGCCGTCCTGGCCCCTCTACGTGAGCCGGAAGGGGTAGAAAAGTGGAACTAGTTACTTGGTTGTGTCATTTTAGGCCCAAGTATCACCCCAAGACAATTTTATGGCCCAACTATTAGCAAGGTTCCTCCCCGTTCCGTCAGTTCCGAGAGTTTCAGGGGTGTGAGCAGTCCTGGAACCCGGAAGAGAGAATCCGACGCTGGTGAGGCCATAACACGGGAGTGATGGGATCTTTGGCATCCAATACACATGGAACACTCTAACACAAATGGTATGGCATAACATGGTACTTGGTGGGATTCAGACGCTCTGGAGCCCCTCTCCGGTGAAACCCTAGACCCGTTGTAGAAAAAGACGGAACTGCCGTCCTGGCCCCTCTACGTGAGCCGGAAGTGGGTAGAAAAGTGGAACTAGTTGCTTGGTTGTGTCATGTTATGCCCAAGGAAGACCCAAGACAATGGTAGGGCCCACCTATTGGCTAGGTTCCACCCGTTCCGTCAGTTCCGGGAGTTTCGGGGTGTGAGCAGTCCTGGAACCCGGAAGAGAAAATCCGATGCCGGTGAGGCCATAACACAGGGAGTGATGGGATATTTGGCATCCAAGAAACATGTCACACTCTAACACAAATGTTATGGCATACCATGGGACTTTGTAGGATTCAGACGCTCCGGAGCCCCCCTCCGGTGAAACCCTAGACCCGCTGTAGAAAAAGACGGAACTGCCGTCCTGGCCCCTATACCTGAGCCGCAAGGGGGTAGAAAAGTGCTAGTTGCTTGGTTGTGTCATGTTATGCCCAAGTTAAACCCAAGAAAATAGTAGGGACCACCTATTGGAAAGGTTCCCCCCGTTCCGTCAGTTGCGGGAGTTTCAGGTTGTGAGCAGTCATGCAACCCGGAAGAGAGAATCCGACGCCGGCGAGGCCATAGCACAGGGAGTGATGGGATCATTGGCATCCAATACACATGGAACACTCTAACACACATGGTATGTAATAACATGGGACTTGGTAGTATTAAAACGCTCCGGAGCCCCTCTCCGGTGAAACCCTAGACCCGCTATAGAAAAAATGGAACTGTCGTCCTGGCCCCTCTACGTGAGCAGGAAAGGGGTAGCAAAGTGGAACTAGTTGCTTGGTTGTGTCATGTTAGGCCCGAGGAACACCCAAGACAATAATAGGGCCCACCTATTGGCTAGGTTCCCCCCGTTCCGTCAGTTCCGGGAGTTTCGGGGTGTGAGCAGTCCTGGAACCCGGAAGACAGAATCCGATGCCGGTGAGGCCATAACATAGGGAGTGATGGGATCTTTGGCATCCAATACACATGGAACACTCTAACACAAATGGTATGGCATACCATGGGACTTTTTGGGATTCAGACACTCCGGAGCCCCTCTCCGGTGAAACCCTAGACCCGATGTAGAAAAAGACGGAACTGCCGTCCTGGCCCCTCTACGTGAGCCGGAAGGGGGTAGCAAAGTGGAACTAGTTGCTTGGTTCTGTCATGTTAGGCCCAAGTTACACCCAAGAAAATAGTAGGGACCACCTATTGTCAAGGTTCCCCCCGTTCCGTCAGTTGCGGGAGTTTCAGGTTGTGAGCAGTCCTCGAACCCGGAAGAGAGAATCCGACGCCGGCGAGGCCATAACAGAGGGAGTGATGGGATCTTTGGCATAAAAGACACATGGAACACTCTAACACACATGGTATGTCATATCATGGGACTTGGTGGTATTCAAATGCTCCGGAGCCCCTCTCCGGTGAAACCCTAGACCCGATGTAGAAAAAGACGGAACTGTCGTCCTGGCCCCTCTACGTGAGCAGGAAGGGGGTAGCAAAGCGGAACTAGTTGCTTGGTGTGTCATGTTAGGCCCAAGGAACACCCAAGACAATGGTAGGGCCCACCTATTGGCAATGTTCCCCCCGTTCCGTCAGTTCCGGGAGTTTCGGGTTGTGAGCAGTCCTGGAAACCAGAAGAGAGAATCTGACGCCGGTGAGGCCATAACAAAGGGAGTGATGGGGTCTTTGGAATACAAGACACATGGAACACTATAAAACACATGGTATGGAATACCATGGTACTTGGTGGGATTCAGACACTCCGGAGCCCCTCTCCGTTGAAACCCTAGCCCCGTTGTATAAAAAGACGGAACTGCCGTCCTGGCCCCTCTACGTGAGCCGGAAGGGGGTAGCAAAGTGGAACTAGTTGCTTGGTTGTGTCATTTTAGGCCCAAGGAACACCCAAGACAATGCCATGCTACTTTGTGGGATTCAGACGCTCCGTAGCCCCTCTCTGTTGAAACTCTAGCCCCGGTGTAGAAAAAGACGGAATTGCCGTCCTAGCCCCTCTACGTGAGCCAGAAGGGGGTAGAAAAGTGGAACCAGTTGCTTGGTTGTGTCATGTTAGGCCAAAGGAACACCCAAGACAATGGTAGGGCCCACCTATTGGGAAGGTTCCCCCCGTTCCGTCAGTTCCGGGAGTTTCGTGGTGTGAGCAGTCCTGGAACCCGGAAGAGAGAATCCGACGCCGGTGAGGCCATAACACAGGGAGCGATGGGATCTTTGGCATACAAGACACATGGAACACTCTAACACACATGTTATGGCATACCATGGTACTTGGTGGGATTCAGACGCTCCAGAGCCCCTCTCCGTTGAAACACTAGCCCCACTGTAGAAAAAGAAGAAACTGCCGTCCTGGCTCCTCTACGTGAGCCGGAAGGGGTAGCAAAGTAGAACTAGTTACTTGGTTGTGTCATGTTATGCCCAAGGAACACCCAAGACAATGGTAGGGCCCACCTATTGGCTAGGTTCCCCCCGTTCCGTCAGTTTCGGGAGTTTCGGGGTGTGAGCAATCCTAGAACCCGGAACAGAGAATCCGACGCCGGTGAGGCCATAACAAAGGGAGTGATGGGATCTTTGGCATCCAATACACATGGCACAATCACACATGTTATGGAATACCATGAGACTTGGTGGGTTTCAGACGCTCCGGAGCCCCTCTCCGGTGAAACCCTAGAACCGCTGTAGAAAAAGACGAAGCTGCCGTCGTGGCCCCTCAACGTGAGACGGAAGGGGGTAGAAAAGTGGAACTAGTTGCTTGGTTGTGTCATGTTAGGCCCAAGTAACACCCAAGACAATGTTAGGGCCCACCTATTGCCAAGGTTCCCCCTGTTCGGTCAGTTCCGGGAGTTTCGGGGTGTGAGCAGCCCTGGAACCCGGAAGAGAGAATCCGACGCCGGCTAGGCCATAACACAGGGAGTGATGGGATCTTTGGCATCCAAGATACATGGAACACTCTAACACACATTGTATGGCATACCATGGGACTTGGTGGGATTCAGACGCTCCGGAGCCCCTCTGCGGTGAAACCCTAGACCCGCTGTAGAAATAGACGGAGCTGCCGTCCTGGCCCCTCTACGTGAGCCGGAAGGGGGTAGCAAAGTGGAACTAGTTGCATGGTTGTGTCATGTTAGGCCAAAGGAACACCCAAGACAATGGTAGGGCCCACCTATTGGCTAGGTTCTTCCCGTTCCGTCAGTTCCGGGAGTTTTGTGGTGTGAGCAGTTTCGGGGTGTGAGGAGTCCTGCAACCCGGAAGAGAGAATCCGACGCCGGTGAGGCCATAAAACAGGGAGTGATGGGATCTTTGGCATCCAAGACACATGGCACACTCTAACTCACATGGTATGTCATACCATTGGACTTTGTGGGATTCAAACGCTCCGGAGCCCCTCTCCGGTGAAACCCTAGACCCGCTGGAGAAATACCGGACTTATACGGAAACACGCGGTAACAACCTCGAAAGGGGGTAGCAATGTGGAACTAGTTTCTTGGAACAAGGTAGAACACAACTCTTCGGAAGATTCACGATGTTTCGTCGGATACGGGAGTTTCACCCTATAAGCGCGTGTAACTCACGAGAGAGAAGTGGATGCCGGTGAAGCGGCCCACACCCCGGAGTGCAATCTTTGCCATCCAAAGCACACAACACACCTATACTAACATGGTATGGCACCCCATAGCTTGTGTTGGGATACAGACGGTCCATAGCCCCCCTCTGGTGAAACCCTACCTCAGCAGGAGAAATACCGGATTTATACTGAAACACGCGGTAACGACGTCGGAAGAGGGTAGAAATGTGGAACTAGTTCCATACTTGTGTTAGGGTAAAAGGGGATTTATTATAAATTGATAAATAAACTTAAATTTTGTAATTATAAATTCAACAAGCTATTTTGGAAGAAAAAATAAAAAAAAGTTCTTTGCCGTGTGCATGCACACGGTAAAGGACATATCTTTGCCGTGTGCATGCACACGTCAAAGAACTGAAGAAACATTTCCGTTCCTTCCGATACGGAATGGCCACGTGGCAGTTATATTTGCCGTGTATTTTCTTTACCGTGTTTTTTTATCTTTGTCGTGTGCTTTCTTTGCCGTGTGTCTTTTTCTGTGCTAAACCGTGCGTTCTTCTTTACCGTGTGCGACACACAGCAAAGAAAGTCATTGCCGGTGCCCGATGGAGTGCACACGGTAAAGAATCGAGCACACGGGAACGATGTGCTCTCCCGTAGTGATTAAGGCAATTTCATCTGGTGGTCCCACCTATCATTATCTCACGCACCATAAAGGGAATGAGTAATTAACGTTGCTATGGCATTAACTAAGCCGAAAGGGAAAATCATTGTGTGCCCGTGCATGGTCCAGAGGAGCTTCGTGACCGAGATGAATTGGAATGAAAGAGATTGGAGTGAGCGCGATCTCTGCTAGTAACTATCCGGCAGCTTGGAGGCCTTGACCAGGAGTTCGCGTCTCTTCTTCGGCAACTGGGCTGCCCGTAGTTAAAGCCGCCGCCGTCTTGCTCGCTGTTGTCGTCGAGGTTGAGGAACCCCGAGAAGACCTCCATACCATGTCAGTATTTGGTGTTGTTGAATGGCTGCGGCTGCCGGCTTTGACAAGGTAGTCATGCAGGACAACTTGGTGTTGATCAGGATGTATGGTCAAGCGGCAAACCGTTCCGGTTCTCGAGGTCGGTCATGCACATGTCGGACACGGACAGCGCCATCGCAGTCTTGAGGAGCCTCGAGGAAGGCCATTGGTAAAGGTATCTTCTCGGACTGCGCCGGCAGCAGCGTGACTATGGTCTTGAGGGCCTGCTGTGTCTTGTCGGCGTGGGTGTCCGGAATGCCGCCACCGTATTTGTCGACGACCTGCATGTCCCTACAGGCCAGGAGGCCGTGCTTTTCTTTTGTCATGAGGATGAAGCTGGACGTGCCGACTTCACTTTGAGGTCAATGGAGATACGGGTTGGAGACAAAAAAGAAACAAGAGACCAAGACCCTTGATAGATTAAACTTAATAAATTTGATTACGTTTTTAATGAACGGCCCAAAATAATTAGTGGACAGATTGTTAGTTTATTGTGTTCGGAATCTCATACAAGTGTTTACTATAGATGGAGTCCTAACAGACTAAGGCAAGATAACCGTGCTAAATATAGCATGTATAAAACTCTATTTCGTGTCCGCCAAGAAAGAGAGTTGTTTGCCCCAATATATAGTACGAGGTAGTGATAGAATAGATTGAGAGAGATAGAGAGAAATTTCCACCAGATTAGCACGTAGAGGATTTATCTTCTCGGTATTGTAATACTCCTCCTGATTATAGTGCTACGCCTTCGTGCGTTCCGTGGTTTTTTCCCGCAAGAGTTTTCCATGTAAAAATCCGTGTTCTTGTTTTTGGTTGATCTACTTTTCGCTGAGCCTATTTTATAACAAGTGGTATCAGAGCTTCAGGCTGCAAGATCGAGTCGCTGCTCGGGAGACTTTCCGCTGCGCTCTCGGGCAGCACGACTCGACGTTTAGGATTAACCGCTGCGGCGTCCTGTAGCGGCAGGAAGATTAAGCATGCGTGAGATCGGATCTGAGTTGCCAAAATTTTCGGTCAGCGTCTCGTACGACCGCGATCGTCCGCTGGAATTTTTTATTCGTCGCTTCAAAAGTTGTCTGGATTTATCACGTGCAAATCTGTCTAGGACGAATTCCAGTTTACGGCTCGGTTTGATGTTCCCGATCTGTCCAGATACAGGTCTTCATGTTCGGTACTCTGCGGCCGTATCCTGTCCTAGTCGTTCTCAATTCTGAGCAAGGAGGCAATGCAGTGAATTACTTGGAGTACTAGATCGATCGGAACTTGGAGCATTAGACTAGTCACAATGGGAGTATCATATACTAGTATCATGCATATGATACTAGTCTATGTTACCACTTCCACAATGCATAGTAACATAATTGTGGTATCATATACTAGTATATTTATTACCTTATAGACTCATCTCGTCTCGGAAAGCGTTATGTTATGGTATCTACCTATGATACCACTAACACCTCTCTCCTTATTAAATGAGTGTCACATCATCTTTTTTGCCTATGTGGCACTTATGATACCACCTATGTTACTCCCATTGTGGCTAGTCTTAGATGGATCGGATTCAAGTCCCGAGGCCAGGAACAAAAGTGATCTGCTACGCAAGTGCACTCTGGCATTGTTTCACGTGAAGTTTCCAAGATTCCATGCCTCACGAGAAGACAAATCAATTCATGGATCCTTAACCTGCTACGTCCACACAGCCTAGCCCCTGGATGATTCATTAATAAATAAGTTGTGTGCATCCCCTGAATGCAGGGGCTGGGTTTTTCCGTTTCAAAAAAAACACAGCCTAGACCCTACAAGGTGCAACCAATTACTAAGTCCACCTAAACATCTACCAGGTGCTAACTTTTCTGATTTATTGCTCCGTATAAATTAATTTGTTTGGGGATATTTTCTATTCCTTTGGCTTGTACTGCTTTATGCACAAATTATCTGTTCATGGTTATCATGAAGTACCAGCTTTGATTGTTGGGATGTGACACAAGGATTTTCATATGGCAAGTCAAGATGTGAGCGATTGTTGGCGCATGCCGATTATAAGGATGCACCGGATAGTTTCTTGGTTTAAGGTGGAGTTTTGGGATTATGATCTGTCGGATATAATGGATGCAATATTGCTGCAGTTATTTGAAGAACACAGTTCAGTTATCAGAAAAATTAATGAGGAGGTAATATTAATCCTGTTGGTAGTCAGCATATACTCTATACTCTGCAGAGTTTTTTGCTGTATGCATGTGAAGGTTTTGTTCATGTTCGTGACGAGGATCAGTTGTGATGCAATGAGATATGTGTCTGCTATATACTACAGCATTAGTATTGTTCAGATTCAAATACAATTTAGTTCTCTTTACTCTTTCAAGAGAGGTCTATTGCATAGTTTAACCTCCAATGCATGTTTAGAAGGTTCCTTCATCCGACATTTGTGGAAATTGGATTTAAAATTAGCAAGTTATTATTTTGGCAATTTTAAATGCAATAATTAAGAAACAGTTGTTTTCAGCAATTTAAATTATTCAAAACAGCAAACAAATTTTATATTTGGAAAGTACATGAAAATTTGATTGGAAAACATATTTAGTTTGTGGAATTTGGAATTTTTATGCCCAAGTTATGAATTTTGCAAGTTTAAGTGAATTTAACAAGAATTCAAATGTTGCACCAATTTAAAATATTCAAAACAGTAAACAAATTTTATATTTGGGTAGAACATTTAATTTGGTATTGAAAACATATCAAAAATGTTGGATTTGGAGTTAAAATGATTTTATTATGCAATTTACAAAATTGAGGTGCAATCTGCCATTTTTAGTGAAACAGGGACTTAGAAATAATTTTGCAGGGGCTAGAAAGAATGTACAGGGACCTGTGTGTGATTTTCTGGGAAGTGCTGTAACAAAACAAAAGGGAAAAAATGTTTTGGTTTAATGGGGGAGGGGGGACTCGAACCCCTGCCCTCCTCCCTGCGCACAAGGAACAGCAACCAACTGGGCTGCTGCTGCTCTGTTGACAGATAAGGAGTTCGAATGGAGTTATGGTTCAGCAACTACCCTGAATCCAATTTCCGAAAATAGACAGAAAAAGGTGGGGGCTGGGGATTTGATCCCGCGACCTGGGGCTTGCGCGCTGTGTGCTGCTACCAGATGGGCTGTTGCGCTGTTGTGATTGATAGTGGGTCGGTTTGGTTTTGACCCTCAACAATCGGTGTAATCTGAAACTGCAAACGCACACGTACAGGAGCTCATCTCTGACGACGAACAGAACAAAAGCTGCACCTTGGCATGGAAGAATTCGATGCATACAGCAAGGGAACGAGAGGGGAGAGTAGGGGAATGGAAAGAGGAGATTACCCTCTTCGCAGGGGTGCCCTCTGCGCGGCCGAAGGTAGACGGAGGCGGCGGCGCCGTGTTCCGGCGATCAGCGGCCGTGGCAGAGGAAGAAGGCGGCGTGTTCCTCTCGATGGCGGCGGAGATGGGGAGAGAAGGGAGAGGGTGCGGCTAGGGTTAGGGTTTGCCACGGGAATGGGGAGTAGATATAGGAGGGAGGGGGATGGGGTGGAGAAGTGGGGCAGCGCACACGTTGCTGTCACCATTGGTGACGCCAGCGTACGGAGGTTGGGGAAGAAAGGTTCGGGCTGCAGCTTGGTGGGCTGGGCCTGCCTCTTCCCCTCTCCTGTGCGTTTCTTTTTCTTTTTATTATTTGGTTTTGTTACTTTTTTTTTTGCTGAATTAGAATTTGGAAGAGAAAGATAGGTTTTAAGTTAGAGAAAATTTTGAAAAAATTAGAGGGAGTTCTTTAGGGCAAATGCAAACAGGTTTTAACTTTTATTTTCAAATGTTTGAATATTGGCTTGCTGTTTGAAATTAAAACAAATTTAGGTGAAATTTTTAATATTAAAGATCATTAATAAAACCAACATTTAAAATAGGGTAACCCCTATGGTAATTAGACAATTTGAGTTGATTTGTTTTGGTAACAACATAATTTCAAAATGATTCTGTTTTGGGTGCTTGGATTTGAATTTTAAATGTGTTTGGAAAATAAATGATTGATTTAAAACCATCATTTTCACAAGTGATCACTATGGAAAAACATGAAACAACTGGGTTGTTTTTAGTTGTGATTTTTATTCAAAATGTTGTAACAGAGCAAGTATGAAACCATTGTTTGAATAAGGTTTGAATTGAGTTGTGAAAACAGTGGAAAAACAAATGCAACAATTAAGAAACAAATGCAAACAACATGGAACAATATGATGACATGATGCAATACTTAAATAAACATGCAACAAACATTCTAAGGGGATGGTTTTCATACTTGGATGTTACAGTAGGGCCCACCTATTGGCTAGGTTCCCCCCGTTCCGTCAGTTTCGGGAGTTTCGGTGTGTGAGCAATCCTGGAACCCGGAACAGAGAATCCGACGCCGGTGAGGCCATAACAAAGGGAGTGATGGGATCTTTGGCATCCAATACACATGGCACAATCTAACACACATGTTATGGAATACCATGAGACTTGGTGGGTTTCAGACGCTCCGGAGCCCCTCTCCGGTGAAACCCTAGAACCGCTGTAGAAAAAGACGAAGCTGCCGTCGTGGCCCCTCAACGTGAGACGGAAGGGGGTAGAAAAGTGGAACTAGTTGCTTGGTTGTGTCATGTTAGGCCCAAGGAACACCCAAGACAATGTTAGGGCCCACCTATTGCCAAGGTTCCCCCTGTTCCGTCAGTTCCGGGAGTTTCGGGGTGTGAGCAGCCCTGGAACCCGGAAGAGAGAATCCGACGCCGGCTAGGCCATAACACAGGGAGTAATGGGATCTTTGGCATCCAAGATACATGGAACACTCTAACACACATTGTATGGCATACCATGGGACTTGGTGGGATTCAGACGCTCCGGAGCCCCTCTGCGGTGAAACCCTAGACCCGCTGTAGAAAAAGACGGAGCTGCCGTCCTGGCCCCTCTACGTGAGCCGGAAGGGGTAGCAAAGTGGAACTAGTTGCATGGTTGTGTCATGTTAGGCCAAAGGAACACCCAAGACAATGGTAGGGCCCACCTATTGGCTAGGTTCTTCCGTTCCGTCAGTTCCGGGAGTTTTGTGGTGTGAGCAGTTTCGGGGTGTGAGGAGTCCTGCAACCCGGAAGAGAGAATCCGACGCCGGTGAGGCCATAAAACAGGGAGTGATGGGATCTTTCGCATCCAAGACACATGGCACACTCTAACTCACATGGTATGTCATACCATTGGACTTTGTGGGATTCAAACGCTCCGGAGCCCCTCTCCGGTGAAACCCTAGACCCGCTGGAGAAATACCGGACTTATACGGAAACACGCGGTACAACCAACAGGGGGGTAGCAATGTGGAACTAGTTTCTTGGAACATGGTAGAACACAACTCTTCGGAAGATTCACGATGTTTCGTCGGATACGGGAGTTTCACCCTATAAGCGCGTGTAAACTCACGAGAGAGAAGTGGATGCCGGTGAAGCGGCCCACACCCCGGAGTGCAATCTTTGCCATCCAAAGCACACAACACACCTATACTAACATGGTATGGCACCCCATAGCTTGTGTTGGGATACAGACGGTCCATAGCCCCCCTCTGGTGAAACCCTACCTCAGCAGGAGAAATACCGGATTTATACTGAAACACGCGGTAACGACGTCGGAAGAGGGTAGAAATGTGGAACTAGTTCCATACTTGTGTTAGGGTAAACAAGGGGATTTATTATAAATTGATAAATAAACTTAAATTTTGTAATTAAAAATTCAACAAGCTATTTTGGAAGAAAAAATAAAAAAAAGTTCTTTGCCGTGTGCATGCACACGGTAAAGGACATATCTTTGCCGTGTGCATGCACACGTCAAAGAACTGAAGAAACATTTCCGTTCCTTCCGATACGGAATGGCCACGTGGCAGTTATATTTGTCGTGTATTTTCTTTACCGTGTTTTTTTTTTATCTTTGTCGTGTGCTTTTCTTTGCCGTGTGTCTTTTTCTGTGCTAAACCGTGCGTTCTTCTTTACCGTGTGCGACACACAGCAAAGAAAGTCATTGCCGTGTGCCCGATGGAGTGCACACGGTAAAGAATCGAGCACACGGGAACGATGTGCTCTCCCGTAGTGATTAAGGCAATTTCATCTGGTGGTCCCACCTATCATTATCTCACGCACCATAAAGGGAATGAGTAATTAACGTTGCTACGGCATTAAATAAGCCGAAAGGGAAAATCATTGTGCCCGTGCATGGTCCAGAGGAGCTTCGTGACCGAGATGAATTGGAATGAAAGAGATTGGAGTGAGCGCGATCTCTGCTAGTAACTATCCGGCAGCTTGGAGGCCTTGACCAGGGAGTTCTACGTCTCTTCTTCGGCAACTGTGGGCTGCCGTAGTTAAAGCCGCCGCCGTCTTGCTCGCTGTTGTCGTCGAGGTTGAGGAACCCCGAGAAGACCTCCATACCATGTCAGTATTTGGTGTTGTTGAATGGCTGCGGCTGCCGGCTTTGACAAGGTAGTCATGCAGGACAACTTGGTGTTGATCAGGATGTATGGTCAAGCGGCAAACCGTTCCGGTTCTCGAGGTCGGTCATGCACATGTCGGACACGGACAGCGCCATCGCAGTCTTGAGGAGCCTCGAGGAAGGCCATTGGTAAAGGTATCTTCTCGGACTGCGCCGGCAGCAGCGTGACTATGGTCTTGAGGGCCTGCTGTATCTTGTCGGCGTGGGTGTCTGGAATGCCGCCACCGTATTTGTCGACGACCTGCATGTCCCTACAGGCCAGGAGGCCGTGCTTTTCTTTTGTCATGAGGATGAAGCTGGACGTGCCGACTTCACTTTGAGGTCAATGGAGATACGGGTTGGAGACAAAAAAGAAACAAGAGACCAAGACCCTTGATAGATTAAACTTAATAAATTTGATTACGTTTTTTAATGAACGGCCCAAAATAATAAGTGGACAGATTGTTAGTTTATTGTGTTCGGAATCTCATACAAGTGTTGTACTATAGATGGAGTCCTAACAGACTAAGGCAAGATAACCGTGCTAAATATAGCATGTATAAAACTCTATTTCGTGTCCGCCAAGAAAGAGAGTTGTTTGCCCCAATATATAGTACGAGGTAGTGATAGAATAGATTGAGAGAGATAGAGAGAAATTTCCACCAGATTAGCACGTAGAGGATTTATCTTCTCGTGTATTGTAATACTCCTCCTGATTATAGTGCTACGCCTTCGTGCGTTCCGTGGTTTTTTCCCGCAAGAGTTTTCCATGTAAAAATCCGTGTTCTTGTTTTGGTTGATCTACTTTCGCTGAGCCTATTTTATAACAAGTGGTATCAGAGCTTCAGGCTTCAAGATCGAGTCGCTGCTCGGGAGACTTTCCGCTGCGCTCTCGGGCAGCACGACTCGACGTTTAGGATTAACCGCTGCGGCGTCCTGTAGCGGCAGGAAGATTAAGCATGCGTGAGATCGGATCTGAGTTGCCAAAATTTTCGGTCAGCGTCTCGTACGACCGCGATCGTCCGCTGGAATTTTTTATTCGTCGCTTCAAAAGTTGTCTGGATTTATCACGTGCAAATCTGTCTAGGACGAATTCCAGTTTACGGCTCGGTTTGATGTTCCCGATCTGTCCAGATACAGGTCTTCATGTTCGGTACTCTGCGGCCGTATCCTGTCCTAGTCGTTCTCAATCTGAGCAAGGAGGCAATGCAGTGAATTACTTGGAGTACTAGATCGATCGGAACTTGGAGCATTAGACTAGTCACAATGGGGAGTATCATATACTAGTATCATGCATATGATACTAGTCTATGTTACCACTTCCACAATGCATAGTAACATAATTGTGGTATCATATACTAGTATATTTATTACCTTATAGACTCATCTCGTCTCGGAAGCGTTATGTTACGGTATCTACCTATGATACCACTAACACCTCTCTCCTCATTAAATGAGTGTCACATCATCTTTTTTGCCTATGTGGCACTTATGATACCACCTATGTTACTCCCATTGTGGCTAGTCTTAGATGGATCGGATTCAAGTCCCGAGGCCAGGAACAAAAGTGATCTGCTACGCAAGTGCACTCTGGCATTGTTTCACGTGAAGTTTCCAAGATTCCATGCCTCACGAGAAGACAAATCAATTCATGGATCCTTAACCTGCTACGTCCACACAGCCTAGCCCCTGGATGATTCATTAATAAATAAGTTGTGTGCATCCCCTGAATGCAGGGGCTGGGTTTTTCCGTTTCAAAAAAAACACAGCCTAGACCCTACAAGGTGCAACCAATTACTAAGTCCACCTAAACATCTACCAGGTGCTAACTTTTCTGATTTATTGCTCCGTATAAATTAATTTGTTTGGGGATATTTTCTATTCCTTTGGCTTGTACTGCTTTATGCACAAATTATCTGTTCATGGTTATCATGAAGTACCAGCTTTGATTGTTGGGATGTGACACAAGGATTTTCATATGGCAAGTCAAGATGTGAGCGATTGTTGGCGCATGCCGATTATAAGGATGCACCGGATAGTTTCTTGGTTTAAGGTGGAGTTTTGGGATTATGATCTGTCGGATATAATGGATGCAATATTGCTGCAGTTATTTGAAGAACACAGTTCAGTTATCAGAAAAAATTAATGAGGAGGTAATTATTAATCCTGTTGGTAGTCAGCATATACTCTATACTCTGCAGAGTTTTTTGCTGTTATGCATGTGAAGGTTTTGTTCATGTTCGTGACGAGGATCAGTTGTGATGCAATGAGATATGTGTCTGCTATATACTACAGCATTAGTATTGTTCAGATTCAAATACAATTTAGTTCTCTTTACTCTTTCAAGAGAGGTCTATTGCAGAGTTTAACCTCCAATGCATGTTTAGAAGGTTCCTTCATCCGACATTTGTGGAAATTGGATTTAAAATGAGCAAGTTATTATTTTGGCAATTTTAAATGCAATAATTAAGAAACAGTTGTTTTCAGCAATTTAAATTATTCAAAACAGCAAACAAAATTTATATTTGGAAAGTACATGAAAATTTGATTGGAAAACATATTTAGTTTGTGGAATTTGGAATTTTTATGCCCAAGTTATGAATTTTGCAAGTTTAAGTGAATTTAACAAGAACTCAAATGTTGCACCAATTTAAAATATTCAAAACAGTAAACAAATTTTATATTTGGGTAGAACATTTAATTTGGTATTGAAAACATATCAAAAATGTTGGATTTGGAGTTAAAATGATTTTATTATGCAATTTACAAAATTGAGGTGCAATCTGCCATTTTTAGTGAAACAGGGACTTAGAAATAATTTTGCAGGGGCTAGAAAGAATGTACAGGGACCTGTGTGTGATTTTCTGGGAAGTGCTGTAACAAAACAAAAGGGAAAAAAAGGTTTTGGTTTAATGGGGGAGGGGGGACTCGAACCCCTGCCATCCTCCCTGCGCACAAGGAACAGCAACCAACTGGGCTGCTGCTGCTCTGTTGACAGATAAGGAGTTCGAATGGAGTTATGGTTCAGCAACTACCCTGAATCCAATTTCCGAAAATAGACAGAAAAAGGTGGGGGCTGGGGATTTGATCCCGCGACCTGGGGCTTGCGCGCTGTGTGCTGCTACCAGATGGACCTATTGGCTAATTTCCACCCGTTCCGTCAGTTCCGGGAGTTTCGGGGTGTGAGCAGTCCTAGAACCCGGTAGAGAGAATCCGACGCCGGTGAGGCCATAACACAGGGAGTGATGGGATCTTTGGCATACAAGACAAATTTCACACTCTAACACACATGCTATGGCATACCATGGGACTTGGTGGGATTCAGACGCTCCGGAGCCCCTCTCCGGTGAAACCCTAGACCCGATGTAGAAAAAGACGGAACTGCCGT
This sequence comes from Alopecurus myosuroides, assembly GCA_028641055.1. Taxonomy (NCBI): domain Eukaryota; kingdom Viridiplantae; phylum Streptophyta; class Magnoliopsida; order Poales; family Poaceae; genus Alopecurus; species Alopecurus myosuroides. The sequence continues at coordinate 738,728,959 of CM054057.1, forward strand.
CTTGGCCCCTCTACGTGAGCCGAAAGGGGGTAGCAAAGTGGAACTAGTTGCTTTGTTCTGTCATTTTAGGCCCAAGTAACACCCAAGAAAATGGTAGGGCCGACCTATTGGCTAGGTTCCACCCGTTCCGTCAGTTCCGGGAGTTTCGGGGTGTGAGCAGTCCTGGAACCCGGAAGAGAGAATCCGACACCGGTGAGGCCATAACACAGGGAGTGATGGGATCTTTGGAATTAAAGACACATGGCACACTCTAACACACATCGTATGGAATACCATGGGACTTGGTGGGATTCAGACGCTCCGGAGCCCCTCTACGGTGAAACCCTAGACCCGCTGGAGAAAAGGACGGAACTGCCTTCCTAGCCCCTCTACGTGAGCCGGAAGGAGGTAGCAAAGTGAAACTAGTTGCTTGGTTGTGTCATTTTAGGCCCAAGGAACACCCAAGACAATGGTAGGGCCGACCTATTGGCGATTTTCCTCCCGTTCCGTCAGTTACGGGAGTTTCAGGGTGTCAGCAGTCCTGGAACCCGGAAGAGAGAATCCGACGCCGGTGAGGCCATAACACAGGGAGTGATGGTATCTTTGGCATCCAAGATACATGGCACACTCTAACACACATGTTATGGCATACCATGGTACTTGGTGGGATTCAGACGCTCCGGAGCCCCTCTCCGTTGAAACCCTAGCCCCGCTATAGAAAATGATGGAATTGCCGTCCTGGCCCCTCTACGTGAGCCGGAAGAGGGTATCAAAGTGGAACTAGTTGCTTGGTTGTGTCATGTTAGGCCCAAGGAACACCCAAGACAATGGTAGGGCCCGCCTATTGGCAAGGTTCTCCCAGTTCCGTCAGTTCCGGGAGTTCCGGGGTGTGAGCAGTCTTGGAACCCAGAATAGAGCATCCGACGCCGGTGAGGCCATAACAAAGGGAGTGATGGGATCTTTGGCATCCAAGACACATTTAACACTCTAACACACATGGTATGACATACCATGGTACTTGGTGGGATTCAGAAGCTCTGGAGCCCCTCTCCGGTGAAACCCTAGCCCCGCTGTAGAAAAAGACGGAACTGCCGTCCTGGCCCCTCTACGTGAGCCCGAAGGGGTAGCAAAGTGGAACTAGTTTCTTGGTTGTGTCATTTTAGGCCCAAGGAACACCCAAGACAATAGTAGGGACGACCTATTGGCAAGGTTCCCCCCGTTCCGTCAGTTGCGGGAGTTTCAGGTTGTGAGTAGTCCTCGAACCCGGAAGAGAGAATCCGACGCCGGCGAGGCCACAACACAGGGAGTGATGGGATATTTTGAATAAAAGACACATGTAACACTCTAAAACACATGGTATGGAATACCATGGTACTTGGTGGGATTCAGACGCTCCGGAGCCCCTCTCCGTTGAAACCCTAGCCCCGCTGTAGAAAAAGACGGAACTGCCGTCCTGGCCCCTCTACGTGAGCCGGAAGGGAGTAGCAAAGTGGAACTAGTTTCTTGGTTGTGTCATGTTAGTCCCAAGGAACACCCAAGACAATGTTAGGGCCCGCCTATTGGCAAGGTTCCCCCCGTTCCGTGAGTTCCGGGAGTTTTGTGGTGTGAGCAGTCCTGGAACCCGGAAGAGAGAATCCGACGCCGGTGAGGCCATAACACAGGGAGTGATGGAATCTTTGGCATCCAAGACACATGTAACACTCTAACACACATGTTATGGAATACCATGGTACTTGGTGGGATTCAGACGCTCCGGAGCCCCTCTCCGTTGAAACCCTAGCCCCGTTGTAGAAAAAGACGGAACTACCGTCCTAGCTCCTCTACGTGAGCCTGAAGGGGGTAGCAAAGTAGAACTAGTTACTTGGTTGTGTCATGTTAGGCCCAAGTAACACCCAAGATGATGGTAGGTCCCACCTATTGGCAAGGTTCCCCCCGTTTCATCATGTAACATCCCAAGTATGAAAAATAGCCATTAGAATGTTTGCTCTCTATTATTTTATGTTTTGCATCATGACATCATGTTCCTTGCATTTGTTTTGCTTGTTTTCCATTTGTTTTCCTCTGTTTTCATTTGTTTTCCAATTGTTTTCCTTTGTTTTCCTTTGTTTTCAATTTGAATTTCAAACCAAATTGCAAACCTTTTGTTTCATACTTGTGATGTTACAATTTCCAAAATGATATTTCAAAGCAAAAAAATCAATTGTTTCCATTAAAGTTGTGATTTCAAAACTGTTGATTTCTGTTTTCTATCAAGAATTCACTTAATACCAAACCCTTTTCAAATTCAATTAATTTCCAAAACAGCAACCCTTTTGAAAATTATGAAAATGACAAAACAATTCCATCATTTGTTTCCATTAAACCTTAAGGTTCAAACTATTAAAATTGGCTTTTAATAACTCACTTAATTCAAATTGCTTCCAAATCCAAATCACATTTTCCCAAATAGCAACCTTTTGGAATTAATGATAATTACAACACATTTCTAATCCTTTTGTTTCAATTAAATTATAAGGATCAAACTATTTAAGTGTTGTTTTTAATAAATCACTTAATCTCAATTTTCATTCAAAGTTCAACCAATTTACAACCATCAAAATATTTTGAAATATTTGGAACCCCAAGCTTGCACATGTTGCTATTCCAATAAGGAGTTGTTACAAAAATTTCCCTAAAAATTTCTAACCCAAAAACCCTCATTCTCTTCCTATTTCTATTCAGCAAAAAAAAAATATAATAGAACAAAAAGAATAAAACAAAAGGGAGAGAGAGAGCACCAAGGCCCAGCCAAAATTTTCCCCTAGGCCCATACCCCCCCACCTCGCTTTCTTCTTCCTCTGCACGGTCTCCATCCAAGCACACCACGTATGCAGAGCAGAGCAGGCAACGGCTGCCACTCCCACCCCCCTATAACTCTAGGCCCCGATGCTCTCCCCTCTGCCCTAATTTTCTTTCTCTCCCTCCTCCTCTATCGCCCCCGCCTCCATCTTCCCTCTGCTCTCTCCTCTCTGTAACTACTGAACCTCCACCCGAAAATCCCCTCCGTTTCCTCCGGTGATCGCCGGCGTGAGAGCCCCCCTCCGGCCAAGGGAGGCACGGGAATGGAATCCCCGTGCATCCCTCTACCTCTCCACCCCCGCGGCGAGGGCCGGGAGGGCTCAGGGCGCCGCCGCCGTCAAGGTTCCCGCCGGCCGCTGCACCTGCTCCGCCCCGATCTCTCCTCCGCCTCCGCTCGATGTGAGCCCCTCGACCCCCCTTCCTTCCCTCTCCTCTACCCCCCCTCTGCACCACACACCCCCACAGCAACCACGGCCACCGCGCGGGCCACCGCGAGAGCCGCCGCTGCCGGCGACCGTGAGGTCTCCGTCGAGGTGCAGAAGCCCGAACCTGCAAGGTTCAGTTAAATAGATTCAGTTAACCCACTGTTTCTGAACCATATTCCCCCCACTACCCTCTTCCTGTCACGAAACACAGCTCCACCCCACTGGTTAACCCCCTTGTGATCAAGCCTCAGGTCCAGGGTTCGAACCCCCAAAGCCACACCCTTTTATTTCTGTTTTTCTTTTTCTGCCCGAATTTCAGAAACAGAGATCTGAGGCATTAACTCTAAAATCAATATAAAATTGAATATTGCTCCAATTTGAATGATTCAAGTTTCTGTGGATTCAAATTTTTGTGCTCTTTCTACTAGTAACAAAATTGCAACATGTTTCTGTAATACTTTTTGCCCTAAATAATTAATTACTGAAAATGCAATAAAAATTGGAAACTGTGGAATTTCATAACTTGAGTTTGGTTCATCCAATTTAAGCAAACTTGGGTTCTAAAAATTTGTCTTAACAAACTCTACACATTGGTATTTTATTTGGTCACAATTGAATTAATTTTGAGCATGTTTCCCTCTGTTTACTAAAAATGGCAGAATAAGAATGATTATGGAAAATTGCATAATAAATTCAATAATAACCCAAAAATTATGTTTAATAACTCAAAATGTTCAGTGAAACATTTGCTACATGTTTTCAACCGTTTCAATGCAATTTGTTTATTGTTTTGAATATTTTAAATTGGTGCAATATTTGAATTCTTGTTTAATTCACTTAATTTTGCAAAAATCATAACTTGGGCATAAAAATTCCAAATTCCACAAACTAAATATTTTTTCCAATCAACTTTTCATGTACTTTCCAAATATCAACTTTGTTTACTATTTTGAATAATTTAAATTGCTGAAAACAACTGTTTCTTAATTATTGCATTTAAAATTGCCAAAATTAATAACTTGCTCATTTTAAATCCATTTTCCACAAATAAAATATGTTTTCCATGCTAAATTAAACCACCTTTCCAAATATAAAATTTGTTCCATGTTTTGAATAATTAAAATTGGTTAAATGATTTAAACCTTGTTTAAATCCTTTAAAATTGTTAAATTCATAACTTGGTCAAATAAAATTCCTTTTGAACATATAAAATATGTTTTCCAACCATAAAAGTATAAACTTTTGAAATATGAATTTGTTTTAATGTTTTGAAAAAATAAAAAATTCAAATAAGTTCATGTTTGAATTAAATTCATTTAATTCTTGCTTAAACTTGTTTAATTCATAAATAATTTATTTGAAATCCTTTTTCAACAAGTGAAACATGTATTCCACCTAAAATTGTGTGTTCTTATCAAATATGAACTTTGCTATCTATTTTGAACAATTAAAATTGGTGAAAACAACAAATGCTTGTGTAAAACCTTTAAGGAACCAAAATTTCTTAACCTAATCAATAAAATTCCAAAATTGGTAAACCTTATTTCCAATTGATTCTATTGTTGTTATTTTTCTGTTTTCCTCATCCATGCATCATGCTAATGCACTTACACATGTTGATTAGTTGTAAAAAACTTATTTCAACCATAATTCATGGGCTTTCCATATGCAATCCAATTGCATATGGGTCCATTTAAACATGTTATCCTGTCAACTAGTTTATTTCTATGCATCAATTAAATGGTCATGCATCATCCCATGTTTGTGCACTATGCCATGATATTGATTGTTTGTCTCTCTGCGTTGTTTGTTTGCTTCTTCTCGGATACACGACGACGTTGAGACCGATGATACTTACGACACCCCTTCTGAGGAGTAGCTCAGTACCACGCTGCTGAGTTTGCAGGCAAGTATTCACTCACATGAACCACTTTGTTCCTTTCAACATTGGTTACCGATACTTTCCGTTGTCTATTCTGCTAGCCCTATGAATTGTTGATTCTGTTACGAACCTATCACATGTATTCCATAACCCTGATATTGCCTCACCTCCACTCCCATAACCCCGTTGTTTGAGCCGTGTCTTACTAGCATGCTTAGGGTTGTTTTGCTCGAGTCTGTTACCCGTTACTTTCTGTTACTATTTCATTATGTTCTGGGGCTCGATGTTAAACAACAACCTGTTAATTTTGAGGTAATAATAATTTGCTGATAAGGCACCGGCAGGAGGCCCGGCGTGGTTTTGAGGCCTGCTAGTGTCGACCCTAATTAGGAAGAGGGTCTTGTCTACTGATCCATGATGAGCGCACTAACCGCATGTGGGAAGCGAGTATGGGCGCCCCCCTCAATTTGATTCGATTCGCATCTCGTCCAAATCGCCACACTTAGTTCGGGCTTTCCATTTGATGCATGCATGTGCAGGTGCGAACCCTTGGCGCCAGGGTGGAACTTTTGTAGTCGGCATTTAGGGAGGCGTGGTCTTAGAGTGCTATGAGGGTCCCCTTTTCTTCGTGGGGCTCGATTAGCCGCGCACGCACAGCATGTGGTTCTTTGGGCTTGATGCGAAGAAGAGTTGAGTTGTGTTGAGTGCCGCTTGGTGGGTTAGCTCCCCGCCTGGCGGGTCATTCTTACGTGTACGGCCAAATTGGTGCATCCCTGCAGGGTTAAATCTTCTCGATAAGCCGTGTTTTCCGCGGTTATGGATTACTTGGTGAAAGTACTGGCTAACAAGTACTCAGAACAACTTACACCTAACTAATGATAACCTGACTAGTAATAGTCTTATTGACACAATAACTTGAACCATCATTAATCCAACTGAGTGAGTTATCCTCGGATTGCTTCTTTGGATAAGGGGCGAGATCCAGGATGGGTTTGTTTGGAGTTAGTTGGTAGTTGGTTACGATACGCTATCTTATCCCTTTCTGATAGCCGGAAGTTGTAGCATGTTTCTGTAGTTGGTTAGAGCAGCCAGTTGCAGCATCTTTTATATCCCCTTTCTTCCGTTGAACCCAAAGCATCTGTGCTTGGTGTTGACGGGTTACACTTTGGTGAACTGTGAGTCTTGCTTGCCAGTACGTTTATGTACTGACCCCTTTGGGGCTGTGGTTTCCGCAGACTACGTTTCCAAGGATCCCCATGGTGGCTACTACGTGGAGTATGACGAGACTGCTGACGAGTAGATAGCGGACCCGGGCAGGATCCGAGACTTCGTGGATGGGCTCCGTCTTTTCGTTTCCGGCCTCTTAGGCCTACATGGATCTTTTCTGTACTCAGACATGTTGAATGCTTCCGCTGTGATGTAATGATGTTATGTTGGGACATGTGTCCTCTGGATGAATGTATTTGCTATCTCTGCTCTAGTGAGAGCTATTTGCAACTTATTTCCATCTTTTGTGTCGTAGAGATCTGTTGTGATCAATTGTTCAAATGCCGTTGACGTACCCTGTGTGTATGTTTTGAAGTACGTCAACGGAAGTATCTGGATTTCTACGGGATGGTTTGCGCAGACGATGAATAGTAAGAGAATGGTTGTCACACGTTTACGTGTTGGCCTGCTCATATTGAGATGCAGGTGCCGGTATGCCCCGTAAGCCATTTATCTACTGTTTAACGGACTGTGAGTATCCCCTAGAAGTCCGGGTGCGACACATCAGTTTCGGGAGTTTCGGGTTGTGAGCAGTCCTGGAAACCGGAAGAGAGAATCTGACGTCGGTGAGGCCATAACACAAGGAGTGATGGGATCTTTGGAATCCAAGACACATGTAACACTCTAAAACACATGGTATGGCATACCATGGCACTTCGTGGGATTCAGACGCTCCGGAGCGCCTCTCCGTTGAAACCCTAGCCCCGCTGTAGAAAAAGACGGAACTGCCGTCCTGGCCCCTCTACGTGAGCCGGAAGGGGGTAGCAAAGTGGAACTAGTTTCTTGGTTGTGTCATCTTAGGCCCAAGGAACACCCAAGACAATGGTATGGACCACCTATTGGAAAGTTTCGCCCCGTTCTGTCAGTTCCGGGAGTTTCGGGGTGTGAGCAGTCCTGGAACCCGGAAGAGACAATCTGACGCCGGTGAGGCCATAACACGGGGAGTGATGGGGTATTTGGCATCCAAGACACATGGAACACTCTAACACACATGGTATGTCATACAATGGGACTTGTGGGATTCAGACGCTCCGGAGCCCCTCTCCGGTGAAACCCTAGACCCGCTGTAGAAAAAGACGGAACTGCCGTCCTGGCCCCTCAACGTGAGCCGGAAGGGGGTAGCAAAGTGGAACTAGTTGCTTGGTTGTGTCATGTTAGGCCCAAGGAACACCCAAGACAATGTTAGGGCCCACCTATTGGCAAGGTTCCCCCCGTTCCGTCAGTTCCGGGAGTTTCGGGGTGTGAGCAGCCCTGGACCCCGGAAGTGAGAATCCGACGCCGGCGAGGCCATAACACAGGGAGTGATGGGATCTTTGGCATCCAAGACACATGGCACACTCTAACACACATGGTATGGCATACCATGGGACTTGGTGGGATTCAGACGCTCCGGAGCCCCTCTCCGGTGAAACCCTAGACCCGCTGGGAAAAAGACGGAACTGCCGTCCTGGCCCCTCTACGTGAGCCGGAAGGGGGTAGAAAAGTCAAACTAGTTGCTTGGTTGTGTCATGTTATTCCCAAGGAACACCCAAGACAATGGTAGGGCCCACCTACTGGCTAATTTCCCCCCGTTCCGTCAGTTCCGAGAGTTTCGGGGTGTGAGCAGTCCTAGAACCCGGAAGAGAGAATCCGACGCCGGTGAGGCCATAACACAGGGAGTGATGGGATCTTTGTCATACAAGAAACATTTCACACTCTAACACACATGCTATGGAATACCTTGGGACTTGGTGGGATTCAGACGCTCCGGAGCCCCTCTCCGGTGAAACCCTAGACCCGCTGTAGAAAAAGACGGAATTGCGGTCCTGGCCCATCTACGTGAGCCGAAAGGGGGTAGAAAAGTGTAACTAGTTGCTTTGTTGTGTCATGTTAGGACCAAGGAACACCCAAGACAATGGTAGGGCCCACCTATTGGCGAGTTTCCTCCCGTTCCGTCAGTTCCGGGAGTTTCGGGGTGTAAGCAGTGCTAGAACCCGGAAGAGAGAATCCGACGCCGTGAGCCATAACACAGGGAGTGATGGGATCTTTGGAATTCAAGACACATGGCACACTCTAACACACATGGTATGGAATAACATGGGACTTGGTGGGATTCAGACGCTCCGGAGCCCCTCTCCGGTGAAACCCTAGACCCGCTGGAGAAAAAGACGGAACTGCCTTCCTGGCCCCTCTACGTGAGCCGGAAGAGGGTAGCAAGTGCAACTAGTTGCTTGGTTTTGTCATTTTAGGCCCAAGGAACACCCAAGACAATGGTAGGGCCCACCTATTGGCGTTTCCTCCCGTTCCGTCAGTTTCCGGAGTTTCAGGGTGTGAGCAGTCCTGGAACCCGGAAGAGAGAATCCGACGCCGTGAGGCCATAACACAGGGAGTGATGGGATATTTGGCATCCAAGATACATGGCACACTCTAACACACATGTTATGGCATACCATGGTACTTGGTGGGATTCAGACGCTCCGGAACCCCTCTCCGTTGAAACCCTAGCCCCGCTGTAGAAAATGATGGAATTGCCGTCCTGGCCCCTCTACGTGAGCCGGAAGAGGTAGTAAAGTGGAACTAGTTGTTTGTTTGTGTCATGTTAGGCCCAAGGAACACCCAAGAAAATGGTAGGGCCCGCCAATTGGCAAGGTTCTCCCAGTTCTGTCAGTTCCGGGAGTTTCGGGGTGTGAGCAGTCTTGGAACCCGGAAGAGAGAATCCGACGCCGGTGAGGCCATAACACAGGGAGTGATGGTATCTTTGGCATCCAAGACACAGGTAACACTCTAACACACAGTGTATGACATACCATGGTACTTGTGGGATTCAGACGGTCCGGAGCCCCTCTCCGGTGAAACCCTAGCCCCGTTGTAGAAAAAGACGGAACAGTCGTCCTCGCCCCTCTACGTGAGCCGGAAGGGTAGCAAAGTGGAACTAGTTTCTTGGTGTTGTGTCATTTTAGGCCCAAGGAACACCCAAGACAATGTTAGGGCCCACCTATTGGCAAGGTTCCTCCCCGTTACTCAGTTCCAGGAGTTTCGGGGTGTGAGCATCCTGGAACCCAGAAGAGAGAATCCGACGCTGGTGAGGCCATAACACGGGAGTGATGGTTATTTGGCATCCAATACATATGAAACACTCTAACACAAATGTATGGCATAACATGGTACTTGGTGGGATTCAGACGCTCGGAGCCCCTCTCCGTGAAACCCAGACCCGCTGTAGAAAATGACGGAACTGCCGTCCTGGCCCCTCTACGTGAGCCGGAAGGGGTAGCAAAGTGGAACTAGTTTCTTGGTTGTGTGATTTTAGGCCCAAGGAACACCCAAGACAATACCATTGTACTTGGTGGGATTCAGACGCTCCGGAGCCCCTCTCCGTTGAAACTCTAGCCCCGCTGTAGAAAAAGACGGAACTGCCGTCCTGGCCCCTCTACGTGAGCCGGAAGGGGTAGCAAAGTGGAACTAGTTTCTTGGTTGTGTCATGTTAGGCACAAGGAACACCCAAGACAATGGTAGGGCCCACCTATTGGCGAGTTTCCTCCCGTTCCGTCAGTTCCGGGAGTTTCAGGGTGTGAGCAGTCCTGGAACCCGGAAGAGAGAATCCGACGCCAGTGAGGCCATAACACAGGGAGTGATGGGATCTTTGGCATCCAAGATACATGGCACACACTAACACACATGTTATGGCATACCATGGTACTTGGTGGGATTCAGACGCACCGGAACCCCTCTCCGTTGAAACCCTAGCCCCGCTTTAGAAAATAATGGAATTGCCGTCCTGGCCCCTCTACGTGAGCCGGAAGGGGTAGCAAAGTGGAACTAGTTGTTTGTTTGTGTCATGTTAGGCGCAAGGAACACCCAAGAAAATGGTAGGGCCCGCCTATTGGAAAGGTTCTCCCAGTTCCGTCAGTTCCGGGAGTTTGGGGTGTGAGCAGTCTTGGAACCCGGAAGAGAGAATCTGACGCCGTGAGGCCATAACACAGGGAGTGATGGTATCTTGGCATCCAAGACACATGTAACACTCTAACACACATGGTATGACATACCAAGGTACTTGGTGGGATTCAGACGGTCCGGAGCCCCTGTCCGGTGAAACCCTAGCCCCGCCGTAGAAAAAGACGGAACTGTCGTCCTCGCCCCTCTACGTGAGCCGGAAGGGGTAGCAAAGTGGAACTAGATACTTGGTTGTGTCATTTCAGGCCCAAGAAACACCCAATACAATGTTAGGGCCCACCTATTTGGCAAGGTTCCTCCCCGTTACGTCAGTTCCGGGAGTTTCGGGGGTGTGAGGAGTCCTGGAACCCAGAAGAGAGAATCCGACGCTGGTGAGGCCATAACACGGGAGTGATGGGATATTGGCATCAAATACACATGAAACACTCTAACAAAAATGGTTGGCATAACATGGTACTTGGTGGGATTCAACGCTCCGGAGCCCCTCTCCGGTGAAACCCTAGACCCGTTGTAGAAAATGATGGAACTGCCGTCCTGGCCCCTCTACGTGAGCCGGAAGGGGAGCAAAGTGGAACTAGTTTCTTGGTTGTGTCATTTTAGGCCCAAGGAACACCCAAGACAATGCCATCTACTTGGTGGGATTCAGACGCTCCGGAGCCCCTCTCCGTTGAAACTCTAGCCCCGCTGTAGAAAAAGACGGAACTGCCGTCCTGGCCCCTCTACGTGAGCCGGAAGGGGGTAGCAAAGTGGAACTAGTTTCTTTGTTGTGTCATTTTAGGCCCAAGGGACACCCAAGACAATGGTAGGGCCCACCTATTGGCAAGTTTCCCCCCCCTTCCTTCATTCCGGGAGTTTTGTGTGTGAGCAGTCCTGGAACCCGGAAGAGAGAATCCGACGCGGTGAGGCCATAACACAGGGAGTGATGGGATCTTTAGCATCCCAGACACATGGAACACTATAACACACATGTTATGGCATACCATGGTACTTGGTGGGATTCAGACGCTCCGGAGCCCCTCTCCGTTGAAACCCTAGCCCCGTTGTAGAAAAAGACGGAACTGTCGTCCTGCCTCCTCTACATGAGCCGGAAGGGGGTAGCAAAGTAGAACTAGTTACTTGGCTGTGTCATGTTAGGCCCAAGGAACACCCAAGACAATGGTAGGTCCCACCTATTGGCAAGGTTCCCCCCGTTCCGTCAGTTCCGGGAGTTTCCGGGCGTGAGCAGTCCTAGAAACCGGAAGAGAGAATTTGACGCCGGTGAGGCCATAACACAGGAAGTGATGGCATCTTTGGCATCCAAGACACATGGCACACTCTAACAAACATTTTATGGCATACCATGGTAATTGGTGGGATTCAGACGCTCCAGAGCCCCTCTCTATTTAAACCCTAGCCCCGTTATAGAAAAAGACGGAACTGCCGTCCTGGCCCCTCTACGTGAGCCGGAAGGGGTAGAAAAGTGGAACTAGTTTCTTGGTTGTGTCATGTTAGGCCCAAGTAACACCCAAGACAATGGTAGGGACCACCTATTGGCAAGTTTCGCCCCGTTCTGTTAGTTCCGGGAGTTTCGGGGCGTGAGCAGTCCTGGAACCCGGAAGAGACAATCCGACGCCGGTGAGGCCATAACACGGGGAGTGATGGGGTCTTTGGTATCCAAGACACATGGAACACTATAACACACATGGTATGTCATACCATGGGACTTGGTGGGATTCAGATGCTCCGGAGCCCCTCTCCGGTAAAACCCTAGACCCGCAGTAGAAAAAGACGGAACTGCCGTCCTGGCCCCTCAACGTGAGCCGGAAGGGGGTAGAAAAGTGGAACTAGTTGCTTGGTTGTGTCATGTTAGGCCCAAGGAACACCCAAGACAATGTTAGGTCCCACCTATTGGCAAGGTTCCCCCCGTTCCGTCAGTTCCGGGAGTTTCGGGGTGTGAGCAGCGCTGGAACCCGGAAGAGAGAATCCGACGCCGGCGAGGCCATAACACATGCTATGGAATACCTTGGGACTTGGTGGGATTCAGACGCTCCGGAGCCCCTCTCCGGTGAAACCCTAGACCCGCTGTAGAAAAAGACGGAATTGCGGTCCTGGCCCATCTACGTGAGCCGAAAGGGGGTAGAAAAGTGTAACTAGTTGCTTTGTTGTGTCATGTTAGGACCAAGGAACACCCAAGACAATGGTAGGGCCCACCTATTGGCGAGTTTCCTCCCGTTCCGTCAGTTCCGGGAGTTTCGGGGTGTAAGCAGTGCTAGAACCCGGAAGAGAGAATCCGACGCCGGTGAGGCCATAACACAGGGAGTGATGGGATCTTTGGAATTCAAGACACATGGCACACTCTAACACACATGGTATGGAATAACATGGGACTTGGTGGGATTCAGACGCTCCGGAGCCCCTCTCCGGTGAAACCCTAGACCCGCTGGAGAAAAAGACGGAACTGCCTTCCTGGCCCCTCTACGTGAGCCGGAAGAGGGTAGCAAAGTGCAACTAGTTGCTTGGTTGTGTCATTTTAGGCCCAAGGAACACCCAAGACAATGGTAGGGCCCACCTATTGGCGAGTTTCCTCCCGTTCCGTCAGTTCCGGGAGTTTCAGGGTGTGAGCAGTCCTGGAACCCGGAAGAGAGAATCCGACGCCGGTGAGGCCATAACACAGGGAGTGATGGGATATTTGGCATCCAAGATACATGGCACACTCTAACACACATGTTATGGCATACCATGGTACTTGGTGGGATTCAGACGCTCCGGAACCCCTCTCCGTTGAAACCCTAGCCCCGCTGTAGAAAATGATGGAATTGCCGTCCTGGCCCCTCTACGTGAGCCGGAAGAGGGTAGTAAAGTGGAACTAGTTGTTTGTTTGTGTCATGTTAGGCCCAAGGAACACCCAAGAAAATGGTAGGGCCCGCCAATTGGCAAGGTTCTCCCAGTTCTGTCAGTTCCGGGAGTTTCGGGGTGTGAGCAGTCTTGGAACCCGGAAGAGAGAATCCGACGCCGGTGAGGCCATAACACAGGGAGTGATGGTATCTTTGGCATCCAAGACACAGGTAACACTCTAACACACAGTGTATGACATACCATGGTACTTGGTGGGATTCAGACGGTCCGGAGCCCCTCTCCGGTGAAACCCTAGCCCCGTTGTAGAAAAAGACGGAACAGTCGTCCTCGCCCCTCTACGTGAGCCGGAAGGGGTAGCAAAGTGGAACTAGTTTCTTGGTTGTGTCATTTTAGGCCCAAGGAACACCCAAGACAATGTTAGGGCCCACCTATTGGCAAGGTTCCTCCCCGTTACGTCAGTTCCAGGAGTTTCGGGGGTGTGAGCAGTCCTGGAACCCAGAAGAGAGAATCCGACGCTGGTGAGGCCATAACACGGGAGTGATGGGTTATTTGGCATCCAATACATATGAAACACTCTAACACAAATGTTATGGCATAACATGGTACTTGGTGGGATTCAGACGCTCCGGAGCCCCTCTCCGGTGAAACCCTAGACCCGCTGTAGAAAATGACGGAACTGCCGTCCTGGCCCCTCTACGTGAGCCGGAAGGGGTAGCAAAGTGGAACTAGTTTCTTGGTTGTGTGATTTTAGGCCCAAGGAACACCCAAGACAATACCATTGTACTTGGTGGGATTCAGACGCTCCGGAGCCCCTCTCCGTTGAAACTCTAGCCCCGCTGTAGAAAAAGACGGAACTGCCGTCCTGGCCCCTCTACGTGAGCCGGAAGGGGTAGCAAAGTGGAACTAGTTTCTTGGTTGTGTCATGTTAGGCACAAGGAACACCCAAGACAATGGTAGGGCCCACCTATTGGCGAGTTTCCTCCCGTTCCGTCAGTTCCGGGAGTTTCAGGGTGTGAGCAGTCCTGGAACCCGGAAGAGAGAATCCGACGCCAGTGAGGCCATAACACAGGGAGTGATGGGATCTTTGGCATCCAAGATACATGGCACACACTAACACACATGTTATGGCATACCATGGTACTTGGTGGGATTCAGACGCACCGGAACCCCTCTCCGTTGAAACCCTAGCCCCGCTTTAGAAAATAATGGAATTGCCGTCCTGGCCCCTCTACGTGAGCCGGAAGAGGGTAGCAAAGTGGAACTAGTTGTTTGTTTGTGTCATGTTAGGCGCAAGGAACACCCAAGAAAATGGTAGGGCCCGCCTATTGGAAAGGTTCTCCCAGTTCCGTCAGTTCCGGGAGTTTTGGGGTGTGAGCAGTCTTGGAACCCGGAAGAGAGAATCTGACGCCGGTGAGGCCATAACACAGGGAGTGATGGTATCTTTGGCATCCAAGACACATGTAACACTCTAACACACATGGTATGACATACCAAGGTACTTGGTGGGATTCAGACGGTCCGGAGCCCCTCTCCGGTGAAACCCTAGCCCCGCCGTAGAAAAAGACGGAACTGTCGTCCTCGCCCCTCTACGTGAGCCGGAAGGGGTAGCAAAGTGGAACTAGATACTTGGTTGTGTCATTTCAGGCCCAAGAAACACCCAATACAATGTTAGGGCCCACCTATTGGCAAGGTTCCTCCCCGTTACGTCAGTTCCGGGAGTTTCGGGGGTGTGAGGAGTCCTGGAACCCAGAAGAGAGAATCCGACGCTGGTGAGGCCATAACACGGGAGTGATGGGATATTTGGCATCAAATACACATGAAACACTCTAACAAAAATGGTATGGCATAACATGGTACTTGGTGGGATTCAGACGCTCCGGAGCCCCTCTCCGGTGAAACCCTAGACCCGTTGTAGAAAATGATGGAACTGCCGTCCTGGCCCCTCTACGTGAGCCGGAAGGGGTAGCAAAGTGGAACTAGTTTCTTGGTTGTGTCATTTTAGGCCCAAGGAACACCCAAGACAATGCCATCTTACTTGGTGGGATTCAGACGCTCCGGAGCCCCTCTCCGTTGAAACTCTAGCCCCGCTGTAGAAAAAGACGGAACTGCCGTCCTGGCCCCTCTACGTGAGCCGGAAGGGGGTAGCAAAGTGGAACTAGTTTCTTTGTTGTGTCATTTTAGGCCCAAGGGACACCCAAGACAATGGTAGGGCCCACCTATTGGCAAGTTTCCCCCCGTTCCTTCAGTTCCGGGAGTTTTGTGGTGTGAGCAGTCCTGGAACCCGGAAGAGAGAATCCGACGCGGTGAGGCCATAACACAGGGAGTGATGGGATCTTTAGCATCCCAGACACATGGAACACTATAACACACATGTTATGGCATACCATGGTACTTGGTGGGATTCAGACGCTCCGGAGCCCCTCTCCGTTGAAACCCTAGCCCCGTTGTAGAAAAAGACGGAACTGTCGTCCTGCCTCCTCTACATGAGCCGGAAGGGGGTAGCAAAGTAGAACTAGTTACTTGGCTGTGTCATGTTAGGCCCAAGGAACACCCAAGACAATGGTAGGTCCCACCTATTGGCAAGGTTCCCCCCGTTCCGTCAGTTCCGGGAGTTTCCGGGCGTGAGCAGTCCTAGAAACCGGAAGAGAGAATTTGACGCCGGTGAGGCCATAACACAGGAAGTGATGGCATCTTTGGCATCCAAGACACATGGCACACTCTAACAAACATTTTGGCATACCATGTAATTGGTGGGATTCAGACGCTCCAGAGCCCCTCTCTATTTAAACCCTAGCCCCGTTATAGAAAAAGACGGAACTGCCGTCCTGGCCCCTCTACGTGAGCCGGAAGGGGGTAGAAAAGTGGAACTAGTTTCTTGGTTGTGTCATGTTAGGCCCAAGTAACACCCAAGACAATGGTAGGGACCACCTATTGGCAAGTTTCGCCCCGTTCTGTTAGTTCCGGGAGTTTCGGGGCGTGAGCAGTCCTGGAACCCGGAAGAGACAATCCGACGCCGGTGAGGCCATAACACGGGGAGTGATGGGGTCTTTGGTATCCAAGACACATGGAACACTATAACACACATGGTATGTCATACCATGGGACTTGGTGGGATTCAGATGCTCCGGAGCCCCTCTCCGGTAAAACCCTAGACCCGCAGTAGAAAAAGACGGAACTGCCGTCCTGGCCCCTCAACGTGAGCCGGAAGGGGGTAGAAAAGTGGAACTAGTTGCTTGGTTGTGTCATGTTAGGCCCAAGGAACACCCAAGACAATGTTAGGTCCCACCTATTGGCAAGGTTCCCCCCGTTCCGTCAGTTCCGGGAGTTTCGGGGTGTGAGCAGCGCTGGAACCCGGAAGAGAGAATCCGACGCCGGCGAGGCCATAACACAGGGAGTGATGGCATATTTGGCATCCAAGACACATGGCACACTCTAACACACATGGTATGGAATACCATGGGACTTGGTGGGATTCAGACGCTCCGGAGCTCCTCTCCAGTGAAACCCTAGACCAGTTGGGAAAAAGACGGAACTGCCGTCCTGGCCCCTCTACGTGAGCCGGAAGGGGGTAGCAAAGTAAAACTAGTTGCTTGGTTGTGTCATGTTATTCCCAAGGAACACCCAAGACAATGGTATGGCCCACCTATTGGCTAATTTCCCCCCATTCAGTCAGTTCCGGGAGTTTCGGGGTGTGAGCAGTCCTAGAACCCGGAAGAGAGAATCCGACGCCGGTGAGGCCATAATACAGGGAGTGATGGGATCTTTGTCATAAAAGACACATTTCACACTCTAACACACATTCTATGGCATACCATGGGACTTGGTGGGATTCAGACGCTCCGGAGCCCCTCTCCGGTGAAACCCTAGACCCACTATAGAAAAAGACGAAACTGCCGTCCTGGCCCATCTACGTGAGCCGAAAGGGGGTAGAAAAGTGTAACTAGTTGCTTTGTTGTGTCATGTTAGGCCCAAGGAACACCCAAGACAATTGTAGGGCCGACCTATTGGCTAGGTTCCACCCGTTCCCTCAGTTCCGGGAGTTTCGGGGTGTGAGCAGTGCTGGAACCCGGAAGAGAGAATCCGACGCCGGTGAGGCCATAACACAGGGAGTGATGGGATCTTTGGCATTGAAGACACATGTCACACTCTAACACACATGGTATGGAATAACATGGGACTTGGTGGGATTCAGACGCTCCGGAGCCCCTCTCCGGTGAAACCCTAGACCCGCTGGAGAAAAAGACGGAACTGCCTTCCTGGCCCCTCTACGTGAGCCGGAAGGGGGTAGCAAAGTGCAACTAGTTTCTTGGTTGTGTCATTTTAGGCCCAAGGAACACCCAAGACAATGGTAGGTCCCACCTATTGGCGAGTTTCCTCCCGTTCCGTCAGTTCCGGGAGTTTCAGGGTGTGAGCAGTCCTGGAACCCAGAAGAGAGAATCCGACACCGGTGAGGCCATAACACAGGGAGTGATGGGATCTTTGGCATCCAAGATACATGGCACAATGTAACACACATGTTATGGAATACCATGGTACTTGGTGGGATTCAGACACTCCGGAACCCCTCTCCGTTGAAACCCTAGCCCCGCTGTAGAAAATGATGGAATTGCCGTCCTGGCCCCTCTACGTGAGCCGGAAGAGGGTAGCAAAGTGGAACTAGTTGTTTGGTTGTGTCATGTTAGGCCCAAGGAACACCCAAGAAAATGGTAGGGCCCGCCTATTGGCAAGGTTCTCCCAGTTCCGTCAGTTCCGGGAGTTTCGGGGTGTGAGCAGTCTTGGAACCCGGAAGAGAGAATCCGACGCCGGTGAGGCCATAACACAGGAGTGATAGGATATGTGGCATCCAATACACATGAAACACTCTAACACAAATGGTATGGAATAACATGGTACTTGGTGGGATTCAGATGCTCCTGAGCCCCTCTCCGGTGAAACCCTAGACCCGCTGTAGACAATGACGGAACTGCCGTCCTGGCCCCTCTACGTGAGCCGGAAGGGGGTATAAAAGTGGAACTAGTTTCTTGGTTGTGTCATCTTAGGTCCAAGGAACACCCAATACAATGGTAGGCCCCACCTATTGGCAAGGTTCCCCCTGTTCCGTGAGTTCCGGGAGTTTTGTGGTGTGAGCAGTCCTGGAACCCGGAAGAGAGAAACTGACGCCGGTGAGGCCATAACACAGGGAGTGATGGGATATTTGGCATCCAAGACACATGTAACAATCTAACACACATGTTATGTCATACCATGGTACTTGGTGGGATTCAGACACTCCGGAGCCCCTCTCCGTTGAAACCCTAGCCCCGTTGTAGAAAAAGACGGAACTACCGTAGCGTAGCTACGAAGGGGGTAGCAAAGTAGAAATAGTTACTTGGTTGTGTCATGTTAGGCCCAAGTAACACTCAAGACAATGGTAGGGCCCACCTATTTGCAAGGATCCTCCCGTTCCGTCAGTTCCGGGAGTTTCGGGTTGTGAGGAGTCCTGGAAACCGGAAGAGAGAATCTGACGCCGGTGAGGCCATAACACAAAGAGTGATGGGATCTTTGGAATCCAAGACACATCTAACACTCTAAAACACATGGTATGGCATACCATAGTACTTGGTGGGATTCAGACGCTCCGGAGCCCCTCTCCGTTGAAACCCTATCCCCGCTGTAGAAAAAGACGGAACTGCCGTCCTGACCCCTCTACGTGAGCCGGAAGGGGGTAGAAAAGCGTAAATAGTTTCTTGGTTGTGTCATTTTAGGCCCAAGGAACACCCAAGACAATGCCATCGTACTTGGTGGGATTCAGACGCTCCGGAGCCCCTCTCCGTTGAAACTCTAGCCCCGCTGTAGAAAAAGACGGAACTCTCGTCCTGGGCCCTCTACGTGAGCCGGAAGGGGGTAGCAAAGTGGAACTAGTTTCTTGGTTTTGTCATGTTAGGCCCAAGGAACACCCAAGACAATGGTAGGTCCCACCTATTGGCAAGTTTCCCCCCGTTCCGTCAGTTCCGGGAGTTTTGTGGTGTGAGCAGTCCTGGAACCCGGAAGAGAGAATCCGACGCCGGTGAGGCCATAACACAGGGAGTGATGGGATCTTTGGCATCCAAGACACATGGAACACTCTAACACACATGTTATGGCATACCATGTTTCTTGGTGGGATTCAGACGCTCCGGAGCCCCTCTCCGTTGAAACCCTAGCCCCGTTGTAGAAAAAGACGAAACTTCCGTCCTGGCTCCTCTACGTGAGCCGGAAGGGGGAAGCAAAGTAGAACTAGTTACTTGGTTGTGTCATGTTAGGCCCAAGTAACACCCAAGACAATGGTAGAGCCCACCTATTGGCAAGGTTCCCCCCGTTCCGTCAGTTCCGGGAGTTTCCGGGCGTGAGCGGTCCTAGAAACCGGAAGAGAGAATTTGACGCCGGTGAGGCCATAACACAGGAAGTGATGGCATATTTGGCATCCAAGAAACATGGAACACTCTAACACACATTGTATGGCATACCATGGTAATTGGTGGGATTCAGACGCTCCAGGGCCCCTCTCTATTTAAACCCTAGCCCCGTTGTAGAAAAAGACGAAACTGCCGTCCTGGCCCCTCTACGTGAGCCAGAAGGGGGTAGAAAAGTGGAAATAGTTTCTTGGTTGTGTCATGTTAGGCCCAAGGAACACCCAAGATAATGGTAGGGACCACCTATTGGCAAGGTTTGCCCCGTTCTGTCAGTTCCGGGAGTTTCGGTGTGTGAGCACTCCTGGAACATGGAAGAGACAATCCGACGCCGGTGAGGCCATAACACGGGGAGTGATGGGGTCTTTGGCATCCAAGACACATGGAACACTCTAAAACACATGTTATGTCATACCATGGGACTTGGTGGGATTCAGACGCTCCGGAGCCCCTCTCCGGTGAAACCCTAGACCCGCTGTAGAAAAAGACGGAACTGCCTTCTTGGCCCCTCTACGTGAGCAGGAAGGGGGTAGAAAAGTTGAACTAGTTGCTTGGTTGTGTCATGTTAGACCCAAGGAACACCGAAGACAATGGTAGGGCCCACCTATTGGCAAGGTTCCCCCCGTTCCGTCAGTTCCGGGAGTTTCGGGGCGTGAGCAGTCCTAGAAACCGGAAGAGAGAATTTGACGCCGGTGAGGCCATAAGACAGGAAGTGATGGCATATTTGGCATCCAAGACACATGGCACACTCTAACACACATGGTATGGCATACCATGGTACTTGGTGGGATTCAGATGCTCCGGAGCCCCTCTCCGTTGAAACCCTAGCCCCGCTGTAGAAAAAGACGGAACTGCCGTCCTGGCCCCTCTTTGTGAGCCGGAAGGGGGTAGGAAAGTGGAACTAGTTGCTTGGTTGTGTCATTTTAGTCCCAAGGAACACCCAAGACAATGTTAGGGCCCACCTATTGGCAAGGTTCCCCCCCGTTCCGTCAGTTCCGCGAGTTTCGGGGTGTGAGCAGTCCTGGAACCCGGAAGAGAGAATCCGACGCTGGTGAGGCCATAACACGGGAGTGATGGGATCTTTGGCATCCAATACACATGGCACACTCTAACACACATGGTGTGGAATACAATGGTACTTCGTGGGATTCAGACGCTCCAAAGGCCCTCTCCGGTGAAACCCTAGACCCGCTGTAGAAAATGACGGAACTGCCGTCCTGGCCCCTCTACGTGAGCCGGAAGGGGGTAGAAAAGTGGAACTAGTTGCTTGGTTGTGTCATTTTAGGCCCAAGGAACACCCAAGACAATTGTAGGGCCGACCTATTGGCTAGGTTCCACCCGTTCCGTCAGTTCCGGGAGTTTCGGGGTGTGAGCAGTGCTGGAACCCGGAAGAGAGAATCCGACGCCGGTGAGGCCATAACACAGGGAGTGATGGGATCTTTGGCATTTAAGACACATGGCACACTCTAACACACATGGTATGGAATAACATGGGACTTGGTGGGATTCAGACGCTCTAGAGCCCCTCTCCGGTGAAACCCTAGACCCGCTGGAGAAAAAGACGGAACTGCCTTCCTGGCCCCTCTACGTGAGTCGAAAGGGGGTAGCAAAGTGCAACTAGTTTCTTGGTTGTGTCATCTTAGGCCCAAGGAACACCCAAGACAATGGTAGGTCCCACCTATTGGCGAGTTTCCTCCCGTTCCGTCAGTTCCGGGAGTTTCAGGGTGTGAGCAGTCCTGGAACCCACAAGAGAGAATCCGACGCCGGTGAGGCCATAACACAGGGAGTGATGGGATCTTTGGCATCCAAGATACATGGCACACTCTAACACACATGTTATGGCATACCATGGTACTTGGTGGGATTCAGACGCTCCGGAACCCCTCTCGGTTGAAACCCTAGCCCCGCTGTAGAAAATGATGGAATTGCCGTCCTGGCCCCTCTACGTGAGCCGGAAGAGGGTAGCAAAGTGGAACTAGTTGTTTGGTTGTGTCATGTTAGGCCCAAGGAACACCCAAGAAAATGGTAGGGCCCGCCTATTGGCAAGGTTCTCCCAGTTCCGTCAGTTCCGGGAGTTTCGGGGTGTGAGCAGTGCTGGAACCCGGAAGAGAGAATCCGACGCCGGTGAGGCCATAACACAGGGAGTGATGGGATCTTTGGCATGTAAGACACATGGCACACTCTAACACACATGGTATGGAATAACATGGGACTTGGTGGGATTCAGACGCTCTAGAGCCCCTCTCCGGTGAAACCCTAGACCCGCTGGAGAAAAAGACGGAACTGCCTTCCTGGCCCCTCTACGTGAGTCGAAAGGGGGTAGCAAAGTGCAACTAGTTTCTTGGTTGTGTCATCTTAGGCCCAAGGAACACCCAAGACAATGGTAGGTCCCACCTATTGGCGAGTTTCCTCCCGTTCCGTCAGTTCCGGGAGTTTCAGGGTGTGAGCAGTCCTGGAACCCACAAGAGAGAATCCGACGCCGGTGAGGCCATAACACAGGGAGTGATGGGATCTTTGGCATCCAAGATACATGGCACACTCTAACACACATGTTATGGCATACCATGGTACTTGGTGGGATTCAGACGCTCCGGAGCCCCTCTCCGGTGAAACCCTAGACCCGCTGTAGAAAATGACGGAACTGCCGTCCTGGCCCCTCTACGTGAGCCGGAAGGGGGTAGAAAAGTGGAACTAGTTTCTTGGTTGTGTCATGTTAGGCCCAAGGAACACCCAATACAATGGTAGGCCCCACCTATTGGCAAGGTTCCCCCTGTTCCGTGGGTTCCGGGAGTTTTGTGGTGTGAGCAGTCCTAGAACCCGAAAGAGAGAATCCGACGCCGGTGAGGCCATAACACAGGGAGTGATGGGATCTTTGGCATCCAATACACATGGAACACTCTAACACAAATGTTATGGAATACCATGGGACTTGGTGGGATTCAGACACTCCGGAGCCCCTCTCCGTTGAAACCCTAGCCCCGTTGTAGAAAAAGACGGAACTACCGTCCTAGCTCCTCTACGTGAGCCGGAAGGTGGTAGCAAAGTAGAAATAGTTACTTGGTTGTGTCATTTTAGGCCCAAGTAACACTCAAGACAATGGTAGGGCCCACCTATTTGCAAGGTTCCCCCCCTCCGTCAGTTCCGGGAGTTTCGGGTTGTGAGCAGTCCTGGAAACCGGAAGAGAGAATCTGACGCCGGTGAGGCCATAACACAAAGAGTGATGGGATCTTTGGAATCCAAGACACATCTAAAACTCTAAAACACATGGTATGTCATACCATGGTACTTGGTGGGATTCAGATGCTCCGGAGCCCCTCTCCGTTGAAACCCTATCCCCGTTGTAGAAAAAGACGGAACTGCCGTCCTGGCCCCTCTACGTGAGCCGGAAGGGGGTAACAAAGTGGAACTAGTTTCTTGGTTGTGTCATTTTAGGCCCAAGTAACACCCAAGACAATGGTAGGGACCACCTATTGGCAAGGTTTGCCCCGTTCTGTCGGTTCCGGGAGTTTCGGGGTGTGAGCAGTCCTGGAACCCGGAAGAGACAATCCGACGCCGGTGAGGCCATAACACGGGGAGTGATGGGGTCTTTGGCATCCAAGACACATGGAACACTCTAACACACATGTTATGTCATACCATGGGACTTGGTGGGATTCAGACGCTCCGGAGCCCCTCTCCGGTGAAACCCTAGACCCGTTGTAGAAAAAGACGGAACTGCCGTCCTGGCCCCTCTACGTGAGCAGGAAGGGGGTAGCAAAGTTGAACTAGTTGCTTGGTTGTGTCATGTTAGTCCCAAGGAACACCTAAGACAATGGTAGGGCCCACCTATTGGCAAGGTTCCCCCCGTTCCGTCAGTTCCGGGAGTTTCGGGGCGTGAGCAGTCCTAGAAACCGGAAGAGAGAATTTGACGCCGGTGATGGGGGGATAGTAACCCGGTAGGCCCACTTCAAGATATAATCCGGCCCGAGGTGAGCTGAGCGATACCCGGCTAGGGGTAAAGAGATTACCGGAAGGCCCAAAGGCTTGTGAGATTCGTAACCCGGATTGTGGGTTGCGATAAGGAAAGTTAGGTTTTGTATGTGGAGTTCGAGTAGGACTCAAGATGTGCCTTGAAGGGCAAGTTAGGGGTGTACGGGTGCTTTATAAACCGGCCCCTAGGTTTAGTTTGCCAGAAATTCAAGTCATAGTTGTAACACCTGTTATCGAGTATCCAGCATAATTCATACTGAGATCCGGCGAGTTATTTTCCGGTTCTTAGATCGCTTTTCGCCATGTCTTCCTTCGAGCTAAACCATCTCCCGAATACCTGTGTCGACTTGCCCCGAGATCAGTTACCCCCGGTAACATCTGCCGTGATTATCCCACGACAGTTGGCGCCCACCGTGGGGCCTGCGTCCAAAGGTGTTTACATCACGGGAGAAGCTCGGAAGAGCATGAAGAACCTCATCGTCGGAGAAATCTACGTCAACAGCAAAGGAGAGAAGATGGTAGATGATTCTGGCTGGGGGCCAGAGTCGGATCACCTCGAAACCGGATCCATCGTGACAGTCGGCAGCGTCAACGTCTTCGTCGGTGTGGTATGTACTTCCAGTTCGAATTGTGATAATATTGGATCTGATTCTGTGTCAGGAGAAGACATGTATGTCCGATCGGAAAAGGAAGAGTCGATTGGAACAACGGGTCATAGAGAGGGAGGATGATACCGAGTCTATACGGGATTTGGCGGAGGATCGATATGAAAGGGAAAACAGCGAGGAAGAACAGTACGAATCTACACCGGGCATCATGCGCCGGGTTGCAGTCTATGCGGCTCCCGCGACTAATCTCAATCAAGAAAACACGGCCGCGGCGCCAGCCGGGGCGGCTCAGGCAGCGGCCCAGCAGCAAGGAGCAGTTGACCCGGTCTTGGTCCAGGTCGATGGAGAGTCGGCATCTGTCACCAGTCGCCCAGTAGACGAGGAGCGACACGCAAATATGTTTGGGTTCCAAGCAAACCGGACACCGGGGCGGGCCCCTCAAACCCGCGTCACCCGGCTCTGTTTGATAATAATTTGATTTTGGACCCCACAGTCTTGGCCACAGTTATTACCCAGAAAACGCGGCAGAGCGTGTAAGAGACCTGGACGTGGCTCGTCGTGCATTGGAGCAGCAAAGAAGGCAAGTGGAAGCAGAAAGGCAGGGGATGGTCGCGCGGCAGCGCGAATTGGATGACCGAGAGACCCGGCTCCGGGAGGAAACGACAAGGATGCACCAAAGGCACCGAACTATGCTGCCGGCAACAGGAGGGGTTATTAACCCGACTGCCCTGGTGTTCACGCCTCAAGATCAGCCGATTCCACCGACGAACCAAGGGACCATACCGCGACCTTCAACGGGAGCACATCCGGTAAACGCGCCAGCTGGGTTACCTTTGCCACAGACGGGGGCGACAGCCGGCAATACCATGCCGCCACCACCATCACGATTCCGCACACCAGCAGGTCATTACAACAATCCCATGGACAACGTGTACGCAGCAACGCTCGCATTAAACCAGATTCCTGTGGGAGACTCGCCTCATGCGGAAGGAACCCGACGAGCAATCGATCTGCTACACACCGCGGTAGCACAGCAAGCCAATTATCCGGATCATAGAAGCGGAATGCATGGGACGCCGTACGCCAGTCAGCAACAGGGCAATGTCCAAGCAAGTGCGGCACGACGAAGGGAAGAGCAGCAGCAAATGCCGCCTCCACCGCGTATCCAGACAGTACCAGTAGTATCAGCAGCGCAGGCGGTGGTGGACAGTTCCAGGGCCAGAAGAGCCGGGGCCGGATCTGCTGGGCACGAATTGCCGGTGGCGCCGCACCTCGAGGCACCCCCAGCCGGGTCACGCGCCTCCCGAGTAAGACCACCCCCAACCACCCTGGCGGGACCCAAGTGCCTCTCGACGATATCAGAGCAGAACCTTACCCGGAGAAGTTCAAAGAACCGGGGAAAGTAGTAAATTATGAGCCAACAATGGATCCAGAAACGTGGCTGAGCAGCTACGAGATGGCGATGTCAATTCGCAACGCATCCGAGAACCTCCAAGCCAAATTCATGTACTTAATGATGTCAGAAGGAGCAGCAAAGTTATGGTTCACCAATTTACCGGAAAAGTCGATCAAATCGTGGGAGGAGTTAAAAACCGCGTTTATCAAGCACTTTCATGGAACATGCAGAAAGTTATTTACTATTGATGATTTAGAAAGATGCGTTCAGAAGAAAGGAGAGTCAGCGCGCAGCTGGGTGCGCCGGGTCATGGAGATACTCCACTCGTCTACAGATATCCAGCCTAAGGACGCGCTACAAGCTGTGGCAAAAACATGTAAGTATGTTCCTTTAGTGCAAAAGCTAACTCGCATGAAATCTAGTAGGAACGCAGCGGACGTTACGATGGGAGAGCTAATGGATGCGTGCAACAAACACGCGGCAACGGATACCACAGAGGAGGAAGTTGATGACAAGAAAGCAAAAGCAAACACAAGCAGCAGTGGGAAAACCGGCAATGTATCGGCGCCAAACAATAATGGAAACAGCCAGAACAAGCGACCGTTTGAAGGGAATTCCGAGTTTGTAGCCAACACGGAGGCCGGGTCTTCAAGACCTAGATCCGAAGGAAATTTTAGTACTGGAAATCACAATGGGGGACACTACCAAGGACCGCCAAGACCAAGCAACAGTTGGGACATATTTAGGATGGCATGCCAGAAGCATAGCAGGAACGGCAAGCCGGCCAATCATTCACTGGAGCAATGTGCCGACTTACAAAGGTGGAAGAACGAGGAAGTGAACAGAGCCATGCGAGGTGCAGGCCGAGGAGGAGGCCCGGGCCTAGGTGGAAATTTGGGCAACGGGCCGCCCCCACTGGCAACCCGCCAGCTGGAAATCAAGGTAACAATCAAGGAGGAGCGGGAGGTTTTCAAGCTAACCCCAAACAGCTGGGTCAGTATCATGTGCACACTACGGGAGGCTCTAACAAGGATAAGAAGATACTGAAACAAGCAGTTAATTCGGTCTCCTCCGCTGTTCCAAGATATCTGAGGTGGTCAGAACAAGAGGTAACATGGAGCAGGAAGGATCACCCGGACAGAGTCGACCACCCGGGAGTCTTAGCTTTGGTGGCACCACAGGTCAACGGCTACGAACTGAAAAAAGTCTTGATGGATGGAGGAAGCAGTATCAATATCCTGTACTGGGAAACTTTTCTGCGTATGGGCTTAAAGGAATCGCAGCTGCAAAAGAGTACAACAGTTTTTCACGGGATAGTGCCGGGTCACTCGACATGCCCTGAAGGAAAGGTGGCACTGGAAGTAGCTTTTGGAGAGTCAAAGGACAACTACCGAGTCGAGTGGCTTACCTTCGAGGTAGTAAAGTTGCGCAGTCCTTATCATGCATTGTTTGGAAGGCCGGCTTATGCCAAGTTCATGGCGAGACCGTGTTATGTGTACCTACAGCTGAAAATCCCGGGTCCCAAGAAGACCATTACAATACACGGAAATCGAGATATAGCAGCTGAATGTGATGAGGGAGACGCGGCAATGGCCGAGCAAGCCTGCAGGAAGGAAGAACTCAAACATTACCGTTCTCAGGTAGACCTAGAAGAGAGGACAACGTCAAAAAAGCCAACTCCTGAGGGGGACAAAGCAAAAGTTAGGGCAGAACAAAACCCTAAGATGGTAGGCTTCATCAGGAGCGATACTTTCAAAACTCCTAGCAGGGAAGAAGAAGACGTACCGCCATCCGCAGCTGATCACGTTTCAAGGACGATATACCCGGATTGGCTAGCAAATCCGGTACTCATTATGAAAGGGCATAGCAAGTGGAGAATGTGCATTGGCCGTACCAACGCGAGGCCGACTCTCGAGAATAACTAAAGCAGTGTAATGGGCGGCAGGTTTCATACGCACTCTTTTCCTATCCAGGGTACCTAAGGGGACTGGAAGGTTTTTAATGAGGCGGCCTGCTGATGCAAAAAAAAAAATTTATCAATAAAAGAAGATGGTCTCGAGTCGTATCATGGTCTTTGCTTCAGTTACAAGTAAGTAATGCTTGTTATTATCAATACGTCAATATCATCAAAATACGTCACGTGCATAGGTCTTCGGGATTGGTGTGCTTAAGTAAGTAATCACAAGCCCGGAGACCCGGCCTCGATGCCTATGAGTTATGAGGGCTGATTACTCGAAAAAACGGGTACGGCTGCAATCTTATAACCGGACAAAAGCCAAATTTCTTGATTATTCTTACTTAAGCTCGATGTGACTCGCGCTAAAGTGGCATGATCTGTTCACTTACGATTACAATCAAACTATGCAGCCCAATGGGACTTGCTTGACCCTGTTTTTCGTATAGATGTAACAGCATGGTATCCACGCGAAAGCCGGCTTACAGTACAAGATAATCAAAAGGGTCATCTAAACCACAAGTCCATGCAGAGTATAAGGCTCAAATAGCCGGAAACTCAACAAGTATTAAGCATGACTTCAGTATTTACGTGAATAGCTATCGGTTTCCAGCCTGGTAAAGAGCAGTTTGTCATCTGAGAAAGGCCACGCCCCCCTAGCTCGTACTTTGGGTCATGGGGACTGGGACTTCGAGACAGAAACAAACTGCTTAACTACTACAGCTCGTAAACCTTAGTTTCCGAGCCTTGGGGACTTAAAGAAAAGTCCGTCTATCAAAACCTATGATGCTCGGTTAGCCGAGTCTCAAAAGGGAATCAAAAGCAAGAATTCAAAGTATCGAGAATAAGCTTACATTTAACACAAGGATCGAGGTTATCAAAAGCCGGGAGAGGCAAGGAGTTATCACAAGTTAAACAAGCGCAAAGTCATAACATCAGTATCAATGTTGCGCAGGCGCATCGCTAAACATCATATCAGTCTCGAGAAACGCAAAGCACTAGGTATCATCCTACTCGGCATCCCGGGGTGATTCTCCGGTCTTCGTCTTGGACTTGCTCCTTGGCTTTGCCAGCAGTTTTACTCGGACTCTTCACGTCGGGACGGACAGGCGGAGGAACGGCTGGCGTTGAGGTAGACGGCTTTACGCCTAGTTCGGCCTCTCTCTTCGCAGCCTCTTCTTTCCTCCTGGCCAGGTCAGTCGACCACTTTTCCAGCATATCAAAAGGAGGGGGTGCCTCCACCAGAATAACCTTGCCCTCAGAGTCATAGCTCATAATTGTGTTTAGATCCATTTTATCTGCCAAAGTTGTGGCCGAGTGACGTACCGACGATTGTATAGCTTTGAAGTCCTGGGGTTAAACTTAGACCCTCAGCCTTGAACTCTGGGAACCCGGATACTACCTTGGCCGGGTCAAGCTTAGGAAAATAGGCCTTCGCCAGCGTCAAAGCCGGGTCATCCCAATCCGGCAAGACGAACGCTTCAGTATTTTCAATCCATCCAGCGCTGTGGATAAGGCCTGCATGAGATTTTCTTCGCCGGGTATACCTCCGAAGGCCACTTTATAGCATCCAGCAAAAGTTTCGTGCGGCAAAAAATGTTCGGAGCACAGTCTTCAGAGTTTTAGCCTGAGTGACGGTGTTCTCCTCCGGAGAGCAAGGTTAGCACCTGCAATCGAAACACACAAAAGCATATCAGTAATATTGGTTATTACAGCGGCAAGATAGAGATACGCAAGTTAATCGCAAATAGCAAACTTACTTAGCAAGATACGGTAAGTGTCCGTAAGCTGAGTCGACAGGTTATTCAGCGGAGGACTGGGCAGCATTGTATTTGTTCTTGTTTGGAGACATCTTTTTTCAAAGTCTTTCTCTCCGCTTCAAAGGGTTTCCCTGCGCTTTGTTTCCGCAAGCAAGAGCTGCTCAGTTTTAAGTAGTGTTTCATCCGACTGAGTTATCTCCGCCTGCAAAGAATGAGTGCAACTGTAAGCCGGATATCGCGAGAATATTTCCTTCTGAGAAAACGATTACAGAAGATTATTATGCGAAGTACGAGAATAATTACAGAAAATTATACTCGGAACTTGGGGACTGGATGTATAGTAGAAGTGTCAAATAAGATTACCTGATGTGCTGCAGCCATACGCTCTAGGACATTTCCTTCCGAAAGCTTTCATGGCGAGGAAGAGCGCTCATTAGCTGGGTTAAAATCAGCGTTATCCGAGTTTTAGATGACTCGGGTACCTGGAAAGTGGGAAAAGGAGCTTTTCTTGTAACAGGAGGTGGCACCCGGGTCATCCGAATGTCGGAGTCTGGTCCCCCTCCCGCGCTCGAAGCTGCTCCCTTCTCCTTCTCGCCTGCGTGCGAAGCGATTGGATACCCGGCGTCATGCCTAGCTGGCTCCGGTGGCGACGCTTGCTTGTCGCCAGCCGTGGTGAAGGCATCATCAGCCGGCTCGTTCTCGACCGGACCTTAGCCTCGGTGTCCTCTGGTCGCTACTAATAACCGTGGCTCTGAAGAAGGTGCAAAGGCACAATTAATCTTTGGTTATGAAAAAAGGCGATAAAAGCTCGGTATAATATCAGGAAAAGGCGCTTACCGGTGTTCACCGGGAAGTCCGAAGGAAAGCCGCTGTAGATCGGAAGATACTGAAAAACGCCAAGCAAGGTTTGAGATTATGTTGCGAAGGAATGTCCGGAAAGGGTTCTTATTTACGACATAAATACCAGAGTGTCGAGCCGGGGGCGATTGAAGCGCCCGGGTTAAGGCCCTCGTTGCCTGGATGGTTCCGGGTTACTCGGCGCCTAGTCGCGGGTGGCTCCTTCATTTATGATCAAAAGGGGTGAAGGTGGGGTTAGCCCCGAAATGACGTTATGGGAACAAAATTTAAAGTGCAAGGGAATGAAATAAAAACTGGAGGGGCGATCCTCTGGGATTTCCTTTTGGATCCAGCTTTGGTGGCCGGCTCGGCTCGTCCTCCTCGCTGGCGGACCCTTCCCAGCCATCTGTCTCTTCTTCCTGTCTTGGTCCTCTCGTTCTGAGAGGTATTGAAATATAACATAAGGAAAAAGAGGAGACAGGATATAATGTGTGCAAGGGGGTTAAGTATGCACTTCGTCGAATTAACGGCGTCATCTTCATCCTCCGCGTCCAGAATTGGGAGGGGTATCGATTGTCCAAAAGTCATTATCGGCGGAGGTGAAGATGCCAGGGTGATGGTTAATATTGAGTCATGAAAAGCGGATAAAGGTAAGCTTGTTAAAATCCAAAATCAAGAGGTAGAAAGCTTACAGCGGGGGCGGGGTTCTCGAGTGTAAAAGGTTCTAACCCGGCTATGTTCCGGATTACCTCGAGCTTCTCTGTTAAAAACCCTGATCGTCTTGTTCATGTCATTAGGGGCAAAGGTGCTGGTAGAGTATCGGATCGGGTCCGTGGTTTTGACCGAATATTCACACATCAGCTTCTCACGAATGGAGTTTGGCTGGATGCGGAAGTTAACCCAGGTCTTCACCAAGTTTAGCCCGATGAGCCTCGGGCTGATAAGATGGAGATCTTAGCCAACGAAGGCAGGATCGCTTCCCTGTCCGGGTCAGATGCGAAGGCATTGAAAGATTCGGAAATGTCAAGCTGACCCTCCGAGTAACCCGGCAACTTCTTCTCGCCGGGTGGGGAGGTGTCCTGGCAGTAGAGTATGAGAGCTGCCAGTGCTTTACATGAGAATTGAGAGTGAGGGGAGGCATCAAGGAATTCTTGCGGCGCTGGATAGAAAACCCCGCAAGTAAGGAGTGCGCCGTCGCCGCTTTCGCGGCACGGCTTGCACTGAAAGAGTTCAACGAAGAGAGCCAGACTTGGCGGAGTGCACAAGGTAAGACTCGGAAAGAACGATAAAGTGGGTGATGTTCAGAACGGAGTTTGGGCCTATATCGAAAATACGGAGGTTGTAGTGATCTAGGCGTCACGAAAGAAAGGGTGACCGGGGGCCTGAAGCCTCGGGTCACGTGTTCGACGAACATATTACCTCATCCGTTGCTGGAGAAGGCCGGGTTTCGTTGCCTGGTACTCTCCAGTGGATAGATTCCTGGGAGGAAGGATTCCAAGCTCGACCAACTCCTCCAACTTGGCCTTGGTAACGGAAGATCTCCCCCAATTGGCTGAAATGGAGTTAGTGGATTTAGTTTTAGCCGGCTGTTTTCCCTGCCTCTTGGGTGCCATGGGGTTGACTGTTAAAACATCAAAGGGAAGGAGGTGAGCGCGAAAGCTCGGAAATTAATGAATAGTCAGTTACCGGTAACTTAAAAATAATCCGGGTATTGCCTTGCCGGATCAAGTGTGATCTGTCCGGGTATCGCATGTTGTTATGGAAGTTGTGAAGTTTTTCCGTACAGTAAGTGTCGGGGGAAGGTAGAAGGATACCCTTATGTCTATTATCAGCAAGTGAGCCGGAGAAGTGAGATTTTCCGGATGATAAGAACAAGGGCGGAAATTTTTGGTGGCCCGAGCCCAGATGGGAAATCCAATTTCTGTATCTAAGGCCAATCTAATGATAACTTAGTGGTAGGGGAGTAAGATAAGCTGCGCATCCTATCTATGGGAGTGGTTATGGTAAACACTAGTAAGTCAATTCGGCAGGGCCCGAGAAATTGCATGCGACTCGATTCAGATCTGATCTAAGGAAAAGCTGAGAGATTGCAAGGTTGGAATGGAGGATCAAGAGCTTACCGGAGGAGGTTGAAGTAGGGATTTGCGGAGACAGATGGCGCAAGATTGATGCCCTTTGGCGATTTCCGGCCGGCGAATCGGGGGCTTGGTGGTGGATTTGGGAGCTGGAGTGGGTTTGCACGGTGGCGGAGCGCAAGCGACGGTTGGATGGGCTCCGGCGATGTGCGTAGGGCTTCCGTGGTGGCACTCGCGAACTCGAGCTTGAGGAGAAGAGGAGTGGGGAAATGAGCCGTTAGGGTTGAGTTTGCTCCTTGGGGTCTATTTATAATAGCCCGGGTGGAAGAGCCTAACTAACGGGCGAAACCCGGGATGTGCGGAGTAATGGTTGGCTATTTGAAATTTGAAAGACGCGCCTTATGCATAGATCGATTAATCCAGAGTAAAAGGAAGGGGAAATTTCTTTCCTAGTATCAGCGACAGTTATTGAGGAAGATGTGAAATCATCGAGTTTCCTATTAAGACTCAGGTCTGGAAGATTGAGGGAGAACCTTTGAGGGGAAGCGGGGTTGCTACCTGATCCCCTTGGTGCTAATCCCAGCCGTTTGTCAGCATATTGTATCTTGATCTTTATGTGTTCTTGTATCCAATATTTCTGCAGGGAATAGCCAGCACTTCGAAGAGTAAATCTTGGAAGCCCAGGCTATTCTGGGGACTACTGATGGGGGGATAGTAACCGGTAGGCCCACTTCAAGATATAATCCGGCCGAGGTGAGCTGAGCGATACCCGGCTAGGGTAAAGAGATTACCGGAAGGCCCAAAGGCTTGTGAGATTCGTAACCCGGATTGTGGGTTTGCGATAATGAAAGTTAGGTTTTGTATGTGGAGTTCGAGTAGGACTCAAGATGTGCTTGAAGGGCAAGTTAGGGGTGTACGGGTGCTTTATAAAACCGGCCCCTAGGTTTAGTTTGCCAGAAATTCAAGTCATAGTTGTAACACTGTTATCGAGTATCCAGCATAATTCATACTGAGATCCGGCGAGTTATTTTCCGGTTCTTAG
Organism: Alopecurus myosuroides; assembly: GCA_028641055.1. NCBI lineage: Eukaryota > Viridiplantae > Streptophyta > Magnoliopsida > Poales > Poaceae > Alopecurus > Alopecurus myosuroides. Next base: position 738,762,186 of record CM054057.1, read on the forward strand.
ATCGCTTTTCGCCATGTCTTCCTTCGAGCTAAACCATCTCCCGAATACCTGTGTCGACTTGCCCCGAGATTAGTTACCCCCGGTAACATCTGCCGTGATTATCCCACGACAGCCGGTGAGGCCATAACACAGGAAGTGATGGCATATTTGGCATCCAAGACACATGGCACACTCTAACACACATGGTATGGCATACCATGGTACTTTGTGGGATTCAGATGCTCCGGAGCCCCTCTCCGTTGAAACCCTAGCCCCGCTGTAGAAAAAGACGGAACTGCCGTCCTGGCCCCTCTTTGTGAGCCGGAAGAGGGTAGCAAAGTGGAACTAGTTGCTTGGTTGTGTCATTTTAGTCCCAAGGAACACCCAAGACAATGTTAGGGCCCACCTATTGGAAAGTTTCCCCCCCGTTCCGTCAGTTCCGCGAGTTTCGGGGTGTGAGCAGTCCTGGAACCCGGAAGAGAGAATCCGACGCTGGTGAGGCCATAACACGGGAGTGATGGGATCTTTGGCATCCAATACACATGGCACAATCTAACACACATGGTGTGGAATAAAATGGTACTTCGTGGGATTCAGACGCTCCAAAGGCCCTCTTCGGTGAAACCCTAGACCCGCTGTAGAAAATGACGGAACTGCCGTCCTGGCCCCTCTACGTGAGCCGGAAGGGGGTAGAAAAGTGGAACTAGTTGCTTGGTTGTGTCATTTTAGGCCCAAGGAACACCCTAGATAATGGTAGGGCCAACCTATTTGCTAGGTTCCCCCCGTTCCGTCAGTTCCGGGAGTTTCGGGGTGTGAGCAGTCCTGGAACCCGGAAGAGAGAATCCGACGCCAGTGAGGCCATAACACAGGGAGTGATGGGATCTTTGGAATCCAATACACATGGCACACTCTAACACACATTTTATGGCATACCATGGGACTTGGTGGGATTCAGACGCTCCGGAGCCCCTTTGCGGTGAAACCCTAGACCCGCTGTAGAAAAAGACGAAGCTGCCGCCGTGGCCCCTCAACATGAGCCGGAAGGGGGTAGCAAAGTGGAACTAGTTGCTTGGTTGTGTCATGTTAGGCCCAAGGAACACCCAATACAATGTTAGGGCCCACCTATTGGCAAGGTTCCCCCCCGTTCCGTCAGTTCCGGGAGTTTTGGGGTGTGAGCAGCCATGGAACCCGGAAGAGAGAATCCGACGCCGGCGAGGCCATAACACAGGGTGTGATGGGATCTTTGGCATCCAAGACACATGGAACACTCTAACACACATGGTATGGAATACCATGGGACTTGGTGGGATTCAGACGCTCCGGAGCCCCTCTCCGGTGAAAACCCTTGACCCGTGGGAAAAAGACGGAACTGCCGTCCTGGCCCCTCTACGTGAGCCGGAAGGGGGTAGCAAAGTCAAACTAGTTGCTTGGTTGTGTCATTTTATTCCCATGGAACACCCAAGACAATGGTAGGTCCCAACTATTGGCTAATTTCCCCCCGTTCCGTCAGTTCCGGGAGTTTCGGGGTGTGAGCGGTCCTAGAACCCGGAAGAGAGAATCCGACGCCGGTGAGGCCATAACACAGGGAGTGATGGTATCTTTGTCATACAAGAAACATCTCACACTCTAACACACATGCTATGGCATACCATGGGACTTGGTGGGATTCAGACGCTCCGGAGCCCCTCTCCGGTGAAACCCTAGACCCGCTGTAGAAAAAGACGGAACTGCCGTCCTGGCCAATCTACGTGAGCCGAAGGGGGTAGAAAAGTGGAACTAGTTGCTTTGTTGTGTCATGTTAGCCAAGGAACACCCAAGACAATGTAGGGACGACCTATTGGCTAGTTCCACCCGTTCCGTCAGTTCCGGGAGTTTCGGGGTGTGAGCAGTGCTGGAACCCGGAAGAGAGAATCCGACGCCGGTGAGGCCATAACACAGGGAGTGATGGGATATTTGGCATTCAAGACACATGGCACACTCTAACACACATGGTATGGAATACCATGGGACTAGGTAGGATTCAGACGCTCCGGAGCCCCTCTCCGGTGAAACCCTAGACCCGCTGGAGAAAAAGACGGAATTGCCTTCCTGGCCACTCTACGTGAGCCGGAAGGGGGTAGCAAAGTGCAACTAGTTGCTTGGTTGTGTCATTTTAGGCCCAAGGAACACCCCAAGACAATGTAGGGACCACCTATTGGCGAGTTTCTCCCGTTCCGTCAGTTCCGGGAGTTTCATGGTGTGAGGAGTCCTGGAACCCGGAAGAGAGAATCCGACGCTGGTGAGGCCATAACACAGGTAGTGATGGGATCTTTGGCATCGAAGATACATGTTATGGCATACCATGGTACTTGGTGGGATTCAGATGCTCCGGAGCCCCTCTCCGTTGAAACCCTAGCCCCGCTGTAGAAAATGATGGAATTGTCGTCCTGGCCCCTCTACGTGAGCCGGAAGAGGGTAGCAAAGTGTAACTAGTTTCTTGGTTGTGTCATGTTAGGCCCAAGGAACACCCAAACAATGGTAGGGCCCCCTATTGGCGTTCCGTCAGTTCCGGGACTTTCGGGTGTGAGCAGTCTTGGAACCCGGAAGAGAGAATCCGATGCCGGTGAGGCCATAACACAGGGAGTGATGGATCTTTGGCATCCAAGACACATGGAACACTTTAACACACATGGTATTACATACCATGGTACTTGGTGGGATTCAGACGGTCCGGAGCCCCTCTCCGATGAAACCCTAGCCCCGTTGTAGAAAAAGACGGAACCTGCCGTCCTGGCCCTCTACGTGAGCCGAAGGGTAGCAAAGTAGAACTAGTTGCTTGGTTGTGTAATTTTAGGCCCAAGGAACACCCAAGACAATGTTAGGCCCACCTATTGGCAAGGTTCCTCCCCTTACGTCAGTTCCGGAGTTTCGGGGTGTGAGCAGTCCTGGAACCCGAAGAGAGAATCCGACGCTGGTGAGGCCATAACACGGGAGTGATGGTATATTTGGCATCCAATACACATGAAACACTCTAACACAAATGGTAAGGCATAACATGGTACTTGGTGGGATTCAGACGCTCCGGAGCCCCTCTCCGGTGAAACCCTAGACCCGCTGTAAAAAATGACGGAACTGCCGTCCTGGCCCATCTACGTGAGCCGAAGGGGTAGAAAAGTGGAACTAGTTGCTTGGTTGTGTCATGTTAGTCCCAAGGAACACCCAAGACAATGGTAGGGCCCACCTATTGCTAGTTCCCCCCGTTCCTTCAGTTCCGGGAGTTTCGGGTGTGAGCAGTCCTGGAACCCGGAAGAGAGAATCCGACGCCGGTGAGGCCATAACACATGGAGTGATGGGATCTTTGGCATAAAATATACATGGCACACTCTAACACACATGTTATGTCATACCATGGGACTTGGTAGGATTTAGACGCTCCGGAGCCCCTCTCCGGTGAAACCCTAGACCCGCTGTAGAAAAAGACGGAACTGCCGTCCTGCCCCTCTACGTGAGCAGGAAGGGGGTAGCAAAGTGGAACTAGTTGCTTGGTTATGTCATGTTAGGCCCAAGGAACACCCAAGACAATAATAGGGCCCACCTATTGGCTAGGTTCCCCCCGTTCCGTCAGTTCCGGGAGTTTTCGGGGTGTGAGCAGTCCTAGAACCCTGAAGAAAGAATCCGATGCGGTGAGGCAATAACACAGGGAGTGATGGCATATTTGGCATCCAAGACACATGGAACACTCTAACACAAATGTTATGGCATACCATGGGACTTTGTGGGATTCAGACTCTTTGGAGCCCCTCTCCGGTGAAACCCTAGACCCGCTTTAGAAAAAGACGGAACTGCCGTCCTGGCCCCTATACGTGAGCTGAAAGGGGGTAACAAAGTGGAACTAGTTGCTTGGTTGTGTAATTTTAGGCCCCAGGAACACCCAATACAATGCCATGGTACTTGGTGGGATTCAGACGCTCCGAGCCCCTCTCCGTTGAAACCCTAGCCCCGCTGTAAAAAAGACGGAACTGCCGTCCTGGCCCCTCTACGTGAGCCGGAAGCGGGTAGCAAAGTGGAACTAGTGCTTGGTTGTGTCATGTTAGTCCCAAGTTACACCCAAGACAATAGTAGGACCACCTATTGGCAAGGTTCCCCCTGTTCCATCAGTTGCGAGAGTTTCAGGTTGTGAGCAGTCTTGGAACCCGGAAGAGAGAATCCGACGCCGGCGAGGCCATAACACAGGGAGTGATGGTATCTTTGGCATCCAAGACACATGGAACACTCTAACACACATGGTATGTCATAACATGGTACTTGGTGGGATTCAGACGCTCCGGAGCCCGTCTCCGTTGAAACCCTAGCCCCGCTGTAGAAAAAGACGAATTGCCGTCCTAGCCCCTCTACGTGAGCCGGAAGGGGGTAACAAAGTGGAACTAGTTGCTTGGTTGTGTAATTTTAGGCCCCAGGAACACCCAATACAATGCCATGTACTTGGTGGATTCAGACGCTCCGGAGCCCCTCTCCGTTGAAACCCTAGCCCCGCTGTAGAAAAAAAGACGGAACTGCCGTCCTGGCCCCTCTACGTGAGCCGGAAGCGGGTAGCAAAGTGGAACTAGTTGCTTGGTTGTGTCATTTTAGTCTCAAGGAACACCCAAGACAATGTTAGGGCCCACGTATTGGCAAGGTTCCCCCCGTTCCGTCAGTTCCGGGAGTTTCGTGGTGTGAGCAGTCCTGGAACCCCGAAGAGAGAATCCGACGCAGATGAGGCTATAACACAGAGAGTAATGGGATCTTGGCATCCAAGACACATGGCACACCATAACAAACATTTTATGGCATACCATGGTACTTGGTGGGATTCAGACCTCCAGAGCCCCTCTCCGTTGAAACCCTAGCCCCGCTGTAGAAAAAGACGGAACTGCCGTCCTGGGTCCTCTACGTGAGCCGGAAGGGGGTAGCAAAGTGGAACTGGTTTCTTGGTTGTGTCATGTTAGGCCCAAGGAACAACCAAGACAATGTTAGGGACCACCTATTGGCAAGGTTCTCCCTGTTCCGGGAGTTTCGGGGTGTGAGCAGTCCTGGAACCTGGAAGAGACAATCCGTCGCCGGTGAGGCCATAACACGGGGAGTGATGGGATATTTCATCCAAGACACATGGAACAATCTAAACACACATGGTGTCATACCATGGGACTTGGTGGGATTTAGACGCTCCGAAGCCCTCTCCGGTGAAACCCTAGACCCGCTGTAGAAAAAGACGGAACTGCCGCCCTGCCCCTCTACGTGAGCAGGAAGGGGGTAGAAAAGTGGAACTAGTTGCTTGGTTGTGTCATGTTAGTCCCAAGGAACACCCAAGACAATCGTAGGGCCCACCTATTGGCAAGGTTCCCCCCGTTCCGTCAGTTCCAGGAGTTTCGGGGCGTGAGTGGTCCTAGAAACCGGAAGAGAGAATTTGACGCCGGTGAGGCCATAACACAGGAAGTGATGGCATCTTTGGCATCCAAGACACATGTCACAATCTAACATACATGGTATGGCATACCATGGTACTTGGTGGGATTCAGACGCTCCGGAGCCCCTCTCCGTTGAAACCCTAGCCCCGCTACAGAAAAAGATGGAACTGCCGTTTTGCCCCTCTACGTGAGCCGGAAGGGGTAGCAAAGTGGAACTAGTTGCTTGGTTGTGTAATTTTAGGCCCAAGGAACACCCAAGACAATGCCATGTTACTTGGTGGGATTCAGACGCTCCGGAGCCCCTCTCCGTTGAAACCCTAGCCCCGCTGTAGAAAAAGACGGAACTGCCGTCCTGGCCCCTCTACGTGAGCCGGAAGGGGGTAGAAAAGTGGAACTAGTTGCTTGGTTGTGTCATGTTAGTACCAAGGAACACCCAAGACAATGGTAGGCCCACCTATTTGCAAGGTTCCCCCCGTTCCGTCAGTTTCGGGTGTTTCATGTGTGAGCAGTCCTGGAACCCGGAAGAGAGAATCCGACGCCGATGAGTCTATAACACAGGAGTAATGGGATCTTTGGATCCAAGACACATGGCACACTAACACACATGTTATGGCATACCATGGTACTTGGTGGGATTCAGACGCTCCGGAGCCCCTCTCCGTTGAAACCCTAGCCCCGTTGTAGAAAAAGACGGAACTGCCGTCCTGGCTCCTCTACGTGAGCCGGAAGGGGGTAGCAGAGTATAATTAGTTACTTGGTTGTGTCATGTTAGGCCCAAGGAACACCCAATACAATGGTAGGGCCCACCTATTGTCAAGGTTCCCCCCCCCCGTTCCGTCAGTTCCGGGAGTTTCGGGGCGTGAGCAGTCCTAGAAACCGGAAGAGAGAATTTGACGCCGGTGAGGCCATAACACAGGAAGTGATGGCATATTTGTCATCCAAGACACATGTCACACTCTAACACACATGGTATGGCATACAATGGTAATTGGTGGGATTCAGACGCTCCAGAGACCCTCTCCATTGAAACCCTAGCCCCGTTGTAGAAAAAGACGGAACTTGCCGTCTTAGCCCCTCTACGTGAGCCGGAAGGGGTAGAAAAGTGGAACTAGTTGCTTGGTTGTGTCATGTTAGGCCCAAGGAACACCCAACACAATGTTAGGGACCACCTATTTGGCAATTTTCTCCCTGTTCTGTCAGTTCCGGGAGTTTCGGGGTGTGAGCAGTCCTGAACCCGGAAGAGACAATCCGACGCCGGTGAGGCCATAACACGGGATTGATGGATCTTTGGCATCCAAGACCCTGAACACACTAACACACATGGTATGTAATACCATGGGACTTGGTGGGATTCATACGCTCCGAAGCCCCTCTCCGGTGAAACCCTAGACCCGGTGTAGAAAAAGACGAACTGCCGTCCTGACCCCTCTACGTGAGAAGGTGGTAGAAAAGTGGAACTAGTTGCTTGGTTGTGTCATGTTAGGCCCAAGGAACACCCAATACAATGTTAGGGCCCACCTATTGGCAAGGTTCCCCCCTTCCGTCATTCCGGGAGTTTCGGGGCGTGAGCAGTCCTAGAAACCGGAAGAGAGAATTTGACGCCGTGAGGCCATAACACAGGAGATGATGGATCTTTGGCATCCAAGACACATGAACACTCTAACACACATGGTATGGAATACCATGGTACTTGTTGGGATTCAGACGCTCCGGAGCCCCTCTCCGGTTGAAACCCTAGCCCGTTGTAGAAAAAGACGGAACTGCCGTCCTGGCCCCTCTACGTGAGCCGAAGGGGGTAGAAAAGTGGAACTAGTTGCTTGGTTGTGTCATGTTAGTCCCAAGGAATACCCAATACAATGTAGGGCCCACCTATTGTCAAGGTTCCCCCCGTTCCGTCAGTTCCGGAGTTTCGTGGTGTGAGCAGTCCTGGAACCCGGAAGAGAGAATCCGACGCCGGTGAGGCCATAACAAAGGAGTGATGGATCTTTGGCATCCAAGACACATGGCACACTCTAACACACATTTTATGGCAACCATGGTACTTGTGGGATTCAGACGCTCCGGAGCCCCTCTCCGTTGAAACCCTAGCCCCGCTGTAGAAAAAGACAGAACTGCCGTCATGGTTCCTCTACGTGAGCCGGAAGGGGGTAGCAAAGTAGAAATAGTTACTTCGTTGTGTCATGTTAGGCCCAAGGAACACCCAATACAATGTTAGGGCCCACCTGTGCAAGATTCCCCCTGTTCCGTCAGTTCCGGGAGTTTCGGGGCGTGAGCGTCCTAGAACCCGGAAGAGAGAATCCGACGCCGCTGAGGCTATAACACAGGGAGTAATGGGATCTTTGGCATCCAAGACACATGGCACACTCTAACACACATGTTATGGCATACCATGGTACTTGGTGGGATTCAGACGCTCCAAAGCCCCTCTCCGTTGAAACCCTAGCCCCGCTGTAGAAAAAGACGGAACTGCCGTCCTGGCTCCTCTACTTGAGCCGGAAGGGGGTAGCAAAGTAGAACTAGTTACTTGGTTGTGTCATGTTAGGCCCAAGGAACACCCAAGACAATGGTAGGGCCCACCTATTGGCAAGGTTCCCCCGTTCCGTCAGTTCCGGGAGTTTCGGCGCGTGAGCAGTCCTAGAAACCGGAAGAGAGAATTCGACGCCGGTGAGGCCATAACACAGGAAGTGATGGCATCTTTGGCATCCAAGACACATGGAACACTCTAACACACATGGTATGGCATACCATGGTAATTGGTGGCATTCAGACGCTCCAGATCCCCTCTCCATTTAAACCCTAGCCCCGCTGTAGAAAAAAACGGAACTGCCGTCCTAGCCCCTCTACGTGAGCCGGAAGGGGGTAGCAAAGTGGAACTAGTTGCTTGGTTGTGTCATGTTAGTCCCAAGGAACACCCAAGACAATGGTAGGGCCCACCTATTGGCAAGGTTCCCCCCGTTCCGTCAGTTCCGGGAGTTTCGTGTGTGAGCAGTCCTGGAACCCGGAAGAGAGAATCGACGCCGGTGAGGCCATAACACAGGGAGTGATGGGATCTATGGCATCCAATACACATGTCACACTCTAACACACATGTTATGGAATAGCATGGTAGTTGGTGGGATTCAGACGCTCCGGAGCCCCTCTCCGTTAAAACCCTAGCCCCGCTGTAGAAAAAGACGGAACTGCCGTCATGGCTCCTCTACGTGAGCAGGAAGGGCGTAGCAAAGTGGAACTAGTTGCTTGGTTGTGTCATGTTAGGCCCAAGGAACACCCAAGACAATGGTAGGGCCAACCTATTGGCAAGGTTCCCCCCGTTCCGTGAGTTCCGGGAGTTTCGGGGCGTGAGCGGTCCTAGAAACCGGAAGAGAGAATTTGACGCCGGTGAGGCCATAACACAGGAAGTGATGGAATCTTTGGCATCCAAGACACATGGCACACTCTAACACACATGGTATGGCATACCATGGTACTTTGTGGGATTCAGACGCTCCGGAGCCCCTCTCCGTTGAAACCCTAGCCCCGATGTAGAAAAAGACGAAACTGTCGTCCTGGCCCCTCTATGTGAGCCGGAAGGGTGTAGAAAAGTGGAAATAGTTGCCTGGTTGTTTCATTTTAGTACCAAGGAACACCCAAGACAATGTTAGGGCCCACCTATTGGAAAGGTTCTCCCCCCCCCCCGTTCCGTCAGTTCTGGGAGTTTCGGGGTGTGAGCAGTCCTGGAACCCGGAAGAGAGAATCCGCCGCTGGTGAGGCCATAACACGGGAGTGATGGGATCTTTGTTATCAAATACACATGGAACACTCTAACACACATGGTATGGAATAAAATGGTACTTGGTGGGATTCAGACGCTCCGAAGGCCCTCTCCGGTGAAACCCTAGACCCGCTGTAGAAAATGACGGAACTGCCGTCCTGGCCCCTCTACGTGAGCCAGAAGGGGTAGAAAAGTGGAACTAGTTGCTTGGTTGTGTCATTTTAGTCCCAAGGAACACCCAAGACAATGGTAGGGCCCACCTATTGGCTAGGTTCCCCCCGTTCCGTCAGTTCCGGGAGTTTCGGGTGTGAGCAGTCCTCGAACCCAGAAGAGAGAATCCGACGCCGGTGAGGCCATAACATTGGGAGTGATGGGATCTTTGGAATCCAATACACATGGCACACTCTAACACACATGTTATGGCATACCATGGGACTTGGTGGGATTCAGATGCTCCGGAGCCCCTCTCCGGTGAAACCCTAGACCTGCTGTAGAAAAAGACGGAACTGCCGTCCTGGCCCATCTACGTGAGCCGGAAGTGGGTAGCAAAGTGGAAATAGTTGTTTGTTTGTGTAATTTTAGGCCCAAGGAACACCCAAGACAATGGTAGGGCCCACCTATTGGCTAGGTTCCACCCGTTCCGTCAGTTTCGGGGTGTGAGCAGTCCTGGAACCCGGAAGAGAGAATCCGACGCCGGTGAGGCCATAACACAGGGAGTGATGGGATCTTCGGCATTCAAGACACATGGCACACTCTAACACACATGGTATGGAATACCATGGGACTTGGTGGGATTCATACGCTCCAGAGCCCCTCTCCGGTGAAACCCTAGCCCCACTGGAGAAAAAGACGGAACTGCCGTCTTGGCCCCTCTACGTGAGCCGGAAGGGGGTAGCAAAGTGGAACTAGTTGCTTGGTTGTGTCATGTGATGACCAAGGAACACCCAAGACAATGGTAGGGCCCACCTATTGGCTAATTTCCCCCCGTTCCGTCAGTTCCGGGAGTTTCGGGGTGTGAGCAGTCCTAGAACCCGGAAGAGAGAATCCGACGTCGGTGAGGCCATAACACAGGGAGTGATGGGATCTTTGGAATACAAGACACATTTAACACTCTAACACACATTCTATGGCATACCATGGGACTTGGTGGGATTCATACGCTCCGGAGCCCCTCTCCGGTGAAACCCTAGCCCCGCTGGAGAAAAAGACGGAACTACCGTCCTGGACCCTCTACGTGAGCCGGAAGGGGTAGCAAAGTGGAACTAGTTGCTTGTTTGTCTAATTTTAGACCCAAGTAACAACCAAGACAATGTTAGGGCCCACCTATTGGCTAGGTTCCACCCGTTCCGTCAGTTCCGGGAGTTTCGGGGTGTGAGCAGTCCTGGAACCCGGAAGAGAGAATCCGACGCTGGTGAGGCCATAACACGGGAGTGATGGGATCTTTGGCATCCAATACACATGGCACACTCTAACACACATGGTATGGCATAACATGGTACTTGGTGGGATTCATACGCTCTAGAGCCCCTCTTCGGTGAAGCCCTAGACCCGGTGTAGAAAATGACGGAACTGCTGTCCAGGCCCCTCTACATGAGCCGGAAGGGGGTAGAAAAGTGGAAATAGTTGCTTGGTTGTGTCATTTTAGGCCCAAGGAACACCCAAGACAATGGTAGGGCCCACCTATTGTCTAGGTTCCCCCCGTTCCGTCAGTTCCGGGAGTTTCGGGGTGTGAGGAGTCCTCGAACTCGGAAGAGAGAATCCGACACCGGTGAGGCCATAACACAGGGAGTGATGGGATCTTTGGCATCCAATACACATGGAACACTCTAACACACATATTATGGCATACCATGGTACTTGGTGAGATTCAGACGCTCCGGAGCCCCTCTCCGGTGAAACCCTAGACCCGCTGTAGAAAAAGACGGAACTACCGTCCTGGCCCATGTACGTGAGCCGAAAGAGGGTAGCAAAGTGGAACTAGTTGCTTGGTTGTGTCATTTTAGTCCAAAGGAACACCCAAGACAATGGTAGGGCCCACCTATTGCCTAGGTTCCACCCGTTCCGTCAGTTCCGGGAGTTTCGGGGTGTGAGCAGTCCTGGAACCCGGAAGAGAGAATCCGACGCCGGTGAGGCCATAACACAGGGAGTGATGGGATCTTTGGCATCCAAGACACATGGCACACTCTAACACACATGGTATGGCATACCATGGGACTTGGTCGGATTCAGACGCTCTAGAGCCCCTCTCCTGTGAAACCCTAGACCCGCTGGAGAAAAAGACGGAACTGCCGTCGTGGCCCCTCTACGTGAGCCGGAAGGGGGTAGCAAAGTGGAACTAGTTGCTTGGTTGTGTCATGTTATGCTCAAGGAACACCCTAGAATTGTAGGTCCCACCTATTGGCTAATTCCCCCGTTCCGTCAGTTTCGGGAGTTTCGGGGTGTGAGCAGTCCTAGAACCCGGAAGAGAGAATCCGACGCCGGTGAGGCCATAACACAGGGAGTGATGGGATCTTTGGCATAAAATAAAACTTTCACACTCTAACACACAAGCTATGGCATACCATGGGACTTGGTGGGATTCAGACGCTCCGGAGCCCCTCTCCGGTGAAACCCTAGACCCGCTGTAGAAAAAGACGGAACTGCCGTCCTGGCCCCTCTACGTGAGCCGAAAGGGGGTAGAAAAGTGGAACTAGTTGCTTTGTTGTGTCTTGTTAGGCCCAATGAACACCCAAGACAATGCTAGGGCCCACCTATTGGCTAGGTTCCACCCGTTCCGTCAGTTCCGGGAGTTTCGGGGTGTGAGCAGTCCTGGAACCTGGAAGAGAGAATCCGATGCCGGTGAGGCCATAACAAAGGGAGTGATGGGATCTTTGGAATGCAAGACACATGGCACACTATAACACACATGGTATGGAATACCATGGGACTTGGTGGGATTCAGACGGTCCGGAGGCCCTCTCCGGTGAAACCCTAGACCTGTTGGAGAAAAAGACGGAAGTGCCATCCTGGCCCCTCTACGTGAGCCGGAAGGGGGTAGCAAAGTGGAACTAGTTGCTTGGTTGTGTCATTTTAGGCCCAAGGAATACCCAAGACAATGGTAGGGCCCACCTATTGGCGAGTTTTCCCCCGTTCCGTCAGTTCCGGGAGTTTCAGGGTGGGAGCAGTCCTGGAACCCGGAAGAGACAATCCGACGCCAGTGAGGCCATAACACAGGGAGTGATGGGATATTTGGCATCCAACACACATGGAACACTCTAACACACATGGTATGGCATACTATGGTACTTTGTGGGATTCAGACGATCCAGAGCCGCTCTCCGGTGAAACCCCAGCCCCGCTGTAGAAATAGACGGAACTACCGTCCTGGCCCCTCTACGTGAGCCGGAAGGGGGTAGCAAAGTGGAACTAGTTGCTTGGTTGTGTCATTTTAGGACCAAGTGACACCCAAGACAATGTTAGGGCCCACCTATTGGAAAGGTTCCCCCCGTTCCGTCAGTTCTGGGAGTTTCGGGGTGTGAGCAGTCCTGGAACCCCGACGAGAGAATCCGACGCTGGCGAGGCCATAACACGGGAGTGATGGGATCTTTGGCATCCAATACAAATGGAACACTCTAACACACATTTTATGGCATACCATGGTACTTGGTGGGATTCAGACGCTCCGGAGCCTCTCTCCGGTGAAACCCTAGACCCGCTGTAGAAAATGACGGAACTGCCGTCCTGGCCCCTCTACGTGAGCCAGAAGGGGGTAGAAAAGTGGAACTAGTTTCTTGGTTGTGTCATTTTAGGCCCAAGGAACACCCAAGACAATGGTAGGGCCCACCTATTGGCTAGGTTCCCCCCGTTCCGTCAGTTCTGGGAGTTTCGGGGTGTGAGCAGTCCTAGAACCCGGGAGAGAGAATCCGACGCCGGTGAGGCCATAACACAGGGAGTGATGGGATCTTTGGCATCCAATACACATGGAACACTCTAACACACATGTTATGGCATACCATGGGACTTGGTGGGATTCAGACGCTCCGGAGCCCCTCTCCGGTGAAACCCTAGGCCCGCTGTAGAAAAAGACGGAACTGCCGTCCTAGCCCATCTACGTGAGCCGGAAGGGGGTAGCAAAGTGGAACTAGTTGCTTTGTTGTGTAATTTTAGGCCAAAGGAACACCCAAGACAATGGTAGGGCCCACCTATTGGCTAGGTTCCACCCGTTCCGTCAGTTCCGGGTGTTTCGGGGTGTAAGCAGTCCTGGAACCCGGAAGAGAGAATCCGACGCCAGTGAGGCCATAACACAGGGAGTGATAGGATCTTTGCCATACAAGACAAATTTCACACTATAACACACATGCTATGGCATACCATGGGACTTGGTGGGATTCAGACGCTCCGGAGCCCCTCTCCGGTGAAACCCTAGACCCGATGTAAAAAAGACGGAACTGCCATCTTGGCCCCTCTACGTGAGCCGAAAGGGGGTAGAAAAGTGGAACTTTGATTTGTTGTGTCATTTTAGGCCCAAGGAACACCCAAGACAATGGTAGGGCCGACCTATTGTCTAGGTTCCACCCGTTCCGTCAGTTCCGGGAGTTTCGGGGTGTGAGCAGTCCTGGAACCCGGAAGAGAGAATCCGACGCCGGTGAGGCCATAACACAAGGATTGATGGGATCTTTGGCATTCAAGACACATATCACACTCTAACACACATGGTATGGAATACCATGGGACTTGGTGGGATTCAGACGCTCCGGAGCCCCTCTCCGGTGAAACCCTAGACCCGCTGGAGAAAAAGACGGAACTGCCGTCCTGGCCCCTCTACGTGAGCCGGAAGGGGGTAGAAAAGTGGAACTAGTTGCTTGGTTGTGTCATTTTAGGCCCAAGGAACACCCAAGACAATTTTAGGGCCCACCTATTGGCGAGTTTCCTCCCGTTCCGTCAGTTCCGGGAATTTCAGGGTGTGAGCAGTCCTGGAACCCGGAAGAGAGAATCCGACGTTGGTGAGGCCATAACACAGGGAGTGATAGGAACTTTGGCATCCAAGACACATGGCACACTCTAACACACATGCTATGGCATACCATGGTACTTGGTGGGATTCAGACGCTCCGGAGCCCCTCTCCGTTGAAACCCTAGCCACATTGTAGAAAAAGATGGAATTGCCGTCCTGGCCCCTCTACGCGAGCCGGAAGAGGGTCGAAAAGTGGAACTAGTTGCTTGGTTGTGTTATGTTAGTCCCAAGGAACACCCAAGACAATGGTAGTGCCCTCGTATTGGCAAGGTTCCCCCCGTTCCGTCAGTTCCGGGAGTTTCGGGGTGTGAGCAGTCTTGGAACCCGGAAGAGAGAATCCGACGCCGGTGAGGCCATAACACAGGGAGTGATGGGATCTTTGGCATCCAAGACACATGGCACACTCTAACACACATGGTATGACATACCATGGTACTTGGTGGGATTCATACGGTCCGGAGCCCCTCTCCGGTGAAACCCTAGCCCCGCTGTAGAAAAAGACGGGACTGCCGTCCTGGCCCCTCTACGTGAGCCGGAAGGGGTAGAAAAGTGGAACTAGTTACTTGGTTGTGTCATTTTAGGCCCAAGTATCACCCCAAGACAATTTTATGGCCCAACTATGGGCAAGGTTCCTCCCCGTTCCGTCAGTTCCGAGAGTTTCAGGGGTGTGAGCAGTCCTGGAACCCGGAAGAGAGAATCCGACGCTGGTGAGGCCATAACACGGGAGTGATGGGATCTTTGGCATCCAATACACATGGAACACTCTAACACAAATGGTATGGCATAACATGGTACTTGGTGGGATTCAGACGCTCTGGAGCCCCTCTCCGGTGAAACCCTAGACCCGTTGTAGAAAAAGACGGAACTGCCGTCCTGGCCCCTCTACGTGAGCCGGAAGTGGGTAGAAAAGTGGAACTAGTTGCTTGGTTGTGTCATGTTATGCCCAAGGAACACCCAAGACAATGGTAGGGCCCACCTATTGGCTAGGTTCCACCCGTTCCGTCAGTTCCGGGAGTTTCGGGGTGTGAGCAGTCCTGGAACCCGGAAGAGAAAATCCGATGCCGGTGAGGCCATAACACAGGGAGTGATGGGATATTTGGCATCCAAGAAACATGTCACACTCTAACACAAATGTTATGGAATACCATGGGACTTTGTAGGATTCAGACGCTCCGGAGCCCCCCTCCGGTGAAACCCTAGACCCGCTGTAGAAAAAGACGGAACTGCCGTCCTGGCCCCTATACCTGAGCCGCAAGGGGGTAGAAAAGTGCTAGTTGCTTGGTTGTGTCATGTTATGCCCAAGTTAAACCCAAGAAAATAGTAGGGACCACCTATTGGAAAGGTTCCCCCCGTTCCGTCAGTTGCGGGAGTTTCAGGTTGTGAGCAGTCCTGCAACCCGGAAGAGAGAATCCGACGCCGGCGAGGCCATAGCACAGGGAGTGATGGGATCATTGGCATCCAATACACATGGAACACTCTAACACACATGGTATGTAATAACATGGGACTTGGTAGTATTAAAACGCTCCGGAGCCCCTCTCCGGTGAAACCCAGACCCGCATAGAAAAAATGGAACTGTCGTCCTGGCCCCTCTACGTGAGCAGGAAAGGGGTAGCAAAGTGGAACTAGTTGCTTGGTTGTGTCATGTTAGGCCCGAGGAACACCCAAGACAATAATAGGGCCCACCTATTGGCTAGGTTCCCCCCGTTCCGTCAGTTCCGGAGTTTCGGGGTGTGAGCAGTCCTGGAACCCGGAAGACAGAATCCGATGCCGGTGAGGCCATAACATAGGGAGTGATGGGATCTTTGGCATCCAATACACATGGAACACTCTAACACAAATGGTATGGCATACCATGGGACTTTTTGGGATTCAGACACTCCGGAGCCCCTCTCCGGTGAAACCCTAGACCCGATGTAGAAAAAGACGGAACTGCCGTCCTGGCCCCTCTACGTGAGCCGGAAGGGGGTAGCAAAGTGGAACTAGTTGCTTGGTTCTGTCATGTTAGGCCCAAGTTACACCCAAGAAAATAGTAGGGACCACCTATTGTCAAGGTTCCCCCCGTTCCGTCAGTTGCGGGAGTTTCAGGTTGTGAGCAGTCCTCGAACCCGGAAGAGAGAATCCGACGCCGGCGAGGCCATAACAGAGGGAGTGATGGGATCTTTGGCATAAAAGACACATGGAACACTCTAACACACATGGTATGTCATAGCATGGGACTTGGTGGTATTCAAATGCTCCGGAGCCCCTCTCCGGTGAAACCCTAGACCCGATGTAGAAAAAGACGGAACTGCCGTCCTGGCCCCTCTACGTGAGCAGGAAGGGGGTAGCAAAGCGGAACTAGTTGCTTGGTGTGTCATGTTAGGCCCAAGGAACACCCAAGACAATGGTAGGGCCCACCTATTGGCAATGTTCCCCCCGTTCCGTCAGTTCCGGGAGTTTCGGGTTGTGAGCAGTCCTGGAAACCAGAAGAGAGAATCTGACGCCGGTGAGGCCATAACAAAGGGAGTGATGGGTTCTTTGGAATCCAAGACACATGGAACACTCTAAAACACATGGTATGGAATACCATGGTACTTGGTGGGATTCAGACACTCCGGAGCCCCTCTCCGTTGAAACCCTAGCCCCGTTGTATAAAAAGACGGAACTGCCGTCCTGGCCCCTCTACGTGAGCCGGAAGGGGGTAGCAAAGTGGAACTAGTTGCTTGGTTGTGTCATTTTAGGCCCAAGGAACACCCAAGACAATGCCATGCTACTTTGTGGGATTCAGACGCTCCATAGCCCCTCTCCGTTGAAACTCTAGCCCCGGTGTAGAAAAAGACGGAATTGCCGTCCTGGCCCCTCTACGTGAGCCAGAAGGGGGTAGAAAAGTGGAACCAGTTGCTTGGTTGTGTCATGTTAGGCCAAAGGAACACCCAAGACATTGGTAGGGCCCACCTATTGGGAAGGTTCCCCCCGTTCCGTCAGTTCCGGGAGTTTCGTGGTGTGAGCAGTCCTGGAACCCGGAAGAGAGAATCCGACGCCGGTGAGGCCATAACACAGGGAGCGATGGGATCTTTGGCATCCAAGACACATGGAACACTATAACACACATGTTATGGCATACCATGGTACTTGGTGGGATTCAGACGCTCCAGAGCCCCTCTCCGTTGAAACACTAGCCCCACTGTAGAAAAAGAAGAAACTGCCGTCCTGGCTCCTCTACGTGAGCCGGATGGGGTAGCAAAGTAGAACTAGTTACTTGGTTGTGTCATGTTATGCCCAAGGAACACCCAAGACAATGGTAGGGCCCACCTATTGGCTAGGTTCCCCCCGTTCCGTCAGTTTCGGGAGTTTCGGGGTGTGAGCAATCCTAGAACCCGGAACAGAGAATCCGACGCCGGTGAGGCCATAACAAAGGGAGTGATGGGATCTTTGGCATCCAATACACATGGCACAATCTAACACACATGTTATGGAATACCATGAGACTTGGTGGGTTTCAGACGCTCCGGAGCCCCTCTCCGGTGAAACCCTAGAACCGCTGTAGAAAAAGACGAAGCTGCCGTCGTGGCCCCTCAATGTGAGACGGAAGGGGGTAGAAAAGTGGAACTAGTTGCTTGGTTGTGTCATGTTAGGCCCAAGGAACACCCAAGACAATGTTAGGGCCCACCTATTGCCAAGGTTCCCCCTGTTCCGTCAGTTCCGGGAGTTTCGGGGTGTGAGCAGCCCTGGAACCCGGAAGAGAGAATCCGACGCCGGCTAGGCCATAACACAGGGAGTGATGGGATCTTTGGCATCCAAGATAAATGGAACACTCTAACACACATTGTATGGCATACCATGGGACTTGGTTGGATTCAGACGCTCCGGAGCCCCTCTGCGGTGAAACCCTAGACCCGCTGTAGAAAAAGACGGAGCTGCCGTCCTCGCCCCTCTACGTGAGCCGGAAGGGGGTAGCAAAGTGGAACTAGTTGCATGGTTGTGTCATGTTAGGCCAAAGGAACACCCAAGACAATGGTAGGGCCCACCTATTGGCTAGGTTCTTCCCGTTCCGTCAGTTCCGGGAGTTTTGTGGTGTGAGCAGTTTCGGGGTGTGAGGAGTCCTGCAACCCGGAAGAGAGAATCCGACGCCGGTGAGGCCATAAAACAGAGAGTGATGGGATCTTTGGCATCCAAGACACATGGCACACTCTAACTCACATGGTATGTCATACCATTGGACTTTGTGGGATTCAAACGCTCCGGAGCCCCTCTCCGGTGAAACCCTAGACCCGCTGGAGAAATACCGGACTTATACGGAAACACGCGGTAACAACCTCGAAAGGGGGTAGCAATGTGGAACTAGTTTCTTGGAACAAGGTAGAACACAACTCTTCGGAAGATTCACGATGTTTCGTCGGATACGGGAGTTTCACCCTATAAGCGCGTGTAAACTCACGAGAGAGAAGTGGATGCCAGTGAAGCGGCCCACACCCTGGAGTGCAATCTTTGCCATCCAAAGCACACAACACACCTATACTAACATGGTATGGCACCCCATAGCTTGTGTTGGGATACAGACGGTCCATAGCCCCCCTCTGGTGAAACCCTACCTCAGCAGGAGAAATACCGGATTTATACTGAAACACGCGGTAAACGACGTCGGAAGAGGGTAGAAATGTGGAACTAGTTCCATACTTGTGTTAGGGTAAACAAGGGGATTTATTATAAATTGATAAATAAACTTAAATTTTGTAATTATAAATTCAACAAGCTATTTTGGAAGAAAAAATAAAAAAAAGTTCTTTGCCGTGTGCATGCACACGGTAAAGGACATATCTTTGCCGTGTGCATGCACACGTCAAAGAACTGAAGAAACATTTCCGTTCCTTCCGATACGGAATGGCCACGTGGCAGTTATATTTGCCGTGTATTTTCTTTACCGTGTTTTTTTTTATCTTTGTCGTGTGCTTTTCTTTGCCGTGTGTCTTTTTCTGTGCTAAACCGTGCGTTCTTCTTTACCGTGTGCGACACACAGCAAAGAAAGTCATTGCCGTGTGCCCGATGGAGTGCACACGGTAAAGAATCGAGCACACGGGAACGATGTGCTCTCCCGTAGTGATTAAGGCAATTTCATCTGGTGGTCCCACCTATCATTATCTCACGCACCATAAAGGGAATGAGTAATTAACGTTGCTATGGCATTAACTAAGCCGAAAGGGAAAATCATTGTGCCCGTGCATGGTCCAGAGGAGCTTCGTGACCGAGATGAATTGGAATGAAAGAGATTGGAGTGAGCGCGATCTCTGCTAGTAACTATCCGGCAGCTTGGAGGCCTTGACCAGGGAGTTCCGCGTCTCTTCTTCGGCAACTATGGGCTGCCGTAGTTAAAGCCGCCGCCGTCTTGCTCGCTGTTGTCGTCGAGGTTGAGGAACCCCGAGAAGACCTCCATACCATGTCAGTATTTGGTGTTGTTGAATGGCTGCGGCTGCCGGCTTTGACAAGGTAGTCATGCAGGACAACTTGGTGTTGATCAGGATGTATGGTCAAGCGGCAAACCGTTCCGGTTCTCGAGGTCGGTCATGCACATGTCGGACACGGACAGCGCCATCGCAGTCTTGAGGAGCCTCGAGGAAGGCCATTGGTAAAGGTATCTTCTCGGACTGCGCCGGCAGCAGCGTGACTATGGTCTTGAGGGCCTGCTGTGTCTTGTCGGCGTGGGTGTCCGGAATGCCGCCACCGTATTTGTCGACGACCTGCATGTCCCTACAGGCCAGGAGGCCGTGCTTTTCTTTTGTCATGAGGATGAAGCTGGACGTGCCGACTTCACTTTGAGGTCAATGGAGATACGGGTTGGAGACAAAAAAGAAACAAGAGACCAAGACCCTTGATAGATTAAACTTAATAAATTTGATTACGTTTTTAATGAACGGCCCAAAATAATTAGTGGACAGATTGTTAGTTTATTGTGTTCGGAATCTCATACAAGTGTTTTACTATAGATGGAGTCCTAACAGACTAAGGCAAGATAACCGTGCTAAATATAGCATGTATAAAACTCTATTTCGTGTCCGCCAAGAAAGAGAGTTGTTTGCCCCAATATATAGTACGAGGTAGTGATAGAATAGATGAGAGAGATAGAGAGAAATTTCCACCAGATTAGCACGTAGAGGATTTATCTTCTCGTGTATTGTAATACTCCTCCTGATTATAGTGCTACGCCTTCGTGCGTTCCGTGGTTTTTTCCCGCAAGAGTTTTCCATGTAAAAATCCGTGTTCTTGTTTTTGGTTGATCTACTTTTCGCTGAGCCTATTTTATAACAAGTGGTATCAGAGCTTCAGGCTGCAAGATCGAGTCGCTGCTCGGGAGACTTTCCGCTGCGCTCTCGGCAGCACGACTCGACGTTTAGGATTAACCGCTGCGGCGTCCTGTAGCGGCAGGAAGATTAAGCATGCGTGAGATCGGATCTGAGTTGCCAAAATTTTCGGTCAGCGTCTCGTACGACCGCGATCGTCCGCTGGAATTTTTTATTCGTCGCTTCAAAAGTTGTCTGGATTTATCACGTGCAAATCTGTCTAGGACGAATTCCAGTTTACGGCTCGGTTTGATGTTCCCGATCTGTCCAGATACAGGTCTTCATGTTCGGTACTCTGCGGCCGTATCCTGTCCTAGTCGTTCTCAATTCTGAGCAAGGAGGCAATGCAGTGAATTACTTGGAGTACTAGATCGATCGGAACTTGGAGCATTAGACTAGTCACAATGGGGAGTATCATATACTAGTATCATGCATATGATACTAGTCTATGTTACCACTTCCACAATGCATAGTAACATAATTGTGGTATCATATACTAGTATTTATTTACCATAGACTCTCGTCTCGGAAAGCGTTATGTTATGGTATCTACCTATGATACCACTAACACCTCTCTCCTCATTAAATGAGTGTCACATCATCTTTTTTGCCTATGTGGCACTTATGATACCACCTATGTTACTCCCATTGTGGCTAGTCTTAGATGGATCGGATTCAAGTCCCGAGGCCAGGAACAAAAGTGATCTGCTACGCAAGTGCACTCTGGCATTGTTTCACGTGAAGTTTCCAAGATTCCATGCCTCACGAGAAGACAAATCAATTCATGGATCCTTAACCTGCTACGTCCACACAGCCTAGCCCCTGGATGATTCATTAATAAATAAGTTGTGTGCATCCCCTGAATGCAGGGGCTGGGTTTTTCCGTTTCAAAAAAAACACAGCCTAGACCCTACAAGGTGCAACCAATTACTAAGTCCACCTAAACATCTACCAGGTGCTAACTTTTCTGATTTATTGCTCCGTATAAATTAATTTGTTTGGGGATATTTTCTATTCCTTTGGCTTGTACTGCTTTATGCACAAATTATCTGTTCATGGTTATCATGAAGTACCATCTTTGATTGTTGGGATGTGACACAAGGATTTTCATATGGCAAGTCAAGATGTGAGCGATTGTTGGCGCATGCCGATTATAAGGATGCACCGGATAGTTTCTTGGTTTAAGGTGGAGTTTTGGGATTATGATCTGTCGGATATAATGGATGCAATATTGCTGCAGTTATTTGAAGAACACAGTTCAGTTATCAGAAAAATTAATGAGGAGGTAATTATTAATCCTGTTGGTAGTCAGCATATACTCTATACTCTGTAGAGTTTTTTGCTGTTATGCATGTGAAGGTTTTGTTCATGTTCGTGACGAGGATCAGTTGTGATGCAATGAGATATGTGTCTGCTATATACTACAGCATTACTATTGTTCAGATTCAAATACAATTTAGTTCTCTTTACTCTTTCAAGAGAGGTCTATTGCATAATTTAACCTCCAATGCATGTTTAGAAGGTTCCTTCATCCGACATTTGTGGAAATTGGATTTAAAATGAGCAAGTTATTATTTTGGCAATTTTAAATGCAATAATTAAGAAACAGTTGTTTTCAGCAATTTAAATTATTCAAAACAGCAAACAAAATTTATATTTGGAAAGTACATGAAAATTTGATTGGAAAACATATTTAGTTTGTGGAATTTGGAATTTTTATGCCCAAGTTATGAATTTTGCAAGTTTAAGTGAATTTAACAAGAATTCAAATGTTGCACCAATTTAAAATATTCAAAACAGTAAACAAATTTTATATTTAGGTAGAACATTTAATTTGGTATTGAAAACATATCAAAAATGTTGGATTTGGAGTTAAAATGATTTTATTATGCAATTTACAAAATTGAGGTGCAATCTGCCATTTTTAGTGAAACAGGGACTTAGAAATAATTTTGCAGGGGCTAGAAAGAATGTACAGGGATCTGTGTGTGATTTTCTGGGAAGTGCTGTAACAAAACAAAAGGGAAAAAAAGGTTTTGGTTTAATGGGGGAGGGGGGACTCGAACCCCTGCCCTCCTCCCTGCGCACAAGGAACAGCAACCAACTGGGCTGCTGCTGCTCTGTTGACAGATAAGGAGTTCGAATGGAGTTATGGTTCAGCAACTACCCTGAATCCAATTTCCGAAAATAGACAGAAAAAGGTGGGGGCTGGGGATTTGATCCCGCGACCTGGGGCTTGCGCGCTGTGTGCTGCTACCAGATGGGCTGTTGCGCTGTTGTGATTGATAGTGGGTCGGTTTGGTTTTGACCCTCAACAATCGGTGTAATCTGAAACTGCAAACGCACACGTACAGGAGCTCATCTCTGACGACGAACAGAACAAAAGCTGCACCTTGGCATGGAAGAATTCGATGCATACAGCAAGGGAACGAGAGGGGAGAGTAGGGGAATGGAAAGAGGAGATTACCCTCTTCGCAGGGGTGCCCTCTGCGCGGCCGAAGGTAGACGGAGGCGGCGGCGCCGTGTTCCGGCAATCGGCGGCCGTGGCAGAGGAAGAAGGCGGCGTGTTCCTCTCGATGGCGGCGGAGATGGGGAGAGAAGGGAGAGGGTGCGGCTAGGGTTAGGGTTTGCCACGGGAATGGGGAGTAGATATAGGAGGGAGGGGGATGGGGTGGAGAAGTGGGGCAGCGCACACGTTGCTGTCACCATTGGTGACGCCAGCGTACGGAGGTTGGGGAAGAAAGGTTCGGGCTGCAGCCTGGTGGGATGGGCCTGCCTCTTCCTCTCTCCTGTGCGTTTCTTTTTCTTTTTATTATTTGGTTTTGTTACTTTTTTTTTTGCTGAATTAGAATTTGGAAGAGAAAGATAGGTTTTAAGTTAGAGAAAATTTTGAAAAAATTAGAGGGAGTTCTTTAGGGCAAATGCAAACAGGTTTTAACTTTTATTTTCAAATGTTTGAATATTGGCTTGCTGTTTGAAATTAAAACAAATTTAGGTGAAATTTTAATATTAAAGATCATTAATAAAACCAACATTTAAAATAGGGTAACCCCTATGGTAATTAGACAATTTGAGTTGATTTTTTTTTGGTAACAACATAATTTCAAAATGATTCTGTTTTGGGTGCTTGGATTTGAATTTTAAATGTGTTTGGAAAATAAATGATTGATTTAAAACCATCATTTTCACAAGTGATCACTATGGAAAAACATGAAACAACTGGGTTGTTTTAGTTGTGATTTTTATTCAAAATGTTGTAACAGAGCAAGTATGAAACCATTGTTTGAATAAGGTTTGAATTTGAGTTGTGAAAACAGTGGAAAAACAAATGCAACAATTAAGAAACAAATGCAAACAACATGGAACAATATGATGACATGATGCAATACTTAAATAAACATGCAACAAACATTCTAAGGGGATGGTTTTCATACTTGGGATGTTTACAGTAGGGCCCACCTATTGGCTAGGTTCCCCCCGTTCCGTCAGTTTCGGGAGTTTCGGTGTGTGAGCAATCCTGGAACCCGGAACAGAGAATCCGACGCCGGTGAGGCCATAACAAAGGGAGTGATGGGATCTTTGGCATCCAATACACATGGCACAATCTAACACACATGTTATGGAATACCATGAGACTTGGTGGGTTTCAGACGCTCCGGAGCCCCTCTCCGGTGAAACCCTAGAACCGCTGTAGAAAAAGACGAAGCTGCCGTCGTGGCCCCTCAACGTGAGACGGAAGGGGGTAGAAAAGTGGAACTAGTTGCTTGGTTGTGTCATGTTAGGCCCAAGGAACACCCAAGACAATGTTAGGGCCCACCTATTGCCAAGGTTCCCCCTGTTCCGTCAGTTCCGGGAGTTTCGGGGTGTGAGCAGCCCTGGAACCCGGAAGAGAGAATCCGACGCCGGCTAGGCCATAACACAGGGAGTGATGGGATCTTTGGCATCCAAGATACATGGAACACTCTAACACACATATGGCATACCATGGGACTTGGTGGGATTCAGACGCTCCGGAGCCCCTCTGCGGTGAAACCCTAGACCCCCTGTAGAAAAAGACGGAGCTGCCGTCATGGCCCCTCTACGTGAGCCGGAAGGGGGTAGCAAAGTGGAACTAGTTGCATGGTTGCGTCATGTTAGGCCAAAGGAACACCCAAGACAATGGTAGGGCCCACCTATTGGCTAGGTTCTTCCCGTTCCGTCAGTTCCGGGAGTTTTGTGGTGTGAGCAGTTTCGGGGTGTGAGGAGTCCTGCAACCCGGAAGAGAGAATCCGACGCCGGTGAGGCCATAAAACAGGGAGTGATGGGATCTTTGGCATCCAAGACACATGGCACACTCTAACTCACATGGTATGTCATACCATTGGACTTTGTGGGATTCAAACGCTCCGGAGCCCCTCTCCGGTGAAACCCTAGACCCGCTGGAGAAATACCGGACTTATACGGAAACACGCGGTAACAACCTCGAAAGGGGGTAGCAATGTGGAACTAGTTTCTTGGAACATGGTAGAACACAACTCTTCGGAAGATTCACGATGTTTCGTCGGATACGGGAGTTTCACCCTATAAGCGCGTGTAAACTCACGAGAGAGAAGTGGATGCCGGTGAAGCGGCCCACACCCCGGAGTGCAATCTTTGCCATCCAAAGCACACAACAGACCTATACTAACATGGTATGGCACCCCATAGCTTGTGTTGGGATACAGACGGTCCATAGCCCCCCTCTGGTGAAACCCTACCTCAGCAGGAGAAATACCGGATTTATACTGAAACACGCGGTAACGACGTCGGAAGAGGGTAGAAATGTGGAACTAGTTCCATACTTGTGTTAGGGTAAACAAGGGGATTTATTATAAATTGATAAATAAACTTAAATTTTGTAATTATAAATTCAACAAGCTATTTTGGAAGAAAAAATAAAAAAAAAGTTCTTTGCCGTGTGCATGCACACGGTAAAGGACATATCTTTGACGTGTGCATGCACACGTCAAAGAACTGAAGAAACATTTCCGTTCCTTCCGATACGGAATGGCCACGTGGCAGTTATATTTGCCGTGTATTTTCTTTACCGTGTTTTTTTTTATCTTTGTCGTGTGCTTTTCTTTGCCGTGTGTCTTTTTCTGTGCTAAACCGTGCGTTCTTCTTTACCGTGTGCGACACACAGCAAAGAAAGTCATTGCCGTGTGCCCGATGGAGTGCACACGGTAAAGAATCGAGCACACGGGAACGATGTGCTCTCCCGTAGTGATTAAGGCAATTTCATCTGGTGGTCCCACCTATCATTATCTCACGCACCATAAAGGGAATGAGTAATTAACGTTGCTATGGCATTAACTAAGCCGAAAGGGAAAATCATTGTGCCCGTGCATGGTCCAGAGGAGCTTCGTGACCGAGATGAATTGGAATGAAAGAGATTGGAGTGAGCACGATCTCTGCTAGTAACTATCCGGCAGCTTGGAGGACTTGACCAGGGAGTTCTGCGTCTCTTCTTCGGCAACTGTGGGCTGCCGTAGTTAAAGCCGCCGCCGTCTTGCTCGCTGTTGTCGTCGAGGTTGAGGAACCCCGAGAAGACCTCCATACCATGTCAGTATTTGGTGTTGTTGAATGGCTGCGGCTGCCGGCTTTGACAAGGTAGTCATGCAGGACAACTTGGTGTTGATCAGGATGTATGGTCAAGCGGCAAACCGTTCCGGTTCTCGAGGTCGGTCATGCACATGTCGGACACGGACATCGCCATCGCAGTCTTGAGGAGCCTCGAGGAAGGCCATTGGTAAAGGTATCTTCTCGGACTGCGCCGGCAGCAGCGTGACTATGGTCTTGAGGGCCTGCTGTGTCTTGTCGGCGTGGGTGTCCGGAATGCCGCCACCGTATTTGTCGACGACCTGCATGTCCCTACAGGCCAGGTGGCCGTGCTTTTCTTTTGTCATGAGGATGAAGCTGGACGTGCCGACTTCACTTTGAGGTCAATGGAGATACGGGTTGGAGACAAAAAAGAAACAAGAGACCAAGACCCTTGATAGATTAAACTTAATAAATTTGATTACGTTTTTAATGAACGGCCCAAAATAATTAGTGGACAGATTGTTAGTTTATTGTGTTCGGAATCTCATACAAGTGTTGTACTATAGATGGAGTCCTAACAGACTAAGGCAAGATAACCGTGCTAAATATAGCATGTATAAAACTCTATTTCGTGTCCGCCAAGAAAGAGAGTTGTTTGCCCCAATATATAGTACGAGGTAGTGATAGAATAGATTGAGAGAGATAGAGAGAAATTTCCACCAGATTAGCACGTAGAGGATTTATCTTCTCGTGTATTGTAATACTCCTCCTGATTATAGTGCTACGCCTTCGTGCGTTCCGTGGTTTTTTCCCGCAAGAGTTTTCCATGTAAAAATCCGTGTTCTTGTTTTTGGTTGATCTACTTTTCGCTGAGCCTATTTTATAACAAGTGGTATCAGAGCTTCAGGCTTCAAGATCGAGTCGCTGCTCGGGAGACTTTCCGCTGCGCTCTCGGGCAGCACGACTCGACGTTTAGGATTAACCGCTGCGGCGTCCTGTAGCGGCAGGAAGATTAAGCATGCGTGAGATCGGATCTGAGTTGCCAAAATTTTCGGTCAGCGTCTCGTATGACCGCGATCGTCCGCTGGAATTTTTATTCGTCGCTTCAAAAGTTGTCTGGATTTATCACGTGCAAATCTGTCTAGGACGAATTCCAGTTTACGGCTCGGTTTGATGTTCCCGATCTGTCCAGATACAGGTCTTCATGTTCGGTACTCTACGGCCGTATCCTGTCCTAGTCGTTCTCAATTCTGAGCAAGGAGGCAATGCAGTGAATTACTTGGAGTACTAGATCGATCGGAACTTGGAGCATTAGACTAGTCACAATGGGGAGTATCATATACTAGTATCATGCATGATACTAGTCTATGTTACCACTTCCACAATGCATAGTAACATAATTGTGGTATCATATACTAGTATATTTATTACCTTATAGACTCATCTCGTCTCGGAAAGCGTTATGTTACGGTATCTACCTATGATACCACTAACACCTCTCCTCATTAAATGAGTGTCACATCATCTTTTTTGCCTATGTGGCACTTATGATACCACCTATGTTACTCCCATTGTGGCTAGTCTTAGATGGATCGGATTCAAGTCCCGAGGCCAGGAACAAAAGTGATCTGCTACGCAAGTGCACTCTGGCATTGTTTCACGTGAAGTTTCCAAGATTCCATGCCTCACGAGAAGACAAATCAATTCATGGATCCTTAACCTGCTACGTCCACACAGCCTAGCCCCTGGATGATTCATTAATAAATAAGTTGTGTGCATCCCCTGAATGCAGGGGCTGGGTTTTTCCGTTTCAAAAAAAACACAGCCTAGACCCTACAAGGTGCAACCAATTACTAAGTCCACCTAAACATCTACCAGGTGCTAACTTTTCTGATTTATTGCTCCGTATAAATTAATTTGTTTGGGGATATTTTCTATTCCTTTGGCTTGTACTGCTTTATGCACAAATTATCTGTTCATGGTTATCATGAAGTACCAGCTTTGATTGTTGGGATGTGACACAAGGATTTTCATATGGCAAGTCAAGATGTGAGCGATTGTTGGCGCATGCCGATTATAAGGATGCACCGGATAGTTTCTTGGTTTAAGGTGGAGTTTTGGGATTATGATCTGTCAGATATAATGGATGCAATATTGCTGCAGTTATTTGAAGAACACAGTTCAGTTATCAGAAAAATTAATGAGGAGGTAATTATTAATCCTGTTGGTAGTCAGCATATACTCTATACTCTGCAGAGTTTTTTGCTGTTATGCATGTGAAGGTTTTGTTCATGTTCGTGACGAGGATCAGTTGTGATGCAATGAGATATGTGTCTGCTATATACTACAGCATTAGTATTGTTCAGATTCAAATACAATTTAGTTCTCTTTACTCTTTCAAGAGAGGTCTATTGCAGAGTTTAACCTCCAATGCATGTTTAGAAGGTTCCTTCATCCGACATTTGTGGAAATTGGATTTAAAATGAGCAAGTTATTATTTTGGCAATTTTAAATGCAATAATAAAGAAACAGTTGTTTTCAGCAATTTAAATTATTCAAAACAGCAAACAAAATTTATATTTGGAAAGTACATGAAAATTTGATTGGAAAACATATTTAGTTTGTGGAATTTGGAATTTTTATGCCCAAGTTATGAATTTTGCAAGTTTAAGTGAATTTAACAAGAATTCAAATGTTGCACCAATTTAAAATATTCAAAACAGTAAACAAATTTTATATTTGGGTAGAACATTTAATTTGGTATTGAAAACATATCAAAAATGTTGGATTTGGAGTTAAAATGATTTTATTATGCAATTTACAAAATTGAGGTGCAATCTGCCATTTTTAGTGAAACAGGGACTTAGAAATAACTTTGCAGGGGCTAGAAAGAATGTACAGGGACCTGTGTGTGATTTTTTGGGAAGTGCTGTAACAAAACAAAAGGGAAAAAAAGGTTTTGGTTTAATGGGGGAGGGGGGACTCGAACCCCTGCCCTCCTCCCTGCGCACAAGGAACAGCAACCAACTGGGCTGCTGCTGCTCTGTTGACAGATAAGGAGTTCGAATGGAGTTATGGTTCAGCAACTACCCTGAATCCAATTTCCGAAAATAGACAGAAAAAGGTGGGGGCTGGGGATTTGATCCCGCGACCTGGGGCTTGCGCGCTGTGTGCTGCTACCAGATGGGCTGTTGCGCTGTTGTGATTGATAGTGGGTCGGTTTGGTTTTGACCCTCAACAATCGGTGTAATCTGAAACTGCAAACGCACACGTACAGGAGCTCATCTCTGACGACGAACAGAACAAAAGCTGCACCTTGGCATGGAAGAATTCGATGCATACAGCAAGGGAACGAGAGGGGAGAGTAGGGGAATGGAAAGAGGAGATTACCCTCTTCGCAGGGGTGCCCTCTGCGCGGTCGAAGGGAGACGGAGGCGGCGGCGCCGTGTTCCGGCGATCGGCGGCCGTGGCAGAGGAAGAAGGCGGCGTGTTCCTCTCGGTGGCGGCGGAGATGGGGAGAGAAGGGAGAGGGTGCGGCTAGGGTTAGGGTTTGCCACGGGAATGGGGAGTAGATATAGGAGGGAGGGGGATGGGGTGGAGAAGTGGGGCAGCGCACACGTTGCTGTCACCATTGGTGACGCCAGCGTACGGAGGTTGGGGAAGAAAGGTTCGGGCTGCAGCCTGGTGGGCTGGGCCTGCCTCTTCCCCTCTCCTGTGCGTTTCTTTTTCTTTTTATTATTTGGTTTTGTTACTTTTTTTTTGCTGAATTAGAATTTGGAAGAGAAAGATAGGTTTTAAGTTAGAGAAAATTTTGAAAAAATTAGAGGGAGTTCTTTAGGGCAAATGCAAACAGGTTTTAACTTTTATTTTCAAATGTTTGAATATTGGCTTGCTGTTTGAAATTAAAACAAATTTAGGTGAAATTTTTAATATTAAAGATCATTAATAAAACCAACATTTAAAATAGGGTAACCCCTATGGTAATTAGACAATTTGAGTTGATTTGTTTTGGTAACAACATAATTTCAAAATGATTCTGTTTTGGGTGCTTGGATTTGAATTTTAAATGTGTTTGGAAAATAAATGATTGATTTAAAACCATAATTTTCACAAGTGATCACTATGGAAAAACATGAAACAACTGGGTTGTTTTTAGTTGTGATTTTTATTCAAAATGTTGTAACAGAGCAAGTATGAAACCATTGTTTGAATAAGGTTTGAATTTGAGTTGTGAAAACACTGGAAAAACAAATGCAACAATTAAGAAACAAATGCAAACAACATGGAACAATATGATGACATGATGCAATACTTAAATAAACATGCAACAAACATTCTAAGGGGATGGTTTTCATACTTGGGATGTTACAGTAGGGCCCACCTATTGGCTAGGTTCCCCCCGTTCCGTCAGTTTCGGGAGTTTCGGGGTGTGAGCAATCCTGGAACCCGGAACAGAGAATCCGACGCCGGTGAGGCCATAACAAAGGGAGTGATGGGATCTTTGGCATCCAATACACATGGCACAATCTAACACACATGTTATGGAATACCATGAGACTTGGTGGGTTTCAGACGCTCCGGAGCCTCTCTCCGGTGAAACCCTAGAACCGCTGTAGAAAAAGACGAAGCTGCCGTCGTGGCCCCTCAACGTGAGACAGAAGGGGGTAGCAAAGTGGAACTAGTTGCTTGGTTGTGTCATGTTAGGCCCAAGGAACACCCAAGACAATGTTAGGGCCCACCTATTGCCAAGGTTCCCCCTGTTCCGTCAGTTCCGGGAGTTTCGGGGTGTGAGCAGCCCTGGAACCCGGAAGAGAGAATCCGACGCCGGCTAGGCCATAACACAGGGAGTGATGGGATCTTTGGCATCCAAGATACATGGAACACTCTAACACACATTGTATGGCATACCATGGGACTTGGTGGGATTCAGACGCTCCGGAGCCCCTCTGCGGTGAAACCCTAGACCCGCTGTAGAAAAAGACGGAGCTGCCGTCCTGGCCCCTCTACGTGAGCCGGAAGGGCGTAGCAAAGAGGAACTAGTTGCATGGTTGTGTCATGTTAGGCCAAAGGAACACCCAAGACAATGGTAGGGCCCACCTATTGGCTAGGTTCTTCCCGTTACGTCAGTTCCGGGAGTTTTGTGGTGTGAGCAGTTTCGGGGTGTGAGGAGTCCTGCAACCCGGAAGAGAGAATCCGACGCCGGTGAGGCCATAAAACAGGGAGTGATGGGATCTTTGGCATCCAAGACACATGGCACACTCTAACTCACATGGTATGTCATACCATTGGACTTTGTGGGATTCAAACGCTCCGGAGCCCCTCTCCGGTGAAACCCTAGACCCGCTGGAGAAATACCGGAGTTATACGGAAACACGCGGTAACAACCTCGAAAGGGGGTAGCAATGTGGAACTAGTTTCTTGGAACAAGGTAGAACACAACTCTTCGGAAGATTCACGATGTTTCGTCGGATACGGGAGTTTCACCCTATAAGCGCGTGTAAACTCACGAGAGAGAAGTGGATGCCGGTGAAGCGGCCCACACCCCGGAGTGCAATCTTTGCCATCCAAAGCACACAACACCTATACTAACATGGTATGGCACCCCATAGCTTGTGTTGGGATACAGACGGTCCATAGCCCCCCTCTGGTGAAACCCTACCTCAGCAGGAGAAATACCGGATTTATACTGAAACACGCGGTAACGACGTCGGAAGAGGGTAGAAATGTGGAACTAGTTCCATACTTGTGTTAGGGTAAACAAGGGGATTTATTATAAATTGATAAATAAACTTAAATTTTGTAATTATAAATTCAACAAGCTATTTTGGAAGAAAAAATAAAAAAAAGTTCTTTGCCGTGTGCATGCACACGGTAAAGGACATATCTTTGCCGTGTGCATGCACACGTCAAAGAACTGAAGAAACATTTCCGTTCCTTCCGATACGGAATGGCCACGTGGCAGTTATTTGCCGTGTATTTTCTTTACCGTGTTTTTTTTATCTTTGTCGTGTGCTTTTCTTTGCCGTGTGTCTTTTTCTGTGCTAAACCGTGCGTTCTTCTTTACCGTGTGCGACACACAGCAAAGAAATTCATTGCCGTGTGCCCGATGGAGTGCACACGGTAAAGAATCGAGCACACGGGAACGATGTGCTCTCCCGTAGTGATTAAGGCAATTTCATCTGGTGGTCCCACCTATCATTATCTCACGCACCATAAAGGGAATGAGTAATTAACGTTGCTATGGCATTAACTAAGCCGAAAGGGAAAATCATTGTGCCCGTGCATGGTCCAGAGGAGCTTCGTGACCGAGATGAATTGGAATGAAAGAGATTGGAGTGAGCGCGATCTCTGCTAGTAACTATCTGGCAGCTTGGAGGCCTTGACCAGGGAGTTCCGCGTCTCTTCTTCGGCAACTGTGGGCTGCCGTAGTTAAAGCCGCCGCCGTCTTGCTCGCTGTTGTCGTCGAGGTGAGGAACCCCGAGAAGACCTCCATACCATGTCAGTATTTGGTGTTGTTGAATGGCTGCGGCTGCCGGCTTTGACAAGGTAGTCATGCAGGACAACTTGGTGTTGATCAGGATGTATGGTCAAGCGGCAAACCGTTCCGGTTCTCGAGGTCGGTCATGCACATGTCGGACACGGACAGCGCCATCGCAGTCTTGAGGAGCCTCGAGGAAGGCCATTGGTAAAGGTATCTTCTCGGACTGCGCCGGCAGCATCGTGACTATGGTCTTGAGGGCCTGCTGTGTCTTGTCGGCGTGGGTGTCCGGAATGCCGCCACCGTATTTGTCGACGACCTGCATGTCCCTACAGGCCAGGAGGCCGTGCTTTTCTTTTGTCATGAGGATGAAGCTGGACGTGCCGACTTCACTTTGAGGTCAATGGAGATACGGGTTGGAGACAAAAAGAAAAAACAAGAGACCAAGACCCTTGATAGATTAAACTTAATAAATTTGATTACGTTTTTAATGAACGGCCCAAAATAATTAGTGGACAGATTGTTAGTTTATTGTGTTCGGAATCTCATACAAGTGTTGTACTATAGATGGAGTCCTAACAGACTAAGGCAAGATAACCGTGCTAAATATAGCATGTATAAAACTCTATTTCGTGTCCGCCAAGAAAGAGAGTTGTTTGCCCCAATATATAGTACGAGGTAGTGATAGAATAGATTGAGAGAGATAGAGAGAAATTTCCACCAGATTAGCACGTAGAGGATTTATCTTCTCGTGTATTGTAATTCTCCTCCTGATTATAGTGCTACGCCTTCGTGCGTTCCGTGGTTTTTTCCCGCAAGAGTTTTCCATGTAAAAATCCGTGTTCTTGTTTTTGGTTGATCTATTTTTCGTTGAGCCTATTTTATAACAAGTGGTATCAGAGCTTCAGGCTTCAAGATCGAGTCGCTGCTCGGGAGACTTTCCGCTGCGCTCTCGGGCAGCACGACTCGACGTTTAGGATTAACCGCTGCGGCGTCCTGTAGCGGCAGGAAGATTAAGCATGCGTGAGATCGGATCTGAGTTGCCAAAATTTTCGGTCAGCGTCTCGTACGACCGCGATCGTCCGCTGGAATTTTTTATTCGTCGCTTCAAAAGTTGTCTGGATTTATCACGTGCAAATCTGTCTAGGACGAATTCCAGTTTACGGCTCGGTTTGATGTTCCCGATCTGTCCAGATACAGGTCTTCATGTTCGGTACTCTGCGGCCGTATCCTGTCCTAGTCGTTCTCAATTCTGAGCAAGGAGGCAATGCAGTGAATTACTTGGAGTACTAGATCGATCGGAACTTGGAGCATTAGATGGATCGGATTCAAGTCCCGAGGCCAGGAACAAAAGTGATCTGCTACGCAAGTGCACTCTGGCATTGTTTCACGTGAAGTTTCCAAGATTCCATGCCTCACGAGAAGACAAATCAATTCATGGATCCTTAACCTGCTACGTCCACACAGCCTAGCCCCTGGATGATTCATTAATAAATGAGTTGTATGCATCCCCTGACCGCAGGGGCTGGGTTTTTCCGTTTCAAAAAAAACACAGCCTAGACCCTACAAGGTGCAACCAATTACTAAGTCCACCTAAACATCTACCAGGTGCTAACTTTTCTGATTTATTGCTCCGTATAAATTAATTTGTTTGGGGATATTTTCTATTCCTTTGGCTTGTACTGCTTTATGCACAAATTATCTGTTCATGGTTATCATGAAGTACCAGCTTTGATTGTTGGGATGTGACACAAGGATTTTCATATGGCAAGTCAAGATGTGAGCGATTGTTGGCGCATGCCGATTATAAGGATGCACCGGATAGTTTCTTGGTTTAAGGTGGAGTTTTGGGATTATGATCTGTCGGATATAATGGATGCAATATTGCTGCAGTTATTTGAAGAACACAGTTCAGTTATCAGAAAAATTAATGAGGAGGTAATTATTAATCCTGTTGGTAGTCAGCATATACTCTATACTCTGCAGAGTTTTTTGCTGTTATGCATGTGAAGGTTTTGTTCATGTTCGTGACGAGGATCAGTTGTGATG
Source organism: Alopecurus myosuroides (assembly GCA_028641055.1). Classification (NCBI taxonomy): domain Eukaryota; kingdom Viridiplantae; phylum Streptophyta; class Magnoliopsida; order Poales; family Poaceae; genus Alopecurus; species Alopecurus myosuroides. The sequence goes on from CM054057.1 coordinate 738,796,735, forward strand.
CAATGAGATATGTGTCTGCTATATACTACAGCATTAGTATTGTTCAGATTCAAATACAATTTAGTTCTCTTTACTCTTTCAAGAGAGGTCTATTGCAGAGTTTAACCTCCAATGCATGTTTAGAAGGTTCCTTCATCCGACAGTTGTATTGCATGGATAGTTTTAGACCATGTCATGGATTTTTCAGACGGCAGTTTTTTGTGTACGTGATACGCTCCGTACAAGATTCTCTTGCATGAGTATTGTTTGCCGAGATTTGTGCTATGTGTTTTTAGCATGTTCAGATTCCATGAGATGAGTTCTTCACAATGTGATGTGCATCAAGATGTTGCACTATGAGCTATGCGCTCGTTTATGCACCACAGGAGATATGATGAGTTATGTCATTTGATGTTGAGCAGTTTCGGTTTTTTTTAGGTCAGTGGCACAGACTCAGACTTTTATTGGGAGTTCCCCAAGTTTGATATGTCTACTTTGTTGAAAGCTGTGTGTTTTATCGATGACCTACCGACTGATTTGCTCATTATGACTCCGTGAGAAGTTTATTAGTCCTATGGACGTTTTCAAGGCACAAGGTTTACTTGTGATGACTTTAATTGAGGAGTTGATGCTATCTATGATTATTGTATGGGATTTCGTCTCAAGGTGGAGTGTTATTTTATTGTGTTCCGAATCTCATACAAGTGGTGTACTATAAATGGAGTCCTAACAGACTAATGCAAGATAACCGTGCTAGACATAGCATGTATACAACTCTATTTCGTGTCCGCTAAGAAAGAGAGTTGTTTGCCCCAATATATAGTACGAGGTAGTCATAGAATAGATTGAGAGACATAGAGAGAGATCTCCACCAGATTAACACGTAGATGGTTTGTCCTCTCGTGTATTGGAATACTCCTCCTGATTATAGTGCTACGCCTTCGTGCGTTCCGTGGTTTTTTCCCGCAAGGGTTTTCCACGTAAAAATCCGTGTTCTTGTTCTTGGTTGATCAACTTTTCGCTGCACCTATTTTGTAACACAGGTACCTGAAAGTACCGCTAGTTCCTAGCCAATCACAATAACATATCTCAAGAAAAATATATCTCAAATTTGACCCTGTTCGCATTCTGATTGTAATTTTTATGATGTCACAACGTTCACACAAGTAGAACGGATAGAAACTATATCACACCAACCACAGTCTGTGTGGAAAACACGCAACGCCTGAACCGGTTCCTCTCGCGGGCTATATTGTTAATCGAGACACATGAAGCATTCGTTACACGGACTGGCGCAAACGATCGACCTATAACGCAGCTCCACGCTTGGAATGCGGCCGACAAGTGGGAGAGAGCGCGCTCTAGTCATGCGCTCTCGCAACACCATCAGGAAAGATGAGATAATACATCTAGCAGAACAGAAAGTTGATTTTTATTTTGAAAATAAACAAAAATCAACTTGATATTAGTAAACCACACAAGATATTTCAATAAAAAAACATAGTTCAATAAACGGTACTTAATCATGTGGCCGGACATTGCATACGTTTGTTAAAATATATTAGAAAGTTATCTAATATTTATATTATTTATGATTTCTTCCCAATAAGCTATGTTGTTTTGTTTTCAACGAAATATTAAGATTTTCACAGACTTCTGAAAATACTAGAACCTTAGTGTTACCTTAGGCATATATCATCTTGTGCGAAGAAGTGCTATACTAGAACGTAAAATAGTCGGATTTCTTAACGACATAGTGGAAAGTGAATGTGGATTGGATCCACACAACGGACATGGTTATGAATAAGTTTAGATTGATGGTCCTGACATTTTTATAATGTCCATGTTTTAATAACAAACAGAGTCAGTATAGTGGCATGTATAATCATGCTTTGTTTGATGTGTAGGTAAGGACAGTTCACTCCGTAAATCCTGGAGGGCCAAGATGAGATTCAGTGGGCCTTCAAACATTCCACGAGGTTCGCGGTGGCTTCCATGGACCGGTCCTCTCGGGGGCGATGGTGGCTCGTAGTATTGACTAGTGGACGGCTAGGTTTCCGCTGAAAATAAAGATCTTTACGTGGAAGCTAGCATTAGACCGACGGAAGCAAGTAGCTACCAGGCATGGTGCTTCCGATTGTAAATGGCCATTGTGCGGCGAAAAGGACGACGATGTGGCGTATATGTTCTTTGCCTGCGTGTTAGCCAAACTTGGGCGGAGTGTCATAAGGAACCCGCTAGGCTATGCTTGGGCCCCGACCAACTTTCCACATTTTTTTACAATCTAACAAACTTTACATGGTCCTCTCGGCAGAAAAAATTGGGTGCTCTTTGCAGCTCTTTGTTGGGCAATTTGGATTACTCGCAACAAGTTATCTTTGGAAGCAATTGTACCAAAGCATCCGGTGATGTGTGATTTTTAAAATTTTCATGTTTATGCTGATGAGTGCAAACCTGGGATTGGAGCACGACAAGGAGCGTCTATCGCAGCTGGTCGAAGGGCTTAAATCTTGCTACCGTGCACTCAATCCTAGACAGTCTATTTCTCAGTGGTGCAGTGTAGTTGCCGACATGTTGTTTTACACTCCTTTATCTAGTTTGGCGAAGCTGTATGGCTCAGCGGTCTGTCTTTCGATGATGTACTGAAACCTTGTATTTTCATAAGTTAAAGTAGGGCATTAAGTTGTCTGTTATCCAAAAAAAATTAGTTTGCTTGTGTTCTCTGAATCCTTATTACCAGGTTACTAACATATACACTGGTTTGAGAATGGCGAAAGTGTGCATCAGTAGAATTCTCATGCCTTAGGAATTTAAGGAGTTTTTATACCCAATGTAATTGCTATCGTACACTCCCTATTTATTTATTTCAGGTCATTTTTCATGTTATTTTGAACTTCTAAAGCCATGTGACAATTTAAATAATATTTTATTGTCTTTTTTATTTATATCATGTTATATATGATATGTATATATATAATTATTTAAAAATATTCACATGTCATGCAGGATTATTTAATTATATTACTCTCACAGGAGTGTAGTTCAACAATTTGACAATCCAACATAAACAATAGTCAATTTCTAAGCCGCTGGACTTTTAACACGCCAAACTCTATACGTCCATAGGAACATCCATTGGGTACCGATAGATGCAATCTTGCCATGCCCTATCGGCAGTTTTTGCCGGCTCTATGCACTTCCAAACCACACTGTTGCACTTATATCCGGAGCCAAAGGCGATCATCCAGACTCGATCTCCCTTCCTCATTCGACCTTTAGCCTCACTGTACGCCATCTCATACCACAAGGAACTGCTCGATGTGTTTCCAAACCGGTGAAGTGTCATCCTCGATGGCTCTACATGCACAGCAAGCAGACTGAGGCTACGCTGGACAGCGTCGATCACCGCTCGTCCACCGGCATGGATGCATAAATGATCGAAAGCTGTGTGGAAGTCAGGCACATATAGCTTCGTCGGCCGATTAAGAACCTTCCGTGACATGATCGACAAAAAACATGAAATCTGGGCTGACATTGGGAGAATAAGTGGTGCAATGGTTGTCACATTTGCCTTGAGAGCCTTACCAGCAACTGGCACAAGGTCCTTCGACAGATTTATCCCTAGATTTCCTTTATCATCTTCCTCATGCATAACACACCTGTAGGCATTGTCGTCGGAGCTGATGCACTTCCGAATTACGTGCGCTAGCTGAAAACGAGCGTTGGTCTTCAACGTGGAAAGTAGCACCGCGGAGGCACCCGTGCGGAACAACATGTTGGTCAGCTGCATTTCACGTTTCCTTCCATTGTAGTAGTTCCCGGTGATGACCTCCGTGGACACTACCAAGGCAAGTGCGTTCGATGGAACAGTCTGCAGGAGATTCTTGGCAAGACCCACCGCGATTAGCCCCGCGCTGCACCCCATCCCAGATAGTTGCACGTTGCAGATATCTTCCCGAAGCTTGTATCTTCTCATTACCATATCACTGAGGGACGGAGTTGGGTTGAAGAGGCTGCAGTTAACGACGAGTATGGCGATTCTAGCAGGGTTGATAGATGTCTTAATCAGCAGGTCATCTATGACCGTGAAGATGGATAATTCAGCATCTACACGGGCTTCACTTAGACTGTCGCTCGAGGAATATAGTGGTGGGAAGGCGGTCGGTAGGTCTCGTCGCCAAGGCCTGACCGTTCACAAATGCGTGTCAAGAAGCCGAGTCCTCTATCACCAACAAATCGGGAAAGGTGGATGCTCTCTATCCAAGAAGCTTTGCTGATGCGGTAATTCGAGTTAGGCCGGAAGCAGGCATAATCAACAAGATATACAGTGCGGGAACGGTTCTTTATCAGGTACAGGGTGGTGGCAGTAGTTATCAGGTACAGCAAGAGTAAGAAGAGGCGGATGGATGTGGAGGCATCGTGCGAAATGAGAAGCTCTGTGGCTTCTGCGCATACCATGACGGATAAGCGGAGGCAGCTGTGTACCTTATCACGTAAAGGGTTCGATAGAACAGGGAGGGATCATCTATTATCTTGGCTCGGTTGTTGAGCACATAAATCTTCTCAAAGTAGAATGAATATATAGAGGGGAAGATGACGTGGGGGGCGTGGAATATAGAGCAGGTATCATGAATGTTGTTTACTACTAAACCACACATCTACAATCTGCAGTGCAATTATATGTATTTATTTTGAAGAGAATGTTGTAGTACTAGAACTTGTCCGGCTACTGCACCCAACTAAAATCATTATGATACTAATTGTCCATACCTCAACAGCTATCCATAAATCCTTTGTAAGGATTTATTGAAGACATGTACGCCCATCCTTGTTTTTTGAGGTCAAACTTTTTAAAGTTCCATTACTACGTAGGTCATATTAATTACTATTGTTCGTATTGAACACCAATGCTTTATTTATAGAGTTTTCATGTTTCACTTGTATAACTATGTAGGGATCTTTACATTATATACCTTTTCCTGTATATTCTAATGTTGAGCTTTCTCAAAATACTATAGGTATTCATGAGCAAGAAAATCGGATGCACCCGACTAGTTCGATCAGAAATACATTCAGTGTGTGGCAATCACTAATCCTTCCCTAATTTAGATTATAAAATTTTCTCTTGCCTAATTTAGATTATAACATTTCAAACGCCATGTTGTCTTACCATAACATCCTGGTGACAAGCCTAAAACTCTCGGTCAAGAGTTTAGTAGACTTCAAAATAGTTGATGCATGGTGTTCATGTTTGGATCACTTGGCTGCATCCTTACAGTATGTCATGAAACATTTCTTGATATTTGGTAGAAAGATAGATAAGTTTGCATTTGATTCTTAAATAATATTTAATAAACGCTGTGTGGTTTCATATCTCCAAAGAATTATGAGTTAACGATTTCTACTTGTTGATCCTTAGTGGTTAATAATTATTCGGTTGATATCATCTCTAAACAACTAATTTGAATCATTTGATCTTAGTTCATAATATTTACGTTACTTAATCTAGATTGTGTATTTGGTATCATTCCATCTCAAAAATTATTTTATTTATCATGCACCTACTCCAGGGGTGAAGGAATTCAGCTTGGGGATGTTGATATGTCCAAAACCTATCCATATTTTTTTATGGTCGCATACTAATTTTACATCATTGATACATATTTGTATAATAATTTTATATCATTTTGTTGTATTTTCCTACACTAACCTATTGACAAGATTAAAAGTGAAATTTTCTATTCTTTGGTGTTATATGTTTCGGAGTAGTTGTTAAGAAAAAGTCCCCAAATATTCCAAAAACAATAAGTGAGTCCTAAATATCCACGAAGAGGGGGTAGTCAAAAATCATCTGAAGATGGCTTCCATGCAAGCATGTGGACTAAGGTCGCTAGTGTACACCCACCCGCTCATGGCACCGCCACTTAAACATAAAACATGATTCACTCACAAATACCACTTTAACATAAAACATCATAGACGAGTAATATTTTGCCAAAGAAGATACATATCTACCGCCATGACGAAACCCAAATTCGGGGGTTCCGGATTCCTACTTCGACACCCTGGGTCATTTACAGCACCATGATTGCATACATGAAGATATGTAATTATTTAATAATTTAACTAGATGTCTATTGGTAGGCTTAGAATTGTACCTAGCAAGAAAATTGACGGCGAATGCAATGTCCGCCCGTGTACAAATTCGCGAGGTACATGAGTGTGACAGCTGCACTCAAATAGGGGAATTATGGTCCTAGAACTTTCTCCCCTCTTCCTTAGGCCTGGACGAGTATTTATTCTGTTGCAAAGATCTCCCAATCATCAGGGGTCTTAGAAGGACATGTCATGTCAAAGCCAAATCTTTCGCAATCACTTGGTCGCTGGGAGCAAGCTAAATAAACGAGTCTTGCTTTGTACCTTACTATCCCGTCATTTTCGTTCCTCGTTAGCACAAACACCCACATGTGGCCAACGGAGCGCACATGGAGAGGAGTTAGAGAAATAGGTTCAAACACATCTTTTTTGTTAGGAGAAAATAACTCGACAGTTATTGTTTTCCTCCAATCTTTCCAATACGACCTTTTCTTCACTTGCACTCCTCCGGCGCTCCGCATCCAACCGTCGGGGATGTTGTAGCCGGGCGAGCAGGGGTAGTTCGAGACGGAAAGCGCCTCCGCCTGTGGGTAGGTTAGAGTGGGTACGGTCGAAGCCATGGGAGAGATATAAGTTTAGGTGTGTTATGCCAATGGTGGCGATGCATACATATATATAGTGAGAAGAAACAAACCCTTTACTCCCGGTCTGTTTTACCAACCGGGACTAAATGGTTAGGGTTTCGTCTGGACCAATCAGAAAGAACCACACGGATTGTGTGTTTCCGTCGAGCGCTTATGAACCGTTCGATCAGCGGTGTTGTTTCTTTTCGGGGGCTTCTGAATCGTTGGATCATCGCTTTGTTTCTTTCCGGAAGAAGCACACGGATCTTGTGTTTCCTTCGAGTGCTTGTGAGCCGTTGGATCAGCGTTGTGTTTCTTTCGATTGCTTCTGAGCCATTGGATCAGCACGCTATCACGACCACTTTGTAAGTCACACGACCCTATATATAGCCCACCTGTCATACATGTTCGGCACTCGGTGGGTACTCATCTGCCATACAAAGCATTCAGATTCCCCTTCATATATACGCCCGACGGTGCATTTCATATGCGGGCACTTGATCAGGAGCCACTGTCGGGTTGTATGACGGAGAAACCGTGTGTTTTGTTCTATATATCTACAAATCTTCCAGGTCATCGACCGTATACAAAGTATTCAGATTCCCCTTCATACGCCCGATAGTGTAAATGATATGCGGGCATTTGATCAGGAGCCACTATCGGGCTATATGAAGGAGAAACCGTGTGTTTTGTTCTATTTATCTACAAATCCCCCCATTCATCGACCGTATACAAAGCATTCAGATTCCCCTGCATACGCCCGACAATGCATTTGATATGCGGGCACTCAGGAGCCACAGACGGGATGTATGCAGGAGAAACTGTGTATTTTGTTCTATATATTTACAAATCCTCCAGTTCATACGCCCGACAGTGCATTTGATACAAGACATGTGGAAAACCGAGGTGGACTCATCCAAATACATGAACCATAAAGTTTTGATACATTATTACACAATAGTTTAGGAATATTACATGAACCGTGAAGGATTAATACGTTATCCCCAACTAGTGCCGCCATTGTTAACTTTTCTTTCGTAGCCATGGAGCATCTTCATTATTTAACACGATGCATGGGTCAGTTTTTACTCTGAAGGGTGGAATTTCTTCAAAGTTATTATAATCTTCTGACATGTCTGTCTTCTCCTCCACTCTATGAAAGAACTATGTGGCGCTTCATCTCACCGCATGATATACTATAATTTTTATCTTTTTTTTCCTTGGTTGGGTAGGCATGTCGTTCACATAAAAAAAACTTGAGCCACATCTTTGGCTAGCCGCCAGTGGGCGAAACCAGCGGCAGGTCTCCCATTTCTCTAGCAGGATGCCCCTTTGTGGGGACGGTCTCGGGACAGCTGATGGCGCGGCGTGAATGGCTTGGATCCGACGACTTTGCAGGAAGCTGAACACGGCCCGGCGTGGCTTGCGTCTCCATGCAGCGGGAAGCTCTTGCTCCCATGCGAGTTGCGGTCTTTTCTTTGGCGTTTTGGGGTAGGTGGCGGATTCCCTTCCAGGCAAGCGGCGGTTGCTCCTCCGGACGACGGTGTCAAGAAGCTCTGAATCATGGCAAGATGTGGACGATCGATCTGGCTCGTCGGTGGCCTTAGCAGGGTAATGATTTGATCCCTGCGTTGGACGTGTACAGGCTAGTGGAAGTCCAAGCTAGCTCGCATAGCTGGATGCTAGTCCAGAAGCTCCGATTGAAAGCTTGCCCGGCTCTTGCCGGCCAGCGTCGATCGCGAATACGGTCGACGGAAATTCTTGACCGACCGATCAGGCGACGATCTGGCTGGACGCTTGCGCCGAGCTTTATGGCTCGCACCGAGTTTGGGGCAGCTCGCTCGGTCCGCGACTCGGCCCGCTACGACGATGGACCGAGCCGGGCCTCTTTTGCTGGACCGCAGCGGTCTCAGGTCGAGCCTGGCTCGGCTCGGTCCAGCCCGAAAACTCGCCCAATTCTGTTTCCGTCCCACCAGCTATCAGCGGAGCAGTTGGCATCGAGGTCGTCGTCTTCAATCGTGGCTCTTCCAACCAGCTGCCCATGCACGTGCACCTCCCGCGTCGGCTCCTAGAGTGCACCACCATCAAGAACCTCCAGCTTGCCTTCACCGTCGAGGCCGGGGAGCTTGACCTGCTCACCGGATTAACTGACCTCGGGTTCAGGGCCGGGCCCACAGTGGTGCCAACTGTGCGGCCCGCACAGGGCCCAAACTATTTTGGGGCCCCAGATTTTACTACAGGCAGGATAGACTTAGCAGCAGGAATAAGTAATTCCTGGGCTTGGGCGTTGCGTTGGGCCGTCTCTGCTCTTGCATGGCACTGCGCTGCGTGGTCGTTTGACTCGAGAGAAAAAACAAATCGAGCGTGGCCGTGGGCTTGTGCGCTCCTCAGGTCACTCACCATATGGGCACAAGCCCACGGCCACGCTCGATTCCATGGCTACGCGTGCCCTAACGGCGTAATCGAGATTCGAGAACGTCGAGCCGTGTGCAGGTACCTGAAGAGGCTGTCCGTCCATGACGGCAGGAGGGAGCACACGGTGCCGCATGTAGATGTACGTACGCGTGCACCATGAACGCTAAAATTGGTTTCGATGTTGCACCTCTGGGGCGTGGCCTGGTGCATGCATACCCTGACACTTTCTTTGCCATTTTATTATGGCTCGCGAGCCGGCTCGAAAACCACCGAGCTTAGTGCTAGCTCGGGCCGAGTCACTAGAAGAGGCTCGTCTCTGTTGTCGTGCCAGCTCGAGGCTCGCCCAGTTTGGCTCGAGCTTTTCTCGGGCTCGGTCCGAGCCGGACCGACTCGGCTCGCATCCAGCAAGAGGCGACGACGTGCTCATGCGAGATAATAGCATAAAACTATCAATTTTAGCCTAAAATTTCAAATTACTACCACTATATGTTTGAATCGCATAAAGCTACCACATTTTGTCGAGCCGTTCGCATAAAGCTACCACGGATAAGATGGGTTCCACCTGTCAGACCAATTAAAAATAATAAAAAGAATAAATAAATCGGAAAGCCTGGGCACACACGATGCGTTGTCCCCAACCCTCTTCAGGCTTCAGAATGGCTGCCGACCGCCATTATTCAGTCCGCAAGGGGAGAAGGGCCAGGGGCCAAGGAGCAGAGAAGATCGACGAGCATCTCACAGCGAGCTCCCTCCGGCCAGGCCGTTCCGGCTCGTTGCACCTGCACGGCACTTCCCCCAGTCGGACCTCTCCGAGTCGGCCATCACAGCCGGGCCCTAGGCCGGAGCTTGCCGGGCCGGCCGCCGCCATCGCTCCCCACAGCTCCACGGACTCCTAATACTTTCCCTGGACGCATACTTCGCCGGAATTTTGCGGGCAGACGGCGCGGCGAGGCGGCGATGGTGCGTGCGGCGCGGTAGCAGTTGGGCGGTCAGGCGCGCGGCGGCCAGCGGGGCGAGCGCGTGGAGGCATTGGCGGTGCATGCTTGCCCAGAACGCACCCTCGCCGAGCTAGCTGCAGTTGCGCCGTCGTGCTCGTCCGGAGAGGAAGGGCCGTCACTCACCGGCAACCTTGGCCTCGTCGACGACTGCGCACCTCGTGGCGGCGCTAACGCGGGTGTAGCGCGATGCAGGGTATGCCGCCGGCTGCCCTACGGAGGAGATGCAGGGATGCACGTGTGTGGACTTATTTTGCTTTTTTTAATGTTTTCTCCTTTTTAGATATTTTATTTATTAATTGGGCTGACATGTGGGCCTGGGTTGTCAGTTCCGGTGTCAATGCGCGCAATCAATTAAGAATTAATTTTTTTTGCGAACGGCTCGACAAATTCTGGTAGTTTTATGGGATTCAAACGTACAGCGGTAGTCATTCGAACTTTGACGCCAAAAGTAGTAATTCGAAATTTTACACTATAATCTCTGCTCATGCGGACCGCCTTTTTTACTTTGGGGTGCCGCCTTGAAGACCTTGATGCCATATGAGTTTTTTGGTGTGCTAGGGCGCACAAAGCGTCCTGGTTGGAAAGTGGCCAACTGGCTATGCGAGAGTCCCGTGTGACGGCTTACGGCTTGGCTGGCAACGCCTATGAATAATTAAGGTTCGGTTTTGCTAAATTTCGGTCGACTGAGATTTTTCTTAAGTCTCAGTCAATTTTGAGAAAAGTGCAACCACAGTTAAAAAAAGTGCAATTGCACTTTTCTGAACAGAAAAGTACGTACCGGGTTGAGTTGCACTTTTCTGCCTAGAAAAGGGCAATTGCACTTTTTTAAAACTATAGTTGTACTTTTCTGAATTGATCGTGACTTAAGAAAAATCAGTCGAGTGAGACATTGGCAATCCCATTAAGGTTTGGTTGCTCCAAGATGCTTGTAGGTGGGGCTTGTTGGAGTAAATTACAATAATCTACCACACTTGAGTCGGCGGTGATCGGTCAGTACACTTCTTGGATTTTTTTTTCAAAAATCTACTTGTGAGCATATATTTTCATCTATGTTCTGTACATGCTTGTCGTCTGCTATTTTCAGCCATGTTTACTTACATGCCTGTCATGTGATGTTTTTCATTTATGTTCCTTACAAGCTTGTTATGCGTGCTTAATTGCTTGTCATCTACTATTTGCATCTTTGTTATGTACAAGCTTGTCATGATATCAATGTTCCTTACAACTAGTTCAGCTTCTATTTCATCTAAATCTTTTACATTCTTTGTAGGAAGAAATGCAATATCATATGCTAGAACGTACTTCAGTAGATGGCGACGTCAAGGAACCTCTTTCTGCCACCGAAGCTGTCTTTGCCGTGCTGACCAAGAACCGTCTAAAGTATCCGTTCCTGAATACCATAGGTGGGGTCACAACCAGTGCAAGAGCAACAAAGTCTCAACTTCACCTTCAACTTAATTCTGAGAGAAAAAAGAGGCAGGGCCTGCAGTCTGTAGTTGATGAGTTAAAGCAGGCCAAGGAACAAGCTGATGCAGATAGGATGAAGCATCGACAAGAATTGCTGCGTATGACGAATGAACACAAAGGTATGCAGAAGAGTCAATAAATGTACAAAACCCTTATTGGTGGCATGTTGGCTCAAGTTCATCCGACATATGGAACTGAGTAGCCCTTTGTGAAACCACTTTTGTCTGTTGAACTGTATTAGACTGCCTTTGCTAGCGAGCTATGTCGTAACCTTATTCGGAATTTATGTATTTGTTGTGTTCGCTTTGCTGTGAAAACTAGTATAGTATTTTCCATGCTTATGAATACGAGGACACGTGGTACTATATGGTAGGTCCATGAGGCGGCACCTTATTGGATGGAAATCGCGACGAAATAAACACGTCACGGAAACGTTTCGATATGGACATGCCGTGTTGGTACACGTGCTGGCTCATGATTCGCGACGTCTTACGACGAACTAAAACGTCGCACCGTCGGTCAAAGTTATAAATTCGTCGGGAATAAGTGTATACGTGGAACATTATGAGAGCGACACGTGGCACCTTATACTGCTTGTACCCGCGACGAGAAAATAAACGTCGCACATATTATGACGTCATTAATGGAGGTAACGGTAGTTCCAATCGCGACATTTTTAAAATGTCAAGACGATGATGACGTCAGAAACGGTGGAAGTGACGTCAGTAACGAGTAACGGGAAAACGATGCCACGTGTACACACATTGCGACGAAAAAAAATGTTGCTCCTTGTCGGGCCTTGTACTGGGCCGGCCAGTAGCTCGCGATGGATTAGTGTTCATTTAATCGTCGCAGAATCATCCGTGACAGTAGATCAGGAACGTTCTCACTCCGTCGCGTAAATCGTCGCAGATTTCTCTTAGCGACGGTTTGGATCCCATCCGCAACGGTTTTGAAACGTCACAGATCGCGCAGAATTTGGTAGTGTGGGAGCCCTTACGTCCCGCGGACTTTGGGTTCTATGAGTGTCTGCCAGGGGCGCCTAGATCTCCATCGTGAGGGGTGGAATCAGGGGTTCAACCTGCTGGCGGAAATGCATGAGCATGCGTTGTGCGAAGAAGCACGGTTTGGCTTGGACCAACAACCGGGCCCCACACCTGAGTGGGAGTGGACATGATCTTGAGCCTGGCTGTGCAACATGGTCTTGATCGCCCATGGGTAAAGTAACGCACCTCTGCAGAGTGTAAAAGGATGTGGCATGTTACTCCATGTTCCGGGAAGGAGATGCAAATGCCGCACGAAAGGCAACTCCGTGAAGTTCTAGTCATGTGAAGATCTGGCGGGCATAGTTTTTCAGAATTAAAAGCAACCTCTTGAAGAAAGATTTACAAAACCTTGCATTAGCTTATGACTCTTTCAAGTCTAAAGCTGTAGTTAGTGCATCAAACTACCTACTATATATCATGAACTTGCAGAGTAACGCTCGTTACTCATTCGTTCCCGTTTGACCCCCTGCTTAGAGTTGAAGCCATATGAAAGTGGTCATCGTGAAGCCATCGCTACCTCATGAAGCTAGGTGGAGTGATTTATTACTTAGTCAGTAAAGCAACGTCATCAGCAACGCTGGTGGAGGAGAAGCTATCAAGGTGTAGGTGGAGACCATTCTTGGACTTAGCTGTTACAAGCCATAGATTAGGGCTGGCATCAGCCTTAGTGGATTAGTTCTGAGCTAGAGTTATTCTCCAGCTTGGATCTTCTAAATTGCTTTTTCTGATGTTTCATTTGCAGGAGATCTTCTTGGTTCATCAAAGAAATTCTCAAGATTTTGTAATGGAGTTTGTATCCTATAGCCTTGCTTGGACCCGTTGTGTTTCTGTTGTACCACTCTGAGAGATGTAATATTCACGGATAAGTCCTTCTGTGAGTATTATGTCACCGACTTGCGCACTACACATGCAGTGGTGTGCTGGGTTACCACAATTTACTTGGTCATTTCCTTTTCTAGATTTTGCTCTCTAAGGAAAATTTAATGGAACTTCATCTTTAGTCAACCAAGTTTTTATTTTCTCATATTAAGTTTGAGTATTCTTCCAATCGTAGTTTTCTGTGGGAAAACTATAATTCAATAAAGAGAGTGGTGACCCTCTGTTGCGAAAGTACCACAGAGCACTGGCATCAGCAATACTTTCTAGTCATTTATAGTTTATATAATCTCTGATTGATTTGTGTACTTGCTATTGATATTGACATGAATTTTGTAGAACTGGAACTTTGATACCATAACCTGTACCATATTTTTCCTGGTTAGAAGGTGGTAGCTTTGCATGTTTTAGAAATCAGCAGTCCTTGTGCTTATGAGAAAGCCAGTACTTCGTAGGCAATCTGATATAAATGTTTTTCTTATGCTTTGTTACAAAGTGATGCTGAACAATTTATAAGAGTCGATCTTTATGTGAACTGGGATATATTTGAAATTGTTGGAGTAGATGTTGAAATGGCATATAATTCTGATCTATCGAACCGACCCTGAATTATTCCTCCGTTGTTAGTCTGCCTGGGATATGTTATTCGTGACAACACAAGGATGAATTCTTGGCCAGTGTTGGTGTTGTGCTCGTGCTGGTGCTGGTGTACCGGTAGTGTTGCAAGTGTTTTGCAGGGATCAAATTTTGTAGATAATAAAAATTGTAGGACTGGTGCTGGTGTTGGTGTTGGCCTACAAAATCTTTCCGACGATCGAGCCATGAAATATTTTGCAGGGAATTTCAAATGAGTTGCCCATTTTCGCCGAAATGTTGTTTAATTTCCGTTTCGGCGAAAATCAGGCAATCTAGTGTTAGAAAATTAGGAAAGGCCATGCCGTATTTTCCGGTGAATTTAGGACATATCCGTTTTCCCGTGATCGAGTAGTATGTCGATTTGTTTGCCTTTAGAATAACCAAATATTTTCCCCTTCAGAACATGGCAAACAACGACGAGGCCGACGGTTGTAAGCCGTTCTAACAAATCTCCAAGGAAGAAGAGGAGGCATACGATCCGACGGCAGATGCCGGGGATGACACCACCAGTAGTGGAGACGAGGATGAAGCCACCGCAAGTGGCGCCGGGGACACCACTAGTGGCGCCGCCCGCGGGGATGAAACCACTGATGCCGGCGGTCAGACAGATGGTGGTAGCCAAGCCAATAAGAAGACAACAAAAATAAAATGGAAAAGGAACTATCGCCGCACCTACTGTGAAACATTCACGGAAGTGTGCCCCAAAGGGTATCCTATCGCGCCCAATTCGATGGTCAAAGGATTCGGAAACCAAATTGGGTGCATGCTCCGGAAGACTGTCAAGATCACCATCGATGATCCCAGGAAATAAGAGAATGCCCATTATCGCGTCCTTCTCTTCAGAAAGCTGTACGGATGATACTTGTACTCGCATCCGCCAGATGAGCCGCTTAAGAACAATAACGACAATCTGAAGGGGAATCCAGTCAACAATGCCGCTATCGTTAAGATGAACAACGTCTTGTCCAACTGGAAACACCGGGTCAAGGTTGCGCTCTTCAACAACAAAAAAAGCTTTGAGGAGGTTTTAGCGAGAGAGCCGAAAAATCACCGAAGGTGAACTCCAGGACATCATGGTGATTTGCGAGACCGAAGCCGCCAAGGCTCATAGTGAATGGGGGCAGAAGCTGCGGGAGTTGAACATAGGTGCCCAGAAATTGGTATGCGGTGGTTATAGAGCAGCGATTCCCAATTGGGAGAAGGAGGAAGCCAAACATGCATCACGGGGCATCCCTGACCCCCTCGCAAAGTACTCTCCGCGGACAAAAAAATTAATCAAGGCCCGGTTTACATATGACCCGGTAGCTAATGAGTATACTACCAATGATGAGAAGCTGAAGGATTTGTATTGTAACTTGGTAAGTAAATACACCACCCTAATTAGTTTGCTCCCGACGATCAAGTCGATTGCATCATAGTGTACTGGGGGAATTCTAAACGGTTCACACTACTTGTGCAGAACATATAAATCGATAGTGGTGGAAGCTCGACATCCATGTCGTTGCTGGACGGTCCGTGGGACGAACATTTTAACAGGGCGGTGAACGTGACGAAAGGGAAGGATAAACACAAAAGGCCGTCAGGTGGACGAGTTAGTGGTTTGGGCAAGACGAAGAAGCTCGGAGAATACCACAAGAAGCCCAAGGAGTTGAAAAGGGATAGAAGGAAGGCCATCGAAGATACCAGACCAAGGATTACATGCTCGTTCCTTATTTTGTCGGGTAAGTCAATATTCTTCGCCGAATCGAAAGTGCTTTTCTTTAGGTTTTCATCGCTCCATTCCAACACTTTGTTTGGATTGTTCAGCACAGATATACACAATGCACACTCATCTGCATTTGTATGAGTCATTCGCATGCCACGTATCTCGACTCAGGGATTACGGTGAAGAAAGACTACTCCATCGTGAAGAAAATTCTGAATAATGCTCTCACCGGCTACCATGCAAGGGGGGGGGGGCGGAATCGAGAGGGAGAAGCTCGTTCAGGGTGCTCAGGTGTTCACCCACACGACGGATTACGCCTGCGTCAAGCAGCCATTAGAGAAGAGATATATGCTATCAAACACTGGGCCTCCCGCTTGTCGATGGTCGGCGATGACAAGGTTTGAGAAGAGATATATGATATCCAGAAGTGCTTTGCCACGAAAATCGTTCATGAAGTGGTGAACAAGAGTGGGACATTTCACTGCTGGTTCGCTATGTCGAACCGCGACATAGATACCTACCTAGCAACTGCATGTGACGTCAGGCCCTTCATCACTCCGAAGGGCTGTCCCGTGGTAATCCCTGGGCGGCTGAGTTAGAAGGAGTGAGAACTATTGTAAGACTTGCTACATTTTTCGAAATTAGTTGAACCCAATCGTTAGGGTTATGAATCGTCCATCGTGTAACCTATGCTTGATTATCTTGGTTTTATTATTGCGGCCCTACTTGTGATGTTCGTTCGATCTTTTGTATAAATGCCGATGATTAAAAGAGTTGGTTCACACTAAGATGGCCTTGGTGGTCTAGTGCGCCTTGTGATTTTCACAAGATTAGGATCTTGTGCATCCCACTTGGCGCTCCAGGTCCACCAAGGCTGCTTGTATGTGTCCACTCTGAATATGAGACACGCGTACCGATGACCATTTTGTTCCTGTTAAGAGGTACTACAGGCGGTGGTAATCCGGTGAAAGGAATGAAGGCGAGGGTTTCTGGACTTCTTTGGAACTAAATAACGTCACATATGTAATATTTTATATGATTAGTGAGATCAGAACGAACTTGCACCCTTTTGTGCACATCCGTAATGGTGACATTCCTCATAAATCCCTTCTATGGTTATGAAGAATGTCGCCATTATGTATGTGCACAAAAGGGTCCATTTTTGTTCGGATCTCACTAACCATAGTATTACATATATGATTTTGTTTAGTTTCAAAGATTTCCAAAAACTCTTCCTTCCCCTGCATCACCATAACATGTACTACCTCGTAACAAGCACAAAATATGAAGGTCCAACATCACATCAAGGCCAAAATATGCGGCACATGGACCGATGACCATCTTGTGCCGTTTAAGAGGTGCTACAGGCGGTGGTGATCCGGGGAAAGGAATGAAGACGAGGGTTTCGGTTGGAACTAAGGAACGTCACATATCTAATATAATAGTTAGTGAGTTCAGAATTGAGTTGCAACGTTTGGTGCATATACGTAATGGTGATATTTTTCATAGCCCCGTCCGGGGTTATGAAGAATGTCCCCATTATGTATGTGCACGAAATGGTCCAATTTTGTACGAATCTCACAAACACTTATGTATATGATTTTGTTTAGTTTCAATGAAGTTCAGAAACCCTTGTTTTCATCCTTCCCCGCATCACCATCACGTATACTACCTCGTAACAAGCACAGAATATGAAGGGCCAACTTGTTTTCGGAGAATGCCGGAAGTAATGTGTTCCTTTGTGTTTAACTTTCATCTTATTTCTGTCATATTTCTCCATTTAATGATTATTCCAGACATGTTTAAAACTATTGTTTGTGGTTTTCTTTCTTGTCATTACAGATGTCGAGGAGCTACGTGGTGTTTAGAGGTAGGGTTCCAAGAGTCTACGACCACTAGGAAGGCTGCTTCGAGCAAGTGAACAAGTTCAGGGGCAATGCCTACAAAGCCTACAACACTAGAGTGGCGGCGGAAGCTACGTGGTTCATCCATATCGAGGAACAGAAGAAGAAGAACAACAAGTGGATGAAGACCCTCGCCGTCGCTGTTGTCGATGTCGCCTCGCTCGCCACGCTTGCAGTGCTATGGTTCCTAGCTGATTAGGTTATCGGCGACTAGATAGGTCGTTTGTAATGATGGTGAAGCATCGATCGACGTACTCGGTCTCGATGATTAACTGTTTGATGTAACTATTCTGCTATGATGAATATTTTGTAGTGATGATGAACTGTTTGATTTAGCTATTCGGCATTCTAAGTAATATGATCGACTAAGATATATTATTTGTTCGTCGCATCACTATTTTAATCAACTTTTTCTACGTATACTTTTTTGTATTTGAGATGTATATACCTGTATTTGAACTATATATACCTTTATAAATATGATACCGCATATTTAAAAAAATACAGGAAAATATAGCCGTCGCACACCTAGAACCATAGGCGTGGCGCAAAGGAAAAAATAGTCGTGGGGGAAAATATAGTCGTGGCACACCAAAAACCTTACTCATGACGCACCTTGGTAATATAGGCGTGGCACACTAGAGAATAGGCGTGGCGCCCCGTCGGCGTGCGCCACGGCTATCAGTAGGCGTGGCGCACCAGGGAGGTGTGCCACGGCTTTTCCAATAGGCGCGGCATGACTATGGTGGCACACCATGGTGCGCCACGCATAAGCCATTTAGGTGCGCCACGCATAACCTTTTCCCTAGTAGTGCATGTCTGACCAGTGTCTTCCCTTTTTCATAAGTCCATGCCAGATCAGCTGTCCGGATATTGAGATCTCCACCGGCTAGGAGTTCAGAAACAGTCATACCAAGTCCACTAGCAACTTGTTTGCATGTTTCAATATCCAACTATAGGGGCAAGACCGGTTATACTTCCTGCGTTCGCATCGGGGGCAAGACCTTGAGCGGGGGGATTTATTGTTGTTTATGTGTTTCCAGCTGGGGAACTGTTTTCCCCACCTTGAGCGGGGGGTCGATTGTTTTTCTGTGTTCCCAGCTCGGGAACTGTTCTCCCACTAGTAGAAAAAGGGCCTCTAGTCCCGGGCCGTAAGGGGCTATAGTCCCGGATGGCAATCCGGGACTATTTATCCGGTACTAGAGGCCCCCCTTTTGTCCTGCCGGCCCACGAGCCGCAACTAGAGGGCAGCCCACAGGGAGCTCCCGAGGCGCTCTCGGGGCAGGGCTTTTTGTCCCGGGTGGTAATACAACCCGGGACTCGACTTTATTTATTTATTTTTCTTTTTTTCCGATTTTCCTTTTCATTTAGTCTCTATTATTTCTATATCTAATCATTCTTCCTTAGTCTCAATTATTTTTAACTCTAGTTACTCTTCTTTCACTCTGAACTGACACTTCATAGGAGGTCACCCATCCTCAGAATACTTCACTCATCTCATGCTTAACTTCTGAGTTCCTTCACTCTCAGCTTACAAGAAACAAATTCTGGTTTACTGACAATATTATGGTGTCAATAATGTTAACATTTGAACTATGATGTCGCACGATTTTATTTTGTGAATCCAAAAAGTATTTAGTTAAACATAAATAAATAAGTAATAATAGTCTTGAATTCAAAAAATCATTAATTAATTTAAATAATAATTAATTTTGTTGCTTTATTTATACTAGGAAACGTGCCCGTGCGTTGCAACGGAAAAAAATATTCCTACCGTTTGGTCCACGGCTCTCCCATGTTGCCTCCCCTCCCTGCTTTGACACTCTCAAAATATGTAAAAAGTTTATAAAAATAAAATGTTACTTATTTTAGTTGGCAAGAAAGTTATTTATTTTATTCTTCTATATTTCTTCCAAACAAATTACATGATCTTAATATCCATCTAAAAAGTAAAAAACATTTCATGTCTAACGACACATTTATATTTGACTAACTGGTCATTCAGGTTAATGCTTACTGTATCCTAAAAAGCTTGAAGTAAATGGGAGCCCAATAACTTAAAAAAAACTGTTAAACAAATTGGAGCCCAGTGTGCTAAGAACTCAGCGCAACAACCCAACGGAAGAATTGCTACTTGTGTGGCAAGTCCAACAGTACTATAGGGAAATTTGTGACCGCATATGATTTTAATGAAACTTGGACTAAAACAACAAAAGGATGACAGGAAAGCATGAATCGAAACTTGAGTAGTCATCAGTCAGCTTCTTCCCTCCAGGAAGGTGTTTGGGTTTTCAAATGTCTGATCAGCTAGAGCTGGAGAATTCTTAGATATGGGCCAACGAAGGAAACCAAATGAAGCCTCTCCTTTGACAGGTGTAGAGCCATCCTTGACGTTTCTAGACAGCTTCTCCCTTACGAGCAAGTCCACAACCATCCAAGATAATCAAGCTCCTCTAGGCGCATAGTCGGTATAAGAATTATCCGTGTTTGATCCGAGCAAACAAAAGCCTCTAAACAGAGAAAAATAGATGGATTAACTAATAAATCACCCATAACTGATTTGGCGAGTCTTGGATGCATATAAAATTGTACTCCTATGCTAAGAGTTGGCTTTGATAATTCATGGATGATTCGATTTGAAGCGACGGGCTTCCTGGTTCATATGAAATTGTACTCCCGTGCCAATCTGAGCGACCAATCAATAGGTAAATTCAGTAAACAATAGAGTAGTGAAATTCAGCAGGAAAGAGGTATCAAAATTCAGCAAAGTAGTACTCCGTAATAAACTTGTGCAAGGAGCCTCACGTCTATGTAAAATTCAGACTACTAATTCTACCTCAAATTAACCGTGTCTCTCTCTATCTCTCACCCTCGCTAAGAATTTCTTTTGAATCCCAGGAAGCAAAATAAAGCAGCCGCAGTAACTATCTCTTCTTTCTCCATCAAGGCCTCCCAAAAATTGCCAACAGCAGGGGAATCTGTTCCCGTGACCTCCTCGACTCCTCTCTACGCGGCGCTCCGCAGATCTCTGAATCAGCTTCTCCTCATCGTGACGGGGGAGTGGGGCAGGCCGAATTTCGAGGTGATTTCCAGGGGCATCCATGTCCGACCAGATCTTGAGCAGCGCCAACGTGTTCTAGTTTCTACCACGCCCAGCGTCTGGGAAACATGAAGGAGCAGCGGGTGGTTAACTGGAAGCCGCGCCGGGAGGTAGACAACGCGAGGGTGGCCGGCAGCTAGCTGTCGTGGTGGACTCCATTAGATTCGTCTTTGGGGAAGACCAGGAGGATGGGGAACTGGGAAAGTTCTTATTTCGGGATACAAGGGATGCGCAGGGGACCGTGGCGGATGCCATTTTCGGCGGCTCGTCGGAGACAGCGGTATCGGCGTAGGTTTGGTCCAGAGGCGAGCAAGAGGACGGGGGCTATGTTGAGCGGAGCCATAGGAGAGGCTTGGAGGTTAGGGGCGAGGGGAGTGGTCTGAAGAAAAACGAAATAAAATAAAACACCGAACCGGTACGGTAGAAATTTTAATATTACGTTATTTGGTGGGAGGGCAAATCGGTAAATTTATGTTGGACGAAATTTTTGGCAGAAACCTTAATGCCTTTATTATTAGGTAAAGATTAATGAATATCCGTAAAATCAAAAATTGGAAAATTATATTGTCTAAGTAGATTAGAAAAATAATATAAGTTCAAATATATATGATCGACACCTTACAAATCATATTTTCCATCATTAATTATAGAGATATATATATATATATCCCGACATGTACAAAATTTACTCCAAATTGTTATGCATTTCAACATATTATATTATATCCAGATAGATATTTTTTTATCTTATTCCATATTTCAACATAGCTCGGGTGTCAAATTAAATTTCCGAAATTTCATCACATATACATCAATTGCTTCATTAAGCCACTGGTAGAAAAAAAGGCCTTCCATACGCCCCCATTAGTCCCCAAACTTCGCGCCCCGTGACTAAACGGGTTTTAGTCCCGGGTCGGGAGGAGACCCGCGACCGAAGGTCATGCCTCGTGGGTTGGGAAACGCGTGGAGGCGCGTGGAGGGCTTTAATTCCGGTTGGCGTCGCCACCCGCGACTAATGGTTCCCGGCCGCTGGCCTCCCTGCCTTTAGTCCCGGTTGGCCTGGCCACCCGGGACTAAAGATACAAACTGCTCGCCTCCCGCGCGGCGGTTTATTTCGCGAGCGAGAGGCAGAAGGGCGCCATTGCTACAGTGCGCACCCGAGTCTCTGTTTCTTCTTCTCTCTTCTCTTCTTTTCCCTCCCTTCGATCTTCCTCTACCAAGCACCATGGCTGAAGTTTGGAAGAGATATGGTGTGGCCACACCATGCGGCAAGAGTCTCGACGTGTGCTACACCGACAATTGCGAGAGGCTCCCCGGTGCTCTTGCGCATTTGACCGATCTCTATTTCTCCTCTCCCGATGAACACCGGTTCTTCGGGCTTGATCTAGAGTATACGGCGGATCAACGGGATGTTGCCGTCATCCAGATTGCGTTCAAGGAGGTCGTTTTGGTCTTCCAATGGTCAAGGTAACGCACACGTACAATCTTGCATCTTCGATTTGTTGGTTGCATCTGAAGAATACATGTGTTGCAACATATCTAACACGTATCAAATTTTTGTTGTTGCAGTAGTTCAAAGCATTCTCCGGCACTTGTTGATTTTCTTGTCAACAAGGGGTATGACTTCTGCAGCGTTGACATCACGCAAGACCGTCAGAAGTTGATGATGTTGGGTATATACCTGAAGATCACTACATTGATCTTCAGGACCTTATCCATTTTGATGATTTGAACGGGCCCAAGACGGGATGGCTCCATGGCAACTGCCTTCATCCACGAGGGCTACGAAACCATGAAGTCTCGTTTCCCCTCCAGGAATCACAGGTATTGGGGGAAGACCCCACTGGACTGGACCAACGTCAAGTATGCAGCCATAGATGCATACGTTTCCTACGAGTTGTTCCCCATCTACTCGACGGAGCCATAGATGTATGCGTTCGATATATGCATGTAATGGATATCTTAGTATGTAATGGATATCTTAATTAGTATGTAGCTCTTGAAGCATAGCTTGTATTGTGAGACTTATGTTTGTGTTATGTGTGATCGTAAGACTCTATGTTATGAATGTGATATGATTGTGTTCTATTCATGATTGTGATGTCTCTACTCGTATTTTACTTGTGATTTATCACTTCTATTTTGTTGTTCATAAAACTATTTTTGTTTCCTAGTTTTAAATGACTTGGAAAAATTTGCAAAGTGTTGCAATGTGTAATGGATATTATTTCTATATTAATTCCTAGCTATACTATTTCTATATTATGTCAAACACACATTTCAAAACAAACAAACAAAAACACATCAAGAAAACAAACAAAAACACATCAAGAAAACAAAACAGAAAAACTACAGTTTCTATATATCTGTTCACCAAAAATTAATCTAATCCAGGAAAACATATATCTAGTCAATACTAGAACTAAGACCATGATCTAAAATGAAAATCTACAGTAGCATCATGAATAGATTCAACAATATGAATATCACATAAAACATTCTTATCATGAGCCACATGCATAAAACAATCACTACTCTCCACATAAGTAAAATCCTCATTAGTGATAGTGGGAGTTAAACATTCATAATTTTCATTGCAATCATCATATATAGGAGGCATAGTATCATCAAAGTGAATTCGTGTGGTTGTCACAATTAGTGAAGCATATGTTTTAGTCTTAGTTGTTTCTTCTAGGAAGGAGCCATGAATAGGTATAGTCAAGTAAATGATCTACAACCCCTTATGATGGATCATGTGTCCAAGTAAATGACTGCACAAGATTGATTATGACATAAAGTAATGAATTTGTTTTATTTTCTGAATATTTTGATATATTAATAGTATTTTTAGATCATGGGTCTTAGTTATATTTTTTCTTAATTTTTAAAATACATTTTTGAACTCATCCAGTTGGATTTATTTCAAAATACATTTTGGAACTCATTCTAAAAATAATAGAAGAGCCTACTGGTCTTTTTAAGATTTTAAAATGAATTAGTATTATTTTTCTTAATTTTTGGATATATTATTTGTATTTTTAAATTTTTTAAATGAATTAGTATTATTTTTCTTAATTTTTTGATATATTATTTGTATTTTTAAGATTTTAAAATGAATTAGTTCTATTTTTCTTAATTTTTTGATATATTATTTGTATTTTTTAAGATTTAAAAATGAATTAGTT
Source organism: Alopecurus myosuroides (assembly GCA_028641055.1). NCBI lineage: Eukaryota > Viridiplantae > Streptophyta > Magnoliopsida > Poales > Poaceae > Alopecurus > Alopecurus myosuroides. The sequence goes on from CM054057.1 coordinate 738,820,765, forward strand.
TTATTTTCTAAATATTTTGATATATTAATAGTATTTTTAGAAATAATACAAATTAAAAAGTTAATGTTTATTTATTTATTCAAAATTATTAATTAACATCATTACTTTGTTTATTAATAGATTTATTTGAAATTCAAACAATAAAGAAATGTGGCATCGACCAACATGTTAATAAGATTGATATGATACTACTATCACATACATGCGTGCGAAACACTTGGATGCGGGACGGGATGGAACTCGGAAGTTAAGCGTGCTAGTGCTAGAATAGTGGGAGGATGGGTGACCGAGCGGGAAGTTTGACCACGAGTAAGTAATTTGACTAGAGATAATTGTAGTTAGACACTAAGCAAATAATACACATTCTGAAAAAAAAAGGAAGTGAAAAAAGGGAGTGAAAAAAAGGGAGAGAAAAATTGGTGTGAAAAATAATTAGAAACCCAAATGAATTAAGGAAATAAACGAAATAAAGTTTAGTCCCGGTTCATGTGGCCAACCGGGACTAAAGGTCCTCCGACCCCCGGCTCCGCCACCCGCCCACGTGGCCGGGGCTTTAGCCGCGGTTCGTAAGCGGCGCGACTATAGGGGGGGGGGGGGGTCTTTAGTCGCGCAGAGCTAGTCCCGGTTGCGCGGCCGGGACTACTGGCCCTGGCGAACCGGGACTATAGGCCTATTTTCTACCAGTGAGCTTGCTCAGATCGATCATGCATATATATATATATATATATATATATATATGCAAAATAGCTGGCTACCATGGGTGGTAGCTCTGCATGCACATCTGGCCATTAGATGTTGTATAGAGAACATAGAGAGAGCATATTTTTTCCAACGGCGTCAACATTTTCCTAACGACAGGTTCTCACGGCGTCACACCGAGAGCACAACCTCATTGTTTTTTTTGTAGCTAGCTGCATGCGAAACACCACCCTCGTCCTTTTTATTATCTGCCATCCGTGCATGCATTACTGTAGAGATTGAAGCTGAGAATTGAGACTCATATGATTTTTCCCTCACCAACACCCCTCTGGCTCATTGGTTTTTTTTAGCTAGCTGCATGTGAAACACCACCCTCATCCTTTTTATTCTCTGCCATCCGTGCATGCATTATCGTAGAGATTGAACCTGATTACCGTAGAGAATTGAGCCTCAGATAATTTTTCCCTTGATGGGTAGCCAAATGACAAGAAACAATGAGAAGGAAAAGGCTGGAGAACAAACAAATTATGGTTTTTGGCGCCAAAACGATATAGCTGTAGTCAAGCAATCTAGTCCACCGCTTTGAACATTTTTTTCCATGTTGTCTTTATTTTACTCCTAGCCTGACTTTTTAAAACCCAGCCACATGTTGTTTTCCCGCGCACGTCCTTGGCGCCGCACATGATACTAGCAGCAAAAAATAATGGTGCTCGTTTGATGGAAAAAAGTAAGTGCAGAATTGGATGCGTAGCAAAAAAATAATTGTGCTCGTTTGATGGAAAAAAGTAAGTGTTGGATTGGATGCGTAGAAAAAAAAATAACGGTGCTCGTTTGATGGAAAAAAGTAAGTGCTGGATTGGATGCAGCATGGGCTAGCTCGCTTAAAATTTCAGCACTCGGACGGAAGACACTTTTGACACGGAAGAAAAATGACATTAGTAATATGCATGGGAAAACCAAAAACGACATTAGTAATATGTCGACGGAAGAAAAATGACACGGCTACTTCTATTAGCTTGGATAATAAAAAGAAAACTACTCTTTTGTTGTTTCTAGCTCGAGGCAAAACCACTACGCACTATCCCAAAATATTCAAAAAAAATTATTTCTGTCAACACTGCGCGGAGCATAGACTGACACGCTCGTTGTGAGGAGTTTTTCAAACTAACCAGCACGGCATGCATGTAACGGATGGACATGACACCGTCAAACTCAAGGAACACTATAGGATACATCCAAAAGCAATCAGATTGGATACTCTCTATATCCGACGGTTCTCAGGATATGCACACCTAGCACCCATGGTAGCAAATCCGCGTCCATATATATATATATAATTAAACAAGGACATTTAAAATAGATATAATTAAACAAGGACACATAAGTCTTCTAGGGCTCGAATATAAAAACATTGCACCAAGCAATACATAATATATATATAGACGTACGAGTGTCGAGACATCGTAGTAGAGTTCATAGACGGGGGTGCCATGAGTCTACTGGTAGAACCGCCGGGGGACGTGATAATACAACAAAAGAGAACACCGAGTTTTACCCAGGTTCGGTACGACGCAACTAGGCGGCGTTCCTAATACTGCAATCTCACTAAATCAGGGCTGGATCTTGAAGTATACAAAATATAATGTGAGTATGGTTTCGCTAACTCGGCGAGGATCAACTTCTCGGCGAGTTGGATTGTAGCTAATTGTCTGTCTATTCTTGCTCCTATCCGACTTTATATAGATAGCCAGATTAGGCCTTACAGAAAGGAAACCTAGAAGACTACGAAAAGTATCTAACTTGAAAAGTAAGGAATCCGTCTTCTCCACCAAGCCGCACCACTTTAATCTGTGGTCAGGATTCATCTAGAATCCGGCTTCCTGCGCGTCAGCTTACTGGGCCGCCCAATGGATCTCGATCCATTACCTGTGGGCCACCTTGGTAATCCGGCCTTTGGGCCAATGCCGTACATATCCCTAGTTGGCATATATCCGACAGTAGCCCCCAAAACGGATTAAGACTTCATTTCGCCGTTTCCGCATGGATTTGTATTCTTTTACATGAATGTTGTCTCTTGGTCTTGATTCTTCTTTTAGCAAAAATTTCTTAATGCCAAACTCGTATTTACCAAAATCCGGCTTTTCTCCCACAAGCCTTCGTGGACAAGGAAAATCATGACATCAGCGACAAAATCCTGCTGATGTCACAGACATTTGGGTTGAGTCAAAACCTGTAACCATATCCTCTGACAGTTTCTCTCGTGGGAAACGAGGAGATAGCAATAATCACCCCGTCCGCTTATTTCCCGGAATTTTCAGGCGTTACACACGTCGCGCATCCAACGGCTAAAATAGCTGTTGGAGCTAATCTCCGCGCGCCTCGGCTATAAATAGCCATCTCGGGGGCTCCGTTCTTCTCTTCTGCTTCCATCTTCCTCCTCGAGCACACAGAACACCGGCCTTAGCACCCAGAGCTTGTTCCAGAGAACGCAGAGACCCGAGCCACCGAGCTCCTCTCCGGAAAATCATCGGAGGTTCCAACTACCGGCCGCGCCGCACAAAGATGGTCACCAGAGAATCTCCCCGGGTTTCTGACTCCGCAACCGCCCCATCGAGATTGAAGATATCATAAACGACCTCGACCCTCTCGCCGATTCTCCCCCGCGCACTGCTGCGAGCGTGCCGGAAGGAGCCACCAGCGAGCCGGCGGACGGGGATCCGCATCGCGCCGCCGGAGACATGCCGCCGACTTCGACCACTCCGACTCCTCCTCCTCAATTCCCCGAGTCTACAAAGGAGGGGAACACTTCTCACGTCGGCGAGGACGCCGCCGCTTCCGCCACTGCTGGAGGCAAGGAGAACGCCAGCAATTGGAGTCACTTCAATGTGGCTCCGTCTCTTCTTACGGCCATGGAGAATGACAAACTCGTGCTGAAGGATAAATGGCGGGTGGGTGAAGACGACGTCGACCGTCTCCGCAACCCGGCGAGCGTGTGCTTCTGGCCTCCCACGTCAATAGACGTATGGGCTTTCCGCCTTCCGCCTTTTTCTGCCAAATCCTAGATCACTACATGATCCAACCACACAATCTTCCACCCAATTCTAACCTTTACTTAGCCGGATTCCAGGACCTCTTTGAGGGCTATCTAAGGATAGAACCCCACCTGAACTTCTTCCACTGTTACTTTAATGTTAAAAGCAATACTTCCGAAGGAATACTTCTGAATTGCGGAACCATATCATTAAATCTCCGTACGAATAGGGAGGATTGGTTACCCAAGATCAAAACCTACGAGTCTGTCAAATTCCGGATGGGCTCGTTCTTTTATCACGCGGATGTTCCGTTTTCTGGAAAGGAAATGGGCAGTCCACCTTTCGTCAATTCCGCGGCCACGCCCCAAGACAATTGGGTGTTGGAGGTGGTCCAGGTTCTGCCTCCAGACCTGATGAGAATGAAAAGGCGAATTCCCAAACTCATCTCCTCCACTCCTCCGCTAACCGGCATGGACACAATCATATGCTGGTTCGGAAGGCGGATTCAGCCCCTCGCTTAACGCGGAAAACGGCTTATGTGTGAATACACGGGCCCAGTTGATGCGATAAGGGCGACGAAAGGCGCTTTGAACAAGAAGGAGTTCAAAAAGCACGTGAATATACTCATCTCCACTCGTGACCAGTACGAGGAGAGCCGAGAAATGTATCACGTGAAGAACCCCTCTCCCAAGGTATACTTTTATCATTTGGGGAATTTCTTCAATTTCATCTTTTTTTCTCGAATGTTTATACCAGCTTCTTAAACTTGCTGAAAGTGAGCTTGCTTCCGATGACAACCTGGCTATGCTACGAGCCAACTTCCAATCTGGAGGGCGGAAGCGCAAGAAGCCACCCGCCACCCAGGAGGTCATCGATCTTGACGGCGTCGCCGTCACCACTTCCAGGTAAAAACCCGGGTTTTTCATTTGTATGCTTTTTGTTGCATGTTCCTGTTTTTTGAAATCTCAAATCTCGGATTTTCTTCCCTTCTTTGTTTTGTAGCCTTGCCCCTACCACCTTGAAGGGAAAAGGCCGGAAGAAACAGAAAGCTGTTGCTCACAGGGGAGTAAAGCCGTCTCCTGCCGCTGCCCCATACACTCCAATGGCGGCGGGGAGGAAAACTCGGCTGCATGGGAGGAAGAATATCCCCTGCAGTCTAGCCAGCCCATTCCACCTGACACGGATGCGATGGAAAGGAAGACCCAATCCCCATTTAGACGAAAAATTCAAGGTGAAGCAAGAAGATAGTTTTGACAAACACGGGTATATTCATCCGTGGGCGAAAAAACACTTTGTTTGAGCTCCCTTGGTTCGTCCTTGGCCTCAATCCGGCCTAGTCGTATGGAATAATTACGTGTTCTCGCCTCGCCAGGTTTTACAAGACGGCATCCACCACATGGGGATTACCATTGCGGAATACGCTAAGGAGTTCTCCGAGGATCTCGCTGATTTGCAGAGGATGAGCAGGTATATAACTCTAGCCAGCATGTATTAAGACAAAGTATTCTTTTCTTTTTGGCTTAATCCTTTTCTATTCTGCCTGCTTATTATTTGACTAACAACTTTTCCTTTGTCTATTTCTCAGCAAACAGCCTAGAGCATAAATTTGGAAGTTTTCAACAAGCTCACCATTAAGAACCAAGAGGTTAGATCCCTTCTTGGTATTCCTAATGATAAAGACTCGGAATTGGCCGCAGTTCAACAGCAGCTGAAGGATAAAGCAGGTAAATGTCTTTCCCCATTCTTACTGTTGTTTTCTGAATTTTTCCTAAGACTTTTTCCGGGTTTTGAACCTTTCAATTTTAATCCTATTCAGCTTCTTTGGCTTGTTAACACTGAAAATCTCCGCAAGGAAAATTCGGAACTCTACAAGATTAATGTAAAGCTCCAAAAAGACCTAGAGGCGAGCCAACTGGCCATTGGTCTGGCCGAGTCCTGAGCTTCCTCTCAAGCTGAGAAGCATAAGGCGACAATCCGGGACTTGGAAAATTCCCTCAACCAACGCCTTCAAGAAGGCGTTGAGATGGATAAAATCCTGGGTAAGTTTTTTGCTTCTTTACAAAGTTTTTTCTTGTACTTTTGCAGCACGTCTTACTTTTCCTCCTTCTGCCATTTTCTAACTTTTTTTTGGTTGTTTTGAACAGAAGGGAATCCTTTGCTCACCCGGATTGACAAAATCTGGGCTTTCGGGAAAATCTTCGCCAACCTCAAGACTGCAGGGATGCTATTTGTGAGCAAGTGCATTCTCGACAAAGCTGGAGATTACTCGGAAGTCAGCAAACTCCCGGAACCCATTGAAGAGGTGGCAAACCAGAGGGAGTCCTGGCTCCAATCTACCGCCCGAGGTGGTTCTTGCATGGTCCATGGACTAATGCGTATGCACTATACCACCTCGAAGTCCTGGCGCGTGGGTACCAGTATCCCTCAACGGTACACGGAAGCACAGAGGGCGGAAATCTTCAAGTCAGTGAAGGGGCACGCCTCCAAAATTGCTCGGATGGTTTCTACCTCCATGTTCTACCTGGAGGAAGAGATTCCAAAGACTCCGGAGAATCCTAGCGACAACGACAAGGAGGACGACAAGGAGTACGAGGACGCCGCCTAATTCCTGGGTAGCTAGCCGAGAAAATACAAGCATTACTATTCTCAGAATGTAATATCAATTGTAATGCATTCTATCTTTTGTTTGAACAAGTACTTATAATTTTGCAGTAATTTTTTTAAGTCTTTGCAAAGTTTTTCGAAGTTTTAATTCCTTTCCTTCTAACTTCTCTAGTTTGTATTCTTTAACTTTCCTTAATGTTGAAGTGGCTCGAAAGTATGTAATCTTCATGCCAAGTGACTGGGTTCAAACCTATCAGGCAAAACTCAAAGTCATGGATTACACTTAGGCACTTTTACTTACTAATTCCAGTGACCCAACACTCAAACAATTAGATAATACTTAGGAAAAAAATAAGGAATTTTGAAAAGTATGAACCTCAAGCACACAGGCACAATTTGGGGTTCTTAAGCCTTCTTAGGCCAAAAAGCATTCAGTTTTATAACTCCGAGCACACAGGCACAATTCGGGTTAACATTAAAGCTAAATTGAAAGATCATTGGGAAATAGATAAGAAGGAAATATGCTTATAACACTGAAACAGACAAAACAAAAATGCATGTATTTCCGACAACTTTATTTCATGATCTTAATGATGTTTACACATAATTTGAACTAAGTGTGGAAGTGATGTAACTGTTGGATGCTCCAGGGTCTCTTTGTCTCTCCTAGTTCTACATCTATCTTTCTTTTTCTCTTGCGATTCGGAATTTTCAGATCATCTTCTGTGTCTCGAATGTCTACAAGGTAATATGACCTATTTTTCATAGCTTTGCTAATGAAAAATGGTCCCTCCCAAGCTCGGGCTAATTTGTGCTTCCTATCCTGTACAAATCTTAGCACGAAATCACCTTGTTTGAAAGAACGATGTTTGATTTTCCAACTATGATGACGTCGCAATCCTTGCTGATAAATGGCGGATCTTTGTAGCACAAGCTCTCGTTCTTATTCTAAGAGATCAACGGCATCCTGTCGTGCGTTTTCGGAATCCGAGTCATCGTACGCCTGCACTCTTGGGCTATCATGGATCTATTCGGCATCGTTCGAATACTCAAAAGCACAGAAGGTAGTTTTTCTACCCATGCTCCAGCTGCTCTATGAAGAGGAGATTCGAGTCTTGGGCGGATTCCTTGTAGTATTGACCTATTCATTCGTTCGACCTGGCCATCGGATTGTGGGCGTGCTACAGATGCAAGATACAGGCGAATTACCGTTTGTCGACAATACTTTTCCAACTCTCCAATTGATAAATTTGTCCCGTTATCCGTGATTATGCTATGTGGCATGTCGTATCGCATCACTACGTCAATGACAAAATTTCTGGCAGTTACACCATCAAGTTTTTTTATGGGTTTTGCTTCCACCCACTTGGTATACTTATCTACGGCAACAAGTAGATGTGTGAGTCCGCCTCTGGCAGTTTTGAATGGTCCCATCATATCTAGCCCCCACACCGCAAATGGCCGTGTTATGGGGATACTTTTAAGTGCTTGGGTTGGCATATTCGTCTGCTTGGCGTAATAGTTGTCGCACCCGGACTTCTAGGGGATACTCACAGTCCGCTAAACAGTAGAGAAATGGCTTACGGGGCATACCGGCACCCGCATCTCAATATGAGCAGGCCAACACGTAGACGTGTGACAACCATTCTCTTACTATTCATCCTCTGCGCAAACCATCCCGTAGAAATCCAGATACTTCGATTGACGTACTTCAAAACATACACACATGGTACGTCAACGACATTGGAACAAGTGATATCACAACAGATCTCTACGACACAAAAGATGAAAATAAGTTGCAAATAGCTCTCACTAGAGCAGAGATAGCAAATACAATCATCCAGAGGACACATGTCCCAACATAACATCATTACATCACAGCGGAAGCATCCAAAAGGTCTGACTACAGACAAGATCCAAATAGGCCTAAGAGGCCGGAAACGAAAAGACGGAGCCCATCCACGAAGTCTCGGATCCTGCCCGGGTCCGCTATCTACTCGTCAGCAGTCTCGTCATACTCCACGTAGTAGCCACCATGGGGATCCTCGGAAACGTCGTCTGCGGAAACCACAGCCCCAAAGGGGTCAGTACATAAACGTACTGGCAAGCAAGACTCACAGTTCACCAAAGTGTAACCCGTCAACACCAAGCACAGATGCTTTGGGTTCAACGGAAGAAAGGGGATATGAAAGTTGCTGCAACTGGCTGCTCTAACCAACTACAGAAACTTACTACAACTTCCGGCTAACAGAAAGGAGATAAGATCGCGTATCGTGACCAACCTATCAACTAACTCCAAACAAACCCATCCTGGATCTCGCCCCTTATCCAAAGAAGGAATCCGAGGATAACTCACACAGTTGGATTAATGATGGTTCAGGTTATTGTGTCGATAAACCTATTACTAGTCAGGTTATCATTAGTTAGATGTAAGTTGTCTGAGTACTTGTTAGCCAGTACTTTCACCAAGTCTTCACATAACCGCGGACAACACGGCTTCTCGAGAAGATTTATCCCTGCAGGGTGTGCTCCAGTACCCGTACACACTCAAGCCACCAACTAAAACTCAGGTTGGCTTGACACGACCCAAACCATCTCTACAACCCATCCTAGGAGCCACGGAGCTATAAGGTCCCGGCCAGTCCGCTAAGCGCAAGGGTGAAAACCACACCCCCCGGCAACACAGGCCTCGTCCTATATGCATCATCATCATCATCAGTAACCAAAGGGGGGCCAACCCATTATGCAAAGGAGCAAATGGAACACCCGAACTAAGTGTGGCTCTTCGGACAAGCTGCAGATCAGGTCTAAGTCGAGGGGGGGTCCCATACTACCACCCGGATGCGGTGAGCACGCTCATCATGGATCAGTAGACAAGACTCTTTTCCTAATTAAGTTCGACACTAGAAGGCTTCAAAACCCTAACCCGGGCCTCCTGCCGGTGCCTTATCAGCAAGTTATTATTACCTCAACTTAACAGGTTGTTGTTTAACATCGAGCCCCAGAATATAATCAAATATGATAACAGAAAGTAACTGATAACATACTCGAGCAAGAACAACCCTAAGCATGCTAGTAAGACACGGGCTCAAACAACAGGGTTATGGGAGTGGAGGTGAGGCAATATCAGGGTTAAAGGATACATGTGATAGGTTCGTAACAGAAGCAACTATTCATAGGGCTAGCAGAATAGACAACGGAAAGTATCGGTATCCAATGTTGAAAGGAACACAATGGTTCATGTGAGTGAATACTTGCCTGCAAACCCAGTAGCCTGGTACTGAGCTAACTCCTTAGAAGGGGTGTCGTAAGTATCGTCGGTCTCAACGTCGTCGTGTATCCGAGAAGAAGCAAACAAACAACGCAGAGAACAAACAATCAATAACATGGCATAGTGCACAAACATGGGATGATGCATGACCATTTAATTGATGCATAGAAATAAACTAGTTGACATGGTAACATAACATAATTAAATGGACCCACATGCAATTGGATTGCATATGGAAAGCCCATGAATTAAGTTGAAACATTTGTTTTACAACTAATCAACTTGTGTAAGTGAATTAGCATGATGCATGGATGAGGAAAACAGCAAAATAACAACAATAGAATCAATTGGAAATAAGGTTTACCAAGTTTAGAAATTCATTCATTAAGTTTTTGGAATTTTGGTTACTTAAAGGTGTCACTCAAGAATTTGTTGTTTTCATCAAGTTAAATTGTTCAAAACAGATAACAAAGTTTATATTTGATAAGAAGACACAATTTTGGGTGGATTACATGTTTCACTTGTTGAAAAAGGATTTCAAATAAATTATTTATGAATTGAACAAGTTTAAGCAAGAATTAAATGAATTTAATTCAAACATGAACTTATTTGAATTTTTATTTGTTCAAAACATTAAGTCAGATTCATATTTGAAAATCTTATACTTTTGTGGTTTGAAAACATATTTTATATGTCCCAAAAGAATTTGTTTTGATCAAGTTATGAATTTGACAATATTAAATGATTTAAACAAGGTTTAAATCATTTAACCAATTTTAATTATTCAAAACATGAAACAAATTTTATATTTGAAAAGGTGGTTTAATTTTGCATGGAAAACATACTTCATTTGTTGAAATTGGATTTAAAATGAGCAAGTTATTATTTTGGCAATTTTAAATGCAATAATTAAGAAACAGTTGTTTTCAGCAATTTAAATTATTCAAAACAGAAAACAAAATTTATATTTGGAAAGTACATGAAAAGTTGATTGGAAAACATATTTAGTTTGTGGAATTTGGAATTTTTATGCCCAAGTTATGAATTTTGCAAAATTAAGTGATTTAAACAAGAACTCAAATATTGCACCAATTTAAAATATTCAAAACAGTAAACAAATTTTATATTTGGATAGAACATTCAATTTGGGACAGAAAACATATTTAAAAAGTTGGATTTGGAGTTAAAATGATTTAATTATGCATTTTACAAGATTTGGTGCAAATCTGCCATTTTTTTAGCTGCTAGGGGCTTGGAAAATATTTTACAGGGGCTAGAAAAGATTACAAGGACCTATGTGTGATTCTGAGATGTTGCCGTGACCAAACAAATGAAAATAAAAAAGGTTGGTTTTATTTGGGAGAGGGGGGACTCGAACCCCCCACCTCCTGGGCGCGCAGAGGGACAAGTAACCAGTGGGCTAGTGCTCTGTGTGTTGAAAGGAAGGGATCTCGGGGGGGTATAAGGTGCGGGTTGCGGTTAACTGAACTTTAAGGTTCAGGTAACTGAACCTTGACGCGACAGAGAAGATCGCCGGCGGCAGCTGTGCTGCGCCGCGGTGCTCGTGGGGGCCGGGATGCTGCTGCTCGTGGCGTGCGTGTGTGGGCCGAGGAGAGGGGAGAGCGAGAAGAAGGGAAGGAGAGGGAGGCGCACCTCGATGGCCTCGAGCGGACAGGAGGCGGTCGATGGTGGAGCAGGTGGCCGGTGGCGGATTGGAGCGGACTGCGGCGGAGCAACGGTGCCTCCCGGCCGCTGCCGTGGGGTGGAGGAGGGAGCCCACGGGACGCCGTTTCCATTCCCGGCGTTGCGGCGGCCGGAGGGGGGGCCCTAGGGCGGCGATCACCGGCGGCAGGAGGAGGTATTTCGGTGGGGTTGGGTTCAGTACAGGTACATAGAAGGGGAAGGTTGCAGGGAGAGGGGAGGAAGAAGATGGCGGCGTTGGAGGAAGGAGGGGCTCTAGGGTTACCAGAGAGGGGGGAGGTGGAGGTTTTATGGAGAGGTGGAGCTCGGTACGGCTGGGCATCGGAGTGGGGGGAGAGGATCGCACGGTGGCTGATGTGTTCGTACAGGAAGATGACGACATCGAGGAAGAAGACAGAGGCTGAAAGGTATCGGGCCAGGGAAATAGGTGGGTTGGGGTGGTGTTGGGCTAAGGGGAGAAATGGGCCTGCTGCCTCTCTCCCTTGCTAGCTGTTGGTTTTTATTTTCTATTCTGTTATGTTTTTTTTTGTGCTGATTGGGAAAGGAAGAAAAAGAGAGGGTTTAGGGTTAGAAATTTTAGGGCAAAAATTTTATAATGCTTATTTAAGTAATAGCAACAAATTGCAAGTTTTTGTTTTTCAAAAGTCCAAAATTAAATTGCTGTTATTGGTTTGATTCAAATTTGAATGCATTTGAGTTTAAGTGGTTTATTGAAAACAAGATTTACATGTGGTGATCATATAGTTTTAATTGGAGGCCAAAGATTATAATTGTTTTGGGTAATTTTCAATAATTCCAAAAGGTTGCTGTTTGAAATTTGATTGGATTTGAAGTATCATTTGAATTGAGTGAATTATTCAAAACAACATTTAAATGGTTTGAACCTTATAGATTAATGGAAACAAATGATTGATTTGTTTTGCAATTTTCATAATTTCAACATGGTTGTTGTTTGGAAGAAAATCATAATTGAATTTGAAAAGGGTTTGATATTAAATGAATTTTTGATAGAAACAAAACAACAGTTTGGAATCACACTTTAATGGAAACAATTGGTTGTTTTGATTTGAAATATCCTTTTGGAAATTGTAACATCACAAGGATGAAAAAAAAGGTTTGAAATTTGAGTTGAAATTCAAATAGAAAACAAAGGAAAACAAAAGGAAAACAAGCAAAACAATTGCAATCAACATGATGCCATGATGCAAAACATAAAATAAGAGAGAGCAAACATTCTAATGGCTATTTTTCATACTTGGGATGTTACAATAGTGACATCCGACACATGTATTCACTTTGTGCTCCGCGTCTGCCTTGGCTATAGGCCAGAAAAAACCTGCACGAAATGCTTTTTTAACTATGCTTTTTGACTGATCATGATCTCCGCAATCTCCTGCATGGATTTCCTGCAGAATTTCTTGTCCTTCTTCTGGCAAAATATATCGATGAAAAATTTCGATAGTACTGCGCTTATACAAGCAACCATTGATTACCGTGTATCCTTTTTATCGGTGTTGTATCTGCCTTTGCAAGACTTCGTATGCTTCATCCGAAAACTTCTGATCGATTAAGAAGTTTAAGTATGGAATTGTCCAATCCGGGTTAACAAGCATAACTTCTGTTGACTCGGAAACTAGAGGATAATCAACATCTCCGCCTTTTATTGATGGTTCATGCAAATGTTTCACTCTTTCCGAGCCCATGCAGGCTAAAACATCCGCGTTCTAATTTTCGTCCCTTTTAATGTGAAGTACTTCAAATCCTAGGAAGCAGATGGCAAACTCGTCCACTGTTCTCCGATATTCGGCCATAATGGAGATTTTGGCATCCCATGTTTGGTTTAGCTGATGCTACATCAAATCTGAGTCACTATAAAAAAGTATACGCTTAACGCCTATCTCCTTTGCAATACGCAAGCCATGAAGCAAAGCTTCATATTCTGCCACGTTATTGCTGGCGTTGAAGTGTATTTGTAATACATATTCCATTATGTCACCTTTTGGAGATTAAAGCACTACACCAGCTCAAGCGCCTTCTTTCATTTTGGATCCATCAAAATGCATGATCCAATATAACGACTCCGGCATTGGTGTGTTTTCCATTGCTTCTGTCCAATCAGCCACAAAGTCTGCCAAAACCTAGGATTAATTGCTATATGGGGTTGGTACTTAATGTTGAACGCAGCAAGCTCAATGCCCCATTTTGCTACTCTGCATGTTGCGTCCGCATTGTTTATAATATCCCCTAGTGGTGCTTTGCTTACACCTATTATGGAATGTCCTTGGAAATAATGACGGAGTTTTCGAGATGCAAAAAACACGCCATATGCCAGCTTTTGATAATCTGGATACCTTTGTTTTGATTTGGAGAATACCTCACTGACGTAATACACCAGATGTTGATCTGGAATACTTTGCTCGTCTTTCCACGATTATCACTGCGCTAATAACCCTGTTAGTTGTTGTAAGATACAGTAACATGGATTCTTCGTCTTTTGGGGATGCCAAAATCGGAGCTTTCATCAAGGTTTCTTTTAGCTGGGTTAATGCTTTGTCCGCCCTTTCTGTCCATTCAAATTTGTTGGATTTCTTCAATAGTTTGTATAATGGAAGAGCTTTCTCACCTAGCCGGCTTATAAACCTGCTAACGGCGGCTACAGAACCCGTCAGTCTTTGGACATATTTTAGGCACATAGGCCATGTGATGTTCAAGATTGTGTTGATCTTTTCCTGGTTTACTTCTATTCCTCTGTGAGAAACGATAAAACGCAGAAGCTTTCCTAAGGGAACCCCGAATCCGCACTTTAATGGATTCAACTTCATTTTATAAGTGCACAATTTTTTGAAGGTTTCTCGTAGATCTTCAAGGAGTGTATCCTTTACCTTGGAAACTACAACAATGTCATCCATGTAAACATGGGCGTTTTTGCCGATTTGACTATGCAAGCATCTTTGCATGCAACGCTGGTATGTTGCACCGGCGTTCTTCAAGCCAAACGGAATGGTTATGTAATAGTATGTTCTGTATGGGGTTATGAAGGAAGTTTTTATTTGGTATTCTTCCTTCATACGTATTTGATGGTACTCGGAATAAGCATCCAAAAAGCATAAGAGCTCAGAGCCAGAAGTGGCATCTATTATTTGATCGATTCGCGGTAACATAACCTATCTTTTGGACACAATTTGTTCAAGCCGGTGTAATATATACACATCCTAAGAACAATACTATCCTTCTTCGGGACTAATACTGGGTTCGCAGACCAATAAGTATGTATAACCTCCCGGATAAAATCAGCTGCTAAAAGCCAGATAATTTCCTAGCCTATAGCCTTCCGTCTTCTTCCATCAAAACGATGGAGACCTTGTTTGACGGGTTTTGATCCTTGGAATACTTTGAGTTGGTGCTCAACAAGATCCCTGGGCACACCTGGCATATCAGCAGGACACCATGCAAAAATGTTCCAGTTCTCACGTAGGAACTTGATGAGCGCGCTTTCTTATTTGTCAGTCATTCCTGTCCCCACTCCGACGAATTTGGTCGGATCTTTGGGGTCTAGGATGACCTGTCTTGTATTCTCCGAGGCTTTGAAACTATCTGCCGGCTTCCGGCTTTCTTATCCTACCGGCATTTCTGTCGGCGACACTTCTTTAGCTAGCTCCTTCAATTATTCCTTTCGAATCACTTGTTCGGCGCAAAGGACATTTCCTTTCTCCAGCTCGTTCGCCAATTTGATGTCTCCAGATATGGTGATTACTCCTCCTTTTGGCCCTAGCATCGTCAGCTTGTTATAAATATAACATGACCTTGCCATGAATTTGGCGAAAGCCGGACGTCCGAGTATTGCGTGATAACCACTTTTGAACGACACCACCTCGATTGAGATCCTTTACTGACGAAAGTGTTCTCTATCTCCAAAGGTTACGTCTAGAGAAATTTCTCCTAGGGATTGTGCTTGTCTACCAGGAATAATACCATGAAAACGTATGTTACTGTCATTGAGATGGGTCTCGGAGATATGTAGCTGCTTCAATGTACTTAAGTACATGATATTAATACTAAATCCTCCATCGATCAACACTCTTTTGAGCCTAGTGTTTTGAACAATAGGGCTTACGACTAAAGCATGCGTGCCGGGTTCTGGGATGTTACCGGGATGATCAGACTGATCCCAGGAAATTGTCGTATTTGAATACTTCAAGTACTTTGGGGTTGGAGGTACAACCGGCGTTGATTTCTCGAAATGCTCTTTTCGCCTGTTTTGCTGAGGGAGTTGCCAGGAAAGTTAGGTTACATTCTCCTTCAAATCTCTAGAATTTTGGCTCGCCTTTCCGCTGTCCATCCTGGATTTTATCATCAGCTTCCGGCTTTTGCTTGTTGAACTTCCTTTTGAAATTCTTTCCTTTCATGTGTTTGTTGAGGCGGCACTGCGCATTGGTATGGGTAGGCTTCCCAAATTGCGAATGGTGGACACAGTTTTCCGACTTTACCTTTTCCCATTCTTCTTTAGAATAGGAGATTGGCTCTTTGTTTCTTCCTTTCCATTTGCTATCATTGTCCTTTCCAAAGGTTAAGTTTACTTCTTTGGTTGTGCTTCTAGAGTAGCCTTCTTTTCAGAACGATACGCCTTTTTGGCCTGAACAAAAGAATCAATATTTCCACCTCTCGCTCTGATATCATCTTGAGCCGCTACATGCTCATTGGCGGTGGTAAGCTTAGATCCGACATCTTTGTGCTCCTTCGAACCAACCATGAACGGTACGAGATCGGGTTTTAGGTCGTTGATGAAAGCATGCATTGCTTGTACATCACTTACTCTAGAGCAACTATTTTTCATTGTTGTCCATCTTGAGATAAAGTCGACATACGACTCATCCTCATATTGCACGCAACGGTTCAGCTGGTTTATACTCTTAGGACGTTTGTAGTGCCCCGAAAGTGATGAGCAAATATGTAACACCTGGGGTGTTACCTGTTTGTTTTTGCTTGCATCACATGCATCATATTGCATTGCACCATGTTTGCATCACAACAATTCAAAACAATTTAAAATTTCACACATGTCAAAAATTTCCAATTTAACAATTGCAAACTACAACATCTCCTTTGTTTTCAAATAATTTGCAGTTGTTCTAAATCAAATTGCTTGTTAATACAAATTTCCCTGTTATTAAAACCCTAATGGCTAATTCAAAATTCAAACCAAATCACTAATCAACACCTCATTTGAAAATTATAAAAATACCAAACAATTTATAATCACAGTTGTTCTATTTAAATCAATAGGGGTCACCCTAATAAAAACATGGTTTTCATCAATAATCATTTAATTATCAAATTACCCAAATTCAAACCAATTTACAAACATCACTATAATTCAAATGTTTTTGAAAACCACAGTTGACATTTGTTAGGTTTTGATCTAAATAACTCACAGGAAATTTTTCCCAAATTTTTTGCAACTCTAAACCTATCTATCTCTTCCATTTTCCTTACTACAAAAAAAAAGGAAAGGGAAAATTTTAAAAAGAAAATTGGCGCAGAGGGCAGTGGGCAGCCAGCCCACCATCCTCTCCTTATCTTTCGCGCGCGGCCCAGCCCAACTCAAGCCCGTACCGCTTCACTCCTCTGTTCATCCCCTTCCTCGCGTACGGCCGCAATCTCAGCGGTGCCACGTCGCTGCCGCGGCACCCCGACGGCCAGGAGAACTCCGGGAGCGCTATATCTAGCCCCTAGGTCCCTGGCGACACCCTAACCCTAGCTGCTACCTACCCCCCCTCGGAATAGCCGCCGGTTTCTCTCTCACGACGCGTCTTCCCACCTCTGAATCTCTCACCGGAGAAGCCACCGAGCTCCCTCTGAATCCCCTCGTCGCCGCCACCCCACAGTCACCCATGAGACAAGCTGCGAGGTGGGAACGAACCACCCCACCTCCATCTTCCTCCTCGAACACGAAAACCAGCCGGAACAACATCGTGGCGTCTGCAGCTTCCTCGGATTCAGTACGGGCGCCGCTGGATTCCTTCGATTTCCTTCTGTCGCGGACAACCTCGAGCAACTGCCGCCATCCAGTCATCGCCCCGGTGAGGTCCCCTCCCGATTCCACGAAAAAGCCAGCCCTTTGAGGCTCAGCACCTTCTTTTCGTTTCTGACCGTGCCCTTGTCCGCCATGACCGCGAGCTCGGCAATTGTCGCGTCTCGCCTGCAGCGCGGCAGCGTGGCGGCCAGGAGAGCGTCAGGAGCCTCGCGCTGACCTACTCCATGCTGGGCTGGAGAGCAGGAGGCCCGGTCTGCTGCGTTCTCGCCGGAGCGATCACGTCCTCCTCCGGTGGCGCCTGCAAATCTTCACCATGATCCAGTGCAGTCATCGGCTCGAAGCTCGATCACCTCGCCGCGCGTTTCCGAGGTGAGCTCTCTCATTCTTCTGTGCCGTCCCCCTTCTCGTTGTTCGCCGTACCCTTCCCCTTGGCCGCTCCGGCGTGTTCCAGTCATGGCTGCTCGTCGCTGCAGCTGTGCTCGTGTCTGATTCTTACAGCAGGAGCACCCACACCAGTAACCGTCGCCGTGCAACACGTCCACGAGCTCCTGCACGCCTCCACACGGTGATCCTGCAAGCACACGCACACATCGCGAGCTAGCCAGCCCGTCGATCGCCGCAGGTCCCCTGTCTGCTCTTTGCTGTTCGCCGTCAGGGAACGTTGCTGTTCTTTTGTTCAGTTAACGAGCCGTGTAGTAATAACTCCCCTGCGTATCTGAACCTAACAAAAGTGTGCGAGGCAACGCGAACGGCTGCCAGCCGACTTTTTGTCCCTGGTCGTGTTACGACGCGGGACTAAAAGCGTTCGAGGCGATGCGAACTGTTGCCCTGTCCCCCCTGGTCCCGGTTGGTAAGATATTGGGGAGTAATGCTCCAGACGAAAGCCCCTATTTCTACTAGTGTCACCATCTTGAGCGGGGGCACCGGTTGTCCTTTGTGTTTTCCCTGCGTGGGAACTGTTTTCTTCATGTTGAGCTATGGGGTCGATTGTGCATCATGTGTTTCCAACTGGGGACTTTTGGCCCGCTTGTATTACTGGTTCTCGACTACTGCACTTGTGCTTTATATGTCATGGCAATACAGCGGTCATAGTCTGATGGCCTATTAGCCACATGTGTCGGTGGTCGCTCAAGAAAATCCACAAAGTGTTCAACGACATTTGGAGGTATTTGCTCCTTTGGCGGAGGCCTTTTCGATGCTGACTGGCATTTCACATCGGCATCAACAAACAATATGGTCTCCTCATCATCCATATGGTATGCCAACTTGGCTGCATGCGATTTCTGTTTATCCTTTGCAACTTTCTTCCGACTAGAAGCTGGTGGATCGGTGTTCTTCCTCTTTGGCACCCGACCATGGGACTGCTGTGTGGGTGCAGTCTACTCACGTGGCGGAGATCGAAGTGGACACGTGCCCCTGTGAGGACTAAGAGGTCGAGATGGAGGAGTCGGCTGAAGCGGCGGTGATCGAGATTGAGGAGTCGGTGGCCTTGGAGCCCAGTCTGGAAACACGATGTTTCTCTTATCCCATACAATGAAACCACTCTTTACTTCTCCAAGTGTCGTATCCCCTTCACCTGCAGGGTAGTTAAGCTCTAGTGACTCATATCCTGGCATAACTCCATCCACACCGACATGGACATAGCCAGCTAGAATCGAACAACCGTGGATGCATGCTCCAGGTTCAGAGGGTATAGCAAAGCCGAGAGCCGCCTTCAAGGATATGTTCTTCATTGACATGTATAACTCACAATTTGTCCTCTCCTAGATATCATCCACCTGCTTCTTCTTTCCCGAGCGGCTTCTATAACTTTATTGCCACTCAATAAAACCTATTTCCCACGAAATAATGCCTTTGCCTCGTGTTCGTCCATAGTGTTCATGATTCTTGAGGGCCTTTGTCAGCTCGTCATTCTCTCTATCAGGAATGAAATTTTCCTATTGAACATCCTTGAATGCTTCAGCATGCTTGTCGGCGACTGTTTTAATTGCTTATGAGAACACAATCTCCCCTTGTTTCCGGGTGCAACGACCCACCATGCCCGTAGAACCAATTCTTCGACCTCTAGGACCAGGCCGTTGTAGCTGGAGTGATCAATTTTTCAAGCAGGGCAGCCTCCATTTTTTCCTACATAGGAATGGCACTCTTGTAGCCATTTGTCCCATTTTTATGGTGATATTGCTTTTTTGCAGCATTGCTCTTATTTTTTTGCCGACCTTGCCACACATTCAGCTGATGTCATCTGCTCCAGAAATGTCTTCCAGTGACTTCTTATCTTCTTTAGTTCTCTAGTGAATGTTGTAGTTTTCTTCTTCTCGACATACTCCATGGTTAACTTATTATTGAAGGTCTAGAATTGGTGGGCCATCTTCTTAAGAGCCCACCCCTTGAATTTCGGCTCGGACCCTTTCGGTAGGGTGAAATGTGCCTAGAGCGCATCCCATAGCAAGTCTTTGGATCCGTCTTCGACATAACTAACTCCATCATTTTTCTTTGGCTTATTCCATTCTTGAACGGTTATCGGGACCATGTCCCTAACAATAGCACTAGACTGATTTACAAAGACTTGTACGTTCCGTGTGAGATCCATCGGTCTGCCATCGACATCGACATCGTCGATCGTGAGATTAGGATGATTAGGGCCAAACCTTCTGGTCCCAGCTTGTTTCTTTTTAAAAGATTGGCTCGATCCGGAGGGCTAAAAGAATAACGATTCAACAATTAATATATATATATATATAGATCAATTTATGCATCTAGTGATCACCAGTGATACGTACGTATCCCTAATTTATGATGCTCCATGATCATATTATGCCAATTGCTACATGTTTTCTCCATTCTTTATGTCATTTTTATCGATTTTCCGGACTAACCTAATGACAAGATGCCACAGATCCAGTTCCCTGTTTTCTGCATTTTTTAGGTTCAGAAAAGTTGTTCTGGAAATATTCTCAAAATTGGAAAATTCGAAGCCCGGAAGTCCTATTTTCCCCGGAAGCATCTGGAAGACCGAAGAGAAGTCGAAAAGTGGCAACAGGGGGGCACACCATAGGGTGGCGCGGCCCCCTGGCCACGCTAGCTATGGGTGTGGGCCCCCCGGCCTCCACCGCCTTCGCCCTTTCGCCTATTTAAGCCCCCCGTATGGAAAACACTAGGCACCTGATCAAAATCCCCGAAAAAGTTCCGGAGCCGCCGTCACCGTCAACCCTAGATCAGGGGGGTTCTGAAGCTGTCACCGGAGGCTTCTCCATCACCATGCCTGCCTCCGGAGTGATGCGTGAGTAGTTCATTGTTGGACTATGGGTTCGTAGCTGTAGCTAGATAGTTGTCTTCTCCTCATATGCCTCCATGCTTAGATCTCGTGAGCTGCCTAACATGATCGAGATTGATCTTATGTAATTCTTTGTGCTGTGTTTGGTGGGATCCGATGAATATTGAACTTATGCCCAAGTTCATTATAGTCTTTATTTGCATATGTTATTTGTGATCTTGCATGCTCTCCGTTGCTAGTGTTATTCTGGCCAAGTAGTGGCTAGTGACTTCAAGTGGGAGTATTTATGCTCGATAGTGGGCTCATGCCTCCTTGTTGCCTTGCTCGAGTGACAGAAACGTGAAGGGGGAGGATGTGTTGTTGCCATTAGGGAGAAAACAGCGGTGAGAGTGTCCACGTGCATAATCATTGCTTACATTACACACTTTGTTTAATGCAATTCTCTGTTGCTTGCAACTTAATACCTAACGGGGTTCGGATGATAACCTGAGGGTGGATTATTATTCATAGATGCAGATGGATGTCGGTATATGTATCTTGTTGTAATGCCCGCACTAAATAGCATAGTAATCTTCATGTCATATTGTGCACTATGGTGCAACCTCTATTTGTCAATTGCCCAGCTGTAATTTGTTCACCCAGCATGATATATTTTATGGAGAGACATCACTAGTGAAACTATGAACCCCGGTCCATTTTTCCACACTGTTAAAAAAACTAGAACAATTTCCTGCTTTCTTTACTTTATGCAAACATACACTATTTTTCCACACTATACGTCTAATGTTTGTTTTCAGCAAGACCGGTGAGATTGACAACCTCAATGTACCGTTGGGGCAAAGTATTTTGGTTGAGTTGTGTGCAGATTCCACATTGTTGCTGACACCGGTGAAGGGCCAGCACCACCGTCAGTGGCATCAACCTTGCGAAGGTCCTGTTTCTCCTACTTGATTGATAACCTTGGTTCTTAACTAAGGGGAAAACTCCTACCGCTGTGCTCATCTCACCCTCCTCTTGGGGTATCCCAACGAGTGCAAGATCTGCACCATCAAGAACTTTTCCTGGCGCCGTTGCCGGGGAGAAGGAAGTCTTCTGGCAAGGGTAGTCTCTCACTCTCAATCTCTTTATTTTGTTTATTGTCTTGTTTTTATTTTTTTCTTGTTTTATTTCTCTATATCAAAAACACAAAAAAATAGTTTACTTCATAGCTGTTATTTATTTGCTTGCTTTTATTCTGATAAAATGAGTTCTTCTGAGAATACCAAGTTGTGTGACTTCACTAGCACAAACAACAATGACTTTATTTGTACACCTATTGCTCCTACTTCTGCTTTCTATGAGATTAAACCTGCTTTATTAAATCTTGTGATGAAAGAACAATTTTCTGGTATTAGTACTGATGATGCTGCTCCCCACCTTAATAATTTTTTTGAATTATGTGAGATGCAAAAATATAAGGATGTGGATGGAGATATTATTAAACTGAAATTATTTCCTTTCTCATTGAGAGGAAGAGCTAAAGAATGGTTGCTATCTTTGCCTAGAAATAGTATTGATTCATGGACTATGTGTAAAGATGCTTTCATTGGAAAATATTATCCGCCTGCTAAGATTATATCCCTAAGAAGTGATATAATGAATTTGAAGAAATTTTATAATGAACATGTTGCCAAAGCATGGGAAAGAATGAAAACTATGGTGAAGAGTTGTCCCACTCATGGACTACCTACTTGGATGATTATACAAACCTTTTATGCATGACTGAATTTCTCCTCAAGGAACCTATTGGATTCAGCTGCTGGAGGTACCTTTATGTCCATCACGTTGGGCAATGCAGCAAAGCTTCTTGATGATACGATGACAAATTATTCAGAGTGGCACACTGAGAGAGCTCCACAAGGTAAGAAGGTAAATTCTGTTGAGGAAACCTCCTCTTTAAGTGAAAGGCTTGATGCTATTATGACTATGCTTGTTAATGGTAAAGCTCAAGTTGATCCTAATAATGTTCCTCTAGCCTCTTTGGTTGCTCAAGAAGAGCATGTTGATGTAAACTTTATTAGGAATAATAATTTTAACAATAATGCTTATAGAAATAATTTTGTTGGAAACAATTATAAGCCCTATCCTCCTAATAATGGTTATGGTAATTCTTATGGAAACTCCTACAATAATAACAAAAACTCTACCTCTAATCTTGAAAACATGCTTAGAGAATTTATTAGCACACAAACTGTTTTTAATAAATATGTTGAGGAAAAGCTTGGTAAAATAGATGTTCTTGACTCTAAAGTAGATAGCCTTGCTATTGATGTTGATTTTCTAAAACTGAAGGTTTTGCCACAAGATGTTAAAAAAAATAAAGCTTTGAATGCCATCCAAGTTCAAATAGACAATAATGTTAGATTGATGGCTGAATTTACATGCTAGATGGGAAAGAGAAGATGAATTGGCTAAAAAGAATAATATTGCTAGAGTTTGTACTATCACAACCACTAGTAAAACTGAATCTCCAACTGCTAGTAAACCTCCTACTATCAATAGTAAAGTAGTTGGTGTTAATAAATGTAACAGCCCAATTTTTGGAAGACAGGGAAATATTGTTTTCAATAACCCAAAAATCTGGGCCAACAAAAAACTTTTTGTTAAGTTTGACTTATACTTGTTATTCTTTTAGTTTTGCTTGTTGTATTTGTTTGTGTTTATTAACACCTGACATTAAAACCAATGATCATAACTTTCTTAAAACATAACCCTTGTGATCAAGTCATGACAAGAAAGATTATCACCTTCATCTATCACCCTCTTTTGGCAAAAACCTTTTTGAAAATGTTTTGATTTTAGAAGGACCCCAAAAGCCAAGTTTTGAGAAAACAAAAGACAATTTCCAAAACTATGTGAAAAGTATTTTGGAGCTAATCATCTCCAACCTGTTTTCAACCAAGATGTTTTTGCAAGTATTTCAAAAACTCCTTCTCACTTCCTTCTTTTGCAATAACAATAAGAGGGGACTATGTTACCCCTGTGTTTTACCTCAATTATATTCTTTTGGAAATAACAACTTTTGAGCTATACTTCTTTATGAAATCCTCTTGTCATGTTATGTCTTGATCACTACCTAAAATTAACACTTGAGAGAAACACATGGATATTAATTTGAAGAACTCAGTTGTTTGAGTGAGCTTGTGTGTCTTGTTATTTTATCTGCATTGTTGTGTGATCTTATCTTGTGTTTGCTTGACGTATTTACTTCTGTTTGCTGATTAATGTGTGTTGTTCTAATAAAATAAAACCTATTAATAACAAGATCAAGCATCTATATCATATTCCATCTCATGTCCATATCCTCTTCTGTTTTCTTAAAAATCTCCAACTTTGGAGACATGCTTCTATGGAAAATCTTGAGCTAATCATCAATGCATCATCATAAATCTCATTGTATATATCTATGCTATCTATCCAAGTTGTTATTCTGGATATTGAAACACTTTAGTATCATCTATCAAAGTCCTCTTGAAGGCATCCCCACAGTAATGATCATATCTCCTTTAATATGAAACACTTTGTCCATGTTACTCCAAATCACTCCTTATTGTTTTCAGGCCCAATGAACCTACCCTTGTCATATCCATGACCTATACATCACCTCCATATGGTCCATTTATTTTCCAATGGCCATTTAATTATTCTTCTCTCATGGTTTTAGCCTATTAAATAAACTCCTGTTTTCACCATTTTTCCACTTGGTGTCTCAAATATTTTCAAAGGAGTTGTTTATTAAAAATCACTTTTGAGACCTATATTATGTACTCTCTCATCCCAACTCAAAAATATTTGTTTTACAAGCATTTTAATTATTATTATTTTCCATTTTCCAAAAGGCCAAAAGTGGACTTTAAAATATTTTGTGAAGAAAAATATTTCCTAAAATCTTGGAGAAATTACCCAACATGCCTATGGTCATTTGGAAATTATTTGTAAAAAAACATTTGGAAGTTGTGTTGAAAATTTTGGAGAAAACATTTAAAAATTGTTTCTATCATTTTTGAATTCCCAAAATTTTGTGAAAGAAATATTTTCAGAAAACCTTGAGACCACCACCCCTAGACTCCATTTTTTATTATATATTTAATGGACATGATGTTGCACATGTGCTCTATTCAAAATTATGATGAAAACAATCAAAACCCATATCTGCTATTCCTGGACACTATTGAGTTCACACATGTCTTGATCAATTATTGGACTCTCTCTGCCTCTCTCCTGTTCTGTGAGACAGAAAACCTCCCCCTCACTCTCCTAGACATGGTCTATCCACCCATAGATATCTTTCTCTCTTTCTCTCTCACATCCAACCACAAGTAGACAAGGGAGTGATCACCACTCCATCTCCACACTGCATCCCAGAAGAAGCCATCGCGCCAGCAAACTCCTCTAGACCCTAGTGACTCCCTGGCGAGAGCATAGCCCTTCCCCTTGTCTCCTTCCCCCTCACCCGTGCGCTGGCCATGGCGCCCATGACGTCCTCGACACGTCCCTCGCGTTCCAACACCTGGAAGGGATGCCCGAGCTTGTGGCCTCGTGATTCAGCTCCACAACCTTCCTGTGCTCCTCACTTGCCCCCTCTCGTTTTCCTTCTCCCTCTAGCCCCTGTCGAACACCCGCGGGTGCCGAGACTCATCGTCGGTACTCCACCACTCCAGACCTCCTCTTCCTCTCTAAGACCTTCCTAGACGATGTACCAAGCACGAACGCACGCCCCAGCATCCTCCTCCCTGCCCTATCTCGCTCGTGTCTGCTCGCTCTTAGCACCGCACGGATGTGCTCCCCGTCCTTCATGGCGCGGCCACTTGAGGCCTCGTTTTCACTGTCCAACTTTCCCCACCCCCTTCAAGCGCTAAGGTCACGACGAGCTTGGCGGCGTCTTCGTGATCCTCGTGGTGCAAGCCTATGTCTAAGGCGACCTCGGGATCTCTCTATGGTGGAGCTCCGGCGAATATCCGCCTCAGGCCTCCGTTCCTCATGTTTCCGCCGCCAGTTTCTGGTCGACGCCGGCCAGGATTAACGTGGGCCCTCAGATCTACATCCCACGGTTCCCTTTGAATCAAGGCCGTTCTAATCTCACGCGTTGGTCGCGGATCGGACGGTAGCTTACCGTTTCGCCACGCGCGCGCTCGCCACCGGGCCGGCCTGCCTCTGTGCGGCTCATTTCCCTCACAAATCCGGCCTGCTAATGTTTTTCTGCAGGTGTTTATTTCTTTTCCCTGCAGCTCTGTTTTCTGATGTTTGCTTTAATTCGAAATAAAAATATTAACCAGTGAATCTTGCCAAACTAAAAATCACAGTACTATATCCACAAATTCTTAACCACCTCCAACTTGTATATCTAAGTTTTGTGCATTATTTTAGGAGAAATAAAATAAATGGCAGAGGCACTCATTAACACCATTTCTTTAATAACTTGAGTTTTGTCGATGCAAAAAATGCAAACTCAACTTTTCTGAGGAGCTTTTGAAAATGTCTATCCGTGGAAGTTGACCTTGTGTTGACTTGAGTTGTGGTGTGAAAATGACATGCATGTCAGTTTTAGGCCAGAAAGCACTTCTGTGATTTGTTTGATTTTATTGGTGAAGAATTTTGATGTGGATCCACTTGTGTTGGTTTGCTAGTGACTAGGAGAACCTTATACTAGATTTTCATGATTTTAGGAGTTACAGAATAGGTTGTGTGCATTATTTAGTAAATATTCCTTTTTATGTCTATTATTGATATAACTTGATAAATTGTTGTGTTATCATGTTCTTGTTATAAATTTGATTCCTGGAATGTGTAGGGTATTAATACATGTTTGATATGTGTTTTAAGTGTGTCATTATCATGCTAAGAAAATGTGTGTGAAAAACATGTTGTTATAGTTTCCATAGGGTTGTTTTCCTTGTGATAATAGGATAAATCCTGTTATTCTTCTTATGGGTATGATGACTTGCATAAATGCTGTAGTATTGTTTTCCATAGCATAGATACTTTTGTTTTACCATATTATACTTGCTTGCATGCTTGAGTGATCTCTAGATCAAATTGTCATGCATGTTAGTTTAGAGGATTTTCTGCCATCAGTTGTTATTTGCATGCTTAATTTTGAGGCATTGATTAGATTGTTATTTTGATATTAGTAGCATGTTTAGGTGTTGTTTTCTATGTTACTTGGATGATATCTTACAGATCCATCATGTTAGAATAAATCTTGTTTGATGATCTCTTATGGTTATGCATGTCTGCTTGTCTAAATAGCCCTTTTCATGTCTAGTTTTAACAGTTCTTTTGCTCCTTGATTATTTTCATGTATTGAGTGATGCCATGATATGTTTGGTATTGTTTTGTCTCTGTTATGAGGTTGCTTAGCTACTGGTTATATTATTTCCCCATGTTTAGAAAAGCATGTGTCACTATAGGCTTGTAGTATTGCTTGTTACTATTTTCATGTGCATGTCTAGTTGTTTCTATTTTGTTCATCCTCATGAATGACCAGAGAGTCATTTAACCTTATTTGAGCATGATATGAGAGTGGCACACCCACTGGACTCATGCCATTATGGTTGAGGATCCATAACATCAATTCTAGTGTTATTCATGTGTATTGTCTGTGCCTGTTTTGCTTGTTGGTGTGCACCCTAGTAATATTGTTTGTGAGTGTACTTGTTTGATGAAATTCTTGCTGTATGTTTAATTTTTGTCAAATGCTTGCCTTTGTTTGGTTCTGATCGGATGTTTTCCTTTTGAGGTTACGACGTTAGATAACGGAGACGGTATTATTTCTAGGAGAGGTTTTTATTGCAACTCTTGTTTATTTCAAGAGCAAGACCAAGACCAGTGCCAAGGCAAGCCACTATAAATGCTTGCTGTTGTTTTACTTATCATTATCTATCATGCATGCTTTACTTATGAAGTTTTACAAAAGCTGATTCAAAAACTATTTCCTCAAGTGGACTATACCACTATCTGTTTTATGTATCTAATATGCTATATCCACTATATAATCTTGGTGTTACCAAGCCCTTTAGATATTTTAGTATCATCTTTTCATTCACTTAAGTCCCCTAGTGGACATTCTAACTTGATGTTTTTGCAAAAAAAAAGCTTGGAAAAACCCCGAGGAAAGGTGGGACCTAGCTAGTCCGAGGGAGTTTTGTGAAGGAGCAAATGTTTTCGACTTGTTTTCCAAAAATGACACATAACCTAGTCTTCGCCGGACAACCAAGACGTGCTGCACATTACCCCAATATGGGAATGGGGTCTAGCTAATTGGTTGTCGGTGTTAGTCCGTGCCTACCTCAAAGTGCTATAGGGGTTAGAGTCCCCCGAACCGAATTGTCGCCAGGAGGGAGAAACGGGACATTCACAGTGTGAGATTAAGTTCACTACCGGTTGCAGCAATTGGGTCTCCTCCATGGCGGTGTGTTGTCAGGGGAAACCGGATCGATATGGCTGACTCACTCGGTGCTGGGGACAACAAATCCAGTTGAAGAGGCAGTCATTTACTAGCGCTTACATAGTGGATGGTTAGGACCAGTTATCCGATGTTTGCATACTGTCTCGGACAGTCCGTGGTTGTTCACGACGGATGTACTGGATCTTGTGGATTGTGTACACCTCTGTAGAGTAAAACTATTCAGAATAGCCGCGTCCTCGGATATGGATAGTTGAATGGCCATGTAGCTGGCATTGTGTCAATGTTTTCAAAAAAGTGGAAAGTGTTTTGGAATTTATACCTGGGAGGTATGTTGAAAGGGAATGATTGTACCTTTGAGGTACTGGAAAAATGTTGATCTTGAAGATTTGATCTTCCAAAAAGTTTTGCAAAGAAAAACTTTCTTTTATTTAGAATGCTTTATCAAATCCTGGTGGATATGCAATATGTACAAGAGAAATAAAATATCTTTTGAAGTATCTTCTTCAACAAAAACAACTAAAACTTGTGCAATCATGATGTGTCTTCAAATCATCATGGCTAGTTGAACCTTAATTACAACCTTCCTACCACCTATATTTATGCATACTTGAATGTTTAGGTTTCATTTGGGGTGTCTTGCGAGTACATTCCAATATACTCACAATGGTTCCGTCCCTGGCTATTGTCTTAGCCAGACTTTGAGCAGAAACCCGGAGAACCTGAA
This sequence comes from Alopecurus myosuroides, assembly GCA_028641055.1. NCBI lineage: Eukaryota > Viridiplantae > Streptophyta > Magnoliopsida > Poales > Poaceae > Alopecurus > Alopecurus myosuroides. The sequence continues at coordinate 738,849,551 of CM054057.1, forward strand.
GAAGATGGTGTCGCTGACGGCTGTGCGAGCTAGGAACGTCTCCGAGTCAGTAGCCTGTAGGTAGTCAAGGAATGACTTGGGTTTACCACGAGTGAGTGTTGTAGACTTCCGCTGTTGTTAGTGTGTGTTCCTGCCCTGCGTGGCAGTTGTTTTTCGACTGAGTCATGTGACCAGTTGCGTAAGCCGTGTATTCGTGTGTTGGATGTTGTAATCTGCAATGCCAACTCGAGTATGTTGTTCACGACTAACTGATCATGGGATCGTGAATGTATGCATACTGGAGGTCTCGGACTGGTAGTCTGGGGTGCCCACAGAATTGGTATCAGAGCCATCTTGACTTTAGGAGACCTTAGTTTAGCATGGACGTCAGATAGGAAATAAAAATATTTTGGTAAAAACTATATTACTGCCGAAAATTGTCTTTATCTAAGAAAACGTAAGCATGGTGTCCAGTCTTCTCTTATTCTCAAAAAAATTATTGCCTGGTTTATAAAACAGAAGTTTTGAAGAAAAACAGAGAAAATAGTAAACATACCTTTTTGCCCTTGTTTTCATGGCTCAAAATATTTTGTAAATAAATAAACATGAGTTTATAAAACTTTGGTATTCATTTAAAAGTATACCAAAAAGTTTTATTATGTTAACTTTCTATTAAAAATCGCATACTTGGCGATGTCCCGAGAAGACCTTAGTAGTTAGCAACCTGAAGTAAAAGAAGCTTCCTTCCGAAGAACTCAACATCAATATGAGATAAAGAAATCCTCTAGATCCGAAGACTCTGCCATGTATCAAGGTCAACAACGGCGTTATCAACATGAAGAATTCAACAACCCCTGGTCGACCCAGCCCCATAGGAATTGATAGGTTTCGCTCAGTTGTTTTACTTGAGCTACCCGTTCTTCAGCGGTAATACACGTTTGCTGGTACTAAAGGTACCTTGTTTGTCCTTTGCCTGTGTGCTAATTGTGTGTTTTTACTTTTGCGTAATGTTTTTACTTGTTCCCCAATTGTGTGTGTTTTTGAATTGTCTTGTTGTGTGTCTCACCAGCACGCCTTTTCGGCAAGACAAAGTCACCACACTTTTACCTCATTCTTTGTTCCTATTTGTTTGCAAAAACTCTTTTTGCCATGTCGGCCTTAGTTACACTTTTGGTATCTCTTCAAAAGTCTGACTTAGCAAAAACCAGTTTTATCTCCCATCCCCTCATGAGAAGTGAAAGGTGTGGAGCCCTCTCTACTTCAACCCGAGAAGCTCAAGCCTGGGTAATCTTCTCCAAGGCGGATAGCATACGCCACACACCATTTTCGTGCAACTATATCAAGAGCCACCAGGAAGGACGACGAATTCTGATTCAAATCCGAGATGCAGCGAGATGTGTCTCGCAACTCTAATAGAAATGTTACTAGTCTAACACTACTAACATAACTATATAATTGTTAGACTAACATCTAACCGAAGGTTTGCAAAAGGCACTAGCTAGTTTTTATTTAAGAGGGAAAGCTAACTATGTGATCCCAAATCACCTATGAAGACGCCTACAAAGCTCCATGAAGATCAAGACCCAACGAATTCTTCCATGACCTGCCATCGCCACCAAGCAAAAATGAGAAAATATGAAGATAATCCCCGATAACCTACAAAGACTAATCAAAGGGGGAAGCACTTCAACACGGACGACCATCCAAGAAGCAAAAGTATATAGGAGTTTACTAACAGCTTTCCTAACAGTAATCGGAGAGGGTCGAGTCTACGGACCTGACGCCCTATGAGACCCGATTGTTGTCATGGGTAGCTACCTGTGAAACTCGTAAAGAAGAAGAGATCAAGACAAAGGTATGTGGTCTACAAAGCAGCAAAATCAAGACCCTTGATTAGCTTGTGTCGTTCCACCAACATCGACATCAAGGACGTGAGGTGTCAAGTGGACATATCCATGTCCTCGACAAGCAACATTCTGACAACATCAACACCTCGAGTTCTCAGAAGACCACCTCGTCAAAGGATCTTCATTTATAAAAAAAATTGAAGAAGCCCGAGTCGCTTGTTTTTAGTTACACTCTTAAGTACCCACTTACGAATCTCGGGGACGAGATTCATTTTAAGGGGGGAAGAGCTGTAACAACCCAATTTTTTGAAGACAGGGAAAAAATGTTTTCAATAACCCAAAAATCTGGGCCAACAATTTTTTTTTTGTTAAGTTTGACATATTCTTGTGTTTCTTTTAGTTTTGCTTGTTGTATGTGTTTGTGTTTATGTTTATTAACATCTCATATTAAAACCAATGATCATAACTTTTTTAAAACATAACCCTTGTGATCAAGTCATGAGAACAAAGCTTATCACCTTCATCTATCACCCTCTTTTGGAAAAAACCTTTTTGAAAATGTTTTGATTTTAGAAGAACCCAAAAGCCAAGTTTTGAGAAAACAAAAGATAATTTCCAAAACTTTATGAAAAGTATTTTGGAGCTAATCATCTCCAACCTGTTTTCAACCAAGATGTTTTTGCAAGTATTTCAAAAACTCCTTCTCACTTCCTTCTTTTGCAAAAACAATAAGAGGGGACTATGTTACCCCTGTGTTTTACCTCAATTATATTCTTTTGGAAATAACAACTTTTGAGCTGAACCTCTTTATAAAATGCTCTTGTCATGTTTTTTCTTGATCACTACCTAAAATTAACACTTGAGAGAAACACCTAGATATTAATTTGAAGAACTCAGTTGTTTGACTGAGCTTGTGTGTCTTGTTATTTTATCTGCATTGTTGTGTGATCTTATCTTGTGTTTGCTTGAAGTATTTATTGCTGTTTGTTGATTAATGTGTGTTTTTCTAATAAAATAAAACCTATTAATAACAAGATCACGCATCTATATCATATTCCATCTCATGTCCATATCCTCTTCTATTTTCTTAAAAATCTCCAACTTTGGAGACATATTCTATGGCAAATCTTGAGCTAATCATAAATGCATCATCATAAATATCATTGTATATATCTATGATATCTATCCAAGTTGTTATTCTGGATATTGAAACACTTTAGTATCATCTATCAAAGTCCTATTGAAGGCATCCCCAAAGTAATGATCATATCTCCTTTAATATGAAACACTTTGTCCATGTTACTCCAAATCACTCCTTATTGTTTTTAGGCCCAATGAACCTACCCTTGTCATATACATGACCTATACATCACCTCCATATGGTCCATTTATTTTCCAATGGCCATTTAATTATTCTTCTCTCATGGTTTTTAGCCTATTAAATAAACTCCTGTTTTCACCCTTTTTACACTTGGTTTCTCAAATATTTTCAAAGGAGTTGTTTATTAAAAATCACTTTTGAGACCTATATTATGTACTCTCTCATCCCAGCTCAAAAATATTTGTTTTACAAGCATTTCAATAATTATTATTTTCCATTTTCCAAAAGGCCAGAAGTGGACTTAAAAATATTTTGTGAAGAAAAGTATTTCCTAAAATCTTGGAGAAATTACCCAACATGCCTATAGTCATGTGGGACTTATTTGTACAAAAACATTTGGAAGTTGTGTTGAAAATTTTGGAGAAAAAATTTAAAAAATGTTTCTGCCATTTTTTAATTCCCAAAATTTTGTGAAAGAAATATTTTCAGAAAACCTTGAGACCACCACCCCTAGACTCCATTTTTGATTATCTATCCAATGGACATGATGTTGCACATGTGTTCTATTCAAAATTATGATGAAAATAATCAAAAACCATATCTGCTAGTCCTGGACACTATTGAGTTCACACATGTATTGATCAATTATTGGACTCTCCCTGCCTCTCTCCTGTTCTGTGAGATAGAAAAACTCCCCCTCGCTATCCTAGACATGGTCTATCCACCCATAGCTATATCTCTCTCTTTCTCTCTCACAGAAAACCACAAGAAGACAATGGAGTGATCACCACTCCATCTCCACAGTGCATCCCAGAAGAAGCCATCGCGCCAGCAAACTCCTCTAGACCCTAGTGACTCCCCGGAGAGAGCATACCCCTTCCCCTTGTCTCCTTCCCCCTCACCCGTGCGCTGGCCATGGTGCCCAGGACGTCCTCGACACGTCCCTCACGTTCTAACACCTCGACGGCATGCCCGAGCTCGTGGCCTCGTGATTCAGCTCCACAAGCTCTCCAGGAACCTTCCCGTGCTCCTCACTTGCCCCCTCTCGTTTTCCTTCTCCCTCTAGCCCCTGTCGAACACCTGCGGGTTCCGAGGCTCATCGTCGGTCCTCCACCACTCCATACCTCCTCCTCATCTCTAAGACCTTCCTGGACCATGTACCAAGCACGGACGCACGCCCCAGCATCCTCCTGCCCTATCCCGCTCGTGTCTGCTCGCTCTGAGCACCACACGGACGTGCTCGCCGTCCTTCATGGCGCGGCCACTTGAGTCCTCGTTTTCACTGTCCAAATTGCCCCACCACCTCCACACATCCCCAATCGAGTTCTTGCACTAAAACCCATGTCTCTAGTCTTGATGTTCACCGGAATCGACAACCGACCGCCACGGACGAACTCCTCATCGCATCGGCATCTCAGGACCACTCCGCCATCCTCGTTTCTTTCCCTAGACACCTATCCATCTAAATAGACTCGTGCCCCTCCTAATTTTTACTTTCACTCACTGCTAGGCCGCCGCCATCCACGACCTTGCTCGGCCGCCGCCACCATCCATCGGGGTTCCATTTGGGGACTCCCCCTTCAAGCGCTGAGGTCACGACGAGCTTGGCGGCGTCTCCGTGATCCTCCTGGTGCAAGCCTATGTCTAAGGCGACCTCGGGATCTCTCTATGGTGGAACTCCAGCGAATATCCAACTCAGGCCGCTGTTCCTCTTGTTTAAGCCGCCAGTTTCTGGTCGTCGCCGGCCAGGATTGACGTGGGCATCGCAGGACCCTCAGATCTACATCCTACGGTTCCCTTTGAATCAAGGCCGTTCTAATCTCACGCGTTGGTCACGGATCGGACGGTAGCTTACCGTTTGTCGACGCACGCGCTCGCCGCCGGGCGGGACTGCCTCTGTGCGGCCCGTTTCCCTCACAAATCCGGCCTGCTAATGTTTTTCTGCAGGTGGTTATTTCATTTCCCCGCAGCTCTGTTTTCTGATGTTTGCTTTAATTCGAAATAAAAATGTTAACCAGTGAATCTTGCCAAACTAAAAATCAAAGTACTATATCTACAAATTCTTAACCACCTCCGACTTGTAGATCTAATTTTTGTGCATTATTTTCGGAGAAATAAAATAAATGTCAAAGGCACTAATTAACACTATTTCTTTAATAACTTGAGTTTTGTGGATCCAAAACATGCAAACTCAACTGTTCTGTGTAGCCCTTGAAAATTTCGATCTGGGGAAGTTGACCTTGTGTTGACTTGAGTTGTGGTGTGAAAATGACATGCTTGTTAGTTTTAGGCCAGAGAGCACTTCTGTGATTTGTTTGATTTTATTGGTGAAGAATTTTGATGTGGATCCACTTGTGTTGGTTTGCTAGTTACTAGGAGAACCTTATACTATATTTTCATGATTTTAGAAGTTACAGAATAGGCTGGGTGCATTATTTAGTAAATAGTCCTTTTTTGTCTATTATTGATATAACTTGATAAATTGTTGTGTTATCATGTTCTTGTTATAAATTTGATTCCAAGAATGTGTAGGGTATTAATACATGTTTGATATGTGTTTTGAGTGTGTCATTATCATGCTAAGAAAATGTGTGTGAAAACATGTTGTTATAGTTTCCATAGGGTTGTTTTCCTTGTAATAATAAGATAAATCCTATTATTCTTCTTATGGGTATGATGAATTGCATAAATGTTGTAGTATTGTTTTCCATAGAATAGCTACTGTTATTTTACCATATTATACTTGTTTGCATGCTTGAGTGATCTCTAGATCAAATTGTCATGCATGTTAGTTTAGATGATTTTCTGCCATCAGTTGTTATTTGCATGCTTAATTTTGAAGCATTGATTAGATTGTTATTTTTATATTACTAGCATGTTTATGTGTTGTTTTCTCTGTTACTTGGATGCTATCTTACAGATCCATCATGTTAGAATAAATCTTGTTTGATGATCTCTTATGGTTATGCATGTCTGCTTGTCTAAATTGCCCTTTTTCATGTATTGAGTGATGCCATGATATGTTTGGTATTGTTTTTTCTCTGCTATGAGGTTCCTTAGCTACTGGTTATATTATTTCCCCATGTTTATAAAAGCATGTGTCACTATAGGCTTGTAGTATTGCTTGTTACTATTTTCCTGTCCATGTCTAGTTGTTTCTAGTTTTTTTTCTTGTTATTTTGTTCATCCTCATGAATGACTAGAGAGTCATTTAACCTCATTTGAGCATGATATGAGAGTGGCACACCCACTGGACTCATGCCATTTTGGTTGAGGATCCATAACATCAATTCTTGTGTTATTCATGCGTATTGTCTGTGCCTGTTTTGCTTGTTGGTGTGCACCCTAGTAATATTGTTTGTGAGTGCACTTGTTTGATGAAATGCTTACTGTATGTTTACTTTTTGTCAAGTTCTTGCCTTTGTTTGGTTCTCATTGGATGTTTTCCTTTTGAGGTTACGACGTTAGATAATGGAGACGGTATTATTTACCGGAGAGGTTTTTACTGCAACTCTTGTTTATTTCAAGAGCAAGACCAAGACCAGTGCCAAGGCAAGCCACTCTAAATGATTGCTGTTGTTTTACTTATCATTATATATCATGCATGCTTTACTTCTGAAGTTTTACAAAAGTTGATTCAAAAACTATTTCCTCAAGTGGACTATATCACTATCTGTTTTATGTATCTAATATGCTATATCCACTATATAATCTTGGTGTTACCAAGACCTTTAGATATTTTAGTATCATCTTTTCATTCAGTTAAGTCCCCTAGTGGAAATTCTAACTTGATGTTTTTGGAAAACAAAAGCTTGGAAAAACCCCGAGGAAAGGTGGGACCTTGTCCGAGGGTGTTTTGTGAAGGAGGAAATGTTTTCGACTTGTTTTCCAAAAATGACACATAACCTAGTCTTCGCCGGACAACCAAGCCGTGCTGCCACATTACCCCAATATGGGAACAGGGTCTAGCTAATTGCTTGTCGGTGTTAGTCCGTGCCTACCTCAAAGTGCTATAGGGGTTAGAGTCCCCCGAACCGAATTGTCGCCAGGAGGGAGAAACGGGACATTCACAGTGTGGACTTAAGTTCACTACCGGTTGTAGCAATTGGGTCTCCTGCCATGGCGGTGTGTTGTCAGGGGAAACCAGATCGATACGGCTGACGCACTCGGTGCCGGGGAGAACAAACCCAGTTGAAGAGGTAGTCATTTACTAGCGCTAACATAGTTGATGGTTAGGACCAGTTATCCGATTTTTGCATACTATCTCGGACAGTCCATGGTTATTCACGGAGGATGTACTGGATCTTGTGGATTGTGTACACCTCTGCAGAGTAAAACTATTCAGAATAGCTGCATCCTCGGATATGGACAGTTGAATGGCCATGTAGCTAACATTGTGTCAATGTTTTCAAAAAATGGAAAGTGTTTTGGAACTTGTACCTGGGAGGTACGTTGAAAGGGAATGATTGTACCTTTGAGGTACTGGAAAAATGTTGATCTTGAAGATCTGATCTTCCAAGAAGTTCTGCAAAGAAAAACTTTCTTTTATTTAGAATGCTTTATTAAAACCTTGTGGACATGCAATATCTACAAGAGAAATAAAATATCTTTTGAAGTATCTTCTTCAACAAAAACAACTAAAACTTGTGCAATCATGATGTGTCTTCAATTCATCATGGCTAGTTGAACCTTTTATTACAGCCTTCCTACCACCTATATTTGTGCATACTTGCATGTTTAGCTTTCATTTGGGGCGTCTTGCGAGTATATTCCAATGTACTCACAATGGTTTCGTCCCTGGCTATTGTCTTAGCCAGACTTTGAGCAGAAACCCGGAGAACCTGAAGAAGATGGTGTCGCTGACGGTTGTGCGAGCTAGGAACGTCTCCGAGTCAGTAGCCTGTAGGTAGTCAAGGAATGACTTGGGTTTACCACGAGTGAGTGTTGTAGACTTCCGTTGTTGTTAGTGTGTGTTCCTGCCCTGCGTGGCAGTTGTTTTTCGACTGAGTCATGTGACCAGTTGCATAAGCCGTGTATTCATGTAGTGGATGTTGTAATCTGCAATGCCAACTCGAGTATGTTGTTCACGACTAACTGGTCATGGGATCGTGAATGTATGCATACTGGAGGTCTCGTACTGCTAGTCTGGGGTCCCCACAGTAAAGTCCCTACTCCTTTGGTGAAACGTGCTAAATTGCCTCAAACTGCTGAAATCGCTTCTGATAAAAGTGCTGAAATTTTTAGAGATACGGGAGATAATGGTTCCATTACTTTTGATGATAATCATATTGATTTTTATGATTGAAATATCTCTGAAGTTATTATGTTTCTACAGAAGCTTGCTAGAAGTCCCAATGTTAGTGCCATCAATATGGGCTTTACTAAACATATTACCAATGCTCTCATGAAAGTTAGGGAAGAAAAGCTGAAACTTGAGACATCTATCCCTAGAAAATTAGATGATGGTTGGGATCCTATCATTAATATAAATGTAAATGATTTTGATTGCAATGCTTTATATTATCTTGGTGCTAGTATCTCTGTTATGCCTCAAAATCTTTATGATATGCTTGATTTTCCACCGTTGGAACACTATTATTTGGATGTTCATCTTGCAGATAATGCTAAGAAGAAACCTCTTGGTATAATTGACGATGTTCTTATTATGGTTAATAATAACCTTGCCCCTGTTGATTTTGTTGTTATGAACATTGAATGCAATGCTTCTTGTCCTATTGTTTTGAGAAGACATTTTCTTAGATCTGTTGGTTCTATTATTGACATGAAAGAGGGGAGTATTAAATATGAACTTCCCTCGAGTAAGGTTTGGAACACTTTCCTAAGAAAGAAGATGAAGCTACCCTTTGACTCTATTATTAGAGAAAAATATGATGTTGATGCTTCTTCACTTGAAAATACCTGAGTTGATTTTTTATGCCTAGCTGAAAGGCATTAAAGAAAAGCGCTACCGGGAGACAACCCATTTTATTTCTCTGTTTTCTCTTGTTTGCTTTGCACCTGGGTGTTGTCTATTTCCTTAGCAACCCCTCTGTATATTTTACTTTGTTTTTTTGTTGAGCCAAGTAAAGCCTCTAGTGGAAAGTTGAGCCTATATTTCGGATTTCTGCGCAGGAAACAGATTTCTACTCTCCACTGTCAATTCCGTTAAAAATCACAGAAAATTCAAAATGACTTGATCTTTTTTTTTCTTAATACTGAGTTATATAAGCAACTTTTCTTAGAATACCACCTTTTGATTTGAGCAACAGAAGATTTTTGAAAACATCGATCTTTACCTGCTGTTCTGTTTTTGACAGATTTCTGCCATTTATCGCATTTGCATCTTAATCCTCTTTCTTTTGGTGTTCTTTTGAGAAAAAGAGTTTTTAAAGAAGTTGTGACAGTATCTAATGTGTTTTTGAGTGTTATACGTGTGTTGAAACTGAATCATGTGAATTTATTATTTCAATTCCACTAACGTTGTTAATGAAGATTGTGAGAATTTTGATGTGAAGGAAGTTTTCAAGGGTCAAGAGAAGATGATGATATGATGTGATCAAGAAGAGTGAAAATTCTAAGCTTGGGGATGCACCTATGGTACATCCAAGAAAATTCCAAGAATACTCAAGCATCTAAGCTTGGGGATGCCTAAGGCACCCCCTTCTTCATCAACAAATTATCAGGTCACTTCTGGTTAAACTATATTTTTATTCGGTCGCATCTTATGTGCTTTGCTTGGAGCGTCTTTTATTTTTGTTTTCAGTTTTCTTTTGCTTTTGCTTTCAGTTTGTTTTTACTTTCATAATAATCTTGGTTGGAATCCAGCATTATTTTATTGGAGAGTGACACGCTCCGCTTTTTCATGAGAATACGTTGTATTCTTAATTTCTGTCTAGCTGCTGCATTTATTCAGCTCCTGTTTTGCATGCATCTCTTATTAGAGCTGTTAGTTTTAGTATTATTATTTGAGTACTCTCATATTTGCTTGATGTATCATAAAGAGTATTTTTGTTAAAGCATGTTTTGTATGGTGCTTGTTGAGAGAAACAAGAAAACTGTTGCTTGAAGTAGAATGTATAACAATGCTAGTATAAGCTTGTATAGACTGTGGCTAGGACTTTTTCATGCCATGCTAAATGTTATTTTAGTTTGAAAGACATGTGGTTATTGAGTAGCATGATTATCCTCAAATAGATGAGAGTGTTTAATATGTATTAAAAGATTCATGAGTTGTTTTTGTCATAGTAAAGCATCAATATATGCTATTCTCTTTCGAATGTTTTATTTGGTTGACTTGGCGCATGCTCACACCATGTTTATGACTACAAACCAGTCACAAATAGCCTCCATGACCACTTAGTTTTTGAACTTGTGATACTTCTTATGTTTTCATTAATGATGCTTATGTCGCTATGCATAATTATGGCTCTTATGCTCTCTTTATTTGTCGCTCCCAATCTTTTGCTAGCCTCCACATGTACTGAGTATGAGCTCTACTCGTGCATCCAAACTCCCTTAAACCAAAGTTTTTCCCATTGTGTCCACCATACCTACCTATATGTGGTATTTAACTGCCATTTCAAAGTAAATTTCTCATGTGTTACCTTTAAAACCTTAAAAATTACTCCTGCTTTATGTTCCTGTTTTTGCTCGTGAGGACGTAAATAGAGAATCTTTATCTCACTTGTTGATTGGATTTCACACCCTGGACTAGGGCTTCATCCGCTTATCCAAATGATAGAAGAGCTGGCAGCGGGGTGCCCAACCCCAAATTAATACAAACAAATTCTTTTCACTATTTTTGCCCCTGATTTATCAGTCAAAGCATAATTGTGTAAACAAAAGAGAAAGAGGCATGACCTTCTACACCAGCTGCGTCCTTCACCATGGGAGCCGCTCTTGTGAATCCAGTTGACTTGTGATGTACTGTATTTTCTGTTTACCATTCGTTGACATTAGCATAGATCTCCCAAAATATAGACACTCCTCCGCGGTATGTGATTGTTGGCAGGCACCCGAGGATTCGGTTAGCCATGGTTTGTGAAACATGAATGGGAGGAGTGTCAAACTTTTAATACCTTTGTTTAATAAAATAAAAGCTCTAGCACATGAGTTATCCCTGCTTCCCTCTGTGAAGGGCCTTTCTTTTACTTTTATGTTGAGTCTCCATCTTCTAACTTTATGCACATTTGAGAGAGCATTTTTGCCATTCTGAGTTCTATGTGCATTTGTCCCATAAGCATCAATAATTACTTCATGATGTGATATTATTTGTTCTTAAATTATTTGTTCTAGTATTCCTCATGTACTTTGAAAGTGTCCTGGCATTTATGTTTGGCCCCACTCTTAAGGACTATCGAAATATTACTTTGCCATGCTTTATCTATACCTGAACAAACGTCTACCTTTCTTTGCATTATTATTCATGATCCTTTATTTGAGTTACTCTTCATGATGCAAAGTAATTTCTATGCTTTATTATTAAAGTTTTATTTATCATGCCTGTGTTTAAAGTTTTATGATCTCAGCGTGCATATGCTTTTACATTAGATTGATCAAGTTTATGTTAGTAGCATGTTACCTCAGAAATTATTGTTTTATCGTTTACCTACTCGAGGACGAGTAGGAACTAAGCTTGGGGATGCTTGATACGTCATAAACATATCCCTAATTTCTGATGCTCCATGATCATATTATGCCAATTTCTACAAGTTTTCTCCCTTATTTATGTCATTTTTATCGATTTTCCGGACTAACCTATTGACAAGATGCCACAGAGCCAATTCCCTGTTTTCAGCTGTTTTTAGTTTCAGAAAAGTTGTTCTGGAAATATTCTCGGAATTGGAAAATTCGAAGCCCGGAAGTCCTATTTTCTCCGGAAGCATCCAGAAGACCGAAGAGGAGTCGAAGAGGGGCAGCAGGAGGGCCACACCATAGGGTGGTGCGGCCCCCTGGCTGCGCCAGCTATGGGTGTGGGGCCCCTCGGCCTCCACTGCCTTTGCCCTTTCGCCTATTTAAGACCCCCGGATGGAAAACCCTAGGCACCTGATCAAAATCCAAGAAAAAGTTCCGGAGCCGCCGTCACCGTCAACCCTAGATCAGGGGGGTTCTAAAGCTGTTTCCAGCACCCTGCCAGAGAGGAGATCATCATCGGAGGCTTCTCCATTACCATGCCTGCCTCCAGAGTGATGCGTGAGTAGTTCATCCTTTGACTACGGGTTCGTAGTTGTAGCTAGATGGCTGTATTCTCCTCATATGCCTCCATGTTTAGATCTTGTGAGGTGCCTAACATGATCGAGATTGATCTTATGTAATTCTCTGTGCTGTGTTTGCTGGGATCTGATGAATATTGAACTTATGCTAAGTTGATTATAGTCTTTATTTGCATATGTTATTTGTGATCTTGCATGCTCTCCGTTGCTAGTGGTTATTCTGGACAAGTAGTTGCTAGTGACTCCAAGAGGGAGTATTTATGCTCGATAGTGGGTTCATGCCTCCTTGTTGCGTTGCTCGAGTGACAGAATCATGAAGGGAGAGGATGTGTTGTTGCCATTAGGGAGAAAACAGCGGTGAGAGTGCCCGCGTGCATAATCACTGCTTACATTACACACTTTGTTTAATGCAATTATCTGTTGTTTGCAACTTAATAGCTAAGGGGGTTCGGATGATAACCTGAGGGTGGATTATTAGTCATAGATGCAGATGGATATCGGTCTATGTATCTTGTTCTAATGCCCGCACTAAATAGCATAGTAATATTCATGTCATTTTGTGCACTACGGTGCAGCCTATAGTTTTCAATTGCCCAACTGTAATTTGTTCACCCAGCATGCTATCTTTTATGGAGAGACACCACTAGTGAAACTATGAACCCGGTCCATTTTTCCACACTTTTAAACAAACCACAACAATTTCCTGCTTTCTTTACTTTCTGCAAGCATACACTATTTTTACACACTATACGTCTAATCTTTGTTTTCAGCAAGAAAGGTTAGATTCACAACCTCACTGTACCGTTGGGGCAAAGTATTTTGGTTTAGTTGTGTGCAGGTTCCATGTTGTTGCTGACACCGGTGAAGCGTTAGCACCACCGTCAGTGGCATCAACCTTCTGAAGGTCCTCTTTCTCCTACCGGATTGATAACCTTGGTTCTTAACTAAGGGGAAAACTCCTACCGTTGTGCCCATCACACCCTCATCTTGGGGTATGCCAACGAGTGCAAGATCTGCACCATCAACCAGCGGCTTAATTAATATACCCCGCCGGACATTGTTAATGATCCAACATTTTCGGGTCCATCACCACCGGTGTGCCCTTCGTCTCAGAGTTCTAGTCCATCACCATCGGTGTGCCCTTCGTCTTGAAGTTCGGGGTCTAGTCCATCACCGGTCAAGTTTAAATAATGTGATCCATCATCCTGTTCATTATTGTCGTTGACCATGTCGAACAACGCATCTTCATAAACTCTATTGTCGTTGACGTCCATATATGCAACAGCATAACACATGTAAGCACAGATGTATGACAAACCAAAGATTCATTTAAATTCTTAAAACTTGACATTAATATAACAATTAATTGAGCTACATATTGGCGGGAGACGGTGAAGGTGGCCGGGACCGACGGAGGGTACTTTTTCCCGTCGGCATCGCGCCGAAAAGCGAATCATTCTATCCGGAACTGCACTGCAGAACAATTTTGAAGAGCTTTACAACACATTGTGCCTGTTACGATCTAGTAAACCTCATGGTGATCAGAGGAAGGATGGGTTTTCTAGACATCTCTGAAACTAAAGACCTTCATATATATAGGTCATGTTCTTTAGTTACAAAGAAGTCCAGAAAACATTGTTTTCATCCTTCCCGGGATGACCATCATGTGTAGTAACACGTAACTTCAAAAAAGTTGCGAAGCTCTTCCAAATTGTTCTGCAATGGCGTACCAGATAGAATCATTCGCTTTCCCTGGAGATGCCGACGGAGGTAGGAAAAACAAATGATTCTAACTGGATCTCCAATACAGAATAATTTTGAAGAGCTTCACAACATATTGTGTCTGTTACGAGCTAGTACACCTCATGGTGATCATAGGAAGGATGAAGACAAGGTTTTCTAGACATCTTTGACCCTAATGACCTTCACATATATGTCATGTTCTTTAGTTACAAAGAAGTCCAGAAAACCCCTGTTTTTATCCTTCACGGGATCACCATCACGTGTAGAAAACCCCTGTTTTCATCCTTCCAATTTGTTTTGGAATGGAGTACCGGATAGAATCATTCCTTTTTTCTGGGCGATGCCGACGGAGGTGGGCAAAATGAACCATTCTATCCGGTACAACGTTCCAGAATAATTTTCAAGAGCTTCACATTATTGTGCCTGTTACGACCTAGTACAACTCATGGTGATCACATGAAGGATTAATACAAGGTTTTCTGGACGTCTTTGAAACTAAAGACCGTCACATATATGTCATATTCTTTAGTTTGAAAGAAGTCCAGAAAAACCCTGTTTTCATCCTTCCCGGAATCACCATCATGTGTAGTAACACGTAAGTTCACAACATATTGCGAAGCTCTTCCAAATTGTTCTGGAATGGAGTACCACATAGAATCATTCCTTTTTCCCGGGTCATGCCGACGGAGGTGGGAAAACAAACCATTCTATCTGGAACTCCATTCCAAAACAATTTTGATGCGCTTCACAATATATTGTGCATGTTACGAGCTAGTACACCTCATGGTGATCAGAGGAAGGACGAAGACAATGTTTTTTTGGACGTCTTTAAAACGAAAGACCATCACATATATGTCATGTTCTTTAGTTACAAAGAAGTCCAAAAAACCACTGTTTTTATCCTTTCCGAGATCACCATCACGTGTAGTAACACGTAAGTTCACAACATATTGTGAAGCTCTTCCAAATCGTTCTGGAATGGAGTACCATATAGAAACATTCCTTTTCCCGGGCGATGCCGACGGAGGTGTGAAAAATTAACCATTCTAACCAGGACTCCATTCCAAGACAATTTCGAAGAGCTTCACAATACATTGTGCCTGTTACGAGCTATTACACCTCATGGTGATCAGAGAAAACATGAAGACAAGGGTTTGTGGACATCTTTGAAACTAAAGACCGTCACATATATGTCATGTTGTTTAGTTACAAAGAAGTCCGAAAAACCCATGTTTTCATCCTTCCTGGGATCACTATCACATGTAGTAACACGTACGTTCACAACATATTGCGAAGCTCTTCCAAATTGTTCTGGAATGGAGTACCAGATAGAATCATCCTTTTTCCCAGGTAATGCTGACGATGGCAAATCCAGTGGAATGTCAACGATGACATCACCATCGAGGGCATCACCACAAACATATCCACTGGCTCAACGACGCCCTACCTCGACACATTCCCCCGCCAACGTCGTGCTCTCTCTCTACCGTGGTGCGCCCACCTCCCCTCCATCGACAACATACCCTCGCCACTGGCTCACCATCGAGGGTCATCGCCACCAAAATCGATCTCCCCCGCGGGTAGCCCATGTTTGGGGTACGATGCGATGTGCAATCGTATTTTTTCCCGGTGGGGTAACACGTGGTGCCCAATTGCATATATTTAAGCAAATTATATCTAATAGCATCTATTTCATAAAAAAATTAAAAAAACATCAATTTCATCATATTTCATGAAAGTACATCTAAATGCTAAACCTAGCTAATTATTTAATTATAAGTCTGCCAAAATCAAAAAAAAATTCTCTGAGTGGAAAACCTAATTTTTTTCTCTAAATGATACAAAACCTAAATTTTTCTGTAAGCGATCCATAATATAAATTTTTTCTCTAAGCTAGTGATCCAAACCTAAATTTTTCTCTAGGTCCAAAACATATATTTTTAAAACCAATAGCTAATATTTCACTAAGTGATCCAAAATCTAAATTTTTTCTATAAGTGATCCATAACCTAAATTTTTCTCTAAGTGATCCAAAAACCTATTTTTTTTTTGCTCAAAGTGATCAAAAATCTAAATTTATTCTCTAAGTGATAGGCCAAAAGCTAATTTTTTTTCTCTCTAAGTCTAAAACAATTTTTTTTTAAACCTATAGCCAACTTTTTCGTAAACATGTCTAATACTAGCTAATTAAGCTATAATTCTAAAACATATAGCTATATTTTTCTAAACATATAGCTAATTCGTATAGAATTCAAAAAATAGCTAGCTAGCTACCTTTATCTCTCCCGGGTAGCTAGAGAGCCGGCCGGCAGTAGTGGAGGGGAGCACCAGCGTGGAGGGAGCACGGCCGTGGAGGGGAGCACCGGCCGTGGAGGGGAGCGTCGGCGGCCTGCGCACGGCCGTACATGTGGAAGTATCTAGCCGGCCGGGGAAGGCGCCCGGCGTGCGTCGTCGGAGGAGGAGCGGCGCCCGTGCGTCGTCGGAGCAGGAGGGCGGCGCCCATGCGTCGTCGAGAGAGATCGACGTCGGCCGACCGTACGTGGAAGGAAACGGCCGGGGAGGGCGACGCCCGTGCGTCGTCGTCGGAGGGCGCTCTAGTGCTTCGTATAGAATGGAGAGATCGCTACTACGCACCCTTGGTCTCTCGGGTTGGAACAAGACAAGAATGGGGTTTGTGCCCCGGGCGGTTGCATGGCGGGTATTTATAGCACCATCCTTTAGTCTCGGTTCCATACAGGAACCGGCACTAAAGGGTACCTTTTGTCCCAGTTGTAATTACCAACCGGGACTAAAGAGCAACCTTTAGTACCGGTTGGTAAATACAACCAAGACAAAAGGGCGAATTTGGACCGCCAAACTTCCGCGCGTGTAGACCTATTTAGTACCGGGTGTTTGCTGCAACCGGTACTAAATCGCGCTTTGAATTTTGGCACAATTTGTTTGGCATATTTTGTTTTGTATGTTTAAATAGATTATTGTAAAATGCATAACAATTTGAAAACTAAACCAAATGAGTTGATTCAAATTTCTGTGGATTCATCTTGAAGATTTATATTGACTAGTATAATTTATACATCAAGTTGCATAACAAATTTTGCAATTATTAATTTAATCCAACAATTGTATTAAATATTGGAAATTTTAGAAATTCATAACTTGAGTTCTCTAAAGCCAAATGGATCAAATATGATGTCAAATTGTTTGTCTTAACATAACCTACACAATAATATTATATTTGGACATATTGGCATTGATTAACTCCTACGTATAATTAAAATACTAAAAGAAATGTGTTGATGGGAGCCTGGAAGGGGGTAGCAATGGGAAACTAATTGCTTGGTTGTGTTAGAGTGGATGCTAGGAAGCCCCAAAACAATTGTAGAGACCACCTGTACAGAACATCCCCTCCCCCCCCCGACAGACCGTTTCTGGGGGTTTCGAGCTCGTACCACATCAACTCAGAGAGAGAAGTCGTTGCCGGTGATGCCCCAACACAGAGCCTAGTCAAACTTATCGGCTACATGTTATATCGGAACCCGGAAGGGGGTAGCAATGTGGAACTAATTGCGTGGTTGTGTTAGGTGCACCCTAGGAGGCCGCAAAATAATGGTAGGGCCCACCTCTACAGAAGATTCCCCCCGACAGTCCGTTTTCGGGGCTTTTGGCCTCGTAGCACATAAACTTATCGTCTACAAGTTTAACCGAAGCCCGAAGGGGGTAGCAATGTGAAACTAATTCACCAGAGGTACACCAAGAGTTTCTTAATATTCAACCCCTAGCTACGAATGGTCATACACGCCGTCTTGAATTTTTCCTGAAACCGGCTTAGAAAATTCCAGAGAAAAAAAAATGATGCGAGATCTTCGCGTGGTCTCATTATATATGCCCTAGTATCCACAAAAAAATAATGAACTTGGAATAAAATAGTTGTGTTGAAAATGTGTTCACAAAAATTAGATATCTCCTTCGAACATTCTAGGGTTTCGGTCAAAATGACAGGTGTTTTGGCCAAATCCATGGCATAATTTGTTTTAGTGTGCCCATATTCCACACAAACTTGCATCTATGAAGCACAGAGAATGTTGAAAGAGTAAGTTTTCCTTTTTCTTGAATAAAAAACCATTTTCCATTTTCCAAGTGTTAGAAAAGGTTTTTTTTGTGAAGGACCAACACAAATATGTTGCAAAAGTTAGGAGCTGCATTTTTTGAATATACTAGACCATGTTACATGCACAAATAACCAATTTGTTTCCTAAGAAAAGGTTTCCATCTACCTGTTTTGAAAAACACAAGTTTATGCCGATTCAGTGGGAAACGGGTCAAATTTGAACTACATGTGCCTCGTAGTTTGCTCATGATTTTTCGCAAAAATCATTTTTACGTATACAACTACCTATTTCATCAGAAATACACCAAGAGTTTCTCAATATTCAAACTTTAGCTACGAACGGCCATGCCCACCGCCTTGACTTTTTCCTAAAATCGGCTTAGAAAATTCTAGAAAATTTAAAAACAAAAACAAAATGACGTGAGTCCTTCGGGTGGTGTCATTATATATGTCCTAGTATCCACCAAAAATAATAAACTTGTAATACGACAATTGTGTTGAAAATATGTTCAAAAAATGAACTATCTCCTTCGAACATTCTAGGGTTTCAGTCCAAATGATGGGTGTTATGGCCAAATCCATGGCATAGTTTGTTTTAATGTTCCCATATTCCTCACAAACATGCATATTAGAAGCACGGACAATGTTGACGGAGGAAGATTTCCTTATTATTGACTAGAAACCATTTTACATTTTCCGAGTGTCAAAAATTAGTTTTTTGTGAAGGACGTACCACAAATATGTTGCAAAACTTGGGATCTGCATTTTTTTAATATACTAGAACATGTTATATATACAAATAACCAATTTGTTTCCTGAGAAAAGGTTTCCATCGACCTCATTTGAAAAACACAAGTTCCTGCCGATTTAGATGAAAACGGGTCAAATTTGAACTATAGGTGCCTCGTAGTTTGCACATGATTTTGGGGAAAATCATTTTTAGGTACACAACTACCTCTTTCATAAGAGATACACCAAGAGTTTCTCAATATTCAACCCCTATCTACGAACGGTCATGCCCGCCGTCTTTACTTTTTCCTGAAACCGGCTTAGAAAATTCCAAAAAATAAATAAAAAACTCAAAATGACGCGAGACCTTCGCGTGGTTTCATTATATATGTCCTAGTATCAAAAGGGCGGAATTTCATCAAACTTATTCTAATTTCTGACATGTCTGTCTTGTCCTCCATTGTCACTATGTTTCTTTTCCCTGAAAGAAGTATGTGGCGCTTTGTCTCATCGTATGATGTATTCGTTTCCTTATCTATTATTTTCTTCGGTTTGGTAGACATGTCCTTCACATAGAAAACCTGAGCCACATCATTGGCTAGGACGAATGGTTCCTCTGTGTACTCAAGATTGTTGAGATCGACTATTGTCATTCCGTACTACTGGTATACCGTTACACCGCCTACAGTCAGCTTGACCCACTTGCACCGAAACAAAGGGACCTTAAAAGTAGGTCCATAGTCAAGTTCCCATATCTCCTCTATGTAACCATAATATGTGTCCTTTTTCACATTGTTGTTTGTTGCATCAAAGCGGACACCGTTTTTTTGGTTCGTGCTCTTCTTATATTGGAAACTCGTGTAAAATGTATTCCCATTTATTTCGTACCCTTGGAAAGTCAATATAGTCGAAGATGGTGACTTGGCCAAAAAGAAGAGCTGATCTTCAATAGTGGTGCTATTCATGAGATGTGTTTGCAACCAACAACCAAAAGTCACCATGTGTTCATGTTTAATCCAGGAGTCAGACTACCTAGGGTTTTCGGAGAGTACAATTTCGTTGTGTTCCTCGATATACGGATCCACCAAGGTGGAATTGTGTAGAACTGTCTAGTGTGCTCGATTGAAAGAATGCTCGTCCAAATTTATTGCACCTTTCCTTCCTAGCGGGCCTTTTCCACAAAGTCTCTCCTCATGTCGAGATTCAGGAGCACCAGTCGACTTAAGGTCAGGAATAAAGTAAACACAAAATTCAATGACCTCCTTTGTTCCATTACCCTTGAAGATGCTTCCTTCTGGCCTAGCGGTTATGAACATATTTCTTCAAGACACCCTGAACCTCTCAAAGGGGAACATATTGTGTAGAAATACAAGACCGAGAATGGAAATCTCTTTGACTAGTTGAACTAGGAGGCGTGTCATAATATTGAAGAAGAATGGTGGGAACACAAACTCAAAACTGACAACACATTGGACAACATCATTATGTAGACTATGTAGAGTTTCTCGATCGAATACCTTCTAAGAAATTGCATTGAGGAATGCAGATAGCTTCACAATGGGTACTTGAACATTTTCCGGTAGAAGCCCCCTCAATGCAACTGGAGGCAATTGCGTCATTAGCGCGTGGCAGTCATGAGACTTTAGGTTTTGGAAATTTTTTTTGCCATATTTATTATTCCCTTCATATTTGACGAGAAGCCAGACTAGACCTTGATACTGCTTAGGCATTCAAAAAAGATGTCCTTCTCTTCTTTGGTAAGAGCGTAGCTAGCAGGACCTTGAAATTATCTGGATGTAGGACGTCTCGTTTTTTCATACGTTGCTGGTCCTCCTGTGCTTCTGATGTATCTTTTCTCTTTCCATACACGCCCAAAAAGCTCAGCAGGTTGACGGAAAGATTCTTCGTCACATGCATCATGTCGATTGCAGAGCAGACCTCTAGGACTTTCCAATAAGGTAGAACCCAAATATAGATTTCTTCTTCCAGGTAGGTGTGTATCCGTCAGCATAATTCGGAACAGTTTGTTTACTAGGAACCTTTCCAAATATTACTTCTAAATCGTTGACCATAGCATATATATCATCACCAGTATGGTGTCTTGGCTTCTTCTGGTGATCTGACTCTCCTTTGAAATGCTTGCCTTTCCTTCTTATGGGATGCTTGACCAGAAGAAATCGACGATGCCCTAGGTACACATTCTTCTTACATTTATCCAAAAACCTTGAGTCTCATCTAAATAGTGCGTGCATGCATTGTATCGCTTGTTTGGTTGTCCTGAAATGTTAGCAAGAGCAGGCCAATCATTGATGGTTACGAACAAATACTCGCATAGGTCAAATTCCTCCTCTTTGTGCTCATCCCACACACGTACACCTTTTTCATCCAACAAATGTAAAAGTTCTTCAACTAATGGCCTTAGGTACACATCAATGTCGTTACCGGGTTGCTTCGGTCCTAGGATGAGCACTGGCATCATAATGAACTTCCGCTTCATTCACAACCAAGGAGGAAGGTTATAGATACATAAAGTGAAAAGCAAGGTGCTATGGCTGCAGCTCTGCTCACCAAATGGATTCATGCCATATGTACTTAGACCAAATCTTAAGTTCCTTGCGTCAGCTGTAAACATTGGGAACTCTCTCTCGATTTTTCTCCACTGCGACCCATGAGCTAGGTGTCTCAACATCGCGTCGCTCATACGGTCTTCTTTGTGCCATCACAACAACTTGGCATGCTCTTTGTTTATGAACAAACGTTTCAACCGTGGTATTCTAGAAGCATACCAGATCATCTTGGCAGGAACCCTCTTCCTTGGGCGCTTGCCCTCACCATCACCAGCGTCATCTTGTCTGATCTTATAATGCAATGCACCACATACAGGGCATGTGTTCAAATTCTCGTACTTCTCACCGCGGTAGAGGATGCAGTCATTAATGCATGCATGTATATTCTACACATCTAATCCTAGAGGGCAGAGAACCTTCTTTGCTTCGTACATACTCTCAGGGAAATCGTTATCCTTTGGAACCTTTTTCTTCATTATTTTCAGTAACTTCTCAAATGCCTTGTCCGATAAACCAGTCTACGCCTTCCATTGTAGCAATTCCAATGTGGTACCAATATTTGTGTTGCCATCTTTACAAGTTGGGTACAAGATTTTTCTGATCCTCTAACATGCTCTCAAACTTCAACTCGTCATTTGTACTTTCTGCTTCTCTATGTGCATCAACGATGGCCCATCAAAGATCATAAACGAGCTCTTCTGGTGCCTCTTCTTCAGCTTCTTCCTCCATTGCAGTTGTATCTCTGTACATGGAACCATGTAGGATAGTTGTCATCATCCTCTTCTTCCTCATCGTCTTCAATTATAACCCCTTTTTCTCCATGCTTCGTCCAACAATTATAGCCTGACATGAAACCGGACATAAGTAGGTGTGTGTGAATCGTTTTTTAGAAGAGTAATTCCTCATATTCTTACAGACACCACATGGACAACACATAAAACCATTATGCTTGGTTTTCTCAGCCATGTCCAGAAAATAATGCAGGCCAGTAATGAAATCGGGAGAGCGTCGGTCACCGTACATCCATTGCCGGTTCATCTTCATCATATATATCATGAATAGAGAAGTGAACAAATTAATACAAATTCATCACATTAAAACAAAAATAGATTATATCATTTGAGCTAAAAATGAATATAAATCAAATAAACTCCCACATAATTACTATGAAACTATCTCATAAAGTTCATACATAGTTCTCATAAAACAACAGAAAACTATCCAGACAATTTAAATGCAACAACAATTGTGACCAAAATCGCAACTAAGGTAAAAATTGATCCAACAGCGTAATGATACCAAGCCTCTTTATTAATCGAATAATTTCTAATCTTTCTAATCTTCAAGCGCCTTGCATCCATCTCGATCTTCTATTGATCAATGACATCAGCAACATCCAACTCCAATTTCATCTTCTGTTCTTCAATTCTTTTCAAAAAAAATTCAAATAATTGTATTTCTTTTTCAACTAAATTAACCTTTCAACAGTAAGGTCGGTTGGAATTTCTGGTTCACATACCTCCTAGATAAAAATAAACATGTCAAGTTGGTCGGCATCATTGTCATAAACTCAAAATGAAACAAATACTTACGAAAGATAATATACCACATCCGAATCATAGACCGGACGAGGGCCGACAGGGGAAGATATCAAAACCATGGCACTATATATAAAAAACCAATCAAATAAGAATTAATATTATACACATAACTATTTTAAATCATAAAACTAATAATTTTAAGAATTTAACACACTAAACTAAATACTAAACCTAGCTACCAATAAACTAATACTAAAACCTAGCTAAGACACAAACTAGCTAACTCTAGCACACACACTAGCTAATTAATTAACACTAAGACACATCATATAGCACACATACTAGCTAGCTGACACACTAATTAACATTACCACTAACCTCCAAATTGAGATAAACAATACACACCTACAAATACCAGAGTAAGGAGTCCATTTGAGCTCAAAAGCAAATAAATCAAATAAAATATAATATTTCCACATAAACTAAAATCCACTAATTACACTACTCTAGCATGAAATGAGAAAAAATTAGAATGACAAATGAGAGGATAAAATTGCTAACCTTTTAGATAAAATTGCTAACTAAAGTCCATTTGGTGCATGAATTTGACCTTGGAGTGAGGAGGCAGTGAGCCAAATGACAGATGGGGGCGTGGGCACGAAGGGATATGTTGAAAATCTCTAGTATCGGTTGGTCTCAGAAAATGGTACAAAAGGCCCCCCTCTAGTACCGGTTTGAGACACCAACCCGGACTAGAGGTCCTGCTTCAGGTTTTAGCCTTTCCCACCCCCCTTTAGTCCCGGTTGGTGGCTCAAACCAGGAAGAAAGATTTGAAACCAATCGGGACTGGTTCTCGACGGGCCGAGTTCGCCCCCTCCCCGTTGGAACCGGGACTAGATCCCAATTAGTCCCGTCCGAATACGCAACCGGGACTAAATGGGGCAGACCAAAGGCCTGTTTTCCACTAGTGTATCAAACAAGTCCTTCAATGATATCAAATTAATTTTACATTATCGAATAGCTCCCACTAACTTAAAAGAAAACAATACTTCTGTAATTTTCCATGAAGTCAGAAAAACTCTTGTTCGACTTTATAAATTATATTTTCACTTCAAACGAATTTACACCCTGTATATATAGTACTGTATTTAACAAGAAAAATGTTGAGTTGTACTTGGTAGACAAACTGGAACAATTTTTCCTTCAAATGAATTTGTTTTGTTAATTTCTCATACACACTTATTATACAGATGGGTGAAGCTTTGCTACATATCACAAGATTTTTAGTAGTCCAGTCTTGATTTTGTCGTTAAATTATTTAAGGCAAATATGCTGATACACGACGCTCTATATTCGTTACTAAATCGTCACTATATGTCCATGACGATCTCGTGACGAAAAACAAATCATTGAAAACCGAGCGTCATAAATGATCAGTAACGATGATTTCTTTGAAATCGTCATGGATGTCTACGACGATTTCGGACCGCCATGAAATTATGACGATCCAAGATCATCACGTGCATCCCAGGCATGCCACATCAGCTTCGACATGGAAAGTCCTACGTGGCAAGATCATGACGAAATAAAATCATCATGGAATGAATCTAGCTCGGTCCGTTTTGATGATATACATGGGCCTAGCCCTATAATTCTAGCCTTTCCTGGTCCTTTTTCTACTCAGGCCTTGGCCTTTTTACGGTCCATTTCATTTTTTCGTAATAGCCATTTACGATCCATACATTTTGTATCTTTCTATATTTTTATGAGTGCTTATTTGATTATTATTTGGGCCATGGCCTTTCTCGAGCCCATATATTTGTTTGGGCCATGTCCTATTAATAGCCGAATTTTTTCTGCCAGATTTTTTGTCCATGTATTCAATTTAGGCCAATAAAAGACAGAATTTGAATAACTAACAAATTACAGAGAAAGTTGAATTTCAGCATTCATACAAATAGTAAACTATCCAGGAATGGGAGCGACACAAATACACCTCAAAGTTCACCAAATTCAAACTTTCATCATTACATTCAACATCCATAAACTTAAATAACAATTCACCAACTAACAACTTCCCAGCAAAATAAAGTTCACCAGCTTCACATGACAAGTGCTTAGAAGACAACTATGGGAGTCATGCAGCAGCAATGGCTCTTATAATGCTCCTGAAGATCAACACAGTTCATTGTAGGCCACACATTGTGAAATAAATAGATGTCAACTAAATGCAGCAGGACAAAAGAGCACAACTAACCGTCTTGTCTTCACATGACCTGGAGAATACTAACATATAAAGTCTTTAGTAGGCCTCATGCTCGTCAATGAAGCTCCAAGTAACTTCATTCACACAAATAGATAGGGTAAAAAATAGATAGGGTAAAAAAATAATTGCCATCTCAAAGGCATGGAAGGAACACAATAATTGCACTAGTAAGGCAAAGAGTAGTTGTTGCAACATGAATATAAACTAGGAAGTGATTATTAATCTTATGGTTGCAACCATTTCCTATAAGTTTTTACTAGGTGAACCATATTTTTTGCTTAGCTACTTTTTCATGTCCCTGCATTAGTTCTAATCAAACTGCTTATCATTTAGGAAAAGTGCAAGACATAACATTGTTCACTCATTAGCATAACATCTCCCTCTCTCTAATCATTTCACATAAGTGCAACTGCCACATCATGACCCTTCATTCCGGAACCCCCTTGTCAACCTGACTATACCTAGTGAAGAAGACATGAAGTTAGTATAAAAATAGGTGCTTGTTTGATAAGGGATAATGAGCCACAATTTTTTTTCCTTATGTATGAGTGATATGTCTCAAACGTATCCATAATTTTTGACGTTCTATGTTGTTTTCATGCCATACGCTACATGTTTCTTTTAAACTTTATGTCATTTTTATGGATTTTCTGGAAATAACCTATTGACAAGATGCCACAGAGCCAGTTCCTGTTTTCTCTTGTTTTTGGTTTCAGAAAAGTTGCTCTAGAAATATTCTCGGAATTGGACGAACAAAAATCCCAGAGTCTTAGAAAGACGTCACGTACACGGAGTCCGGAGGAGACCTTGAGGAGGGCCTCAGGGGCCCCACATCATAGGGCGGCGCCCCCCTTTAGCCGCGCCTGGGGGTGGTGTGGGCCCCTGGCCACCCACCGACGTTGCCCTCTCGCCTATTTATACCTCTTCTCAGGTTAACCCTAAAGACCCGAACCTTTTCCACCAAAAATATCCGTAGCCGCCGTCATCGTCAACCCTAGTTTGGGAGGGTTCTGGAGCTCTCCCCGGCACCCTGCTGGGAGGGGGAATCATCACCGAGGTAGTTCATCCCTGGACTACGGGTCCGTAGCAGCAGCTAGATGGTTGTTCTCTCCTCTTTATGCCTCATGTTTAGATCTTGTGAGCTTCCTATCATGATCAAGATCATCTTATTGTAATGCTACATGTTGCGTTTGCTGGGATCTGATGAATATTAAATGATATGTCCAGTGATTATCAATCTATCATGTTCTTTCATGTGTATGTTATTTATGATCTTGCCTGCTCTCCATTACTAGTAGATGCTCTGTCCAAGTTGATGCTTGTAACTCCAAGAGGGAGTATTTATGCTCGATATTGGGTTCATGCCTCCCTTTCCCTCAGGCTCGAGTGACAGAAACGTAACGGGTGGGGGATGTGTTGTTGCCATTAGGGAGAAAACAACAATGCTTTGTCTAAGGATGATTTTATTGTTTACATTACACACTTTGCTTAATGTAATTATCTGTTGCTTGCAACTTAATACCCAAGGTTTTCTCGGATGACACTCTGAGGGTGGATTATTAGTCGTAGATGCAGTTGGATAACGGTCTATGTATCTTGTTGTAATTACCGCATGAATCACATAGTAATCATTATGTCATGCATATGCACAACGGTGAATCCTTTATATCTGTCAACTGCCCAACTATAGTTTGTTTATCCAGCATGTTATCTATTTGTTTTGCAGAGACACCTCTAGTGAACTGTGGACCGCGGTCCATTTCATTACACTGATATACAACCACTGCAACCGTTGTTTTACTACTGCAATCATTGTTCTCTTTCATTTACTGCAAACAAATACTACTTTCCACACTACACGTCTTATCCTTTGTCTAAGAAAAACCGGTGAGAGAACAACCTCACTGCTTCATTGGGGTAAAGTAATTTGATTGTGTTGTATAGATTCCATGTTGCTGCTGAACCAGTAGTGTGCCCTGCCACATCAGCTGCATCAACCTTCAGAAGTGATTTTATTTCTCCTACTGGTCGATTCAACCTTGGTTTCTTTCTGAGGGAAACTTGCTGCTGTGCTCTTCATACCTTCCTCTTGAGGTCTCCAAACGAGTGCAAACTCCTGCACCATCAATGAGCATGCAAAATGATGTCAAGAGCTCATATTGTTCATTAAGCACACATATCAAATTATAATAACCTGTTATGTGTATATCATCTAATTGTTGCATACCATATTGGCATCATCTAACCTGCATAATAATCGGTTATATTTATATAAATACCACAATCACCATTCGTAGAAGAAGTCCATAATAAATAGCATATGAACATTAACGTACATTCTCACAGCAACGGAAGCTCAAAATTAACAAAAATAACACACGGTCAAATGAACTAAGAAAGATACTTCAGTCGATCACATGGTGTAGGACTCTATGGGGCATACATAATTGAACTCATGAAACAAAACTTTGGCAAGTAACAACCATGAACGTGTTATTTAACCAATATGCCTACACCATGAACCTAAACACTAAGGAGATAGCATCTGGTTCGCAAACAAAACCAAATAAAAAATGTCACCGATGCGTCAAGGGGAAGAGTGAAGGTGGAGAGGGACTGACCGTGGAAGAGTTACTTGCAATTCTGAGGTACTTGTCGGTGTAGAAGCCTTGTTGCTCCCACCGGCATCGGTGCTCTCAGGCGGAGGTGATCTGGTCAAGGAGGCACCTGAGGCGCGCGGAAGTTGATAATGTCACTGAAAGTCCATCATGAAATCCAAAAACAAAACCCAAAGCAACAGCCACAATTTCAATTCATTTCAAACCAAAAATACCAAATTAGCAATGGAATGACTATTCAATACTCCCAAGATTGACTATCTATAATTATACGCCAAGCAGCGGACTGGTACATCATGATTAAGTTAAGTGGTACTAAATTATTGATCGCAGGAAAGGCAAGTAGCTAAATAGCAGTGCACTGGTAAATCAATTTTAGGACAGTAGGTACCAATGATCATGCATGCAGTCTTGAAGTATAATGATAAGAACGTATATGTATACATAAATTGCAATGTTCAATTAAAGTAGCTGAACTTACTTGTATTCAGTATTTGCCTGCTGAGCCTTTTCAACCTTAGCAGCGACATTATTCTGGCAAAAATGAACAATTGAAATTAATTGCATGAGTAAAATACATAGCCACAATGCTGAACTTAGACTAAATAGCACTATCAAATAAAAACCCAGAACAAGACACAACAACAACTGTTTTATAACTCTCCATAACAATGACAATACAGTTCAGATCAATCAAAACTAGCATGCACAAATCTTGTCATGTTTTTACGGTTCTGAATACTCTCTTATCACTCATATAACAACAAGAAAATACAAGAACTTCAGCATTGCATTACACATCTTTTATGTACTAGAACAACCTGTAACCATTGATTTGCAAGCAATGCATGACTTCAAGGAAATTAAAGCTAACAATGAGACCTGCATAGTAGCTGGTCCAACTTGTCCTTGAAGTATGGATCCTCTGGAAGCGGGTACAACTTGTACTTGAAGTATAGTGTTGGTACCTAAACAACAAACTATGAGAAACCCTAATAAAACCTCTTAGATGCACCTAAATAGGTGACTACAGATGTCCCTAACGGGAGGGGAAGGAGTTTTTTGTGAAGCACATACCAAAAATATGTTACAAAATTCTACCACATAAATTTATAAAGTTATTATACTAAATTTCATGTTCAAATAATAAAATTACTACCTCTCAATAGATTTAAATACACATCTTTTGAAAAAGACAAATTTCTGCCGATTCAGCTGAAACCGGGACAAATTTGAACTATAGGTGCCTTGTAGTTTGCTCATGATTTTCCGGAAAAATCATTTCTAGATACATAAGTACATATTCCTTCAGAGATACACAAATTGTCTTGGGATAGTCAACACCTATCTATGAACGGTCATGTCTCCCGTTTTGGCCGTATTTTTAAATGGACATATAAGGTTCAAAAAATGGGTAACCTTCGCAGTATGTCATTATTTGTGACCTAGTATCCATCAAAAATTATAAACTTGGAATACGACAACTATCTCGAAAAAGTGTTCACATAAATGAGCCATCATCTACGAAGATTCACAGGTTTCGGGCCAAATGACCGATGTTATGGCCACATTCATGGCATAGTTTGTTGAAATGTTCCCATATTCTACACGAACATGCATATTGGAACAGTGAACAATGTTGCCGAAGAAAATTTTTCTCTGAATAAAAATATCATTTTCCATTTTTGGAGTGTCAAAAATGAGGTTTTTTTTAAGCACATACCAAACATATGTTACAAAAATTTACCACATAAATTTATAAAGTTATTATACGACATTTCATGTTCAAATAACAAAATTACTACCTCTCAATAGATTTCAATACACCTCTTTTGAAAAAGACAAATTTCTAAAGATTCAGGTGAAACAGGGCCAAATTTGAACTACAGGTACCTCGTAGTTTGCTCATGATTTTTTGGAAAAATCATTGTTAGATACACAAGTACCTATTTCTTTATATATATATAAATTGTTTTGCGATATTCAACACCTATCTATGAATGGTCATGTTCTCCGTTTTGACCGTATTTTGAAACCGGCATAAAAGGTTAACACAAATTAAAACAAAAGCTTCGCAATATGTCATTTATGTGATCTAGTATCAACAAATAATAATAGACTTGGAATACGCCAATTATATCGAAAAAATGTTAAAAAAATGAGCTATCATCTCCGAATATTCATGGTTTTCGGGCCAAATGACGAATGTTATGGCCACATTCATAGCATAGTTTGTTCAAATGTGCCTATATTCTACACAAACATGCATATTGGAACAACGAACAATGTTGCCGAAGAAAGTTTTATTTTTCTCTGAATAAAACTGCCATTTTTCATTTTCGGAGTGTCAAAAATGGCTTTTTTGTGAAGCACATACCAAGAATATATTACAAAATTATACCACATAAATTTATAAAGTTATTATACCATATTCCATGTTCAAATAACAAAATTACCACCTCTCAATAGCTTTAAATACACATCTTTTAAAAAAGACAAATTTCTGCCGAGTCAGCTGAAACAGGGAAAAATTTGAACTACAGGTGCCTCGTAATTTACTCATTATTTTTTGGAAAAATAATTTTTAGATACACAAGTGTTTATTTCTTCAGAGTATAACTAGAGTTTTACAAAATTCCATCACTAGATATGAACAGTAATGTAGATGGTTTTGACCCCAAAACCGTAATTCAAAATTCCACTGTCTCTATTCAACATCCCACGAAAATGATTGTATTTTTGTTTTTTTTCTAAAATAGTTCCAAATGGTCTAGAATTTGGAACCTAGCCAGCCCAGCTATTGGTAGTGCACGCTTTACGAGCCAATTTCGGCCTGTTTTAGCAGCACAACCGAAAGAGGCGATTCCTGGAGAGGTCGTCGGCTGGTGGTTTGTCCGACCGAGGCCTAAGCCCGTGTGGTGGTATCTGTAAATACTTCCAAAGCCTTATTCTATCACAACTGGTATACCTGCCTGGTTAGGCTCTCGTAACACTGATAGATTCGGAAAAAAATCCTATAAGACCGGGTGTATTCTCTGATCTTGATAGACCCGCAACACGTGTCCTTCACCAATCCTAAAGCACATCTTCTTCCCCGATCTATTCCGCTTGATTCATAAATTTTTCATACCGGCAAGTACGGCGACGGACCTTACTGGACGAACGAGCAGAAATCGGACGAGAATCCATCTGCTATTCTGCTCTCCCCGGGTATTAGCGGACAAATTCGTCTGACAATTAGTCTATACAAGGATTAGACTAATTGCTACCTCCGGATAATTGCCACCGCATTAGATGCAGCTGCTGCTCACCGCTGGCACGCGTTCTTGCATGAGAAGAGATCAGTTGCCACCGCGGGCACGCGTTCTTGCACGAGAAGAGATCAGCTGCTACCATGCGCAAAGCCAAGTACAGAATTAATACCGCCATTTCTACTGAATGTCACGTATATGCTTAATTTGCATTTTCTCTGTCCGTTCCTTGTGTTTAGAGATTTAGGGCCTACTGATTTGTCCGTCAGTATGAGGGGAGGGCAGTTTATGCTTGTTCGTGTAGTGTGGTTGGACGCTGTACTTGCAGACATTGAAAATTTTGTGAAGCCATGGGGGAACAGATCAGGGAAGAAGAGATGCTTTATGATTGGTGAAGGACACGTGTTGTGGGTCTATCGTGATCAGAGAATAGACCCGGTCTCATATAATTTTTTTCCGGTAGATTTACGTTCGTGCTTGGTTGGACGGGTCCCGCACGTCATTCTGTTAGTTGACACCTGTAGACCTGGACACTAGTACACCCTCCATGTCAGTTCAATCTGCAATGTCAAAACAAATGACACGTAAAAGCCCAAAATGACAACTAGACACGACACGAGGTGAAACTGATGATATGGCCGCTCAGTAGACACGATATATCTATAATCTATAATCTATAACTAATAATAAAGGCGTTAAGGCTTCCTTGGTTTGGTTTTATTTGGTAGGTCACTGAAACTGACCCTAAAGTTAGACACAAATTACCCACCCTGCCACCGGTACACTTGATGCCGTGACGGTACGGTTCCACGGTAGCCGTAGGTACGTCCCGGTTTCCATGTAATTTACCGCAAAGAATCCTCCAACCGCTCCGCTTGGTGACGGATGAAAAAAAAACAAATATAACTCGTGAGTCCAAATTAGATTACAGAGCTGAGATAAAAGAAGCCATTATGGTAGGTATCATGGTACCTTGTACGTCCTTTCATAAAGTCGCACGACCTGTTTCCTTCTCCCGATCGATACCCTCGAGAGGCTCTGTTTCCTACGTCATGTTTGTTGCTAGATCGGCAATGGATAGGAATATTTTTCCGGATGGCTTACCAAAACAGCTAGATTATAATCCAATCAGTGAGAAGCTACGATTAAGATTTAAGATTTGATTGTCGGGGAACTTCATATCGGAGGAGCACAATGCACGGAACGACGCCATCTACGCTCGAGCGCAGCACGCCGACGTCCGGATGATGCGACCCAAGGACCGTGTCTGGCGTCCCTGCTAGAAGGACTGTGTCCGGCGTCGTTCCTGGAGAAGACAAAGCAAGGGCCATGGACAGTAGGAGGAGCGTCATCTGTAGCTGTGTGCTCCGCCGTGTCGGGACTCGCAGGAAACGGGAAGATGCAGGCCGCCCGCCAGAACCTCCTGGCGTAACTTCCCACAGCCCATCCCGCACGCAGCGACGCTCTACGGAGAGTGGTGCGGTTGAGAGTGCCCCGGCGGAGCCACTGTTCGAGCTACGCGACCATGCACCGTGACCTTCGCTTCTCCGCGACTTGCTGGAATCGGCCCAGTCCAATGGCGCCCAGGGTAACTTCTTCCAAATCGGGACACGGACATCGCGGCGCTGCTCGACAGGGCGCTCTTGGCCGGCTCGTACAGTCAATGGTGACGACCAGGATAGAGACCCCACTGCGCCTCCTATGAGTGGGGTTGCTAGCACTCTACTCACGCCTGGACTACGCACTACTAGGAAAATGGGCATCAGTGGCGCACCATTTTGGGAATCAGTGGCGCACCATGGTGCGCCACTACTATTGCGCCACTGATTCCCTGGAGAATCAGTGGCGCACCACTTTGGTGCGCCACTGATTCCTCAATGGTGCGTCACTTATTCTCTAGAGAATTAGTGGCGCATGACTTTGGTGCGCCACTGATTCTCTAGAGTATGCATGCACTTTAGGGAATCAGTGGCTCACCAGACCGATGCGCCACTGATTCCTTTTTGATGCGCCACTGATTCCTTTGGGAATGCGCCACTGATTCTTACATATGTTTACGCAGTTTTGTTTGTACACGTATTTATACGGGTATGTATACATGTATTTATACATGTTATACAATTCAGATAGCAGATTGCAAAGTAGTATAAATAGACAAAGATGATCATTGTCACAATCTAGTTCATCATCACACTCATAGCTAAAACCCGAAACAGTGACAAGTTTGGATATATTACAAGTTCATCAACACATAGTCTAGCTAGCTAGTAGCAAATCGTCCATCACAAGTTCATCGATCTCATCACATTACACATTAAGTAGGTGACCGCCACTAGCGGTGGTGTTGCCGGCAGTATCGACACCACTAGCATTGTTGTTGTTGGCATCCCGTCGGTAGGATTGGTCCTCATCCATCTCCTCGTTATAGACGCCTTGATCTTCATCCTCGTCGTCGTCCGACGTCCTCTGCGCCACTTGCATAAATGGCAGATCAACGGCAGTAAAAAAATTCGAGAGTACGAACAGCAATAACTGTTGTATAGAAGAGGAGGTCAAACAACAGTAACTCATAGAAACAGCAGTAACAACAGATCAACAACATACCAGCACATGAAATTGCAGTAATGTCATATTTGCACCTGAAACAGCAGTAACAACAGATAAATAGCAGACCTCCTTCACGCCTGCCCGGCGGCGATCCAGCTCGAATGTACCAGTGGCTCGCCGCCCACCAGTACCTTGCCAACCCAGTGCCCCAGAGCCTGGCCATTAGTACGAGCTCCTCGACAGCAGATCGAGCTCACCAGAAGTGTCCCTTTGTTTCAGCATGGAGTAGAACCGACCGCTACTCAATGACACATAATAACATAACCAGTCCTATCTAAAAGGCCATGCCCATTACAGTACTGTTCTCATTGAGACATGGCATGATCAGTACTGTAATTTGACAAGCAGCACTTAATTTGACAATCACAAATTCAGTAAAAGTTCACAAGTTTGCACTCAAACTTTACATAGAGCTACTGCTACAAACATGAGCAACTACTACTCCATATTAAAGCAAATATACCAAGAAAGAAATATTTGCTACTCCAGGAAAAAAATACTCAAGCAAACAGTACTTGGCTTGGTATAACTGTACCAAACCAAGTGCATCTAAGCATATATTCTAGGCCCATGTGACTATGAGGCAAGATAGGCAACAACTTTAGGTGATATTTTGTTCCTAACAAGCAAGGAGTGGCACGAGAACCACTTAATTTTGGACGGTGCAACCCTAAAACACTAAGCAAGCAAGCACAGGAAAGCCTTTTTGTCACTTGCAAGCAAGCAACACAGGAAAAATAGCCGATCAGTACTGAAATGATTTATTGTGGTGGAAATTATTCAGTACTACTTTTATTGTGCATTCAAGCAATAACTCACCGCCCTAAAAGCCACCAGCACATTTTGTCCGAATGAATCCTAACAAAGAAGCATATAAACAGTGAGTATTATGTATAGGTAAAGGAAGATGGAACTTCACAAGTTGACTAGGTAAAACAGATGGTTCTCAGTGTCTCTTGACTAGGGTAACGTTGCAGCAGCCGATGTTATCCGGTGACCATTATCCCACCTCTTATGGATTCACTCACTAGGGTACAAGAAGTCCAATTCAACAACCTAGAAGATGAGTACAAAAAAAAGAGCAGTATAAGAAAACTTTATTCAAGAGATCAGAGTTACACCATTCACCAGAAGGGAGGTAATGTAATGAGGTGGCACTTCACAGCACTACCTGACCTGACCAACTAAGCTTGAAATAGTGTTTCAGAGTACTCCACAGCATGAACTGCACATTGCTGTGAACAAGGGTACATGTTGAACAACGGTGCAATGTCCTTCAATATATACTCCAACATTTGAAAAAAGAGAGAAGTTCACATCACTTATAGAACTGCATATTCCAGGTGCATTAGAAAAATTTAAGTAATTTTACAGGAAATAACAACAAGTATTTCTGCTGTACGAAATATTACAACAGCTACTGAACTTTCAATATTGCACAAACAGCTTGTGGAATACTCCAATTCAAGATAGGCAACTAGGATAAATTTGAAGAGTACAGATTACAAGAGTACTACAAGGACAAGTAGTGCTTGCACAAGTGGATTACAGTCACCATTCACTTGCAGATACTGCAAGTAATCCTAAACAAGAAACTTGAGCAATCAGTAGAGTAAAACAACACAACAAGCAAGTCCAGCAAGCAAGCTTGCACTAAAAAATTCTTGCTCCTCCAGCAAGCAAGTTTCAGTGAACATTAGCTACTAACATGAGTAGACAATAACTGGATTTAGACATGAAATTTTAGTACAACAATAGAGAAATTTCCAGTACGGCACATGAATTACTCTAGTAATTTCAAGCAATTAAAAAACTGTGAGTACCGAGTGTTGCCAGTCTACCGAATTTAGGCATCAACAGATTGACAATAGGCCACCAAGCCTATCTGAATACATTAATGACTGAATCTTTATATGGCTAAATCAACTTATCTTGGAAGCCATTAGGTTCAAGCAACTTTACAGCGCCACATTAGGAGTACTCAGCAGTTCTAGTACAACACATGAGTAAGCAAAATGACATGACAAGTAGAGGAGACGACATACCATAGTGGGAGCAAACAGAGGATGACGGTCGACGACGTCTTCACGCCTGCTCCGGCGCCGCTCTAGATCGCCCGCTCGGGTGGCGCTCCAGCGCCTACTTCACGCCTGCTCCAGCGCAGCTCCAGATCGGCAGCTCGGGCGCCGCTCCAGTGCCTCCTTCATGCCTGCTCCGGTGCAGCTCCAGATCGGCCGCTCGGGCGCAGTTACAGATTGGCCGCTCACCCAGCAGCACGTCTCCGGCACCTGCTCACGGAGATCCAACTCCTGCAGGTGAGGAAATCGACCGGCGTCTAGGAGGAGGGATGGGTGGTGGCGGGAGAGAGGCGTCTCACCTGCAGGTACTTGGCGGCCGGGGCGGTGGAGGGGCGGCGGCGGCGGCGCTTTCTCCAGGGACTCCGGTGGCGGCGGCGGCGCTCTCAGGGATCTCGCGACCAGGGCGTCTGTTCTCAATCGGTGTGGCTAAGAGGGGAGGAGAGAAAGGGGATCGATCGACCATAGACGTCCCCCTTCCCAGACGAATCCGTGGCGCACCTGCCACGCATTCCTCAGCATTATAAACGGATAAAAGCCGTAGACATGGGGTACAGACATCAACTCCGTCTTATACCAACGGTAGAGGCCTTATTATGCTGCTCCACTCTCCTGGGTTCGAATCCTATAATCCTACCTTTTTGTTAAAAAAAAATCTGTAAAAAATAAATCACTACAATTTAACAAAATGTGTTGATTAATTTAGAACAAGAGGTTAATTAATTTCGTGCATTTTTCAGCAGATAAACCAACATTTTTTATTTACATTTTACTTAGCAAACAAATCAAGGGGTAACAAAATGAGCATCAGTGGCGCACAGTCTAGTGGTGCGCCACTGATTCTATGAAGAATACATGGGTGGCAAGAATCAGTGGCGCACCACTAAACGGTGCGCCACTGATGCTCCATAGAATCAGTGGCGCGTGGTTGGTGGTGTGCCACTGATGCTTCCGGGCATACATGGCACATAGAATCAGTGGCACACCACTAGGAGGTGCGCCACTGATGCTCTGGCGCATCTCCTAGTGGTGCGCCACTGATTCTTTTAGGTACACATGGGTGCTGGGTATCAGTGGCGCACCGATGATTGTGCGCCACTGATGCTTGGACAATCAGTGGCGCACGGCTACATGGTGCGCCACTGATGCCTCTACATGTATGCTCCGAGCCACATCAGTGGCGCACGGCTACATGGTGCGCCACTGATTCTTTGTCATCTATGCCTATTTTCCTAGTAGTGACGTTGCCGATCCATCCGGCGTCTTGCCCAGCGCTTAAAGAAAAGCAACGGATCACAAATCAAGGCATGCTGCTTGGAGTTACATAGGACACACGAGGGACTCGCCGGCAGGATCGGTACATGCATAGGATTAATTTTGCTAATTAAAGATAGAATAGCCGGCAACAACTTTTTTGGAGAACATGTACGCCACGGAGGTCAGCACAAGGGCTATCTACGCGAAACAGATGATAAAACGTTGCCGATCATATTCATGGATGTGAACAATGCCATCACGCCCATGTATGCCGTCCAACTGATGAAACTCTATGCAACTTTTGATCTGATGCAATTCATGGATGCAAAACTGTGAAAAAATTGATGTGATTTACGCGTTATGCTTACACGGATGTGATGCAATTTATGGATGATTTATGATCATAAAAATTGTTGCTTTTATATCAATCGATCGTGATTTTCAGTTTCACACGGTATGGTCTGAACCCTGAACCTGTTGTAGGGAGTTGAGAACGCAAAGTGCATTCTTATCGACTGAATTCCCTAACCTCGGTATGAACTTGGTATGGATTGAATTCCTTGACCTATATTCCTATTGATATTCGACAAACTGATAATGATATCACAGCTTCTGGCGCGTCCCGCGGCACGCGACGGCACGCGTTGGTGCTGCACTGCCGGGTTGCTGAACTCGCTCAAGGTTCTGGTCTGCTGCAGCCCTGATGCGCCGAGCACAAGGTGCTGGTCTGCTGCCTCTCATATGTGTATCGCTTCTCTCTTTTCTGGTTGCATCTCTATCTTATCTGCCTCAACCAGTCCAAGTACTCTGCCAAGGATTAGCTGCCCGTTGTGTCAATTTTAGCTTGCTCTCAAATTTGTATTTCATTTTACACTTTACAGGGATTATAAAAATAAAGTTTACTTGCATTAGCCAGGGTTCTGGTCACTTGCATTAGCTACCGATTTTGTAATGAAGTGCTGAAATCTGACTCCTCTTCAATGTTCGGGAAAATCTCATACTACATGAGTACAATTTCATTTATTTTTATTGGCCGATTTGGAACAAAACAGTCATCATAAAAGCCCAGACATTGTTATCTTACAAAACGAGAGCAGTGTGCACAGTTCCTAAGTCTAAACTCCCCTTTTCACCTTTTCATTCAGGGCTCTGACTAACCTGCAATAATGTTCAGTAATGCGAAACTTTCGGTGGTGGCATCACTACATGGAGAATATAAAAGTGCTTAGATCAATTTATCAAGAGAGAGAGGAGTAAAGAGTTGGACCGTGCCTGCAAGTGTTATAGCAGTTTGTTCCGATTGTTCCGATATGATCACTTATTCCGTTCCACCATGCACAAATGATTTTATTTTGCTTATACTTGTAGGTTGCAACCAATGTGTCCAGATTCTTTTCCTTCCAATCGAAGATGCTGTTTTATATTCAGTACTTCACTATGTGGAGGTTTGCAAGAGCCAGGCTCATAGCGTCAGTCACCTGTCACCAGAAAATGTAGAGAATACCAACAGAAATAAGATTTAGAGCCGCCGAATTGTGGAGAGGATGCAAATTATCTTTACAAATTATCCTTGAGCATAGTAATATGGACTGGCTTAGGTCAGTTTAATTGGTTTTTCTGTTTTTAATATGATCTGAGAAATGAGACCGACCATTTCTTCTGATTTGTTTAGACGCCCATGCATGTTGATTGTTCTCGATTCCAACCTGCATATGGATTACAAGACTTATACACATGCGAGCATGATAAGGTACATCGTTTGCTGCCACATATCTCTCCGATTATGCTACATCACAGCGGTATTTTTTTGTGTTACCGTACAAAATCGATTTCATCAAAGTAGGGATATTAGAAGAGGCTAGAGGGCCCCCAACCCACCAGAGTTCAAACCCCAGGTTTGACACCTGTGTGTTGCATTTAGGCGGAATATTCTTTCAGTGGGAGGCGACGTTCCCGTCGACAGCGAGGCGCCTGTGGTGACTTCGTCAATCTCAAGACCCGCCGGCTCAGTCTCTCGGAGGTGCTCATAGGGGTAGGGTGTGCGTGTGTGCGTTCATAGGGGTGAGTGTATGCGCGTGTATATGAGCGCTTGCGTTTGTACTGTGTTTCTCAAAAGAGGGGAGAAATGAGGAAGGACAAAAATACGTGTGATGGTTCGTATACTGACAATAGGAAGTCAGTCAAATACTTCATTATTTGTTGCCTACTCAGTTCAATCCCATTTATACTGTTTTTAGTAATACAATGAATCTGTTATGGTCGGTTTAGTTGTGGGCTTAGCCCAAGTAAATTAGGGGTTTAGCCCAAGTAAATTAGGGTTTAGAGGAGGCCGTCTTCCTATATAAACACATGTATCTCTTCGTGATTGAACAAGCAATAATCAATATCATTATTGCCGACTCCCAGAGGAGTCGGCCTTCTCCCAGCCGCCGCCCCTGCCCTAGCCGCCGCCCTCCCCTAGCTCTCGCGCGACGGCGCCCAGCCGCCGGCCGCGCGCGCCTCCACACAACCCCCTCCTCCCCCTACAGACTACGTCCACGTCCCGGTAGATCCCTAGATTCTACCAGTTTGGTATCAGATTCCTCGGTTGCGATGTCTTCGGGAATGCCCACCGCCTCCACCGCGATCGCCTCGTCGGGCGCGTCCACCACCATGGCGCCGCCGTCGGCGTCTGCGGCCCCGGCCGCGCCGGCTCGGGAGCCCGCCCCCATCCTCTCGATCCAGGAGCTCTCTACGGGCCTCCGCGACCTGACCGAGGTGGTCCCCGACATCAAGTACGCCATCGCAGTGCTCCTCCAGCGGACGGCGCCACCGCCGGTTTCCGCTCCGCCGAAACAGAGCTCCAGTTTCCGCCGTCGCCGTCTCCGCTGCCGTCGTGGGCCACTGCGCCCACGTTCGAAACCGCGCTGCCATCCGCGCCATCACAGCCGCCGTCCACGGCCCTCGCGCCGTCGCCGTCGGCAGCCGCCTCCCACCAGGGGGTCCCGATCACTCAGATTAGGTTCCCGCCCTTGCCGTCCCAACTTCCGGCCTGGCTCGACGCGTCAGTCTATACGACCGCGCCTGCCAAGCCGACCGTGCTCCAGCCGGCCGCGTCGCCCTCGGCCACGACCTTCGGGGGTTTCGCCAAGTACGCTGAACCCTACATCGGCGCCGGCGGCCACCAGTTCCAGGGGGGGCCATGGTGCCCACCTAATCGCCCCCGCCGCGATGGGTCGTCATGAGGGAGCCTTCGCCGTCGCCCCGCGCAGCCAGCTGCCGCCCCGCTTCACCAAGCTGGAGTTCGCCACCTACGACGGCACCGTCGACCCCCTGAACTGGCTCAACCAGTGCGACCAGTTTTTCAAGGGGAAGCGGACCCTCGCGTCCGACCGCACGTGGATCACCTCCTACCACCTCCGCGGCACCGCCCAGACGTGGTACTACGCCCTTGAGCTGGACGAGGGTGGGATGCCTCCGTGGGAGCGTTTCCGCGACCTTTGCCTCCTCCGGTTCGGGCCTCCGATACGCGGGAGCCGACTGGCCGAGCTCGGTCGCCTTCCCTTCACCTCATTGGTGCAGGACTTTGCCGATCGCTTCCAGACGTTGGTGTGCCATGCGCCTGGCGTCACGGCTCGCCAGCGCGCCGAGCTATTCGTCGACGGCCTGCCGGACCACATTCGCGTCGACGTGGAGATGCGGGATCCTCAGGACCTGCAGTCGGCCATGTACTACGCCCGCGCCTTCGAGCAGCACGCGCGGGCCATGCAGCAGGACTTTCCAGCCAGCGACGTTTGGCCGCCCGCCCGCCCCCCACCGACACCAGCAGGCCAGGCGCCCACAACCTTGACTCATGTGGGGCAATCCAATCCAGCCGCGACGCGGCCGTTCCGTCGGCTGACCACGGCCGAACAGCTCGAGCGCCGCCGTAAAGGGTTGTGCTTCAACTGCGACGACCTCTACGTACCGGGCCACGTTTTCCCACGCCTGTTCTACTTGGAGACCGTAGACGACATGGCGGCTAATGTCGTCACCGCTGGGCCGGCTAATGCAGCTGTCTCCAAGACCAACGCCGATCCGGGATGAGTTCCGCCAGCCGTTTCCAGAAGTTCAGCTCGAGGACGAGCTGTTTGAGAAGGCGGGGAGAGATGTTATGGTCGGTTTAGTTGTGGGCTTAGCCCAAGTAAATTAGGGGTTTAGCCCAAGTAAATTAGGGTTTAGAGGAGGCCGTCCTCCTATATAAACACATGTATCCCTTCGTGATTGAAGAAGCAATAATCAATATTATTATTGCCGACTCCCAGAGGAGTCGGCCTTCTCCCAGCCGCCGCCCCTGCCCTAGCCGCCGCCCTCCCCTAGCTCTCGCGCGACGGCGCCCAGCCGCCGGCCGCGCGCGCCAGTCTCCACACAACCCCCTCCTTCCCCTACAGACTACGTCCACGTCCCGGGAGATCCCTAGATTCTACCAGTTTGGTATCAGATTCCTCGGTTGCGATGTCTTCGGGAATGCCCACCGCCTCCACCGCGATCGCCTCGTCGGGCGCGTCCACCACCATGGCGCCGCCGTCGGCGTCTGCGGCCCCGGCCGCGCCGGCTCGGGAGCCCGCCCCCATCCTCTCGATCCAGGAGCTCTCTACGGGCCTCCGCGACCTGACCGAGGTGGTCTCCGACATCAAGCACGCCATCGCAGTGCTCCTCCAGCGGACGGCGCCACCGCCGGTTTCCGCTCCGCCGAAACAGAGGGTTCCGATCACCGAGCTCCAGTTTCCGCCGTCGCCGTCTCCGCTGCCGTCGTGGGCCACTGCGCCCACGTTCGAAACCGCGCCGCCATCCGCGCCATCACAGCCGCCGTCCACGGCCCTCGCGCCGTCGCCGTCGGCAGCCGCCTCCCACCAGGGGGTCCCGATCACTCAGATTAGGTTCCCGCCCTTGCCGTCCCAACTTCCGGCCTGGCTCGACGCGTCAGTCTATACGACCGCGCCTGCCAAGCCGATCGTGCTCCAGCCGGCCGCGTCGCCCTCGGCCACGACCTTCGGGGGTTTCGCCGAGTACGCTGAACCCTACATCGGCGCCGGCGGCCACCAGTTCCAGG
The DNA here is from genome assembly GCA_028641055.1 of Alopecurus myosuroides. Taxonomy (NCBI): domain Eukaryota; kingdom Viridiplantae; phylum Streptophyta; class Magnoliopsida; order Poales; family Poaceae; genus Alopecurus; species Alopecurus myosuroides. The sequence goes on from CM054057.1 coordinate 738,891,743, forward strand.
GGGGCCATGGTGCCCACCTACTCGCCCCCCGCCGCGATGGGTCGTCACGAGGGAGCCTTCGCCGTCGCCCCGCGCAGCCAGCAGCCGCCCCGCTTCACCAAGCTGGAGTTCGCCACCTACGATGGCACCGTCGACCCCCTGAACTGGCTCAACCAGTGGGACCAGTTTTTCAAGGGGCAGCGGACCCTCGCGTCCGACCGCACGTGGATCACCTCCTACCACCTCCGCGGCACCGCCCAGACGTGGTACTACGCCCTTGAGCTGGACGAGGGTGGGATGCCTCCGTGGGAGCGTTTCCGCGACCTTTGCCTCCTCCGGTTCGGGCCTCCGATACGCGGGAGCCGACTGGCCGAGCTCGGTCGCCTTCCCTTCACCTCCTTGGTGCAGGACTTTGCCGATCGCTTCCAGACGTTGGTGTGCCATGCGCCTGGCGTCACGGCTCGCCAGCGCGCCGAGCTATGCGTCGGCGGCCTGCCGGACCACATTCGCGTGGACGTGGAGATGCGGGATCCTCAGGACCTGCAGTCGGCCATGTACTACGCCCGCGCCTTCGAGCAGCACGCGCGGGCCATGCAGCAGGACTTTCCAGCCAGCGACGTTCGGCCGCCCGCCCGCCCCCCACCGACACCAGCAGGCCAGGCGCCCACAACCTTGACTCATGTGGGGCAATCCAATCCAGCCGCGACGCGGCCGTTCCGTCGGCTGAGCACGGCCGAACAGCTCGAGCGCCGCCGTAAAGGGTTGTGCTTCAACTGCGACGACCTATACGTACCGGGCCACGTTTTCCCACGCCTGTTCTACTTGGAGACCGTAGACGACATGGCGGCTAATGTCGTCACCGCTGGGCCGGCCAATGCAGCTGTCTCCAAGACCAACGCCGATCCGGGATGAGTTCCGCCAGCCGTTTCCAGAAGTTCAGCTCGAGGACGAGCTGTTTGACAAGGCGGGGAGAGATATTATGGTCGGTTTAGTTGTGGGCTTAGCCCAAGTAAATTAGGGGTTTAGCCCAAGTAAATTAGGGTTTAGAGGAGGCCGTCCTCCTATATAAACACATGTATCCCTTCGTGATTGAACAAGCAATAATCAATATCATTATTGCCGACTCCCTGAGGAGTCGGCCTTCTCCCAGCCGCCGCCCCTGCCCTAGCCACCGCCCTCCCCTAGCTCTCGCGCGACGGCGCCCAGCCGCCGGCCGCGCGCGCCACGTCTCCACACAACCCCCTCCTTCCCCTACAGACTACGTCCACGTCCCGATAGATCCCTAGATTCTACCAGAATCCCATTTATACTGTTTTTACTGATACACATATGATGTTGAGTTATGCAAAGTGAAGTCTTTATTTTCTTTAGGAATGCCATGTGGTTATCATCTCTACATACTTTTGTTTCAGAATGTGTGCCATCATGCCGATAAAAATAATTATGCAACCGTGGCAACGCACGGGCATTCTGCTAGTAGACTGAAATAAGACTATAGACCACCTGGAGCCGGTTATGACGATTTCATCCTATGCGGCCATGACATTTTTGACACAAATCGTTGTTATTTTATAGTGTTTTGCTCCCCGCAAAGATCTTACGACGATCTTGTCTAAAATCGTCATAATTTTACTACGATCTCGTCCAACGTCAACGTCATGTATCAACACATTTCTTGTAGTGCCAGAATTTATGATCTTTTTATTCAACCAGGAATCCCTTTAAGTTTTACAATTTAAACATAATGGTATAAAATACATTTGACTTCAAGTCATTTAGATATTTTAGCCCTTTTGTTACCTTTACTTATTTACATGCTCCTTTATTCAAGTTGGCTTGAAACTATTATGTGCAATTTCGGTTAAGTGTTTTCTTGATAAGTGTTTTGCTGATAAGCAACAATATGTCGTGAATCAGTGACGTCCGTTGTATGAAGACTGCTCGTCAAAGATCTGCAACAAATATGTACAATATGGATAAAGTGCCCCAAAAACGACTCCAGGATATTTGGATATAAACTTGCAGTCACTCGTATTTTTTATCTAATTCTCAAATTAATTATATCTAATTGATATCTGCATGTCGTACGTCACTCGTATTTTTTATGTAAAGGTGAGCGGAGCTTCAAATTAAGACTACTTTTTCGGTTCTATACTGGCCACCGCCAGCTAATTATAAAAGGGAAACATGTCAACTAGTATGGTGCATGTTTGAACAACTTGTAATAGTCTATGTTCAGATGGCTATTTTTAATCTGGATGCTTTCCTAAAAAATGCACGAAAAATTATCTAGTGGATGACATTTGTATAACCCATCTACCCTCTCGGGTGAATAGATGATAAAATATGTGGTACCAGACAGCGGCGAAGCCAGCCTCATAAATCTGTGGGGTCATCCTTAATTTTATGAATTTTTTCCTTCACAATGAACAGTACGATACACTATATTTAGACTGTTTTGCTGAAAAGCTGTGGGGTCGGCCAACCCCACAGCTAACACGTAGATCCGCCACGGGTACCAGAATGATGGTACCACTAGTAGAAAATAGGCCTATAGTCCCGGTTCGCCAGGGCCAGTAGTCCCGACCGAGCAACCGGGACTAGCTATGCGCGACTAAAGACCCCCCCCCCCCTATAGTCGCGTCGATTACGAACCGGAACTAAAGGCCCGGCCACTTGGGCGGGTGTCGGAGCCGGGGGCGGAGGAGCTTTAGTCCCGGTTGGCCACCTGAACCGGGACTAGACTTTATTTCGTTATTTCCTTAATTCATTTGGGTTTCTAATTATTTTTCACACCAATTTTTCTCTCCCTTTTTTTCACTCCCTTTTTTTACTCCTTTTTTTTAGAATTTGTATTATTTGCTTAGTGTCTAAATACAATTATCTCTAGTCAAATTAATTACTCATGGTCAAACTTCCCGCTCGGTCACCCATCCTCCCACTACTCTAGCACTAGCACGCTTAACTTCCGAGTTCCATACCGTCCCGCATCCAAGTGTTTTGCACGCATCACTACTAGGGAAAAGGCTACCGCAGGCGCACCAAATTAGGCTACCGCAGGCGAATTGCAGTTCGCCTGGGACCACGTCGCCAGCGGTAATGGCTTACCCCAGGCGCATAACACAATGCGCCTGTGGTAAGTTCGCATACCCCAGGCGAATACACCTTGTGCGCCTGGGGTAAAACTCTTACCTGTGGCGAACAAGCGCTGTGCGCCTGGGGTACAGATGCGTCTGGGGTACTGTGTACTGTTCGCCTGGGGTATGGTTTTGCTGTATCAAAAAATAAAAGAAAAACCAAAATAACAGAATTACAGGAAAATGACAGAATAACAGCAAAATGACACAATTAAGTTTTAGAACATAAATATTTTCGATCATCAACACATAGTCTCGATCATCAACACATAGTTTAACAAAATTACATAGTCTCGAAAAGAACCATGCTACTAATAAATCCAGGAGTTAGCTAGTGAGATGGAAATAATTATTTGTTCTAATTTAATTAAACTCGTCATCTACAGCTCTAGCGGGCTGATGTAGTGGATGACCATCATCATGTCCAAGTTGGGGACGTCACTATTCCTCATGGTGATCAGAATAGCTCGTCCAACCGCCATACCAACTCTTGCGGAATGGAACTGCCTCCATGCTTGAGAGTTGAGGATGACCCGACCATCAGCATTATCCCTGGTGATCGGAACTGCGGTGACATGTCCGGATTCTCCACGGCGTACTCCAATGGTACCGGGCTCCATGCCAGCACTGTCCGCTACCGCCATGGGTATTTTCTAGAACACAATTCCAAGATAGAATAAAAGCACAAAGTCACATACCGGCCACATTATAACATAAGCAACTACATGAATAAGAAAGTGTTAAGAAACATACCATGACATGTCCATTGGAGATGTTAGTATTGGTGATGCGATGCACGAAAGGAAAACCGATGTAGCTATCTATCTCGGCAAGTTTCTGAAGGACACGGTCCTTCTCAATCTCGCTAAGATTCGCTCTTTGAGCAACCACCACATGTTTCCATGGGTCCTCCTCGTCCATATCATCCTCAGTGTCCATATCATCCTCAGTGTTCCCAATATCCTCCTCACTCCCGGCATTCTCGCTCGCAATCCCGCCCATATACACAATTTTGATACGAGGTTGTGGTCCTTCCATTGAGAAGTGAATGTAATCACTTCCGCTTAAATTGTACGTGGCGATGAGAACCTGCAATGCTTGCCCGCAGAAGTAGGTCTTCGTTCTTTCTTTTTTCACTCGAAGATTGTAGGTGGTGCCGTGAACATTGAAGTCCACATTATTGCCAACTAACTGGTTGAACTCTTGGCGAATATTGCATGGAAGAATCTAAAAAAGAAATATAAAGAATAAACACAAGTCTCAAGCTAGATAGTAAAACGAAAGAACAAGTTAACATAAAAAGAATTGTTAATTACCAACGAATCAACGTCACCCTCGTGGAGCTGAAGCATAAAAGAAGTCCCACTGAATCGTCCTTCGGCACATCGGGACCGACATACGCCGCAAGCCATGTTCTATTAAATTAAGAAAGTACACATAGAGGTTAGAGGAGCATAGATATCACAAAACAAAGACAAATGGCAGCACCTACCTCTAGTAGTATAATAAGGCAATTGACAGCAGTACAAACGAAATGGAACCTGTCGGAGAGTTTAGGTGATACTTCCAACAGTACACTATCTTATTTAATCTCACAATTCACAATTCACAATACTCTAGTAGTGTAATAAGGCAATTGACAGCAGTACACACGAAATGTTGTTATTGTGCGTGTTTTTACTCCTATTTAATCTCACAATTCACATTCCTTTTTACTAGTGAAACCTGTCAATTCACATTCACAATTCTTAGCCTTTCGGCTTGCCCACCTGTGTGTGGTGCTGTGTTTTTTTCTACGGCTTTTGCCGTTTGTAAGGAACCTGCTAAAACTTTGCTGTTCGTGATTTCAATGAAATCGGGGGGCAGCCCCTTTTAGTCTAAAAAAAATGCACTACAAAGATCCGCTAAGAGCACTGAATCCTGGAGATATAATGCACATTCCTCTGAATCGATCCACGACGACGGGAGCACCGCGGCCACCAGAAGCAGGCGCACATCCTCCACAACGACGACGGGAGGGCCGGAGTGGGCTGGGATGGAGGGGGGATGGGAGGGAGAGGGGCTGACCTGGATCAACGACGACGACGACGACGACGGAGTGGGCGACGACCTGCTCTGCTCCTCTCGACACTGGCGACGGCGTGTGGGTTCGTGTGGGTGCGGGTGCGGGTGAGATCTGGTCACTTAGAATACTAAAGCATTGAGCTAAGCACATTGGCACCGGTTTCTAATACAAACCGGTTCGAAAAGGATCTGTCCACTGGGCCCCACACCCTGCCGCAAATGGCCTCATGGCCTTTAGGACCGGTTTGTGGTACCAACCGGTTCGAAAAGGATCTGTCCACTGGGCCCCACACCCTGCCGCAAATGGCCTCATGGCCTTTAGGACCGGTTTGTCGTACCAGCCGGTTCTAAAGGATCTGTCCCCTGGGCCCCCTACCTACCCGCAACAAATGGCCGCCGGCCTTTAGGACCGGTTTGTGATACAAACCGGTCCTAAAGGCCTGCGGCACCGCAGGCGCGTTTCGTAGATAATGCGCCTGCGCTAAATTTCGTAGGATTTTGGTTTGCGCGGTCCCACATGGAATTACCCCAGGCGCATGTCCTGTCAAAAGCGCCTGTGATAAAGATTACCCCAGGCGCATTTTCTCGATGATGCGCCTGTGCTAAGATTTTCTAAATTACACTGCCCCGCGCCTGGGACACATCGAGCAATACGAATGCTATAATATGTGGCTCCCCCACGTTGGTTTTCACTTAAAAAATACATACATATGAAAGTTAACATGTGCAAAAAAAAATTAATGTCGCATCGAGCGTAAATAGATTGGTTTAGCGAGATACCGCAAGTGTTTCTCTCTAAAAACACATTGTACATATAGCTATTAGCATGATATATCGCGAGTATTTCCCTCTCTCAACCTTTCGTCACAATATTAGTCTTGCCTTTCTTGGTCGATGTTGAATACGTGACCGCCATATTGTGACTTCTTCTTGTGAATGGAAGACCTGCCCTAGGTAGTGTGGTCCTGCTTCTTCTTGTGGTGCATGGTGCATCGTCTTCACCGGGTTCTTCCATCATCGGGTCTCCGACTAAGCCGTCGAAGTCCTTCTCATCGGCGACTCCATCCATTCCGACGAGGGCCCTTTTTCCTCTCCTTACGACAACACGACTAGGCTTTGCCGGGTCGGTTATGAAGAAGCATTGCTCCACGTGCTTAGCCAATACCCAGGGCTCATTTTGCGCGGTGGGGTTCTTGGACTTGGGTTTGTTGGCTTCAGACATCGACATAGTGGTGAAATATTCGTCTTCTTTCGTGACGTTTGTAGCCCATCTGACATGGAACATCGGCAGCTTTACCCCAACGTAGTCAAGCTCCCAGATTTCCTCGATCTTTCCGTAGTATCTTCTAACATCTTCGCCCGTGTAAGATTCCATCGTTATAGACGAGTTTTGATAGTCGCTACTTTTGTCTCTTTCCTCCGTGTAGAATGTGTACCCATTGATGTCGTATGCTTGATAAGTCATCAGATTGGGCGCGGGGCCATATGACAAGGCCAATACAATTTTATCTTTCTCACATGTCATTGGCGGGGGATCGGCATCAATCTGCTTCTTGAACCATGTCACGAAAGAGGAGTTGTGTGCTCTAAATATCTCATCTTCCGTCATCGGCCTGCGAGCACTATTTTTTATCGCGGTTTTGTGCTCTTCTATCCAAGGGTCGACATCGTCGATGTGTTGTAACACTACTAGGTGGGCCCTTTCAAAGTCGGCTCTCCGACCACAGGAGTCCGCGTCCATTACCCTTTTGCCAGTGTTGTGGCCTACCCCCATGAACCTGTCAAGGTGCTTGTTCGCGGGCAAACCAACAGCTGGCTTCTCATCGCCTAGGAAATTCTTGCAGAAAGAGATGCATTCTTCGGTGAGAAATCCCTGTACAATGCTTCCATCCGGTGTGCCCTATTACGAACGAATGATTTGATGATCCCGTTCATTCTTTCTAACGCCATCATGTTGTGCAAGAATGCCGGCCCAAGATTGGTGATATCGTCCACGATATGGACCAAGAGATGTACCATAATATCAAAGAAGGCAGGTGGGAAATACATCTCAAGCTCGCATAGGATGGTGACGATCTCTTCCTGCAGCCTTCCGAGTTTCTTCACGCTTATCGACTTCCGAGTGATGACATCGAAAAAGTTACAAAGGCCAGTGAGCGTTTGACGGACGTGCGGTTCCATTATCCCTCTGATTGCAACCGGAAGTATCTGCGTCATCATCACGTGACAGTCATGAGACTTCATCCCGCTGAAGATTTTTTTCTCCGCGTCTAGGTATCTACTTATCAGCCCCGCGTAACCTAAGGGAAATTTCACTCCGAGGAGGCATGTGAATATTTGCGCGAGCTCGTCGGGGCTTAGAGTGAAGCAAGAGGGTTTCAGGCGGTGAGTTTGGTGTTTCTTAGCCGTTTTCCGCTTGCGGTCGTCCATCTCCTCCACCCCATCCTCGTCCTCCTCCGTCTGTTCACGCGTAGAAGGCGGTAAGTGAAGCTCGCTCCTGATATTCAGGGCCATCAGGTCGTATCTTGATTTTGGCCCGTCTTTGGTCCTATCTGGCATGTTGAACAGGGTGCCAAGCAAGCTCTCACACACATTCTTCGTGATATGCATGACATCAAGGCAGTGAGGCACTCCGAGGATTGGCCAGTACCGCAAGTCCCAAAACACGGACCTCCTTTTCCATACCCCCAAGAGCGGTCCTTCTGTCGGAGGACACTTTTTCTCTCCTCGCTTCCGCTTTTGTACCTTTCCCGACGGAGGACAGTTTTCCAATTCTTCAATAGAGTATCGATCTCTTCTCCTCTTCTCTTGCGTGGAGGTAGATCGAGCTCATCTTTACCGTTGAACAGGTCTCCGCGCTTTCTCCACGGGTCGTTCAGTGGTAGCCACATTCGATGCCTCATGTATACGGTTTTAGAAGATCCGGGATCCTTGTGTAGCTGTAGAAACGGGGTAAATTCCATGCACCTGACACAAGCCTTGTGTCCATGGCACACCTGACACGCAATATATCCGTATCCGAGATAGTCCTGCACCGTCGTGATCAGTGCGGCTCTCATACGAAAAGTTTCTTCTTGAAGGCGTCCCATGTTTCCACCCCTTCCTCCCACAACGTGTCTAGCTCCTCCTTCAATAACTCGAGATACATGTTGATATCGCTCCCTGGCTGGGTCGGCCCTTGAATCAGCATACTCATGTGTATGTACTTCCTCTTCAGACACAACCACGGGGGGAGGTTGTACATCCATACAAACACGGGCCAGGTGCTATGTTTGCTGCTCTGATTGCCAAACGGATTGAGACCGTCGGTGCTCGCACCAAGCCTGATGTTCCTTGGGTCGTTCCCGAATTCCTCATCGAATGCGTCTAACGCTTTCCACTGACGTGCATCCGAAGGGTGTGTTAGCACTGGTTTTTCAACACGTTCTGGATCGCTCAGCATCGCCTTCTTTCTGTCCTCGTGCCAGCGCATGAGCTTTGCTTCCTTGGGGTCCACGAAGTACCGCTGCAGACGGGGAATGAGTGGAAAGTACCACACAACTTTCCTAGGAGCTTTCTTCGTCCCCCTCTTGTAACGATCAACACCGCACACCGGACATTTGATCTGGTCCGCGTGCTCGTTACGGTAAATTATGCAGTCATGGACGCAAGCGTGGTATTTTGTGTGCGGTAAATCGAGGGGGCACACGATTTTCTTGGCCTCCTGTAGACTACTAGCACATGTGTTCCCTTCAGGTAAGTGCGTCTTCAGGTATCGCAGAAGATCGTCCATGCTTGTGTCGGTCCATCCGTGTTTTGCCTTCATCTCAAGAAGATCCAGAGCTACTCTCAAGCGTGACTCCTCCGCCCCGACTTGCGTCATACAACGGAGTTGCAGAGTCTATCTCTAGTTGCGTGATCTTAGATTTACGTCTGGCGTCGGTCGACGTGTTCTTGAGAAGAAGATCTTGAACATGAGGGTCCCGCACGACTGAAGTTAGCGGAGTGTTCATGTCCTCGTCTCCATGTTGCTGATCACCATGACTCCCTTCTTCTTCATTATAGTCGTCTTCGTGGATAGCCGCCTCTTCGTCCTCTCCATTGCCATGTTCAGACTCCTCCTGATCATCTTCACATGTCGCCGCCCAATTGGTCTCGACGTTATCATCGTCTTCATCGTCATCCATCCACTTAGTGTGGCCCTCCATGAAACTATACCTGAGCAGGTGCTTCTCCACATTACCAGAATCTGGTTTGAACAAAGACCCTAGCTTGCATTTCCAACACGGACACTCTATCTCGGTGCGGTTGTTTCGATGCATCTCGGCCGTCGCGCGTCGCACGTACCTATGCACCACGCTTGTCCTCATCGCAATGACCATTGCTACAAAATGCAAGAGAGAGAGGTTTCATTAACTAGATCCGGTTTTCACGGAAAAATTCGGCATGACCTTCCTACAAAAGGTGTAACGCGGAGCGCCAGAAATTTGCCGAAAAGGAAATGAATCAACATTTCGGCAAAACATTGGCAACTCATCCTCATGGCAACACAATAAAATGAAAAAGAGAACGGATTCTCATCCACCGACCAATCCCACGCACCTATTAAGATGACACACAATGCAAAATATATAGACGCGATGACGACGTCGAAGATCACCGAAGAGACGACCGATAAGAGAGTGATAGATCTAGAAGTAGCTAGTGGTGCATTTGTGGTGAGATCTAGTGTCCGGTTAGTAGATCTAGTGGAGAGATTTGGAAGAGGGAAAGTGGGGTAGCATACTAGCTAAATATAACAAACATGATTGGTTAAATTAGCTAAAAATGGTGGAGGGGTGTGGGGATTGAGCTAGGAGCACTAATGGCTCGAGTTTGGACTAGTGAGTGAGTGAGTGGGGTGGATAGGGGTGGTGGTGGGTGGCTGGCCGCACTTATATTGGGGACAAATATTACCCCAGGCGAATATGGTATTAGATGCGCCTGCGCTAAGTGGTGCTACCCCAGGCTATTCTTTATCCCAGGCGAACAACGAACCTGTGCGCCTGCGCTAAAGGGAGCTACCCCAGTCCACTTTTTACCCCAGGCGCTTCGTTGCTTACTCGCCTGTGGTATCTGTTATACCACAGGCGAACTGGGAATCTATTCGCCTGCGGTAAAGGAAGCGTGCCAGGGTCGGCCGTGGTTGGCCCTGCCACACTTTACCCCAGGCGCTTCCGGTTTCTGTTCGCCTGGGGTAACAGTCCTACCCCAGGCGCACCTGCTGGCGCTTCGCCTGCGCTAATTAACCCAGGCGCACAGGCTTTCTTGTTCGCCTGTGGTAGGATATACTGCTATAAGCAAATCTCTAGTAGTGCATGTATGTGATAGTAGTATCATATCAATCTTATTAACATGTTGGTCGATGCCACATTTCTTTATTGTTTGAATTTCAAATAAATCTTTTAATAAACAAAAGTAATGATGTAATTAATAATTTTGAATAAAACTAATTCATTTTTAAATCTTAAAAAATACAAATAATATATCAAAAAATTAAGAACAATAATACTAATTCATTTTAAAATCTTAAAAATACAAATAATATATCAAAAAATTAAGAAAAATAATACTAATTCATTTTAAAATCTTAAAAATAGAAATAATATATCAAAAAATTAAGAACAATAATACTAATTCATTTTAAAATCTTAAAAATACAAATAATATATCAAAAAATTAAGAAAAATAATACTAATTCATTTTAAAATCTTAAAAATATAAATAATATATCAAAAAATTAAGAAAAATAATACTAATTCATTTTAATACTGGATGAGTTTGGTATTGACTAGACATATGTTTTCCTGGCTTAGATTAATTTTTGGTGAACAGATATATAGAAACTGTAGTTTTTCTGTTTTGTTTTCTTGATGTGTTTTTGTTTGTTTTCTTGATGTGTTTTTGTTTTTGCTTATTTTGAAACGTGTGTTTGACATAATATAGAAATACTATAGCTAGGAATTAATATAGAAATAATATCCATTACACTTTGCAACACTTTGCAAATTTTTCCAAGTCATTTAAAACTAGAAAACAAAAATAGTTTTATGAACAACAAAAGACAAGTGATAATTAAATCACAAGTAAAATACGAGTAGAGACATCACAATCATGAATAGAACACAATCATATCACATTCATAACATAGAGTCTTACGATCACACATAACACAAACATAAGTCTCACAATACTAAGATATCCATTACATACTAAGATACCCATTACATGCATATATATCGAACACATACATCTATGGCTCCGTCGAGTAGATGCGGAACAACTCGTAGGAGACGTATGCATCTATGGCTGCATACTTGACGTTCGTCAAGTCCAGTGGGGTCTTCTCCCAATACCAGTGATTCCTCGAGGGGAAACCAGACTTCATGGTTTCGTATCCCTCGTGGATGAAGGCAGTTGCCATGCGAGCCATCCCGGTCTTTGTCCCGTTCAAATGGATAAGATCCTGAAGATCAATGTAGTGATCTTCAGGTATCACAATACCCAAGCGCATCAACTTCGGACGGTCTTGAGTGATGTCAACGCTGCAAAAGTCATACCCCTTGTTGACAAGAAAATCAACAAGTGCCGGAGAATGCTTTGAACTACTGCAACAACAAAAATTTGATACGTGTTAGATATGTTGCAACACATGTATTCTTCAGATGCAACAAACAAATCGAAGATGCAAGATTGTACGTGTGCGTTACCTTGACCATTGGAAGACCAAAACGGCCTCCTTGAACGCAATCTGGATGACGGCAACATCCCGTTGATCCGCCGTATACTCCAGATCAAGCCCGAAGAACCGGTGTTCATCGGGAGAGGAGAAATAGAGATTGGTCAAATGCCCAAGAGCACCGGGGAGCCTCTCGCAACTGTTGGTGTAGCACACGTCGAGACGCTTGCCACATGGTGTGGGACCACGGAATCTCTCCCAAACTTCAGACATGGTGTGCTTGGTGGAGGAAGATCGAAGAGAGGGAAGAGAAGAGTCGAAGAGAGGAAGAAACAGAGACTCGGACGCGCACTGTAGCAATGGCGCCCTTCTGCCTCGCTCGCGAAATAAAAACCGCCGCGCGGGAGGCGAGCAGTTTGATCTTTAGTCCCGGGTGGCCACGCCAACCGGGACTAAAGGACCATTAGTCCCGGGCGGCCAGGCCAACCGGAATTAATGCCCTCCACGCGCCTCAACGCGCTTCCCAACCCGCGACGCATGATCTTCTGTCGCGGGTCTCCTCCCGACCCGGGACTAAAGACTCATTAGTCACGGTGCGCAACGTTTGGGGACTGATGGGGGCGTGTGGAAGGCCCTTTTTCTACCAGTGTACCTAACAATACCGAAATTGTGGCACCTGACGGTACCAGAGTGATGGTACGTCACAGTACCAAAATTATGTTGGACGGGTACCAAAAATTACGGTGTGTAATACTGCAATATTTTTCCCAACCGGGATGGGCAACCAGGACAAATGCCTCACCCCATTTGTCCTGGTTGTATAAGGACCAAGATGAATGGTGTAGTCCACGTGGCCGGGAACGCAGGTAGGTGGCCAAGACCATTGTCCTGGCTCGTAACACGAACCGGGATGAATGCCTCCTCTACCGCAGGCCGCGGAAGAGTTTTTTTTCTATTTATTGTTTTCGTTTTTTATTTTATATTTTGCGATCAATTCGATTGTACGATCCCTCCGTCATCATATACTGATAAAGGATGTATGGATTCCGGAGAAGAGAAGAGCCTTGGTGGCCCCTCTCAAGACCTCCCGGATCCCACGAGTGAATACGTACTATATATATAGCAAAATAAGAAACACTTATATAAGAAAATGAAAGTATTTCGAGCATATTACATGCCCGCTGACTGAATTACAAAATCAAGTTCATCCAAGCACGCTGTAAGGGCGATAGTATTCTCCTTTTTCATTTAGGACCTCTACATCTAAGAATCCCGCAATTTCCTCTTGAATTGCTCGTACGCGGTCCCTTGGTAGAAGACCGTCCCGCAGCCGTTCGATCTAATATAAAGAATAGTGGTTAATATATTAATGAAACTAAGTAAAGACAACAGATGGTAATAGGATAAAATTGATGCTTGACGTACGTAAAGTTTGTTTAAATCTCCGCCCTTGTCACAAGTCGTGTGACGAATGAACTCGCAGTCGTAGTATCTACATAAGTTATTCCCGTCTCCCTGTTGCAGGCACGTTACGAGAACATGGTTTCAATCAAAATAATAATCGAGCATTATAATGATATCGTAACTAGAATCAAGGCGATGCACAGATCTAGCTACTAGTACTTACTTGCACAATTTCAAATGTAAGCTTCTCTTTCCATTCACCCCTAGTCTTATTTGTGAACCGTGTCCAAGCGCTGCCTGGCAAAAAAAGAATAAAAGGAGTTATTAATTACTTGATATCAAAAAATGAACGAAAGTTATCGATACAGTGCCATAAAGATTGAAATTACCGCTGGATCATTTCTGCATGTCCGCCCCGACCTCAAGGGGTTTACGTTTTTAGTCCATTACCAGTACTTTTCCATTCTCAGCTTGAAATATTAGCAAAATAAAGTGGAAGTTGCGCACGCACAACTCATCAATTATACAGTTAACATCGAGTAAGGAATACAAAATGTGTACAAGACAGTAACACTCACCCGAAGTTGTAAGGAAATAGTATTTCCCTTTTGTGTTCTTGAAACTTTAGTGCCTTCACAATTTTATCTTCTGTATCCTTGGGTGCTATCTCAAGAGTTTTTTTATTAACAAAATATGGGTCAATGAACCCAATGTCATAGATTTTTCCTCTTTTGCATTCGAGAATCTTCATTCTGCAATTATAATATATTGAGTATTATATGAATGCAATGAACGAAGTGAGCTGGCTAGAGACTTAATTACATAAATAAATACTTACAGACAATAGACACTAAGGATACATTTGTCGAGGGCCTTTTGCTGGAATAACTGAAACAATTCATCAAATTGAATAAGAACCACTGCATCTCCATGCCCGTAATGCTCGTATCTAACTCCCAAAACTATCCGGTCCATAGATTCCCGAGAGGCTGTCATGTACCAATTATGCACTCTTCGTATTTTTGTTGGTAGATTCTTTTCCTCCCCGGTTCTGACAAGAGGATTCCTGTCCCAGTATATGTATTTCGAGTAAGAAGAGGGGAAGTAGTCTATGGTTTGGATATACTGAGAAATGGGCATACCCGCAGCAGCGGCCCCCTGTCCGTACATTTCAATAAATTCTGGATCAATTTGCGCATCCGCACCAGTGCTCGGCCACACCTCGGTATTGGAAAACACTTTTGAGCGGGGAGATGGATTGTTTTTCCTATTGTTTGAGCTGGGCAACTGATTTCCCGCTTGCGCTACTACTCTTCGACCACATCTTTTCCTGGTGTGACTTCAGAATAGAGCGGTCATAGTCTGATGACAGCCTCGGCTCGGGTTGATGAAGGGTCTTCACCATTTTCTACGCTCGTTCTACGTATTCATCAGTGTTGGGGAAATCTGGCATTTTCTGCACCTCCGGCTTAGATTTCCACGCCACCAATTCGTCCGTTGCGATCTCCCGGGTTTCCTCTGGAGTATAGTCGTAAGGTGACCTGGGCAGCTCCTTTGGTACCATTGGGAGGGGCGACAGTCGACATTTCGGTAATTTGTTACGATTCCCATAGGCACGGTGGTACTGCTCCGCTTTTGGCAGCCCTGAGACTTAGCGGGCTGAGACGGCCGCCGTGGTGGCATAGACGACTGCGGTGGAGACGGCATGCATGGCGGAGACGACAAAGGCGACTGTTGCCTTGGAGACTGGTGAGGACTCGATGGCCTTGGCGTCTGATTTGGAAGCACGATGTGTTCCTTTACCCATAGAACAGTCAACTTCTTGGCTTCTCCGAGTTCAGTCACCGCCCCGTCTTTCCCTTCAGGGAATTCAAGCTTCACCCGCTCGGATCTGTTCACAACTTCGTCCACCCCGACAACAGTGTAGCCCCATGGAACCGGAAGACTATGCTGAGTTGGTTCAGTGTCAATTGGTAAGGCATCGCCGACTGCTGCCTTAATCGTTATGTTGATGACGACTTTCGCATGCAGATCACAAGGTGTCACTTCCGTGATATCATCCATCGGGTTCATCATGGGCGGTGCATCATCACCCTAGAGCTGCATGGAAGCAACGCTGCTTTTTCCGATTAGATTGTGCGGCGCTGGTAGCATCGAATGCAACTTCTACCACTTGTGGTAGGCCGGTAGTACCTTGCTGCTGGCTAAGTCTGTCAATTTGCTCCTTCTGCCGCAGTGCTATCTTCTGTGTCCGGTTTATTTGTGCTTCAAGTTTACTGCTCCAGTCTGCCTGACTCGCTACTTAAGCTGCCTCCAAGTCCTTTCTCCTCTAACGACTTCTATCAGGATATTTCTTACTCTACTCGGCAAACCCATATTTCCACGGAACGCCGCCTGGTGTAGTTCGTGTACATCCTACGTGTTCCTCATTCTTAAGGACATGTGTGAGCTCGTCGTTCTCTCTATCTGGCTCAAACCTCCCCTCTTTAACATACTTTATTGTGTTTCTAAGATCTTCGATGGGTAGACGATTTTCTTCATGTCTTCTATTATAGATGCAGTTCCCTTCTTCGTACAACGTGCCCCCATGCCCGTAAAACCAAGACCATGCTCGCTCGGCCCACATCGCTTACGTGCATCCATCTGCATCGTATAATTAAATTTATCAAAAAACCACCGTACATCGACAGATAAAATATTTTTGTATCAATTACAGCTGAAAAGAATAAGGTTGCCAACCTCGGTCGAGGATATCATTTTGTGTGAACTTAAGTGTGGCTCGGGTATTTCGTCGAACACCTCGTGTGCGTAGCGAAGGAAAACAAAAACTAGCACCCACCTCTCACACCTCCTAACAGAAAAAAAACAGAGGAGGGAAGTGGCTGGGAGGCTGGTTTATATAGGGAAGGAGGGGCATTCATCCCGGTTCGTGGATTGAACCAGGACCAATGCGCATGCGCTGGCCATGTGGCGTGTGGCAGGGCATTGGTCTCGGTTCAAGCCACGAACCTAGACGAATGCCCCCTTTTGAACCAGGACAAATACTCTACACGGCCCTGGCCGCTCGAACCAGGACGAATGGCTTTGGCCTCTCTGGACGAAAGGCCCAGTTTCTACTAGTGATGGAAAATTTCCACTGTCCAGGGCGAAGCCACGGGACTAGCATTAGCATTGGGTTCACCTCACCATAATGGTGTGATCTTCTAAATGTGAGCTGAACAAAACGGTGATGTATCAAAGGATTTGCCAAAAGTTATCAGTTTCAAGTGACCCCAAGACATAAAGAGTACCTCAACCCTAGATGAAACGAAGAAACTAGCCGGTGCATTTAGGGCTGGAATTCGAGCCGAGCCGAGCCGACTCGGCTCGGCTCGCTCAAACTCGGTCAACTGACGAGTCGAGCTCGGCTCGACTCGTTCAACAAACGAGTTCAAAATCAAAACTCGGCTCGTCTCGGTGAACTCGCGAGTACCTCGCGAGCTACTCGTTTAACTTATCTAATTTTATAAAACTATAAAATGTCAACATTATATAATGTATATATAATTATTTTTGATTATTTGGGTCATGTATAATAAAATCATCACAATAATCAGTGAAAATATGTCACCATCCAACAGTTTGTAGTAAAAAAAAACTACAACGATCAGTAAAATAATATTCAAATAAACAAGAATATCATTAAAAACTATTTTGACCGAGTTAAACGAGCTAAACGAGTACTCGGTAAACTCGGCTCATTTAGCTTGAACTCGTTTACCGTCGAAAACGAAAACTCGACTCGGCTCGTTGGACAACAAGTTCGAGCCGAGCCGAGTCGAGTTGCGAGCTACTCGTTTAACTCGTGAGTTCCGAGTTTTAATTCCAGCCCTAGGTGCATTCAAAATATCCGATAACTATGTCGAAACAATGTAGTGCCTGAAACGGAGAACCTGAGCGGGTGCATTCAAAATATATGATAACTGTGTCCGAACAAATGGTAGCTGAACTAGAGAACTTAGCCGGTGCGTTCAAAATATCTGATAACTATGTCGAAACAATGTAGTACCTGAAACGGAGAATCTGAGCGGGTGCATTCAAAATATATTATAACTGTGTCCAAACAAATGGTAGCTGAACTGGAGAACTTAGCCGGTGCGTTCAAAATATCCGATAACTATGTCATAATAATGTGGTAGCTAAATTGGAGAACCTGGGCGGTTCCATTCAAAATATGTGATAAATGTGTATGGATAATATTGTAGCTGAACCGGAGAACCTGACTAGTGCATTCAAAATATTCGATAATTCTGTCCGAACAATGTGGTACTTGAATCGAACAACTTGACTAATGGATTTTAAATATCTGATAATTGTGTCCAAAGAATGAGGTAACTAAACTTCTCCGGTGGGTGTGATTGAAGTATATGATAACTCTATATGAGCAATGAGATAGCTAATACGGAGAACCTTTTTAATGGGCTTTTATTATTGAGCATTATACCCGGCCTCTGCATAGCAATGATGCACACAGCCGCGAACCAAAGAATATGAAGAAAAATAAAAAGTAGCAACCGACTGAAAACACTCATAAAGACTTAACAAGTCGTCCCCCAAGGAGGACCAATTCGGAGATCAAGCGACAATCCATGGGGGTTAAAAATATCCCTCACTAGCTTTTCCTGCCTTGCACAAGCCTCTCTAAAAAGGCCTCGATAACCTCCCTGTTATAATATGGACTACGAACAAAGAATACCTGTGCATCGGAAAAAAACCTGCAAACGAGAGAAATTTTTATCATTAAAATCTTATCATTCCTACTTAGCCAAAACGATCATATAACGTCTAGATCCCTACCCTATAAATAGTTTTAAACCTTTTATCAATCTCATTTAACCAATTGCCAAAAATATGAGCAATGGGTGTGGGTGGATACAGGTTGGAAGCCATTCAGATAGCTGACCAAATAGAACACGCGAATTTGCACTCGAAGAAAAAGAGTCTAATTGTCTCGTCCTAGCACTAGTAGAAAACAAGCCTCTAGTCTCGGGCCGTAACAGGCTATAGTCCGAGATTTCTATCCATGACTGCTCAATCGGGACTAGAGCCCCCCCCCCCTTTTGTCCCGGTCGGCCATGAACCGGAACTAGAGGCTCTCCACGTGGCCGCGCCGGCTGGAGGACTTGTAGTCTCGGGTGGGAATACGAAACGGGACTAAATAAATTTTTTATTATTTTTTTTCTATTTTCGGATTTTCCTTTTCATTTAGTTTCTATTATTTCTATCTCTAATCATCTCCCTTAGTCTCAATTGTTTTTAAATATAATTAATCTTTTTTCATTCTAAACTTACACTTCCCAATAGGTCACCCATCCTCAAACTACTCCATTCTCAGCACGCTTAAATTCTGAGTTCCTTCTCTCTTAGCTTCCAAGAAACAAATCTTGTTTTACTAACAATAGTATGATTTAAATCATGTTAACCTTTAAACTATGATGTCCCATGTTTTTTTTTCTGAATCCGAAAAAATATTTAGTTAAACAAAAATAAATAAGTAATAATAATCTTGAATTCAAATAATCATGAAATTTGAATAATATTTGTTTTGCTTTTTTCCATTTAATATTGAATAATCCGTATCTAGTAATCCGTAAATCAAAAAGTGGCAAATAATATTGTCTAAATAGTTTAGAAAAATGAGAGAAGTTCAAATATATATGACCGACTTCCATATCATATTTTCCATCATGTATATATACGACTATTAATTACTTAGTTAGTAATGAGTCTAAATTAGTTAGTTATTTCAACATATCTCTTCAGATAGATATTTTTCTCTTATTGCACATTACATAAATCACGACTTTCCATTTTGCTAATCAAAATACGTAGATTCAAATGCGAAAATGAATATTTTTCATATTTTAGAAGTGTTCTTTATTTTCTTTAAATTTCGGAAACAAGAAGAAGCGGAAGAGCTCGTGTGTCAAATTGAATTTTTGAAAATCACATACACATCACAATTGCTTCATAAAGCTTGCTCACATCAAATTTAATTGAACACGGACATAATTAATAGATATAACAGTACTACATAAAGTCTTCTAGGCAATATATAGAGAAAAAAACATCGCGTCACGAGAGGCTCCCAAGCAGGACATAATATAGAGAGACACTACCCATCTACTCGAGCTTGTAGTCCTCCGAAGAACCCCAAACAGTAGGACACCGGGGCACTAGGTGACGTTGCCCATAACTTAAGATACTAATAATATAGTACAACTCGAAGGAAATGTCACCATGTATGGATGCATAATAAATGTTGATACTGTCAAGTGGGTACTTCTCTCCGAAATCGTGTTGCTGGGGAATTTTTTTATTCATATCACCGTATGCATCATCGATCAAGGCGGCTGCCATATCAGCCATCGAAGTCTTGGATACTTAAGCTAGAATAGGTCCTAGATATCAATATGGCAGTGATATGGTATCTCAATACCCCAGGTGCACATCATTTTCAACTTGTCATTCGTTCTATCCATGCTAGCAAGACGTATATCGTTGTTGACAAGGAAATCCAGGAGTTGTGGACAATGTTTGTGACTACTACAACAAAACTGGAACAATGTTATATATTGCTGCAACAATTATATTGTTTCAATGCAACAACAAATGGAACAAATGGTAAATACCGATGCAACAAGTTTATTCTTTCAATGCAACAACAAATAGAACAAAATGGGATTCAAAATGGATACATATAGGATTCAAATGGACCGGATACATCTTGCTATATGAATCAAAAAAAGCTCGCTCTTTCCAATAGGATTCAAATGTCCACATGTTTCTATTCTATGCAATTTTTTCTATCCTATATATGATTCAAAGTAACCTCTCTTTCCAATTGGATTGAAAATGGCCACACATGTTGCTATCCTATGCCATTTTTCCTATCCTATATATGAATCAAAACAACCTCTCTTTCCAATTGGATTCAAATGGCCACACATGTTGCTATCCTATGCAATTTTCCTATCCTATATATAGATTCAAAAGAAGAGAGGATAAGGGGAAAGAAGAGAGGAGAGAAAGAGGAGAAGTTTGTGTACGTTTACCTTGCCCATTGGAAGACAAGGACACGCCTCTTGTGAGCAATTTGGATGGCGAACACCTCTCGTTGATTGGCCGTGTACTCGATATCAAGGACAAGAAAGTTGCCACCATCCTCGCGAAGCCATCGCTTCAAATCGCTATGAAAACCCGGGACCCGGCCGCTCTCGTTCGTGTAGACAACATCGAGAGTTCTACCATGGTTGGCCACTTTAAAAAACTAAGTATCATATGAACCATGGTGAGGAATTATGAAGAAGAGAGGATAGAAAAGAGGAGGAAGAACAGAGCCACGGTTACTGTAGCAATGAGGGCTCAACTCCCTGTTTTTTATGTCCGCCGATTGGAACGACTGCAAAAGTGTGCGGGAGGGAAACCGTTTAAGAATTTAGTCCCGGGCTGTATTACGACCCGGGACTAAAAGGTCTCGGGCCAGGCAAACGATTGCCAGAACTTTTAGTCCTGGGCCATATTACGACCCAGAAATATAAGGGTTCAAGGCGAGGCGAACCATTGCCCTGCCATCCTCTAGTCCCGGTTCGATTGGTAACAGGGGACTAAAGGAAAAAACCTATCAGGGTTTTTTCTAGTAGTGTAAGGACAAGAGACGCACTTCATACTCCCATGCCAATTACGCTTAGCAAGATCATATTTAGTTAATATGACTCCATTGCGAAGGTACCATGCGAATATTTTCAGCTTCAATGGTACCTTCATTTGCCATATTTTTTTTGTTATTGTTGACTGGAACATTGATACGTCATAAACGTATCCTGGATTTCTGATGTTCCATGTTGTTTTCATGTTGTTTCCTACATGTTTTCTATACACTTTATGTCATTTTTATTGATTTTCCGGACTAACCTGTTGACAAGATGCCATAGAACCAGTTCCCTGTTTCTGCTGTTTTTAGTTTCAGAAAAGTTGTTCTCGAAATATTCTCGAAATTGGAAAATTCGAGGTCCGGAGGTCCTAGAATCCCCGAAGGTTCCACGGAGTCCCAAAGAGGCCCGGAGGGGGCCACAGGGGGGCACACCATAGGGCGGCGCGCCCCTCCTGGCCATGCCATGGGGTGGTGTGGGCCCCTAGGCCTCCATCGCCTTTTCCCTTTCGCCTATTTGTACCCCCGGCATATTAACTCTAGAGATATACCACTTTTTCCCGAGAAACACCCAAGGCCGTTGTCATCGTCAGCCCGAGATCGGGAGGTTTCTGGAGCTCTCCCTCGCACCCTGCCGGGAGGGAAATTCATCACCGGAGGGGTCTACACCGCCATGCCCTCCTCCGAAGTCATGCCTGAGTAGTACATCCCTGGACTACGCGTCCATAGCAGTAGCTACATGGTTGTTCTCTCCACTTTGTACCTCATATTTAGATCTCGTGAGCTACCTCACATGATCGCGATCATCTTTATGTAATGCTACATGTTGTGTTTGCTGGGATCGGATGAATGTTGAATGCTATGTCTTCTGATTATCAATCTATCATATCTTCATGCTTATGTTATTTATGATCTTGCTGCTATCAGTTATTAGTAGATTCTCAGGGTAGGTAGATGCTAGTAACTGCAAGAGGGAGTACTTATGCTTGATAGTGGGTTCATGCCTCCTTTGCATATGTGCTTGAGTAACAGAAACGTGGCGGATGGAGGATGTGTTTTTCCATTAGGGAGAAAACAACGGTGTTTACCTAGTTTACATTGGTTACATTACACACTTTTCTTACTGCGATAATCTGTTGCATTCAGAGGGTGGATTATTAGACATAGATGCAGTTGGATGACGGTCTATGTATTTTGTTGTAATGCCCGCATGAATCACATAGTAATCTTTATGTATTGTATATGAACTACATTGCAGTATTCATTTCTGTCAATTGCCCAGCTGTAATTTGTTCACCACGCATGTTATCTATCTTATACGGAGAGACACCACTAGTGAACTGTGGACTCCGGTCCATTTCCTCATACTGATAATTCACACACTTCTTTCATACTGCTTTTATACTGCTGCTACTGCTTTCATATTGTTTTCCTACTATTTTCCACACCATATGTTTAACCTCTTTGTGTTCAGCAAAACCGGTGAGATTGACAACCTCACTACTACGTTGGGAGAAAGTGATTTGATTGTGTTGTGTAGGTTCCACGTTGCTGCAAAACCGGTAGTGCGCCGGTCACCTCGGCTGCATCAACCTTCAGAGATTGCTTGTCCTCCTACTGGTCAATTCAACCTTGGTTTCTTTTCTGAGGGAAAACTTGTTGTTGCACTCTTCACACCTTGCACTTGGGGTCTACCAACGTTAGTCATCAACAAAGTTTTCTAGCACCGTTTCCGGGGAGGAAGAGAATTTCTTCAAGGGGAGTCTCTCACTTCCAATCTCTTTACTTTGGTTTTGTTTTTCTTAGTTTATTTTATTTTTCCTTGTCTGCTTCTCTTTATCAAAAACACACAAAAAATTAGGTCTTATTCTAGTTGTAGTTTTATTCCTGTTTTTAGTTTTGTTAAAATGAGTACTCATGTTCCTGTTACCATGTCACATGAGTAAATGATCTTCACTTTCAAACAAGGGAGTGATGAGAGTTTTAAATAAGCTTGGTCTAGAGTTTTTGAGTCCTATTGCAAAATTGAACCTAAAATGACTCTAAGCCTGTTTCTTCGTAGCTTTTCCTTTGGTCTTGTTCTTTGCTATAGATATGCTTTGGATACTGTGGTAGGAGGATTTCCTTCATTGTGATGCAGAGCTAGCTTTTAGTGCTATAAAAAAATGCAACCTACAGTTTACCCAGTAGTTCTGATAAAGCCTTTGCAAGTATTTATGCTAGATTGAATACTCTTGAGTCACATATTAATTATTTAAAAGACGGTTATGGCCAGATTCGTGAACATCTTGATTATGTCCCAATAAACTCCGAAGCCTCAAATATGATTCCTTTGGTGAAGGTTGCTATGAATGGTGAAACTTTTCATACTCGTTGTGATATTATGTCTGAATTTTGTCTTATGTCTAAAAGATTTATGAATCTTTGAACCTCTGGGGACTTGCTGACGGATGAGAAGAAAATGCTCTCGTTAATAACACCACTATATTTCCCATTGGGATAGCTGAGGGAGTGTTCAGAAAACTCCTAGGAAAATGTTCTCCACTGATTATCTTGTTATTGAATGTGTAGGAGGAGGACAAATTACCCTTGGAAGATCTCTGCTGAAGCTCTTAGGAGCAACTATTTTATGGGGAAAGGTACCATGACTTTCACTTCCAAACCATGCTTGGACCATCAGTTCCCTAAAACTAAAAATAAGATTAATAAAGTTAAACATAAACCTCTTAATGATTTCGATTCTTCTTCACTTGAAAACACTTGATTCCACTTTTCTGGGCCTAGCTAAAAGGCGTTAAAGAAAATCACTTCTTGGGAGATAACCCATGGTTTTATTTTGAGCTTTGTTTTTCTCTGTTTTGTTTGAGTCAAGGGGTTGTATACTTATGTAGAAACTCCTATGTATCTTTATTTTCATGTTTTAGTTGTGCCAAGTAAAGTTTCTGACGAGAGTTACTTATGTAGAAACAGATTTATGCTGTCCATCGTAAAAAATCGCATAATTCACAGAAATATCAGAATGACCTGAAATTTCTTGTGATTATTCTTCGCCTAATTTCAAACCTTTTCATCCTTTAAGTTTTTCGATCTGAGCAACGTAATTGCCCCGAAATTTTTTGTCTTTACAGACTGTTCTGATTTTGACAGATTCTGCCATTTTTCTTGCATTTGCTCTTTTATGATGTCAACTGGATTCCTTTTCTTCACGAACCATCAGTGGCTGTAGCTAATGCTCAAAAGTATCAATAGCACTTGTGACCTTACAGAACCCAGGGATTTTTTATTGTTGCACTAACCCTCTTTGATGTGGTGTGAAGGAAGTTCTCAAGGGTCAACAGAAGAGGGTGATATATGTGATCAAGAAGAGTCCAAGGTCAGAGTTTGGGGATGCCCCAGTGGTTCATCCAAGCATATTTTTAGAATACTCAAGAATCTAAGATTGGGTATGCCGAAGGCATCCCCTTCTTCATCAAATCTATCAGGTCACTTCTAGTGAAACTTTATTTTTATTCGGTCAAATCATATGAAGTTTACTTGGAGCATATGTTTGTTTTTCTTTTGTTTTCTCTTGTTTTCTTTTGTTTTCCTTGCTGCAATAATATAGTTGGACCCTAGCATTCCTTGTTTGGAAGAGAGACACACTCTGCTCTTTTGTTTGAATACTTGTTATGCTAGTATTCTTAGTTTTTCTTCTAGCAGCTGCAAAAACTCCTGTTTAGCTCTTGTTTTCATTGTATCTCTTGTTCAGAGCTGTTAGTTTTAGTAGTGTTATGTGAGTACCCTCATGTTTTCTTGTTGTAGAATTTAGAGAGTTTTTGTGAAATCATGTTTTGTATGGTGCTTGTTGGGAAAAGAAACTGATGCTTGTAGTAGAATTTATAACGGTGCAATTAGAAGCTTGTATAGACCGTGGCTATGCTTTTTCACATCATGCCAGATGTTATTTTAATTCTAAAGCCTTGTGGTTATTTTAGTAGCATGATTAGCCTCAAATAGCTGATAGTGTTTAATGTGCCATTGAAAGAATCATGAGTTGTTGTTGTCATATTGAAGCATAAATTTGTGGTGTTCTCCTTTGTGTTTTATTTGGTTGACTTGGCGCATGCTCATACCATGTTTATGACTATGAACCAGTCACTTATAGCCTCCATGATCATTTAGTTTTTGAACTTGTGGTACCACTTATGCTTTCATTAATGATGTTTATGTCGTTATGCATAATAATGGCTCTTATGCTCTCTTGATTTGTCGCTCCCAGTCGTTTGCTAGCCTCCACCTATACTGATTATCAGCTCTACTCGTGCATCCAACTCCCAAAAAACCAATGTTTACCAAATGTGTCCACCATACCTACCTACATGTGGTATTTAACCCACTACAAAGTAAATTGGTAATGTGTTACCTTTAAAACTTTCAAAATTACTCCTGTTTTGTGCTATTTTAGCTCACGAGGATGTAAATAGAGAATCTTTATCTCACTTGTTGATTGGACTTTTCACACCCTGGACTAGTGGCTTCATCGGTTTATCCAATGATAGAAGAGCTGGCAGCGGGGTGCCCAGCCCCAAATTAATAACAACAAATTCTCTTCACTATTTTGTCCCCTGATTTATCAATCAAAGCATAATTGTCTAAACAAAAGAGAAAGATGGATGACCTTCTACCCAGATGTGTCCTTCTATGGGAGTCGCTGTTGTGAATTCTAGTTGGCTTGTGACGTACTGTATTTTCTGTTTACCATTTCGTTGACATAAGCATACACCTCTCTAAATAATATTTTCAATACCTCTTTTTAATAAAATAAAAGCTCTAGCACATGAGTTGATCCCTGCTTCCCTCTACGAAGGGTCATTCTTTTACTTTTATGTTGAGTCTCCATCTTCTAACTTTATGTACAATTGAGAGAGCATAGTTGCTATTCTGAGTTTTACGTCCATTTGTCCAAGAAACATTATTAATTGATTCATGATGTGTTATTGCTAGTTCTCTAATTATTTTTTCTAGTCTTCCTCATGAACTTTGAAGGTGTCCTAGCATTTATGTTTTGCCCCACTCTTAATGACTAGCAAAATATCACTTTGACATGTTTTCTCTATACTTGAAACAAACGTATATCTTTTGTTGCATTTTTATTCACGATCTTTTATTTGTGTTACTTCTCATGATGCAAGGTGATTACTATGCTTTATTATTAAAATTCTATTTATCATGCTTGTGTTGCAGTTCTATGATCTCATCTTACTTATGCTTTTACATTATTGATGATCAAGTTTATGTTGGTAGCATGTCACCTCAGAAATTATGTGTTTTTATCGTTTACGTACTCGAGGACGAGTAGGAATTAATCTTGGGAATGTTGATATGTCAAAAACGGATCCTCGATTTTTGATGTTCCATGTTGTTTTCATGTTGTTTCCTACATGTTTGCTATACACTTTATGTCATTTCTATCGATTTTCCGGACTAACCTATTGACAAGATGCCACAGAGCCAGTTCCATGTTTTCTACCTTTTTTAGTTTCAGAAAATTTGTTCTGGAAATATTCTCTGAATTGGAAAATTCAAAGTCCAGAGGTCCTAGAATTCCCGAAGGTTCCATGGAGTCCCAAAGAGGTCCGAAGGGGGGGGTACAGGGGGACCACACCATAGGGCGGCGCACCCCGCTGGCCGCACCATGGGGTGGCGTGGGGCCCCCGAAAGGGCAAATGCGGTAGTGGCCTGGGGCCCACACCACCCCATGGCACGGCCAGGGGGCGTGCTGCCCTATGGTGTGGCCCCCTCCGGGCCTCTTCGGCACTCCGTCGAACCTTCTGGAATTCTAGGACCTCCAGATTTTGCAATTTCCAATTCTGAGAATATTTCCAGAACAACATTTCTGAAGCTAAAAACAGCAGAAAAGAGGAACTGGCTTTGTGGCATCTTGTCAATAGGTTAGTCTGGAAAATCGATAAAAATGACATAAAGTTTATAGTAAACATGTAGGAAACAACATGAAAACAACATGGAATATCAGAAATTAAGGATACGTTTATGACATATCAACATCCCCAAGCTTAGTTCCTACTCGTCCTGGAGTAGATAAACGATAAAAACACATAATTTCTGAGGTGACATGCTACCAACATAAACTTGATCCTCAATAATGTAAAAGAATAAGTAAGCTGAGATCATAGAACTTCAACACATGCATGCTAATAGAATTTTAACAATAAAGCATAGCAATCACCTTGCATCATGAGAAGTAACACAAATAAAAGATCATGAATAACAATGCAACAGAAGATATACGTTTCTTTCAAGCATAGAGGTTACATGTCAAAGTGATATTTCGCTAGTCCTTAAGAGTGGGGCAAAACATAAATGCCATGACACCTTCAAAGTTCATGGGGAAGACTAGAACAAATAATTAGAGAACAAGCAATAACACATCATGAATTAATTAAGAATGTTTCTGGGACAAATGCACATTAGACTCAGAATGGCAACTATGCTCTCTCAACTATGCATAAAGTTAGAAGATGGAGACTCAACATAAAAGTAAAAGAAAGGATCTTCACAGAGGGAAGCAGGGATCAACTCATGTGCTAGAGATTTTTTTTTTATTCAACAGAGGTATAAAAGCTTGACACTCATCCCATCCATCTTACACAAACCATGGCTACCCGAATCTCGGGTGCCTGCCAACAATTACGTACCGTGGAGGAGTGTCTATTTTTTTTAGAGAGGTGTATGCTTATGTCAACGAATGGTAAACAGAAAATACAGTACGTCACAAGCCAACTAGAATTCACAAGAACGACTCCCATAGAAGGACACATCTGGGTAGACGGTCATCCCTCTTTCTCTTTTGTTTACACAATTATGCTTTGACTGATAAATCAGGGGGGAAAATAGTGAAGAGAACTTGTTGTTATTAATTTAGGGCTAGGCACCTCGCTGCCAGCTCTTCTATCATTGGATAAGCGGATGAAGCCACTAGTCCAGGGTGCGAAGGTCCAAGTGAGATAAAGATTCTCTATTTACATCCTCATGAGCTAAAAAAGGAGCACAAAACAGGAGTAATCACTAGTAGAGAAGTGTCATTCTATGGAACAGCATCTGTGGCGCGCCAAGAAGGTGTGCGCCATAGAAATAATATTTTGTGGCGCATGGCCAGTAGTGCGCCACAGAAATTTCTAATTTTGTGGCGCATGTCTGCCTGGTGCGCCACAGAAATTCGGCGGGGCCCACCCGAATCATTGGACTGGCTGTCAGTAGACCTATTTTTATGGCGCAGGCTCCCTGGTGTGCCACAGAATATGGTATTTCTGTGGCGCACTGCTTGGCTGCGCCACAGAAAAACCATATTCTATGGCGCATGTGTCACGATGCGCCACATAATGTGTCTTTTCTGTGGCGCACCACAGCAGTGCTGTAACATCCCAAGTATGAAAAACTCCCTTTAGAATGGTTGTTTCTTGTTTTATTATTGTTTTGCATCATGACATCATCATTGTTTTTGTTTTTGCAATTATTCTCATTTGTTTTCATCTGTTTCACTTGTTTTCCAATGTGAATTTCAAACAAAAATTCAAATTCTTGTTCATACTTGTTATGTTACATGTTTCAAACAAGAACTACAAAACAAACAAATAAATTGTTCCACTAAACTTGGAATCAAAAACTTTAAATTTGGCTTAAGTTTCATTTATTCTTTTGATACCAAAAATTGCTCAATTCATTTAATTTCCAAACAACAACATAAATTAAATTTATTGGGAAACAAAATGTTGCACATTGCTGTTTTTATAATAAGTAACTCAATACAAATTATCCCTAAAATTTTCCAACCACTAAAACCATCTCTTTTTCTCCCTATTCCTTTTCAGCAAAAAAAAAATAAACAGAAGAAAAGAATAAAGAAAAGAGAGGGGGATAGGGCAGGCCAGCCCAATTGGGCCAGCCCACCTAGCCCCTGGCCTGCTACCCCTCACGGTTTCTTCCACCTCTGTACGGCAGGCAGATGAGCCTGTACACGTCGAGTTGCAGAGAAGCAACGGCCGAGCTCGCCCACCTCCCTCCTTAAGACCTAGCTCGAGTCCCCTCTGTGCCCTAGCTCCACCACTCTCCCTCTTGCCGCCAACCTCTCTTTTCCTCCTCTCTCTGCCCCTTTTTCCTCTCTCTGTTCTGTAACTCAACCACCACCGCCACCGTGCTGATCTCCGGCGATTGCTGCCGTTTAGAGGCACCACCGTCCTGGCTAGGGCCGGGAACGGAGCCGCCAAGCCTCCCTCTACCGCGACGTATCTTCGGTTTCCCTCGGGAGCGAGGGAGTCGCCGCCGCCGCGCCGTCGCCTTCGCCGGTCGTCCCTGTCCGCACCGAGCTCGGGCACCGTCTCCTTCCGCCCTCGGTGAGCGCTCCACTCTCTCTCCCCTCTCTGCCCTCGCACGACCACCTGCACACGGCCACCACACGCAGCACCAGCACGCACGGACAGCGCCACCGCGTGCAGTTGCCGCCGGCGACCCCCCCCCTCGATCGATTGCTTCTGTCGCTGTAAGGTTCAGATTCGTCAGGCTAATATAACTGACGGAAAACACACCTTAAAAACCTTCACACACATACCCTATCAAAAGCGCTCAGCCACCGCAGTGGCTATGCCCTCGCTGCGCGCACAGGGGGTCTCGGGTTCGAATCCCTCCCCCGCGCGTTAGCAACAAACCTTTTTTTATTTTTTTTTCAGATCCAGCACAACACTCTATTTTCGCACAAGTCCTTGTAGATATTTTCTAGGTCCCTGTAATGTTTTTTAAGCCCCTGGCCACTAAATAAAATGGCATATTAATACCTACACCTCCAAAATGCATACCTAATTAATTACAACTCCAAATTCAACATTTTAAATATGTTTTCAATACCAAATTGAATTCTCTACCCAAATATAAATTTTGTTTTCTGTTTTGAGCATTTCCAATGTTTTCAAATTTCAAATTCAAACAATTCTTTTCACATTTGCTTAATTTCATAACTAATTCAAAATTAATCCAAATGTCACATATAAAATATGTTTTCCATCCCATTTTTCATGTACTTTCCAAATATAAATTTTGTTTCATGATTTGAATAATTAAAATTGCTTAAATAATTTAAACCTTGTTTAATTCATTTAAAATTGCTAAATTCATAACTTGCTCAAATTAAATTATTTTTGAACATATAAAATATGTTTTCAAACCAGAAAAACATAATATTTTCAAATATGAACTTTGTTATCTATTTTGAACAATTTAAATTGGTGAAAACAACAAATGATTGTGTAACACCTTTAAGGGACCAAAAATTCCATAACTTAATAAATAAAATTCCAAACTTGGTAAACCTTATTTCAAATTGTTTCTAAGGTTGTTTTCTTTCTGTTTTCATCATCCATGCATCATGCTAATCCACTTTCACCTGATCATTAGTTGTAGAACAATTATTTCAACCTTAATTCATGGGCTTTCCATATGCAATCCAAATTGCATATGGGTCCATTTAAGCATGTTATGTTACCATGTCAACTAGTTTATTTTGATGCATCAATTAAATGGTCATGCATCGTCCCATTATTGTGCATTATGCCATGTTATTGATTGTTGTTTCTTTGCGTTGTTTGTTTGCTTCTTCTCGAATAGACGACGACGTTGAGGAAGACGAGCTTTACGACACCCCTTTCTGAGGATTTAGCTCAGTACCAGGCTGCTGAGCTTGCAGGCAAGTATTCACTCACATGAACCATCGTGTTCCTTTCAACATTGGATACCGATACTTTCCGTTGTCTATTCTGCTAGCCCTATGAATCGTTGCTTGGGTACGAACCTATCACCTGTTATCCTTAACCCTGATATAGCCTCACCTCCACACCTATAACCCCATTGGTTGTTGCCCGTGTCTTACTAGCATGCTTAGGGTTGTTGTTGCTCGAGTCTGTTGTCAGTTACTGTTATCATATTTATTATGTTCTGGGGCTCGATGTTAAACAATCAACCTGTTAATGCTTGGGTAATAATAATATGATGATAAGGCACCGGCAGGAGGCCCGGCGTGGTTTTGAGGCCTGCTAGTGTCGACCCTAATTAGGAAAAGGGTCTTGTCTACCGATCCATGATGAGCGTGCTCACCGCATCCGGGTGGTGGTATGGAACCCCCCTCGACTTTGACCTGACCCGCAGTTTGTCCGAAGAGTCACACTTAGTTCGGGTGTTCCATTTGGCTCATACGCATGAATGGGTCGCTCCCATGGTTACTGATGATGATGATGACGCACACATATAGGGCGAGGCCCGTATTGCCGGGGTGTTGCGTCCTGCGGGAGTTTTGCACACTTGCGCTGAGTATTCGGCTGCGTGGCTGGGACCTTATAGCTCCGTGGCTCCTAGGACAGGCTGTAGAGATGGTCTGAGTCGTGTCAAGCCAACCTGAGTTTTAGTTGGTGGCTTGAGGGTGTACGGGTACTGGAGCACACCCTACAGGGATGAATCTTCTCGAAGCCGTGTTGTCCGCGGTTATGCGACGACTTGGTGAAAGTACTGGCTAACAAGTACTCAGACAACTTACACCTAACTATAAAAACTTGACTAGTAATAGGTTTATTGGCACAATAACCTGAACCATCATTAATCCAACTGTGTCATTTATCCTCGGATTGCTTCTTCGGATAAGGTGCGAGATCCAGGACTGGTTTGTTTGGAGTTAGTTGCTAGTGGTTACGATACGCTATCTTATCTCCTTTCTGTTATCCGTAAGTTATAGCATGTTTCTGTAGTTGATTAGTGCAGCCCGCTGCCGCCTCTTTTGTATCACCCTTTCTTCCGTTGAACCCAAAGCATATGTGCTTGGTGTTGACGGGTTACACTTTGGTGAACTGTGAGTCTTGCTTGCCAGTACGTTGTTGTACTGACCCCTTTGAGGCTGTGGTTTCTGCAGACTACGATTCCGAGGATCCCCTTGGTGGCTACTACGTGGAGTACGACGAGGCTGTTGACGTGTAGATAGCGGACCCGGGCAGGATCCGAGACTACGTGGATGGGCTCCATTTTCCTTTCATTGCCGGCCTCTTAGGCCTAATTGGATTTGTCTGTACTCAGACCTTTTGAATGCTTCCGCTGTGATGTAATGATGATATGTTGGGACATGTGTCCTCTGGATGATTGTATTTGCTATCTCTGCTCTAGTGAGAGCTATTTGCAACTTATTTCTATTTATTTGTGTCTTAGAGATCTGTTGTGCTATCATCTTGTTAAAAGCCGTTGACGTACCATGTGTGTATGGTATGAAGTACGTCAATGGTAGTACCCTGATTTCTATGGGATGGATTACGTAGACGATGAACAGTAGGGGTTGGTTGTCACACATACGTGTGTTGGCCTACTCGTAAGAGATGCGGGTGCCGGTAAGCCCCGTAATCCAATCATCTACTGTTCAACGGAACTGCGAGTATCCTCTAGAAGTCGGGTGCGACAAATGGTATTAGAGCCTGTCTGCCTGTAGGATCCCTTTTACTGGTCGCAGTTGAGTCTAGAAACTATTTTGTAGCTATATAGAATAAAAAATGAAACGTGAGAGTAGGAATTCTGCCATTTTATTTCTTTCCCCACCCACCCTCCCTTTTCTGGTAAGGAAGTGCAACGTTGTTTTTCCCTTCTCATCTAAACTTTCAAGTTAGGATTTCACGTATCCTGGTTTCTCTAGGATGGTTATTGTAACATCCAAGTATGAAAAATAGCCATTAGAATGTTTGCTATCTGTTATTTATGTTTTGCATCATGGCATCATGTTGATTGCATTTGTTTTGCTTTCCATTTGTTTTCCTCTGTTTTCATTTGTTTTCCAATTTTTTTCCTTTGTTTTCCTTTGTTTTCTATTTGAATTTCAAACCAAATTCAAACCTTTTGTTTCATCCTTGTGATGTTACAATTTCCAAAAGGATATTTCAAATTAAAGCAATCAATTGTTTCCATTAAAAGTTGTGATTCCAAACACTGTTGTTTTGCTTCTATCAAAAATTCATTTAATACCAAACCCTTTTCAAATTCAATTAATTTCCAAAACAACAACCCTTTTGAAAGTTATGAAAATTGCAAAAGCAAATCAATCATTTGTTTCCATTAAACTAAGGTTCAAACTAATTAAATTGTTGCTTTCAATATTTCACTTAATACCCAAAATTCATTTAAATTGCATTCCAATTCATTTAATTTTCCAAACAACAACCATTTGAATCAATGAAACAAAACACTCCAAATCAATTTGCTTCAAAATGACTTGAGAGCCCAAAAACCAATTATATGTTTCTTTTAATAATAATCTCTTAATCTCAAATTATTCCAAATCTCAATCAATTACAAATAGTATTTATATTTGAACTTTTTGTAAAATAAAGCTTGGCAAGTGGTTGCTTTTGACTTAATAAACTCACCCAATTTTTCTCACATTTTTCCTAGCCCTAAACCTTATCTATTTCTTCCATTTCCATTTTCTGCAAAAAAAAATAAAACATACCAAAAAGAATAAAAAGCAAACCAAACAGCAGGGAGAGAGAGGCAGCAGGCCCAACTCTCCCCCCAAGCCCACTTTCCCTCTCAGCCCGATACCCTTTCTTCCCCACCTCCGCACGCTGTCGTCAGCCATGGTGGACAGCGACAGGCGCTCCCACCTGCTCCACCCGATCGATCTCCCCCCTCCTATATCTTCCTCTCCTCACCCCTCAGAAAACCCTAGCTCCTTTCTCTCCTCCCTTCCCAGCCGCCGCCACTCTTCTTCTTCCCCCTCTGCTTCTCCCTTCTCTGTACTTCCCTGTACCTGAAATTTAGCCCTTTTTGGCCAGAAGTTGGGGGTGGGCGTGGGGTTGCTGTGGTCGTCCACCGGGCCGTTTCTTCGCGGGAATGGAATCGCCACATCACGATCTCCATCTTTGGTGAAGGCGCCATGGTCCGAGGAGGCTCCGGGCGGCCGCGGCGTCGAGGTTTTCCGCCGGCCAACTCCCCTGTATCGCCGCCTCCACCCCGACCTGCTCCTCCTCTGTCCGCCCAAGGTGACCGATCTCCTTCCCCTCGATCCCCTCTCCTCTACTCCCTTGGCCGCACTCCCACACGCCAAGCACACGCACCACCCGCAGCACCCCACACCACAGCGCACCACGGCGCCCATCGCAGCAGCCATCGCAGCAGCCATCGCTGCGATCTCTGTCAAAGGTATAGCAAGCAGCGATCCCTTTTCAGTTCAGAGAAAACCACACCGTTTCTGAAGGTTATACCCCCCGAGGCCCCTTCCCTGTCACCACACAGCACACTAGCCCACTGGTTCTGCTCCTTGTCCTCACAGCAGGAGGTGAGGGGATCGAATCCCCCCTCCCACAATAAAACCCACCTTTTATTTTCCCATTTGTTTTGACCCAGCACATCTCAGAAATCACAGCTAGGTCCCTGTTGATTAATTCTAGCCCCTGTAAAATATTTTCCAAGTCCCTAATGAATTAAAAATGGCAGATTTGCACCAAATCTTGTAAAATGCATAATTAATTCATCTTAACTCCAATTTTAACTTTTTAAATATGTTTTCTGTACCAAATTAAATGTTCTATCCAAATATAATTTTTTTTACTGTTCTGAATATTTTAAATTGGTGCAATATTTGAATTCTTGTTCAATTCACTTAAATATTGCAAAATTCATAACTTGAGCATAAAAATTCCAAATTCAACAAACTAAATATGTTTTCCAATCAATTTTTCATGTACTTTCCAAATATCAATTTTTTTGCTGTTTTGAATAATTTAAATTGCTGAAAACAACTGTTTCTTGTTTATTGCATTTAAAATTGCCAAAATAATAACTTGCTCATTTTAAATCCAATTTCCACAAATGAAATATGTTTTCCATGCAAAATTAAACCCTCTTTCCAAATATAAACTTTGTTTTCTGTTTTGAATAATTAAAATTGGTTAAATAATTTAAACCTTGTTTAATTCATTTAAAATTGTTAATTTGCTAACTTGCTCAAATTAAATTCTTTTGGGACATATAAAATATGTTTTCCAACCATAAAAGTATAAACTTTTCAAATATGAATTTGGTTTAATGCTTTGAAACAAATAAAAATTCAAATAAGTTCATGTTTGAATGAAATTCATTTAATTCTTGCTTAAACTTGTTTAATTCATATATAACTTATTTGAAATCCTTTTCAACAAGTGAAACATGTAATCCATCTAAATCTGATGTACTTTCCAAATATGAACTTTGTTATCTATTTTGAACAATTAAAATTGGTGAACACAACAAATGCTTGTGT
This sequence comes from Alopecurus myosuroides, assembly GCA_028641055.1. Taxonomy (NCBI): domain Eukaryota; kingdom Viridiplantae; phylum Streptophyta; class Magnoliopsida; order Poales; family Poaceae; genus Alopecurus; species Alopecurus myosuroides. The sequence goes on from CM054057.1 coordinate 738,927,025, forward strand.
GACACCTTTAAGAAACCAAAATTTCTTAACTTAATAAATGAATTTCCAAACTTGGTAAACATTATTTCACGTTGTTTCTATTGTTGTTATTTTGTTGTTTTCCTGAAGCATGCATCATGCTAATCCACTTTCATATGATGAGTAGTTGTAAAACAATTAATTCAACCATAATTCGTGGGCTTTCATATGCAATCCAAATTGCATGAGGGTCCATTTAATCATGTTGTTACCATGTCAACTAGTTTATTTTGTTGCATCAATTAAATGGTGCATCATCCCATGTTTGTGCACTATGCCATGTTATTGATTGTTTATCTTTCTGCATTGTTTGTTTGCTTCTTCTCGGATACACGACGACGTTGAGACCGACGATACTTACGACATCCCTTCTAAGGAGGTAGCTCAGTACCAGGCTACTGGGTTTGCAGGCAAGTATTCACTCACATGAACCACTGTGTTCCTTTCAACATTGGTTACCGATACTTTCCGTTGTCTACTCTGCTAGCCCTAGTAATAGTTGTTTCTGTTACGAACCTATCACATGAATCCTTTAACCCTGATATTGCCTCACCTCCATACCTATAACCTTTTGCTTGTTGCCCGTGTCTTACTAGCATGCTTAGGGTTGTTTTGCTCGAGTCTGTCACCCGTTACTTTCTGTTACCACTTCTATTATGTTCTGGGGGCTCGATGTTTAATCAATCAATCATGCTAATGTTATTATTAATAATAATTTGATGATAAGGCACCGGTAGGAGGCCCTGTGTGGTTTTGAGGCCTGCTAGTGTCGACCCTAATAGGAAATGGGTCTTGTCTACTGATCCATGATGAGCGCACTACCCGCATGTGGGAAGCGAGTATGGGCGCCCCCCTCAATTTGATTCGATTCGCATCTCGTCCAAATCGCCTCATTTAGTTCGTGTTTTCCATTTGCCGCATGCATGTTTTTGCGAGCCCAGGCCAGGGTGGAACTTTTGTAGTCGGCATATAGGGGGACACGTTCTTAGAGTGCTATGAGGGTCCCTTTTCTTCGGGGCTCGATTAGCCGTGCGCCCAAGGTGCTTTGGGCTTGATGCGGAGAAGAGTTGAGTTGTGTTCAGTGCCTCGCTTGGTGGGTTAGCTCCCCGCCTGGCGGGTCATTCTTACGTGTACGGCCAAATTGGTGCACCCCTGCAGGGATAAATCTTCTCGAGAAGCCGTGTTTTCCGCGGTTATGGATTACTTGGTGAAAGTACTGGCTAACAAGTACTCAGGACAACTTAAACCTAATGATTAACAACCTTACACCCAATGATTAACAACTTGACTAGTAATAGGCTTATTGACACAATAATTTGAACCATCATTATTTTCAACTGTGTGAGTTATCCTCGGATTGCTTCTTTGGATAAGGGGCGAGATCCAGGATGGGTTTGTTTGGAGTTAGTTGGTAGGTTGGTTACGATACGCGATCTTATCTCCTTTCTGTTAGCCGGAAGTGGTAGTAACTCTGTAGTTGGTTAGAGCAGCCAGTTGCAGCATCTTTTATATCCCCTTTCCTCCGTTGAACCCAAAGCATCTGTGCTTGGTGTTGACGGGTTACACTTTGGTGAACTGTGAGTCTTGCTTGCTAGTACATTTATGTACTGACCCCTTTGGGGCTGTGGTTTCCGCAGACTACGTTTCCGAGGATCTACATGGTGGCTACTACGTGGAGTATGACGAGACTGCTGACGAGTAGATAGCGGACCCGGGCAGGATCCGAGACTTCGTGGATGGGCTCCGTCTGTTCGTTTCCGGCCTCTTAGGCCTATTGATTCTTGTCTTTACTCAGACATTTTGGATGCTTCCGCTGTAATGTAATGATGTTATGTTGGGACATGTGTCCTCTGGATGATTGTATTTGCTATCTCTTCTCTAGTGAGAGCTATTTGCAACTTATTTCCATCTTTTGTGTCGTAGAGATCTGTTGTGATATCACTTGTTCCAATGCCGTTGACGTACCATGTGTGTATGTTTTGAAGTACGTCAATGGAAGTATCCTGATTTCTATGGGATAGTTTACGTCGACGCTGAACAGATAGGGGTTGGTTGTCACACATACGTGTGTTGGCCTACTCGTAAGAGGACGCGGGTGCCGGTAAGCCCCGTAATCCAATCTACTACTGTTCAACGGAACGGCGAGTATCCTTTAGAAGTCCGGGTGCGACAAATGGTATCAGAGCCTGTCTGCCTGTAGGATCCCTTTTTACTGGTCGCAGTTGAGTCTAGAAACTATTTTGTAGCTATATAGGAAAAATGAAACGCGAGAGTAGGAATTCTGTTCTTTTTCTTCTTTCCCCACCCACCCTCCCTTTTTCTGGTAAGGAAGTGCAACGTTGTTTTTCCCTTCTCATCTAAACTTTCAAGTTAGGATTTCACGAATTCTGGTTTCTCTAGGATGGTTATATCTACTAGACCATAGGAATGGAGGTGGTTGTGACATGATTTATCATGTTGCCTACTCACGATTGAGAACGGAGGCGTGTAAGCCCCGGAAGCAGATCCTCTATTCCTTAAGCAGTAGATATTGATCCTTTGGAAGCCCGGATGGGTTTTCCGTAGTACCTCAGGAGTGTTTTGGTCTCGTTTTTCCCGGTGTTGCTTCGTTATCCTGTTCTTCTCAACATCCTTTTCGTACGTTGAAATCTTGTTGTTGTTTTCCATTTAAGTTCTTCTACCGGCGTCTAATCAAAACTTCTCAAATATCAAGTCTATCTGGCCAGAAAGGTTGTTGTTGTTGTTGATTCCAGGCTATGAGAGTTGGCATTCCTATCACCTGGGGTTGTTTCGAGGAAGCATTCCTGAAGCACCACATTCCAGATAGTCTATTCTCCAAATGAATCAAGTTCTATTCAACTATACACCCTCGATACAAAACCTCTACCTCTACTCGAAATGTTCCGGTGGTTTGCGAATTCCCTGACGTTTTTCCAGAAGAGTTGCCAGGAATGCCTGTCATCTTGAACTTCCAGAAAAACTATCCAAGGTGCACGATGAGTTTCACGTGACACAGCTCAAGAGGATCTTCGCAAGAAGTATCCGGACCCTTTCTTTTCTCAGTAGGAATCTCGGGGCGCGATTCCTTCAAGGGGGGGCGTTTTGTAAGATCCCAAGTATGAAAAATAGCCATTAGAATGTTTGCTATCTGTTATTTTATGTTTTGCATCATGGCATCATGTTGATTGCATTTGTTTTGCTTGTTTTCCATTTGTTTTCCTCTGTTTTCATTTGTTTTCCATTTGTTTTCCTTTGTTTTCTATTGATTTTCAAACCAAAATTCAAAACTTTTGTTTCATCCTTGTGATGTTACAATTTCCAAAAGGATATTTCAAATTAAAGCAATCAATTGTTTCCATTTAAAGTTGTGATTCCAAACACTGTTGTTTTGCTTCCATCAAAAATTCATTTAATACCAAACCCTTTTAAAATTCAATTAATTTCCAAAACAACAACCCTTTTGAAAGTTATGAAAATTGCAAAAGCAAATCAATCATTTGTTTCCATTAAACTAAGGTTCAACTAATTAAATTGTTGCTTTCAATATTTCACTTAATACCCAAAATTCATTTAAATTGCATTCCAATTCATTTAATTTTCCAAACAACAACCATTTGAATCAATGAAACAAAACACTCCAAATCAATTTGCTTCAAAATGACTTGAGGGCCCAAAACCAATTATATGTTTCTTTTTAATAATAACCCACTTAATCTCAAATTATTCCAATCTCAATCAAATTACAAATAGTATTTATATTTGAACTTTTTGTAAAATAAAGCTTGGCAAGTGGTTGCTTTTGACTTAATAAACTCACCCAATTTTTCTCACATTTTTCCTAGCCCTAAACCTTATCTATTTCTTCCCTTTCCATTTTCTGCAAAAAAAATAAAACATACCAAAAAGAATAAAAAGCAAACCAAACAGCAGGGAGAGGCAGCAGGCCCAACTCTCCCCCAAGCCCACTTTCCCTTCAGCCCGATACCCTTTCTTCCCCACCTCCGTACGCTGTCGTCAGCCATGGTGGACAGCGACAGGCGCTCCCACCTGCTCCACCCGATCAATCTCCCCCCTCCTATATCTTCCTCTCCTCACCCCTCAGAAAACCCTAGCTCCTTTCTCTCCTCCCTTCCCAGCCGCCGCCACTCTTCTTCTTCCCCCTCTGCTTCTCCCTTCTCTGTACTTCCCTGTACCTGAAATTTACCCTTTTTGGCCGGAAGTTGGGGGTGGGCGTGGGGTTGTTGTGGTCGTCCACCGGGCCGTTTCTTCGCGGGAATGGAATCGCCACATCACGATCTCCATCTTTGGTGAAGGCGCCGTGGTTCGAGGAGGCTCCGGGCGGCCGCGGCATCGAGGTTTTCCGCCGGCCAACTCCCCTGTATCGCCCCCTCCACCCCGACCTGCTCCTCCTCTGTCCGCCCAAGGTGACCGATCTCCTTCCCCTCGATCCCCTCTCCTCTACTCCCTTGGCCGCACTCCCACACGCCAAGCACACGCACCACCCGCAGCACCCCACACCACAGCGCACCACGGCGCCCAACGCAGCAGCCATCGCAGCAGCCATCGCTGCGATCTCTGTCAAAGGTACAGCAAGCAGCGATCCCTTTTCAGTTTAGAGAAAACCACACCATTTCTGAAGTTTATACCCCCGAGGCCCCTTCCCTGTCACCACAAAGCACACTAGCCCACTGGTTCTGCTCCTTGTCCTCACAGCAGGAGGTGAGGGGATCGAATCCCCCCTCCCACAAAAAAACCCACCTTTTATTTTCCCATTTGTTTTGACCCAGCACATCTCAGAAATCACAGCTAGGTCCCTGTTGATTAATTCTAGCCCCTGTAAAATATTTTTTAAGTCCCTAATTAATTAAAAATGGCAGATTTGCACCAAATCTTGTAAAATGCATAATTAATTCATCTTAACTCCAATTTTAACTTTTTAAATATGTTTTCTGTACCAAATTAAATGTTCTATCCCAATATAAAATTTGTTTACTGTTTTGAATATTTAAATTGGTGCAATATTTGAATTCTTGTTCAATTCACTTAAATTTTGCAAAATTCATAACTTGAGCATAAAAATTCCAAATTCAACAAACTAAATATGTTTTCCAATCAATTTTTCATGTACTTTCCAAATATCAATTTTGTTTGCTGTTTTGAATAATTTAAATTGCTGAAAACAACTGTTTCTTGTTTATTGCATTTAAAATTGCCAAAATAATAACTTGCTCATTTTAAATCCAATTTCCACAAATGAAATATGTTTTCCATGCAAAATTAAACCCTCTTTCCAAATATAAACTTTGTTTTCTGTTTTGAATAATTAAAATTGGTTAAATAATTTAAACCTTGTTTAATTCATTTAAAATTGTTAATTTCCTAACTTGCTCAAATTAAATTATTTTGGGACATATAAAATATGTTTTCCAACCATAAAAGTATAAACTTTTCAAATATGAATTTGGTTTAATGCTTTGAACAAATAAAAATTCAAATAAGTTCATGTTTGAATGAAATTCATTTAATTCTTGCTTAAACTTGTTTAATTCATAAATAACTTATTTGAAATCCTTTTTCAACAAGTGAAACATGTAATCCATCTAAAATCTGATGTACTTTCCAAATATGAACTTTGTTATCTATTTTGAACAATTAAAATTGGTGAAAACAACAAATGCTTGTGTGACACCTTTAAGAAACCAAAATTTCTTAACTTAATAAATGAATTTCCAAACTTGGTAAACCTTATTTCACGTTGTTTCTATTGTTGTTATTTTGTTGTTTTCCTCATCCATGCATCATGCTAATCCACTTTCATATGATGAGTAGTTGTAAAACAATTAATTCAACCATAATTCGTGGGCTTTTCATATGCAATCCAAATTGCATGAGGGTCCATTTAATCATGTTGTTACCATGTCAACTAGTTTATTTTGTTGCATCAATTAAATGGTCATGCATCATCCCATGTTTGTGCACTATGCCATGTTATTGATTGTTTATCTTTCTGCATTGTTTGTTTGCTGCTTCTCGGATACACGACGATGTTGAGACCGACGATACTTAGGACATCCCTTCTAAGGAGTTAGCTCAGTACCAGGCTACTGGGTTTGCAGGCAAGTATTCACTCACATGAACCACTGTGTTCCTTTCAACATTGGTTACCGATTCTTTCCGTTTGTCTACTCTGCTAGCCCTAGTAATAGTTGTTTCTGTTACGAACCTATCACATGAATCCTTTAACCCTGATATTGCCTCACCTCCATACCTATAACCTTTTGCTTGTTGCCCGCGTCTTACTAGCATGCTTAGGGTTGTTTTGCTCGAGTCTGTCACCCGTTACTTTCTGTTACCACTTCTATTATGTTCTGGGGGCTCGATGTTTAATCAATCAATCATGCTAATGTTATTATTAATAATAATTTGATGATAAGGCACCGGCAGGAGGCCCTGTGTGGTTTTGAGGCCTGCTAGTGTCGACCCTAATAGGAAAAGGCTCTTGTCTACTGATCATGATGAGCGCACTACCCGCATGTGGGAAGCGAGTATGGGAGCCCCCCTCAATTTGATTCGATTCGCATCTCGTCCAAATCGCCTCATTTAGTTCGTGTTTTTCCATTTGCCGCATGCATGTTTTTGCGAGCCCAGGCCAGGGTGGAACTTTTGTAGTCGGCATATAGGGGGACACGTTCTTAGAGTGCTATGAGGGTCCCTTTTCTTCGGGGCTCGATTAGCGTGCTCCCAGGTGCTTTGGGCTTGATGCGGAGAAGAGTTGAGTTGTGTTGAGTGCCTTGATTGGTGGGTTAGCTCCCCGCTGGGGGTCATTCTTACGTGTACGGCCAAATTGGTGCACCCCTGCAGGGATAAATCTTCTCGAGAAGCCGTGTTTTCCGCGTTATGGATTACTTGGTGAAAGTACTGGCTAACAAGTACTCAGGACAACTTAAACCTAATGATTAACAACCTTACACCCAATGATTAACAACTTGACTAGTAATAGGCTTATTGACACAATAATCTGAACCATCATTATTTTCAACTGTGTGAGTTATCCTCGTATTGCTTCTTTGGATAAGGGGCGAGATCCAGGATGGGTTTGTTTGGAGTTAGTTGGTAGGTTGGTTACGATACGCGATCTTATCTCCTTTCTGTTAGCCGGAAGTGGTAGTAACTCTGTAGTTGGTTAGAGCAGCCAGTTGCAGCATCTTTTATATCCCCTTTCCTCCGTTGAACCCAAAGCATCTGTGCTTGGTGTTGACGGGTTACACTTTGGTGAACTGTGAGTCTTGCTTGCCAGTACGTTTATGTACTGACCCCTTTGGGGCTGTGGTTTCCGCAGACTACGTTTCCGAGGATCTACATGGTGCTACTACGTGGAGTATGACGAGACTGCTGACGAGTAGATAGCGGACCCGGGCAGGATCCGAGACTTCGTGGATGGGCTCCGTCTGTTCGTTTCCGGCCTCTTAGGCCTATTTGATTCTTGTCTGTACTCAGACATTTTGGATGCTTCCGCTGATGTAATGATGTTATGTTGGGACATGTGTCCTCTGGATGATTGTATTTGCTATCTCTGCTCTAGTGAGCTATTTGCAACTTATTTCCATCTTTTGTGTCGTAGAGATCTGTTGTGATATCACTTGTTCCAATGCCGTTGACGTACCATGTGTGTATGTTTTGAAGTACGTCAATGGAAGTATCCTGATTTCTATGGGATAGTTTACGTCGACGTTGAACAGATAGGGGTTGGTTGTCACACATACGTGTGCTGTCCTACTCGTAAGAGGACGCGGGTGCCGGTAAGCCCCGTAATCCAATCTACTACTGTTCAACGGAACGGCGAGTATCCTTTAGAAGTCCGGGTGCGACAGTTATATCTACTAGACCATAGGAATGGAGGTGGTTGTGACATGATTTATCATGTTGCCTACTCACGATTGAGAACGGAGGCGTGTAAGCCCCGGAAGCAGATCCTCTATTCCTTAAGCAGTAGATATTGATCCTTTAGAAGCCTGGATGGGTTTCTCCGTAGTACCTCAGGTGTTTGTGGTCTCCTGTTTCCCAGTTGTTGCTTCGATATCGTCCTTCACAAAAATCTTCTCTTTCGTTGTTAACCTCCATCCTTGTTCTATGCTGTCGACTTACCGTCTGAAGTAATCCTTTTAAGCACTTATATTGGATTTTGTTATCGGTTAGTGTGTTAATCTTGGTATCATCTTCAGGATGGAAAGTGGTGACGAAGAACACACACTGCCACCCGAGATGGGGAAAGTGCTGTCTCAGATGACACAAGTTATAAGGCAGATGCAGCAGAACCAAGACCTTGGGAGTAATGGCAACACCCGGGTGTCTATTCGGGAGTTCCTTGAGCTCAATCCGCGCATGTTTGATACCTCCTCCGAGCCATTGGATGCTGATGACTGGCTCCGTGAAATGAACCGTACTCTTATGGTAGCTCATGTGGCTGACGAGGACCGTGTTCCTTACGTGACCTACCTTCTCCGTGGGCAATCTATGTCTTGGTGGGAGAACTTCCAAGAAATGAGAGGCTCTAGTGTGGCAATCACATGGGAGGATTTCAAGCAAGCCTTCATGCGCCATCACATTCCCGATGGGCTCATGGAGAGAATGTGTGAGGAATTCTATTCTTTCACACAAGGCAATTTGGACGTTCTCGAATACCAAAGAGAGTTCAATCGTCTGGCTCGCTACGCCGGAGATGAAATCTCCATGGAAGCGAGAAAGATGGTAAAGTTCCGCAGGGGTCTCAACCCGGAACTCAAGTATGCTCTCACCAACGTCAAGGCCAAGATTTTGAGGACCTCATCAACATCGCTCTAAATGAAGAGCATGGGCGCAAGTTGGTTGAGGAATCTCGTAAGCACTCTCGTGAACAGGCTAATCTCTCAAAGCTATCATGCCTCCACAAAAACGAAGAGTTTGGGTTCCATATACCACTCCAACACCGCCCATCTGCTTGCCAAGCCGGCAGGATTCTTGCCCTCCTCCCACCCCAGTGGTATCTTAAGGAGGTGCTCCATCTCAGCCAAGTCCAACAGCTCCTCGTTCTGCTAGTACATGCTTCAAGTGCGGTCTACCAGGACACTACTCCTACAAGTGTCCGCAGAACAAGCTACCATCACTACCTATCTCTAATGTCAATCATGTGATGGTACACACTTCTTCGCCTAGGCCCCGCAACAGGAACAAGTCTGTCTTGAGAACTGTGAGAGTGAACCATGTCAAGGCCCAGGGAGCAGAAGAATCTCCAGAGGTTGTAATGGGCACACTTCTTGTGAACTCGTTTCGTGCTAAAGTCTTGTTCGATTCTGGTGCTTCACACTCTTTCATCTCTCAATGTTTTGCAAACAACAGTAAAATCAACTTCGAACAGTTATCTATCCCTCTCCTAGTGAAATCAACGGGATCTAGCTGGCAAAGCAATAAAGTTAGCCAGAACATCGAGATCACAATTGGAAACCTTCCATTCCAGGCATCTCTGATAGCTCTCCACTCTTCAGATATTGATGTCATTCTTGGGATGGATTGGCTGGTAGCCAACAAAGCAGTCATTGATTGTCCTGCTAAGTCTGTCAAAATCACACACCCTTCTGGCCAGATAGTCTACTTCCATATCATATTTTCCATCATGTATATATACGACTATTAATTACTTAGTTAGTAATGAGTCTAAATTAGTTAGTTATTTCAACATATCTCTTCAGATAGATATTTTTCTCTTATTGCACATTACATAAATCACGACTTTCCATTTTGCTAATCAAAATACGTAGATTCAAATGCGAAAATGAATATTTTTCATATATTTTAGAAGTGTTCTTATATTTTCTTTAAATTTCGGAAACAAGAAGAAGCGGAAGAGCTCGTGTGTCAAATTGAATTTTTGAAATTTAATCACATACACATCACAATTGCTTCATAAAGCTTGCTCACATCAAATTTAATTGAACACGGACATAATTAATAGATATAACAGTACTACATAAAGTCTTCTAGGCAATATATAGAGAAAAAAACATCGCGTCACGAGAGGCTCCCAAGCAGGACATAATATAGAGAGACACTACCCATCTACTCGAGCTTGTAGTCCTCCGAAGAACCCCAAACAGTAGGACACCGGGGCACTAGGTGACGTTGCCCATAACTTAAGATACTAATAATATAGTACAACTCGAAGGAAATGTCACCATGTATGGATGCATAATAAATGTTGATACTGTCAAGTGGGTACTTCTCTCCGAAATCGTGTTGCTGGGGAATTTTTTTATTCATATCACCGTATGCATCATCGATCAAGGCGGCTGCCATATCAGCCATCGAAGTCTTGGATACTTAAGCTAGAATAGGTCCTAGATATCAATATGGCAGTGATATGGTATCTCAATACCCCAGGTGCACATCATTTTCAACTTGTCATTCGTTCTATCCATGCTAGCAAGACGTATATCGTTGTTGACAAGGAAATCCAGGAGTTGTGGACAATGTTTGTGACTACTACAACAAAAACTGGAACAAATGTTATATATTGCTGCAACAATTATATTGTTTCAATGCAACAACAAATGGAACAAATGGTAAATACCGATGCAACAAGTTTATTCTTTCAATGCAACAACAAATAGAACAAAATGGGATTCAAAATGGATACATATAGGATTCAAATGGACCGGATACATCTTGCTATATGAATCAAAAAAAGCTCGCTCTTTCCAATAGGATTCAAATGTCCACATGTTTCTATTCTATGCAATTTTTTCTATCCTATATATGATTCAAAGTAACCTCTCTTTCCAATTGGATTGAAAATGGCCACACATGTTGCTATCCTATGCCATTTTTCCTATCCTATATATGAATCAAAACAACCTCTCTTTCCAATTGGATTCAAATGGCCACACATGTTGCTATCCTATGCAATTTTCCTATCCTATATATAGATTCAAAAGAAGAGAGGATAATGGGGAAAGAAGAGAGGAGAGAAAGAGGAGAAGTTTGTGTACGTATTACCTTGCCCATTGGAAGACAAGGACACGCCTCTTGTGAGCAATTTGGATGGCGAACACCTCTCGTTGATTGGCCGTGTACTCGATATCAAGGACAAGAAAGTTGCCACCATCCTCGCGAAGCCATCGCTTCAAATCGCTATGAAAACCCGGGACCCGGCCGCTCTCGTTCGTGTAGACAACATCGAGAGTTCTACCATGGTTGGCCACTTTAAAAAACTAAGTATCATATTGAACCATGGTGAGGAATTATGAAGAAGAGAGGATAGAAAAGAGGAGGAAGAACAGAGCCACGGTTACTGTAGCAATGAGGGCTCAACTCCCTGTTTTTTATGTCCGCCGATTGGAACGACTGCAAAAGTGTGCGGGAGGGAAACCGTTTAAGAATTTAGTCCCGGGCTGTATTACGACCCGGGACTAAAAGGTCTCGGGCCAGGCAAACGATTGCCAGAACACTTTTAGTCCTGGGCCATATTACGACCCAGAAATATAAGGGTTCAAGGCGAGGCGAACCATTGCCCTGCCATCCTCTAGTCCCGGTTCGATTGGTAACAGGGACTAAAGGAAAAAACCTATCAGGGTTTTTTCTAGTAGTGTAAGGACAAGAGACGCACTTCATACTCCCATGCCAATTACGCTTAGCAAGATATTTAGTTAATATGACTCCATTGCGAAGGTACCATGCGAATATTTTCAGCTTCAATGGTACCTTCATTTGCCATATTTTTTTTTGTTATTGTTGACTGGAACATTGATACGTCATAAACGTATCCTGGATTTCTGATGTTCCATGTTGTTTTCATGTTGTTTCCTACATGTTTTCTATACACTTTATGTCATTTTTATTGATTTTCCGGACTAACCTGTTGACAAGATGCCATAGAACCAGTTCCCTGTTTTCTGCTGTTTTTAGTTTCAGAAAAGTTGTTCTCGAAATATTCTCGAAATTGGAAAATTCGAGGTCCGGAGGTCCTAGAATCCCCGAAGGTTCCACGGAGTCCCAAAGAGGCCCGGAGGGGGCCACAGGGGGGCACACCATAGGGCGGCGCGCCCCTCCTGGCCATGCCATGGGGTGGTGTGGGCCCCCTAGGCCTCCATCGCCTTTTCCCTTTCGCCTATTTGTACCCCCGGCATATTAACTCTAGAGATATACCACTTTTTCCCGAGAAACACCCAAGGCCGTTGTCATCGTCAGCCCGAGATCGGGAGGTTTCTCGAGCTCTCCCTCGCACCCTGCCGGGAGGGAAATTCATCACCGGAGGGGTCTACACCGCCATGCCCTCCTCCGAAGTCATGCCTGAGTAGTTCATCCCTGGACTACGCGTCCATAGCAGTAGCTACATGGTTGTTCTCTCCACTTTGTACCTCATATTTAGATCTCGTGAGCTACCTCACATGATCGCGATCATCTTTATGTAATGCTACATGTTGTGTTTGCTGGGATCGGATGAATGTTGAATGCTATGTCTTCTGATTATCAATCTATCATGTTATCTTCATGCTTATGTTATTTATGATCTTGCATGCTATCAGTTATTAGTAGATTCTCAGGGTAGGTAGATGCTAGTAACTGCAAGAGGGAGTACTTATGCTTGATAGTGGGTTCATGCCTCCTTTGCATATGTGCTTGAGTAACAGAAACGTGGCGGATGGAGGATGTGTTTTTCCATTAGGGAGAAAACAACGGTGTTTACCTAGTTTACATTGGTTACATTACACACTTTTCTTACTGCGATAATCTGTTGCATTCAGAGGGTGGATTATTAGACATAGATGCAGTTGGATGACGGTCTATGTATTTTGTTGTAATGCCCGCATGAATCACATAGTAATCTTTATGTATTGTATATGAACTACATTGCAGTATTCATTTCTGTCAATTGCCCAGCTGTAATTTGTTCACCACGCATGTTATCTATCTTATACGGAGAGACACCACTAGTGAACTGTGGACTCCGGTCCATTTCCTCATACTGATAATTCACACACTTCTTTCATACTGCTTTTATACTGCTGCTACTGCTTTCATATTGTTTTCCTACTATTTTCCACACCATATGTTTAACCTCTTTGTGTTCAGCAAAACCGGTGAGATTGACAACCTCACTACTACGTTGGGAGAAAGTGATTTGATTGTGTTGTGTAGGTTCCACGTTGCTGCAAAACCGGTAGTGCGCCCGGTCACCTCGGCTGCATCAACCTTCAGAGATTGCTTGTCCTCCTACTGGTCAATTCAACCTTGGTTTCTTTTCTGAGGGAAAACTTGTTGTTGCACTCTTCACACCTTGCACTTGGGGTCTACCAACGTTAGTCATCAACAAAGTTTTCTAGCACCGTTTCCGGGGAGGAAGAGAATTTCTTCAAGGGGAGTCTCTCACTTCCAATCTCTTTACTTTGGTTTTGTTTTTCTTAGTTTATTTTATTTTTCCTTGTCTGCTTCTCTTTATCAAAAAACACAAAAAATTAGGTCTTATTCTAGTTGTAGTTTTATTCCTGTTTTTAGTTTTGTTAAAATGAGTACTCCTGTTCCTGTTACCATGTCACATGAGTAAATGATCTTCACTTTCAAACAAGGGAGTGATGAGAGTTTTAAATAAGCTTGGTCTAGAGTTTTTGAGTCCTATTGCAAAATTGAACCTAAAATGACTCTAAGCCTGTTTCTTCGTAGCTTTTCCTTTGGTCTTGTTCTTTGCTATAGATATGCTTTGGATACTGTGGTAGGAGGATATTTCCTTCATTGTGATGCAGAGCTAGCTTTTAGTGCTATAAAAAAATGCAACCTACAGTTTACCCAGTAGTTCTGATAAAGCCTTTGCAAGTATTTATGCTAGATTGAATACTCTTGAGTCACATATTAATTATTTAAAAGACGGTTATGGCCAGATTCGTGAACATCTTGATTATGTCCCAATAAACTCCGAAGCCTCAAATATGATTCCTTTGGTGAAGGTTGCTATGAATGGTGAAACTTTTCATACTCGTTGTGATATTATGTCTGAATTTTGTCTTATGTCTAAAAAGATTTATGAATCTTTGAACCTCTGGGGACTTGCTGACGGATGAGAAGAAAATGCTCTCGTTAATAACACCACTATATTTCCCATTGGGATAGCTGAGGGAGTGTTCAGAAAACTCCTAGGAAAAATGTTCTCCACTGATTATCTTGTTATTGAATGTGTAGGAGGAGGACAAATTACCCTTGGAAGATCTCTGCTGAAGCTCTTAGGAGCAACTATTTATATGGGGAAAGGTACCATGACTTTCACTTCCAAACCATGCTTGGACCATCAGTTCCCTAAAACTAAAAATAAGATTAATAAAGTTAAACATAAACCTCTTAATGATTTCGATTCTTCTTCACTTGAAAACACTTGATTCCACTTTTCTGGGCCTAGCTAAAAGGCGTTAAAGAAAATCACTTCTTGGGAGATAACCCATGGTTTTATTTTGAGCTTTGTTTTTCTCTGTTTTGTTTGAGTCAAGGGGTTGTATACTTATGTAGAAACTCCTATGTATCTTTATTTTCATGTTTTAGTTGTGCCAAGTAAAGTTTCTGACGAGAGTTACTTATGTAGAAACAGATTTATGCTGTCCATCGTAAAAAATCGCATAATTCACAGAAATATCAGAATGACCTGAAATTTCTTGTGATTATTCTTCGCCTAATTTCAAAACCTTTTCATCCTTTAAGTTTTTCGATCTGAGCAACGTAATTGCCCCGAAATTTTTTGTCTTTACAGACTGTTCTGATTTTGACAGATTCTGCCATTTTTCTTGCATTTGCTCTTTTATGATGTCAACTGGATTCCTTTTCTTCACGAACCATCAGTGGCTGTAGCTAATGCTCAAAAGTATCAATAGCACTTGTGACCTTACAGAACCCAGGGATTTTTTATTGTTGCACTAACCCTCTTTGATGTGGTGTGAAGGAAGTTCTCAAGGGTCAACAGAAGAGGGTGATATATGTGATCAAGAAGAGTCCAAGGTCAGAGTTTGGGGATGCCCCAGTGGTTCATCCAAGCATATTTTTAGAATACTCAAGAATCTAAGATTGGGTATGCCGAAGGCATCCCCTTCTTCATCAACAATCTATCAGGTCACTTCTAGTGAAACTTTATTTTTATTCGGTCAAATCATATGAAGTTTACTTGGAGCATATGTTTGTTTTTCTTTTGTTTTCTCTTGTTTTCTTTTGTTTTCCTTGCTGCAATAATATAGTTGGACCCTAGCATTCCTTGTTTGGAAGAGAGACACACTCTGCTCTTTTGTTTGAATACTTGTTATGCTAGTATTCTTAGTTTTTCTTCTAGCAGCTGCAAAAACTCCTGTTTAGCTCTTGTTTTCATTGTATCTCTTGTTCAGAGCTGTTTAGTTTTAGTAGTGTTATGTGAGTACCCTCATGTTTTCTTGTTGTAGAATTTAGAGAGTTTTTGTGAAATCATGTTTTGTATGGTGCTTGTTGGGAAAAGAAACTGATGCTTGTAGTAGAATTTATAACGGTGCAATTAGAAGCTTGTATAGACCGTGGCTATGCTTTTTCACATCATGCCAGATGTTATTTTAATTCTAAAGCCTTGTGGTTATTTAGTAGCATGATTAGCCTCAAATAGCTGATAGTGTTTAATGTGCCATTGAAAGAATCATGAGTTGTTGTTGTCATATTGAAGCATAAATTTGTGGTGTTCTCCTTTGTGTTTTATTTGGTTGACTTGGCGCATGCTCATACCATGTTTATGACTATGAACCAGTCACTTATAGCCTCCATGATCATTTAGTTTTTGAACTTGTGGTACCACTTATGCTTTCATTAATGATGTTTATGTCGTTATGCATAATAATGGCTCTTATGCTCTCTTGATTTGTCGCTCCCAGTCGTTTGCTAGCCTCCACCTATACTGATTATCAGCTCTACTCGTGCATCCAACTCCCAAAAAACCAATGTTTACCAAATGTGTCCACCATACCTACCTACATGTGGTATTTAACCACCACTACAAAGTAAATTGGTAATGTGTTACCTTTAAAACTTTCAAAATTACTCCTGTTTTGTGCTCCTATTTTAGCTCACGAGGATGTAAATAGAGAATCTTTATCTCACTTGTTGATTGGACTTTCACACCCTGGACTAGTGGCTTCATCGGTTTATCCAATGATAGAAGAGCTGGCAGCGGGGTGCCCAGCCCCAAATTAATAACAACAAATTCTCTTCACTATTTTGTCCCCTGATTTATCAATCAAAGCATAATTGTCTAAACAAAAGAGAAAGATGGATGACCTTCTACCCAGATGTGTCCTTCTATGGGAGCCGCTGTTGTGAATTCTAGTTGGCTTGTGACGTACTGTATTTTCTGTTTACCATTCGTTGACATAAGCATACACCTCTCTAAATAATATTTTCAATACCTCTTTTTAATAAAATAAAAGCTCTAGCACATGAGTTGATCCCTGCTTCCCTCTACGAAGGGTCATTTTACTTTTATGTTGAGTCTCCATCTTCTAACTTTATGTACAATTGAGAGAGCATAGTTGCTATTCTGAGTTTTACGTCCATTTGTCCAAGAAACATTATTAATTGATTCATGATGTGTTATTGCTAGTTCTCTAATTATTTTTTCTAGTCTTCCTCATGAACTTTGAAGGTGTCCTAGCATTTATGTTTTGCCCCACTCTTAATGACTAGCAAAATATCACTTTGACATGTTTTCTCTATACTTGAAACAAACGTATATCTTTTGTTGCATTTTTATTCACGATCTTTTATTTGTGTTACTTCTCATGATGCAAGGTGATTACTATGCTTTATTATTAAAATTCTATTTATCATGCTTGTGTTGCAGTTCTATGATCTCATCTTACTTATGCTTTTACATTATTGATGATCAAGTTTATGTTGGTAGCATGTCACCTCAGAAATTATGTGTTTTTATCGTTTACGTACTCGAGGACGAGTAGGAATTAATCTTGGGAATGTTGATATGTCAAAAACGGATCCTCGATTTTTGATGTTCCATGTTGTTTTCATGTTGTTTCCTACATGTTTGCTATACACTTTATGTCATTTCTATCGATTTTCCGGACTAACCTATTGACAAGATGCCACAGAGCCAGTTCCATGTTTTCTACCTTTTTTAGTTTCAGAAAATTTGTTCTGGAAATATTCTCTGAATTGGAAAATTCAAAGTCCAGAGGTCCTAGAATTCCCGAAGGTTCCATGGAGTCCCAAAGAGGTCCGAAGGGGGGGGTACAGGGGGACCACACCATAGGGCGGCGCACCCCGCTGGCCGCACCATGGGGTGGCGTGGGGCCCCCGAAAGGGCAAATGCGGTAGTGGCCTGGGGCCCACACCACCCCATGGCACGGCCAGGGGGCGTGCTGCCCTATGGTGTGGCCCCCTCCGGGCCTCTTCGGCACTCCGTCGAACCTTCTGGAATTCTAGGACCTCCAGATTTTGCAATTTCCAATTCTGAGAATATTTCCAGAACAACATTTCTGAAGCTAAAAACAGCAGAAAAGAGGGAACTGGCTTTGTGGCATCTTGTCAATAGGTTAGTCTGGAAAATCGATAAAAATGACATAAAGTTTATAGTAAACATGTAGGAAACAACATGAAAACAACATGGAATATCAGAAATTAAGGATACGTTTATGACATATCAACATCCCCAAGCTTAGTTCCTACTCGTCCTGGAGTAGATAAACGATAAAAACACATAATTTCTGAGGTGACATGCTACCAACATAAACTTGATCCTCAATAATGTAAAAGAATAAGTAAGCTGAGATCATAGAACTTCAACACATGCATGCTAATAGAATTTTAACAATAAAGCATAGCAATCACCTTGCATCATGAGAAGTAACACAAATAAAAGATCATGAATAACAATGCAACAGAAGATATACGTTTCTTTCAAGCATAGAGGTTACATGTCAAAGTGATATTTCGCTAGTCCTTAAGAGTGGGGCAAAACATAAATGCCATGACACCTTCAAAGTTCATGGGGAAGACTAGAACAAATAATTAGAGAACAAGCAATAACACATCATGAATTAATTAAGAATGTTTCTGGGACAAATGCACATTAGACTCAGAATGGCAACTATGCTCTCTCAACTATGCATAAGTTAGAAGATGGAGACTCAACATAAAAGTAAAGAAAGGATCTTCACAGAGGGAAGCAGGGATCAACTCATGTGCTAGAGATTTTTATTTTATTCAACAGAGGTATAAAAGCTTGACACTCATCCCATCCATCTTACACAAACCATGGCTACCCGAATCTCGGGTGCCTGCCAACAATTACGTACCGTGGAGGAGTGTCTATTTTTTTTAGAGGTGTATGCTTATGTCAACGAATGGTAAACAGAAAATACAGTACGTCACAAGCCAACTAGAATTCACAAGAACGACTCCCATAGAAGGACACATCTGGGTAGACGGTCATCCCTCTTTCTCTTTTGTTTACACAATTATGCTTTGACTGATAAATCAGGGGGGAAAATAGTGAAGAGAACTTGTTGTTATTAATTTAGGGCTAGGCACCTCGCTGCCAGCTCTTCTATCATTGGATAAGCGGATGAAGCCACTAGTCCAGGGTGCGAAGGTCCAAGTGAGATAAAGATTCTCTATTTACATCCTCATGAGCTAAAAAAGGAGCACAAAACAGGAGTAATCACTAGTAGAGAAGTGTCATTCTATGGAACAGCATCTGTGGCGCGCCAAGAAGGTGTGCGCCATAGAAATAATATTTTGTGGCGCATGGCCAGTAGTGCGCCACAGAAATTTCTAATTTTGTGGCGCATGTCTGCCTGGTGCGCCACAGAAATTCGGCGGGACCCACCCGAATCATTGGACTGGCTGTCAGTAGACCTATTTTTATGGCGCAGGCTCCCTGGTGTGCCACAGAATATGGTATTTCTGTGGCGCACTGCTTGGCTGCGCCACAGAAAAACCATATTCTATGGCGCATGTGTCACGATGCGCCACATAATGTGTCTTTTCTGTGGCGCACCACAGCAGTGCTGTAACATCCCAAGTATGAAAAACTCCCTTTAGAATGGTTGTTTCTTGTTTTATTATTGTTTTGCATCATGACATCATCATTGTTTTTGTTTTTGCAATTATTCTCATTTGTTTTCATCTGTTTCACTTGTTTTCCAATGTGAATTTCAAACAAAAATTCAAATTCTTGTTCATACTTGTTATGTTACATGTTTCAAATAAGAACTACAAAACAAACAAATAAATTGTTCCACTAAACTTGGAATCAAAAACTTTAAATTTGGCTTAATGTCGGATATATACCGAATAGGGGTATAGAAGATGGTAGACAAAAGAGCTGGATTACCAGGGTGGCCTGCAAGGTAATGGACTTAGGTCCATTGGGCGGCCCAGTAGTCCGACGCGTAGAAGCCGGATTCTAGAAGAACCCGGATCACGGCCCGCGTGATCTGGCTTGGAGGAGAAGACGGATTCCTTACTTTCCAAGTTACAAGTTAAACGTAGTCTTCTAGGTTTCTGGTTCTGTAAGCCCTAATCCGGCTATTATATAAAGCCGGACGGGAGATAGATTTCATAAGTTCAATAAGTTCCTTTAGTCCAAGGTTCTAGGTTCTAGCTTAAGCCTTGCGCAACTCGCCGGGAAGTTCATCCTCGTCGAGTAGCTAGATCTATTCCCTTACATTGTAACCTTATTATACGGGCTTTAGTCCCTCATAGTGAGAAGTGCAGGAGTAGGTACGCCGTACTGTCGCGACGTACCGAACCTGGGTAAATCCCGTGTTCTGTGTTTACTACGCTATCCCGTTACCCCACGTCTCTACCGTCTCATGGCACCCCAGTCTATGAAAACTACTACGATGTCTCGACAGTTGGCGCCCACCGTGGGGCAAACGACGTCAGGCGTGAAGTTCCGATCTGGGATTTTAGGCGGAATCGGAAGATCGATCACTGTCGGAAGCTTGGAATTCGACAACGACGTCGGGCGCTTCCTCGACAACGGATCCTACATCCCGGCGCAAAACCATCTGGTAAGTGCCTGCGTTTTACCGATTGGATCTGCAAATATCTTTATCGGATTAACCGCGGAAGCAATGGGGTTTTGCGGTGAAAGCAATTATCTCCCACCCGCCCTATACCCAGTCGAAGACGACTATGATGCCGGATTTTGCTCAGATCGCCGACAAAACAGTGATACCCACTTTATCGGCATGGTGCAATCCGAGATCGCCGAAAACACGGATGACGGAAACCCCGTGCAAGAGGCAGACAACAATACACCCGTCCCAGAGACGGAAGAACCAATACCCGTCACAGAGACGGAAGATCCGACATCTGTCAACCAGACGATGAACTCGGAAACAGAGTCCGTGCTTGCCGCCATTGAGGCGAGACTGGAGTCGGAAACCGGATCGGATAACTTTTCCGAAGACGAAGATGACGATGCCTTCGTACGAAAAGTTAAATCCTTTCAAGAGGGATTCCATGAAGTGCTAATGGCAAAACCAGCCGATACAACGGGTGCCGATAGCCAGGAAAGCCCTAAAACCCCTCCGCCAGCAAAGGAGAGGGAAGACGGGAGAAACTTCTCCGATATTTCCTAATGTCAAGGAGATGACAGAGGATGAACCTGTCAAAAAACCTCCCTCTTCCAAGAAAAAGCACCGTGCTTCTAAAAAACTCCAGTACAAACTCCGGAAGAAAAAGTCAGCTGATCTCGCTGATGAAAACCTGGAAGTTGGAGATGTTAGTGGCACAAAGCCTACGGAAAAGAAATCTAAGGAAATCACTGCTCCGCCAATGACAGAACTGGAAGAGCAGGAACTATTACAAACTCCAGTGGGACCAATGAACCCCCTGAGATGCTGGAAGCCAGGAGACAAGCTTTCCAACGGCAACAGCAACAACTGCTTAGATCTCGGCAACACCTCCAACAAACCCATAATGACATCAAAATTATGAAGGAGGAAATTGAGGAGTACGAGAGAAAGCACAGATCTGTCTTAAAACCTACAAGGTTACCGGAATTACAAAACCGGAAGAACTGCCGCCGAAAGAAAGGTTCTATAACCCATCTTGGCAAAAGCAGTTAAACGGCAAAGATGCTAAGGGCGAACCAATATACAAAACCGCAGCTGAAAATGCGGAAGCAGCGTTCGCCATCTTGAACAATGATCTGTACTCCAACGGGGAAAAACTCCAAGGGGTGTATGCCTTCCTAGGAAAAGCATTACAGCAGCAACAGCGAGGACAAGAGCGATCTGGGAGGCTGCATGATAATTCCGCCCTCTGCAAAACTGTTACTTGCGCTGCTGGAGCACCTGGGCCGGAAGAACCGGAGATTCGGATAGAAAAGAGGATCCGAGAAAAGACAAGAAAAACCCGACAACCGGGACGCAGCGTCTAGAACCGGACCTCATCTCCCGAAAGATGGATATAAACCACACGATCGGGAAGACAAACACCGGAACGACGGCAAAATAATGCCACCTCCGAGAAACCCAGCTGAAAAAGCTGGAAGATACGATACACCTCACAGGCGTGAAAGATCTCGGACACCGCCCAAAGATAAGGAAAGATACAGGAGCAGGACTCCACCTAATCCCAGAGGGCGTGACAACGGAAGAGATAGAGATAACCTCGGAAAATCGCGTCCGCGTAACAATGGGAAAGAAAGGAGTAGATCCCCTTCTGTCCATTCAGCCGGGAGATATTCTGCGCATATTGACAGAGCAGAAAAGGATGATCTATACTTTGGTCCTAAGTGTTTCACTGACAGGATCCGAAGGATAACCCTGCATTCTGGCTTTGCCAAAGTTGGTCCAACCTACCAAAAATATACCGCAGTACAAACCCGGATACCTGGCTTTCAGATTATTACACAGCCGTCCAGATCAACAACGGGACAGACCTGGAAGCTGTCAAGTTTCTTCCCTAATGTTGCTAGACGGAGCCAGAGATTGGATTAATGGTTTACCATCAAGAACTGTCGACAGTTGGGATGATATGGCGAGAGTATTTACTCAGCATTTTCGAGGAACGTACAAACGCCCAAATAGCATCAATCAGCTAAACCGTTGCACCCAATTTGAAGACGAACCATACGTGGATTTCATCTCCAGATGGACTGCAATGAAGAATAGTTGCTCTGGGGTAACTGACGTACAAGCAATGCATGCTTTCGTCAATGGCCTAAAACCCGGACTTGTACCGTTCATGGTTGGCTCCAAAAAGCACAAAGATCTCGGATCTATGCTTACAACCGCTAATGAGCATGCTGCAGCCGAAGACGATATCAGAGCAAGAGGAGGCAATATTGAGTCACTGATACTGGCCAAGAAAACACCTCGTTCTGATAAAAAAGGAACCCCGGAGTCAACAACAAAGCCCAAGGAGGTTAACTTAGCCTTTGGAGGAGAAAAAGGGAACAAGTGGAAAGGCCGCAGTCCGGATCCCATCAATTACACTCCTGAGGAATGGGAGAGAATTAAGTCGGAACCCTGCGTCCACCACTCTCAATTTGGGAAGCCAACCCACACGAACGCGCAATGCCGGCTAAACAAGCATATGAAAGGCAATGCAGGATCCGGAAATAAAGGGAAGGGCTCCAAGAGGAAACCTGCCAAACAAAAGCCAGAAGCTGAAAAAGAAGACAGTGAATCGGACACTGATGATAAAATCCAGGAACAACAGCGAAAAGGCGAACCCAAATTTCCGAGAGTTGACGGAGAAGCAATGCTAACTTTCCTAGCAACCCCGTCAGCAAAGGTGGCCAAAAGGACACTTCGAGAAATAAACGCGGTTGTTCCTGCAACCCCAAAATTCTTGAAGTATTCCAACACACCGATAATCTGGGATCAGTCTGATCATCCCGGAAATATCCCTGAACCCGGCACACAAGCTCTTGTTGTAAGCCCTATTGTTCAAAACACTAGGCTAAGAAGAGTGCTGATGGACGGAGGATCCAGCATCAATATAATGTACCTGGATACACTGAAGCACTTGAAGATATCCGAGTCCCAGCTCAATTACAGCAATATACGCTTCCATGGCATTGTCCCTGGCAGGCAAGCACGGTCCCTAGGAGAAATTTCCCTAGATGTCACCTTCGGAGATAAAGATCACTTCCGGCAGGAAAAAGTATCCTTCGAAGTTGTGCCGTTCGAGAGCGTGTATCACGCAATACTCGGACGTCCGGCTTTCGCCAAGTTTATGGCAAGATCTTGCTATATCTACAACAAGCTGAAGATGCCAGGACCAAAGGAGGAGTAATCACCATTGCCGGTGATTTCAAGCTGGCAAACGAGTTGGAGAAGCAAAACGCCCTTTGCGCTCAAAGAGTTATAGCTCAGGAAGAATTAAAGGAGTTAGCCAAGGAGGTATCGCCGAAAGAAATGCCGGCAGGAAAAGAAACTCGGAAGCCAACAGATAGCTTCAAGGCATCCGAGAATACAAGACAGGTAATCCTAGACCCAAAGATCCGACAAAATTCGTCGTTGTAGGGACTGGGATGACCGACAAATAGGAAGGCGAGCTCATCAAGTTCCTCCGTGAGAACTGGGACATTTTTGCTTGGTGTCCAGCTGACATGCCAGGCGTACCCAGGGAACTTGCTGAGCACCAACTCAAGGTTATTCCCGGATCAAAACCGTCAAACAAGGTCTCCGTCGATTTGACGGAAGAAGACGGAAGGCTATTGGCAAGGAAATTATCCGGCTTTTAGCAGCGGATTTCATCAAGGAGGTAATCCATACTGACTGGTCCGCAAATCCGGTATTAGTACCGAAGAAAGACACAACTGCACTCAGAATGTGTATAGATTACACAGGATTGAACAAGTTATGTCCGAAAGATAGGTTTGCGCTGCCGCGAATCGATCAAATAATAGATGCCACTGCAGGCTCTGAGCTTTTATGCTTTTTGGATGCATACTCCGGGTACCACCAAATACGCATGAAAAGGAAGATCAAATCAAGACTTCTTTTATAACCCCGTACGGGACGTATTACTACGTAACCATGCCTTTTGGCCTGAAGAACGCAGGTGCAACATACCAGCGTTGCATGCAACGTTGTTTGCATAGTCAGATTGGAAAAAACGTCCATGTTTACGTGGACGATATTGCTGTCGTAACCAAGGAAAAAGATACACTCCTTGAGGACTTGCGAGAAACCTTCGAAAACTTGCGCACTTACAAGATGAAGTTGAATCCATCTAAGTGCGTATTCGGGGTCCCTCAGGAAAACTTCTAGGTTTCATCGTTTCTCACAGAGGAATAGAAATTAACCCGGAAAAGATAAAGGCAATCTCGAGCATCTCAGAACTTACGTGTGAAAAAGATGTCCCAGAATTGCCGGGTTCCGCCACAGCCATAAAAAGATTTCTCAGTTGGCTGGGGGCTAAAACCTTACCATTTCGCAAAATGCTGGAGAAGTTTGACAAGGTCAAGTGGATTGCGGAAGCCTGGGAACACCTAGCAAGTTATGTCCCCTTCTGTACTTAGTTCAAATCTATGTAAACATCTTTTGAGATCATGAAATAAAGTTGTCGGAATGCTGTCATCCATGTTTCTTATAAGTGCAAAGTGTTTCCGCCTCATCTATTTCCCAATGATCTTACAAATTTCTCAATGTTAACCCGAATTGTGCTTGCGTACTCGCGTTACATAACTGAATGATTTTTCAGCCTTTTAACGGCTAAAGGAAACTTGAATTGCCTGCGTGCCCAAGTTTCACTTAAAACTTTCCTTGTTTCTCTAAGTCTTATCTGATCGTGCGTATGCTGGGTTACTGGAACTAGTTAGTAAAAATGCCTTTAGCATGATTCATGTTTTCGAGTTTCAAAACTGCTTGGTTCGTCCCCAGTTACTCGGCATAACGATTCATAATGCTATTTGAGCCATTTCAAACACTAAGGACAGTTAAAGCATATACACCAGAGAACTTAGAAGATAAAGGAATGGTAAAATTCAAACAACTTGCAAAGTAATTTCATAGTTTAAACTGCAAAAGGCGGAATTTTCATTAATACATAAGAAGCATTACATTTTGGATTACAAATGAAAGAATAGTAATGCTCCTATTGTCTAAATTTTCTATCCAGGTTCCAGGCAACCCTTCAAGAATCCGACTCCTCCTCGCTGCTTTCTTCATCGGGAATCGGAGGAGCTTCTTCTTCTGGATAGTGGACGCCGACATTTACCATGGCGGCAATCTGGGTGGCGTGGCCCTTAACTTCACCAAAGATGGTGGATCGTTGTGCATCCGTGTATCCCTGAGGGACACCGGTGGCCACACGCCAGGATTTTGGCACTAGGGTAGTGCATGCGCATAAGGCCTAAGGCCATACGCGCACCACCCCGTGCAGCGGAGCGGGAGAACGGACTCCTTGGACTCCGCCACCTCCATGATGATACCCGGAAGTTTTTCAACTTCCGAGCACTCCCCAGATTTTTCGGGAAGAAACTTGCCTATCAACTGCGTTGCAGCAGCCTTCATCAAGTTCCATGTTTCCCCAAAAGCTCGGATGCCTGCAGCCCGAGCGCCATCTGGGGGTGTCTCCTGTTTGATCCGATAAAGCATACAAAAGGTTAAGGAGACAAACAGAGAAAGCAAACATGGAAAGATGAAGACAAGGGTAAAAATTTACCGATGAGTTTATCGATTTCCGAAACTTCCTCAGGCGAAGGTTCAGAGCTTCAGTCAAATCCTGGATAGCGGATTTGTCTTTATCCGCCTGCTCGGAAGCCTTGGAGTTAGCCACTCCAAGGGCCAGATTGCTGGCTTCCAGGTCTTTTGAGCCTTCACAAGATTCTTGTGAAGCTATTCTCATTGCGGAGAATCTCGGCGTTGCCGGAATCTTCCGCTGCTTGTTTAGCTTCAGCTAAAGCAGCTGAAAAAGCAAAGGGCAAATCCGAGTTGATCAATTTCCTCGAGAAGAAACCACAACAAAGTTTTAAGTCGGAAATTTCAAAAAAGCCTACCTTTCGTTTCCGTCAAAGCAAGCTGAGACGATTCAGCTCCGCCTCTCTTCCTCAAGAATAGAAAGAAACTTCGAACTTCTTTATTCTTGATAGTGAGCTTCCTGAAAACTTCCAGGTTTATGGCCTCGGAGGTTTGCTGAAACACAGCAAGGAAAAGTTATGATTAATAAAAAACATCAAAGCAAAAAAAAGCATGCATTTTGTTTAATGCTTGGGGGCTAGAGTTACATACCTGGCTCATGCGTTGCAAACCTGCTAAGTTTTCCCGGAATTCCTTCGCGTATTCCGCGAAATGACTTTCGGCCGCGTTCAAGCCATCATGTATAGCTTTAAAATCCTTGTCAAAGGTGGGGATTTCCTCGTCGAATGTCCGAGAAGATTTCCCACCTCTGGAGCCGCCCTTTCCTCGTGTCCGACTCGGGCACAACGGGCTGGCTGGGCTCTGGGGGCTTGGTGGTGGTGGTGGCAGTAAGTTCTTCCGCCATTGACTGCGGCGTATCCGGGGCGACGGGGGAGATGGTTGGCTGCCTCGGTTGGAAGCAGCTTTGAGCTTTTTCAACTTCCTCGGCTTCAAGGTGGAGGGGGCAAGCTAAAAACCGAAAACCCGGAAATGTTAAAATACCGAAGATGGACGAAAAGGATCCCATAAAAGAAAAAACCCGGAAGAAAATAACCTGGACGTGGCGACGGGGATTCCGTCAGGTCGATAATTTCATCCGAAGAAATTATCTTCTTGCGTTTGCGCCCACCAGTGGTGGCGGTACGCAGCGCATCCAGCTCGGCCTCGGAGGCTAACTCCGAGTCTGGAAGATCCACAAACGTTGGAAAAAACCAATCAGAATCGAAAGGTAGATTTTCCAGGAAGTGATATTATACCTAAATAACGGGAAATTTACCTTAGGCGCGGGATTGTCGGCCGTGTACATTGGCCGACTCTCCGTGTATTGATCGCGTGAAGCGACCAACTGGTTGATGCGCCGCCTGAGCTCCTTTGCGGGCCAATCCTTGTCGATGTCCGCATTGGATCCTTGGCTCCTGTGTATTCACACAGGGAGACGGCCTCCGTGATTTGCCAGTGGCTGAATCCGCCTATTCAGCCAGCAAAAGACCGTGTCCATTCCGTCAAAGGGGGTTTGGAGGAAGTGAGTTTGGCGATGCGCCTCTTGATCCTTAGTAGATCTGGAGGCAGAACCTGGACGGCCTCTCTAACCCAGTTATCCTGGGAACAGCGGCGGAGTTCACAAAGGTGGAACCCGACGGCTTTTTTAGGAAAAGGCACGTCGGGGTGATAAAAGAAGGAACCCGTCCAGAATTTGACGGATTCCGAGGTTTTTATTTTGGGGAACCAATCCTCTCGGAATCTCCGAAGAGTAAAGGAAATGGTTCCGCAATTTGGGAGTGCGCCCTCCGAAGAGTTACGCTTAACCCCAAGCAGTACAACCAAAAATCTAGCCTAGGCTCTATTCCTAGGTAACCCTCGAATAAGCCTGGAAGCCGGCCATATACAGAATGGAATTGGGAGGGAGATTATGAGGTTGGATGTTGTAGTGAGCTAGAACTTGGAGGAAGAAAGAAGAAGGGGGAAGCCCCATACCTCGCAGAAGGTGGAGGCGAGAAGCACCCTTTCGCCTTCTTGTGGCGCGGGCTCGGTCTCCTCTTCCGGGAGCCGCCATTTCTTCTTCAAAACCAGGCCTTCCTTCTCCAAGTTGGGAAGAAGAGCCGGGGGAAGACTGCAGGCAATCCAGTTGCCTGCAGTCTCCTCTTCTTCATCTCCTCCAGCGGCGGCGGTGGTGGCGGCCTTCGCGGCGGCGAGCTGCTCGTCGAGGAGCTCCACCTTTTCCTCCGCCGTTTCGGGAGCGAACGGCGGGGTTGATGCGGTCCTTGGTCCCGCAGCATCCGTGTTGGCGGAGATGTTCCCTCCGCCCGCTATGGACGCCGAAGTTTTTTCCGGCTCGCCGCCGGCGCGCTTGGGCGACCCAAGTTGGGGGTCTAGATCGTTCAGGAGCTCGTCGACGGAGGCGCGAACGGGCGATGATTGCGGAGACGCCATCTTTCTCGGTGGCGTTGGTGCGTTCCGGCGTGGGAAGGGCTCGTCGGGGCAGGGAATTGTTCTCGCTCTCGAGCTCGTGTTCGCACCAATGGTGAAGGCAGTGAGGGAGTGAAGAAGGTTGATGAGGAGGAAGGAGACGGCTATTTATAGCCTGAAAACCCTCTAGATACGCGCCAACGGCTCTTTTGACCGTTGGATGTTTGACGCGTGTCGCTCGCCGGAAAATCCGGGAAACGGAACGACAGAGGAATGATGGCTATCTCCTCGTTTCTCGTGAGAATCTGTCAGAGATACGTTGCAGGGTTTCCGCGTGAAACCAAGCGGCGCTTGCGTCAGCATGATTAAGCGCTGATGTCACGTGTTCCTTTTCCGCGAAGGATCGCGAGAAGAAAAGCCGGATGTTCATAGTTCCGAGTTTTATGTTACCATCTCCTTTGAAAGGAAAGAAGAAAGAATCAAGACTGCTGAATCAAGTTTCCCGGACAAAATGTATTTGACGAAAGGCGGAGTTTCAGAGTTTTGATCCTTCCTGGGGGCTACTGTCGGATATATACCGAATAGGGGTATAGAAGATGGTAGACAAAAGAGCTGGATTACCAGGGTGGCCTGCAAGGTAATGGACTTAGGTCCATTGGGCGGCCCAGTAGTCCGATGCGTAGAAGCCGGATTCTAGAAGAACCCGGATCACGGCCCGCGTGATCTAGCTTGGAGGAGAAGACGGATTCCTTACTTTCCAAGTTACAAGTTAAACGTAGTCTTCTAGGTTTCTGGTTCTGTAAGCCCTAATCCGGCTATTATATAAAGCCGGACGGGAGATAGATTTCATAAGTTCAATAAGTTCCTTTAGTCCAAGGTTCTAGGTTCTAGCTTAAGCCTTGCGCAACTCGCCGGGAAGTTCATCCTCGTCGAGTAGCTAGATCTATTCCCTTACATTGTAACCTTATTATACGGGCTTTAGTCCCTCATAGTGAGAAGTGCAGGAGTAGGTACGCCGTACTGTCGCGACGTACCGAACCTGGGTAAATCCCGTGTTCTGTGTTTACTACGCTATCCCGTTACCCCACGTCTCTACCGTAGTCTCATGGCACCCCAGTCTATGAAAACTACTACGATGTCTCGACACTTAAGTTTCATTTATTCTTTTGATACCAAAAATTGCTCAATTCATTTAATTTCCAAACAACAACATAAATTAAATTTATTGGGAAACAAAATGTTGCACATTGCTGTTTTTATAATAAGTAACTCAATACAAATTATCCCTAAAATTTTCCAACCACTAAAACCATCTCTTTTTCTCCCTATTCCTTTTCAGCAAAAAAAAAATAAACAGAAGAAAAGAATAAAGAAAAGAGAGGGGGATAGGGCAGGCCAGCCCAATTGGGCCAGCCCACCTAGCCCCCTGGCCTGCTACCCCCTCACGGTTTCTTCCACCTCTGTACGGCAGGCAGATGAGCCTGTACACGTCGACAGTTGCAGAGAAGCAACGGCCGAGCTCGCCCACCTCCCTCCTTAAGACCTAGCTCGAGTCCCCTCTGTGCCCTAGCTCCACCACTCTCCCTCTTGCCGCCAACCTCTCTTTTCCTCCTCTCTCTGCCCCTTTTTCCTCTCTCTGTTCTGTAACTCAACCACCACCGCCACCGTGCTGATCTCCGGCGATTGCTGCCGTTTAGAGGCACCACCGTCCTGGCTAGGGCCGGGAACGGAGCCGCCAAGCCTCCCTCTACCGCGACGTATCTTCGGTTTCCCTCGGGAGCGAGGGAGTCGCCGCCGCCGCGCCGTCGCCTTCGCCGGTCGTCCCTGTCCGCACCGAGCTCGGGCACCGTCTCCTTCCGCCCCTCGGTGAGCGCTCCCACTCTCTCTCTCCCCTCTCTGCCCTCGCACGACCACCTGCACACGGCCACCACACGCAGCACCAGCACGCACGGACAGCGCCACCGCGTGCAGTTGCCGCCGGCGACCCCCCCCTCGATCGATTGCTTCTGTCGCTGTAAGGTTCAGATTCGTCAGGCTAATATAACTGACGGAAAACACACCTTAAAAACCTTCACACACATACCCTATCAAAAGCGCTCAGCCACCGCAGTGGCTATGCCCTCGCTGCGCGCACAGGGGGTCTCGGGTTCGAATCCCTCCCCCGCGCGTTAGCAACAAACCTTTTTTTATTTTTTTTTCAGATCCAGCACAGCACTCTATTTTCGCACAAGTCCTTGTAGATATTTTCTAGGTCCCTGTAATGTTTTTTTAAGCCCCTGGCCACTAAATAAAATGGCATATTAATACCTACACCTCCAAAATGCATACCTAATTAATTACAACTCCAAATTCAACATTTTAAATATGTTTTCCATACCAAATTGAATTCTCTACCCAAATATAAATTTTGTTTTCTATTTTGAGCATTTCCAATGTTTTCAAATTTCAAATTCAAACAATTCTTTTCACATTTGCTTAATTTCATAACTAATTCAAAATTAATCCAAATGTCACATATAAAATATGTTTTCCATCCCATTTTTCATGTACTTTCCAAATATAAATTTTGTTTCATGATTTGAATAATTAAAATTGCTTAAATAATTTAAACCTTGTTTAATTCATTTAAAATTGCTAAATTCATAACTTGCTCAAATTAAATTATTTTTGAACATATAAAAATGTTTTCAAACCAGAAAAACATAATATTTTTCAAATATGAACTTTGTTATCTATTTTGAACAATTTAAATTGGTGAAAACAACAAATGATTGTGTAACACCTTTAAGGGACCAAAATTCCATAACTTAATAAATAAAATTCCAAACTTGGTAAACCTTATTTCAAATTGTTTCTAAGGTTGTTTTCTTTCTGTTTTCATCATCCATGCATCATGCTAATCCACTTTCACCTGATCATTAGTTGTAGAACAATTATTTCAACCTTAATTCATGGGCTTTCCATATGCAATCCAAATTGCATATGGGTCCATTTAAGCATGTTATGTTACCATGTCAACTAGTTTATTTTGATGCATCAATTAAATGGTCATGCATCGTCCCATTATTGTGCATTATGCCATGTTATTGATTGTTGTTTCTTTGCGTTGTTTGTTTGCTTCTTCTCGAATAGACGACGACGTTGAGGCAGACGAGCTTTACGACACCCCTTTCTGAGGATTTAGCTCAGTACCAGGCTGCTGAGCTTGCAGGCAAGTATTCACTCACATGAACCATCGTGTTCCTTTCAACATTGGATACCGATACTTTCCGTTGTCTATTCTGCTAGCCCTATGAATCGTTGCTTGGGTACGAACCTATCACCTGTTATCCTTAACCCTGATATAGCCTCACCTCCACACCTATAACCCCATTGGTTGTTGCCCGTGTCTTACTAGCATGCTTAGGGTTGTTGTTGCTCGAGTCTGTTGTCAGTTACTTTCTGTTATCATATTTTATTATGTTCTGGGGCTCGATGTTAAACAATCAACCTGTTAATGCTTGGGTAATAATAATATGATGATAAGGCACCGGCAGGAGGCCCGGCGTGGTTTTGAGGCCTGCTAGTGTCGACCCTAATTAGGAAAAGGGTCTTGTCTACCGATCCATGATGAGCGTGCTCACCGCATCCGGGTGGTGGTATGGAACCCCCCTCGACTTTGACCTGACCCGCAGTTTGTCCGAAGAGTCACACTTAGTTCGGGTGTTCCATTTGGCTCATACGCATGAATGGGTCGCTCCCATGGTTACTGATGATGATGATGACGCACACATATAGGGCGAGGCCCGTATTGCCGGGGTGTTGCGTCCTGCGGGAGTTTTGCACACTTGCGCTGAGTATTCGGCTGCGTGGCTGGGACCTTATAGCTCCGTGGCTCCTAGGACAGGCTGTAGAGATGGTCCGAGTCGTGTCAAGCCAACCTGAGTTTTAGTTGGTGGCTTGAGGGTGTACGGGTACTGGAGCACACCCTACAGGGATGAATCTTCTCGAGAAGCCGTGTTGTCCGCGGTTATGCGACGACTTGGTGAAAGTACTGGCTAACAAGTACTCAGACAACTTACACCTAACTATAAAAACTTGACTAGTAATAGGTTTATTGGCACAATAACCTGAACCATCATTAATCCAACTGTGTCATTTATCCTCGGATTGCTTCTTCGGATAAGGTGCGAGATCCAGGACGGGTTTGTTTGGAGTTAGTTGCTAGTGGTTACGATACGCTATCTTATCTCCTTTCTGTTATCCGGAAGTTATAGCATGTTTCTGTAGTTGATTAGTGCAGCCCGCTGCCGCCTCTTTTGTATCACCCTTTCTTCCGTTGAACCCAAAGCATATGTGCTTGGTGTTGACGGGTTACACTTTGGTGAACTGTGAGTCTTGCTTGCCAGTACGTTGTTGTACTGACCCCTTTGAGGCTGTGGTTTCTGCAGACTACGATTCCGAGGATCCCCTTGGTGGCTACTACGTGGAGTACGACGAGGCTGTTGACGTGTAGATAGCGGACCCGGGCAGGATCCGAGACTACGTGGATGGGCTCCATTTTCCTTTCATTGCCGGCCTCTTAGGCCTAATTGGATTTGTCTGTACTCAGACCTTTTGAATGCTTCCGCTGTGATGTAATGATGATATGTTGGGACATGTGTCCTCTGGATGATTGTATTTGCTATCTCTGCTCTAGTGAGAGCTATTTGCAACTTATTTCTATTTATTTGTGTCTTAGAGATCTGTTGTGCTATCATCTTGTTAAAAGCCGTTGACGTACCATGTGTGTATGGTATGAAGTACGTCAATGGTAGTACCCTGATTTCTATGGGATGGATTACGTAGACGATGAACAGTAGGGGTTGGTTGTCACACATACGTGTGTTGGCCTACTCGTAAGAGATGCGGGTGCCGGTAAGCCCCGTAATCCAATCATCTACTGTTCAACGGAACTGCGAGTATCCTCTAGAAGTCCGGGTGCGACAAATGGTATTAGAGCCTGTCTGCCTGTAGGATCCCTTTTACTGGTCGCAGTTGAGTCTAGAAACTATTTTGTAGCTATATAGAATAAAAAATGAAACGTGAGAGTAGGAATTCTGCCATTTTATTTCTTTCCCACCCACCCTCCCTTTTCTGGTAAGGAAGTGCAACGTTGTTTTTCCCTTCTCATCTAAACTTTCAAGTTAGGATTTCACGTATCCTGGTTTCTCTAGGATGGTTATTGTAACATCCCAAGTATGAAAAATAGCCATTAGAATGTTTGCTATCTGTTATTTTATGTTTTGCATCATGGCATCATGTTGATTGCATTTGTTTTGCTTGTTTTCCATTTGTTTTCCTCTGTTTTCATTTGTTTTCCAATTTTTTTCCTTTGTTTTCCTTTGTTTTCTATTTGAATTTCAAACCAAAATTCAAACCTTTTGTTTCATCCTTGTGATGTTACAATTTCCAAAAGGATATTTCAAATTAAAGCAATCAATTGTTTCCATTAAAAGTTGTGATTCCAAACACTGTTGTTTTGCTTCTATCAAAAATTCATTTAATACCAAACCCTTTTCAAATTCAATTAATTTCCAAAACAACAACCCTTTTGAAAGTTATGAAAATTGCAAAAGCAAATCAATCATTTGTTTCCATTAAACTAAGGTTCAAACTAATTAAATTGTTGCTTTCAATATTTCACTTAATACCCAAAATTCATTTAAATTGCATTCCAATTCATTTAATTTTCCAAACAACAACCATTTGAATCAATGAAACAAAACACTCCAAATCAATTTGCTTCAAAATGACTTGAGAGCCCAAAAACCAATTATATGTTTCTTTTTAATAATAACTCACTTAATCTCAAATTATTCCAAATCTCAATCAAATTACAAATAGTATTTATATTTGAACTTTTTGTAAAATAAAGCTTGGCAAGTGGTTGCTTTTGACTTAATAAACTCACCCAATTTTTCTCACATTTTTCCTAGCCCTAAACCTTATCTATTTCTTCCATTTCCATTTTCTGCAAAAAAAAAATAAAACATACCAAAAAGAATAAAAAGCAAACCAACAGCAGGGAGAGAGAGGCAGCAGGCCCAACTCTCCCCCAAGCCCACTTTCCCTCTCAGCCCGATACCCTTTCTTCCCCACCTCCGCATGCTGTCGTCAGCCATGGTGGACAGCGACAGGCGCTCCCACCTGCTCCACCCGATCGATCTCCCCCCTCCTATATCTTCCTCTCCTCACCCCTCAGAAAACCCTAGCTCCTTTCTCTCCTCCCTTCCCAGCCGCCGCCACTCTTCTTCTTCCCCCTCTGCTTCTCCCTTCTCTGTACTTCCCTGTACCTGAAATTTAGCCCTTTTTGGCCAGAAGTTGGGGGTGGGCGTGGGGTTGCTGTGGTCGTCCACCGGGCCGTTTCTTCGCGGGAATGGAATCGCCACATCACGATCTCCATCTTTGGTGAAGGCGCCATGGTCCGAGGAGGCTCCGGGCGGCCGCGGCGTCGAGGTTTTCCGCCGGCCAACTCCCCTGTATCGCCGCCTCCACCCCGACCTGCTCCTCCTCTGTCCGCCCAAGGTGACCGATCTCCTTCCCCTCGATCCCCTCTCCTCTACTCCCTTGGCCGCACTCCCACACGCCAAGCACACGCACACCCGCAGCACCCCACACCACAGCGCACCACGGCGCCCATCGCAGCAGCCATCGCAGCAGCCTTCGCTGCGATCTCTGTCAAAGGTATAGCAAGCAGCGATCCCTTTTCAGTTCAGAGAAAACCACACCGTTTCTGAAGGTTATACCCCCCGAGGCCCCTTCCCTGTCACCACACAGCACACTAGCCCACTGGTTCTGCTCCTTGTCCTCACAGCAGAGGTGAGGGATCGAATCCCCCCTCCCACAATAAAACCCACCTTTTATTTTCCCATTTGTTTTGACCCAGCACATCTCAGAAATCACAGCTAGGTCCCTGTTGATTAATTCTAGCCCTGTAAAATATTTTCCAAGTCCCTAATGAATTAAAAATGGCAGATTTGCACCAAATCTTGTAAAATGCATAATTAATTCATCTTAACTCCAATTTTAACTTTTTAAATATGTTTTCTGTACCAAATTAAATGTTCTATCCAAATATAATTTTTTTTACTGTTCTGAATATTTTAAATTGGTGCAATATTTGAATTCTTGTTCAATTCACTTAAATATTGCAAAATTCATAACTTGAGCATAAAAATTCCAAATTCAACAAACTAAATATGTTTTCCAATCAATTTTTCATGTACTTTCCAAATATCAATTTTTTTGCTGTTTTGAATAATTTAAATTGCTGAAAACAACTGTTTCTTGTTTATTGCATTTAAAATTGCCAAAATAATAACTTGCTCATTTTAAATCCAATTTCCACAAATGAAATATGTTTTCCATGCAAAATTAAACCCTCTTTCCAAATATAAACTTTGTTTTCTGTTTTGAATAATTAAAATTGGTTAAATAATTTAAACCTTGTTTAATTCATTTAAAATTGTTAATTTCCTAACTTGCTCAAATTAAATTCTTTTGGGACATATAAAATATGTTTTCCAACCATAAAAGTATAAACTTTTCAAATATGAATTTGGTTTAATGCTTTGAACAAATAAAAATTCAAATAAGTTCATGTTTGAATGAAATTCATTTAATTCTTGCTTAAACTTGTTTAATTCATATATAACTTATTTGAAATCCTTTTTCAACAAGTGAAACATGTAATCCATCTAAAATCTGATGTACTTTCCAAATATGAACTTTGTTATCTATTTTGAACAATTAAAATTGGTGAACACAACAAATGCTTGTGTGACACCTTTAAGAAACCAAAATTTCTTAACTTAATAAATGAATTTCCAAACTTGGTAAACATTATTTCACGTTGTTTCTATTGTTGTTATTTTGTTGTTTTCCTGAAGCATGCATCATGCTAATCCACTTTCATATGATGAGTAGTTGTAAAACAATTAATTCAACCATAATTCGTGGGCTTTTCATATGCAATCCAAATTGCATGAGGGTCCATTTAATCATGTTGTTACCATGTCAACTAGTTTATTTTGTTGCATCAATTAAATGGTCATGCATCATCCCATGTTTGTGCACTATGCCATGTTATTGATTGTTTATCTTTCTGCATTGTTTGTTTGCTTCTTCTCGGATACACGACGACGTTGAGACCGACGATACTTACGACATCCCTTCTAAGGAGGTAGCTCAGTACCAGGCTACTGGGTTTGCAGGCAAGTATTCACTCACATGAACCACTGTGTTCCTTTCAACATTGGTTACCGATACTTTCCGTTGTCTACTCTGCTAGCCCTAGTAATAGTTGTTTCTGTTACGAACCTATCACATGAATCCTTTAACCCTGATATTGCCTCACCTCCATACCTATAACCTTTTGCTTGTTGCCCGTGTCTTACTAGCATGCTTAGGGTTGTTTTGCTCGAGTCTGTCACCCGTTACTTTCTGTTACCACTTCTATTATGTTCTGGGGGCTCGATGTTTAATCAATCAATCATGCTAATGTTATTATTAATAATAATTTGATGATAAGGCACCGGTAGGAGGCCCTGTGTGGTTTTGAGGCCTGCTAGTGTCGACCCTAATAGGAAATGGGTCTTGTCTACTGATCCATGATGAGCGCACTACCCGCAGTGGGAAGCGAGTATGGGAGCCCCCTCAATTTGATTCGATTCGCATCTCGTCCAAATCGCCTCATTTAGTTCGTGTTTTCCATTTGCCGCATGCATGTTTTTGCGAGCCCAGGCCAGGGTGGAACTTTTGTAGTCGGCATATAGGGGGACACGTTCTTAGAGTGCTATGAGGGTCCCTTTTCTTCGGGGCTCGATTAGCCGTGCGCCCAAGGTGCTTTGGGCTTGATGCGGAGAAGAGTTGAGTTGTGTTGAGTTCCTCGCTTGGTGGGTTAGCTCCCCGCCTGGCGGGTCATTCTTACGTGTACGGCCAAATTGGTGCACCCCTGCAGGGATAAATCTTCTCGAGAAGCCGTGTTTTCCGCGGTTATGGATTACTTGGTGAAAGTACTGGCTAACAAGTACTCAGGACAACTTAAACCTAATGATTAACAACCTTACACCCAATGATTAACAACTTGACTAGTAATAGGCTTATTGACACAATAATTTGAACCATCATTATTTTCAACTGTGTGAGTTATCCTCGGATTGCTTCTTTGGATAAGGGGCGAGATCCAGGATGGGTTTGTTTGGAGTTAGTTGGTAGGTTGGTTACGATACGCGATCTTATCTCCTTTCTGTTAGCCGGAAGTGGTAGTAACTTTGTAGTTGGTTAGAGCAGCCAGTTGCAGCATCTTTTATATCCCCTTTCCTCCGTTGAACCCAAAGCATCTGTGCTTGGTGTTGACGGGTTACACTTTGGTGAACTGTGAGTATTGCTTGCTAGTACATTTATGTACTGACCCCTTTGGGGCTGTGGTTTCCGCAGACTACGTTTCCGAGGATCTACATGGTGGCTACTACGTGGAGTATGACGAGACTGCTGACGAGTAGATAGCGGACCCGGGCAGGATCCGAGACTTCGTGGATGGGCTCCGTCTGTTCGTTTCCGGCCTCTTAGGCCTATTTGATTCTTGTCTTTACTCAGACATTTTGGATGCTTCCGCTGTAATGTAATGATGTTATGTTGGGACATGTGTCCTCTGGATGATTGTATTTGCTATCTCTTCTCTAGTGAGAGCTATTTGCAACTTATTTCCATCTTTTGTGTCGTAGAGATCTGTTGTGATATCACTTGTTCCAATGCCGTTGACGTACCATGTGTGTATGTTTTGAAGTACGTCAATGGAAGTATCCTGATTTCTATGGGATAGTTTACGTCGACGCTGAACAGATAGGGGTTGGTTGTCACACATACGTGTGTTGGCCTACTCGTAAGAGGACGCGGGTGCCGGTAAGCCCCGTAATCCAATCTACTACTGTTCAACGGAACGGCGAGTATCCTTTAGAAGTCCGGGTGCGACAAATGGTATCAGAGCCTGTCTGCCTGTAGGATCCCTTTTTACTGGTCGCAGTTGAGTCTAGAAAACTATTTTGTAGCTATATAGGAAAAATGAAACGCGAGAGTAGGAATTCTGTTCTTTTTCTTCTTTCCCCACCCACCCTCCCTTTTTCTGGTAAGGAAGTGCAACGTTGTTTTTCCCTTCTCATCTAAACTTTCAAGTTAGGATTTCACGAATTCTGGTTTCTCTAGGATGGTTATATCTACTAGACCATAGGAATGGAGGTGGTTGTGACATGATTTATCATGTTGCCTACTCACGATTGAGAACGGAGGCGTGTAAGCCCCGGATGCAGATCCTCTATTCCTTAAGCAGTAGATATTGATCCTTTGGAAGCCCGGATGGGTTTTCCGTAGTACCTCAGGAGTGTTTTGGTCTCGTTTTTTCCCGGTGTTGCTTCGTTATCCTGTTCTTCTCAACATCCTCTTCGTACGTTGAAATCTTGTTTGTTGTTTTCCATTTAAGTTCTTCTACCGGCGTCTAATCAAAACTTCTCAAATATCAAGTCTATCTGGCCAGAAAGGTTGTTGTTGTTGTTGATTCCAGGCTATGAGAGTTGGCATTCCTATCACCTGGGGTTGTTTCGAGGAAGCATTCCTGAAGCACCACATTCCAGATAGTCTATTCTCCAAATGAATCAAGTTCTATTCAACTATACACCCTCGATACAAAACCTCTACCTCTACTTGAAATGTTCCGGTGGTTTGCGAATTCCCTGACGTTTTTCCAGAAGAGTTGCCAGGAATGCCTGTCATCTTGAACTTCCAGAAAAACTATCCAAGGTGCACGATGAGTTTCACGTGACACAGCTCAAGAGGATCTTCGCAAGAAGTATCCGGACCCTTTCTTTTCTCAGTAGGAATCTCGGGGCGCGATTCCTTCAAGGGGGGGCGTTTTGTAAGATCCCAAGTATGAAAAATAGCCATTAGAATGTTTGCTATCTGTTATTTTATGTTTTGCATCATGGCATCATGTTGATTGCATTTGTTTTGCTTGTTTTCCATTTGTTTTCCTCTGTTTTCATTTGTTTTCCATTTGTTTTCCTTTGTTTTCTATTTGATTTTCAAACCAAAATTCAAAACTTTTGTTTCATCCTTGTGATGTTACAATTTCCAAAAGGATATTTCAAATTAAAGCAATCAATTGTTTCCATTTAAAGTTGTGATTCCAAACACTGTTGTTTTGCTTCCATCAAAAATTCATTTAATACCAAACCCTTTTAAAATTCAATTAATTTCCAAAACAACAACCCTTTTGAAAGTTATGAAAATTGCAAAAGAAAATCAATCATTTGTTTCCATTAAACTAAGGTTCAAACTAATTAAATTGTTGCTTTCAATATTTCACTTAATACCCAAAATTCATTTAAATTGCATTCCAATTCATTTAATTTTCCAAACAACAACCATTTGAATCAATGAAACAAAACACTCCAAATCAATTTGCTTCAAAATGACTTGAGGGCCCAAAAACCAATTATATGTTTCTTTTTAATAATAACCCACTTAATCTCAAATTATTCCAAATCTCAATCAAATTACAAATAGTATTTATATTTGAACTTTTTGTAAAATAAAGCTTGGCAAGTGGTTGCTTTTGACTTAATAAACTCACCCAATTTTTCTCACATTTTTCCTAGCCCTAAACCTTATCTATTTCTTCCCTTTCCATTTTCTGCAAAAAAAATAAAACATACCAAAAAGAATAAAAAGCAAACCAAACAGCAGGGAGAGGCAGCAGGCCCAACTCTCCCCCCAAGCCCACTTTCCCTCTCAGCCCGATACCCTTTCTTCCCCACCTCCGTACGCTGTCGTCAGCCATGGTGGACAGCGACAGGCGCTCCCACCTGCTCCACCCGATCAATCTCCCCCCTCCTATATCTTCCTCTCCTCACCCCTCAGAAAACCCTAGCTCCTTTCTCTCCTCCCTTCCCAGCCGCCGCCACTCTTCTTCTTCCCCCTCTGCTTCTCCCTTCTCTGTACTTCCCTGTACCTGAAATTTACCCTTTTTGGCCGGAAGTTGGGGGTGGGCGTGGGGT
This sequence comes from Alopecurus myosuroides, assembly GCA_028641055.1. Taxonomy (NCBI): domain Eukaryota; kingdom Viridiplantae; phylum Streptophyta; class Magnoliopsida; order Poales; family Poaceae; genus Alopecurus; species Alopecurus myosuroides. The sequence continues at coordinate 738,967,145 of CM054057.1, forward strand.
TGTTGTGGTCGTCCACCGGGCCGTTTCTTCGCGGGAATGGAATCGCCACATCACGATCTCCATCTTTGGTGAAGGCGCCGTGGTTCGAGGAGGCTCCGGGCGGCCGCGGCATCGAGGTTTTCCGCCGGCCAACTCCCCTGTATCGCCCCCTCCACCCCGACCTGCTCCTCCTCTGTCCGCCCAAGGTGACCGATCTCCTTCCCCTCGATCCCCTCTCCTCTACTCCCTTGGCCGCACTCCCACACGCCAAGCACACGCACCACCCGCAGCACCCCACACCACAGCGCACCACGGCGCCCAACGCAGCAGCCATCGCAGCAGCCATCGCTGCGATCTCTGTCAAAGGTACACAAGCAGCGATCCCTTTTCAGTTTAGAGAAAACCACACCATTTCTGAAGTTTATACCCCCCGAGGCCCCTTCCCTGTCACCACAAAGCACACTAGCCCACTGGTTCTGCTCCTTGTCCTCACAGCAGGAGGTGAGGGGATCGAATCCCCCCTCCCACAATAAAACCCACCTTTTATTTTCCCATTTGTTTTGACCCAGCACATCTCAGAAATCACAGCTAGGTCCCTGTTGATTAATTCTAGCCCCTGTAAAATATTTTTTAAGTCCCTAATTAATTAAAAATGGCAGATTTGCACCAAATCTTGTAAAATGCATAATTAATTCATCTTAACTCCAATTTTAACTTTTTAAATATGTTTTCTGTACCAAATTAAATGTTCTATCCCAATATAAAATTTGTTTACTGTTTTGAATATTTTAAATTGGTGCAATATTTGAATTCTTGTTCAATTCACTTAAATTTTGCAAAATTCATAACTTGAGCATAAAAATTCCAAATTCAACAAACTAAATATGTTTTCCAATCAATTTTTCATGTACTTTCCAAATATCAATTTTGTTTGCTGTTTTGAATAATTTAAATTGCTGAAAACAACTGTTTCTTGTTTATTGCATTTAAAATTGCCAAAATAATAACTTGCTCATTTTAAATCCAATTTCCACAAATGAAATATGTTTTCCATGCAAAATTAAACCCTCTTTCCAAATATAAACTTTGTTTTCTGTTTTGAATAATTAAAATTGGTTAAATAATTTAAACCTTGTTTAATTCATTTAAAATTGTTAATTTCCTAACTTGCTCAAATTAAATTATTTTGGGACATATAAAATATGTTTTCCAACCATAAAAGTATAAACTTTTCAAATATGAATTTGGTTTAATGCTTTGAACAAATAAAAATTCAAATAAGTTCATGTTTGAATGAAATTCATTTAATTCTTGCTTAAACTTGTTTAATTCATAAATAACTTATTTGAAATCCTTTTTCAACAAGTGAAACATGTAATCCATCTAAAATCTGATGTACTTTCCAAATATGAACTTTGTTATCTATTTTGAACAATTAAAATTGGTGAAAACAACAAATGCTTGTGTGACACCTTTAAGAAACCAAAATTTCTTAACTTAATAAATGAATTTCCAAACTTGGTAAACCTTATTTCACGTTGTTTCTATTGTTGTTATTTTGTTGTTTTCCTCATCCATGCATCATGCTAATCCACTTTCATATGATGAGTAGTTGTAAAACAATTAATTCAACCATAATTCGTGGGCTTTTCATATGCAATCCAAATTGCATGAGGGTCCATTTAATCATGTTGTTACCATGTCAACTAGTTTATTTTGTTGCATCAATTAAATGGTCATGCATCATCCCATGTTTGTGCACTATGCCATGTTATTGATTGTTTATCTTTCTGCATTGTTTGTTTGCTGCTTCTCGGATACACGACGATGTTGAGACCGACGATACTTAGGACATCCCTTCTAAGGAGTTAGCTCAGTACCAGGCTACTGGGTTTGCAGGCAAGTATTCACTCACATGAACCACTGTGTTCCTTTCAACATTGGTTACCGATTCTTTCCGTTTGTCTACTCTGCTAGCCCTAGTAATAGTTGTTTCTGTTACGAACCTATCACATGAATCCTTTAACCCTGATATTGCCTCACCTCCATACCTATAACCTTTTGCTTGTTGCCCGCGTCTTACTAGCATGCTTAGGGTTGTTTTGCTCGAGTCTGTCACCCATTACTTTCTGTTACCACTTCTATTATGTTCTGGGGGCTCGATGTTTAATCAATCAATCATGCTAATGTTATTATTAATAATAATTTGATGATAAGGCACCGGCAGGAGGCCCTGTGTGGTTTTGAGGCCTGCTAGTGTCGACCCTAATAGGAAAAGGCTCTTGTCTACTGATCCATGATGAGCGCACTACCCGCATGTGGGAAGCGAGTATGGGAGCCCCCCTCAATTTGATTCGATTCGCATCTCGTCCAAATCGCCTCATTTAGTTCGTGTTTTTCCATTTGCCGCATGCATGTTTTTGCGAGCCCAGGCCAGGGTGGAACTTTTGTAGTCGGCATATAGGGGGACACGTTCTTAGAGTGCTATGAGGGTCCCTTTTCTTCGGGGCTCGATTAGCCGTGCTCCCAAGGTGCTTTGGGCTTGATGCGGAGAAGAGTTGAGTTGTGTTGAGTGCCTTGATTGGTGGGTTAGCTCCCCGCCTGGCGGGTCATTCTTACGTGTACGGCCAAATTGGTGCACCCCTGCAGGGATAAATCTTCTCGAGAAGCCGTGTTTTCCGCGGTTATGGATTACTTGGTGAAAGTACTGGCTAACAAGTACTCATGACAACTTAAACCTAATGATTAACAACCTTACACCCAATGATTAACAACTTGACTAGTAATAGGCTTATTGACACAATAATCTGAACCATCATTATTTTCAACTGTGTGAGTTATCCTCGTATTGCTTCTTTGGATAAGGGGCGAGATCCAGGATGGGTTTGTTTGGAGTTAGTTGGTAGGTTGGTTACGATACGCGATCTTATCTCCTTTCTGTTAGCCGGAAGTGGTAGTAACTCTGTAGTTGGTTAGAGCAGCCAGTTGCAGCATCTTTTATATCCCCTTTCCTCCGTTGAACCCAAAGCATCTGTGCTTGGTGTTGACGGGTTACACTTTGGTGAACTGTGAGTCTTGCTTGCCAGTACGTTTATGTACTGACCCCTTTGGGGCTGTGGTTTCCGCAGACTACGTTTCCGAGGATCTACATGGTGGCTACTACGTGGAGTATGACGAGACTGCTGACGAGTAGATAGCGGACCCGGGCAGGATCCGAGACTTCGTGGATGGGCTCCGTCTGTTCGTTTCCGGCCTCTTAGGCCTATTTGATTCTTGTCTGTACTCAGACATTTTGGATGCTTCCGTTGTAATGTAATGATGTTATGTTGGGACATGTGTCCTCTGGATGATTGTATTTGCTATCTCTGCTCTAGTGAGAGCTATTTGCAACTTATTTCCATCTTTTGTGTCGTAGAGATCTGTTGTGATATCACTTGTTCCAATGCCGTTGACGTACCATGTGTGTATGTTTTGAAGTACGTCAATGGAAGTATCCTGATTTCTATGGGATAGTTTACGTCGACGGTGAACAGATAGGGGTTGGTTGTCACACATACGTGTGCTGTCCTACTCGTAAGAGGACGCGGGTGCCGGTAAGCCCCGTAATCCAATCTACTACTGTTCAACGGAACGGCGAGTATCCTTTAGAAGTCCGGGTGCGACAGTTATATCTACTAGACCATAGGAATGGAGGTGGTTGTGACATGATTTATCATGTTGCCTACTCACGATTGAGAACGGAGGCGTGTAAGCCCCGGAAGCAGATCCTCTATTCCTTAAGCAGTAGATATTGATCCTTTAGAAGCCTGGATGGGTTTCTCCGTAGTACCTCAGGTGTTTGTGGTCTCCTGTTTCCCAGTTGTTGCTTCGATATCGTCCTTCACAAAAATCTTCTCTTTCGTTGTTAACCTCCATCCTTGTTCTATGCTGTCGACTTACCGTCTGAAGTAATCCTTTTAAGCACTTATATTGGATTTTGTTATCCGGTTAGTGTGTTAATCTTGGTATCATCTTCAGGATGGAAAGTGGTGACGAAGAACACACACTGCCACCCGAGATGGGGAAAGTGCTGTCTCAGATGACACAAGTTATAAGGCAGATGCAGCAGAACCAAGACCTTGGGAGTAATGGCAACACCCGGGTGTCTATTCGGGAGTTCCTTGAGCTCAATCCGCGCATGTTTGATACCTCCTCCGAGCCATTGGATGCTGATGACTGGCTCCGTGAAATGAACCGTACTCTTATGGTAGCTCATGTGGCTGACGAGGACCGTGTTCCTTACGTGACCTACCTTCTCCGTGGGCAATCTATGTCTTGGTGGGAGAACTTCCAAGAAATGAGAGGCTCTAGTGTGGCAATCACATGGGAGGATTTCAAGCAAGCCTTCATGCGCCATCACATTCCCGATGGGCTCATGGAGAGAATGTGTGAGGAATTCTATTCTTTCACACAAGGCAATTTGGACGTTCTCGAATACCAAAGAGAGTTCAATCGTCTGGCTCGCTACGCCGGAGATGAAATCTCCATGGAAGCGAGAAAGATGGTAAAGTTCCGCAGGGGTCTCAACCCGGAACTCAAGTATGCTCTCACCAACGTCAAGGCCAAGAATTTTGAGGACCTCATCAACATCGCTCTAAATGAAGAGCATGGGCGCAAGTTGGTTGAGGAATCTCGTAAGCACTCTCGTGAACAGGCTAATCTCTCAAAAGCTATCATGCCTCCACAAAAACGAAGAGTTTGGGTTCCATATACCACTCCAACACCGCCCATCTGCTTGCCAAGCCCGGCAGGATTTCTTGCCCTCCCTCCCACCCCAGTGGTATCTTAAGGAGGTGCTCCATCTCAGCCAAGTCCAACAGCTCCTCGTTCTGCTAGTACATGCTTCAAGTGCGGTCTACCAGGACACTACTCCTACAAGTGTCCGCAGAACAAGCTACCATCACTACCTATCTCTAATGTCAATCATGTGATGGTACACACTTCTTCGCCTAGGCCCCGCAACAGGAACAAGTCTGTCTTGAGAACTGTGAGAGTGAACCATGTCAAGGCCCAGGGAGCAGAAGAATCTCCAGAGGTTGTAATGGGCACACTTCTTGTGAACTCGTTTCGTGCTAAAGTCTTGTTCGATTCTAGTGCTTCACACTCTTTCATCTCTCAATGTTTTGCAAACAACAGTAAAATCAACTTCGAACAGTTATCTATCCCTCTCCTAGTGAAATCACCGGGATCTAGCTGGCAAAGCAATAAAGTTAGCCCGAACATCGAGATCACAATTGGAAACCTTCCATTCCAGGCATCTCTGATAGCTCTCCACTCTTCAGATATTGATGTCATTCTTGGGATGGATTGGCTGGTAGCCAACAAAGCAGTCATTGATTGTCCTGCTAAGTCTGTCAAAATCACACACCCTTCTGGCCAGATAGTCTACTTCCATGGTGAAAATCCAGTTGTTCAACTCTACACTCTCAATGCAAAACCTCTACCATCTATTGAAACTATTCCGGTGGTTTGTGAATTCCCCGATGTCTTTCCAGAAGAATTGCCAGGAATGCCTCCTGACAGAGCAGTTGAGTTCGTGATCGAACTTGAACCAGGTACTGCTCCAATCTCTAAGCATCCATACAAGATAGCTCCTCCTGAACTGAAGTTGTTGAAGGAGCAAATCGATATGTACATGGAGAAAGGTTATATTCAACCTAGTTCCTCGGCTTGGGGTTGCCCAACTCTGTTCGTTGCGAAGAAGGATCAAACAAAGAGACTCGTTGTTGACTATCGTCCTCTTAACGAGAAAACCATCAAAAACAAATATCCAATTCCTCGTATCGATGATCTTTTTGATCAACTTGCTGGAGCCTCAATATTCTCCAAGTTGGACTGGAGAATGGGTTACCATCAAATAAAGATCAGAAAGGAAGATATTCCAAAAACAGCTTTCACCACTCGGTACGGTCTATATGAATACACCGTCATGTCCTTTGGTCTCACCAATGCACCGGCGACCTTCTCTCGACTCATGAATTCTGTCTTCCATGAATACCTTGACACGTTCGTTGTGGTATATCTTGATGACATTCTTGTCTACTCAGAATCCGAGGAAGATCATGAAGAACATCTTCGTCTCACTCTCATGAAACTTCGCGAGCATCGTCTATATGCCAAGTTCTCCAAATGTGAGTTCTGGATTTCAGAAGTTGCTTACCTTGGTCATGTCATCTCTGCCAAGGGCATAGCCATTGATCCAGAAAAGGTTAAGGCAATTGTTGATTGGAAACCTCCTAAGACGGTGAAGCAAGTCAGAAGTTTTCTTGGCTTGGCTAGCTATTGCCGTCGTTTCGTCCAAAACTTCTCCAAGATTGCCAAACCTCTCACTGATCTCACAAAGAAGGACAAGAAGTTCGTTTGGTCTCCACAATGTGATGAAAGTTTCAATCTCCTGAAGACTAAACTCACTTCTACACCAGTTCTGGTTGGCCCAGATACTACCAAACCTTTCCAGATATTCTGTGATGCTTCTCTCCAAGGTCTAGGAGCAGTTCTTATGCAAGAACGTCAAGTTGTGGCTTATGCTTCACGTCAGTTGAACGCCCATGAGCTCAATTATCCCACACATGACCTTGAACTTGCAGCAGTTGTGTTTGCCCTCAAGAAATGGAGACAATACTTGTTGGGTAATCGCACTGAAATCTTTTCCGATCATAAGAGTCTGAAATACATCTTCACTCAACCAGATCTAAACCTCAGGCAAAGGAGATGGATTGAAAAGATCAAAGACTTCGATCTTACCATTTCTTACACTCCAGGCAAGGCTAATGTTATGGCCGATGCTCTCAGTCGCAAGTCGTATTGCAATAATCTCATGATCATGGAAAGCCAACCTCCTCTTCATGAAGAATTCCAGAAGCTGAACCTTGGTCTTGTTCCTCAAGGTTATCTTGCAAACTTGACAGCCAGTCCAACTCTCGAGGACAAGATTCGTTCTGAACAACTTCGTGATGCTGAGATCAAGAAGATCGCAAATAACATCAAAGCAGGCAATGTGAAGTATGAGTGCTTCTCAATTGATGACAAGGGAACTGTGTTCTTCGAAGGACGCATTGCGGTTCCTCAAGTTCAAAGTCTCAAAGATGTTATTCTCAGGGAGGCTCATGAAACTCCTCTTTCCATACACCCTGGAAGTACAAAGATGTACCAGGATCTCAAGACACTGTATTGGTGGTCTGGCATGAAACGTGAAATTGCTCAATACGTTTCTGAATGCGACGTTTGTCAACGTGTTAAGGCAGTTCATCAGAAAACAGCCGGTCTTCTCCAACCTCTGAAAATCCCTTAGTGGAAGTGGGACATGATCGAAATGGACTTCGTCACTGGTTTTCCAAAGTCCAAGAGGGGCAACGATGCAATCTTCGTTGTCATTGATCGTCTCACTAAGGTAGCTCACTTCTTTGCTGTCAAAGAAACAATCTTAGCTAGCCAGTTAGCAGAACTCTACACAGCAAAGATTGTTCCTCTTCATGGTGTTCCATTGGAAATAAGCTCAGACCGTGGAAGCATATTCACTTCTCATTTCTGGAAAAGTTTTCAAGAAGCATTGGGCACCAAACTTCTGTTCAGCACAGCTTACCATCCTCAGTCTCAAGGGCAAGTCGAAAGAGTCAATTAGATTCTCGAGGATATGCTCAGAGCATGTGGTCTCTCCTTTGGCATGAAATGGGAGGAATGTCTTCCATATGCTGAATTCTCCTACAACAACAGCTTCCAGGCAAGCCTAGGCATGGCACCATTTGAAGCTCTCTATGGCCGCAGATGCAGGAGTCCAACCAATTGGTCTGGAGCTGGTGAACGTTCACTCTTAGGCCCTGACATTGTTAAGGAAGACGAAGAGAAAGTTCGAATCATTCGTGACAATCTCAAGATTGCTCAGTCTCGTCAGAAAAGCTACTATAACAGCAAGCACAGGGATATGATCTATGCACCTGGTGACAAGGCATATCTCCGTGTAACTCCCCTCAGAGGCACTCATCGTTTTGGTGTGAAAGGAAAGCTTGCACCAAGATACATTGGTCCTTTCAACATTCTCTCAAAGCGTGCGTAAAATGTCTATCGTCTTGAACTTCCAGAGAAACTATCCAAGGTGCACGATGTGTTTCACGTGTCGCAGCTCAAGAAGTGCTTCAAAGATCCAGATCGTGCAGTTGATCATGATTCCATTGAACTGCAAGAAGATATATCTTATGAGGAGCACCCTGTTCGTATTCTCGATGAGACCGTTCGTAAGACTCGCAACAAGAGCACAAAGTTCTTGAAAGTGCAATGGTCGCATCATTCCGATAAAGAGGCAACATGGGAGACCGAAGAGGATCTTCGCAAGAAGTATCCGGACCTTTTCTCTTCTCAGTAGGAATCTCGGGGCGCGATTCCTTCAAGGGGGGGCGTTTTGTAACATCCCAAGTATGAAAAACTCCCTTTAGAATGGTTGTTTTCTTGTTTTATTAATGTTTTGCATCATGACATCATCATTGTTTTTGTTTTTGCAAGTATTCTCATTTGTTTTCATCTGTTTCACTTGTTTTCCAATGTGAATTTCAAACAAAAATTCAAATTCTTGTTCATACTTGTTATGTTACATGTTTCAAATAAGAACTACAAAACAAACAAATAAATTGTTCCACTAAACTTGGAATCAAAAACTTTAAATTTGGCTTAAGTTTCATTTATTCTTTTGATACCAAAAATTGCTCAATTCATTTAATTTCCAAACAACAACATAAATTAAATTTATTGGGAAACAAAATGTTGCACATTGTTGTTTTTATAATAAGTAACTCAATACAAATTATTCCTAAAATTTTCCAACCACTAAAACCATCTCTTTTTCTCCCTATTCCTTTTCAGCAAAAAAAAAATAAACAGAAGAAAAGAATAAAGAAAAGAGAGGGGGATAGGGCAGGCCAGCCCAATTGGGCCAGCCCACCTAGCCCCCTGGCCTGCTACCCCCTCACGGTTTCTTCCACCTCTGTACGGCAGGCAGATGAGCCTGTACACGTCGACAGTTGCAGAGAAGCAACGGCCGTGCTCGCCCACCTCCCTCCTTAAGACCTAGCTCGAGTCCCCTCTGTGCCCTAGCTCCACCACTCTGCCTCTCGCCGCCAACCTCTCTTTTCCTCCTCTCTCTGCCCCTTTTTCCTCTCTCTGTTCTGTAACTCAACCACCACCGCCACCGTGCTGATCTCCGGCGATCGCCGCCGTTTCGAGGAACCACCGTCCTGGCTAGGGCCGGGAACGGAGCCGCCAAGCCTCCCTCTACCGCGACGTATCTTCGGTTTCCCCTGGGAGCGAGGGAGTCGCCGCCGCGCCGTCGACTTCGCCGGTCATCCCTGTCCGCACCGAGCTCGGGCACCGTCTCCTTCCGCCCCTCGGTGAGCGCTCCCACTCTCTCTCTCCCCTCTCTGCCCTCGCACGACCACCTGCACACGGCCACCACACGCAGCACCAGCACGCACGGACAGCGCCACCGCGTGTAGTTGCCGCCGGCGACCCCCCCCCCTCGATCGATTGCTTCTGTCGCTGTAAGGTTCAGATTTGTCAGGCTAATATAACTGACGGAAAACACACCTTAAAAACCTTCGCACACATACCCTATCAAAAGCGCTCAGCCACCTCAGTGGCTATGCCCTCGCTGCGCGCACAGGGGGTCTCGGGTTCGAATCCCTCCCCGCGCGTTAGCAACAAACCTTTTTTTTTATTTTTTTCAGATCCAGCACAGCACTCTATTTTCGCACAAGTCCTTGTAGATATTTTCTAGGTCCCTGTAATGTTTTTTATGCCCTTGGCCACTAAATAAAATGGCATATTAATACCTACACCTCCAAAAAGCATAACTAATTAATTACAACTCCAAATTCAACATTTTAAATATGTTTTCCATACCAAATTGAATTCTCTACCCAAATATAAGTTTTGTTTTCTGTTTTGAGCATTTCAAATGTTATCAAATTTCAAATTCAAACAATTCTTTTCACATTTGCTTAATTTCATAACTAATTCAAAATTAATCCAAATGTCACATATAAAATATGTTTTCCATCCCATTTTTCATGTACTTTCCAAATATAATTTTTTTTTCATGATTTGAATAATTAAAATTGCTTAAATAATTTAAAACTTGTTTAATTCATTTAAAATTGCTAAATTCATAACTTGCTCAAATTAAATTATTTTTGAACATATAAAATATGTTTTCAAACCAGAAAAACATAATCTTTTCAAATATGAACTTTGTTATCTATTTTGAACAATTTAAATTGGTGAAAACAACAAATGCTTGTGTAACACCTTTAAGGGACCAAAAAATTCCATAACTTAATAAATAAAATTCCAAACTTGGTAAACCTTATTTCAAATTGTTTCTAAGGTTGTTTTCTTTCTGTTTTCATCATCCATGCATCATGCTAATCCACTTTCACCTGATGATTAGTTGTAGAACAATTATTTCATACTTAATTCATGGGCTTTCCATATGCAATCCAAATTGCATATGGGTCCATTTAAGCATGTTATGTTACCATGTCAACTAGTTTATTTTGATGCATCAATTAAATGGTCATGCATCGTCCCATGATTGTGCATTATGCCATGTTATTGATTGTTGTTTCTTTGCGTTGTTTGTTTGCTTCTTCTCGAATAGACGACGACGTTGAGGCAGACGAGCTTTACGACACCCCTTTCTGAGGATTTAGCTCGGTACCAGGCTGCTGAGCTTGCATGCAAGTATTCACTCACATGAACCATCGTGTTCCTTTCAACATTGGATACCGATACTTTCCGTTGTCTATTCTGCTAGCCCTGTGAATCGTTGCTTGGGTACGAACCTATCACATGTTATCCTTAACCCTGATATAGCCTCACCTCCACACCTATAACCCCATTGGTTGTTGCCCGTGTCTTACTAGCATGCTTAGAGTTGCTGTTGCTCGAGTCTGTTGTCAGTTACTGTCTGTTATCATATTTTATTATGTTCTGTGGCTGAATGTTAAACAATCAACCTGTTAATGCTTGGGTAATAATAATATGTTGATAAGGCACCGGCAGGAGGCCCGGCGTGGTTTTGAGGCCTGCTAGTGTCGACCCTAATTAGGAAAAGGGTCTTGTCTACCGATCCATGATGAGCGTGCTCACCGCATCCGGGTGGTGGTATGGAACTCCCCTCGACTTTGACCTGACCCGCAGTTTGTCCGAAGAGTCACACTTAGTTCGGGTGTTCCATTTGGCTCATACGCATGAATGGGTCGCTCCCATGGTTACTGATGATGATGATGACGCACACATATAGGGCGAGGCCCGTATTGCCGGGGTGTTGTGTCCTGCGGGAGTTTTGCACACTTGCGCTGAGTATTCGGCTGCATGGCTGGGACATTATAGCTCCGTGGCTCCTAGGACATGCTGTAGAGATGGTCCGAGTCGTGTCAAGCCAACCTGAGTTTTAGTTGGTGGCTTGAGGGTGTACGGGTACTGGAGCACACCCTGCAGGGATGAATCTTCTCGAGAAGCCGTGTTGTCCGCGGTTATGTGACGACTTGGTGAAATTACTGGCTAACAAGTACTCAGACAACTTACACCTAACTATAATAACTTGACTAGTAATAGGTTTATTGACACAATAACCTGAACCATCATTAATCCAACTGTGTGAGTTATCCTCGGATTGCTTCTTCGGATAAGGGGCGAGATCCAGGACGGGTTTGTTTGGAGTTAGTTGCTAGTGGTTACGATACGCTATCTTATCTCCTTTCTGTTAGCCGGAAGTTATAGCATGTTTCTGTAGTTGATTAGTGCAGCCCGCTGCCGCCTCTTTTGTATCACCCTTTCTTCCGTTGAACCCAAAGCATCTGTGCTTGGTGTTGACGGGTTACACTTTGGTGAACTGTGAGTCTTGCTTGCCAATACGTTGTTGTACTAACCCCTTTGGGGCTGTGGTTTCCGCAGACTACGATTCCGAGGATCCCCTTGGTGGCTACTACGTGGAGTACGACGAGGCTGTTGACGTGTAGATAGCGGACCCGGGCAGGATCCGAGACTACGTGGATGGGCTCCGTTTTCCTTTCATTGCCGGCCTCTTAGGCCTATTTGGATTTGTCTGTACTCAGACCTTTTGAATGCTTCCGCTGTGATGTAATGTTGATATGTTGGGACATGTGTCCTCTGGATGATTGTATTTGCTATCTCTGCTCTAGTGAGAGCTATTTGCAACTTATTTCTATTTATTTGTGTCTTAGAGATCTGTTGTGCTATCATCTTGTTAAAAGCCGTTGACGTACCATGTGTGTATGGTATGAAGTACGTCAATGGTAGTAGCCTGATTTCTATGGGATGGTTTACGTAGACGATGAACAGTAGGGGTTGGTTGTCACACATACGTGTGTTGGCCTACTCGTAAGAGATGCGGGTGCCGGTAAGCCCCGTAATCCAATCATCTACTGTTCAACGGAACTGCGAGTATCCTCTAGAAGTCCGGGTGCGACAAGTGCGCCACAGAATATTGTACAGGTGCGCCACAGAATAGTTGCACTGTGCACATAAAGATGGTAGCCCCCCTCTCTCTCCCACCACTCATTTCATTCCAAGTGGATGTTTGTCACTCGCCTCCCCCTTCTCTCCACTCCAATTTTACACATTTAATTCTCCTTTTTTGGTAGGTGAACCTATTTTTTCGATGTATAATTGTTGGTGAAGTTTCTTGTTATTGAGGGGGCCTAATTAATTACCTCCATCTATACTCTGGTCCCTCCTTCTCCTCGCTCAATTTTCGCGTCTCGGTATCGAATCTACTAGGTGAGTTTAGTTGGAGGTGCATGTCTCGTGTGGCCATTGATCGATGTGTATGGGTGCTTGTCATGCATGTGCAGGTGGACCGATTGTCGCGCGCGGGCGGCCATGGTCCATGGATGTTTGCCGAAATGTTGATTCACTTCCATTTCGGCAAACTTTTGCACCCCATATGTCCTACTGATAGGAGAAGTCATGCCGAATTTTTCTGGCGACTATGCATGTTCTGGTTCTAATTTTCTTCTCTCTATGCGTGTGTGCAGGCAACCATGGTACTAGAAATGAGCTCTGCTCGAATCGCTAGATACAAGAAAGACGCGAAGGCAGACATGATTCGGTGCAACATGCGACAGATAAGATGTCTGTGTCAATCATGCAAACTCGTGCGCTGGATTGACCCTGATTCCGGACAATTGGAGGAGCACCTTCTCAGACGCGGTTTCTTTGACGACCACAACCACGTGGCACCGCCGGCAGCAAAAGGTGTGCACGAAGAAGAGGGCGAGCGAGGTGACGAAGGAAATGACGGCGAAGAAGATCGACATGACGATGAAGGCGTGAACACGGAGACCCCGCTAATTTTGGCCTTGCAGGACTCTCATGTTCAGGATCTGCTGCTTAAGGAGACAAGCAACGACATAGCTGCAGCTAGGGAGAAAGCCAAGCTGGCGCAAATGGAGATAGACGGGGTGACTCCGTTGTTTCCTGGGTGCCGCCCCGAGGCTACGCGGTTTCATGTAACGCTTGCTGCTCTAAAGATGCAGACGCAAATCAAATGGACCGACTCGAGTTTCAACAAGAACATGAAATTCTGGCACGATCTCCTTCCCGAGGGGAACACATTGCCAAGCAGTATCAACTAGGCTAAGAAAGTCGTGTACCCTCTTGACCTAACTCACGAAAAATTCCACGCCTGCATCAATGATTGTGTAATTTATCGTGGGGAGTACAAGGACACAACCACATGTCCGAAGTGCGGCCACGGACGATACAAGAGTGGAACCAACAACAAGAAAATTCCTCGAAAAGTGGTATGGTACTTTCCTATCACTCCCCGTCTTCAGCGGTACTATGTGGACCATAAGGAAGCAAAGCTCATACAATGGCACGCGGCAAGGTAGAAGCCGGAAGAAGATCCAGAGAAGGGCTATATCATGACACATCCTGCAGATGTTGCCCAGTGGGAAGCATTGGACATAGCTTTCCCGAGTTTCGGGGGCGACGCGAGGAACGTCAGGCTGGGTATGAGCACCGATGGACTCAATCCGTTCGGCAACCATAGTAGCACACATAGCAGCTGGCCCGTGTTTGTATGGCCTTACAACCTACCCCCGTGGCTGTGCACTAAGCAAAAGTACATACACTTGAGTATTCTCATCCAGGGGCCAAAACAACCAGGTGTCGACATGCATTTGTATCTCGGTCTGCTGAAAGACGAGTTAGACATGTTGTGGAAGACGCCACCCCGTACGTGGGACGCCTACACTAGAGATTATTTCCATATGAGAGTCGCGTTGCTCACGACGGTCACAGACTATCCTGGTTACGCGTATGTATCTGCCCAGGTTGGCCACGGATTCTGCGGCTGCGTGAAGTGCATGGACGGGACCCCGCATCTCCAGCTACCAAGGGATCCTGGGTCTTCGAAAACCGTGTACCCAGGGGCTCGAAGGTGGCTTCGCCTGGATCACCCATGGAGAAAACGCAGTGAGTTGTTCAATGGTAAAGACGAGCCCGATGGAGCCCCGCGCACGAGGAGCAGCGAAGAAATCGACGAGCTTCTAAAAAATTGGGATGAGTGCCCTTCGCCGAGAAAGAAGCGACCCAAGCCAGAGCCGCTGCTGGGTGTATGGAAAGCGAGGTCTGTTTTCCACGACTTGGAGTACTGGCCGGTCCTCCACGCGCCTCTTAGCCTTGAAGTGATGCACATTACGAAGAACGTTATGGAGAGTCTGCTTGGAACTATTTGCAATTCGGAAAAGTCCAAGGATGGGCCGAAAGCAAGATACGATCTGAAACATTTTGGCATTAGGAAAAATCTACAGGTCCCCGCCGATAGTTATGATGATGATGATGAGGATGATGAGGATAAGACGGAAGGGACTCAAAGTCCCCGCAAAAAGGCTAAGAAGAACACCGTGGTGCTTCCCGCTGCCTGCTTCACATTGAGTCCACCGGAGCTTGAGCAGTTTTTCAGGTGCCTCCTAGAAGTCAAAGTTCCTCACGGATACTCAGGGAGTATAAGCATATATTTGGACTTAGCGAAGAAGAGGTTCATCGGGATGAAGTCTCACGATTGTCACGTGCTCATGACGCAGATACTTCCCGTTGCGATCCGAGGGATAATGGACGAGCATGTCCGTGATACGTTGTTTGGCCTTTGCAACTTTTTCGACGTTATCACCTGGAAATCGATCGGCGTGAGTCAGCTCAAGATGCTACAGGATGAGATCGTGGTGATACTATGCGAGCTCGAGATTTACTTCCCGCCGGCATTCTGTGATATATGTGTCCATCTCCTTCTCCATGTCGTTGATGACATCAGGCATCTTGGCCCGACGTTCCTAAACTATATGATGCCGATGGAAAGGCAGAATGGTGTCCTCAAAGGATATGTTCGCAATAGGGCCCATCCAGACGCAAGCATGGCCAAATGATTTCTAACCAACGAGTGCATCTCTTTCTGCTACAATTACCTAAGCACCGAAGACGACCAGGATGTCGGTTTGTCCACCAGGACGCACCTCGGCAGGCTCAACGGAGTCGGTCACCGTGAGGGCTGCCGCGACGTCCATGTCGGCATTCAAAAACGACGCGATAACTTTGAAAGGGCTCACCGGGTCGCGCTACAACACTTAAAATTGATCGAGTCTTTCGTGGAAGAGCACAAAAGCTTAATCAATCAGAATTATATTCAAATGGGCGGGCCGAGGAAGATGGGAGACGTAACCAAAGAGCACAACTCCGGCTTCACGCGTTGGTTGAAGCAAAGTCAACTGATTGAAGCTCGGAGAAAAATGCCTTCTACGGAAGATGGAAAACTCATATACATCTTATCACAGGGTCCCGGGCAGAACGTAAGGACCTATCAGGGGTACGGCATCTCCGGTTACAGATTCTCCACCGAGGACAAGGACATGAGTAGCGAAAATCAAAACTCAGGAGTAACTATGCTATCATATGGCGATGACGAGACTAATGTCAAAGAAAGATACTTCGGAAAGATCGAGGAGATATGGGAGCTCAGCTACTGCGGAGAGACGGTGGTGCCAATGTTCCGTGTGAGATGGGCCAAGAATGTCAAGAAAGAAGGACGGTATTTCACCAAAATGGTTATACCCGATGCCAAGTCGAAGAACGCATCCGCGAAAAATGAGCCATGGGTACTCGCTAGCCAAGTTGACCAATGCTTCTTCATCCGACCCGTCAAGGCCTAGCCGTGTTGTCGTGAGGAGGGGAAAGAGGAGCATCATCGGAATGGAAGGAGACGCCAACGAGGAAGAATTGGACAAGAACGGTGATCCGAAGATCGAGGAGGAGTTCGACAAGCACTTCGACATGCCTACTACTGGTAAAGTAAGAAGGAAGACATCCCTATCTACCCACGGTTGTCCGTTCACGCGAAGAAATATCAAGGTGGCCGGCATAAAGTATTCAGGCGCCAACAAAAAGGGCAAGAGACGCTAATTAAGCTAGATCGGAACCGATCGAGACAAATTAAGAAGACTTTTGTTTGTATATATGTGCATGTGTATGTGTATGTGAGACAAGCACTTCTTTCTATATATATGTGCATGTGTATGTGAGACAAGCACTTTTTTATATATGTGCATGTATGTATGTGATTCTTTATATATGTGCATGTATGTATGTGAGACAAGAACTTCTTTCTTTAATTAATTGTAATTTAATGTTTTCTTTCTTTAATTATAATTAAATAAAATATTAAAAAAATGTGGGGCAACCTAGGATTCGAACCCATACCACTAGGACTATTTACTTCACAGCTAAACCAATTGGGCTAGTAATAGATAACTGTCAAAGTACAACGTTTCGTTTTTTATTTATCTATCGACGCAATTCCGTGGCGCACCACTAAATGCATGCGCCATAGAAATCGAACAATTATGTGGCGCACCGTCTGGGGGGTGCGCCATAGAAATGTCTTCGACCCAATGACATGTGGCCCCGCACACGTGGCCACAGAATAGGCCCAAGAAATTCTGTGGCGCACTCCTCATACGATGCGCCATAGAATTCTAACAATACTGTGGCGCACGGGTTCGTGGTGCGCCACAGAATATGCATCTCAGCCAATGACATGTGGCCCCGCGCGCTCATCTTCCACACGTAGCCATTTTGCAGTTCATCCCCTCCTCTCTCGCGCGACGACGAACACCTTCTTCTCCGGTGGATCCCCTTCTCTTCTCCCTCACGCTCGCCACCGTGGAGGATCCGTGTGGAGGAGATCCGTGTGGAGGTGCTAGGTGAAGGAGCATCGAGGAGGTGCAGGACCACAGCCTAGGAGGAGGAGCGTCGTGACCTAGCTAGGAGGAGGCCGGAGCCGCGTCGTCGCCGTCTGCATCGACCGCGGCGCCAAGGCCGCTCGACACCGTCTAGCTTCCTCGACACCTTCCACCTACAGGGCAGGTAAGCCCCTCTTCTCCCTCTCAATGCTCGAAACGGGGATGGATCCAGCAGCTCTCCCTCTCAATGCTCGATGTCAACCAGATTTTGTTCAACAAGGTGTATTATATCATATATAGCAGCTTAATCTTGGCATATGCTCGATCTCAACCAGATTTTGTTCAACAAGGTGTATTATCTCCTGACATGATGAGCAAGCAATATACTACAGTATATGCTTTCAGTCTTAGCATTCTGGTGGTCAAGAAAAATTTAATCTTTTAGCCTTAGCTTAATAATTCAGTCTTAGCTTAATCTTTCAGTTTTAGCATTCTGGATCCATCTCCTGACATGATGAGCAAGCAATATACTACAGTATATGCTTTCAGTAGGTAGCACAAGTAAAACTTATTGGTTAGCGATACAATAACAGATGATGATTTGGTTAATTTGTTAGGCACATCTTGCGGATGATGATTTGGTTTACACTGTTTTTATGTCTGCCTGCATTTGGTTTAACAGTGCAGATGATGATTTGGTTTAACAGTGCAGTATGGTGTTCTTTCTACAGGATTAGGAACATTGTTGAATACTGCACTTTGTTTCTCTGTCTATAGTTCTTGTATTAGGAGCATTGAGAGGAATATTAAAGTGTGTATGATCTTGAGAGGAAGATTTCGACGTTGTGGGATTTTTGTGCAGGGTTTTCTTTTTGAGATGCCAATGTTTGGCGAGGAAGTTGATTCATTTCCTTCCGAGCGAATTTCTGGCACTCTTAGACATAGGAAAATTAGCAAAGGTCATGCCCAAATTTTCTATGAATTTTTTTATACTTAGTAGTTTCATTTCTAGTTTCATTTCTAAAAAGAAGTAAAACAAGCAGTACAAAGTGCAAACAAACATGTCAACTTGCCTGCTGGCTTGAGATCGACGTTTTCCTCCAAAGAAGATACATGCCATGGCAGCACCATTGAGTAGTCACAAGTTTAAATCAGATGTTTAAATCTGTACATAAATCCCTGTAGACTGAATTTGCATTTCACTTGCCAGTGAGAGGTATTACTAGAAGTGAAAGAAGGAAAAAGGCATTTCAAGGAACTGCCGAATACTCTAGCTTATTATCGAAGTAATTGCTCAAGCATGAATAAAAATGTATATTCCATTCCCTCGTACTACTACCTGGCTATGCCATCTTTGTATTTACTGAACAAACATGGGATGACCAGTTGCTACTTTATTGTAACTTGAGTATCTCTGTCAAAAAAGAAAAAAGGTGAGTATTATGTATGGCAAGTCTTGGGACTATCGCTAGAACACCTAATGCACATGGAGCTGACGATTGATTTATTTATTTTTAGCAAAGAGAGGCACCAGATGTGCTAATTCTCATTTCATCTCAGCTACATAGAGCTGTAGTAAGTACATAGAGCTGTAGTAAGTGAATAGAAATTTTTCCTAGTCTGTAAAATATCAAAAAAAATCCAACATAAAAAAAAGCATAATGATTAAAGGCGCCATAGTGGTCTACAAAATTATCTTACATATTTGGATGACCTAGATAGTATTATGTGCTGCTCTACAAAGCCCTAGAGGCCAGAACATCCTGTCATGATGGCCACATGTACTTTGGACTAAGGATTATCTAAAAGCTTGGTGTAATTGAAGAAGATGCTTTACTTCCAAGCCTTTTGCAGAGATTTTATATGTAGTCAATAGTTATCGCATAGTTTTCTTATAAAGCAGGCTAGCACTAGCCGCTGCCTTAATCAACACATAAACCGTACCAATCAGCCACATACAAATAACACGAGATATGATAAATATAAATACAGCTGTTTATTATACTATATGCCTTGTGCATGTACCGCATAGCAGACATTGTTCCCAACAGCAACAACGATGCTTCAATATTACAACAGCAATATGCTCGTTAGGTGCTACTCTCTCCAATTCATGTCAATTGTCACTGAATCACATGTATCAAGGATCGGAGGGAGTAATATATAGCTATGGAAAGTTTCGAGTAGAAGAACAACAAAAAGAGTACTACCAAAAATGCCTTGCACGCCAGTTTATATAGACCAGAATGTTTTCACTGCTTCATACAAAACATAGCGAGAATATATTCATTGGTGTACGCCATGCTATTAAGTCTCCCTGCAACAGCTCACGAAATATGACCATTTACAAAAATAACAACAGTGCAAAAGTATAATTGTTATATCAGTCATTTCTTTTCTGTACGGAAATCAAATGGACATGATTTTTTCCTGATATTTGCAAACGAATGTCATACCATGTTTTCCATCAATAATTTTTTCAAACGTTTTTTTTTTTCCAAATTTGGGGCTTCTTTCATGGACTATCATTATTCATGTGGAAGTGGTCAGTTCAGAATTTCTACTACATTTCTTCCGGTCAATAGACTGAAACATCCTAATATTCTGGGAGACTTTCTCAACCAGTAAAATTATTCTACGGTGCAGCTGTAGAGCATTCTGTGGCACCCAAAACTTGACTGCGGAGCAGCAGGGTAGAATATACTATCTGCCATGTGTCTCCTGGACGTCGTCCTCTTCCACAAAATCCAATGAATGGATGTATCTGTTGGCACTTAGTCCACTCCACATTCCACGGCCGGCCAGGATGTCAAATCATGAAGTTCACCACCCAAAGACCATGAAGTAGCAGTTCCATGGAAGAAGCATTACTCACCATATTTTTATTTTTATTTTGAATTTCATTACTCACCATATGAGACGGAGGGAGTACATTAGAAGACTACTGTTAACATGCACCATATCCTTTTACAAACATGGAACTCCCCAGGTTATGAATCGCTTAAGTAAAGTTGGTCCATTTTTCTGAAAAGCAAACAGCTCACCTCAACTTATGACAAAAACTAGGCGCAAGGGATATTTGACATTTTGCTTCCCTCCGATGCCTTTTCGGTCGAGTAGGAAGGACAGGTGTGGTGTCCATTGGGGAGAATCCCATCATATATGGCCCAGTCGTTAACGACGGCCACGCCGAAATAGTTGGGAAGGCCTAGGTTCACTATAACTGTCTGGTTGAGATCTGCCTCTCCTTGCATTATCTGGTACAAGTACAAGTGGAGGTTATACTCCCTTTGCTGGACCTGGGCGCTAACAAGGCCAGCTTGGATATATTTAGGTCTGGATGCCATGTTGGCTACAACTACTAACAGTACACACGGCTTGAAAGCTAGGGGAGCTCAAATATATGTGTGGAAGTGAACGGGTGAAGGGGGTCCAATTTATAGACCGATTTGTACGTTAATTATTCCATCACGAGGTCCATGGCCCATATTTAGAAGTGCTTCAGATGTGATTTCACATGAGTGGCCCTCGGTTCCATCCTTCCAAACCCAGCTCCTTCCTACCAGCCACCACCTCCCAAATAATTTTGAAGCTTCCTTTTAGGGTGGAGGGAACTAGAATACAAGTTAGGTTTCCGTCTTGTAACCATTATAGCGCGCCACATATAGCTAGGATTTTGCTTTAGCTATTTGGTGGTTGCAATGTGTCTTAATACAACATAGTTTATATTGAATGATAACTCATACATGAATGATAACCAAGTAGTTTATATTGAATAATTTGAAATCCAACTCAAAAACTTAAATTTGAATGTTATTACAGAAACATATCGGGCACTTCCAAGCACGGGTCCATGCCCAAAGCCGGTGCCCAGGAAGAGGGCTGGGATGCCCACGATGCAACCGGCATTCAGGAAGAGGTCCGGGAGGACGACGCTGCTGTTGATTGGGGGTACTTGGAGGAAGAGGTTGATGACAGCACCGATGGTGGCGGCACTGACCGCACGGCGGCTGGTGGTAGCGGCGACGCCGCCCCGACGACCGATGAGAAGAAGAAGAAGCCTCGGGCGCCAAGAAGGATCGTACGCCGCAAGTGCTCGCCAACGTCACTGACACAATCACCGAGGTCTCGCCAAGTGGCCTACCATTGGCACCTCGAGCGGTTGCCTCAGGGTACGGCATGCAACTAGGGTGCATCATGCGGGAAAGCATGTCGATCAACACGACGAACCTTAGAAGCAGCGACAACGCGGCTTTGGTCAAAATCCTCCTGAAGAAGTTTCACCAGCGATACACGTTCCCGGAGCCGTTCAACAAAAAGGTGGACTCTTTAGCCATCACGAAGATGAGCACCGCCTTGAGCAGCTGGAAATCCCGGGTGAAGAAGAAGATTGCGAAAGGTAAAAGCTGGGAGGAGATCAGTCGCAAAGACCCGACGCTCGTGAAAGAAGATTTCGACATACTGAAGGCGTACATGAACACCGAGGAGTGTAAAAAATGGACAAAATGGGGGCAGGATATGCGGGAGCAAAACATAGGGGTCCAACATTGCGGAAGCGGTGATTACCGAGGAAAACAGCCTGCTTGGGAGAAGGAGGACCGCGAGATGGAACGTCTCGGAAAAGATAACCCCTGGCAAAAAATCACGGATATACAGGTTAGGAACTTTGTCCGGTCCCGGTACTTCTTAGACTGGAAGACGGGGGAATTCGTGACGAAATACCCGGACGTGAAGAAATTCAAGAAACATTTGGTAAGGACACATATATCTCAAGTACATGTATATTGCATTGATCTAATAATTAGATAATGAAGCCAAATGGGCTCACCTTAATTTCCTTTTGTCCGATGCAGAGGGAGTTGCGGAAATCTGGCCACTCGTCCGAAGGGTCGACGGATTGGTGGGACACGCCTTTCAACAGGGCGACGAACGCATACAAGAAAAGGCCGTTGGATGCCCCGCCGACGTCAGCTGGAGTAGCCGAGTACTACGCATCGGATGCCAAGTCGTCGAGAAAGAAGAGGAAGACGACATCGACTAAGGATAAAGAGGAGGTCGAGGAGCTGAAGAAGAAGATGGCGGTTCTAGAGAAGAAACTTGAGAGCAGAGAGGTGGACCCCGACACGCTCAATAAATTAGTGGATGAGAGGCTCAAGGAAGTCATCCCCGCTGGGCTGATGGAGGGGATAGCTGCTTGGAATGCGGGGGGTCAAATTGGACCGATCCATCTGCCCACCTTCGTTGGCAGCAACTCAAGCATGAACCAGCAAGTGCCGCCGCAACAGGTGACCCCACATACGCTGCTTCTTAAGGTCGCATCGGCGCCCCCTTCCACAACAATGCCGAAGAATGATGGGCCGGCCGCCGGCACCGTCGCCCTTGTCTCGACACCCGTCGAGCTCGACTCCATCACCAAGGTAACTAATTAGTTAGTCGTGATCTAACTACTCCTTCTCAAGATGACTGCCACCTCCTGATGCCTGATAGGTTGCCCAACAGGACGAACCTTGCGTACTCCTGCATCGTGTGGTGCCCGGCGGAGAATTGGTGGATGTTGCTACCGGCACTATTATACAACCCAGGGAACGCACTATGCACCACTCTCAAATGGACGAGAACATGATGAAGGTGAAGTTGGCCAATGTAGTGCCGGAGTATCACGACGTCCTCCCCCCTTTCAACCTCCAGGCTGCGAAGAGGAGGACAACTTGGTACTTGGAGACTGCACAACTTGGGTGATGAAATGGCCGAAGAGCCAGATTCGTCTTGGGGGGGGGGTCTTGTGATCAAGCGCAACATCGGCGCCACATCCCCTATGGCCCCGCCCAATAAGATCGTCCTGCCCACGAAGCAAAGAGCCCTCCAGACAGTACCCAAGGCCGTCGTCCCTCAGAAGGAAACGACCGTAGTCGTCGCCACCACCACCCAGAAGGAACCGGCGGTCGTTGCCACCACCACAAGGCACCAAGTGTTGTTGGGAAAAATGTCGAAATGATCGGCCAAAAGATCATCAAAGGCAGTTGTGCCTCAAACGCCAGCATCACGGCCGCCGTCACCACCGATGGACGTGGACATAGCGCTTGCTAGAGCCGGTGTCGATGACTATCATTACGATGACAATGTCGACATCAATGCCTACCTCAACACGGACTTCAGCAAAGATAAGTACATGCCTGCTATGGATCGTGACGACGAAGCCTTCCGCTGTCACGACGTCAACCTAGGCGTGCGGAAATCACGCAGCGCCTGACCTTTCAGCAGGGTACAGTATTCAGCCCCGAGCACCCCCAGCAGCACCCCCACCAGTACCCCCATCTCCCGCAGCAGATCAGGCCACCGCCAGCAAGAAGATTAGGAAGAGACCTGCTAAAAAGGGCCAGCCTAGTAAGATCTTGGCCGACGCCGTGGTACGACCCCCTAAGGATGGCTTGACCCGCTTGCATGAAGCTGGCCAACCGATACTGCATCCGGACGAGATACACGAGGCAACTGGACCAATGCTCACTTTGCAGAACATCATCGTGATGCTAGAGGGCCTCCTTCTTAAAGACGAGTGTCCAAATTACCCGGTGTTCGTGGTCAAGGTGCCAGAGGGCCCGGACTTCGTCCATGAAGACGTCGCGGGACTGTTCTTCATAGCGTACGAGGATATCTTCAATCTATTTCACTCGAGACGGCTGGACTATAACTTGGTCCACCTATATGCGCTCAATGCTCAGCTGCAGATCCAGCGAGAGTTACCCCCGTACGTTGTGTTAGCGGACCCTTACTACATGCGTGATAGCCAGCTGGAGGAAGGATCAAGTACACGGACCAAGGCAGTGAAGTACCTCGAGAGCTTCATGTTGAGAAACAGTGAGAAGAGGGACATTCTTTTGCCTGTCTTTCCCGAGTAAGTCTCGCGACCGTCCTAGCTAATGTTTTCTGTCTAGATTTCATCCATTTATTATCCTTGTTTCAATTGCATGTGTTGAGCAGGGACACATACTGCACACTCATCGTGCTTTGCCCAAAGTGGTCATTTGCCTAGTACTTTGACTCGTCGAATACGACGAAAAGGAAAGACTACACCAGAATAAGGGGTGTTCTCTATGAGGCTATCAATGGCTACACCCAAAATGGAGGCACATTCGAAAAGAAACAAGAATGTATCAGGCCGGCTAGTGGCAAATACGGGTTCAAGCACGTGACCGAGTTCCCTGCATCAAGCAGCCGGCTTGGAGCACGAAGGAGGCCTTCTATTCCCTCCATAACCTCAAAGGGATTGTCCGCGATGCAAATAATATGAATCATCCTTCTAAACTCCGAGACTGGTCCAACAAAATGGCGGGGGAAATCTCACAGGAAGATCTTATGCAAGATTTTCATCGCATCAAAGTCAAGTTGTCGGAGATAATCATTGAAGATGTCAACAAAAAAGGGGGGTCCTTAAACAATCCCATAGGGTTATGCCAGAGGGATATCCAGGAATGCCTAGAGCGGCTGGCTGATCGTAGGTCGTGGATGACGAAAGACTTATATAAGCCGTTTCCGTCGCCGCTCACCTTGCTCCCGCCGCGGAAGAGGTCTCACTGATCGAGGTGTTCCTAGCTACTATTAGTTTGTTTAACAAGTTTGTTTAACAAAATTTGCTTAATTAGCTCTAAACTTAGGCCTAGCTTTATGCTTAGTTAGCTTGAACTTGTGTGATATCGATGTTGTATATCTTTGATGTTTATTTTTGTTTCCTTTGCTCTACTTTTTGTGAACATATATGCCTTAGTTGTTTTTGCATTACTTACTAATATGCCTTGTGTCTATCCATATAGATGACGTAGTACGTGGTGTTCGAGGGTCGGGTTCCAGGAGTCTATGACGAGTGGAAGGACTGTAAAGAACATGTGTACAAGTTCAGCGGCAACTGCTATAAAGGATACGAGACTAGACACGAGACACTTGCCAAGTGGAGGGACCACCAGTCGAAACAGAAGAACAAGATGAAGACCTCCATCGTGCTACCGCTCTTGCTCACCATCGCCGCGGTTCTTGTAGTCTATTTCATCTTAGCTTAGACATTTGTAACTTGACAACATCGAGTAACTATGTGGTGACAATTGTTCGACGATGTTTGACTACCACTTTGCAAATTCGACACTTTGCACTATGTATGTATCACTATTGTAATTAAGTAATGTGTGACTTATATCTTTGTCAAATATCAATAGTATGTTTTATATTATCAAATATCACTGCTGTGTATTCAAACTGTATAATTCCTGTGTATTCAGACTGTATATACCAGAAACAAATTAAATTACAAAATACTGCATTCTTTTCTGTGGCGCACCAATAGAACTTTATGTGGCGCATCTATTTCTGTGGCGCATCACCTCTTGGTGCGCCACAGAAGCAACTACTTATTCTGTGGCGCATGCTGGGCGTGCGCCATAGAATTCACCTTTCTGTGGCGCAGATTGGACGTGCGCCATAGAATCAATAATTTCTATGGCGCACGGGTGGGGTGCGCCACAGAAAATATTTTAATGGCGTGTATTCTGTGGCGCACCCCTGTGGCCCTGTGGTGCGCCACAGAATCGCTATTTGGTGCGCCACAGATGAGGCAATCTGTACTAGTGAATTTTGAAAGTTTTAAAGGTGACACATGAGCAATTTACTTTGGAGTGGCGGTTAAATACCACATGTAGGTAGGTATGGTGGACACATTTGGAAATCTTGGGTTTTGGGGAGTTGGACGCACGAGTAGAGCCCATACTCAGTACAGGTGGAGGCTAGCAAAAGACTGGGAGCGACAAATCAAGAGAGCCTAAGAGTCATAATAATGCATAGCGACATAAACATTATTAATCAAAGCATAAGTGGTACCACAAGTTGAAAACCTAATGATCATAGAGGCTATAAGTGACTGGTTCATAGTCATAAACATGGCATGAGCATGCGCCAAGTCAACCAAATAAAACATTCAAAGGAGAACACCAAAAATTTATGCTTCATTATGACAAGAATAACTCATAATTCTTCAATGGCACATTAAACAATCTTAGCTATTTCAGGGTAATCATGCTACTAAATAACCACAAGGCTTTAGAATTAAAATAACATCTAGCATGATATGAAAAAGTCTAGCCACATTCTATACAAGCTTCTACTTGCACCGTTATAAATTCTACTACAAGCAGCAGTTTCTTTTCCCAACAAGCACCATACAAAACATGATTTTACAAAAACTCTCTAAATGCTACAGAAAGCAAACATGAGAGTACTCACATAACACTACTAAACTAACAGCTCTGAACAAGAGATGCAATGAAAACAAGAGCTAAACAGGAATTTTGCAACTGCTAGAAGAAAAACTAAGAATACTAGCATATCAAGTATTCAACAAAAAAGCAGAGCGTGTCTCTCTCCCAAACAAGTAATTCTAGAGTCCAACTATATTATTGCAGCAAGGAAAACGAAAGAAAACAAGAGAAAACAAAATAAAAACAAGCAGACGCTCCAAGTAAACTTCATACGATGTGACCGAATAAAAATATAGTTTCACTAGAAGTGACCTGATAGATTGTCGATGAAGAAGGGGATGCCTTGGGCATCCCCAATATTAGATGCTCGAGTCTTCTTACAATATGATTGGATTAACCACGGGGGCATCCCCAAGCTTTGACCTTGCACTCTTCTTGATCACATATATCACCCTCTTCTCTTGACCCTTGAAAACTTCTTGCACACCACACTCAAAGAGTAATTCGCATTAGAGGATTAGTGAAACAATAAAAAATCCATGGGAAATGTGAGGGAACAAGTTCTATTGATACCTTTAAACATTAGCTACAGCCATTGATGTTTCGTGAAGCAAAGAAATCCACTTAGCATCGTAAAAGAGCAAATGCAAGAAAAATGGCAGAATCTGTCGAAAGCAGAATAGTCTGTAAAGACGATTTTTTTGGGGGCACTTACTTTGCTCAGATTGAAAAACTTAACGAAAGAAAAAGTTGCCGAATTAGCTGAGAAATTTCAGGTCATTCTGATTTTTCTGTGAATTATACATTTTTTTACGGTGGACAGCAGAAATCGGTTTCCTGCATAGAAATCCAAAAACCCAACTCCAACTCTTGTCAGAAACTCTACTTCGCACAACTAAAACATGAAAATAAAGATAGAAAGGAGTTTCTACAGAAATATACAATCCCTTGAATCAAAGAAAACAGAGAAAAACAAAGCAAAAATAAAACCATGGGTTATCTCCCAAGAAGTGCTTTTCTTTAACGCCTTTTAGCTAGGCTCTGATAAGTTGAATCAAGTGTTTTCAAGTGAATAAGCGTCCAAATTTTAAGTCGTTCGAATAATAGAATCAAAAGTCAACTTCATTCTCTTTCTAGGAAAGTTTTCTATACCTTTCTTGAGTGGGAACTGAAATTTAATATTCCCCTCTTTCATATCAATAACAGCACCAACAGTTCTAAGAAAATGTCTTCCCAAGACAATTGGACAAGAAGCATTGCATTCAATATTCAAGACAAAAAAATCAACGGGGACAAGATTATTATTAACCATGATAAGAACATCATCAACTCTCCCCAAAGGTTTCTTTCTAACATTATGAATACGACGAATATCCAAATAACAAGGTTCAAATGGTAGTAAATCAAGAATATCATAGAGCTTCTTGGGCATAACAGAGATACTAGCACCAAGACCATATAGAGAGTTGCAATCAAAATCACTCACTTTAATTTTAATAATAGGTACCCGTCAATCATCTAGCTTCCTACGGATAGAGGCTTCACACCTTAATTCATCCTTTCTAATTTGCATGAGAGCATTTGTAATATGTTTTGTGAAAGTCATATTCATAGAACTAGCATTAGGACAGCTAGCAAGCTTTTGTAAGAACTTAATCACTTCATTTATGTTGCAATCATCAGAGTCAAGATCATATTTATCAAAGGTAATGGGACCATTGTCTCCCATATTTCTAAAAATTTCAGCACTTTTATCAGGAACATGTTTAGCAGTTTCAGGTAGTTTTGCATTTTTAATAGCAGAAGTGGGAGTATTTCAAACACCAATCACTCTACCCATGATAGTAGAAGGTTTTCTAGAATGAAAAGCTTCAGTTTTACTAGTGGTGGTAATGGTGCAAACATTAGCTATATTATTCTTTCTAACTAATTCATCTTCTCTTTCCCATCTAGCATGCAATTCAGCTAACATCCTAACATTATCATCAATTTGAATTTGGATAGCATTTGTAGCAGCAAAAGGATTCTCATCTATAGTTTCAGTTTTAGTAGTCATTCTATTGATCAAAGAAGATTGAGCTTCACACATGGATGAAATAGAAGTTTCAGCATAACAGATATTTCTCTATTTAAACTCTCAAGTTGATAGTTGATATTTCTTAGCATAACAGATTGTTCTTCCATGGTTTTAGTAAATAGTTTATTTTGCTCATATTGTTTTTGCATAAAGTCTTTAGAGGCTCTTTCAACTTCTGAAATTCTTTCATTAGGCATTCCAATTCTATCATTATTACCATTATTAAAAGGATATGTCCTATAATTGTTGCTACCAAAATTATTCCTATAAGCATTGGTGTTGAAATTATTATTTTTAGTGAAGTTCACATCAACATATTCTTCTTGAGAAACCAAAGAGGCTAAAGGAACATTATTTGGATCAATAGGAGCATGGCCATTCACAAGCATAGTCATAATAGCGTCAAGTCTATCACTCAAAGAGGCGGTTTCTTCAACAAAATTTACCTTCTTACAAGTTGTAGCTCTCTTAGTGTGCCACTTAGAATAGTCTAACATCATATCATCAAGAGCTTTGTTGATGATCCCAAGTTAATGGACATAAAGGTTCCTCCAGCAGCTGAATCCAGAAGGTTTCTTGAAGAAAAATTCAGACCTGCATAAAACGTTTGTATGATCATCCAAGTAGTTAGTCCATGAGTGGGACAATTCTTTACTAAAGATTTCATTATTTCCCAAGCTTTAGAAACATGCTCATTATCAAGTTCCTTAAAATTCATAATGCTACTTCTTAAAAATATAATCTTAGCTGGAGGATAATATTTTCCAATGAAAGCATCTTTACACTTAATCCAAGAACCAATACTATTTCTAGGCAAAGACAACAATCATTCTTTAGCTCTTGCTCTCAAAGAGAAATTAAACAATTTTAGTTTAATAATATCTCCATCTACATATTCATAATTTTTCATCTCACATAGTTCAACAAAATTATTAAGATGGGCAGCAACATCATCAGTACTAACACGAGAAAATTGCTCTCTCATAACAAGATTTAATAGGGCATGATTTCTCTCATAAAAATCAGTAGTAGGAGCAGGTGGAGCAATAGGTGTGCTAATGAAATCATTGTTGTTGGTGCTAGTAAAGTCACACAACTTAGTGTTCTCATGAGTAGTCATTTTAACTTGACTAAAAACAGGAATAAAACTACAGCTAGAACAAGAACTATTTTTTTTGTCTTTTTCATAAAGAGAAGCAAACAAGACAAAATAAAATAAACTAAGCAAAATAAAAAATAAAAAAGAGATTGGAAGTGAGAGACTCCCCTTGCAGAAATAGTTCGAGAAGGTCAAAGCAACTGAGATGACAGGGTGCACTACTGATTCAGAATCAACGTGGAACCTACAAAACACAATCAAATCACTTTGCCCCAGCGAATCAGTGAGTTTGTCAATCTCACCGGCTTTGCTGAACACAAATAGGTTAACCATATGGTGTGGAAAACAGTAGGAAAACAGTATGAAAGCAGTAGCAGCAGTATGAAAGCAGTGTTAAAGCAGTGTGTGTATTTTCAGTATGAGAAAATGGACCGGGGTCCACAGTTCACTAGTGTTGTCTCTCCGTGAAAGATAATAACATGTGTGGTGAACAAATTACAATTGGGCAATTGACAGAAACGAAGGTTGCACCGTAGTGCATATGAAATACATAAATATTACTATGTGATTCGTGCGGGCATTACAACAAAATACATAGACCGTCATCCAACTGCATCTATGTGTAATAATCGACCTTCAAATATCATCCGAACAAACGTTGGGAATTAAGTTGCAAGCAACAACTTATCGCAGTAAGCAAAGTGTGTAATGTAAACAATCTAAACTAGGTAAACACCGTTGTTTTCTCCCTAATGGCAACAGCACATCCTCCATTCGTCACGTTTCTGTCACTCGAGCACAGATGCAAAGGAGGCATGAACCCACTATCCAGCATAAATACTCCCTCTTGGAGTTACTAGGATCTACTTGGCCAGAGCATCTACTAATAACGGATATCATGCAAGATCCTAAATAACTTAAGCGTGAAGATAACATGATCGATTGATAATCAGAAGACATAGCATTCAACATAACACAACATGTAGCATTAAATAAGGATGATCTCGATCATGTGAGGCAGCTCATGAGATCTAAACATGAGGTACAAAGTGGAGAAGACAACCATCTAGCTACTGCTATGGACCCGTAGTACAGGGATGAACTACTCACGCATCACTTCGGAGGAGGGCATGGTGGTGTAGACCCCTCCGGTGATGGATACCCCTCCCGGCAGGGTGCCGGGGAGAGCTCCAGAACCCTCCCGATCTCGGGATAACGACGACGGAGGCCTCGAGTGTTTCTCGGGAAAAAGTGTTATCTTTTTAGGATTGATATGTCGGGGGGGGGGGGGTATAAATAGGCGAAAGGGCAAAGGCGGTGGAGGCCTGGGGGGCCCAGACCACCCAATGGTGCGGCCAGGGGGTGCGCTGCCCTGTGGTGTTGCCCCACTGTGGCCCCCCTCCGGGATTCTTGGCGACTACGTGGAGCCTTCGGGAATTCTAGCACCTCCGGACTTGGAAATTTTCAATTCTGAGAATATTTCCAGAACAAATTTTCTGAAACTAAAAACAACCGAAAACAAGGAACTGGCTCTGTGGCATCTTGTCAATAGGTTAGTCCGGAAAATCGATAAAAATGACATTAAGTTTATAGCAAACATGTAGGAAACAACATAAAAACAACATGGAACATCAGAAATTAAGGATACGTTTATGATGTATCATGTACCAATGTGGCCGCCAACCTCCATTTCCACCACCGCTGGATCCCAAGGCAATCGAGACCCTCCTCTGTCCCGTCCCTTGTCACCGCCGCTCATGGAGTCGTCCTTGTTTGCCGCTCGCTAGGCACAACCCACAGCCCAGATCAGGCCCGCAAGGGTTCAGATCGAGCCCGTGCCGCCAGGACACCGCCGTGCACCCTGCCGCGACCCTCAGATCCGCACCTAGGCCATCCATTGTCCATCCATCGCCACCGAAGCAAACCGCCACCACCAGGACGCGAGCCTGCAAGGTCTTTAGCACATTGCTGTCGGCCGGACGCACCCCACGTCGCCCTCCAAGTGCACGGGGAAGGGAGAGCCCACCGCCGCAAGCACCGCACGGGCTTTGCCCGGCAGCGCCCGCAGGCGAAGGCGGGGGAGGAGTGGGGAGCGGAGTTCGGGGACGGTGGAGACGGGAGGGGGCGCCTCGGTCGCTCGTGGGGAGCGACTCAAGACTCTGCGGGGGGCTTCCAATCATCATCTCACAGTTATGAATAGTATTCTTTAGATTTCCGAATTCACGCCCTTGTATGCTGGGCTGACGGTAGTGAGGTCGTCTAGTGGACGATGAGAAATTGATGTGGCGCCGCCTTGTAGTCTCGTCCTAGAAAAAACAATAAATTAAGTACATGTTTGGCTAATGCAAAGGACCCAATCGGAAGCATGCAGCATACATAAGCAGCAGACTTCCCTCACTTCGTATCAACACATCATATAAAACTAACACCAAAAAAAGCAGCCACCCTGTAAGACACAACATGGTTTTGTCAACTCATCTTAGGCACCTAAGATATCTCTACGAACCTACCGTGTACAACTTCCTCTCGACAATCACCGTGTCAGTTGTAGCCCCATACGATTCTTGTCTTGCTATGTGCTCTCCGTTCATTCGAGCTCTTGTTTGTTACATTCATACCAATTAGCGCTATAATCTATTATGTTAACCACCGTCCTGAAGTTGTATACATTGTCAATTATTCTTGCTTTCGTCCGGCAACAAGCCTGCGTGTCCCCATGGTCAAATACATTGAGCACACAAGCCTCATGCCATTTTTCAATGATAGAAATTTTCATTTCCTCAAACGTATTCTCCAGCGATCTGGCCTAGGGAATGAAACTTGCCTTCCACATTCCTTCCTCTATATTTGTGCACTGCAAGGGCTAAGATAATCGAGAGATGAGACAGAGCTTATCATCTTCACGGTCATAGATGACTTAATCACCCGGCCAACTCCTTCGCAGTTGATATACTTATCGTGAGTTGCAGCCTCTTCAACCCAACTCCTTCGCTTGCTGACATGATCGTAAGAAGATACAAGCTACGGGATTTCTCCCGGCCTTGCCGTCGGCCCATGACGAGGAGGCACGGACAGCCCTCAGGCGTCGCCGTCATCAGCTTCACGCGGGGATTTCTCCCGGTCCTGCCGTCGACCTCAAGCATCGAATGCATAGAAAGGAGCAGCCTTGGCCACCGCCAATGAGAAGCAGACCGAAATAATTGTCGTCAGCCGACCAGGAAACATCGGCAACCATCCCACCAAGCCCACCGCCGCCTGGTCTGACCCCGGCACCACCACGGCGACCAACCACCAGCGCCGCCAGGCTTCACCGCACCACTTAGCTGCCACATACCTTCCTGGTTCCAGCAGGGAGCTTCCACGAATGTGGCCCGCACACTGGCCCAGATCGGGCGCTTGCGGCCCGACCCCAACCATGGTGTCGCTCTCGCTCCACGCTGTGCATCCACCATGCCGCCTCATGACGCACCACGACGCGCGTCCTCATCCGGCGTCACATTACCGCCCTGCCGCCAGCACGCGTGGTCGCTAGGCGGGCCCCCACGTGGGAGGTCACCGGGCCCTAGGAAACCGCCCCGCCGCCGCCATCCCTGAGGCCCGCGAGGCTTCTTTTGTCGGTGTCCCCTGTGGCAGCAGTCGAGCGGAGGAAGGAGAGGAGGGGGCCAACCAGCATCAGCGCTAGGGTTCCCCCGTGGAAGTGACATAGGCGCGTGTTTTCTGTTGTTTTATTTTGTTTTCCAATAATTCCTTTATGTTTTCTATTTTTTTATTCTGTTTTCCAATAATTTATTTATGTTTTCTCTTGTTTTATTTTTGTGTTCTATTGTTTTATTTGGTTTTTCAATAATTGCTTTATGTTTTCTTTTGTTTTCTATTGTTTTATTTTGTTTTCCAATAATTCCTTTATGTTTTCTCTTGTTTTTCTTTTGTTTTCTATTGTTTTATTTTGTTTTCCAATAATTCCTTTATGTTTTCTTTTTTATGTTTTCTCTTATTGATTGTATGTTTTCTCTTGTTTCCTTTTTGTTTTCTCTTATTTCTTCTTGTTTTCTATTAATGTTTTCTTTTTTTTTCTTTATGTCTTTGAAGTTTCGTCGCATTTCAAATAACTCCACACATTTCAAATAAAACATAGAGGTAAATTAAATTTATAATAAGTCACATCATCATCATTATCCATATACATATATTTCGTCATATACCACATAATTTAGCCCCACCTCTTTAATAAACTTGCCTATAGAGTAGTTTTGCTTCTTCTTGTGGTGTATGTTGCGTGACTATCATCATCATCTTCTTGACCATCGTCAATATTTGGGTCGCCGAACGTGTCAAACTCGTCCTCGTCAATGACTCCATCCATTTCGATGATATTTCTTTTCCCTCTCCTCACGACGACAGGGCTAGGCCTTGACGAGTCTATTATGAAGAAGCACTGGGACACATTCTTAGCCAATACCCATGGCTCATTTTTCGCTGTGACGTTCGCGCTTGATGAAGTGCCGGCTTCGGGAATAACCACGAGGGTGAAGTATTGGTCTTCTTTTCTGACGGTCGACATCCTAGCCAATCTGACTTGGAATATCGGCACCATCTCTCGAGAGTAGTTATGCTCCCATATATCCTCGATTCTTCTGTAATATCTTAACTTTTTTTTCATTGGTGTAGGATTCCATCGTTACCCCTTAGTTTTGATAATCCGAAGTTTTGTCTTTCTCCTCTGTATAGAAAGTGAACCCATTTATATCATATGCTTGAAACGTCGCGAGGTTGGGAGCGGGGCCATGTTCCAAGGTATACAAGAGTTTACTTTTCGCACAATCCCTTGGCGGTGGGTTAGCGACAGTCTCATCTTTAAACTAACGCAAGAAAGTGGAGTTATGCTCTCTGATTATTTCTCCTTCGATCCTCCGCTTGCCTTGGTCAGTGTACTTTTTTTTAATCGAGCTCTTGTGTTTTTTGACCCAAGTTTCGACCATGTCAATA
Organism: Alopecurus myosuroides; assembly: GCA_028641055.1. Lineage (NCBI taxonomy): Eukaryota > Viridiplantae > Streptophyta > Magnoliopsida > Poales > Poaceae > Alopecurus > Alopecurus myosuroides. Next base: position 739,001,813 of record CM054057.1, read on the forward strand.
TGTTGGAGAGCTACTAAGTTTTCCCTGTTAAAGTCGGTGCATCGACAAGCCCGATCCACATGCACTTCTTTACGTCCATTTTTATGACCTGCTCCATCGAGCTTGCCAATGTGCATTTTTCTGGGCAGACCAACAGGGTCCCCCACGTAAATATGATTCGTGCATAAAGAGATGCACTCTTTGGTGAGAAAGCCCTGAACGATGCTTCCATCCGGACGGGCCCTGTTGCGAACAAATCCTTTGATGACCCCATTCATCCTTTCAAACGACATCATGCTGTGCAGGAACAACATCTCTAGATGGATGATATCATCCATGATATGGACCAACAGATGAACACATATGTCAAAGAATGACGGTGGAAACTACATCTCAAGCTCGCATAGTATCACGACAATCTCTTCCTCCAGCCTTCAGATCTGCTTCCCCGTGATCAACTTTCGAGATATCACGTCAAAGAAGTTACACAGGACAAACAGGGTTCCTCGGACGTGCTTGTCCATTATCCCGCGGATCGCAACCGGAAGTATCTACGTCATCATCACGTAACAGTCATGAGACTTCATCCCACGGAACTTTTGTTTCTGCGCGTCTAGGAATCTGCTTATTAACCCTGAGTAACCGAAAGGAACTTTGACTCCGAGAAGGCACATCATAAATTTTGTGATCTCGTCCGGACTAAGAGTGAAGCAGGAGGGGGGCAATAATAGTCATTCCTCTTAACCCTTTTGGCCTTGCGACCCTCTGTCTCCTCGTCACACGATTGGTTGTCGTCGTCATCATCCGGGCGTCCCCCCTGAAGATCTTCCCTAATACCAAATATTTCAAGTCGTTTTTGCTTTCACTCCATCTTTGGTCCTCTTCGGCATGTTGAGCAGCGTGCCAAACAAACTTTAAACCACATTGTTCGTGATATGCATCAGATCAAGGCAGTGAGGCGTATCGAGAATGGGCCAGTATGGCAAGTCCCAAAACACCGACCCCGTCTTCCATACATCCAGGAGCGGATTTGGCGCCTTTTGCTTCTTTCCCGGCTCTGGGCATTCCTTCCAATCATTCAGCAACTTGTAGATTTCCTTGCTGCACCTCTTACGTGGAGTTCCCCGGAGCTCATCTTCACCGTTAAAAAGGTCTCCTCGCCTTCTTCACGGGTCTTTGTTGGGTAGCCACCTTCGATGGCCAACGAAGACTGTTTTCGAAGACCCGGGATCATTCGGAAGTTGCATAAACATGGGGTCATCCATGAACCTCACGCAACCGATATGTCCGTGGTACACCTGGCCTGCCACATATCCGTAGCCGAGTAGGTCGCGAACCATACAGAGCAAGACAGATCTTATTGGGAAGTATTGTTCACCGAAGGTGTCCCATGTGTTGACCCCTTCCTCGTCCCATAGAGTGTCCAAGTCATCTTTAAGAAGCTTCAGGTATAGATTGATGTCGTTGCCTGGTTGTTTCGACCCTTGAATTAGCATACTCATGTGAATATACTTCCTCTTCATGCACAACTAGGGGGATGCTGTACATCCATACAAAAACGGGCCAGGTGCTATGTGTGCTGCTCTGTTTGCCAAACGGATTTAGTCTATCGGTGCTCACACCCAACTTGATGTTCCTTGCCACCGCCCCCAACATTGCATATTCACAGTCAATTGCTTTCCATTGGCTTGCATCCAAAGGATGTGTCAGATTTACCTTTTCATTCCGCTTTGGATCTTTCAAAACTTTCGTTCTCCTTTTCGCGTGCCAGCGCATGAGCTCTGCTTCCTTGCGGTCCACGAAATACCGTTGCAGACGGGGAATGAGGGGAAAGTACCACACAACTCTTCGAGGAGCTTTTTTCTTCCCTTTCTTGTATCGAGCAGCGTTGCAAACTGGACAAATGGTCTTGTCCGTGTCCTATTTGCCGATAAATGTAGCAATCGTTGATGCAGACATGGTAATTTTCATGAGGTAAATCAAAGGGGCACACGACTTTGTTGGCCTCGTTGCAACTTTTAGGACACGTGTTGCCCTCTGGAAGGATATAGTGCCAGCATTGAAGGCTTGCATCGAGGCTTATGTCGCTCCATTTGTATCTTGCCTTCATCTGCTGAACATCGAGCGCGACTCTCAGGCGGGACTCTCCCAGACCGTAGCCTGGACACAACGGTGTCTTTGAGTTTATCTTTAGTTGCGCCACTTAGATTGCTCTCTAGCAGCAGATCTCGAGTTAGTCGTCTTTCTCAAAAGCAGTTCTTTGAGATGAGGGTCACGCACAACTTCTGTTAGTGGTGTCCCCGTATCCTCGTCTTCTTCCACGTGTTGTTCAGCATCTTCTCCATTATCATGTGCGGGATTATGAGACTCTTAGTCCTGTTGTTCTTGCCGATCGTTGTTATTTTCCTGTTGCACATCATTTCCTTCCACCTCCCCATGGACTTCATCATCTTCATCATCACATATCCACTGAGTGTTGTGCCCATCCATGAACCCATACCTTAGGAGGTGACTGAGCAAATCTCCATTAAAGGGGTTGAGCAATTCCCCTAGTTTGCACTTTCGACATGGACATCGTATCTCCTTGCATCCATTTTATAACATGTCATCTGTCGTGTGTCTCAAGTAACTATTCACGACACGTTCACTCACAACGACCACCATTATTTGTCTCAAGATAATATTAGAACCACATATATATATATATATATATATCGATATTCACGAAAAAAATCGGCATGACCTTCCTACAAATCGAAGGTTAGAGGAGTGCAAAACTTTGCCGAGACGGAAATGAATCAACATTCCGAAAATAGTGGCAATTCATTTTCATATCCAAAATTTCACTTCATGTCATATTCACGAAAATATTCGGTATGACCTTCCTACAAATAGGAGGTGAGGGAGTGCCAAACTTTGCCGAGACGGAAATGAATCAACATTCCAACAATAGTTGGCTACTCAATTTCATTCCAAAAATTTCACACATATAGCGTCTCCATGTCAAGACCATATTGAATCCGGTGAAATTTCACACATATATTGCACATCGCGTGTATCCGGATAAAATTCATACAAACCCATTTAATTATATATAATCATTAATTGCAACTCAAATTATTAGATGAGCATACGAGATGATATCCAAAGAATTTTGGAGCTTTGGAGAGGGAGGGGTAATTCTAGATCTAGATGCCTATATGAAGGGAAAACCAACTAAAATAGTTTTGGTTGGTTGAAAGAAAGGAGGAGGTGGGGAAAATTGGCATGAGTTTGAGCTAGAGAGAGAGGGGACAATTTGAGAAGAGTGGAGAGGTGGGGGAGATGGGTGTTCATCCCTTATTGCACCTGCCAGGTTACCACAGGTGAACTAGCTGGCATGTTCGCCAGCTCTAACATGTGCGCTGGGCCCACAGGTTAGGTCTGGCGAACACGCCAGCTAGTTCTCCAGCGCTAACCTGTGTACCCCTGGCGAAGGCAACCGCTTCCGCTAGCGGTAGTTCCAGCCGCTCGTGCAACCAGGCCCACACTTACCGCAGGCAAACAGAATAGGATGTTTGCCAGCGGTAAGCTGTGTAGCGCTGGCGAACATGATTTTCTGTTTCCCAGCGGTAATAGCACCGGCGAACGTGAATCTATGTTCGCCAGCGTTAATGTGGTGTCTATAGCATGTTTCCTACTAGTGTTCGTAAGAGCTAGCCCTGGAGATCCATTACCTAAAAATAAGCTCCAAGATATATTTTATAATGGACTAACTATTGAATCTAGGACATACCTGGATAGTTGTGCTGGTTGCGTTTTCAGGAAAAGAACTCCAGAAGAAACTGAGAAATTATTGGCTAAAATAGCCAAAAACCATGATGATCGGACTATACCTGAGGCTACACCAACACCAGAACCAACACCAATACCAACACCCAAGAAGAGGGGAATGATTAAATTAAATGATGAAGTGATGAGGGAAGCCAAGAAATCTCTTAAAGAGAGGGGTATTAAATCTGAAGATGTGAAGAATCTACCACCTATAGAAGTATTATGTAAGCCAATTCCTCGTTCATCAACAATTGAGGTACACTCTCTCCAATATTTTGATAATAGAGATATTCCGTACTCTAAACCACCTGATCAATGCATAAATGAAGTTGAGGTACACTCTCTCCACTTTAATATGAGTATGCAGAATCATCTAATGCAAAACTCTAAGGCTATTGATAATTTGCATGGTATTATTGAGAGAACCTATAATGATGTTCAAATGCTTGTTAAACATTTTCATATGGTTCAAACTCAAATTGATCAACTCACTAAAGTGCAAAAAGATTTGCTAGCTAATGCTTCTAGAGAAAAACATGTTTGTGAAATAATTACTATAAGTGGTATTTCTACTTTGGATCCCTTGTATCCTGAGGGATATCCTAAAAGAATTGAACAAGATTCTCAACAACCTAAAACCAATAGTTATCCTTCTAAGAAAAAGAAGAAGAGACATAAAATTGTTGTAGAATCTCCTGAACCTATTAAAGATCCTAATAGTATATCTATCTATGATGCTGAAACTGAAAGCGGTAATGATAAAAGTGATGCTTCTGATACAGAAGAAACTGAAGTTGAACCTGAAAAGAAAACTAAAAATGCAAAGTATACTAAGGAGGATTTCATTGCTAATAAACATGGTAATGAAAGAGAACCTTGGGTACAAAAAGCAATGCTTTTTCCTAATAAGAAACACAAATCAAATGTGGAAGAACATTATAAAAAGTTTTGTGAATGGATGACGCCTTTGTTTTTGCAAATTCCTTTGACCGATGCTATTAAACTGCCTCCTTATTCTAAATATATGAAGGATATTGTCTCTAACAAAAGGAAAAATCCCAATGAGGAAATTTCCACTATGCTTGCTAATTACTCTTTCAATGGCAAGGTTCCAAAGAAGCTTGGATATCCTTGTATTCCTACTATCCCTTGTTCTACTGAAAATAATTATGTTAGAACTGCTTTATGTGACTTGGGAGCAGGAGTTAGTGTTATGCCTTTTTCTCTCTATAAGAGGCTCTCTCTGGAAAAATTGATACACAGTGATATATCTTTGCAAATGGCTGATAAGTCCACTGCTATTCCTATTGGTATATGTGAGAATGTTCCTGTTCAATTGACTACTAATTATTTGATATTAACTGACTTTGTTGTGTTGGAAATGCCTAAAGATGATACTATGTCTATTATTCTTGGGAGACCTTTTCTTAAAACTGGAGGGGCTGTTATTGATTGCAATCAAGGAAAAGTAACTTTTAATGTTAATGATAAAGAGAACACGGTTTATTTTCCCAAGAAGATGGAAAAGAGATATGGTCTAAATTCAGTTGAAAATAATGAGACCATCAAGATTGGAGAATTCTATTGTCCTATTCCAATGCCACAAAAAGAATATGAATTATTATGATTGGGACTATGTATATCAAGGTTGATGTAAGATAATCATTTAGTGATAAGAAAAGTTTTGCTTCATATAAAAATTGTTTGGTAACATGACTTGATCAACCATGTTAACAACGTGATTTTGAATGAAGAGGACAATGTTTTCTCTATCTTTTCATTTTTACCTTTATGTTTTCACCATGTTCTCACCATGCTACTTTAGCATCATTATGGTTTCCATCATCCATGGTCATGTTTTAATCTTGATTGTTCTGGTTACTCATGTTTTCACCACCCATAGTTTTGTGTTCACCACTTCCACCTCTGTTTTCACTGGTTATTGGCCTATTAGAGTGTCTTAGAACCTCTATAGTTCTGGTTTTGGTTTTGATTTCCACATTTCCACATTTGTTTTCCTGGTTTTTAACTATTTCTTAAATTCTGGAAATTCCTCGAAAATGAAGTTTCTCTAAAAATTCCAGAAAAATTATATTAAATTTCTATATTAAAAATGAGGGAGAGAGGCACCTTGTAGACCCCAGGGGGACCCACCATGCAGGCACACCATGCCTGGGCGCGACCTGGACCCTTGTGGCGCCTACACATGGGGTGGGCCCCTGGCCCTCCACTTGCTCTCCTCCCAGCCAAACACTCCTCTCTCTCTCCCAAACTCAAAAACATTCCTGGAACCCGAGCTCTTGCAGTTCTTCTTCACGAATTTCTTGATCTCTTTGCTCAGTACATCTTTGTTGCTGAAATTTGGTGCATTTGCTCTGTGGTATGTGACTCCTCCGATTATCCAAGTAGAATTTTATTTAGTTGAGTATTTCTTGAGTATTATGGTACTATAGGTGATAGCTTAATTATGTGTGTTTACATGCTTGATTTGAGTTGAAATAATTTATTTTTGATGCATGTTTAGCCCTCCTACAAGTCTCTGTAGTAGTTTCTATCATATAGTTGTTTGAAATCAATTTTTGTAATGTTTGTTGAAAAATTTCAGAAATGGAGTACAATGTGTATCAACGTAACCAGCGTAAGTTGGAATTGCATGAGGTCATGCTAGTACACCGTGAAGAAAGAGGATTTCCATCAATTTATCCATGCCAGGGATTCATGCACGCTACGGGAATTCTGCAGGATTTCCATAATATCTTGACTAATGTAGGATTGGAACGTTTTATTGAGGATGAACCTACCCAACATATTAAAATAACTATGCATGTGGTGCAGGATTTCCGCTTTAGCTGGTCCATGCCTAACGCCATGGTCCATTATAAAATTTATAATAAAGATGTCGACTTACTGTTCGATGATTTTTTTGCAGCAATCAAAGTGCCACAATGGGGATCATGTGGGAAGATAAGAAGGTAGACTAAACCATTGATGGATCTATATGAAAAAAAAAATCCAAGGTGGAAGTTTCACATGAGAGAGTGGTAAAATTCGAAACATTCAACTCCATCTATTCGATATTTTTCCTATTTTATTGCCAAGTGTGTGCTTGCTAGAAAAACTGCCAACAAGTTATCTGTGTGTGATCTAGATTTTATCTCAGTTGCTTTGAGGCGTGATAGGTCTTATAATTTTGGCGCTTTAATTGCTTTCCGTCTCGCACTTATCCGTGAGAAGGGCGGAATTTGTGGAGGTCTCATTGCCTCTCGTTTGCTAGCTTTACATGGTGTGGAGCCACATCATTTAGACCTTCAATTTCCCGTATAGAGGCTGGATCTTAATTCCATGATACAACATAAGTTTGTTTCCACCTATGCTAACCTAAACAATTTATACTACGAAATAATCTTCTCCAAACAATCAAGGTGGAGAGTAACTAAATCTGATAGAGTAGTACTTTTGCCTGCACCTCTTTATTTAACCTTAATAGCAGGGAAGGATGGTCACTCTCAGATAGTGAGTTGGATGCATACATTGAGCAGCATCCTGCTATGTGTTGTTGGGAACCCCAAGAGGAGGGTGTGATGAGCACAGCGGTAGGAATTTTCCCCTTGGTTAATAACCAGGGTTATCAATCCAGTAGGAGAAAGAGAATCTTCGGAAGGTTGATGCCACTGACGGTGGTGCTGGCGCTTCACCGGTGTCAGCAACAACGTGGAACCTGCACATAACACAACCAAAATACTTTGCCCCAATGGTACAGTGAGGTTGTCCATCTCACCGGTCTTGCTGAAAACAAAGATTAGACGTATAGTGTGGAAACAGTGTATGCTTACAGTAAGTAAAGAAAGCAGGAAAACGTTGTGGTTTGTTTAACAGTGTGGAAAATGGACGGGGGTTCATAGTTTCACTAGTGGTGTCTCTCCATAAAAGATAGCATGCTGGGTGAACAAATTACAGCTGGCAATTGACAAATAGAGGTTGCACCGTAGTGCACAATATAACATGATGATTACTATGGTATTTAGTGCGGGCATTACAATAAGATACATAGACCGACATCCATCTCCATCTATGAGTAATAATCCACCCTCAGGTTATCATCCAAACCCCCTTAGGTATTAAGTTGCAAGCAACAGATAATTGCATTAAACAAAGTGTGTAATGTAAGCAATGATTATGCACGCGGGCACTCTCACCGCTGTTTGCTCCCTAATGGCAACAACACATCCTCCCCCTTCACGTTTCTGTCACTCGAGCAAGGCATCAAGGAGGCATGAACCCACTATCAAGCATAAATACTCCCTCTGGGAGTCACTAGCAACTACTTGGCCAGAGTAACCACTAGCAACGGAAAGCATGCAAGATCACAAATAACGTATGCAATAAAGACTATAATCAACTTGGATTAAGGTCAATATTCATCGGATCCCAGCAAACACAGCATATATAATTAAATAAGATCAATCTCGATCATGATAGGCAGCTCACGAGATCTAAACATGGAGGCATATGAGGAGGAGACAACCATCTAGCTACAGCCATGAACCCGTAGTCCAGGGATGAACTATGGTTGACGGTGACGGCGGTTGCAGAAATTTTTCGGGGATTTTGATCAGGTGCTTAGGGTTTTCCATCCGGGGGGCTTAAATAGGCGAAAGGGCAAAGGCGATGGAGGCCGGGGGAAACCCGCGCCACCCTATGGTGTGGCCCCCCCTACTGTCCCTCTTCGACTCCTCCTCGGTGTTCTGGATGCTTCCGTGGAAAATAGGAACTTCGGGCTTTGTGGGGTCTAATTCCGAAAATGTTTGTAGAACAAATTTTCTGAAACCAAAAACAGTAGAAAACAGGGAACTAGAACTTGGCATCTTGTTAATAGGTTAGTCCCGGAAAACGTATACAGATGCTATAAATAAGGGAGAAAACATGTAGCAATTGGCATAATATCATCATGGAGTATCATAAATCAGATACGTTGGAGACATATCAAGCATCCCCGAGCTTAGTTCCTACTCATCGTCGAGTAGGTAAACGCTAAAACAATAATTTATAAGGTGACATGCTACTAACATAAACTTGATCAATCTAATGTAAAAGCATATGCACGCTGAGATCGTAAAACTTAAAACACAGGCATGATAAATAAAACTTTAATAATAAAGCATAGCAATTACTTTGCATCACGAAGAGTAACTGAAATAAAGGATCATGGATAATAATGCAAATAAAGGTGAACGTTTGTTTCAGGTATAGAGAAAGCATGGCTAAGTGATATTTCGATAGTCCTTAAGAGTGGGGCAAAACATAAATTTCAGGACACCTTCAAAGTTCATGGGGACGACTAGAACAAATAATTAGAGAACAAGCAATAACACATCATGAATTAATTAATAATGTTTCTGGGACAAATGCACATTAAACTTAGAATGGCAAAAATGCTCTCTCAACTGTGCATAAAGTTCGAAGATGGAGACTCTACATAAAGGTAAAAGAAAGGCCCTACGCAGAGGGAAGCAGGCATCACTCATGTGCTAGAGTTTAACACTCCTCCCATCCATCTTTCACAAACCATGGCTAACCGAATCCTCGGGTGCCTACCAACAATCACATACCGTGGAGGAGTGTCTATATTTTGGGAGATGTATGCTAATGTCAACGAATGGTAAAAAGAAAATATAGTACGTCACAAGCCAACTGGATTCACAAGAGCGGCTCCCATGGTGAAGGACGCAACTGGTATAGAAGGTCATCCCTCTTTCTCTTTTGTTTACACAATTATGCTTTGGTTGATAAATTAGGGGCAAAATAGTGAAGAGAATTGTTTGCATTAATTTGGGGTTGGGCACCCTGCTGCCAGCTCTTCTATCATTTGGATAAGCGGATGAAGCCACTAGTCCAGGGTGTGAAAACCAGTCAACAAGTGAGATAAATATTCTCTATTAACGTCCTCATGAGCAAAAACAGGAACATAAAGCAGGAGTAATTTTGAAGGTTTTAAAGGTAACACATGAGCAATTTACTTTGAGTGGCAGTTAAATACCACATGTAGGTAGGTATGGTGGACACAATGGGAAAAACTTTTGTTTAAAGGAGTTTGGATGAACGAGTAGAGCTCATACTCAGTACAGATGGAGGCTAGCAAAATACTGGGCGCGACAAATCAAGAAAGCATAAGAGCCATAATCATGCATAGCGACATAAGCATCATTAATTAAAACATAAGCAGTATCACAAATTCAAAAACTAAGTGGTCATGGAGGCTATTCGTGACTGGTTTGTAGTCATAAACATGGTGTGAGAATGCGCCAAGTCAACCAAATAAATCATTGGAAAGAGAATACCATAATTGATGCTTTACTATGACAACAACAACTCATGAATCTTTCAATACATATTAAACACTCTCAGATATTTGAGGCTAATCATGCTACTCAATAACAACAAGGGTTTAAAACTAAAATAACATTTAGCATGGCATGAAAAAGTTCTAGCCACAGTCTATACAAGCTTCTACTAGTACTGTTATAAATTCTACTTCAAGCAGCAGTTTTGTTTCTCCCAACAAGCACCATACAAAACGTTCTTTAACAAAAATACTCTTTATGATACAGAAATAAAACATGAGAGTACTCACATAATACTACTAAAACTAAAAGCTCTAATAAGAGATGCATGCAAAACAGGAGGTAAATAAATGCAACAGCTAGACAAAGATTAAGAATACAACGTATTTTCAAGAAAAATCGGAGCGTGTCACACTCGAATAAAAGCATGCTGGGGTCCAACAAAGCTTATTGAAAAAGTAATAACAAACTCAAAGCAAAAGCAAAAACAAACTAAAAACAAATAATAAAAGATGCTCCAAGTAAAGCACATAAGATGCGACTGAATAGAAATATAGTTTCACTAGAAGTGACCAGATAATTTGTTGAGGAAGAAGGGGATGCCTTGGGAATCACCAAGCTTAGACGCTTGAGTCTTCTTGGAATTTTCTTGGATTTACCACCGGGGCATCCCCAAGCTTAGGCTTTTTACTCTCCTTGATCACATCATATCATCCTCTTCTCTTGACCCTTGAAAACTTCCTTCACATCAAAATTCTCACAATCTTCATTAGCAACGTTAGTGCAATTGAAATAATAAATTCACATGGTTCAGTTTCAACACAAGTATAACATTCAAAAACACATTAGTTACTGTCACAACTTCTTTTGAAACTCTTTTTCTCAAAAGAACACCAAAAGAAAGAGATTAAGATGCAAATGCGATAAATGGCAGATTTCTGTCAAAACAGAACAGCAGGTAAAGATCATTTTTTTCAAAAATCTTCTGTGGCTCAATTAAAAAGTGGTCTTCTAAGAAAAGTTGCGTATATAACTCAGGATTAAGCACAAAAAAGCTCAGGTCATTTTGAATTTTCTGTGATTTTTAACGGAATTAACACTGGACAGTAGTTGTTTCCTGCGTAGAAATCCGAAATATAGTATCAACTTTCCACTAGAGGCTTTACTTGGCTCAAAAAAAACACAAAAGAAAAGATACAGCGGGGTTTCTAAGGAAATAGACAACACCCAGGTGCAAAGCACACCAAAGAAAACGAAAGAAAACGGGTTGAAAACAGCGAAATAAAATGGGTTGTCTCCTCGTAGCGCTTTTCTTTAACGCCTTTCAGCTAGGCATAAAAGGAAACTCAAGTGTTTTCAAGTGAAGAATTCAAATCAAGATTTGGCAATTATTTAATAACGCATTGTATTTTATCTAAGTGGGTTTCATAGGCTCCTCTCTTAGTACTTTTAGGCTTACTATTTTCATCAAATAAATTCTCAGGAACAATCCAATCAAGATTCTTTTCTTGGGCTTCGTGCAGAGCTACTAATTTAAAGGGGATTGGTATTTTATCCTTGTTTTCATTATTAGATTTAGTTTTTTCTAGAGCACCAACAATGTCTACACATGAGCCAAGCATATTAAAAGGATCAAAGACTTTTCTAGCCTCTATAGCAACATCTCCAAATTCTTTAAGCATAGTTTCTAAGATGGAGTTTCTTTTATCAACATCTTCAATGTTATTCAAGTTGAGGAACATATGTTGCATTATGGGATGGAGGATAAAAAACCTAGCTTCTAGCATGTGAACTAAGGAAATTGCAGCAGTCTCGTAATTGGGAGCAAGTTCTACTATGGATTCTTCCTCAAAGTTATCATGCTTACTAACATGATCAAAGAATTCTTTAACAGTGTCCTTTGCAAGTATAGAACCACTTCCTACCGACAAATCTTTCAAGTTAAACTTAGGGATCAACATGACGATAAATAACAATGTAGAGACAAAAATAACAACTATAAAGTAAACTAATTTTTTTGTGTTTTTCAATATAGAGAAGAAAAACAAGACAAAAATAAAAAAAAGACAAGAATATAGAGACTCCCCTTGCCAGAAGACTTCCTTCTCCCCGGCAATGGCGCCAGAAAATCCTTGATTGCTGGTAGAGTTGACGAGGGAGTGGTTGCTTCTTGATGGCTTTGAATACCCGGCAACGGCGCCAGAAAAATCCTTGCTATGTGTTGTTGGGAACCCAAAGAGGAGGGTGTGATGAGCACAGCGGTAGGAGTTTTCCCCTTAGTTAAGAACCAGGTTTATCAATCCAGTAGGAGAAAAAGAATCTTCGGAAGGTTGATGCCACTGACGGTGGGGATGGCGCTTCACCGGTGTCAGCAACAACGTGGAACCTGCACACAACACAACCAAAATACTTTGCCCCAACGGTACAGTGAGGTTGTCAATCTCACCGGTCTTGCTGAAAACAAAGATTAGACGTATACTGTGGAAAACAGTGTATGCTTGCAGTAAGTAATGAAAGCAGGACAATGTTGTGGTTTGTTTAACAATGTGGAAAATGGACCGGGGTTCATAGTTTCACTAGTGTTGAATCTCCATAAAAGATAGCGTGTTGGGTGAACAAATTACAGCTACGCAATTGACAAATAGAGGTTGCACCGTAGTGCACAATATAACATGAAGATTACTATCGTATTTAGTGCGGGAATTACAACAAGATACATAGACCGACATCCATCTCCATCTATGACTAATAATCCACCCTCAGGTTATCATCCGAACCCACTTAGGTATTAAGTTGCAAGCAACAAATAATTGCATTAAACAAAGTGTGTAATATATGCAATGATTATGCACGCGGGCACTCTCACCGCTGTTTTCTCCCTAATGGCAACAACACATCCTCCCCCTTCACGTTTCGGTCACTCGAGCAAGGCAACAAGGAGGCATGAACCCACTATCAAGAATAAATACTCCCTCTTGGAGTCACTAGCAACTACTTGGCCAGAGTAACCAGTAGCAACAGAAATCATGCAAGATCACAAATAACATATGCAATAAAGACTAATAATCTACTTGGCATAAGGTCAATATTCATCGGATCCCAACAAACACAACATATAGAATTGCATAAGATCAATCTCGATCATGATAGGCAGCTCACGAGATATCAACATGGAGTCATATGAGGAGGAGACAACCATCTAGCGACAACCATGAACCCGTAGTCCAGGGATGAACTACTCACGCATCACTCCGGAGGCAGGCATGGTGATAAAGAAGCCTCCGGTGATGATTTCCTCTCTGGCAGGGTGCCGAAAAACAGTTTCAGAACCCTTCTTATCTAGGGTTAATGGTGACGGCGGTTGTAGAACTTTTTTGGGGATTTTGATCATGTGCTTAGGGTTTTCCATCCGAGGGGCTTAAATAGGCGAAAGGGCCAGGCGGTGGAGGCCAGGGGGCCCCACAATCATAGATGGCACGGCCAAGGGGGGAGCCGTGCCACCCTATGGTGTGCCCCCCTTCTGCCCCTCTTCGACTCCTCTTCGGTGTTCTGGATGCTTCCGGGGAAAATAGGAACTTCGGGCTTTGTGGGGTCCAATTCCGAGAATGTTTGTAGAACAAATTTTCTGAAACCAAAAACAGCAGAAAACAGGGAACTGGCACTTGGCATCTTGTTAATAGGTTAGTCCTGGAAAACGTATAAAAATGCTATAAATAAGGGAGAAAACATGTAGCAATTGGCATAATGTCACCATGGAGGATCAGAAATTATAGATACGTTGGAGACGTATCACATCCCCAGCATGTAGAGAATGATGGAGAGGGGGACGAAAATGATTTCTTGTCGCACCCGGACTTCTAGAGGATACTCGCAGTTCCGTTGAACAGTAGTTGATAGTACATAGAAATCAGGATACTACCATTGACGTACTTCATACCATACACACATGGTACGTCAACCAACCCCTACTGTTCATCGTCTACGTAAACCATCCCATAGAAATCAGGATACTACCATTGACGTACTTCATACCATACACACATGGTACGTCAACGGCGTTTAACAGAATGATAGCACAACATATCTCTAAGACACAAATAAATAGAAATAAGTTGCAAATAGCTCTCACTAGAGCAGAGATAGCAAATACAATCATTCAGAGGACACATGTCCCAACATATCATCATTACATCTCAGCGGAAGCATTCAAAGGGTCTGAGTACAGACAAAATCCAAATAGGCTTAAGAAGCCGGAAACGAAAAGACGGAGCCCATCCACGATGTCTCGGATCCTGCCCGGGTCCGCTATCTACTCGTCCGCAGCCTCGTCAAACTCCACGTAGTAGCCATCACGGGGATCCTCGTAAGCGTAGTCTGCGGAAACCACAGCCCCAAAGGGGTCAGTACATAAACGTACTGGCAAGCAAGACTCACAGTTCACCAAAGTGTAACCCGTCAACACCGTTGGTGCGATCTCTCCTCCCTCCGCCTTGGGATATCAAGGTTGGACTGGGTGGCGGCTCACCTAGGGTTGGGTTCTCATGAGGACATAAATAGAGAATTTTTATCTCACTTGTTAATTGGACTTTGCACACCTGGACTAGTGGCTTCATCCTCTTATCCAAATGATTGAAGAGCTGGCAGAGGGGTATGTTCCTCAGTGCAAGTTAAAATTTTACCACTAAGTTGCAATGTTCACTACATTGAAGTTGCACACTTGTTACTGTCGTGTGGTTGCACATTTTCACCTGGTTACATCTTTCTGCAACAGAGTATGTTGTAATTTTTACTAGAGTGCATTTGCACTTATCTAATCGATTGACACCAAGAAATTTCCAGTTGACCAAGACGTATCACCGATCTCATGATCCGACAACCAGCCACAAGCCGACCTCCTCTCGCAAAATAGAAGACCACCACCGCCATGCTCGGAGCAGATCTCGAGCACTGATACGTCCAAAAGGTATCTCTTTATCCGAACACTTTTGCTATTGTTTGCCTCTAAACTTGTGAGTTTTGGATACAACTAACACGGACTAACGCTTTTTTAGAAGAATTACCTTGGTGTCTCGTTCTGTGCAGAAAAATCAACTTTCAGGAAATTGCCCGGAAAAGATCCCGAAGTTTTTATTTTACCCGAAGACCCCCATAGCTAGAAAAAGAGCCGGAGGGGGCCAAGGAGGGGCCCACATGATGCCTGGGCGCCCAACTAGGCCGTGCCTACAGGTGGTGTGGTGGCCCCAGGCACCCTCCCCCCTCGGGCTCCCCTTTCGACTACTTATGCCCCTTAACCTTAAAACCGAGGGGGGTTCGTCATATTACAGAGAAACACGTCAGAGCACCGTCGCCACCTCGAAACTCAATTCGGGGATTAGAAGTTCCTGGTCTAGCACCGTGCCGGGACGGGGATTCGGAGGAGATCATCGCTATCGTCACCGCCACCAGTTCTACATCAACCACCCATGATTCCCTCATCCATGTGTGAGTAATCCCCGTTGTAGGCTGAGAGGGATGGAAGGGATTGGATGAGATCGATCATGTAATAATGCCATATTGTTAGGGCATAGTGTCTAGTATCCGTTGTTAGTGTTATATATCTTTGTTGCAACTTGTTATGCTTAATACTTCTCACTAGGGCCCGAGTGCCATGATCCCAGATCTGAACATGTTATTGTTTGATGAGTATAATTATGTTTCTTAATCATATATGCAAGTTGTTTACACACATTATTGTCCGGAACCCGAGGGCCCAAAATGATAGAAATTGGGACAACCGGAGGGGATGGTTGTGATGTGAGGATCACATGTGTTGACGAAATGTTAATGCTTTGCTCCGGTGCTTTATTAAAAGGAGCATCTTAATTACGAATAGTTTCTCTTGAGGCCCCGCTGAAAATGGGCTGGTAGGACAAAAGATGTTGTGCAACTTTCTCATTGCAAGCAAGTATGACTATATTGGAACACATGCCTATGGTTTGCGTAGAACTTGGATACTTTATTATTATCTATCTGCATTGCCCATGTTTTGATTATTACATGAACTATCGTATCCATGCAACGCCCGTTCATCCATCCCAATGCCCACAGTACGTTAATCCTGCTGTTTACCACAATTTCTACTGTTGTTACCATTTTACTCTTGTTGTCATTTTACTACTACTGTTACTATAAAACTGTTAACACTGATAAACTGTTGCGAGCAGGTCTACTTTCATGTGCAGCTGAATTGACAATTCATCTGTTAAGATTTATAAATATTCTTTGACTCCCCTTGTGTCGAATCAATAAATTTAGGTTTAAATTTCCTCAAAGATTGTTGCGATCCCCTATACTTGTGTGTCATCAAGCACCTCCGTAATGCAGACATGGCCTAGGGGAGACTTCTCTCGTCTCCAGCAGAGAAGTAGCGGGGTAGGCAGCGAGCTCGCCGCCCTACGAGGCCCAGATCGGGGCCGCCGCCCAAGCCACACCCGGCTGCCGCCGCGGCAGCCACGAGGTAGACCAGCCCTGGTCGCCGCCACGCCGCGTCACCATCGATTGGAGAAGGAGCGCTGGTCGCCGCTGCAACACCATCCCTCCCCCCCCCCCCCCCCCCCGGCGGCGGCAGGAAGGGGGGCATGTAGAGGAAGTCGAGGGTAGGGAGGGTAATACACAACGCCTAAAAATTGATATCCTTATCTAATCGATTGAGGGCAAGAAATTTACGGTTGACTATGGCGTAGCACATAAGGACTCGGAATCTTTAGGCAATCCCTGTAGTTTGTACTGTGCACGTACAAACCTTCCCTCATGATATAGATGCACATGAAAACAACTCGTATGGTGCCATGGCCGAGTGATAAAATAAACATACATATTGTAACCACCAACAACTAACGAACAGTTATGTCATTTCTTTGGTGTGAGTAAACAGATCAATGAAACCGGTGCAGCATGCGTAAATCGTGTACTATAGCACATTACCATGTGTTCCGCAGGTTCGAACCATGAGAATTGGTACTACAACTGATGCTGCAATTAATTTTTGTATACAGGACTTGTGGGGAGCACACGATGTCACAGGACGGGTGTACAACATTCAAATGATGCTGCATGTGGCTCATTTATTTGAGAGTAGACCATGAAGTAATATATATTTCGTTGATCGATGCTGTTAACCCATTACAACACCTCGACCTTAAACATATGATCCTATAGTGGTGATAGTATCAGCAGTTGTGTGCTGCATGGATGAACAGTTGTGCCCCACAATCTATCAAAATGGTCAACTCGACACCCCATCCCAAAAAGCGGCTAAAACTCTTGTACCAGCTCATCGTGAACAACTTCGTCGTCACCGTCGCCACACCGGTCACCGCCACCCTCGTTTTCCGCAAAGCCGCACAGCTCGGGCCCGACGAACTTCTCTTCTGGCTCCATGGCCAGCGGCAGGTCCACTTCTTCGTGGCCGTGTTCCTGCCGTTCGCCCTGACCACCATGTACCTCTTGCGTCGTCCTCGAACCGTGTACCTCGTGGACTACGCTTGCTGCCGTCCTAATTCCAATTGCCGCGTATCCATAGCCGCCTTGAGAGAAGGCGCTCGCATCTCGCCTCATATAGACGATGGCTGCTTCCGGTTCGTGACACGCATGCTCGAGCGCTCGGGCCTCGGCAACCAGACCTACCTCCATCCTTCGTTGCACTATATCCCGCCGCGCTGCTCCTTAAGTTCGAGCCTTGACGAGGCGGAGCAGGTCATCTTCGCTGCCATCGACGATCTCTTCGCCAAAACAAGTATAAGTCCGGCAGAGATCGACATACTCGTCACCAACTGCAGCGGATTCACCCCGACGCCGAGCTTTACTTGCATGATCGTGAACAAGTACAAGCTTCGAGGCGACATCCGCGACGTGAGCCTGTCCGGGATGGGCTGCAGCGCAGGGGTGATCTCCCTGGAAGTCGTGAAGAACATTCTGCAGGTGGCGCCACGGGGTGCGCACGCCATGGTGGTGTCCACAGAGATCACCTCGCTCATCAACTACACCGGCAAGAACCGGACGATGCTCCTGCCAGGGGCCCTGTTCCGGATGGGCGCGGCAGCGGCACTGATGTCCACGTCTAGGTCCAAGTCCCGGTTCCGGCTTAAGCACCTCGTGCGGACGACCACAGCCGCGCAAGACAGATCTTACCTGTGCGCATCCATGAAGGAGGACGACGAGGGACAAACAGGAGTATACCTGTCCAAGGACCTCGTGGCCATCGCGGGGGAGACGCTCAAGGCCAATATCGCCGCAATAGGGTCCATCGTCCTCCCGCCCTCGGAGAAGCTGCTCTTCGCGCTCTCGTTCATTGGGCAGAAGGTGCTGGGGATGAAGATCAAGCTATATGTCCCTGATTTCCGTACGGCATTCGAGCATTTCTGCATCCATTCCGGTGGCCGGGCAGTGATCGACGCGGTGCAAAAAAGCTTATGCTTGTCAGATGAGAACGTGGAGCCATCACGTTCGGCGCTTCACCGGTTCGGGAACACGTCCAGCAGTTCATTGTGGTACGAGCTTGCATACATCGAGGCCAAGAGACGGACCCGGAAGGGCGACCGGGTGTGGATGGTCGGCTTTGGGTCTGGGTTCAAGTGCAACAGCGCCGTGTGGGAGTGCATCAGGCCGGCCAGCAACACCACTATTGGGGCGCCCTGGGCTGATTCCATCCATCAGTATCCAGGGAACATTTGGAAATGAGGCCGAAGAGTCCATGCAGGTTGCGAGGTAGAAGTGCCGCTCAATCGTGCAATATTACCGTCCTTTTGACAGTACTTTATTATAATATAATTTAAATAGGAAAAAATAAAATTGTGAGGCTTTTGTCTTCCCCTTCAATATAGTAAAATGAATCATGTTTGTGGAAAAATTTGGCAGCATATAAAACACATCCATACATACATGTAGTTTATTTTTTTTCTAAAAGCACTACAGGAATCGGCCTATATGCCGACGGCCAAATTCTATGCCGACGGCAATTTGTCGGGGCCGTCGGCATAGGTCGAGCGAGAAAATCTCAAACTGCGAAAAAAAAAATTGCTATGCCGTCGGCCTTTTGTTTTTTGTTTTTTTTTTTGAGCTACGCCGACGGCTGCCGTCGGCATAGACCCTAAGAGGGAATCCTGGATTGCGAAAAAAAAAATTTGAGCTATGCCGACGGCAAAGCCGTAGGCATAGCCAAGCTCAAATTTTTTTTGACTTAATCACCGTTTTGATCATAACTTTTGCATTCCAACTCGGATTTTGACGTTCTTTAGCTCGTTTCGAAGAGGAGAAACATATCTAAATTATCATGCATATTGTTAAAACTAAATAATTAGAAAAAAATCATGAGAAATAACACAACTAACAATAATGGGTTAACAGTTTCGTCTGAGAGGGTTGTGGGGCGTCTGAATCCAACCAAAATCTAGGTGGACCTAAAAATCATGAGAAATAGGTAGTTGTGTACCTAAAAATGATTTTTTCCAAAAATCATGAGCAAACTAGGAGGCACCTGTAGTTCAAATTTGCCCCGTTTCCAGCTGAATCGGCAGAAACTTGTATTCTTCAAAAGAGGTGGATGAAAACCTTTTCAGAGGAAAATAATTGGTTATTTGTGAATATAACATGGTCTAGTATATTCAAAAAATGCATCTCCCAGGTTTTGCAACATATTTGTGGTTGATGCTTCACAAAAAAAGCCATTTTTCACAGTCGGAGAATGGAAAATGGTTTTTTTATTCAACGAAAAGCAAAACTTTCTTCGGGAACATTGTCCGTGCTTCCAATATGCATGTTTGTGTGGAATATGGGCATATTTAAACAAACTATGCCATGGATTTGGCCATTACACCCGTCATTTGGCCCGAAACCCTAGAATGTTCGTAGGAGATAGCTCATTTATGTGAACATATTTTCAACTCAACCGTCGTATTCCAAGTTTATTTTTGGTGGATACTAGGACATATATAATGACACCACGCGAAGGTCTTGCATCATTTTGGGGTTTTTTAAATTTTCTGGAATTTTCTAAGTCGGTTTCGGGAAAAAGTCAAGACGGCGGGCATGACCGTTCGTATCTAGGGCTTGAATATTGAGAAACTCTTGGTGTATCTCTGATGAAATAGGTAGTTGTGTATCTAAAAATGATTTTTTCCAAAAATTATGAGCAAACTAGGAGGCACCTGTAGTTCAAATTTGACCCGTTTCCAGCTGAATCGGCAGAAACTTGTGTTCTTCAAAAGAGGTGGATAAAAACCTTTTCAGAGGAAAATAATTGGTTATTTGTGAATATAACATGGTCTAGTATATTCAAAAAATGCATCTCCCAGGTTTTGCAACATATTTGTGGTTGATGCTTCACAAAAAAAGCCATTTTTCACAGTCGGAGAATGGAAAATGGTTTTTTTATTCAACGAAAAGCAAAACTTTCTTCGGGAACATTGTCCGTGCTTCGAATATGCATGTTTGTGTGGAATATGGGCATATTTAAACAAACTATGCCATGGATTTGGCCATTACACCCGTCATTTGGCCCGAAACCCTAGAATGTTCGTAGGAGATAGCTCATTTATGTGAACATATTTTCAACACAACCGTCGTATTCCAAGTTTATTATTTTTGGTGGATACTAGGACATATATAATGACACCACGCGAAGGTCTTGCATCATTTTGGGGTTTTTAAATTTTCTGGAATTTTCTAAGTCGGTTTCAGGAAAAAGTCAAGACGGCGGGCATGACCGTTCGTATCTAGGGCTTGAATATTGAGAAACTCTTGGTGTATCTCTGATGAAATAGGTAGTTGTGTACCTAAAAATGATTTATTCCAAAAATCATGAGCAAACTAGGAGGCACCTGTAGTTCAAATTTGACCCATTTCCAGCTGAATCGGCAGAAACTTGTGTTCTTCAAAAGAGGTGGATAAAAACCTTTTTAGAAGAAAATAATTGGTTATTTGTGCATATAACATGGTCTAGTATATTCAAAAAATGCATCTCCCAGGTTTTGCAACATATTTGTGGTTGATGCTTCACAAAAAAAGCCATTTTTCACAGTCGGAGGATGGAAAATGGTTTTTTTATTCAACGAAAAGCAAAACTTTCTTCGGGAACATTGTCCGTGCTTCCAATATGCATGTTTGTGTGGAATATGGGCATATTTAAACAAACCATGCCATGGATTTGGCCATTACACCCGTCATTTGGCATGTTTCCACCTTAATCGGCAGAAACTGTCAAAATGGCCACCATGGCTATTTATCAAAAGAGATTAATTTTTTTAAAACTATCGATGTTTTTATGATATGGATGTCATATTTGAATTTCTCTAATTTTTCTAATCGATTTAGACATTTTATTTGTCAAATTTCGATTTACGGATTTAAAGATATAAATTATTGTATATTAAATAATTTATTCACAAAATAAAGTAATTTATAACATTATATTGTTATTTAGTCAATAAAGATAATTATAAAATCATTGTTATTTGTTCAAATACTGTTTTAAATTTATACAATAGAAAAGTTTAACATCATTCCCCACAGGTTAATATGATTGATATGATAGTAATATCAGTAAGTTCTAACATCTCATATGGAATTTAGTTTGGAAGGAACTCAAAGGTTAAGCGTGCTTGGGCTAGAGCAATTTCAGGATGGGTGACCGAACGGGAAGTTTGACTAAGTTAAGTATGTTGACTAGATTAATTGTGTAATTAGATATTAGAGATTAAATATGTGGCTAAGTGAAAAAATCTGGAATAGAAATTCAAAAAAGTTCAAAAAAAAAATTTTTTTTTTTCCAAATTTCGAATTTTGAAAATATTGTGCCGACGGCAAAGAGCTTAGTGTGCCGACGGCTTTGCCGTCGGCATAGCCTACGCCGACGGTTTTTTATGTGCCGACGGCCATTTGACCATGTGCCGACGCCGGATAGGCCGACGGCAAGGTGCCGACGCCGGATAGGCCGACGGCAAGGTGCCGACGGCGGCCGTCGGCACAGCCTATGCCGACGGCTTATTAGCCTGTGCCGACGGCTTATGGCCGTCGACATATGGAGCGTTTCCGTTAGTGAAGGTCCAAGGCCATGTATTATCTGAAATTAGCCTAACAAATATATAGTTCCAAACAAGTTCTAGAAAAAACAGAAACATCTTCTGCATTCATCGGTCAGTGCCACGAGAAAAACCGTTTCTTCCTTTATAGGCCAACGAAGCACCAGAGCAATCTTAACAACCCTAGAGTTTGTAAGAGCATTGTTCGGGAAGACATAAATGTAGACCGGAAGACACCGGAGACCTAGATCTAGAAAAATGGTCGGCCCCTTGGAACTTTTTTTTTGATAATGGGCTTTATTACTTTAGAAAAGTATTACACCCGGCTTCTGCATAACATGATGCACACAGCCGACAAAGTATAAAATAAAAGCGTAACAGAACGCAACATGCCGATTACAATCAAGATGAAGAATCAACTGTCGCCTATGGAGCCGTAATGTGTAAATCAAGCGGTCATCCATGTGATATAAAAATATCCCTCGCCACTCTTTCCAGCCGTGCACACGTCTCCGTAAAAAGGTATCGAAACTCCGCCTGTTGTAATATGCACCAGGAACGGAGAATACCTGTGCAGCGGAATAGAACCTGCAAACGAGAGAAATTTTTATCATTAAAAATCTTGTCATTTCTACACAGACAAAGCGTCCATATGACGGCTAGCGCTCCTACCTTAAACATAGTTTTAAACCTATTATCAATTCCATTCGACCAGTTGCCAAAAATATTTGCTATGAATGTTGGAGGATATAAGTTCGAAACCATTTGGATAGCTGACCATATAGACTGCACAAAGACGCACTCGAAGAATAAGTGTTTTATCGTCTCATCCATAAGACACGAGACACACTTTGTACTTCCATGCCAATTGCGTTTGACAAGATTATCTTTAGTTAATATGACTCCTTTACGAAGTTACCATGCAAAGATTTTCATCTTCAGATGTATCTTCATGCGCCATATTTTCTTATTATTATCGATCGGCACACCTGAATGTACCAACGCTCTATACAAGGAGTCAACTGAGAACTTTCCATTCTTAGTTAAGCTCCATCGAAATTCATCGGTGCCTTGTGATAGTTGGATCATAGCCAATCTATCTACCAGAGCATTCCAAGATTGAAATCTTGGTCCGATAACATCTCGCCTGAACGACACATTTGGTGGAAACGTTTGCATTATTGTAGATAACGTGTCTCCTTTGTGCCGAGCAATATTGTATAATGCCGGATACTGATCTCGGAGGGTGGCATTTACTAATCATTGATTCTCCCAAAACTGTATCTGAGATCCATCCCTGATGTTAAATACCCCATAGCAAAACAAATGCTTCTTTATCGCCATTAGGCCATCCCAAAAGTGCGAATCACCTGGTTTCCAAACAAAATCTGATAACGCTTTTGTGCCGATGTATTTTCTCTCTAGGAGAGTTTGCCAAACACCATTTTCTGTAAGCAGTTTAAATAGCCATTTACCTAAAAGTGCTGAGTTTTTTACCTTAAGGTCATGAATCCCTAGCCCTCCCTGATCTTCGGGTCTGCAAACCACGTCCCATCTTGACAATCGATATTTTTTCTTCTCATTATCCCCTTGCCATAAGAATCTCGATCTGAAGTAATCCAACTTCTTCAAGACTCCTTTGGGTAATTGGAAGAATGATATCATATACAGTACCATATTTGTGAGGACTGAGTTTATGAGTACCAATCTTCCACCTAGGGATAATAATTTTCCTTTCGAGCTCGCCAGCCTTTTTTGCAGACGATCTTCAACGTGCTTAGATTCGGCATTAGTCAGTCTCCTATAATGTATTGGGATACCCAAATACTGAATAGGAAACTAACCTTGCTCACATCCGAAAAGCTCGGAATATTGAGAAATTGCCTCCTGGGCTTCGCCAAAGCAAAACAATTCACTCTTATGAAAATTGATCTTTAATCCAGATAATTGCTTGAATGCTGAAAGAATTAACTTTAGATTTGTTGCTTTCTGGAGATCATGTTCCATAAAAAGAATTGAGTCGTCTGCATATTGAAGAATAGATAGTCCCCCATCCACAAGGTGAGGTACCACCCCTTCAATGAGGCCATTTTCTTTTGCTCGTTCAATCATGATCGCTAACATATCCGCCATAATATTAAAAAGTATGGGTGATAATGGATCACCTTGCCTCAATCATTTTCTTGTCTGGATCCTATATAATCATTGACTTTAACAGCAACACTTCCCCTAGACAGGAAATTATGGATCATGGCACACCATTCTTCCGAGAAACCTTTCATCCTCAGAGTTTGATGGAGGAACGACCAATTAACTTTATCATATACCTTTTCAAAGTCAATTTTAAAAATCACTCCATTTAGCTTTTTTGTGTGCATCTCATGGACAGTCTCATGTAAAACCACGACCCCGTGAAGGATATTCCTACTCTGCATAAGCGCAGTTTGTTTAGGTTTCACCACATGATCAGCCACCGCGTTTAGCCGCATGGTAGCAACTTTCGTAATGATTTTGAAGCTAACATTTAGTAGGCAGATAGGTCGATATTGTTGAATTCTTCCTGCTTCCATAACCTTAGGCAACAAAATAATTTCCCCAAAGTTAAGACGAAACAGATCCAGTTGGCCCGCATGCAAGCAACCAAATAATTCCACTAAATCATACTTGATGATGTCCTAGAAATGCTGGTAAAACTCTGCCGGAAAGCCATCCAGTCCTGGCGCCTTATTGTGTTCCATCAAAAAGACAACCTTCTTAATCTCCTCTTCAGTGAAGTGAGCATTAAGGAAGGTGTTCTCCTCGACAAATACTTGGGGAATATCGTCTGTTCGCGACTCATCCATCGATACATTAGTATCCATCGAAGCCCCAAACAAATCTTTATAGAACTTTGTCATATAGGCCTTGAGCTGTTCCTGTCCTTCGATCAGGCCTTCATCCTGTACCAGAGAATGAATCCGCTTCTTTCTATGTCGCCCATTGGTTACATCATGAAAATAGCGTGTATTCGAGTCTACTTCTAAGCTGAATTTATCCTTTGATCTCTGGTACCATTTGATCACTTCCTCACGCAAGAAGGAGGCTACTTTCACATTAGATTGGCTTTTTAGCTCAATTTACTGTTGATTTAGTAGCCTACTTTCTGCTATAAGGTCAAGTTCATTAATAATGGTGGACATACACTCTTTCTCTTTTGTTAGATTACCTGCAGTATGTTTAGCCCAACCTCGAAGATATCTGCGAACATTGTACATCTTAATGTTCCATCTTCCGATCGGAGTATTCCCAGTCACTGGTTTAGCCCATTCCTTTTTAACTAGTTCATCAAAACCATCACGCAACAACCATCCAAATTCAAATTTGAACTATGATTGAACAGTTAGTCTTAATGTACCAGTAGAAAGTAGAATGGGTGCATGATCCGATAGAGACTCAATACGTTCCAGGGCTCGTACTGTGACCAATGGGTATTTATTTTCCCAATCAGTAGTCATAAGTACTCGATCAAGTTTTTCGTATGTCGGCTCCGGGAGACTATTAACCCAAGTGACCTGTCTCCAGGTCATATGAACCTCTCTCAAATCCAACCTGTCAATGACCGCATTGAACAAGAAAGGCCAATGTCTATCGAATCTTCCTTTGCTTTTTTCATGTTGGAATCTTAGCATATTAAAATTCCCACCTATAATCATAGGGTACGGGTTCTCATTTGCCAGATTCACCAACTCGCGAAGGAATGTTGCTTTATGCTCTTCTTGGGCAGCACCATAAACGGCAACCAAACTCCATATGAAATTATCAGCTCTATTCCGGTTATGTGCCTTAATATGAAAGTCACCATCCGAGACTGCCAATACATCCATAGAATCTGGTTTAACGCCTAGTAGAATGCCACCAGATCTTCCACGAGGAGGGATAGAATGCCAAGTGAAATGGACACACCTAGCAAATGTCGAGAAGGGAAAGATGATAACCCAAAAATTCGATCAGAAAGTCATGAGGACAAAGAACTCACCTTTCCCCGACGGAGCCAAAATACGTTGTGATATCATCCCTTCTGCAGGATGATGCATGATGCCGCCATATACAATAGATAGTCACGACAAAGCTAACTACACGACGATCGACATGGGTAGAAGACCAATATTGTGATCGTCACGGATTCCCCAACTACACTAATCACGAATCGGCGCTCCACGGTTCGGGAACACGTCTAGCAGTTCATTGTGGTATGAGCTTGCATACATTGAGGCCAAGAGACGGATACGGAAGAGCAACCGGATCTGGATGGTCGGCTTTAGGTCTGGGTTCAAGTGCAACTTCGCGGTGTGGGAGTGCCTTAGGCCAGCCAGCAACACCACTATTGGCGCGCCCTAGGATGATTCCATCCATCAGTATCCTAGGAAAATTTCGAAATGAGGCTGAAGAGTCCATGCAGGTTGCAAGGTACAAATCCACTCAATCGTACAATATTACTAACCTTTTGAGTAGTTCACGTATAATTTAGATAGGACAAAATAAAATTGTGAGGCTTTTGTCTTCCACTTCAATATACTAATATGAATCATGTTTGTGGATTTGATTTTTTGATAAACAGTTTTATTACTTATATGGTTTAACCATTACATGCGTTTCTACGTAATTGGGATGCACACAGCCGACAGCCAACAATTTGAGAAGAAATAAAAAAGGAAGCTAACAAAGAATTACAATCCTAAAGATGTAAAATGTCTATTGTCGAGACATCGTGGTAGATTTCATAGATGGGGGTGCCATGAGACTACCGATAGAGACGTGGGGAGACGTGGTTGTGCGAAGGACAATGACACGGGGTTTTTACCCAGGTTCGGTACGGCGCAATAATACGACGTTCCTACTCCTGCAAACTCACTATTCAGGATTAAAACCTGGAAATACAGAGTACAACGTGAGGTTCTATTGGCTGCTCGTCAAGGATCAACCTCTCGGCGAGTTAGCCTTTAGCTTCTTGTCAATCAATCATATCTCCCGTCCGGCTTTATATAACAGCCG
The DNA here is from genome assembly GCA_028641055.1 of Alopecurus myosuroides. Taxonomy (NCBI): domain Eukaryota; kingdom Viridiplantae; phylum Streptophyta; class Magnoliopsida; order Poales; family Poaceae; genus Alopecurus; species Alopecurus myosuroides. The sequence goes on from CM054057.1 coordinate 739,029,033, forward strand.
GATTAGGGCATATAGAATAGGAAACCTAGAAGAGTACGGTAACTCTCTAACTTGGAAAGTAAGGAATCCTCCCTCTACTCCAAGCCAGATCACGTGGGCCGTGATCCGGGTTCTTCTAGAATCCGGCTTCTATGCGTCAGCTTACTGGGCCGCCTAACGGACCATAGCCCATCACCATTTAGGCCACCCTGGTAATCCGGCACTTTACACTACCATCTGATATACCCCTAGTTGGTATATATCCGACAGTAGCCCCCAAAAAGGATTAAGACTCGGATTCTCCGTCTTTCGCCAAATGCATATTTTCCAAGAAATATCGGCCTGCAGTCTTGATTCTTCTTTTTCTCCTTAAAGGATGTTACAACGCGAAAACTCGGAATCTGGAAAGTCCGGCTTTTCTCCCACGAATCTTCGTGGAGAAGGAACTTCCTACGTCAGCGCTTTAATCTTGCTGACGTAAGGGACGTTTGGGTTACAGGTGGGAAACCCAGAAACATATCTCTGACAGATTCTTGCGGGAAACAAGGCGATAGCAATAATCACCTGTCGTTTCATTTCCCGGAATTTCCGGCGAGTGACACGCGTTGATCACCCAACGGTCAAAAGAGATGTTAGCCGCATTGTGACGAGATTCCGGCTATAAATAGCCATCTTCGTCCTCCTCAGAAACCTCCCGCACTCACTCAGCACCACTCCAAGCGCCAAGCCCTCGCAGAGGCTTTCCCGAGCGCACAAACGCACCCAGGACCTCACCGGAGCGACCGAGCGCCACCCCTCGATGGCATCTCCGGCATCTTCCCCAGCCCGCGCCGTCACCAAGGACATAGATGAGATAATCGAAACGATGGACCCGCAGCTGGACTCGCCAGTGCGTGCCTCCGGCGATGAGCCGGTGAAGACCACGGGCGGCGCGGAGGGCGAGGAAATCCCTCCCGCCTCCGCGGATCTTGCGGGTTCCTCGTCCGCCCCTACCCCACCGTTCGCGCCCGAGACGGTGTAGGAAAAAATTGTGCTCGTCAGAGACGAGCTCGCGGCCGCGGAGGCCGCTGCGTCCGCCGCCGCTGGAGCCGAAGAAGAGGCGGAAACTGCCGGCAACTGGAGTGCCAGCAGTGTTCCGCCATCCCTCCTTCCGACAATGGAGAAGGAGGGGCTCGTGCTGAAGGGGAAGTGGCGGCTCCCGGAAGACGAGACCGAGCCCATGCCAAAGGACGAGGAACGCGTCCTTCTCTCCTCCCACCTTCAGAGAGGTATGGGTCTTCCGCCATCCGCCTTTTTCCTCCAAATTCTCGCCCACTATAACATCCAACCCCATAATCTGCCACCCAACTCCATCCTCTATTTAGCCGGATTTCAGGCCCTTTTCGACGGTTATCTAGGTATAGCACCTAGGTTAGATTTCTGGCTTTATTGTTTCGGGGTTAAGCGGAACTCTTCGGAGGGCGCACTCCCAACTTGTGGGACCATTTCCTTCACTCTTTGGAGATTTAGGGAGGATTGGTTCCCCAGGATAAAAACATCGGAATCCGTCAAATTTTGGACGGGTTCCTTCTTTTATCACCCCGATGTTCCCTTTCCTGGGAAAACCACCGGGGTTCCACCTTTCTCAAACACTGCCGCTGTTCCCCAAGAAAACTGGGGAACTGAAGCAGTTCAAACCCTGCCGACGGATCTTCTCAGGATCAAGTGGCGCATCGCAAAGCTTGTCGCCTCTGATCCGCCTCTAACCGGCATGGACACAGTCCTTTGCTGGTTGGAAAGGCGGATTCAGCCTTTGGCGAATCACGACGCTCGCCTCCTCTGCGAATACTCGGGAGATGGCGATGCGATGCGGACAACCGACAAGGTTTGGTTGGCAAAGGATTTACGGAAACGCGTAAATCAATTGGTCGCATCCCGAGACCAATACGAAGAAAGCCGGCCAATGTATACAGCCGAGAATCCAGCTCCCAAGGTACATTTTACGCCTTTTGGGTTTAACTCCTTGTCGTTTACTTGGTTTTCATGCTTTCAACTCATTTTTTTGTCTTTTTGACAGATTGCCGAACTTCCCGAGTCGGAACTTGCTTCCGACGCCGATCTGGAAGCATTGCGCTCCGCCTTTGCTGGTGGACGTAAGCGCAAGAAGATTTCCGCTTCCCAGGAAGTCATTGACCTTGACGGGGTCCCCGTCGTCACCTCCAGGTTTGAACATCTGGGTTTGTTCTACTTTGTCGGAATTTTGTTCCTTTACCTCGGAGTTTAATTTTCCGGCTTTTTCTTTCTTTTTAGCCTGCCCCTCTACTCTGAAGCCGAAGAAGCTGAAGAGGCACAAGGATGTGGCCAGCAGAGGCCCGCACCCTTCTCCTGCTACCGCTCCAACTACACCAATCGCAGCAACAGAGGAGCATGCTGCAGCCCCCAACACCGAGTCCCAGACCAGCCAGCCCATTGTGCCGGAGACGGACACGAGGGAAAGGGCGGTCCCTGAGGTGGGAGGTCCTTCTCATATAACTGAGGAGGAGATTCCCACCTTTGATAAGGAATTCAAAGATATCAATGAGGGTCTTAGCACAGTTGGGACTCTTTTTGCCGACTACGCAAAATAGTTCACTGAAAACTTGGCAGGTTTACAGCGGATGAGCCAGGTATTATCCCTAGCCCCCAAGCAATAAGTCGAATGTATGATTTTCACTTAATGCTTTTTATCCTTATCATGCTTGTTTCTAACTTAAGCATTCTGGTTTGTTTCCTTATTTCAGCAAACAGCTGAAACCATAAATATGGAAGTTTTCAACAAGCTAACTGTCAAGAATAAGGAGGTTAGAAGCTTTCTCTCTATTCTTGAAGTTAAGGAAACGGAGCTGGCATCATCTCAGCTGGCGCTGAAGGAAACAACAGGTAACTTTTAGTTCTTTGTAGTTCCTTGTCCATAATTTTTGCTAAGTACTTTTTTCCGAGTTTTCTTAACCCATAAATTTTTCCTTGCTTTTCAGCTGCCTTGGCGAAAGCCAAGCAAAAATCTGAAGATGCCCGCAATACCGAGAATCTCCGCCGGGAGAACTTTGACCTTGTGAAGGCTCAAAAAGATCTCAAGGCCAGCAATATGGCCCTTGGAATTGCTCAATCCAAGGCCTCCCAACAGGCGGACAAAGACAAGGCCACTATCCAAGATTTGGAGAACGCCTTGAACCTGCGCCTGGAGGAAGGCTACGAGATGGACAAGATTCTCGGTAAGTTATCAACTTTTACCGGATTTTCCATGTCTTAAATTTTTTCTCTGTTTTTCCGCTAACTCTTTGGTTATTTTGTCTTGAAAAAAACAGGAGATGACCCAGATCTTACTCGGATTGAGAAAATCCGAGCTTTCGGGAAGGTGTTCACTGCGATCCGAGCTGCAGGCATGTAGCTGGTCAACAAGTACCTTCCCGCATGAACTGGGGAGTTCTCGGAAGTTGAGAAACTTCCGGAAGCTATCCTGGAGGTGGCGGAGTCCAAGGAATCCACCTTGCGCTCCGCGGCGCGGGGTGGTGCACGCATGGCCTTAGGCCTTATGCGTATGCATTATCCCAGTGCCAACTCTTGGCGCGTGGCGTCCGGTATCCCTGTTGGATATACGGAGACCCAGCGGATCACCATCTTTGACGAGATCAAGGGTCACACCACCAAGATCGCCTCCATGGTGAACATCTCCATCACCTATCCGGAAGAACAAATTCCAGCAGCCCCCGAGGATGACAGCAGCGAGGAAGACTCGGATGCTTGAAGAATTCTCCTTGTCCTGGATGGTGGAAATAGGAAATAGGAGCATTACTGCACTTTACAATGTAATTTATATTGTAATGCTTCTATTCTTTTGTATAAACAAGTACTCCGCCCTTTGCAGTTAATATTTATGAAATCCTTTGCAAGTTTTCCGGGTTTGATATTCTTTTATCTTCCAAGTTCTCTGGTTTGTGTGCTTTAACTTTCCTTGGCGTTTGAAATGGCTCAGTAGTACTGTAATCTTCACGCCAAGTTACTGGGTATAACGAATCAGTTTAAACTTGGAAACATGGATCATACTAAAGGCATTTTTACTTACTAGCTCCAGTGACCCAACACATAAACAATCAGATAATGCTTAGAGAAAAGTAAGGAATTTTTGAATGAAACTCGGGCACGCAGGCACAATCCGAGTTTCCCTTAACCTTTAGTAGGCTGAAAATCATTCAGTTTTTACACGCCGAGCACGCAGGCACAATTCGGGTTAACATTGAGTATTTTGTAAGATCATTGGGAAATAGATGAGACGGAATCATGCTTTGTACTATAATAAACTTGTAAAAACATGGATGTAAGAATTCCGACAACTTTTTTCATGATCTCAAAGATGTTTACATAGAAATTGAACTAAGTATAGAAGGGACGTAACTGTTGGATACTCCAGGGCCTCTTTGTCTCCCCTAGTTCATCATCTATCTTTTTCTTTCTTTTGCGGTTCGGCTTCTCGGGATCATCTTCCGTATCGCGAATGTCTACAAGACAATACGATCCATTCTTCATGGCTTTACTGATGACAAATGGTCCTTCCCACACTGGGGCCAGTTTGTGCTTTCTTTGCTGCACCAATCTTAGCACTAGATCACCTTCTTTAAAAGAATGATGCCTGATTTTCCGACTATGATAACGTCGTAAACCTTGCTGATAGATGGCGGATCTTTGAAGCATAAGTTCTTGTTCTTCTTCTAAGAGATCGACGGCATCCTGTCGTGCATTTTCGGCATCTGGTTCATCGATATCCTGCACTCTTGGGCTGTCATGGAGCATGTCCGTTGGTAGAATTGCTTCCGCACCATAAACTAGGAAAACGGGGTTTGCCCAGTTGACCTTTGGTGTTGTTCGGACACTCCAAAGCACGGAAGGTAACTCTTCTACCCATGCTCCAGCTTCTCTATGAAGAGGAGATTCGAGTCTTGGGCGTATCCCTTGTAAGATTGAGCTATTCATTCTTTCAACCTGACCATTGGATTGCGGGTGTGCCACAGATGGAAGATCTAGGCGAATTCCCGTTTGTCGGCAATATTTTGCCAACTCTCCAATAGAGAAATTTGTCCCGTTATCGGTTATTATGCTGTGTGGAACGCCGTATCTCATGACTATGTCAATGATGAAATTTCTGGCAGTCACACCGTCAAGCTTTTTTATGGGTTTGGCCTCCACCCACTTGGTATATTTATCCACTGCAACGAGTAGATGCATAAGTCCGCCTCTGGCAGTTTTGAATGGTCCCATCATATCTAGCCCCCAGACCGCAAACGGCCATGTAATGGGGATAGTTTTGAGTGCTTGGGCCGGCATATTTGTCTGCTTGGCGTAATATTGACATCATGCACATGTGTTTACTATGTGTTCAGCGTCCGTATTGGCTGTTAGCCAAAAAACCTCGGCGCGGAATGCTTTTTTGACTATGCTTTTTGATTGAGCATGATGTCCGCAATCTCCGGCATGGATTTCTTGCAGAACTTCTCGTCCTTCCTCTGGTGAAATACATCGCAGAAAAATTCCGGTAGTGCTGCGTTTATACATGCAATTATTAATTACCGTGTACCCTTTGCATCGACGTTGAATTTATCTTTGCACGACTTCGTCTGCTCCATCCGGGTACTTCTGATCAACTAAGAAGTTTAAATATCGGATTGTGCAATCCGGGTTAACGAGCATAACTTCAATTGACTCGGAAGCCAGAGGATAATCAACATCTCCACCTTTTATGGATGGTTCGTACAAAAGTTGGACGAAAACCCCTGGTGGTAGGGTTTTGACCCTTTCTGACCCCATGCGGGCTAATGCGTCCGCGTTCCAATTTTCCACCCGTTTAACATGGAGTACTTCGAATCCAAAGAAACAGATGGCAAACTCGTCCACCGTTCTCCGATATTCGGCCATTATAGGGCTTTTGGCGTCACAAGTTTGGTTGAGCTGGTGTTGTACCAAATCTGAGTCGCCATAGCATAGGATGCGTTTGACGCCTATTTCCTTTGCAATATGCAAGCCGTGAAGCAAAGCTTCATATTCTGCCACGTTATTACTGGCATTGAAGTGTATTTGTAATACATACTCCATTGTATCTCCTTTAGGGGATTTTAGAACTACACCAGCTCCAGCGCTCTCCTTCATCTTGGATCCGTCAAAGTGCATGATCCAGTACTCGGACTCCGGCATTGGTGTTTTTTCCATTGCTTCCATCCAGTCGGCGACAAAATCTGCCAGAACCTGGGATTTTATTGCCGTCCTAGGCTGATACTTAATGTCGAATGCTACTAGCTCGATGCCCCATTTGGATACTCGGCCTGTTGCCTCCGCATTGTTTATTATATCCCCTAGTGGCGCTTTGCATACCACTCTTATGGAATGTCCTTGGAAGTAATGGCGAAGTTTTCTAGATGCAAAAAATACGCCATATGCCAGTTTTTGATAGTGTGGATACCTTTGTTTGGACTCGGAGAAAACTTCACTTATGTAATATACCGGATGCTGGTCTGGTATGCTTTGTTCGTCTTTCTTCCTTTCCACAACAATTACTGCACTAATAACCCGATTTGTAGCCGTAAGGTACAATAACATAGGTTCATCGTCTTTTGGGGATGCCAGAATCGGAGCTTTCATCAAAGTGTCTTTCAAATGGGTTAGCGCTGCATCTGCTTCCTCTGTCCACTCAAATTTGTCGGATTTCTTCAACAATTTGTATAATGGCAGGGCTTTATCCCCCAGCCGGCTAATAAACCTGCTGACGGCTACAGCGGAACCCATCAATCTTTGTACATCTTTTACGCACGTAGCCTTGGAGATGTTTAAGATTGCTTTGATCTTTTCCGGCTTTACTTCTATTCCTCTATGAGAAACGATAAAACCCAGAAGTTTTCCTGAGGGAACCCCGAATACGCACTTTAATGGATTTAACTTCATTTTATAAGTGCGCAAATTTTCGAAGGTTTCTCGCAAATCTTCAAGGAGTGTTTCTTTTTCCTTGGTTACGACAGCAATGTCGTCCACGTAAACGTGGACATTTTTGTCAATCTGACTATGCAAACACCGTTGCATGCAACGCTGGTAGGTTGCACCTGCATTCTTCAGGCCAAATGGCATGGTTATGTAATAGTACGTCCCATAAGGGGTTATGAACGAGGTTTTGATTTGATCCTCCTTGTTCATGCGTATTTGATGATACCCGGAATATGCATCCAAAAAGCACAAGAGCTCAGAGCCTGCAGTGGCGTCTATTATTTGATCGATTCGCGGTAACGCAAACCTATCTTTTGGACACAATTTGTTCAGGCCGGTGTAATCTATGCACATTCTAAGGGTAGTAGTATCTTTCTTCGGGACTAATACTGGGTTTGTAGACCATTCAGTATGTATAACTTCCCAGAGAAAATCTGCTGCTAAAAGCCGGATGATCTCCTTGCCAATAGCCTTCCATCTTCTTCCGTCAAATCGACGGAGACCTTGCTTGACCGGTTTCGATCCTGGAATTACCTTGAGTTGATGCTCAGCAAGCTCCCTGGGTACGCCTGGCATGTCCGCTGGACACCAAGCGAAAATATCCCAGTTCTCACGGAGAAACTTGATGAGCTCGTCTTCCTATTTGTCGGTCATCCCAGTTCCCACTACGACAAATTTTGTCGGATCATTGGGATCTAGGATTACCTGTCTTGTATTCTCGGAAGCCTTGAAGCTATCTGTTGGTTTCCGGCTTTCTTTTCCTGCCGGCATTTCTGTCGGCGATACCTCTTTTGTCAGCTCTTTCAACTCTTCCTTTGCTATGACTTTTTCGGCGCAAAGGGCGTTTTCTTTTTCTAGCTCGTCTGCCAATTTGAAGTCTCCAGATATGGTCATTACTCCTCCTTTGGGTCCTGGCATCTTCAGCTTGTTATAGATATAACATGATCTTGCCATGAATTTGGCGAAAGCTGGACGTCCGAGTATCGCGTGATACACGCTTTCGAACGGCACAACCTCGAAGGATACTTTTTCCTGCCGGAAGTGATCTTTGTCTCCAAAGGTTACATCTAGGGAAATTTCTCCTAGGGATCGTGCTTGTCTGCCAGGAACGATGCCGTGGAAACGTATGTTGCTGTGGTTGAGCTGGGTCTCGGAAACTTTCAGATGCTTCAGTGTATCCAGGTACATTATGTTAATGCTGGATCCTCCATCCATCAGCACTCTTTTTAGCCTAATGTTTTGAACAATAGGACTTACGATTAGATCTTGTGTGTCGGGTTTAGGGATATTCCCGGGATGATCAGACTGATCCTAGGTAATTGGTGTGTTTGAGTACTTCAAGAATTTCGGGATTGCAGGGACAACCGCGTTTATTTCTCGAAGCGTTCTCTTTGCCACCTTTGCTGAAGGAGTTGCCAGGAAAGTTAGGTTGCATTCTCCATCAAATCTCGGAAACTTAGGCTCGCCTTTTCGCTGTTGTTCCCGGATTTTTTCGTGAGTGTCCGGTTCACTGTCTTCTTTCTCAGCTTCTGGCTTTTGCTTGGAAAACTTCCTCTTGGAATTTTTCCCTTTGTTTCCGGATCCTGCACTGCCATTCATACGCTTGTTCAAGCGGCATTGTGCGTTAGTATGGGTGGGCTTCCCAAATTGCGAGTGGTGGACACAGTTTTCCGACTTTATTTTCTCCCACTCTTCTTTAGTGTAGTTTATTGGCTCGGTACTGCGTCCTTTCCACCTATTTCCATTTTCCCTTCCAAAGGCTATGTTTACCTCTTTGGGTTTTTGTGCTGCATCTGGAGTTCCTTTTTTCTCAGGGCGAGGGTTCTTTTTGGCCTGTATCAGTGTATCGATATTGCCTCCTCTTGCCCTGATGTCGTCCTCGGCTGCAGCGTGTTCGTTGGAAGTTGTAAGCATAGATCCGAGATCTTTTTGCTTTTTGGAGCCAATCATGAACGGTACAAGTCCGGGTTTTAGGCCATGGACGAAAGCATGCATTGCTTGAACGTCAGTTACTCCAGAGCAACTATTCTTCATTCCCGTCCATCTTGAGATGAAATCCACGTATGGTTCGTCCTCAAATTGGGTGCAACGGTTTATCTGGTTGATGCTATTCGGGTGTTTGTAGGTTCCCCGGAAATGCTGAGTAAATACTCGAGCCATATCATCCCAGCTGTCGACAGTTCTGGAGGGTAATCCATTGATCCAATCTCTGGCTCCATCCAGCAACATTAGGGGAAGAAACTTTACAACTTCCAAGTCTGTCCCATTGTTTATTTGGACGGCTGTATGATAGTCTGAGAGCCAGGTATCCGGGTTTGTACTACCGGTATATCTTTGGTATGTTGGACAAACTTTGGCAAAGCTAGCATGTAGGGTTATCCTTCGGATCCTATCTGTGATGCACTTAGGTCCAAAGTATAACTCTATCCATGTGTGCGGAGTACCTGCCGGCTGAATGGACAGAAGGGGATCTGCTCCTTTCTTTTCCATTGTGGCGCGAACGCGCTTTTCCGGGATTCTCTCTATTTCTTCCGAGATCTTGCCCCTTTGGATAAGGTGGAGTTGTACTCCTGTTTCTTTCCTTATTTCTGGGGGGTGTCCGGGATCTCTCACGCCTGTGAGGTATATCCGTCCTTCCAGGTTTTTCAGCTGGGCGTCTCGGAGGCGGCATTGCTTTTCCGTCATTCCGGAGTTTTTCTTCCCGATCGCGAGGATTAAGTCCGTCTTTCGGGAGATGGGATCCAGTTCTAGACGCTTCATCCCTGTTGTCGGGATTTTTCTTGTCTTTTCTCGGATCTGTTTTCTTCTCTTTTGAGTTGCTTGAATCTCCAGGTTCTTCCGGTCCAGGTGCTCCAGCGACGCATGTAGCTGTGTTACATAGGGCCGAGTCGTCATGCAACTTCCCTGATCGCTGCTGCCCTCGCTGTTGTTGTTGCAATGCTTTTCCTAAGAAAGCATACACCCCTTGAAGTTTTTCGCCACTGGAGTACAAATCATTGTTGAGGATGGCGAACACCGCTTCCGTATTTTCTGCTGCGGTTTTGTATATTGGTTCGCCTCTGGCATTTTTTCCATTTACCTGCTTTTGCCAAGATGGGTTATGAAACCTTTCTTTTGGTGGCAGTACTTCCGGTCTTACAATTCCGGGTAACCTTGTAGGTTTGATTCCAGATCTATTCTTTCTCTCGTATTCCTCGATTTCTTCCTTCATGAGTTTGATGTCATCCTGGGTTTTTTCGAGGTGTTCACGAGTTCTGAATAGATGTTGTTGTTGCCTCTGGAGAGCTTGTCTCCTGGCTTCTAGCACTTCAGGGGGTTCATGCAATCCCACTGGTGTTTGGAGTAACTCATGTTCTTCTTGTTCCGTCAATGGTGGAACAAGGATTTCTTTTGTTTTCTTCTCCGACGGTTTCACACTGCTTGCGTCTCTGACTTCCAGGCTTTCATTGGCTGGATCAGCCAATTTCTTCTTCCGGAGTTTATATTGGAGCTTTTTAGCAGTTTTGTGCTTTTTCTTGGAAGAGGGAGTTTTTTTTATTGGTTATTCCTCTGTCAATTCTTTGACATCGGGGAATTTCGGAGAGGTTCTCCCTTCTTCTCTCTTCCTCTGGCGAGGAGTTCTAGGGCTTTCCTGACTGTCGGCATCCGTGTTTTCAGCCGGTTTTGCCATCAGTACTTGGTGGAATCCCTCTTGGAAGGATTTGACCTTTCTTTCGAAAGCGTCTTCATCTTCGTCTTCAGTGTCGAAGTGATCCGATCCGGTTTCCGACTCTAATATCGCCTCAATAGCGGCTAGTACTGAGTCAGCTTCCGAGTTCGTTGCGATGCTGACGGATGTCGGATCTTCCACCTCTGTTGTGGGAGTGTTGTTTTCTGCCTCTTGCACGGGATTTCTTTCATCTGTGTTTTCGGCGACCTCGGATTGCACCATACCGATAAAGTGTGATTCACTTGTATGTCGGCGATCTGAGCAAAACCCGGTATCGTAGTCATCTTTGATTGGGTATAGGGCGGGTGGGATAAATTTACTTCCACCGCAAAACCCCATGGCCTCTGCGGTTAATCCGAGAAAGATATTTGCAGATCCAATCGGTAATACGCAGGCACTTACCAGATGATTTTGCGCCGGTATGTAAGATCCGTTGTCGAGGAAGCGCCCAACGTCGTTGTCGAACTCCAAGCTCCCGACAGTTATGCAACTGCCGATCCCGCCGAGTATCCCAGATCGAAACTTAACGCCTGACGTCGCTAGCCCCACGGTGGGCGCCAACTGTCGAGACATCGTGGTAGATTTCATAGACGGGGGTCCCATGAGACTAACGATAGAGACGTGGGGAGACGTGGTTGTGCGAAGGACAATGACACAAGGTTTTTAGCCAGGTTCGGTACGGCGCAATAATGCGACGTTCCTACTCCTGCAAACTCACTATTCAGGATTAAAACCTGGAAATACAGAGTACAACGTGAGGTTCTATTGGCTGCTCGTCAAGAATCAACCTCTCGGCGAGTTAGTCTTTAGCTTCTTGTCTATCAATCATATCTCCCGTCCGGCTTTATATAACAGCCGGATCAGGGTATACAAAATAGGAAACCTAGAAGACTACGGTAACTCTCTAACTTGGAAAGTAAGGAATCCGTCTTCTACTCCAAGCCAGATCACGTGGACCGTGATCCGGGTTCTTCTAGAATCCGGCTTCTGTGCGTCAGCTTACTGGGCCGCCTAACGGACCATAGCCCATCACCATTCAGGCCACTCTGGTAATCCGGCACTATAGACTACCATCTGATATACCCCTAGTTGGTATATATCCGACACCTATGCCTACAGAGTGTTAATCCGGAGATCAAGTGACCATTCATGTTGGATAAAAATATCCCTAGCTACCTTTTTCAGTTGTGCAGATGCCTCCATAAAAATACATCGATACTCCACCCGTTGTAATGTGTACCATGAACGGAGAATATATGTGCGCCAGTATAGTAACTGCAAACGAGAGAAAAAATTATCATTGAAATTCTTATCATTTCTACATAGCTAAAGCGAGCATATATGGTTAGCGCTCCCACCCTGATAATAGTTGTAAACATATTAACAATCCCTTGCAACCAATTTTCAAACACATTTGCAACGGAATTGGGATTATATAAATTAGAGGCTATTTGTATCGTTGACAAAATATAACATGCGAACCTATATTCGAAGAATAAGTATTTTATTATCTCTTGATGTGGAGAAAACACGCATTGCATACTTCCATGCCAATTTTGTTTAACAAGGTTATCCTTTGTTAAAATTACACCCTTACGAAGATACCACAGAAATATTTTTTATTTTAGCAGTATCTTCATTTACCATATTTTCTATTGCTATCGACTGGAACTTCAGAATGAACGAACACATTGTACATGGAATCTACCGGGAGTTTACCATTCCCACGTAAATCCCAGTTAAACTCATCAAAACCTTGTGTCAACTTAAACGATACTAGCTGAACTAACAAGGCATTTCAAGACGCAAGTCCCTTCCCGATTAAGTCTCACATGAACGTCACATTGGGGGGGGGGGTTTATGGCTGCATGACGGTGGCTAAAGTATCCCTTTATGACATACACTATTGTATATTGTCATATATATTGTTCCTGGGGAGTGGTGTTGCCTAACCATTTATCCTCCCATAATTTTTTTTCCGATCTGTCATTAATCTTAAAGATTCAAAACCAGAAGAAAATTTTCTTCGTCGCCATCATGCCTGCCTAGAAGTGAGAATCTCCATGTTTCCAGTAAACCAGAGATAACACCTTTGTGTTAGAGATATGCACTAGAGACAATAATATTCAGTTATTATTTTATTTCCAAGTACAGAATTAAGTTTATCTCACATGCTACAGCCGCAATAGCACATGAAAAGTGAGTTTTCGGAAGAAACTTTATGTGCGGGTGCGAAGACATAAACAAATAAGATTTCTAATCTTGTCTCAATATTAGGTTATGGTTTGTAAGATGATCACATTTTCATTATCATGGACTTGATTAAAAGTTTAGAAAAGCATAATAGTTAATTGTTTGTGTAACAATAATACTAAACAAACTCAAGTATATGATCTTGATAAAAGAGACTAAACAATTGTAATGTATTGAGCAAAGTAGATATGAAGTTTTTCAGTGACTATAATTCCGATACCATGAGAATATCTTGTGATTGCACGATTGGAAGTTATGATTTAGATTCCATCAACCGTCTTGCCCTAGTTGGGGGTCATAATGGTGATGTCTGCTATATTCTAGAAAGTTTAATGAAACTGAGATCGTTCAAGACTAGTACTTCCTCTAGATGACAGAGATATGTGTCTCTCAGTATCACCGATGTCAACCAATTGTCTGGCCGGACACAGTAACGAGTTTTATGTGTGTTATGATTAAAGAGTTTGATTAGATCAGATCACATAATATCACCTCGTGATATTGTTGGTATCATGAATTTAAGGGAATAAGTGCAATTAGTAACTTATAAGGTTCCCTCATTCTGCGTGAACATACATGAGCCATCATGAGAGTCCATGGTCCCTCTTTTGGTTATTATTCGGTAAGTTTCCCAACATGTCTGTGTGTTATCGAGCCTTCACGGGTCACACGCTTAAGCCATGCAAAACTTTAGTTGAGATAATAAAGATATTATTATTTGTTTTACGAAAGACGGATCATTATAAATTAGGCATCCGTACTTCAAAAAAAAAGATAAGGCATACTTAATAATTAGCCCAAAGAGCCTATATATACGGTATGACTCAAGTCCATGCAATAATATCATTTCATTTGCTCATGATAAAAATACTTCCACAATGCAAGTTGCAATTAATCTAAAATTGTTTGATGTACCTATTGCATGGATCTTTTTCTAAAAGTGGTCGGCCACCCGTCCCATGCATCAAAGTGATGCATACATATAGCTTCACTTAAGTTGATGTCAACAAGGCCAAAGTCATCAACAAGTAGAGAACACGGCATAAACAACTACGGCAAAACAGTTATTCCCTCCGACCTATTTTATTTGTCACTTCTTTAGTACAAAATAAAACAAAATAAGCATAACTAATATTGATTGCAGGGAGTAGAAGATATGAATTTAACACAAGCACGCTGTAGCGTAATGTCGGTACTTTTGGCTGAATATGGCTAGGACAGGGAATTCCATCCCCAAACTGTGTATAACAACTGATGTACACCATGTAAAATTCTGGACGCAACACCATAGCTGCACAACCATGTCTTCGATAAAAGGAATACAATTAGATGGTCACGAACATTACCAACTTTGCTTTGGGAAGATGATATCTAAGTAACTACTAGTTGGGTGCCCGTGCGTTGCCACGGGAAAGCGAAATATGAAAATAGTTAATGTATCAAACAAATATTTTTAGTAATAAAAGTAGTCATAGTTTAAGTGTTTTCATGGATAAAGGTAGCACTATACCATATCATCAAATATTGTTCCCTCGTAAGTAAACTCATGTGTGAGAAGTCATACTTGCAAGTTCATGTTTGAATTTTTAAACAAGCTTGATGTTGGTGTGGCGGAGCGATTTAATTTCTGCAATGTGCAATGATCTTATCGGATAGAAAGAATGAAGGGGATTAAACACAATTGCCACGGTTTTTAGGACATTTATATAGTGCTACATTGGCTTCTAAAATTTCAGACCATCATTCCTCATGGAACACAACACCCTTGATAAAAAAACACGATGGGATTAGAGAAAAATATATAGCATTGCATGACCATACAACTCGACATATGTCAAAATGAAATCGGAATAGGTCACCCCAATTCCTTCTCTTGGCCATTGATTATTCCGATTTCAGTGTGCAATATACTTTACAATCTTTCCCTGTAATATAACTCCATAACCGCCTCCATTTGAGAAACACATCTCACAGAGCAATAAGAGAAGTTGATGTGAGATATAAGCATTCGACAGACTGGAATATGCTAAATACTAACACGCATCTGTTGAAATTTGGTCTTCCAGGTTAAGAAAGTTATTTCAGCTGGAAAGTTCGAGACAAATTAAAGTAAACAAAACGGATGAGAAATCAAACCTTGTAATAGCACTTGAAAGAAACATGCATGCCCACAACTGAGAAGAATGCAATAAAATAGAATGGAGACTTTGTTAGCAATGCAAGCATCATGACCTTCCCTAAAAAAAGTTTCGAACAATAAATTTTTTTGCTAGGAGGTCATGAATGCACTTCTAGTATTTCACTGTGAGCGCCTTAAGAGTTACATATTTTCTTCAAAATGAAGATCTGCTTTTTCTGTAAATATTATAGCATGGATTACTGTTTTGCTCATTGCACATCTAGATGAATCAAGTGCATTCGGAGCTTGATCTTTCTCGTGGCTTGATTGCTGAAAAGGACTCAGAGATCCAGCAGATCCGTTCGAACAACAATCGATCATTTTATTATGCTCGCACACACCAAAAAAGGATTAGATGTCCATATTTGCAATATTGTACGTACAAACCTGATCATACCGAGAGAGTTCCACGCAGCAACGGACCCATCACTGAGCATCTGGCCATGACGTCGAAGGAGAAGGACTTGCCCTTTGCATGTCCCAGGCAACGCCAAGAGCTGCAGTTGAAACAGTCGCGACCAGGACCTGCATGTCGGCGGAATTGGACCAGAAGTCGATGTTGAATATATCGATGTTTCCCGACGCCGAGAACTGATGGTAGATGGTGCCGCTCATGGTGCCTACAGAAAGGTAGGTCGCCGCCAGTGGCGGAGCCAGAACTTTAAGTCTGTGATGTCAAACACATGTGTTTTTACTAATTTTACAAAAAAAAAATTGGCATACTTTATACTTCTATACAAAGGATTTGCCAAAAAGGTCAATTGACCACACAAGTCACAATGTGGCTCCGCCACTGGTCGCCGCGCCGCCCTCTGCATGGAAAGAGTATTATTTAGAAAAAATACATTAATAAGAATAATAGCAAATATTAGTAGATTTAGCAAAACTTATGAAACGTTTTCATTTCAAGGCAATAATTTGGACATGCCATGTAATTAAGACGTTACAGGGTCATAATTTAGTCCTGGAATGCTTAGGGCATCTCCAGCCGTTGCGCCCCCCCAGGGCCCAAAACGCCGCCGTTTTGGTGCCGCCGCGGCGCTAAACGGCGCTATTCTGGAACCTGGGGGGGCGCGTTTCCCAGTCGCGTCCCGAGCCCAACAATCGGCCCAAACAAACGCAGTTGAAAAACTAGTCGAAATTTTATTGAAATTCGGAAAGTGCGTACATATTCGGCGTGAATTTAAGCTACTACGAAACATTTGAACTAAAAACATAGGAGATTTCATTTAAACTACTCGATGACTGCCCCTACGCCTACGCATCGTCGTCTTCATCAGCGACGTCGTCGTGGCGGTGCTGGTTGGAGGGGCCGGCTTCGTCCTGGCTTGCCGCGGCGAGACGGCGTTGCTCCGCCCGCTCCGCTCGGGCCTGCAGGCGCAGCCGATGCAGTTGCGCCTGCTCGGAGGGCGGGCGGTTGCGCCGCCGCTCACTCTGCAGCGCAGCCTGCCGGTCGGCCTCGTAGAGGGCGATGATGCCCTCCTGCTCGACCGGCAGCGCGCTGGGCCATCTGGCGGCGCACCGCTCGCGCCGCCTCCTCCCGCTGGTGCGTCTCCAGGGAGGCACGAACGGCGGCCGCCTCCGCCGCCGCCGCGGCCTGCTCGAGGACGCCGCGCACCTCGCGGTACGCTTCCTCGTTCTGCGAGGTCTCGAACGAGTGCAGCCCGGCGTGCTGCTCGGGCCACACTGGCTGCCTCCTCACCTCGCGTCTCCAGTGGCGGGCGGCTCGCCGCGCTTCTCGCGCCTCGTCGTACTCGGGTGGCTGCTCCGGCGCCACCGGCTCCGGCGCCACCACCTGCGGCTCCACCACCTGCGGCTCCAGCGCCGCTTGCTGCGCTGGTGGCAGCTCGACGTCGTCGTTCTCGGGCCACGTGTCCCAGAGGTTCTCCATTGCGGCGAGGTTCGAGGGTGGGGAAAGAACGGCGAGGAGAGAGTCGAGACTGTGCGTACGGGGAGGGGGCGTGCGCCATTTTTATAGCCTGGCCGGCCAATCGCCGCGCCGCGCGTGTCGCCGCTGCCGCCCCCGCCATTAATCCGGTGGACTTTGACTGGCATGCACTGGCCGGCCGCCTCCGGCAGCCTTTGACGGCGCGGGCGCCGAGAAGAAAGTCACGGGCGGTGGTTTTCTGTTCCCGCGTTTTCCCGGGGCGTCACTGACAGCGTTGGCCCGCACGTGCGGCCGCGCAGTTTCGCCCCCCCAGGCCGAACCCAGCGGGCTTGGTTCGGCCTGGGTGCCGCGGCGCCAAATAGCGCCGAAACGGCGCTATTTGGGCCGCTGGGGGGGCCGAGTGGTGAAGAAGCGGCGCTATTCGCCGCTTCCGCCGCGAAAAAAGCCCCCTGGGGGGGCTCTGGGGGGAACGGCTGGAGATGCCCTTAGCCCTCCTATCTTATTTCCTCTCCTACATATGAATAGCACAATACGAAATCTACAGCCATCAATCGAAGATTTAATAACAACATAACTATTTTGTGCTAGCATTAACCGCGTAAGTCTGCCTATGTGTAAATTGCAGTGTTAATTCTTGCAAAAGAAAAATGTAACAACTTGAGAAGATGACTCGCTATGGATCGTCCTGATGTATCACAACAACAATATCTTCCAGCATACCGATCCGAAGAGGATCCTTTCGACACAATATTGATCACATACTAAGATATCTAACATGAGAACAGCGAGCACTAAAATTTTGAACCATAGATGCGGAGGTAATAATAATGTTTGAACAGTAAGAAGACTCAAGTTACATGGACAGCCCAATCATTTTGCTGAACCGAGAGCTCTTCTAGTTTACTCCGGGGAAAGCACCTTGCTATATAAGTCAACACTCAACAGAATGCTAAATAATTTACAACCAATTTAGCGCAAGAAACAACAAAGCAAGAGCTAAACTAAGCACCAGATATAATTTTCCCCGTGGTAACAAGGAAATCATGTACTTCAGATTTACACACAGAGAGAAAATAAAGCACTTCAAAATTTTACTTAGAAGGTCAAAATGTCAAAAATAAGAAATCCTTTAAAATAGCGCAAGTGCCATGGTTCGTTATGATTAACTGAATAAAAAATCAGTATGTGTTCTTCCTTGATATAAGAATAGACCCGCTTAGCACCACGCTGTTGTAAAGCATCAAGGATAGCTTCATCAGCATTTTTTGATTGGACCAGTTCATACGCAGATTTTAACAGAAAAAGGAACATGAATAATTGGTGCTAGTATATGCTTACGGATTACATGCCAGAGATCATATAAGAAGTAAGGTTTTAGTTGTCCAACAATTCAATTGGAGCTATCTCCTTCACTTGTTCACCACATTCTTTAATCAGTTCCTCTACCAAAATCAAATAAACAAAATCTCAACCATGGGGTGAACAAAATCTAGAGGCAAAGTTTGGATAGAAAATAGAGGTTGCACAATTCAGATAAGTCAAGTATGAATATGACCTCGCAAGGATCATAAATTAATGTAAAGCAATTAAGGTGTTATTTTTTATGACTGGTAGATAACTCATTGTTTGATTATTTTCCTTGCGGTTGTCCACGCCATGACCAATTTTTTTGCCTTTGGCATGTTCACTTGATAAACAAAATATATGAAAAAGAAATAATGAGAAGTGAATTTTTGTATCATCCTGTTTAGGACTGCATAAGTCCATATCTTAGATCAAAGGTCTGCATATGGAGATTATTCCTTAGTAAAATAGTTTCTGCATCTTTCAAAGTGTACATGTACAGTTTCTGTAATATGGAAACAAAGTCTGCAATAGTGCACATAATAAACTGATACATGGAACGCCAGAATAACAAAAACTGAAGCAATTAAATGCGTGCTCTACAAACCTAGATCTTTCACATTGCATGAAAAGTTTTTCATGGTTTCTAATTTGACAGCACTGCATCCAGATTGAAGTAGCCAAGTAGGTATAGGGTATTGTCTCGGTATTTTTTTTTTCTTTTGAGAAAGTAACTTAAGTTCTCCAGAACTGAAAAGTAGATTACACGTCACTTGGTAATCAATAAGAAAGGAATTTCATCAGATAATGCTGAAGTGTTGCACTCTCTGGAAGTAAGGAAACAAACGTGTTGCACACAGACATTTTGTCAAACACGTAAAATGCAGACCCAACTGTTACATGAAGAACCAAGGTCTCGGAGGCTGCGTTGTGAGGCCTCGGGCTTGAAGGCGAAGAACGGCCGGAGGCAGTGGTCGGTTTGGATGCCCCACACGTCGAGGAAGGCCCCTTCAGTACATGCCGTAGCCAGGCCGGCGCACCTCCACGGAAGACATGTAGGTTCTGGTGGTTGGCTCTTGCAGCGGCGTGGTCAGCGACTCCTCCACCAGTGGAGGCGACGACCAGCAAGAGCAGTAGGCGGTGAATGAAGGCCAGAAGCCGCGACGGCGGCGGCGGACTGAAACTCTAACATCTTCTCCGGGGAACAATTTTTGGCCGTGGCCTTTTCCGGGAGGTTCACGTTTGACAGGCATTTTTTATTTCCTGGAGTGCGTACGAAGGAAGGAAGGCATACGAAGGAGCTAACGATAGGATGGCAGAGGAGATTTGATTGTGTAGCCTGCCTTCTCTGTGGCTAATGAGGGAACGAAAATTGATTTGGTTCGCTTGATTCCTTTTTAAGCGCTAACAATGAGAAGGGTGCGGACGATGGAATGGCCTGCCACAGATGACGTACCCAACTATGTTGAACTCCAATATAATAGTAAAGATGTCTTAGAGAGTTTGTTGCACTACAGGACGCAGGCGATACGCCGACGGCCTGGCCCCGTCGGCGTATGCAAGACTGCCGTCGGCGTAGCTATTGGCCGACGGAGACGGTCGGCGTAGTGCCGTCGGCGTATAGGCCGGTCGGCGTATACGTCATCCCGTCGGCGTATGCGTCTCCGTCGGCGTATCTCCGTATAGGCCGACGGGGATCCCGTCAGCGTATAGGGACGAAATAATTTGAAAAAAAAATCATTTTTTTTTGAATTTTTTTCTGCATATTTTTTATTTCACTTGTTTAACCTATTTAATCACACTATAGTCACATTTGTTTTTATCTTTAACAATTTTTAATTCTAATCTAAATTACTCGTTTCTACTAACATTTCCCGGTCGGTCACCCATCATGAGATTGCTCGAGGCCCAGCACGCTTAACTTTGTAGTTCCGTTGTGATCTACCTAGAAACAACGGATGTGTTGTTGATAATATTATCCAACCAATCATCACGTCACACTCTTTTATTTTGTGAATTCAAACAACTATTTAAATAAAATATAATAACTAATAATAAATTTAAATTCAAATAATCCTGAATTTAAACAATAATTAACATGTTTGCTTTTTCTATTTAATATTGAATAATTCATATCTATAAATCCGTAAATCAAAATTTGACAAATAATATGTCTATATCGATTAGAAAAATGAGAGAAATTCAAATATGACATCCATATAATATTTTCCATCATATATAAGAATTTTTTTCTTTTCATTAAAGCAAAAAATCATTTTTCTATTTTCCTAATGTAAAAAAAGGTTTTTTTTGTGAAGGACCTACCATAAATATATTGCAAAACTTGAGAGCTATAATTTTTGAAAATACTAGACCATGTTAGATGCACAAATAACCAATTTGTTTTATATGAAAAGGTTTCCATCCACCTGTTTTGAAAAACACAAGTTTCTACCGATTCCGCTGGAAACTCGTCAAATTTGAACTACAGATACCTCATAGTTTGCTCATGATTTTTGGCAAAAATTATTTTTAGGTACACAAGTACCTATTTCAACATAGACACACAAAGAGTTTCTCAATATTAAACCCCTAGCTACGAACAGTCATGCCCGCCGCCTTGACTTTTTCCTCAAACGAGGTTAGAAAATTCCAAAAATTTCATAAAAACCCAAAATGATGCGATACCTTCGCGTGGTGTCATTATATAGGTCCTAGTATACACCAAAAATAATAAACTTGGAATACGACAGTTGTGTTGAAAATGTGTTCACAAAAATTAGCTATCTCCTCCGAACATTCTAGGGTTTCGGGCCAAATGACGAGTGTTATAGTCATATCCATGGCATAGTTTGTTTAAATGTTCCCATATTACACACAGACATGCATCTTGGAAGCACGGACAATGTTGACGGAGGAAGTTTTCCTTTTCATTGAAGAAAAAATCTATTTTCTATGTTCCGAGTGTAAAAAAGGGTTTTTTTGTGAAGGACCTACCATAAATATGTTGCAAAACTTGAGTGTTATAATTTTTGAAAATACTAGACCATTTTAGATGCACAAATAACCAATTTGTTTCATATGAAAAGGTTTGATTTTTGGAAAAAAATCATTTTTAGGTACACAAGTACCTATTTCAACATAGATACACAAAGAGTTTCTCAATATTCAACCCCTAGCTACGAACAGTCATGCCCGCCGCCTTGACTTTTTCCTCAAACGGGGTTAGAAAATTCCAAAAAATTCAAAAAAACTCAAAATGATGTGAGACCTTCGCGTGGTGTCATTATATAGGTCCTAGTATACACCAAAAATAATAAACTTGGAATACGACAGTTGTGTTGAAAATGTGTTCACAAAAATTAGCTATCTCCTCCGAACATTTTAGGGTTTCGGGCCAAATGACGAGTGTTATGGTCATATCCATGGCATAGTTTGTTCAAATGTTCCCATATTGCACACAAACATGCATCTTGGAAGCACGGACAATTTTGACGGAGGAAGTTTTCCTTTTCATTGAAGCAAAAAACATTTTCTATGTTTCGAGTGTAAAAAATGGGTTTTTTTTAAGGACCTACCATAAATATGTTGCAAAACTTGAGAGCTATAATTTTTGAAAATACTAGACCATTTTAGATGCACAAATAACTAATTTGTTTCATATTAAAAGGTTTCCATCCACCTCTTTTGAAAAACACAAGTTTCTGCCGATTCCGTAGGAAACTGGTCAAATTTGAACTACAGGTACCTCATAGTTTGCTCATGATTTTTGGCAAAAATCATTTTTAGGTACACAAGTACCTATTTCAACATAGATACACAAAGAGTTTCTCAATATTTAACCCCTAGCTATGAACAGTCATGCCCGCCGCCTTGACTTTTTCCTCAAACGGGGTTAGAAAATTCCAAAAAATTCAAAAAAAACCCAAAATGATGCGAGACCTTCGCGTGGTGTCATTATATAGGTCCTAGTATACAACAAAAATAATAAACTTGGAATACGACAGTTGTGTTGAAAATGTGTTCACAAAAATTAGCTATCTCCTCCGAACATTCTAGGGTTTCGGGCCAAATGACGAGTGTTATGGTCATATCCATGG
Source organism: Alopecurus myosuroides (assembly GCA_028641055.1). Taxonomy (NCBI): domain Eukaryota; kingdom Viridiplantae; phylum Streptophyta; class Magnoliopsida; order Poales; family Poaceae; genus Alopecurus; species Alopecurus myosuroides. The sequence continues at coordinate 739,051,466 of CM054057.1, forward strand.
CATAGTTTGTTCAAATGTTCCCATATTACACACAAACATGCATCTTGGAAGCACGGACAATGTTGACGGAGGAAGTTTTCCTTTTCATTGAAGCAAAAAACATTTTCTATGTTCCGAGTGTAAACTCGCGAGAGAGAAGCGGACGCCGGTGAAGCGGGTCACACCCCGGAGTGCAATATTTACCATCCAAAGACAAAAACACACCTATACTAACATGGTATGGCACCCCATAGCTTGTGTCGGGAGCCGGACGCTCCGTAGCCCCCCTCCGGTGAAAACCTAGACCCACTGGAGAAATACCGGACTTATAAGGATACACGCACTACTAGGAAAATGGCTATAGGAGTGATGATACCCGTGACGCACATCACATTTGGCGCGTCACGCCTATTACCCGCGGCGCACCACGCTGCTGCGCGTCGCGCCTAAAGGCATAGCCGCGGCGCACCAAACGGAAGGCACGTCGCGCCTATGTGTGGGGCCGGGGTGGCGAGCCTCCGAGGCATACCCGCGACGCACCAACCCAGCGGTGCATCACGGCTATGTTGGGTAGCCGCGGCGCACATTCCAGTGGTGCGTCACGGCTATCTTTTCCACGGGTGGCATCTATAGCCGTGACGCACCACTGGAACGTGCGCCGCGGGTACCCAGCATAGCCGTGACGTGCCGAATATGATGTGCGTCACGGGTATACCTGGAACGAATTTAAGTGGTTGGGACCACCCCCCACCTCCCATCCCCCCATATCTCCACCCCATTTTAGATCTGGTCGCCCCCCACCTCCTCACCACCTCATTTCCCCCATTTTCCCACCATTTAAAACTTATTTAACCTATTTTATTTGATATATATGTGTGGGGAATCTAGTAAACATTTGTCTCCACCCCCATCTCTCACTTTATTACCACTTTCCCTTCCATCTTTTCACTTTCTATAGCCACATACAAACGTACTCTCTCGGTCTCGTGTCGGCAAGATCTATAGTTGGTGAGTTGTTGGAGGGACGATATGTATATGTGTTGTATGTATGTGTGTCGGCGCCGTGCGTCGTCACAAAAGATTCATATATATGGTTGCATATATACATATATGCGAAATTGTGTTGCGTATTTTTGATGAAATTTGTGGATGTCTTAAAAATGAGTTGACATGTGTTGCCAAAATGTTGATTCATTTCCATTTCGGCGACCACGCACTCCTAGAATGTCCTATTTTTAGCATAGGTCATGCCGAATTTTTCCGTCGACGACCATGTGCATGCATCATATATCCATATATTACGTAATTTGATTCTAATTAATTTTTCATTTGATCTTTTTTTACTATGTAGGCAACCATGCATATAAGCACAGGCACCGTGGCTAGATTTATGAAACATGCGACGGACGAAATGTTTCGAAATAGCATGACGGAGATAAGATGTCCTTGTCGAAGATGCAAACTGAAACACTTGATCAGATACGATTCTGGTGACTTGGAGTCGCACCTTATCCGTCGTGGTTTTATGGATGGCTACACTCTTTACCCGACAAGTGATGAAGATGAAGAGTCGCCCGGACATGATGAAGGACATAATGATCAAGATGAAGGACATGATCATAATCAAGACGAAGGACATCGTGATGAAGATGTCGGACATGATCATAATCAAGACGAAGGACATCATGATGAAGATGTCGTGACATCGTCGTCGGACTGGGTGCGGGACCCTCATGTCCAAGCTCTGCTTCTCAAGGAGACTAGCAACACCAGAGCTGCTGCTAGAGAGAAATCGAAGTTGTCGCAACTGGAGATAGACGTCGTTACTCCATTGTATGAAGGATGCGTGAGCGAGGATACCCGTCTGAACGTAACGTTAAGGACCCTCGAGATGAAGACAAAACACCGATGGACCGATGCGAGCTACGATGAGAACATGGCATTCTGGCACGACCGTCTTCCCACGGGGAACAAGTGTCCAACGAGCATCGAGGAGGCGAAAAAAGTCGTGTGCCCTCTGGATTTACCTCACGTGAAATACCATGCTTGCATTAATGACTGCATCATCTATCGGGGCGCGGACGCGGAGAGAACCATATGCCCGGTGTGCGACGCAACTCGATACAAGACAGGGAAGAAGGCCTCTCCTCGAAAAGTGGTGTGGTACTTTCCGATAACTTCCCGTCTGCAGCGGTATTTCGCAGACCCCACACAGGCGAAGCTCATGCGATGGCACGCGGAAAGGAAGAAGCCAGAAGAGCATGATGGAACCGATCCGGAGAATGATGACACGATGCTGACACACCCCTCAGATGCTAGCCAGTGGAAGGCGCTAGACATCGAATACCCCGAATTCGGCGACGATCCAAGGAACATCAGGTTGTGCATAAGTACGGATGGATTAAATCCTTTTGGCAACCAGAGCAGCACCCATAGCACCTGGCCCGTGTTTGTATGTATATACAACCTACCCCCTGGTTGTGCTTGAAGAGGAAGTACATACAGATGAGTATGCTTATTCAAGGGCCGAAACAACCAGGTAACGACATCAATCTGTATGTCCAGTTGTTGGAAGAGGAGCTAGCCACGTTATGGGACGAGCCAGCCAATACGTGGGACGCCTATGGAGAAACGTTTTTCCCATTGAGAGTCGCGCTCATCACGACGGTGCATGACTACCTCGGTTACGGATATGTCGCGGGGCAGGTGGCGCACGGATTCTGTGCATGCGTTAGGTGCATGGATGACACTACGTATCTCCAGCTAGAGAGAAACCCCGGGTCATCAAAAACCGTGTTCTTGGGGCATCGAAGGTGGCTTCGCAAGGATGACCCGTGGAGAAAACGCAAAGATCTGTTCAACAATGAAGTTGAGATGCGAAGAGCCCCACGTCAAAGGAGCGGCGAGGAAATCGACGAGCTGTTGAAGAACTAGAAAGAGTGCCCTGCGCCGGGAAAGAAGCGAAAGGCGCCGGCGCCGTTGGAGGGTGTATGGAAAACAAGGTCTGTTCTCTGGGACCTGAGGTACTGGAAGATTCTCCGCACACCCCACTGCCTTGACCTCATGCATATCACGAAAACGTGTGCGAGAGTCTGCTTGGCACCCTGCTCAACATGCCGGAGAGGACCAAAGATGGGCCGAAAGCAAGGAACGACTTGAGATTTTTGAATATCAGGGGCGAGCTCCACGGAGGAAAACCGGATGATGATGACGATGACGATGACGATGTGTTAGATGGGACGGAAGGTCGCCGCAAGGGCAAAAAGGCCAAGAAGACGGAATATTACTGTCCCCCTTCGTGCTTCACGCTATGCGAGAAGGAGATCGACCAATTCTTCAAGTGCCTCCTTGGAGTCAAATTTCCTTACGGTTATGCGGGAAGATAAGCAGATACCTAGACGTACCAAAGCAGAAGTTTAGCGGAATGAAGTCTCACGACTGTCACGTGATGATGACGCAGATACTTCCAGTTGCAATTCGAGGGATAATGGTCGAGCACGTCCGCGAAACGCTGTTTGGACTCTGCAACTTTTTTGACGTCATCTCTCGAAAGTCGATTGGCGTGAAAAAACTCGCAAGGCTACAGGAAGAGATCGTGGTGATACTATGCAGCTTGAGATATACTTCCCGCCAGCATTCTTCGACATTATGGTGCATCTCCTTGTCCATGTCGTGGATGATATCATCCAGCTCGGGCCGCCGTTTTTACACTCCATGATGGTGTTCGAAAGGATGAATGGTTCCATCCAAGGATACGTCCGCAACAGGGCCCGTCCAGACGCAAGCATTGCCAAGGGCTTTCTGACAGAGGAGTGCATCTCTTTCTGCACGAATTTTCTAGACAAAGATGAGAACCCTGGTCTGCCCGTAAACAGGCACTTTGGCAGGCTCGGTGGATGGGGACACCGCGAGGGCCAGCGCGAAATGAATGTCGACTTTCAGGGCCGACGCAACGACTTTGCCAGAGCAAACCTAGTCGCGCTACAACATCTAACAGTGGTCGATCCTTGGTTGGAAAAGCACAAATTGCTAATCGCGAAGTATTACAGTGACCGGGGTCAACATAGGACCGAAGCAGAAATAATCAAAGAGCACAACATCCATTTCACACAGTGGTTCAGGGAGAAGATTATGACCGATCAACCGGAGACGCCTTATTCTGAAGAAGAAAAACTCATACTCACATTGTCACAAGGCCCCGCACATAACCTCATGACATATCAGGCATACGATATCAATGGTTACACATTCTACACGGCAAATAAGGACCGGAACTGCGAATACCAGAACTCGGGGGTAACGATGGAATCATTAACAGGTGACGTCAAGGAAAGATACTATGGTAGGATCGACGAGATATGGGAACTCGACTACTGCGGAGAGAAGGTGCCAATGTTCCGTGTCACATGGGCAAAGAGCGTCAGGAAAGAAGGACAATATTTCACCACCATGGTGATACCTGAAGCCAAATCCGGCACGAATGTCACCGCAAAAAATGAGCCATGGGTCTTGGCTAACAAAGTGGACCAATGCTTCTTCATTACTGACCCGACAAGGCCTAGCGTGTTGTCGTGCGGAGAGGCAAAAGAAACATCATCGGAATGGATGGAGTAGCCAACGAGCAAGACTTTGACCAGTACGGCGACCCGAAAAATGGAAGATGACAATGACGATGGAACGAAATACACAACAAGAAGAAGCAGGACAACGCTACCTACGGGTCGCCCATTCCACCAAAGAAGTCACGGTGTTCCGGGACTAAATTACTCAACCGCGACAAAGAAGGGAAAGAAAATTGTAAAACGCTAGCTCTAAGAACAACGATATATGTGTCGTGTGTTTGCATGCATTCGAGGAAGTGATGACAATGTATAATGAGTATTTTATATGCATGCACTAAGATATGATGTTTAAATTAATCAACACATGAATTGAGATTTTATTTTGAAAGTTATATTGATTTATATGAATTTATGTTGTTTTCTAAAATTATTCAAAAAAATGGGTGTGGGGGGATTCGAACTCGGGAGTTTGGGGACAGCACAGTCCAACCACTGGGCTAAGTAACAAGTTGTGATACATAGAGGCAATGTTTCGTTTTGAACAAAATCTGTGAATAGGCGCGGCGCATCTATCCGCAGCGTGTCACGCCTACTCTATGCGCGGCGCACTTCGCTGCGGTGCGTCACGGCTAACCTATGCGCGGCGCACCCCTCCGCGGTGCGTCACGGCTATTCTATGCGCGGCGCATCGCGCTGGAGTGCGTCACGGCTATCCTTACTATAGCTAGGACTGGCCTTCCCCTCCTTCTTCCTCGCGCGATCTCGATCTGATCGAACCTACTAGCCTCTCATCGCCTACGAGCCATAGCCCTAGACTCTGCCCTCCCTCCCTCCCCGCGCCGCCGCCCACCACCACACCAAGCCCTAGCCTAGCCTCTGCCCTCCCTCTAGTCGCCGCCACCACCTCGCCTCTGCATCGACCTAGGAGGAGGAGGAGCAGGCGCAGGACCAGGTCCAGGAGCCGTCGACCACTGCGCCGTCCTCGTCTCCGTCGACCTCTATAGTCTACATCGACTGCGCCGTCGTCGTCCCGTCTCCATCGACCTCGAAGCCCGACGAACAAAGGTGCGCCGCCCCCCTAGTCCTCTCCCTCCCCTTCTCTTTGGGTCGAGCTAGCCATTTGGAGATGCAACGGACGGCCTTTACGAATTATCTGTACGAGCATATGAACTCGATGGTGTGGGTTCCTTCTCTGTTGATTTAATTGATCTACTGTTGTGGCAAGAGAGGGATCGATATTCCTCCTTGTCATCGCGTCCATGGGCAATGCTCTAGGGATCTGATGTTGTAGGCTAATAATTAGTACGGTCACTGAAAAAAACAGTAAAGAAGCAATTTGACTAATGAACTGTTGGTCAAGATTCATCTCCTGTGTCTTGGCAGAAGATGTGCACTTGCCACTTGATACCCCTCATAGTTCCTGTGTCTCACTGTAGTTCTCCCTACTGTTACTACCTGATAATTGTGTTACTAATTGTCAGGATGCAAAAATGTGGTCGAGAATGGCCATGATTCCTGACTTGGAGAAAGAATTTCCTCCGAATCGTTCTCTTCATTGCTCTTTTCATTACGCGTTCTAGCTGTTTAGTTTGCTTGCGGGTGAGACACGGGCATGTGTGCACTCCACATGATTGTTAGCTACAAGTGCCTAAGTATAAACAATTATAGGTACTTAAGGGCGCCAGTAGCATATGTTTTGCTCGTTATGTGTTGCCAATGCATATGTTTTGCAACTAGTGTGCTTTTATTTTCCAGAGAGCACTTGATCAGATTAATGCTTCTATTTCTTAATCTTTTGTTTCAGTTCAGTTATCAAGTCTAAATCAATTACCTATAGCTATGTTCTTTTCATTGCAATCAGTGGCCTTAGTTCTAAACTTCTAATCTGATGTAGGTGAAGTCTTTGTGTTATGGCCATCATGAATTTCTGCAGCGTTGCAAGCTTCGGATAGCATAGTGTTGATTTTATGCACAAGCTTCAGATAACAACTCTCCTGATAGTAAATTTGCCCAATAAAGCTCGTACTTGCTACTGACCAGTAAATAAATTTGTCAAAAAAAGCTTGCTGCGGTATACATAATATACTTCTGGATGAACAACTATTTCCCTGGGACCTAATGAGGGTACCAACAGTTCAACGTTCATCTGTCTAACATGCATAATATATGATATAACATCACACACTAAAAACATCAAATATGCACCTTACTCGTGTCGACAGCAGCAGCAGATCGACCACGGTTTGCATAGTGCATATGGTTGGTATCTACTGTATATTGATGCTACAAGTGATGTAATCATATAGGTACTCTGTTGTGGCTGCTGTTGCACTGCTGTTGCTCCTAGCTGCTGTTGCACTGCTGTCGCTGCTCCTAGCTGCTGTTGCTGCCTATCACAGGGAGTTGTGGCTGATTTTTGAAGGTGTTCTGCTGCTGGTTTTCTTGTGTTGGTGCTGGTGTTGTGTTGTGTTGGTGCTGGTACTGGTACCACTTTTGGTGTTGATGGATAAAAAATGATCTTCTAGGACTGGTGCTGGTGTTGTAGGACTGGTGCTGGTACTGGTGTTGGATAAAATTTTGCAGATACTAAAAATTGTGTTGGTGTTGGCCTAAAGAATCTGTCCGGCCATCGAGCCGTTTAAAACTTTGCAGGGAATTCAAATAATGAGTTGCCCATTTTCGCCGAAATGTTGATTAATTTCCGTTTCGGCGAGAATCGGACACTCTAGTGTTAGAAAATTAGCAAAGGTCATGCTGAATTTTTCCCGTGAATTTAGGACTTAGCCGTTTTCCGGTGATCGAGTAGTATGTCGATTTTTTGTTTCCTTTAGATTAACCAATAATTTCCCCCTTCAGAACATGTCACACAACGACGAGGCCTGCGGTTCTAAGCCGTTCTGGCAAATCACCGATGAAGAAGATGAGCAATACGACCCGACGGCGGATGCCTGGGCTGACGCAGACACTAGCGGTGGCGAGGAGGATGACGCCACGACTAGTGGCGCCGCCGGTGATACCACTAGTGGCGCCGCCGGCGGAAATGACACCACTGATGCCGGCGGTCAGACAGATGGTGGTAGCAAAGCCAACAAGAAGAGGAAACGGAAAAGTAACACTCTCCGCACCTACCGTGAAGAGATCACGGAAATTGATAGCTTTGGGTATCCAATCGCGCCCGAGAAGGTGGTCAGAGGATTCGGCAACCAGATTGGTTGCATTGTCCGGGACACTGTCAGGATCTTAACCGATGATCTAAGGAAAAAAAGAGAATGCACATTATCAGGTTCTTCTCTTTAGAAAGCTGCACGGACGATACTTGTACCCGCATCCGCCAGACGAGCCGTTTAAGTACAATAACGACAATCTGGCGGGGAATATAGTCAACCACTGCGCCATTGGTAAGATGAACACCGCCTTGGCCAACTGGAAACACCGGGTGAAGGTTAAGGTCTTGGACCCCGAAAATAGCCTGCAGGATGTTTTAGCGAGTGAGCCGAGAATCACCGAAGATGAACTCCGGGACTTCAAGGTACTTTGCCAGAGCGAAGTCGCCAAGGCTAACGCTGATTGGGGGCAGAGGATGCGGAAGTTGAACATTGGTTCCCACAAACTGGGATGCGGCGGTTACAGAGCGGCGATTCCCAATTGGGAGAAGGAGGACGCCAAACGTGCAGAACAGGGCATCCCTGACCCTCTCGCAAAGTATCGCCGCGGACGAAAAACTTCATCAGGGCCCGGTTTACATATGACCGGTAGCTAATGAGTATACTACCGATGATGAGAAGGTGAAGACGTTGTATGACAACTTGGTAAGTAAATACACCACCCTAGTTAGTTTGCTCTCGACGATCAAGTCGATTGCATTATAGTGTACTGGTGGAATTCTAAACGGTTCACGCTAATTGTGCAGAACTTAGAAATCGAAAGTGGTGGAACCTCGTCATCCATGCCGAGGCTGCACGACCCGTGGGACGACACTTTAAATAGGGCGGTGAACGTGACGCAGGGGAAGGAAAAGCACAAAAGGCCGTCAGGTGGCCGAGTTTGTGCCTGGGCACGACGACGAAGCTCAGAGAGTACTTCAAGGAGCCCAGGGAGGCGAGAAGGAATAGAAAGAGGAGCATCGAAGATATCCAACGTGACGAAGCCCACGATCGCGATATTGCAGACCTCAAGGCCAAAGTTGCCGATATTCCTAATATTGTCAAAACAGCTTTGGCAGAACAAATGGGTCGCGTTTTGCCTACCATCTACGATGTGGTTACTCGATGGAATGAAGGAGGTCGAGGGGGGCCGTGCCCGGTGCCTAGCGTGCAGGGCAGCAACTCAAGAGACTTGTCCAGAGTCTCGCCGGCCAACGCCACGATGGCGGACCCACTTGTGACTCCGCCCGCCTACACCACGGCGCCGATAGTGACTCCGCCCGCCTCTACCCGCCTGACCATCCGTTGCACGCCCACAGTGGGCGGTCCTCCGCCGAATGAAGAGCGTGCACCAACGAACAACCGCCGCCTGGCCATCGGTTCCACGCCCGCCGCCGGTTATCCCTCGCCATTGAGCAGTAGCACGCCCCCGTCGTCGTTGGCCCCTCGCCACTAGAGGAGCTCGACGCCCTCGCCAGCCAGGTAAATAGTTAAGCGTTGGAGCGTCGATCTTCCTTTGCCTTAGACTGGCCTCTCTGACGCCCTGCATGTTTTCCGCAGAACGACGATGTTCCATGCTCTCTTACACACAGTGGACGGCGTGTTGAAGGATGTTGCTGTGGGTATGATCGTTCAACCGTCAACCCGCAGGTTCCACAACAGGCCGATGCGCGAAGACGTATATAGAGTTCGAGTGCTTCGGGTGCTGGCGGGCTACGACGACTTGTTGCCTCCCATTCAACCCTACCAAGAAGAAGATGACCCCGATACCCTGACGCTGCTCCAGTGCATGCCTTGGAACATGGAATGGCCGAAGAGCCAGATTCGCCTAGGGAAGAGGGGCGCCACCCCGCGGACATCGCCTCTAGAACTACCGGCGCGAGGCACCACCTCGAAGACAACCCCTCTAGAAGCTCCGGAGCGGAGCCATGGCAAGAGCGTCGCCGCGCCGTCGCCCTACCCGTGACATGGAGATGGCACAAGACCAGGAGAATGACGTTGATCTTGATGCCATGAATTTCATCGCTGATGACTTTGATGGCGGAGATTACGTTGCTCCTCCTCCAGAAGAACCCTACCATAGCACGGAGGCTCGTGGTGAGGCTCCTCCTGCAGATAAATCCAATTGCAAGCGTCTCTTCAGTTCTCAGGAAGGCACGCCTCCAGATGTCGGCCCCTGCACCGAGACTCAGAAAAGTGCGAAGGGTGGAGTTATTTTCAGCCCTAGCACAATCCGTAAGGCGGCTAATGAGGAGATTGAGAAGGAGATCATTCCGAAAGCGCCGAAGCCGCGGAAAAGAGGACCTAGATCCAAGGCCGCAAAGTCCGCGAGCCAGCCTGCTAAGATGCCGCTCCGTGTTCAGGACGGCCCACCTACATCTAAGCATACGAAGATGCATGTGATTGGTCAGCCTATGCTTAGCCAGAGCAAGCTCAAGGCCGCAAGTGGGGATATGCGGAGTTTGCATGACAGCATTCTTTATCTTGAATCGCGTCTTCTTGAATCCAAGGATCCATCATACCCGGTTTTCATTGCCATGGTGCCAAAGGACTTGGGCTTCGTCGAGTCAACCGGCGCGGATAGAATAGTACTGCGGTTTTCGGACATCTTCGATATGTTCCATAGCAATCCGCTGCACTACTCCATGATCCGCCTATACTCGCTCAGTCTGGCGGTGCAAGTCATCAGGGATAATACACCGGGCATCGCGATAGCGGACCCCTTCTACATGCGCCACGACGTGTTGTGCGGCGTTGGGAACCAGGTAGTCGCGTCGACATATCTCCGGGACTTCATGCTGGCGAACCAGACCAAGGATTACATCCTCGTGCCTTACTTTTCCGGGTAAGTCAATATTATTAGCCGAATCGAAAGTGATTTTCTTTAGAATCGCTCCTTTCCAACACTTTGTTTGGATTGTTCCGCGCAGATATACACAATGCACACTCATCTGCATTTGTATCAGTCATTCGCATGCCACGTATCTCGACTCAGGGAGTGCGGTGAAGAAAGACTCCAACGTGAAGAAAGTTTTGGATAATGCTCTCACCGGCTACCACGCAAGGGGGGAAAAATCACTAGGGAGAAGGTCGTTCAGGGCGCTCGGGTGCTCACCCACACGACGACTTTCGCGTGCGTCAAGAAGCCGGCGGGCAGTAACCGAGACACCTACTATGTCCTCCATCATATGCGGGCGTATGTACGGGATCAACAGTTCCTTACCCTGCCTAGTCAAGTCCAACAATGGGCCTCCCGCTTGTCGATGGTCGGTGATGACAAGGTTAGAGAAGAGATATATGATATCCAGAAGTGCTTTGCCACGAAAATCGTTCATGAAGTGGTGAACAAGAGTGGGACATTTTACTGCCGGTTCAACATGCCGAACCGCGACATAGATACCTACCTAGCAACTGCCTGTGACGACAGGCCCTTCATCACTCAGAAGGGCTGTCCCGTTGTAATCCCTGGGAGGATGAGTCAGAAGGAGTGAGAACTATTGTAAGGCTTGCTACATTTCCGAAATTAGTCGAACTCAATCGTTAGGGTGAATCGTCCATCGTGTGACGGATGCTTTATTATGTTAATGCTTAATTATCTTTCTTTTCATTATTGCGGTCTTACTTGTGATGGTCGTTCGAGCTTTTGAATAAGTAAATGCCGATGATTAAAAGAGTTGGTTCACACTCAGATGGCCTAGGCGGTCCGTTGCGCCTTGTGATTTTCACAAAGTTAGGATCTTGTGCATCCCACTTGGCGCAGCGGCACCGCCTACGGCCGCTTGTATGTGTCCACCCTAAATATGAGGCACACATCGTTACGGTTATGAATCGTCCATTCTGTAACTGATGCTCAATTGTCAATGCTTGATTATCTTGCATTTTATTATTGCGGTCCTACTTGTGATGGTCGTTCGATCTTTGAATAAGTAAATGCCGATGATTAAAAGAGTTGGTTCACACTCAGATGGCCGAGGTGGTCAGCTGCGCCTTGTGATTTTCACAAAGTTAGGAGCTTGTGCATCCCACTTTGGCGCAGCTGCACCACTTCGGCCGCTTGTATGTGTCCACTCTAAATATGAGGCACACATCGTTACGGTTATGAATCGTCCATTCTGTAACTGATGCTCAATTATGTCAATGCTTGATTATCTTGCTTTTATATTATTCAGGTCCTATGTTCGTTCGATCTTTTGAATAAGTAAATGCCGATGATTAAAAGAGTTGGTTCACACTCAGATGGCCTAGGTGGTCCGTTGCGCCTTTTGATTTTCACAAAGTTACGATCTTGTGCATCCCACTTGGCGCAGCGGCACCACCTACGGCCGCTTGTATGTGTCCACCCTAAATATGAGGCACACATCGTTACGGTTATGAATCGTCCATTCGTAACTGATGCTCAATTATGTCAATGCTTGATTATATTGCTTTTATATTATTCCGGTCCTATGTTCGTTCGATATTTTGTATAAATGCCGATGATTAAAAGAGTTGGTTCACACTCAGATGGCCTTTTATATTTCTCCACTTACTACTTATTGTAGACATGTTTAAAACTATTGTTTTTGCTTTTCTTTCTTGTCATTACAGATGCCGAGGTGCTACGTGGTGTTTAGAGGCAGGGTTCCAGGAGTCTACGATCACTGGGAAGACTGCTTCGAGCAGGTGAACAAGTTCAAAGGGAATGCCTACAAATCCTACAACACAAGAGTGGCGGCGGAAGCTAGGTGGTTCATCCATCTCGAGGAGGAACAAAATAAGAAGAAGAAGAACAACACGTGGATGAAGACCATCGCAGCCGCTCTTGTCGCTGTCGCCTCGCTCGTCATGCTATGGTTCCTAGCTAGATGATTAGGTTATCGGCGACTAGATAGGTCACTTGTCCCGATGATGAAGCATCATCAATCGATGTAATCGGTCCCGATGATTAACCGTGTGATGTAGGTCACTTGTATCTATTTGACTCTGATAAACACTTTGTATTCATAATCAACTGTTTGATGTAGCTATTAGGAATTCTAAGCAGTATGATCAACTATGATATATAACTTGTTTGTCAAAGAACTGTTTTGATACATTTTGTCTACTGATATTCCTCTGTATTTGAGCTGTATATACCTGTATAAATATGGTACTGCGTATTTTAAAAAAATACAGCATAGTATAGCCGTGACGCACCAAAAAGAGTACCCGTGACGCACCTGGGAGGATAGCCGTGACGCGCCAAAGTGGATACCCGTGGCGCACCGGCGAACTTAGCCGTGGAGGCATTAGCTTACCCGTGACGCACCTGTATTCATAGCCGTGGCGCACATGTGGAGTTAGGCGTGACACGCCCAGAAGTAGCCGCGGCGCACCTAGCCCGTGCGTCACGGGTATTAATAGGCGCGGCGCACCAGCTCGGTGCGTCACGGCTAAACCCATAGGCGCGGCGTGATAGCCGTGACGCGCCCAGGTGCGTCACGGATAAGCAAAATGGTGCGTCACGGGTAAGCTTTTCCCTAGTAGTGACGCGGTAACGGCGTCGAAAGGGGGTATCATTGTGGAACCAGTGACTTGGTTGGCCCATAGAAACACAAAACACATAGGTAGAACCCACCTCTTCGGAAGATTCCCGACGTTTTGTCCGATACGGGAGTTTCACCCTATAAGCGATGTAAACTCACGAGAGAGAAGCGGACGCCGTGAAGCGGGTCACACCCCGGAGTGCAATATTTGCCATCCAAAGATCAAAACACACCTATACTAACATGGTATGGCACCCCCTAACTTGTGTGGGGAGCCGGACGCTCCGTAGCCCCCTTCCGATGAAAACCTAGACCCGCTGGAGAAATACCGGACTTGGTTGAAATGGGGTAGCATTGTGGAACTAGTGACTTGGTTGTGTTAAGATACGCCATAGGAACATAAAAGAAGTTGAGGTTCTACTGTTCTACCCCTTTCGATGTTCGTCTAGGGGTGTACACGACGCATGCACACGTTAATAGTGTTTTTCTCAGAGAGGGTTTTGAAATTTCGGGGTATGTAAAAATTAAGCTACATATTTATATTCTATATGTGTATTATATATTTATGTTTTATTTATTTTATATTTTATGGTGTAGGGTTCCGTTCTGGATTCACGTCGTTGTTTTATGCGGGAGGGAGGATATCGAAATTCGAATGTGCTAATCGTTCCAATATATTTAAAACTATACCTACATGGAAAATATATATGAAAATAAATTTATATAATATAAAGGCTATTTATTAATGAAAATTAAAAAAAGAAAAAATCGGATACGCCGACGGCCTTTTGTACGCCGACGGCCCGGCTGGAGGGCTGCCGTGTTCGTCCGATACGCCGACGGCTCCGACATATCCCCGTCGGCGTTGCCCTAGGCCGTCGGCGTATCAACTCTCTCCCGTAGTGTTGAGCAAAAGGAAATGTAAAGAGTACTTTGAAAGATTGATGACACCAATCGAAACTTAAGAACCTATATAGGGTATTGACATGAAACTAGTAAACGGCCCAAAAAAGTCATTAAAGGTAGCCGATACATGTTTAATAATAAAATCGCATCTAACTATCCCTGAGATGAATCTAGACTGTAGAGACAACAAGTTGAAAAAACATGTTAGTCTCGTCAACATTGCAAAAACGTGCATTTTGAACTCCCTATCCATCCCTCTTCGGAGAAACATGATTAGCAATGGTATTCACCTTTTTTTAAAGCAATCCCCCAACTAGAAACCATACCTCCCAGAGGTTTTTTCAAAACCATACAAGTTGTCAAACTTATCTAAAAATGGGTGGGTTCCACACTTCTTTTGCACGGCCATACAAGTTGCCCTAACGTTACTATTCCAGTCTCCAACTATCAGCAACACAAACTGGTCATTCTAGCATGGTATTTTACATAATTAGTCTATCGTTATCCTCTCCCAAAAGCATAAATATAATATCTATCGGATGGTGTGAGGATCTATGCTTATCACACTAACTGGAAACTAGGAAGAGCATGCACAAATAAACGGGAGATGGCCTTAACTGCATGGTGGTTCTTCTGGCTGGCCTGCCTAGGCGCTTTCCATGTGGCCGCCATCTGCTTTCGCCTGCTAGCCTACCTCGCACTCTGCCTGCACCCGCCCAAGGACCTCCGCCGGCGGTACGGTGCATGGGCCATAGTCACAGGCCCTACTTCCGGCATCGGCAGGTCAATTTCCATGGAGCTCGCCCGTCGGGGCCTCAACCTCGTCCTCGTTGGACGTGACCCCGCGAAGCTGCGATACATCTCTGAAACGATTTCCAGGAATCACGCCGTGCAGACGAAGACCGTGCTGTTCGACTTCTCCCATGTGTCCACTCCTCCAGGTTGCAATATACCGACGTTGCCTATGTAACATTTAATTTCATGACTAGTTGGGTTCCTGAACCGGATGGAATTTTTGTTAGGCCACCAGGCTATGCGGCGGCTCCAGGAGGCCATCCAGGGACTGGAAGTAGGGGTGCTGGTGAACAATGCTGGGGTGGTGAAGCCGGGCGCGCTATTCTTGCACGAGGCGGACGTCGAGTCGTTGGTCAGGATGATACGGGTGAATGTACTGGCGCTGACACAGGTCACGGCGACCGTGCTTCCTGTTATGTTGCAGCAAGGCAAAGTCACCATTGTGAACATAAGGCTGGTGCCAATGCACCGCCCACTATTCACGGGCTATAACCCCCGCCACGTCACCTTCTCTCACCACTATCACGCCACTCTCACGGGCACGGTGTCAGTGCACGGGCTATAGCCCGGGCTGTAAGATTCTCTCTCTGCCACATCAGCTTTTCTCTCTCCTCCATGTCAACACATATTTTTGAGACGAAAACATTACAAATAATGCAAGGAAATAATTTTATTGAACTAAAATTGTTACCGATTACATACTAATTAATAAAATTGCATAATAAATTGTAAAAATTACATAAAAATTAAAAAAATCTAATCCTCGTGCTCGTCGTCGTCGTCGTCATCCTCTAGCAGCCCTAGGTCTTTTTCCACTATCTGTAGGGCCTTGGCATGTTTGCGCTTTTCAGCTTCGGTCATGCCGGCGGTTGAGCGGTCTTGCAATTTGTTATATTGCTTCAGTAGCTTAGACCTCAATAAAACTTGATACATTTTCGCCATTCCGAAGCCTACACTTGATCCCTCGCTGGACGCTTCCTTCTCCTTCTTCTTTCCCTTGCGAAACGCGGCCTTGGCCTTATCGCGGCCAGGAGGACGCGGCTCCTCCTCCGTCGCGTCGCTAGAGCTGTACTGACCTCCGACCCCCAGACGGGTTCTCTTGGAACTGGAGTCAGTCCCACTACCAGGACCATGCTGTGCTCTCCACTTCGCTTCCTTGCGAACAGCTTCCCACCACTTGAAGCGTTTGAAAGGCTGAGTCACTCTAGGGTCATTTGCGTACCTCGTCAGTGCCGCTTCCATGACCATTGCATCGTCTGCTCCACTCTGACGTATCGCTTCTTCTTGGATGTGGTATCCATTGAACAAGGACACCTCACGGTTGTAGACGTTCCAGTGATCCTTCAGTTGCTTCGCGGTCCTATGGCGGGCAGGATCGGCGGTAGAGTTGAACGTCTTCGCTACCACCTCAAAAACTTTCGCCGGTCTTGCTATTGCCACGGCGAGAGTCCTTGGAGTTGAAAATCCAAGCATTCACCTGCAACGAAATAGATATTGTCTTAGTGAAAAATCCAAACAAAAACCAACTCCGAAATAAACATGTCACGGGTAAGAAAATTACCAGTTTTTCCTCGTACGCACTTTTCCACTCGACCCTCTTTGGACGCGTTGGTACCAGTGTTTCCGCGGCATCGGACCCGTCGCTTAGAGCACTGCCTTCTGGAGCAGACGATAGAGGTGGTTGCTGATACGGAGGAGGTGGTTGCTGATACGGTGGAGGTGGAGCGTATGAACCGTATGGATGGAGGTGGAGCGTAAGAACCATATCCCGTAGGAGGGTACGGAGGAAGTGGACTCCCGCTACCTGTAGGTGGAGGTGGAGGTGATGGTGCGTAAGCATACGGAGGATGCTGGTATGAACCATATCCCGTAGGAAGCGGACCATATGGCCCCGGAGGTGGTGTGTTGGAGGGGTACAACACTCGGGGATGCGGCGAAGAACCGGCATTCGACCGACGATGTGTGGGAGAGACATCTTCTATGTGACTAGGTTGTGACCCGTCGGACTGCAAGAGTTCCGTGAACAGGGTGTTATCTGGAGTCCAACCCGACATGGCGGAGATGGTATGAGAGAAGAGAGAAAGAGAGGTGTGAAATGGTGTGAAGAGAAGGGATGGATATGGGGGGGTATTTATAGGATGGGAGATGGAAATTTGGGTCAAATTTTTTTTTTTCCAGCCAGCCACGCTCCCCCCCAACGGCTAGCTGACGTGGACCAATGGGGGGGCGCCACGTCAGCTAGCCGTTGCCCCCCCAACGGCTAACTGCTACCGCCCCTCCCTACCGCCAGCGCGCCGCCCCACCCTCTCTCCCTCTCGCCCCACCCTCTCGCCCCACCCCCGCGCTACCGCCCCGCCAACGCGGGCGGCAGGCCGGGCGACAGCCGCCTAGCGCCGAGCGGCAGCGCCACCGCCCGCCGCCGCCTACCGCCCGCCCCTACCGCCTCCTCTCGCCCGCCACCGGGCGGTAGCACCCCTACCGCCCCGCGCTGCAGCCCCGGTTGGCACCAGCCGAAGTTCGGGGTCGGCGCTGGCACTACCTTCCTTTCCTCTCTATTCTGTCTACGCCGCCACTAAACGGTACGTTATCAGTGAAGTTTCTGCCATAGAAGCTCACACGACTATACAACGTATGCTGAATGAAAGGTTTGTGTAATAAGGTTTCAAAGTGTGTTAAGTTCTTTTTAAGCAGCTACGTTGCTGAGTTCTCCCGTAGCCTTTCCGTTGAATACAAGAGCAAGGGAATTGATGTGCAATGTCAGGTATCATCGGCAACCGAATCTCTATTCAACATAGATTTCGTAGTTTAGATGCTGAGGTGGTGGTCGCATCTTGTGGGCAGGTCCCTTTTCCTGGTGGAGACGAACATGATATCGAGCGCTGTGAAAGCCCACTTCATTCCCTTGTTCGTGCCGACCCCGGAGTCATACGCTTGGGCAGCGGTGAGCTGGATCGGGCACGGATCCTTGTGTGTGCCATACGTCGCACACGCCCTGCAGTGGTGGCTTACGGGCACTATGCCGGAATCCGTTCTTGATAACTACCGCCTACGGCAGCATCTACGTCAGCGAACCATCTTTCGGAGGCTCAGATCGAGGAAAAAGTAAAACTCGAATTCTCCGGACAGCTGGGGACTCAGATGTGTTGGGTTGCAGATGTGCTGAGAGAAAAACCAATGCTTTTAATAATTGGCAAAATTAATGACTGATTTCAACGAAATTAGTGCTATGCCACTAGTTTTCCCGGGCCTCTGCCACTCGTTTTCACTGAATTAGCAAAACGCCACTAATTCTTGTCACTTTGTTATTCTACACCAGTTGACTTCTCGTCGGCTCCCCCTAGGTATGACATCTTCGCCGCGTCGTCCAGATTGGGCGACACGGCGGCGATCCGATCTTCGCCGCTCGGGCTCTCCGACTCTATGATTCCCCTCGCCGCCGTTGGCAAAACCCACATGGCCGATGGCGGCGGCGGGACTTTGCTCCGGCGGCGAGGCAATTTTTTTGAGAGTTATTGGCGTATGTCGAGATCAAGGGACATGGATGCGACAAGATTGATCAGGATGTTAGTGTCGTCTCCGGCTTCCTGCTTCCGGCCAGGCTAAGGATGGCTTGCGACCTTGGCGTGCGTCCAGCGTCCAGCACGAGTCGATTTTCCACGAGCCATAGCGGATCGGACATGCCTGTGCTGCTACCACTAGTTGGGGCTAGCGCTGGCTTGTAAGAGTGGAAGCAGTCAAAAGAAGAAGCTGGAAAAAGGCTACGTAGAGTTCCTGTTGTGCATCTGTGATGCGATGATGCTTCGTGCTCTGCAATTTACAGATGCCTCAAGGTCAGGTCTTGTACGTGATGTTGGCCTCATCCGCACAGCTCAACAAGAAATCTGAATCAAAGGCAGTCATAGAGGCATGCTGCAGGTGCCGCCCTAATCGGTTGTCTGTGTGCTAGCTTCTCCTCTATGTGTTGTTGTGCGCCCGCACTGATGTATGTGTTCGGGAACTCGGCATAAAGGCGTCTTTCATGCGGCAGATCTGAGCTCTCAACATCTGTCAGACGACTAGGTTTGGCACCGTCAAGCATTCTTTTCTATGGTGATGGATGTCTCTTGATGCTGCTGTAGAGCCTGTTTTGTGCAGACATGGTTTTGAATCGTGTGGCGATGATGTCCACGTTAGGACGGTGTGCATGAATGATTGTCTTTGGTTAGCGGTTGCACAAGCCATGGATGGAGTCAGAATTCTAGACTCTACATCTATGACACATGTTTGCCCATCATTGAGATCGGGGAATTGCAACATCGACTTCTTTTTGGCAAGTGAGACGGCAA
Source organism: Alopecurus myosuroides (assembly GCA_028641055.1). Classification (NCBI taxonomy): domain Eukaryota; kingdom Viridiplantae; phylum Streptophyta; class Magnoliopsida; order Poales; family Poaceae; genus Alopecurus; species Alopecurus myosuroides. The sequence goes on from CM054057.1 coordinate 739,070,680, forward strand.
CACAGACGTAATTTTGATTTGGTGTTGCTATTATGGTACCGGGTGTCGAGTTCCAGAGTGAAAACTCTAGGCATGACCTTTATTGGTTGAGCCTGACAATGGCGGGTTTTTCTGTTCCCTTCTTGAAGGCATTGTTCGGATATTGCTCGGATTTATCTCTAGGATAAAAACCCATGATCTGGCCATACCGGTTGGGTCCAGCGACGGTGGCGCACTTGTGCGTCGTTCACTTGTTGAAGTCGTTGCTGTTGGAGAACCATTCCCAAAGTTTGGGTTTTGCCAACAGAGCTGGTTGATGTCGTCGTGTGTTGCAGTGTCGTTGATTGATTGGGCTTAACCCTTGATCACGACTTTCGTTTTCTTTCTTTGTTTTTCTAGATAATTTGGCTGTGTGTAGCCTCGATGTATCGACAAGGTCTTGACATTGTATTGTTGCAGAGGCTGGGTGTACTTAGTATCAATTTATATCAATGTATTACCCTTTGTCAAAAAAAAAAAAAAAGGTATGACATCTTTGTCGTCTACTTGAAATTCGATTGCGCCCCACAGGATCGAATCACATCAAATTAGACAAACACGTGCGCAAAAATCCTTTTGTCAAGGACACGTGTCGCACCCATGTTGTTCTATTTATTTCTATTTCCTCGCGGTACAACCCGAGATTACAAAGCGCACATATATGTGCCTATCTGACTTAAACTAACTAGTCATCAACCCGTGCCCCTGCACGGGCTAGAGTTTTTCCTATTATTTTTCGTTTATGCTGCTTAACAAATTAGAGAGTCGTGCCACAATATTTTTGAGTTAGTGTGAGATTAGTCTATGTTGAAAGAGCAAAAACTATTAGAGTCTCATAGAAATATTTAAATTGTGAAAAATACTGAAAAATGTATGTGGCATTGCTGATGCCATCAGTAAATGATATTTTGTGTTCCCAAAGTATTGTAAATACTAAGTTGGCATAACTTCGATTTTTTTTTCTTCTTCTCTATATATAAACAATATATAATGACGAATATGCATAATTAATAATAATAATAATACCTTGTAACCCATGGTGATTCAGTGGTTTCTCTAAAAAAAAATGAAATAGTTATGGAACGATTAGGTAAAGGAAAAGGTTCCAATAGAAGTGGGCTTGTTATTTGTGACACCGTTATACATTTCATTCTATAATTATATATCTAATATATAATATCTACGAAACAAAGAAAGATTGACGTTTCCCATGACAACCATAGGAAACACAAAACAAAAACATGGACGGTGCATCAACATCCCATTTATTTTCCAAGAGCATAAAAAAATAAAATACAAACACTATTTATATCCATCTATCAACCTAAGTTTTACTAAAATTAGGGAAGAGAGCTGGTAGGTCGACGAATCCTATAAAAATTCATAAAACTTGAAAGAAAACATATCAGAATTTGATCAGAGATGGTTTGACCTGTATGACACCACCCCATAATCTCCGGATCAGAGATGCACATCAGGAAGGATACACTTCAAGAAAGTAATAAAAAAAATATACATCACTTCGATGAAGAGGCAGGGGCTATCCCCATATCGAGAAAAAAATTTAAAAAGGTTACAATTTTTTTCATTTTAAAGGTGAGGAGTTGCAACTTAAGACTTGTTCGCAAATTCCCGAGACCTACATGTGGACTGGAGTGGACACTTGGCCTGAGCTCTTTCTACAAAACCTTAGGATAGGGAGAATTTTACCACAACGGATGTAGAATATAAATTTCGATGCATATACTTTGTTTGGAAGAACATAAAAAGAGACCAACAATGCAACAATGTTACGATCGGTCTTGGCACATATATATATATAGAAATTTCCTCTACGGGATTTGCGATCATCTATAATTGCACTTTTTCTCTTCATTAACAGATAAATTTGGAAGAAATTGTACGACAGTAAGAATAATAGTAGATCGGCGAAATCATCATTTAACCCATGTATATCAGATCATACCCAAGATTTCATTTTAAAGCACCTAGCCTACAACAACCTAGAGAAATTAGTGCATGCATGCAACGGATATGCCATGACCTAACTAATGTCTGATGGATGGAACTTTTGTACGTAGTGTGAATAGGCCCGCAGAAAAATGACCTGCAAAGATGATAGCTGTCGGGCTCCATTGTGATTCACACATAGCCGTGACCACTCTCCCGCCGTGGGTTTCTTATGTTCTTATCCGGCCATTGTTTTTTGCAGGAGGTGTCTGCTGTTTCTACAAATCCTTTTTTTGGGTGTTAGATGCCCGCAATGTTACAGAAATCCTTGTACTTACGTGGAGCCTAATAAACTGCTACTCCCTCCGTATCGAAATATAAGATATTTTAGCAATTCCTAGACAATATGTATCTAGACATGTTTTAGTGTAAGATGCATATGAATCTACACACTAAAACATGTCTAGATACATTATATCTATAAAATGCTAAAACATTTTATATTTTGATACGGAGCGAGTAGAATAGAATAACATGCCAATGATCAATAAAGATAGAAATAAGAAAAGTGAATTCGATATACTCAAAGTACCGTAGATGAAATCTGATGCTTCCGCTTGCCAATGACGTGCATACATAGTTTGATGTATCTTAGAGTCGTCCAGGGACACATCCAGGTGATTGGTTTTGAATGTGAAAAACAATTTTCTTCGCGAATACCAAACCCTCTAAATTATATTGTTCTTCTTTACATCTACTACATTCTAGCATGGGGGTGGTCGGTGTTCACCCCCAGGACGACGCATGATGTTGTCGGGGCTGCGGGAGGGCAGGCCAGCGCCATGTCTATCTCAACGATGGTGACGTCGTGGCTGCCGCTGCTTTCTTCACAACCGCGACCACGATGTCGGGGCTGCCTGCGGGCATCCTGGCGCCATCTCCACCTTGATAACTATGTCGCCGCACCGCTGGGCGTGCAGCCGGACGCTATCTCCACCTTCACGGCTATCTGAGTATCTGACGTGCAGTCCGGCGCTATCTTCACGTCCGGCGCTATCTTCAGCTGCCGAAACCATGTTGAAGATGAGGATGGTTGCGCTGCCGGCATGCAGCCTGCTATCATTTTCAGCGTGCGTCGCTCCAAAGGTAGTGCGGCGGGCGTCCGGCCTGCCGTCGATGTTCATACTCATCACCAATGTGCCGGCTTATCGCACTTTGTCCCCAAGTTGACCTCGGCTGCCACACTGCCGGCTCGTCATGCTCGCCGCATGAGTTGACCGTGGCTGCCATGCTGCGGCTTCATCTCGCTCAGCGCCGACGGCAACCACCACGGCCGGAGATTGAAACGTTAGCAGCAGTATCACTTCAGAAGCCAAGACGTCTCCTGTTCAGCATCTACCGATCTAATACCTCCTAACTGATCAGACCAAGGAGATGTGAACTTCTGTTTCAAGTAATCCGCCGGGCGGCGCCAATATCCTGATGTGCTTTCAATCTTAATTTGCGGCGACGTCGCTGGCGCAAGGTGGGTAGAGGCTTCTTCTATCTATCGACCGGGTTACGCGTGCGGCAACAGCGAACAAACTACGCAAGCCCTCCACGAAATCCCCATCCCAGCCATCTACTTTACCTTGGTAAATCTTCTCTTAATCGGATGGATTTACCTGCTAGTCACCATGGCCGAAAAGGAAGAGACCTACGTGAACTTAGATGCTGCGGGGCAAACCTACGTGCAATCCTCTCTTTTTTATACGATGTAATCCTTGTAACAAATAGGAAAAACTTCTTGGCGACCACCACGGTGTGCTCGAGGGAAGGGCGGATGCTTGATCTACCTGCGAAAAACGGCGGCGTATCCATCTAGGCTAAGACATTTTTTTCTACCTGTAGACCTGCACATGTCGATCCAGTAGATCTCTGCATGCGACAAAACAACCAATCTAATTTTAATTGTTGCGAAGTTAAAGACTCCAGATTGTAACCGTCCCATTGTTGCTTTATTTTTCGCACGTATACAATTTGATGTGAGAGTATCGTGCCAGATTACGTGCCACATTATTTGTAACGTGCCACGTGATATTGTTTTGCCCGTATTATCTTAGCCACAAAACCAAGATCTAACGGCTTAATTAATTTTGATGATGTGGATTAACGTAGAGCGTGTAATGATGCCTCCAATTAGTAAATATATAAGATACTCGTGCCTAACTTGAAAACTAACCAAACCACAAACCAGGTACGACTCAAACTATTTACTACTGCTTACCAAACTAACACTATGACCTAATGTACGCTACAACTAGTTAGACTAGGTTTAACTCATTATAAAATTTTCCTAATTGGACTCAACTATAACTAGGCTAGGTTGGATTATTCCAACTTTCGCCTTCGTATACAACATGTGGAAGACCCACCTCTTATCCACAGATGAAACCAGTCCCAGTTGGAAGTTATGTATGGGCTCTTTCTACCTTGCATCACACTTGTATACATATATTAGGGACACCAAGCAAAATTCAGAGAGATTTTGGCACCTCCTCGCCCCAATAGCGGCAAAACCCTAACCCGTAGAACCATGTCATCTACCCCTTTGACCAACGTCGAGTGGGGGATGGACCGCCCAGCTGCGAGCCGATGATGACGGGAGGAACCCATGGATCAGTGATAGTTTCATCGGTATAGACTTCCTCGTCCTCATTATCATCAGAGAGATTCAATTCCTCCATCCTCGCGATCTATCACTCAACGGCAAACTACTCTACGAGCAGGTCACGATTGGCGGCAACTGAGCCACAAAATCGTGATCGACCGTGTTGTGCACTGGCACTAAGGCAGGTGGCAGATGATTCATCCAAGCACGGTTTGTGGCGTCGTCCGCGAGCTGCCGTTCTGCCCCGGTGCACTCCTCATGTACATAAGGGAGGTGTTCAATCGTGACAACATTACGGAGGGAGTGCTCCCCAGTCATTGCAGCCGGCCTCTTCGTGATTTTCATTGGCGACTTTTGTCTCGCGGACAGGCATCTCCGTCTCCACCTCCGCGCGTTGTCTCGTGGTGAACTGCACGTACCACATCGGTTGCCGGCGGGCCACGGTGGCGGAAGAAGGATAAGGGAACGCGGCTCTCTTTTGGTGGATGAGGACGGTGAATGGTGGTGGCAACGCAGGCCAAAGGGTGATGGGTTGAGGTGGGTAGTGCTTGCTCAGTCGTGTACACGTAGCCGAAGAAAAAAAAAGTAGCTGTAGAGAGACTCCTTGAGTTGAGCTTCGGCCTGTCCATCTTACGCGTGGATGACTGAGGAGTGGCACCGTACGGCCATCTATGTTGGTCTTCCACGTAAGAAGTTTGTGCTGGGCATATCTGGCCGCCTCCATCACTAGTGGAAACAAGGCCAAAGGATTTGACCTTTAGTACCTGTTCACTTAAAAACCGGTACAAATGGGTGTGTAGTACCGGTTCAAACAGGGAGGACGCTGGGCACGGCTAATACCGGTTTGAGCCACACCGTTGGTACGGGTTGGTGGCTATAACCGCTACCAATGGGGTGTGGAAACCGTTCGCCTGGTGCGGGCACCTTTGGTACCGGTTTATGGCAAACACCGGTACCAAAGGGGTGTGGCAGGGTACTGTGGCGACCTTTCGCCTGGCGCTGGGCACCTTTGGTACCGGTTGGTGGCTAAAACCGGTACCAAAGGGTCGAACGGTTTGCCTCCCGTGCGTATGAAGGCGTGAACTGTGCACAGTGCACAGGCCACTTCTCTATTTTCTCTGTTTCAGTACGGTTGCCTCTCGTCCTCTCTTCTCCCTCTCTCTTGCTTCTTCCTCTAATCCACCATGGAACCAATCACTCGCATTGAGGATGTTCGCGCACATGGCACGAACGTGCTTACTGTCATCTACACAAACGAGAGCGCGAAGATGTCGGGTTATCTTGCCACGTTCCAAGAATTGGTTCAAAGCGCGAAGGAACAAGAAAAGTTCATAGGGCTTGATCTTGAGTTCACGCGCGATCAGAAGGATGTTGCCGTCATCCATCTATGCTTCAAAACGAATGTCTTGATCTTCCAATAGGTAAGGTATGTTTTAATTGGGGCTCTTGATCTATATATCCATAGGTTTATGATGAAAATTGCATAGGATAGCAACATGTCCGATCCCCATTTGAATCATACATGCGGGTGATATATAGTTAATTTAGTAGTGAATTAATTTTCCTTGGCAAAATCCGTGATAGAAGACATAGTTAGTTTAGTACATATTGGCAAATTACATAGGATAGCAAATTGTTTCCCATTTGAATTCTATATGAAAATCAATACTATTTAGTAGTGAATTAATTTCCCTTGTTACAAATTGGCAAATCCATGATATAACATATATAGCAAAATGCATACTGGCAAATTGCATAGGATAGCAAAATGACATATAGTTAATTTACGACTTGCATATTGGCAAATTGCATAGGATAGAAAATTGTTCACATTTAAATTCTATATGAAAGATCAATACTATTTAGTAGCGAATTAATTTTCCTATTGGCATATATATTTAATTCGTAGGTTATTCTTATGATTCTTAATTAACATTTTGTTCCATTCTAATTTGTTGTTGCAGTAGTGACAAGGAGTGTCCAGTTCTCATGAACTTCCTTTGCCGCAACGGTATTCGTTTTGTTAGCGTTGATATCAATAATGACAAGATCAACATGAAACAAAGCTTCCATATTGAGATCCCGGTGGCTTGTCACATTGATCTCCAGGACATATTCAGGCCTCAGCATGATAGGACTTCAATGCCTCACAAGCCAATCGATTTGATCGACTACTACTACACTGATATGAAGACCAAGATCGAGAACCACGATGAGTGGGAAACGACCCCACTTAACTGCAAGCACATTGACTATACCTCCATAGATGCTTGTGTTGCATACGAGTTGTAACGCATTATCCGAGTGGTCAACCATGGGAAGCGTCACCTCGTACCGCAAGCACCAGCACTTGATGATGATGATTCAGACGACTACTACTAGTGTGTTCATGATTAAGTTTAAGTATGATATGAGTACTTGGGATTTATGTTCTTGTGCTTGGGATTTATGTTCATGTTTAAGTTTTAGCATGATGTGAGTACTTGGAATTTATGTTCTTGTGTTTGGGATTTATGTTCATGTTTAAGTTTAAGTATGATGTGAGAATATTTCATTGTGATCTATGTAATCTCTCTATGATGTGAGTACTTTTATAAAGAGTTGGGTTTCATCGGAGAGGGACTCTGGCGTTGAGAACCCACCACAAGAAAGGGGGATCAACTTCTCTGTAGGGAGTTTCATGACTTAGAGTTTGAAAGTACTAGATCAGACAAATATTAGAAAAAATTATCAACAGTTGTGTCATACCTTTGTCTTCTGACTTTTTAGGACCTAGCATAACACAACCAAGCAACTAGTGAGACACTTTTCAACCCCATTTTGATGCCGGTACCGGCTTTATTCGTATAAGCCTGGTTTTTCTACAACGGGGCTAGGGTTTCATCGGAGAGGGACTCCGGCGTTGGGATCCCACCACAAGATAGGGGGTGCCATAACATGTGTGTACAGGTGTGCTATGAGGTTTGGATACCAGACACTTCACTTCGCGTGTGACCTACTTCACCGGTATCAAATTCTCTCTAGGGAGTTTCATCACTTAGAGTTTGAAAGTACTATATGAGACAAACATTAGAAAAATTTATCAATAGTTGTGTCATACCTTTGTCTTCTGACTTTCTGTGACGCCCCGAGATTGGGCACTATGCAGATCTCAGCATTCCCGCCAAAATCCACATAATAACCGGTTCCAGGTTGCCACTTGTGATAACATTACAACAGTTCACAATAATCCACAACAACAGAATGAGATATATACAAGAGGACTCAAACGAGCCAAGGATACAACTGATACCATACAAAGATCCAAATAACAGCGGAAGAAACAACATATCTTCCGGCTACGGTCAAGATACAAATTGGACTAAGAGTCCTGAAGATAACCGAGAGCGTCCAATCCCTGCCCAGGCCAAGCCGGAGGGATTCCCAAGCTAACGTCGTCAGACTTCAAACCTGTTGACTGCAATATTGAATATGCAGCCACGAAAGAGATTCGTGGGTCAGTACGGTTAAGTACTGGCAAGTGGATAAACCATACTCACAAGATACCGGCGTAGCCAGTCATCACAAGATACAAATACTTTGGGTCAACGGAAAGGAAGGGATTATTGCAAATAAGCGGCAGCGGGCTGCACTAACCAACTACCGAGACTCACTATAACATCCGGCTAAAAGAGGGGGATAAGATAGCGTATCGGAACCAACTACAACTACTCACCAAACAATACCCATCCAATGTTACCCCCTACTAAGGAAGCAACCCAAGGATAACTCACACTGTTGGATTAACGATGGATCAAGTTATTGTGTCAATAATCCTATTACTAGTCAAAATTAGCATTAGTTAGGTGTAAGTTGTTCTGAGTACTTGTTAGCCAGTACTTTCACCAAGTTAACCATAACCGTGGAAAACACGGCTTCTCGAGAAGATTTAACCCTGCAGGGGTGCACCAATTTGGCCGTACACGTAAGAATAACCCGCCAGACGGGGGATCAACCCACCAAGCGAGGTACTCAACACAACCCAACTCTGCTTCGCATCAAGCCCAAAGCACCACGTGCTGTGCGTGCGCGGCTAATCGAGCCCCCACGAAGAAAAGGGGGACCCTCATAGCACTGGAAGACCACGCCGCCCTAAATGCCGACTACAAAAGTTCCACCCTGGCCTCGGGTTCGCACCTGCATATGCATGCATCAAATGGAAAGCCCGAACTAAGTGTGGCGATTTGGACGAGATGCGAATCAAATCAAGTTGAGGGGGCGCCCATACTCGCTTCCCACATGCGGTTAGTGCGCTCATCATGGATCAGTAGACAAGACCCTTTTCCTAATTAGGGTCGACACTAGCAGGCTTCAAAACCACTCCGGGCCTCTGCCGGTGCCTTAACATCAAATTATTATTACCCAAAACATTAACATGTTGTTGATTGAATTGAAACCCAACTATCAAACTAAACAGGTGATAAGACGGACAACAAGACTTGAGCGCAAACAACACTAAGCATGCAACTACGACACGAGGGACAACAAGGTAAACAAACAACAGTTAATAGGAAGTGGAAGGAAAGGCTATATCATGGCTGCAAGATAAACATATAATAGGATCGAGACACAAGCATCGTATCAACAGGCTAGAATAAGAACAACGGAAAGAATCGGTAACAAGTGATGAAAGGCAGCCATTTGGCAGCAAGTGAGTATACTTGCCTGGAATCCAGCAAGTAGAGGTACATCCACAGAACTTGTCGTTGCTCACATCATCTCAACGTCATATCCGGGAAGAAGCAAAGAACCTCGAACAAACACCGGATGCAACAATTACTACTACGGCAAAAGATCCAGCATGATCAAGATATGGATGCATGGCAAATTTAAGGATGCATCAGACATAAACTAGTTGACATGATAAGCAGGTTTAAATGGACCCATATGCAATTTGAGTTGCATATGAAAAGCCCATGAATTTTGGTTAGATTATTTGTTTTCCAACTAATCAACAGGTGAAGGTGGATTAGTATGATGCATGGATGATGAAAACAGGAAAATAACAACAATAGAACCAATTGGAAATAAGGTTTACCCATTTTGAATTTCACTTATTAAGTTTTTGGAATTTTGGTTACTTAAAGGTGTCACACAAGCATTTGTTGTTTTCATCAAGTTAAATTGTTCAAAACAGATAACAAAGTTCATATTTGATTAGAACACAAAATTTAAGGTGGATTACATGTTTCAATTATTGAAAAAGGAATTACAATGATTTAATTATGAATTAAACAAGATTAAACAAGTTTTAATTGAATTTAATTCAAGTGTGAATATTATTTGAATTTTATTTGTTCAAAACATAAAGTCAAATTCATATTTGAAAAGGTTATGTGTTTCTGGTTTGAAAACATATTTTATAAGTTCAAAAATAATTTAATTTGAGCAAGTTATTAATTTAGCAATTTTAAATGGTTTAAACAAGGTTTAAATTATTCAAGCAATTTTAATTATTCAAATCATGAAACAAAATTTATATTTGAAAAGGTGGTTTAAAATAGCATGGAAAACATATTTTATTTGTTGGAAAACAATTTCAAATGATTTAATTAAGCATGTTACCAATTTAATTGCAAATAAGAGATGAAACAATTATTCAAATTAATTGTTGCAAACCAGAAAACAAAGTGGATATCCAAGTGTGGCATGTGATTTTGGATGAAATTCATGTTTTGAGTAATTAATTTGGAGCAACCATTTGAAAGTTATTAATTATGCCATTTAGTTTGTCATTTTTAAGAATTTATTAAATAACATTAATTTTAATTGTTCAAATTGCAAAACAAAGTTGATAATCAGAAATGTGATTTCATTTTGAGTGGAAAACATATTTTGTTTGTTGAAATTGGAATTTAATTGAGCAAGTTATGAATTTTGCAATTTAAAAGTGTTAAGTAAGGTATTGGAATATTGCATAATTTTTATTTGCCCAAAACAGAGAACAAATGGCACATTTGGAAAATTCAGAGAATTTTGAGTGATATACATATTTTACTTTTCACATTTGGTTTTTGGATGACAAAGATATGGGCATTTGAGTTTTAGGGATTATTCTGTAAAAGGCAGGGGCGGGATTGTGATAGAAACTGCGTGTGGAAGTCCTCCGGTGCAAAACTGGAATGGCCAGGGGCCTGGATGCAAGATTACAGATCCAGATCTGGATCTAATACTTCTGTCACCGCTGGGCTAGCCAGCCGGAGACACTGACGAGCGGGCCCCGGGGCCACGCTGTCGCTGACGCGGATGGGGTGGAAGCGGAGGGAGCTTGGACGGTCACTGACGGGTGGACCTGGCAGTGAGGTGCGCGGAAAAGAAGAAAAAAAGGTGGAGGCTTTGCCTCACATAGGATTCGATCTCGCGAGCTGGGACGGGAGCGCGTGCATCCGTGACCACTGCGCCTCGGCTGGTTTCGTGATGGGTTACAGGTGCGATGGAATAAGAGGCAAACGTACTGTTGTTAACTGAAATTTCGACACAGAGGTCGCTCTCTGAACCTGGCGGAAAGAACGGCGATCGCCGGCGGCTAAACATACGGCGCACGACGGTGGCGCAACCACTGCACACGCTGAGGAGGGAGAAGGGCTGGCGGGAGACGTGGCTCACCTCGAGGTGGCCGATGGCGCGAGGCGAAGCGTGGTGTCGACGCCGTGGCCGATCAGAGACGGTGGCGTCATGGCCTGCTCGCCGGCGGCTGTCCGTGGAGGCACGGGGTCGTCCTCGGGGTTGCAGAGGTAGAGGACCTCGCGGCAGCTCCGTTCCCGCGGTCGGCGGCCCGTGACCTCTACTCCTTCCCCGGCGCCGTGGCGTTCTACCTCCTCCGGCCATGGCATCTTGGTGGTGGCAGAGAATTATTCAGAGAGAGAGGGAGGAAGGTGGAGGCGATGGGAAGGTGGCGGCGGCATGGAGAAGAGAGGGTTAGGGTTGGAGGCATCCTCGGCATCTTCTTGTAGAGGGGGAAAAGGAGCAGGGCACATGGGGGGAGTGGGTGGTGTTGCTGCTTTTTCTGCAGAGGAAAACGACAGGGAGGGGGGGATCGTACGGAGGTTGGGGTGAAGTGGCATGGGCTTGATGGGGTGGGCTGTGGGTTGTGGGCTGCATCTCACAGCTCACCCCTCTCTTTTTTTTTTCTTATGCACATTTTTTTTTGGAAAGGATGAAAAGGAAATAGGAATAGAATTTGGGGGGGGGGGGGTTTATAACTGTTTTTATCTGATTTGCAAAACAGCAACAACAAGGTGGTTTAAAATATTTTCAACAATTTGAAATTATTAATTGGATATTAAATTGTTAGGTGATTTTTCAAATAGGGTTTGGTTTGGAAGTTTGGAAATAAACAAATTTTATTTAATAGGTTCAAGCAATTATGCAAACATTATTAAAGTTAATTTGTTTGCAAGATTTTAACTTTTAAACTCCCATTTGAAATATGCCAAATAGGATTGATTTGATTTGAATTTTGAAATTACCACTAGGGTTTTCAACAAAAGGGAAATTTTTTTTATTAACAAGCCATTTGAATAAATCAACTTCAAACTTGTTTTTGAAAAACAAATGAGTGGTTTACTTGCAACTTTCAATTGGAATTTTTAGACAGGTGTGAAAGTTTAAAATTGGGTTTGAATTTTTCAGTGGTTTTGAAAACAGGATGCAAATGCATATGTGATGCATGTGATGCAATGCAACAACCAACTTTCTATCTAGGGTAACACCCCAGGTGTTACAGACGACACCACTAACAAGGGATTGCGCCCTCGCAATCCACCTGCTACCCCGGGAGGGGAAAGAAGTTCAACTAACGATTCTTCATGCTTCCAGCTGATCTCCTCGACACCACTAACAAGTGATTTTTGCTCGGGCTGGTGACGATGTTCTTCCACCAGGAATCTTCCGATGATCGAACCTATTAGGTTAAAGGCTCAGAAAACGTCCACCCACGTAGGATCCTAACACTTTGAAAGATAGACAAGGGGGGAGACTCCAAAACAAATAAGATGGGAGGGGAAATAGAATAGGGATAAGGAGAAAACAAGAATCCTATTGAGATGTTTCCAAAATAGTTTAGCAGAAATAGTTTTTTGACACTCTAGAAACAACGACCGTTAGCGAGGTTATCCTACAGGCTTTGCGGACCCGTTGCTTCGATAACCATTCGTATCGAAACAATCTCGGAATCGGAAACCATGCTCTGATACCATTTGTGACGCCCCGAGATCGGGCACTATGCAGATCTCAGCATTCCCGCCAAAATCCACATAATAACCGGTTCCAGGTTGCCACTTGTGATAACATTACAACATTTCACGAATAATCCACAACAACAACAGAATGAGATATATACAAGAGGACTCAAACGAGCCAAGGATACAACTGATACCATACAAAGATCCAAATAACAGCGGAAGAAACAACATATCGTCCGGCTACGGACAAGATACAAATTGGACTAAGAGTCCTGAAGATAACCGAGAGCGTCCAATCCTTGCCCAGGCCAAGCCGGAGGGATTCCCAAGCTAACATCGTCAGACTTCAAACCTGTTGACTGCAATATTGAATATGCAGCCACGAAAGAGATTCGTGGGTCAGTACGGTTAAGTACTGGCATGTAACATCCCAAACGACGATGTTGAGACCGACGATCCTTACAGCACCCCTTCTGAGGATTTAGCTCAGTACCAGGCTACTGAGTTTGCAGGCAAGTATTCACTCCCATGAACCATCGTGTTCCTTTCAACATTGGATACCGATACTTTCCGTTGTCTATTCTGCTAGCCCTATGTATCGTTGCTTGTTCTCCGAACCTATTACATGTATCCTTTAACCCTGATATTGCCTCACCGCCACTCCTATAACCCCGTTGTTTGAGCCCGTGTCTTACTAGCATGCTTAGGGTTGTTTCTGCTCGAGTCTGTTACCCGTTACTGCTGTTACTATATTTCTTTTATGTTCTGGGGCTCGATGTTAAAAAATCAACCTGTTAATGTTATGGGTAATAATAATTTGATGATAAGGCACCGGCAGGAGGCCCGCGTGGTTTTTAGGCCTGCTAGTGTCGACCATAATTAGGAAAAGGGTCTTGTCTACTGATCCATGATGAGCGTGCTCACCGCATCCGGGTGGTGGTATGGAAACCCCTCGACTTAGACCTGATCTGCAGCTTGTCCGAAGAGCCACACTTAGTTCGGGTGTTCCATTTGCTCCTTGCATATTGGGTGGATCCCCCATGGTTACTGTGGTGATGATGATGCATATAGGGCGAGGCCTGTGGTGCCGGGGGGTGTGGTTTTCACCCTTGCGCTTAGGTTAGGCGGACTGGCCGGGACCTTATAGCTCCGTGGCTCCTAGGATGGGTTGTAGATACGGTTTGGGTCGTGTCGAGTCCACCTGAGTTTTAGTTGGTGGCTCGAGTGTGTACGGGTACTGGAGCACACCCTGCAGGGATGAATCTTCTCGAGAAGCCGTGTTGTCCGCGGTTATGTGACGACTTGGTGAAAGTACTGGCTAACAAGTACTCAGACAACTTACACCTAACTAATGATAACTTGACTAGTAATAGGTTTATTGACACAAGAACCTGAACCATCATTAATCCAACTGTGTGAGTTATCCTCGGATTGCTTCTTTGGATAAGGGGCGAGATCCAGCATGGGTTTGTTTGGAGTTAGTTATAGTTGGTTACGATACGCTATCTTATCTCCTTTTCTGTTAGCCGGAAGTTATATTATGTTTCTGTAGTTGGTTAGAGCAGCCCGCTGCAGCATATTTTATATCCCTTCCTTCCATTGAACCCAAAGCATCTGTGCTTTGTGTTGACGGGTTACACTCTGGTGAACTGTGAGTCTTGCTTGCCAGTACGTTTATGTACTGACCCCTTTGGGGCTGTGGTTTCCGCAGACTACGATTCCGAGGATCTCCATGGTGGCTACTACGTGGAGTACGAAGAGGCTGTTGACGAGTAGATAGCGGACCCGGGCAGGATCCGAGACTTCGTGGATGGGCTCCGTCTTTTCGTTTCCGGCTTCTTAAGCCTATTTGGATCTTGTATGTACTCAGACCTGTTGAATGCTTCCGCTGCGATGTAATGATGTCATGTTGGGACATGTGTCCTCTGGATGATTGTAGTTGCTATCTCCGCTCTAGTGAGAGCTATTTGCAACTTATTTCCATCTTTTGTGTCCTAGAGATATGTTGTGCTATCATTTTGTTCAACGCCGTTGACGTACCATGTGTGTATGGTATGAAGTACGTCAATGGTAGTATCCTGATTTCTATGGGATGGTTTACGTAGACGATGAACATATAGGGGTTGGTTGTCACACATACGTGTGTTGGCCTACTCGTAAGAGATGCGGGTGCCGGTAAGCCCCGTAATCCAACCCACTACTGTTCAACGGAACTGCGAGTATCCTCTAGAAGTCCGGGTGCGACATGGCAAGTGGATAAACCATACTCACAAGATACCGGCGTAGCCAGTCATCACAAGATACAAATACTTTGGGTCAACGGAAAGGAAGGGTTATTGCAAATAAGCGGCAGCGGGCTGCACTAACCAACTACCGAGACTCACTATAACATCCGGCTAAAAGAGGGGGATAAGATAGCGTATCGGAACCAACTACAACTACTCACCAAACAATACCCATCCAATGTTACCCCCTACTAAGGAAGCAACCCAAGGATAACTCACACTGTTGGATTAACGATGGATCAAGTTATTGTGTCAATAATCCTATTACTAGTCAAAATTAGCATTAGTTAGGTGTAAGTTGTTCTGAGTACTTGTTAGCCAGTACTTTCACCAAGTTAACCATAACCGCGGAAAACACGGCTTCTCGAGAAGATTTAACCCTGCAGGGGTGCACCAATTTGGCCGTACACGTAAGAATAACCCGCCAGACGGGGGATCAACCCACCAAGCGAGGTACTCAACACAACCCAACTCTGCTTCGCATCAAGCCCAAAACACCACGTGCTGTGCGTGCGCGGCTAATCGAGCCCCCACGAAGAAAAGGGGGACCCTCATAGCACTGGAAGACCACGCCGCCCTAAATGCCGACTACAAAAGTTCCACCCTGGCCTCGGGTTCGCACCTGCATATGCATGCATCAAATGGAAAGCCCGAACTAAGTGTGGCGATTTGGACGAGATGCGAATCGAATCAAGTTGAGGGGGCGCCCATACTCGCTTCCCACATGCGGTTAGTGCGCTCATCATGGATCAGTAGACAAGACCCTTTTCCTAATTAGGGTCGACACTAGCAGGCTTCAAAACCACGCCGGGCCTCCTGCCGGTGCCTTAACATCAAATTATTATTACCCAAAACATTAACATGTTGTTGATTGAATTGAAACCCAACTATCAAACTAAACAGGTGATAAGACGGACAACAAGACTTGAGCGCAAACAACACTAAGCATGCAACTACGAAACGAGGGCCAACAAGGTAAACAAACAACAGTTAATAGGAAGTGGAAGGAAAGGCTATATCATGGCTGCAAGATAAACATATAATAGGATCGAGACACAAGCATCGTATCAACAGGCTAGAATAAGAACAACGGAAAGAATCGGTAACAAGTGATGAAAGGCAGCCATTTGGCAGCAAGTGAGTATACTTGCCTGGAATCCAGCAAGTAGAGGTACATCCACAGAACTTGTCGTTGCTCACATCATCTCAACGTCCTATCCGGGAAGAAGCAACGAACCTCGAACAAACACCGGATGCAACAATTACTACTACGGCAAAAGATCCAGCATGATCAAGATATGGATGCATGGCAAATTTAAGGATGCATCAGACATAAACTAGTTGACATGATAAGCAGGTTTAAATGGACCCATATGCAATTTGAGTTGCATATGAAAATCCCATGAATTTTGGTTAGATTATTTGTTTTCCAACTAATCAACAGGTGAAGGTGGATTAGTATGATGCATGGATGATGAAAACAGGAAAATAACAACAATAGAACCAATTGGAAATAAGGTTTACCCATTTTGAATTTCACTTATTAAGTTTTTGGAATTTTGGTTACTTAAAGGTGTCATAAAAGCATTTGTTGTTTTCATCAAGTTAAATTGTTCAAAACAGATAACAAAGTTCATATTTGATTAGAACACAAAATTTTAGGTGGATTACATGTTTCAATTATTGAAAAAGGAATTACAATGATTTAATTATGAATTAAACAAGATTAAACAAGTTTTAATTGAATTTAATTCAAGTGTGAATATTATTTGAATTTTATTTGTTCAAAACATAAAGTCAAATCCATATTTGAAAAGGTTATGTGTTTCTGGTTTGAAAACATATTTTATAAGTTCAAAAATAATTTAATTTGAGCAAGTTATTAATTTAGCAATTTTAAATGGTTTAAACAAGGTTTAAATTATTCAAGCAATTTTAATTATTCAAATCATGAAACAAAATTTATATTTGAAAAGGTGGTTTAAAATAGCATGGAAAACATATTTTATTTGTTGGGAAAACAATTTCAAATGATTTAATTAAGCATGTTACCAATTTAATTGCATTAAATAAGAGATGAAACAATTATTCAAATTAATTGTTGCAAACCAGAAAACAAAGTGGATATCCAAGTGTGGCATGTGATTTTGGATGAAATTCATGTTTTGAGTAATTAATTTGGAGCAACCATTTGAAAGTTATTAATTATGCCATTTAGTTTGTCATTTTTAAGAATTTATTAAATAACATTAATTTTAATTGTTCAAATTGCAAAACAAAGTTGATAATCAGAAAGGTGATTTCATTTTGAGTGGAAAACATATTTTGTTTGTTGAAACTGGAATTTAATTGAGCAAGTTATGAATTTTGCAATTTAAAAGGGTTAAGTAAGGTATTGGAATATTGCATAATTTTTATTTGCCCAAAACAGAGAACAAATGGAATATTTGGAAAATTCAGAGAATTTTGAGTGATATACATATTTTACTTTTCACATTTGGTTTTTGGATGACAAAGATATGGGCATTTGAGTTTTAGGGATTATTCTGTAAAAGGCAGGGGCGGGATTGTGATAGAAACTGCGTGTGGAAGTCCTCCGGTGCAAAACTGGAATGGCCAGGGGCCTGGATGCAAGATTACAGATCCAGATCTGGATCTAATACTTCTGTCACCGCCGGCCTAGCCAGCCGGAGACACTGACGAGCGGGCCCCGGGGCCACGCTGTCGCTGACGCGGATGGGGTGGAAGCGGAGAGAGCTTGGACGGTCACTGACGGGTGGACCTGGCAGTGAGGTGCGCGGAAAAGAAGAAAAAAAGGTGGAGGCTTTGCCTCACATAGGATTCGATCTCGCGAGCTGGGACGGGAGCGCGCGCATCCGTGACCACTGCGCCTCGGCTGGTTTCGTGATGGGTTACAGGTGCGATGGAATAAGAGGCAAACGTACTGTTGTTAACTGAAATTTCGACACAGAGGTCGCTCTCTGAACCTGGCGGAAAGAACGGCGATCGCCGGCGGCTAAACATACGGCGCACGACGGCGGTGCAACCACTGCACACGGTGAGGAGGGAGAAGGGCTGGCGGGAGACGTGGCTCACCTCGAGGTGGCCGATGGCGCGAGGCGAAGCGTGGTGTCGACGCCGTGGCCGATCGGAGACGGTGGCGTCATGGCCTGCTCGCCGGCGGCTGTCCGTGGAGGCACGGGGTCGTCCTCGGGGTTGCAGGGGTAGAGGACCTCGCGGCAGCTCCGTTCCCGCGGTCGGCGGCCCGTGACCTCTACTCCTTCCCCGGCGCCGTGGCGTTCTACCTCCTCCGGCCATGGCATCTTGGTGGTGGCAGAGAATTATTCAGAGAGAGAGGGAGGGAGGTGGAGGCGATCGGAAGGTGGCGGCGGCGTGGAGAAGAGAGGGTTAGGGTTGGAGGCATCCTCGGCATCTTCTTGTAGAGGGGGAAAAGGAGCAGGGCACATGGGGGGAGTGGGTGGTGTTGCTGCTTTTTCTGCAGAGGAAAACGACAGGGAGGGGGGGGATCGTACGGAGGTTGGGGGTGAAGTGGCGTGGGCTTGATGGGGTGGGCTGTGGGTTGTGGGCTGCATCTCACAGCTCACCCCTCTCTTTTCTTATTTATTTTTTCTTATGCACATTTTTTTTTTGGAAAGGATGAAAAGGAAATAGGAATAGAATTTGGGGGGGGGGGTTTATTTTTTTTATAACTGTTTTTATCTAATTTGCAAAACAGCAACAACAAGGTGGTTTAAAATATTTTCAACAATTTGAAATTATTAATTGGATATTAAATTGTTAGGTGATTTTTCAAATAGGGTTTGGTTTGGAAGTTTGGAAATAAACAAATTTTATTTAATAGGTTCAAGCAATTATGCAAACATTATTAAAGTTAATTTGTTTGCAAGATTTTAACTTTTAAACTCCCATTTGAAATATGCCAAATAGGATTGATTTGATTTGAATTTTGAAATTACCACTAGGGTTTTCAACAAAAGGGAATTTTTTTTATTAACAAGCCATTTGAATAAATCAACTTCAAACTTGTTTTTGAAAAACAAATGAGTGGTTTACTTGCAACTTTCAATTGGAATTTTTAGACAGGTGTGAAAGTTTAAAATTTGGTTTGAATTTTTCAGTGGTTTTGAAAACAGGATGCAAATGCATATGTGATGCATGTGATGCAATGCAACAACCAACTTTCTATCTAGGGTAACACCCAAGGTGTTACACTTTCTATGACCTAGCCTAACAGAGCCAAACAACTAGTTAGACACTTTTCAACCCCATTTTGACTCCGGTACCGGCTTTATTCGTATAAGCCTCGTTTTTCTACAACGGGGCTAGGGTTTCATAGGAGAGGGACTCCGGCATTGGGATCCCACCACAAGATATGGGGTGCCATAACATGTGTGTACAAGTGTGCTATGGTGTTTGGATGACAGACACTTCACTTCGGGGTATGACCTACTTCACCGCTATCAGCTTCTCTCTAGGGAGTTTCATGACTTCAAGTTTGAAAGTACTAGATCAGACAAACATTAGAAAAATTTATCAATAGTTGTGTCATACCTTTGTCTTCTGACTTTATAGTATCTAGCCTAACACAACCAAGCAACTAGTTAGACACTTTTCAACCCCATTTTGACGCTGCTACCAGCTTTATTCATGTAAGCCTGGTTTTTCTACAACGGGGCTAGGGTTTCATCGGAGAGGGGCTCCGGTGTTCAGATCCCACCACAAGATAGTGGGTGCCATAACATGTGTGTACAAGTGTGCTATGGGTTTTGGATGACAGACACTACACTTCGGGGTGTGACCTACTTCACCGGTATCAACTTCTCTCTAGTTAGGGAATTTCATGCCTTATAGCTTAAAAGTACTAGATCAGAAAATACTTGAGATAAATTTATCAAGATTTAGGATATGGATGTCTCATATTTGGATTTCTCTCATCTTTCTAATCGATTTAGCGATATTATTTGTCAAATTTAAATTTACTGATTTGCATATATGAATTATTCAATATTAAATAGAAAAAGATAAATAAGTTAATTATTATTTCCATTTAAGAATATTTTAATTCAAAACATTATTAATGATTCATTTCTTTTTATTTAAATACTTATTTTGATTAATAAAATAAATGTGTGTGTCATAAAAGTCTATGGGTTAATAGGATAGCTAGGATACAACTATCAGGTAAGCATCTCTGTTTGTAGGTAGCTCATAGGGAAGGAACTAAGTAGTTAAGCATGCTAGTGCTGGAGTAGTGTGAGGATGGGTGATCTCTGCGGGAAGTGTTAGTAGAAGGGAGTAATTTAGGTTGAAATTAAGAATTGTTAGTGATAAATGTGAGTTTAAGTGGTTAGACAATAGAAATAAATAGAATGGAAATAAAATGCTTTTTTTTGGAAAGAATTCGAAAAAAGAGGTGGAAAAACAACCCTTTGGTACCAGTTCGTAACAAGAACCGGTACGAAAGGATCCCGGACCCGTGGGCTCCTTCCTGGTCCACGTGAAAGCCCTTTTAATACCGGTCCGTTATGGACCGGTACTAAAGTCTCATGGGCCTTTAGTGCCGATTAATTAGTACCGGTTGTCCAACCGGTACTAATAGGCCTCTGAAACCGGTACTAAAATCACATTTTCTACTAGTGCATAATCCTTCTGTGTAAATGTTGGTTGCAGTTTGCACGCGGTGATCCGGCTCTCAATTAGGGAGGGTACGGTAAGTATTTTTGTGCACGATACCGTGGGAGACACGTCTCCCTGTTAGGACGTATTTAGGGATTTTATCCGGTATAATCATGATTCTCTATCCTAGGCGCAAACCATTCGAGTTATTGCCGTTTCGGCAACGTTTTTTTTTAAATGGGGGTAAACCTCAGCTTCTGCATCGATTGATGCACACAGTTTTTTATTGCAAAATTCAGAAAACTATTATTCGATACATTTAACGCTCAAGCAAGGTTGAGACCAGAATCAACCATCTAAACAATGACAACACAGCCGACCTACACATCTTGTATTCAACTAAAATGTTGTCACGTAGCTCGGATGAAGAAATCATCAGCGATCATCAGGAGATGAGCATAGCATGTATCCATAAGTCCTCGCTGGTCTACCGGAAGAAGCAAAGCCCAGTGCAGCATCCAATAAACCGCCGTAGAAAGAACCTGGAAAACATTAGTATTTTTGGATCTTTAAAGACAATGTTATTCTGACCATTCCGAATTGCCCAGCACAACAAAGAAGCACCAATTTGAATCCTGGACTTTGTCTTTTTTCAACTCCATTCAACCTTTTACCGAACATATTCGATACGTTAATTGGTGGTGTAATATTAAACAAAGAGAAAAAAATCGTCCATAGAAGTTTAGCCAAAGTACAAGAGATAAACAGATGTTCTATATTCTCCTCAAGATCGCAAAAACAACATTTAGTACATCCCTTCCACTTCTGTTTTAGCAAATTATCCTTGGTATGCAAGACCTTGTTATTTAGGAACCACATAAACACTTTTATCTTAAGAAGTATTTTTTATTTTCACGGGTATTTACAAAGTATGACCCTTTATTAGGTCTTCATACATAGCCTTGACAGAGAAAACACCATTATAAATTAGTCTGCACACAAAGGTATCCGAGTCCTCTATTAAATTAACCTCCAGCAATCTCTGGCATAAATGAGACCACGAGTCCCATAAATTACCAGTTAGGTTCCTTCAAAAACTAACAATAATCAGAGGTGCATTATCCATAACATCTTGAACTGAAGCATTCTTCCTTTCCAAAGGTGTATTATATAATGATGCATATTGGCGTTTCAACGGTGTATTGCCTAACCAAGTATCTTCCCAAAAGCTAATATCAGCCCCATTTCCAATCTTAAAAGAACCTCTACTTAAAAAATCCTCCTTAACTTGCATCAATCCTTTCCAAAAGGGTGAGTCTATCAGTTTAGCCACAACCTGAGCTAGCTTAGAATTGTTTAGGTACTTGTTTTCTATTAACTCCTGCCAGACCCCTTCTTTGTTTAACAATTTAATCAGCCATTTGCTAAGAAGACACTTGTTTTCTAGATCTAGCACCTCAATACCTAAACGTCCTTGGCTTTTGGGTCTACAAATAATGTTCCACTTGATCAGGCTATATTTGCGCTTTTTTTCATCACTCTAAAAAAAACACGATCTGTAAAAATCTAATCTTTATCTGACCCCTATGGGTATCTCAAGAAAAGATAACAAAAACACTATTAGTGTTTTGCACAATAAATTATTGCATTGTATTGAGTTAATTAGAACACGTGTTTTGTCGACCAAAAGCAATTTTCCTTCTAGTGGCTTGGTATGTTTTGAAGGCAAACTTCCACATGTTTTAACATTTGTAACGCTGAATTTTTGGAACTCTTTAATAAAGGATGTGTGCATCTATTGATGCATAGGCGCTAGGGTTTACCTTGTTTCCAAAAACATATCAACATTTGTTAGTCTCCGAAATTGATTCTGAAATGATGGACATGGCTACCTACCAGGGTCACACATTAGCCAGGCCACGCGATGGCTCACTCCTACCACGAATGCTCGCATGCATCTAATTAATCCATACTCTATCACATACCTGCATGTAATTAATTAGTTCTGACGTGTAACCTACAAGGGTCACACGTTAGCAAGATGGGATATAGTTTTTAAGCTCTCGTTGGGACGAACTTAAGGTAAAAAAAAGTTCTGATTGAAATTTCAGATTTACCAAATATTATGATGATATCATCTTTAGGTGTGAGATTCTTACATGGATGCATATGCTCCCTCTATAAAGGGAAAAGCACATGCAACAGATGCCGCAGCATGAAGATATGTTTGTTGTGGCTCTTTTGGTTGATTTCCCCTTAAATGATACTATCTTCATTCAAATGAATTAGACGTATTAATTTAGCAAAAGTAAGAACTTATGAAGTCAGACCAAATATATATTTGAAAATATCGAAATCAATAATACTAAATATCTATATAGTATAGGGCAAACTTAGATAACCTTGTTCACTTTTATCTATTATATATTAAAAGCAATATACGGGTCTAAAATAGAGACACCACGTTGAGCCACATCATATAAATTATATGGATGGTTGGATATGTAATTTATGGCTAAGATTTAAGAAGTAAATTAAATGTTATGTAACAGTTTGACACAGTAAAAATTAGATATATGTGTCAAATATGTAGCACATGACAGGGGATACAAAAAGGAGCCATCATGTACCTGCACACAATTGTTAGAGTTACGGGAAAACAAAGTTGATAGAGTCCATGCCTATCACGGTAGAGGAATCCACATTTACTAGCTTGGTCCAGTTTTTTTAGGAACCCCGATTAGAATATCTGCCTCGTCGTTATAAGTGTCAATAAGGAAAGTCCAGTGCACATACATTTCATTGGAAAAAAATGCACCTATCTTCTATACAGCAATATAAAGAATTCTAATACATCCACCATGTTAATCCACATAGGTTAAATAGGTATGCTCGATTGATTTAGATTATAATGGTTGAGATTAAAAGATTTAAAATTTACGTACAATTTATCATGTGTGTAATATTTATCATATGACACGTATCACGTAAATATGCATTTGCCCTAACACGTACATAATATATATGAGTACACTTTTATGCCTAGCGACCCGATGGAGTCAGGCGTGAAAGTTCTATATATGTAGGTGTCATGTTAGGAGTCCAACTATTCACACTTTAAAAAAGAACTCGACCACTAGAATTTATTTTTAGCAAACTCTACCGCTAGATTTATATTCCAATCTATTCGTTGGACCCTGAGCGTACACACAAATAATTAACTAGCAACAATCCCGTAAAAAAAACTACGACTTAGGATCCTGATACGTCCATTTTGCATCACTATTTTATATCATAATTTTCTGTTATTCATCGATATATTTCATGTTGTGATGCATCCCTTATGTTATTTTATCTTATTTTGCATGTTTCATAATTTTTGGAGAATAAACACCGGGACCAGAAATCCGATGAAAAAGCACCGTCGAGATACCATATTTCAGAAGATCAGAAGAATAAGGGGGACACCTGGGGTGTCTTAGAAGTTCAGAGAAGGAGTCCAGCCAGAAGGGGAGCCAAATGGGGGCCAACAGGGGCCCACACCATGAGGTGGCGCCCCTGGCCGCGCCACCAGGTGGTGTGGCCACCCTGCCCCACCTCTGGTCGAGGTCTTTCGCGTACTTGACCCCCAGGGAACCCTAAGCCTTATACCATCATCGAAGAATTATTCCGCCGTCGCCTCGGGGCGGAACACACCCGAGAGAGAAAAGCTCTCTGGCAGGGAGAAATATGCCGGGGAAATTCCTCTCCGGACAGAGGAAATCATCGTCATCACCATCGTCACCGTCATCACTCCAGGCATCATCATCATCGTCATCACCACCAGCACCATCACCCTCATCATCCACCGGCATCCCGATGTAACAATTAGGGGCCTCTATCGTTGTTTTATATTAGATCTCTCTCCCGGTGTGGATTACTTGTTAGTAGTTGATCCTTGTGAGATTTATCGGTGTTTGCACTTTATGACTAGATTGTTATAATCCATTATATCACCTCTGAGTATGATCCATATTATGTCTTGTGAGTAGTTCGCGTTGTTCTTGAGGACATGGGAGAAGTCAAGTTGTTAGTAGTAAAGTAATGTTGAGTAATATTTGATGGTTTGATATTTAAGTTGTGATGTTATTCTTCTAGTGGTGTCATGTGAACGTCGACTACATGATACTTCACCATTTATGGGCCTAAGGGAATGCATCGTGTATTTGGATACTAATTGTAGGGTTGCCGGAGTGACACAAACCTAAACCCCCCGTTAGGAAACCATTACATGAGGGAGCGTAGGATCCCGGAGTTTACAGTTGTGGTTAGATTTATTTCTTAATTACTTTCTTGTAGTTGAGGATGCTTACAAGGGGCATAATCACAAGTATGTATTAGTCTTGGATGGGACGGTACATTAGCATAGGTTCATCCACACAACACCTATCAAAACATTAGGGACTATTCAGCGGCATGGAACAAAAACACTTGACAGAAACCTCCTGTGCGTCATCGAGAGTATTTGTTAATCATAAGTAAACCCACCGGCTTGTCCTTTGCTGAAGAAAGGATTGGGCCACTTGCTGCAATTATTATTACTGCATTTTATTTACTCGCACTTTATTTATCTGCAATATCAAAAACCCCTACAAATCTATCTTTTAGTATTTACAGTTATTCCTTCATCGAAACTGCTTGTCAACACCTTTTGCTCCTCGTTGGGTTCGACACTATTATTTATCGAAATTACTACGATACACCCCCTATACTTTTGGGTCATCAAGACTATTTTCTGGCGCCGTTGCCGGGGAGTGAAGCGCTGTTGGGAAGTGCAATTGATAAAGTAAGCTTCTGATGTAAGTGTTGTTTTTATTACAGTCTATTGCTTAATTACACTATGTTTGGATCTCCTTTTGAGTCCTTATTTGCGGGCACTGCTGCCACTGCTAGGGTAGTAAGTGACCCACCGCCTGATGATTTGGATCCTTATAAAATACCTATAAAGATTGTTAAGCATGTTATGAATAACTGCTATTCAGGTGATGGAACTGTCCATCCTGGTAATCATTTGCTCTTTTTACATGAATTATGCGAGTTGTTCAAGTGTGCAGGTATTACAATGGGTCAAGTGAAGAGGAAATTATTCTCTATATCATTGACAGGCCGCTGAATAGTTCAAACTGCTGAAAAAATAGCGAGACTATTGGATGGGAGGAAATTGTGCCTCTCTTTTATTCTAAATTCTATGCTCCCAGTGAAATTCATAGAGATCGGAATTATATATATAATTTTTTGCCTCATGACGGAGAGAGTATTTGCCAAGCATGGGGGAGATTTAAGTTACTAATGCTCAAATGCACCATTCATGAGCTCCCCGGTAATATTGTTATTAATAATTTCTATGCAAGGCTTTCTCTTCATGATAAGGATTTATTGGATGCTTCTTTTTCTGCATCATTTACACGTATGAAGGATGAAGCTAAATGGGATTTTCTTGACCGTATTCAGGAAAACACTGAAGGATGGGAGAATGACAAAGATAGAAAGTCAGGTATAAATTATGAATATGAATGCATTAAAACTTTTATGTGATCCGATGATTTTCATGATGTTAGTATTGTTTATGGTCTTGATTCTCAAGTTCATGCAAACTTATATAAGGCTTTTTCTTCTTATATTGATATTCCCAAAAAGGAATGGTATGAGTACCATGCACCTTATAAAGATACTGTTAATTGTGTTCCTGCTAGAAATATAGAAGTTCATACCGTTGATTCTATTGTTCCTGAACCTTATATTGATAAAATGCCTTTCCCTGCTAAGGTAAAAGTACATTCTATGATAGCTAGTGTGGTTAATAAAAATGCAAGGAAACCTGTAGAACCCGAGGAACAAATAACTGTAGAGCCTACAGTAGCAATATTAAAGGATCGTGTTTCTGAAAATGTAGAAGAGGGACACGTTATATTTTGTGAAGATACTTCTAATATTTTCTCTCGTCCTAGTAAACCTAGGAAACCTAGTGTTCCTGTGCTATCTGTTAGGATAGGTGAGCATTGCTATTATGGTTCGTGTGATATTGGTGCTAGTTCTAGTGCTATTCGTTATTAACTTTATAAAGAAATCATGCATGAAATTGGTTCTTGTGAACTTGAAGACATTGATGTGACTATTCAACTTGCTAATAGGGAAACTATTTCTCCAATTGGTATTGTTAGAGATGTGGAGGTCTTATGTGGTAAAACTAAATATCCTTCTGATTTTCTAGTACTAGGCACTTCTGCTATTGATACTTGTCCTATTATACTTGGTAGACCTTTCTGAGACACTTGTGGCGCTGTTATGGATTGTAAAAAGGAGAAAATCCTTACAAAGTTTGATGGAGAGTCTTATGAATTTAATTTCTCCAAATTTGCTAAAGCAGTTTATGAAGCTGAATTACCTAATGAGAATTATAGAATTGAACAATTGGCTACTATTGCTCTTGCTCCTAACAACCCTTTGCAGCAATACATGGAAGACCACGAAAGTGATGTCTTTATGGAAGAAATAAATGAAATTGACGAGATCTTCCTACATCCGCCAGCAATGCTAAAACATAATTTACCGGTGGAAGACTTGGGTACCACATTACCACCCAAGGAGGATCCTGTTTTTGATTTAAAGCCTTTGCCTAACAATCTTAAATATGCTCATACTGATGGTAAGAAATTATATATTGTTATTATTAGTTCTAAAGTTTCTAGTAAAGAAGAGGAGAGATTATTGGGAATATTGAGGAAACACAGAGGTTCTATTGGTTATACTCTTGATGATTTGAAGGGGATTTCTCCTGCTATATGTCAGCATGCTATTAATATTGAACCTGATGCAAAGCCAGTTGTTGAACATCAAAGCCGTTTAAATCCTAAGATGAAGGATGTGGTAAGAAATGAGGTAATAAAACTCCTTGATGCTGGTATTATTTATCCTATTGCTTATAGAAGATGGGTTCGTCATGTGCATTGTGTCCCTAAGAAAGGAGGGATGACTGTTGTGCCAAATGAAAATAATGAACTTATTCCTCAAAGAGTAGTGGTTGGTTATAGGATGTGCATTTATTTTAGGAAAGTTAATAAAGTTACTAAGAAAGATCATTATCCTTTCCCTTTTATTGATCAAATGTTAGAGAGATTGTCTAAGAAAACTCATTTCTGCTTTCTTGATGGTTATTTCAGGTTCTCTCAAATTGCTGTTAGAAAGCATGATCAAGAGAACACAACTTTCACTTGTCCTTATGGAACTTATGCTTATATATGTATGCCTTTTGGTTTATGTAATGCTCCTGCTACTTTGATGTATGTCTTCTATCTTTCATGGTTTTTGTGAAGAAATTGTGGAAGTCTTCATGGACGAGGTCTATGGAACTTCTTTTGATAATTATCTGTAGAATCTGGATAAAGTTTTGCAGAGATGTGAGAGGAGACTATTCTTGATGTTAATTGGGAGACATGCAATTTTATGGTTAATAAAGGAATTGTTCTTGGACATAAAATTTCTGAAAGAGGTATTGAAGTTGATCGAGCTAAAGTTGAAGCCATTGAGAAAATGCCATGTCCCAGGGATGTCAAAGGTATTCGTACTATTCTTGGTCATGCTGGTTTCTATAGAAGGTTTATTAAAGATTCCTCTAAAATATCAAAGCCTCTTACTAATCTTCTTCAAAAGGATGTACCTTTTGTTTTTTATGAAGATTTTAAAGAAGCTTTTGACATTTTAAAGAAGGCTTTAATATCTTCCCCTATTGTTCAACCCCCTGATTGGAATTTACCATTTGAAATTATGTGTGATGCTAGTGATTATTTTGTAGGTGTTGTTCTTGGAAAGCTGGTAGATAAGAAGTTAGATGTCATTCATTATGCTAGTAAAACTGTTGATGCTGCTCAACAGAATTATGCTACCACTGAGAAAGAGTTCCTAGCTGTAGTTTTTTGCTTGTGATAAATTTACGCAGTATATTGTTGATTCTAAATTTACTATTCATACTGATCATGATGCTATTAAGTACCTTATGGAAAAGAAAGATGCTAAGCCTAGGCTTATTAGGTGGGTGCTTCTCTTACAAGAGTTTGATTTACATATTGTGGATAGGAAGGATGCTGAAAATCCTGTTGCCGATAATTTATCTAGATTAGAAAATATCTCTGATGATCCTATTCCTGTTAATGATAGTTTTCCTAATGAACAGTTGGCTGCTATAAAAGTGAGCTCTCAAGAGAGTCCATGGTATGATGATTATGCTAACTTTATTGTTTCAAATTATTTGCCTCCTACCTTTACAGCTCAGCAAACAAGAAAATTCTTCTATGATTTGAGGCATTATTTTTGGTATGACACACACTTATATAAAGAAGGTGTTGATGGTATTATGAGAAGATGTGTTCCTGAAAATGAACAACGAGAGATATTGAGAAAATTTCATAGTAGTGCTTATGGAGGACATCACGCTGGAGATAGAACTGCACATAAGGTTCTACAATCAGGGTTTTTATTGGCCTACTCTCTTTAAAGATGCTAGAAAGTTTGTTTTATCTTGTGATCAATGTCAAAGAGTTGGAAATATTTCTATACGTAACGAAATGCCTATGAATTATTCTCTTGTTATTGAATCGTTTGATTGTTGGGGTTTTGACTTTATGGGTCCTTTCCCTCCTTCACAAGGCTACACTCATATTCTTCGATGTTGATTATGTTACTAAATGGGTAGAAGCTATACCTACTAAAAGTACTGATGGTGAAACCTCATTAAAAATCCTTAAAGATGTTATTTTCCCTAGATTTGGTGTGCCTAGATATCTTATGACTGATGGGTTCTCATTTTATTCATGGTGGTTTTAGAAAGACTCTTGCTAAATATGATGTTAATCATAGAATTGCCTCACCCTATCATCCTCAAACTAGTGGGCGAGTAGAATTATCAACTGGAGAGATCAAATCTATCTTGCAAAAGACTGTTAACAAATCTAGAAAAAATTGGGCTAAGAAATTAAATGATGCTCTGTGGGCTTATAGAACTGCTTATAAAAATCCAATGGGAATGTCTCCTTATAAAATGGTTTATGGAAATGCTTGTCACTTGCCCCTAGAATTAGTACACAAAGCTTATTGGGAAGTGAGAGACCTAAATAGGGATTTTAGACTTGATGGTTAGAAAAGGTTGCTTGACTTAAGTTCTTCAGATGAATGGAGGAGTGAAGCATATGATAATGCTAAGCTCTTTAAAGAGAAAGTTAAAAGGTGGCACGATAAGAGAATTATTAAAAGAGGATTTCATGTTGGTGAGAAAGTGCTATTATATAGGTCTCGTCTCAGATTTTTTTGCAGGAAAATTACTCTCGAGATGGGAAGGACCTTTTGTTATCGAAGAGGTATATCGTTCGGGGGCAATTAAAATTGTTTCCCTTGAAAACAACACTTCACAAGTGGTGAATGGACAAAGACTCAAGCATTATATTTCTGGAGATTCTTTTAATGATAATGTTGATTGTACTCAGGCCATGATCCCGGAGGAATTTATTAGGAAGCATATTTTAGAAACTGCAGAGTCAGTTTTCGAATAGGTCTCACTTTTGGTAAGGAAAACTTTCGCGGAACATCTTCCAACTTTTATTTTTACTGTTTTTGGAAAATATGAAAAATTATGATCCGGAAACGACGCGGAGATGGAGCCCGGAGGCTCCACACCATGGGGTGGCGCGGGCCTACCACTGGCCGCGCCAGCCCATGGTGTGGGCGCCCCGGAGCCCCTCTCCGACTCGTTTTGGACATGGACTTTCCTTTCGTTATGAAACTTTTTTCTATATAATCCCCTAGACCCCCCGAGGTCCGTATATCGTTTTTTGTCAGGTTTCTGTTTCGAGCTGTTTCTGCTAGGATCTGTTTTCAGTTTTAGAAGCATGATGGTCTCCGCCAACAACAACAAAGGGAAGGGACCAAAGGAAGATGATCCCCAAGACCTGGAGCCGAAGGAGGAGAACGAGAGTGGAGCTGAAGGAGATGTAGAAGAAAACCCACGAGTGCATCCACGTGCCACCATCGCAAGCATTGGAGTGGTTGCAAAACCTAGCAAGCAAACGGCAAGGATGATCACCGGAGGAAAGGCTCCACGTCACTGCTTACCTTCAAGGACACCCCTTTTAGGCATAAAGAAACCTTTCCATACTTTAATTCATGAGTATCAATCTAGGAGGGTACCCGAGGTAGATTTGCCTTCTTGCTGGGATACGGATTGTTCTAACCGTGCAGATGAAGGAAGCTCGCAACCTAAGGTAGAGTGGGGGAAAAATCTTGGTGGCTGGGATTCACAGTCTGACATGCATGCAAAATGTATTGATCGCAATACGGAGGTGATGCGTAGGCTTATGTTCGTAAATGAGGATCTGAAGAAATCAATTGATAAGCTCATCGAGAAGGACTCACCACCACCACCGAAGAATTGATTTGTCATTGGTTTTGGCATCCCCTTGGCTTGTTCCAAGCTTGGGGGAGTGCCACGATATCACATCACTATCTTTCATCTCTTTACCTTTTTAGTAGAGTCATATCAGGAGTAGAGAAGTTATGATATAGGATGGTTTGCAGTATGGAAGTATCTCTTCTTAGTTGGTTATCGGTGTATCCGTTGGTGTGAGTTGCCGGTTTGAAATATTAATGAGAAGTTTCATCATTTACTTTCTACGCTCCTTATTTTAGTTTTCAATTTCTGTCATATGGTTGAGCTTGTTGTTTGTATTTGGTATCACTCTGGAGATCATCAAGTTAATCTAGTTGGTTTTGGCAAACTTAGCTTGGGTCAGTAGAAATAATATTTTGAGATGCTAGTATAAGAAAGAGGAATTTGCCTATTAGCTCATAAACTTAGTATTCACAAGTTAAGATCATTTGTGCTTTCAATGAAGATTCCATGATTGGTTTCATCATATGTATTTTTTTTTGTTTTCCCTCAACCTCTTATGGTTGCTACCAAGTCTTGCTAGCCAAAAACCTTGTACTGAGAGGGAATGCTTCTTGTGCATCCAAACCTTGAGCCCCAAAACCTTGATATTTGTGTCCACCATACCTTCCTACATGTGGTATTTAACTGCCACTCCAAAGTAAATTGCTCATGTGCTACCTTTAAAACCTTCAAAATTACTCCTGCTTTATGTTCTTGTTTTTGCTCATGAGGACGTAAATAGAGAATCTTTATCTCACTTGTTGATTAAATTTCACACCTTGGACTAGTGGCTTCATCCGCTTATCCAAATGATAGAAGAGCTGGCAGCGGGGTGCCCAGCCCCAAATTAATACACACAAAATCTCTTCACTATTTTTGCCCCTGATTTATCAGTCAAAGCATAATTGTGTAAACAAAAGAGAGAGGGATGACCTTCTATACCAGTTGCGTCCTTCAATGGGGGCCTCTCTTGTGAAGTCTAGTTGGCTTGTGACATACTGTATTTTCTGTTTGCCATTCGTTGACATAAATATACACCTCTCTCAAAATTTAGACACTCCTCCACAGTTTGTGATTGTTGACAAGCACCCGAGGAATTGGTTAGTCATGGTTTGTGTAAGAAAGGTTGGGAGGAGTGTCACCATTTTATACCTCAGTTTTACAAAATAAATGCTCTAGCACACGATGGTCCATCTTCCCACTGCGAAGGGCCTATCTTTTACATTTATGTTGAGTCAGTAAACCCATTCGTTTCTTTCTCCGGCAGACATTTGATTTGTTGTGATCTCACCATCTATATGTTGATTTATTCAATCATGTTTTCTATCCTTCTTTGTTTAGCACATGCTTTATTATCTGAATGAATATTACTTTGAAAGTTATGAATCACTGTGAAAGGATTGTTATAATTAAATATGGTAAGCTCTACAATATAAACCTTTTTATAAATACTTCACCTAAGATAAGTATATATCATTAAATGTTCTCTGACCAAGAACAAAGTTTGCCATCACCAATTTTGATTCTCTCTTGTGCATCTTTGTTTGTGACTCCCATTACTCGTTTCAAGTTAAGTTATATCAGAGGAAGTTGTTGTCTATAATGATTGGTGCATAGATAAATGTGATGCTTCTTGTCCGTATTTTATTTATCGACTCTTCACTCCATAAACCTGTGGTCATGTTTACTGAGTTCAGTTTCGCTTGGGGACAAGCGAGATCTAAGCTTGGGGGGACTTGATACGTCCATTTTGCATCACTATTTTATATCATAATTTTCTGTTATTCATCGATATATTTCATGTTATGATGCATCCCTTATGTTATTTTATCTTATTTTGCATGTTTCATAATTTTTTGGAGAATAAACAACGGGACCAGAAATCTGATGGAAAAAGCACCGTCGAGATACCATATTTCAGAAGACCAGAAGAAGATGGGGGACACCGGGGTGTCTTAGAAGTTCAGAGGAGGAGTCTAGCCAAAGGGGAGCCAGAGGGGGGCCACGAGGGGCCCATACCATGAGGTGGCGCCCCCTGGCCAAGCCACTAGGTGGCGTGGCCACCCTGGCCCACCTCTGGTCGAGGTCTTTCGCGTACTTGACCCCCAGGGAACCCTAAGCCTCATATCATAATTGAAGAATTATTCCGAGAGATAAAAGCTCTCTAGCAGGGAGAAATCTGCCGGGGAAATTCCTCTCCGGAGAGGGGAAATCATCGCCATCGTCATCACTCCGGGCATCATCAAGATCGTCATCATCATCATCGTCATCACCACCAGAACCATCACCCTCATCATCCACCGTCATCCCAATGTAACAATTAGGGGCCTCTATCGTTGGTTTACATTAGATCTCTCTCCCGATGTGGATTACTTGTTAGTAGTTGATGCTTGTGAGATTTATCGGTGTTTGCACTTTATGACCAGATTGTTATCATCCATTATATCACCTCTGATTATGATCCATATGATGTCTTGTGAGCAGTTCGTGTTGTTATTGAGGACATGGGAGAAGTCAAGTTGTTAGTAGTGAAGTAATGTTGAGTAATATTTGATGGTTTGATATTTAAGTTGTGGTGTTATTCTTCTAGTGGTGTCATGTGAACGTCGACTACACGATACTTCACTATTTATGGGCCTATGGGAATGCATCGTATATTTGGCTGCTAATTGTGGGGTTGCCGAAGTGACAAACATCTAAACCCCCGTTAGGAAACCATTACACGAGCGAGCGTAGGCTCCCGGAGTTTAAAGTTGTGGTTAGATTTATTTCTTAATTACTTTCTTATAGTTGTGGATGCTTGCAAGGGGTATAATCACATGTATGCATTAGTGTTGGATGGGACGGTACATTAGCATAGGTTCACCCACACAACACCTATCAAAACATTAGGGATTATTCAGCGGTATGAAACAAAAGCACTTGATAGAAACCTCCCATGTATCCTCGAGAACGTTTGTTAATCATAAGTAAACCCACCGGCTTGTCCTTTGCTGAAGAAAAGATTGGACCACTTGCTGCAATTATTATTACTGCATTTTATTTACTCGCACTTTATTTATCCGCAATATCAAAACCCCCTACAAATCTATCTTTCAGTATTTATAGTTATTCCTTCATCGAAACTACTTGTCAATACCTTCTGCTTCTCGTTGGGTTCGACACTCTTATTTATCGAAAGTATTACGATACACCCCATACTTGTGGGTCATCAGATCCCGTCCGCACACAATTGCCATCATTTACTTGATCGTATTATCTATGGTGGCAGTTTTCCATATAGATAAATACGATCCAATCTAGCCTGCTGGCTCCATGCGATTCTCGTCTTGGAGTACTTTTTATTCCATCGGCTGGAATTTTGACATGATGCTTGATTAAGCGGACGAGGAGTGTATACCAAAAGAGACGACTATATTGTGGTGGACTGTCTGGCGCATGTGTCATATCGTTCGATTTGTACATTCAGCAAGAAACACTCAGTTTGCTTCTATCTCATGCTACAAATTATCTTTACTCATGTAATATATGTCTAATACCCACTCGAGAGCTCCATACAAGGTAGCTGAGCCAAGACAGTATGCCAAGTCCATTGCATGATATCTTTAACATAGACATGGATCATTTTGTTTTAAAAATATTACAAATATATTTCTCATATATTCCTACGAGATGGTTTGATTTGTATGATTATATCTTAGAATATATTTTCTACATATAATAATCAGTAACAAAGGATAAATCTTTTTTAGGGAATCATCATGTTTGCTACACACTTTATTAATTATCAACCACAATTACATCGTTTAAGAGTTCTAACAATTAAACTAGGAGGTTCATTGACAGAAATACGATATGGCTCTCGGGTACCAGGGCACACGATATTAAAAAAATGTTAATTCAAAAAATTCAAAAAGTCTTGATATTTCCCGTCGGCAAAATATAATCAAGTATTGTAATCATACAAAAACTTTTTCACATAATGACTTTAATCGTAACTTTGGTTAAATATTTGCCAAAAAAGCTTAGAGATTTGTATTTTTGTCCAGAAGTCAGTCAAAATCATTTTGTGGCCAATATTTTAACACAAGTATAATACTTGGTTTATCTTCATGTGCCAGTACTCCGTGTCCGATTCATTGACCCAATTACTAGAATCTTTTAAAGAAAAACTATGTCTTTCTAACTTGAAAAAAAAATCTTTATGCAACCAAACAGACTTATATGTAAATTTTCATGCGGTACAATATTGAAAAATTAGGACTTTCCGATCAATTCTAAAATGGAATGCCAAGCTATCGCACAAAAACAGTGCCAGGCATGCGGTCGTTGACATTTTACATTACGGGATTACTACGTAATCAAGAGCGTACAAAATTGATTAAAGTAATAATATACCTCTGCTTTAAAATAGATGCTATTATAGAAACACTTGTAGTCAAGATGGTCCTTCTCTATAAACTCACACATTATTTGATAGAAGGAGAAAGTCACATTAAAAAAAAAAGGAAGTAAAAGAGAGAATGGAATACCATGAGAAATTATAGTAAATATATTTACATGGGAGAAACAAGTATAATGTTTGTATTATACACCATTAAGTAGATTAATCATGTTGTTCCATTATGAATATGACCTAGACCTCATCCTGCACTAATCGGATGAACTGCAGTATATCTTTTTGTCCACAAGAAATAGAATTTTAATGTTGAACCTATACATTATAATTATATAATAATTCAAGACAGCACCGTAGACTAAACTTGAATTAAGTGTGTTGAACTAATACCACGTGCAAATGACTATGGTCATTAATTTTATATTTACTGAAACGGAAAACTAGTTTTACGCCCACTACTAATAATGCATGTTCCCACACACTCCATATTTTTATTTTAGCACACCATTTGTGTTGTTTTTGGATCTATATTAATTTATAAAATATAATGTATAAAATCGTAAATTTATTTGTCAGTTATTTTAGCACAGTAAAGGCAATGATATTGCATTTGCGGGGGCGACACTCCTAGTTAACTTTATAAGTCTTATTCATAGGAATGAAGTGAGTAGTATTGCACAGATTGAGTCGTAGCGCTCCTTTAGCCTAGTTTCGAAATGTTCATGGATACTGATGGATGGAATCAGCCCATGGGGCTCCAATAGTTGTGTTGCTGGCCGGCCTGATGCACTCCCACACGGCGCTGTTGCATTTGAACCCAGATCCGAACCCGACCATCCACACCCGGTCACCCTTCCGCGTCCGTCTTTTGGCTTCCATGTACGCCAGCTCGTACCAAAGGGAACTGCTCGACGTGTTCCCAAACCGGTGAAGGGTTGAACGTGATGGCTCCACGTTCTCATCTGATAAGCATAAACTGGTTTGCACGGCGTCAATCACCGCCCGGCCACCGGAATGGATGCAGAAGTGCTCGAAGGCCATGCAGAAATTAGGCACGTATAGCTTGATCTTCCTGCCAAGCACCTTCTGTGCGATGAAGGACAGCGCGAAAAGCAGCTTCTCAGAGGGTGGGAGGACAATGGACCCAATTGCGGCGATGTTGGCCTTGAGCGTCTCTCCTGCGATAGCCACGAGGTCCTTGGACAGGTTGACCCCCATATGCCCCTCCTCGTCCTCCTCCTGGTAAGCGCACCGGTACGCCCTGTCCTGTGCGGCGGTGAGCGTCCGCATGATGTGCGTGAGCCGGAACCGGGACTCGGACCGGGATGTCGACAGCAGCACCGCAGACGCGCCCATGCGGAATAGGGCGGCAGGCAGCATCATCGCTAGGTTCTTGCCGGTGTAGTTGGTGAGCGATGTGGTCTCCGTGGACACCACAATGGCTCGCGCGCCCGCCGGCGCTGCCTGCAAGAGGTTCCTAGCCACCTCCAGGGCGATCACCCCGGCGCTGCACCCCATCCCGGAGACGTGCACGCTCCGGATGTCATCTCGTAACTTGTACCGGTGTATGATCATGTCCGCCATGCTCGGCGTCGGGTTAAACGCGCTGCAGTTGGTGACGACTATGTGGATGGTTTCCGGACTGATGCGCGTCTTGGCGAGCAGGTCGTCCATGGCGGCGAAGATAACCTGCTCCGCCTCGTCGCGGCTTGCGCTGAGGCAGCAGAGCGGGGGCATGTGGTGCAGGGACGGGTGGAAATAGGTCTGGTCACCGAGGCCAGAGCGCTGGATCATGCGCGTGAGGAAGCGGACGGCGCCGTCCTCCAAAGAAGGGGAATTGCGAACGCCCTCGATGAAGGCGGCGATGGATACGCGGCAATTGGATTTAGGACGGCAGCAAGCGTAGTCCACGAGGTACACGCTCCTAGGGCGACGCATGAAGTATAGGATGATCATGGCGGACGGTAGGAAGACGGCCAGGAAGTAGTGGACCTGCCGCAGATCATGGAGCCGGGAGAGGAGCTCGTCAGGGCCGAGCTGTGCAACTTTGCGGAGCACGACGATGGCCGTGACCGGTGTGACGACGATGGCGACGAAGTTGTTCACAACGAGCTGGTACAAGTGTTTTAAGTGCTTCTTGAAATGGGATGCCGAGCTGACCATTTCCGATCGTGGCGCAGCGTACGTAGTGGATAAATGTGTTGTTGTGTTGATTATTCGTGTTGTAGTTTAGGACATTATAAAAGCACTCCGTACTGTTTCATACGTGCAGCACACAACTGTCATCATTACAACGTCATGGAGAAAACATTATTCTCATTAAGGGGACCTGTAGAGTCCACTCTGAAATAGATGAGGCACCATCCTTTCAAAGTATTGTATTCACGTCTGTTTGACAGTTTGTTTGGCGTTTCTTTGTTGTCATGTCCTGTGCTCTCCACATCTCCTGGACCCGAACTTAATTAGTGTATCACTTCTCTTGGCTCCAAGTAGATCGAACACACGACAATGCGCTATAGCACACGATTTCCATGCTGCACGCCTGCACCGCTGTTCTTGAGATGTTTACATGTACTGGATATTAATTCCTCACACCTAAGAAAACATGTATACTTCGTTAGTTGTTGGCTGGTTACAATATGCATGTTTATTTAATCACCCGGGCATGGCACGGGAGTCGTTTCCTGTACATCCATCATGGAGGGAGTCCTCTACATACTGAGTACAAACCACATGGTTCCTCCGAAAACCACGAGGGCGTTTAGCTAAATCTTAGTCGATTTTTTTTTACATGATAGTTTAGCCTCAGCCTCTCACAAACGATACATAAGACGGAGAAAAATGTTATGGGACCGGGTCTATCCTACGGTGATTATAGACCCGCTCCAAAGCATGCCACCTGTCGATATACATCTTAAAACAGATGTCTTCCTCTCTGAACCACTCTACAATTTCTTTTTCGTCAAAAGCAATATTTCTGCCGTGTTCTTAAAGAATAAATGGCCACTTAGATTATGCAGTCTATTACTCAGACAACTAGGCAGTGGCCATCTATCAATCCATCCATGGCTAGCACGTGGAGTTAAAAAAAATCTCTCCATGAATCTGGCTTCACGATCTCCTTCAATACTTGCTAAAGGATCGTCCAAATATCTAATCATATACTCCTATTTAAGCTCCTGCCTTTGTTGAATATAACGAACTGGTGCAGTCGTCGGGGTGAGGGTAAAGTCGCTGGCGGCAATTATGACGCATCATCTCTCCTGTTCCTGTCAGATCTATCTCAGTGTGATCAATCTAGCTATGTGGTCCATTTGGAGCTGCTGCTGAACGAACACACCTACTTCCACGAAGAACAGACGGGCATGGACAGGTCGACGGAAGGAATCAAGAACCACGACCACCTAGAATCCTTTTGATCTGCGGTCGGCTTGACCATGAAGGAACATGGGATGAATTTTGTTGTAGCCAAGCCTGCTTAGAGTGCAGTTCCGCCCTGTTCTTGTGGAATTAGGCATTAAACTCAAACAGTTACCGTGGTGTCAGTGGTGTGATAATTTGTGAGCCACATACCTTTTGAAGAGTCATCTATTTCATGCAAGATCCAAGCACATTGAAATTGATTTTCATCTTGTCATAGAACAAGTCCTAGACAAGCAATTGAAGATTGGCTTTGTTCCCTGATCAAGTTGCTAATGGTTTTACAATACCACCCCAAGTACGGAACTTTGAAGAATTTAAAAGTATTCTTACTAAGTTGAGATTAAGCGCGTGTGTTAAACTTATCGATCATTCCTATTGTAAAACAAGTCGATCATGAATATAAGGTCGACTTGGCTTAGTCTAGAACTCCTCCATGTAACACCTCGAGGCCGCGTCGCCTCCAATATGAATACACGGACCACGGCTCGGTATATGCACTGAGTAGGCAAAACACATCATAGCTCCTTTTGTTGGAACGTGTAGAGATAAACAAAACTTTTTCCTACGAGCGTACTTCCAAGATCTAGCCGAGGTAGAACGCCACGATGATTACCACTAGACGCGCGGTTGCGGATTATCGATGAAGCGCGTCGGGGCAGTGCAGTCCCACGATCCGATCCAGCCGATCCAATCCCGCGATCGCCGAAGTGCTGAACGTACATCACCTCTGCCGGTATCCACACGTACGAGGAGGAGCTCCGACGGCAGACTGCTAGGTCTGGTGCGACAGCTGGACTGAGTGGGGCTAGGGTTCCCAACGCATGGGAGAGGACTAACGTGCCCGCTGGGCAACCTGCGCCCCTCTTTATATAGCGAATGGTAGTGGGATTCACAACACTTATGGCCCATTCCCTTTGTGAGTCAGACTCACAAAATCAGTCCATTTCCGGTTCGGGTCCAACCCGACCAATACTTGCTCCCGCTCTTAAGTGTGCGACCCTGCAGGCCCATGGCGACTTGGACACGATTGGAGTCCGACTCCCAATCGATCAATCGGTAGCGGCTCCTAGCAGAACGTGCCGACTCCCAAGTCCCATTGAGTCATGAAGACATACCTTTCAATGTGATATTCATCTTAGTCCCTTTTATTTATCGACTCTTCACTCCATAAACATGTGGTCATGTTTACTGAGTTCAGTTTCGCTTGGGGACAAGCGAGGTCTAAGCTTGGGGAGACTTGATACGTCCATTTTGCATCACTATTTTATATCATAATTTTCTGTTATTCATCGATATATTTCATGTTATGATGCATCCCTTATGTTATTTTATCTTATTTTGCATGTTTCATAATTTTTTGGAGAATAAACAACGGGACCAGAAATCTGATGGAAAAAGCACCGTCGAGATACCATATTTCAGAAGATCATAAGAAGAAGGGGGACACCGGGGGTGTCTTAGAAGTTCAGAGGAGGAGTCTAGCCAAAGGGGAGCCAGAGGGGGGCCACGAGGGGCCCATACCATGAGGTGGCGCCCCCTGGCCGAGCCACCAGGTGGCGTGGCCACCCTGGCCCACCTCTGGTCGAGGTCTTTCGCGTACTTGACCCCCAGGGAACCCTAAGTCTCATACCATTATTGAAGAATTATTCCGCCGTCGCCTCGGGGCGGAAAACACCTGAGAGAGAAAAGCTCTCTAGGAGGGAGAAATCTGCCGGGGAAATTCCTCTCCGGAGAGGGGAAATCATCGCCATCGTCATCATCATCACTCCGGGCATCATCAAGATCGTGATGATCATCATCGTCATCACCACCAGAACCATCACCCTCATCATCCACCGTCATCCCAATGTAACAATTAGGGGCCTCTATCGTTGGTTTACATTAGATCTCTCTCCCGATGTGGATTACTTGTTAGTAGTTGATGCTTGTGAGATTTATCGGTGTTTGCACTTTATGACCAGATTGTTATCATCCATTATATCACCTCTGATTATGATCCATATGATGTCTTGTGAGTAGTTCGTGTAGTTATTGAGGACATGGGAGAAGTCAAGTTGTTAGTAGTGAAGTAATGTTGAGTAATATTTGATGGTTTGATATTTAAGTTGTGGTGTTATTCTTCTAGTGGTGTCATGTGAACGTCGACTACATGGTACTTCACTATTTATGGGCCTATGGGAATGCATCGTGTATTTGGCTGCTAATTGTGGGGTTGCCGAAGTGACACAAACCTAAACCCCTGTTAGGAAACTATTACACGAGCGAGCGTAGGATCCCGGAGTTTAAATCTGTGGTTAGATTTATTTTTAATTACTTCCTTATAGTTGTGGATGCTTGCAAGGGGTATAATCACATGTATGTATTAGTGTTGGATGGGACGGTACATTAGCATAGGTTCACCCACACAACACCTATCAAAACATTAGGGATTATTCAGCGGCATGGAACAAAAGACCTTGATAGAAAACTCCCGTGTGTCCTCGAGAATGTTTGTTAATCATAAGTAAACCCACCGGCTTGTCCTTTGCTGAAGAAAGGATTGGGCCACTTGCTGCAATTATTATTACTGCATTTTATTTACTCGCACTTTATTTATCTGCAATATCAAAATCTCCTACAAATCTATCTTTCAGTATTTATAGTTATTCCTTCATCGAAACTACTTGTCAATACTTTCTGCTCCTCGTTGGGTTCGACACTCTTATTTATCGAAAGTATTACGATACACCCCATACTTGTGGGTCATCAGATCCCGTCCGCACACAATTGCCATCATTTCCTTGATCGTATTATCTATGGTGGCAGTGATCCATATAGATAAATACGATCCAATCTAGCCTGCTGGCTCCATGCGATTCTCGTCTTGGAGTACTTTTTATTCCATCGGCTGAAATTTTGACATGATGCTTGATTAAGCGGACAAGGAGTGTATACCAAAAGAGACGACTATATTGTGGTGGACTGTCTGGCGCATGTGTCATATCGTTCGATTTGTACACTCAGCAAGAAACACTCAGTTTGCTTCTATCTCATGCTACAAATTATCTTTACTCATGTAATATATGTCTAATACCCACTCGAGAGCTCCATACAAGGTAGCTGAGCCAAGACAGTATGCCAAGTCCATTGCATGATATCTTTCACATAGACATGGATCATTTTGTTTTAAAAATATTACAAATATATTTCTCATATATTCCTACGAGATGGTTTGATTTGTATGATTATATCTTAGAATATATTTTCTACATATAATAATCAGTAACAAAGGATAAATCTTTTTTAGGGAAGCATCATGTTTGCTACACACTTTATTAATTATCAACCACAATTACATCGTTTAAGAGTTCTAACAATTAAACTAGGAGGTTCATTGACAGAAATACGATATGGCTCTCGGGTACCAGGGCACACGATATTAAAAAATGTTAATTCAGAAAATTCAAAAAGTCTTGATATTTCCCGTCGGCAAAATATAATCAAGTATTGTAATCATACAATTTTTTTTTTCACATAATGACTTTAATCGTAACTTTGGTTAAATATTTGCCAAAAAAGCTTAGAGATTTGTATTTTTGTCCAGAAGTTAGTCAAAATCATTTTGTGGCCAATATTTTAACACAAGTATAATACTTGGTTTATCTTCATGTGCCAGTACTCCGTGTCCGATTCATTGACCCAATTACTAGAATATTTTAAAGAAAAACTATGTCTTTCCAACTTTAAAAAAAAATCTTTATGCAACCAAACAGACTTATATGTAAATTTTCATGCGGTACAATATTTAAAAATTTGGACTTTCCAATCAATTCTAAAATGGAATGCCAAGCTATCGCACAAAAACAGTGCCAGGCATGCAGTCGTTGACATTTTACATTACGGGATTACTACGTAATCAAGAGCGTACAAAATTGATTAAAGTAATAATATACCTCTGCTTTAAAATAGATGCTATTATAGAAACACTTGTAGTCAAGATGGTCCTTGTCTATAAACTCACACATTATTTGATAGAAGGAGAAAGTCACATTAAAAAAAAGGAAGTAAAAGAGAGAATGGAATACCATGAGAAATTATAGTAAATATATTTACATGGGAGAAACAAGTATAATGTTTGTATTATACACCATTAAGTAGATTAATCATGTTGTTCCATTATGAATATGACCTAGACCTCATCCTGCACTACTCAGATGAACTGCAGTATATCTTTTTGTCCACAAGAAATAGAATTTGAATGTTGAACCTATACATTATAATTATATAATAATTCAAGATAGCACCGTAGACTAAACTTGAATTAAGTGTGTTGAACTAATACCACGTGCAAATGAC
This sequence comes from Alopecurus myosuroides, assembly GCA_028641055.1. Lineage (NCBI taxonomy): Eukaryota > Viridiplantae > Streptophyta > Magnoliopsida > Poales > Poaceae > Alopecurus > Alopecurus myosuroides. The sequence goes on from CM054057.1 coordinate 739,114,055, forward strand.
TATGGTCATTAATATTATATTTACTGAAACGGAAATCTTGTTTTATGCCCACTACTAATAATGCATGTTCCCACACACTCCATATTTTTATTTTAGCACACCATTTGTGTTGTTTTTGGATCTATATTAATTTGTAGAATATAATGTATAAAATCATAAATTTATTTGTCAGTTATTTTAGCACAGTAAAGGCAATGATATTGCATTTGCGTGGGCGACACTCCTAGTTAACTTTATAAGTCCTATTCATAGGAATGAAGTGAGTAGTATTGCACAGATTGAGTCGTAGCGCTCCTTTAGCCTAGTTTCGAAATGTTCATGGATACTGATGGATGGAATCAGCACATGGGGCTCCAATAGTTGTGTTGCTGGCCGGCCTGATGCACTCCCACACGGCGCTGTTGCATTTGAACCCAGATCCGAACCCGACCATCCACACCCGGTCACCCTTCCGCGTCCGTCTTTTGGCTTCGATGTACGCCAGCTCGTACCATAGTGAACTGCTCGACGTGTTCCCAAACCGGTGAAGGGTTGAACGTGATGGCTCCACGTTCTCATCTGATAAGCACAAGCTTGTTTGCACGGCGTCGATCACTGCCCGGCCACCCGAATGGATGCAGAAGTGTTCGAACGCCATACAGAAATTTGGCACGTATAGCTTGATCTTCCTGCCAAGCACCTTCCGTGCGAGGAAGGACAGCGGGTTCAGGATCTCCGCCAGCATCCCCACCGGGTCAAAATGGAACGAGCAACGACGAGTGGGATGGGTTCCGCTCGAGACCCGCGAGGCGACTCGCCGGGCGACTCGACGGGCGCCCCCGCCCAGCCACCGCCGGCGCCCCCGGCCCCCATTAGCCACGCCCCCTTAGCCACCACCCCCTCAACGCCACCCCCCCACACACACACAGGTGCTCTCCCCGGTCCTCCAGGCGGCGCGCCGGAGCCGCTCGAGCCCGATCCAGTTTGCGGCCATCGTTGCGGGCATCCCAGGTGAGCGATTCCAGTCCTACGTCCTCGAGCATTTCCACTCGCTCGTCGCCTTCCTCCCCTTCTCCACCCTGTCATCTGCCACCCAGGCCCCGTGTGGGTCACCCCCCCGTTCCTGTCACCGTTCTTTTCTGCCCGTAGCGTCGCCCACCTCCTCAATCACTCCTTCTGCGCCCCGCCGGAGATGCTCCAGGTCCGCGAGGTCCGGGAGCACGTGTTCGAGGCCTTGTTCGCGAGCCGGAATGTGGCTCGGTTCGTCGTGGCGAACGGTGCCTGCCAGATGCGGGTGAAGCTTGTCTTCCACTCCGCCATTGATGCTGCGTGCTCGGCGGTCGCTGAGCTCGGTCCACGCCTGCCCGCCACGCGCGCATTAACCCCCACGGCCCCACCGGCCGCGTGTGCTACCAGGCGGAGACGCCCTCTGCTCTGTCTCGCTGACCAGGGGATTCTGCGTATCCCCCATCTGCCCATGGTTACTGCGACTGACAACCTGATTGTGCCAACACCGAGGCCTCTGCTTGTCCCCGCCGCGGAAACTTCATGTCTACCCGGTACGGGCGCGCGTGCTGTCCCGGACGCTGCGGCCGGCGCGGAACCTGTCCCCCCTCCCTCTCCCCTAACCCTAGCCACTGACCATACCCCTACCCGCCATGAATACCTCGACGCCCTCCTCACCCCTACCCGCCCTACTGCCTTCACTCCTCCACCTGCCCCCCCCCCCCGCTCCTCTCTCGTAACGGATGCTTCCGATGCCTCTCAGTGAAGCATTTTGTTCGAGATTGCCGCGATCCTGTGCGTTGCCGCAAGTGCCGCCGCTCAGGCCATCGTGCGCGTGCCTGCACCACGCCTCGCCCTCGCTCCGCGTCCGTGCCACCCTCACCATCGCGTTCCATCCCCGCCGCCCGTCCCACCTCATGGCCCACCACCACTCTTGCACCCCGCTCGCCACCGCCGTCCGCGCGCCCAACACGCCCGTTTCCGGCCGCCTCCATCTCCAACGCCTTGGCTCGGCCACCCATCGCCACGAGCCCTGTCCACATGATGCCCCTCTCCCCGGTTCGCACCGGTCGCTCGCCGCCGCGCGACGACGGCGGCCCCCCATCCCCGCCCCTTCGGGACATCCACGTCTCCTTCCCACTGAGCCCGGTTAGCGGCGCTGCTGCAGCTGTCGCCTCCGACCCCGGCGGTGCCTCGGACCCAGGCCTGGCGTCCTCTGAAGCTGGCTCCGAGCTCTCCCACGCGACACTGCCAGCTGACTCCGATCGCCCAGACTTAGAGGAGGTGTACATGCCACCCGGCAACATGGAGGCCATCCGCTGCCTCGCGGTGGTCTTCCTCAATCCACCCAACGGTTTTCTCGCCCCCGCCAGCTCGATTGGAGAAGCGCTGACAAGGGCCCTCCCCCATATGCACTTTGAGCTCGTCCCTTCCGGGGTGGGCGCGATGTATGCTCGTTTCCGCTCACCTGCTGCGCGGGATGCTGCGATTGCCAGGAGCCCCCTCCTCCACGACGACGTTTGTATCGCTCTGGCCACGGAAGAAGAGGCCGGACGCGCACCCGCTCCCGCCCTCATGTGCGCCCTGGTCTACGCCTCCCCCTTCCCCCCGGAGCACATGAACCCCATCGGGGTGGCCGCGGCGTTCGCTAAGGTTGGAGAAGTGCTGGAAATTGCCCCGGCCAACCTCTCCGGCGCAAACCTTGCTGCGCTCAACGCCGTCGTCGCGCTGCAGGACCCGCGCGAAGTGGCCCACGACATCTGGCCGATACGCCGCGGCGTGCCCACCAGGGTCTGCCAGGTGGTCGTCGTGCGCGTGTGGCCGATAGAGAACTCCTTTGTGGACGGGGCCTACCAGCCTTTCTTCGATCCACCACCGCCCCCGCCGCTCATCTTTCGCCAGCCGTTCCTATACGGCTACCCCGTTGCGCAGCTCGACGACGGCGAACAGGCCACTGATTCGGAGGAGGATGCCAGCAGGTACAGCCATCACCGCCATGGTGGGGTTCGCCGTCTGCTGCTGACTCCCTCGCCGCGGGTGCTGCTGCTCACGGCCCCGCCCCCGTCACCTGCCACTTCCCCCCGCGCCTCGATCGGGTCCACGGGCTCGGCCACTCTCACCTCTGTCCCGCCCAGCTCGACGATCACCTCGGCGTCGTCGGCCACTGAAGCCCTCCCCGCGCGTGAAGCGGCTGTCAGGGCGCCCCCCCCCCCGCTCCCCCACCACACGCCACGAGGGAGAGGACGACTGGGAGGCGGTGGCAGACTCTGCTCGCTGTCGCCGGAAGGCCAAGGCCCGGGCCAAACGCGACGCCGCCAAAAAGGACGCCCGCAAGAGCGACCGTCTCGCCGGGAAGGAGCCGGCGATGCACATTGACGCGGTCACCAAGGCCTCCATGATGCGCGAGCTCCGCGACTCGCTCAAAAGCTGCACGGCACCGCTCCAGGCGCACGTCGGGCGCGGCAAAACCATGCGCGCGGTGACAAAACCACTGGGCGCGCACGATGTGGCCGCCCTCGCCGTCGCTGCGCTGGGATCGTCGTCCTCGGTGACCTACGCCACCGATGATTAGGCACCCAAACGCCGTTACGCCTTGCACGGGGCGCCCATCTGCCGTGCCTATCTGTACCCCCATCTCGCCCCCTAGTGTCTACTGTTGTGCTTCCCCTCCCCCCGGTGCTCTACGCTGTAATGGATAACCAAACCACCGTTCCGCTCACTGTCTGCTCTTGGAATGTCCGGGGCCTTGGGGATGATGACAAGTGCTCGGTTGTCTCTGATAACATCAGTGTCGCGCGCCCCTCGATCATGTGCATCCAGGAGTCCAAACTGGCCACCCTCAACACTGCTAAATGCCGCTCGTTCCTCCCCCTGTTCCTCTCTGATCACGCAGCTATCGACGCCTGCGGGAGCCGCGGCGGGGTGATCACGGCCTGGGACGCGCGCCTGCTCTCGCTCACCTCCACCATTGCCAGTACGTATTGTCTCACGACCTCGCTCCAGTCCACCACCTCTGATGTCGCGTTCACGGTCACGAACGTTTACGCCCCCGCCGACCATGCGTTCACTGACGCCTTCCTCGCTGAACTCCTTGACCTCCTCCACAGGGTCGAGGGACCATGGATCATCCTAGGAGATTTTAATCTCCTGCGACACCCCCATGAGAAGAACAGCGGGAATTTTAACCACGCCCTAGCTGCCAAATTCAACGCTGCCATCCACGCCATGGCCCTCATGGAGCTCCCCCTCCTTGATCGCCATTTCACCTGGACGAACTCGCGGGATGACCCCATCCTCGCACGACTCGATCGCGCCCTGCTCAATTTGGCTTGGAATGACGCCTTCCCTAACTCCTCACTCCGCACGCTGCCGCGCCCAACATCTGATCACTTCCCCCTCCTAGTAACCGCCTCCACGAAAATTCCTCGCCCAGCCACCTTCCGCTTCGAGAACTCATGGCTCCTGGACGCCACCTTCCTCCCCACCACCATCCCGTCCTGGAATCGCCCCGTGCATGCCCGCAACGCCGCCGCGGACCTCGCTGCCAAGGCAAAGCGGTTCCGCCTCGCCGCCAAGGTTTGGAAACGGGACCACCGCTTCATCCCCTTCCGTGAGAACAATTACAAGTTCCTGCTTATGCTATTTGATTTCTTTGAAGGTTTTCGCAGCCTGAGCTCTGCAGAATTGGCCCTCCGCCGCGCCGCCAGGGATGCCCTCGCCCTTTCCATCAAGCAGAGGGCGGCGCACTGGAAACAACGAGGGAAGCATCGTGCGGTGTGCGAGGGAGACGAAAACTCCAAGTTTTTCCACGCCCGCGCCTCGCACCGCTTCCGCCGCAACGCTATCCGCGTGCTCGACGTCGGCGGCATGCACACGATCGACCACGCGGGGAAAGCGCGGGCCCTGTTCGATTTCTACTCAGACCTGCTCGGGAGACCAAGGCCCACTGCCTGGGAGTTCGACCTGGCTCGCCTGTACGCCGGCGCCCTGCGGGCGAACGGCGCCGCGCTCACCGCGGCGTTCGAGCTGGCTGAGATCAAGGCCACGATTTGGGGGATGGATCGCGGCAGCGCGCCTGGCCCCGATGGGCTGGGGCCTAGCTTCTACCGTGCTGCTTGGGCCCACGTCGCCCCTGACCTCGAGCGCCTCTTCGCTGCCTTCCATGACGGCAGTGCAGACCTTGGCTGCATCAACCGCGCCCTCGTCGCACTCATCCCCAAGTCCGATGGGGTCCTGGCCCCGAGCGCCTTCCGCCCCGTATCCCTACAGAATTGCTCGATGAAGGCCATCTGCAAAGCTCTGAAGTCGCGCCTGCAGCTCCAGATTGGGGAGTTGATCGACGTGAACCAATCAGGGTTCATGCGAGGGAGAAGCATCTCCGAGAATTTCGTCTTCGCCACCGAGATCGTCCAATGCTGCCACAAACGGAAGATCCCAGCTGTCGTCCTCAAGCTAGATTTCGCCAAGGCCTTCGACTCCATCGACTGGTCCAGTCTGCGCAAGGTGCTGGAAGTTCGTGGTTTTCCCCCAGCGTGGTGCGACTGGATGGACGCCATCTTCCGCTCTTCCATGTCCGCTGTGTTGCTCAACGGGATCCCTGGAAGGTGGATTAACTGCGCGCGCGGGCTCAGGCAGGGGGACCCCCTCTCTCCTTACCTTTATCTGCTGATGGGAGACCTGCTCCAGCGAATGTTTCAGCAGGACGCGCTCCTGCGCCACCCGCTTGTCGACGGCGCACCAGGTCTTGTGCTGCAGTACGCTGATGATACGCTCGTCATCTTCCGAGCGAGCACAGCTGCGGCGAGCCAAGCACGCCTCCTCCTCGACCAGTTCACAGCTGCCACGGGCCTGGTGATCAACTTCGCGAAAAGCACCATGGTCCCCATGAATGCAGGGCCGGAGATCATCGCCGAGATGAAGGCCGCGCTCGGCTCCCGCGTTGAGGGCTTCCCTCAAACGTACCTCGGCCTCCCGCTCACCGCCGAGAAATTGAAGATCACCCACTTCGCACCGCTGATCGCCAAAATCGACAGATACCTGTCGGGTTGGTGCTCGCTTCTCCTCTCGTCGGGCGGGAGAATTGTGCTGCTCAACGCCGTGCTTGACGCCTTGCCCACCTTCGCCATGGGCGCGATCAAGCTTCCGACCGCCCTGATCCACGCCATCGACGCCCTCTGCCGCGCGTTCCTCTGGAACTCTGTCGGAGCTGCGTCCGGCGCCAAATGCCTTGTCGCATGGACACATGTGTGCAGGTCGCGCTCGGAAAGGGGGCTCGGCATCAAGAATCTGCCCGCGCAGAACACCTGCCTCCAAGTGAAGCTCCTTCACCACCCGCACTCGGCGGATGCCTCCCCCTAGGCGCGCTGGGCCTGGGAATCGATCGATGGCCCCGTCGGAGCGGGCGCCCGCCGCCATGCTGGACCACACTGGAACGCGCTCGCCGCGCTCATGCCCCTCTATCAGAGCATCTCCTCGCCGGTGCTAGGGGATGGGCGCCGGACTCTCTTCTGGATCGACGACTGGCTCGTGGGTGGCGCGATCAGCCGCCGGATGCCAGCTATCTTCTCGCATGCTCGTCATCCCCTGGCCACCGTCGCCGCTGTGGTAAACGGCGGGCTCCGCGCCGCACTGCTGCCCGGCTTAACGACAGTTGGGGAACGCGAGTTCCTCGCCCTCTCGCCCTCCATCACCGCGGTGCGCTTGCCTGGTGGAGACGACTCTCGCCACCTCTCTCGCTGCATCAAGAAAGGAGACGCGCTGGATGTTGGGGCGCTCTACCGCCTCCATCAGTTCGGAGGGACCGTGGCCCCGTTCGCCGCGTTCGTCTGGGACGGCTTCGCCCCATCCAAGGCAAAGTTCTTCGTGTGGCTACTGGTCCAGTCGCGGATCCAGTCTCGCGCGGCCCTGCTGAAGAAACACGTGCTCGCCGAAGAGGAGGCGCACTGCCCGGTCTGCGCCTCGCCGAGGGAGACGGCCTGTCACCTGGTCTTCCACTGCCCGCTCGCGGCGCGGTTCTGGGCTTGCGTTGGTGCGCAATTCCCGTCTGACGCCCACGTCCGCGAACTGCACAGCTACAGGGAGCTCGTCGGCGTTCCCGCCTCGGCATCGGCGAACTTCATGATCCTATGCTGCTGGAACCTGTGGAAACACCGTAATGGATGCGCCTTCCGTGCGGATCGTCCATCCCTTGCCCGCCTTCTCGCAATGTGTCGCGAGGACGCCGCCCTGTGGAGGCATCGTGCTCCCTCTGATGTCCAACGGGACACGGACTGCTGGGATGCCGCTCTTCGTGCGCCCAGTTAGCCCTCCCCCCTCTCTCTCCCTATCCCTTCTCTGTATCCCCTCTCTCGCTGTAAAAACATCCGGCTTTTGAGCCTCTGCCCACCATGGCAATAAAATTCAGGTGGGGAGTAATCCCCCCCGGTGACCATTCAAAAAAAAAAAGCAGCTTCTCGGAGGGTGGGAGGACGATGGACCCAATGGCGGCGATGTTGGCCTTGAGCGTCTCTCCTGCGATAGCCACGAGGTCCTTGGACAGGTTGACCCCCATATGCCCCTCCTCGTCCTCCTCCTGGTAAGCGCACCGGTACGCCCTGTCCTGTGCGGCGGTGAGCGTCCGCATGATGTGCGTGAGCCGGAACCGGGACTCGGACCGAGATGTCGACAGCAGCACCGCAGACGCGCCCATGCGGAACAAGGCGGCAGGCAGCATCATCGCTAGGTTCTTCCCGGTGTAGTTGGTGAGCGATGTGGTCTCCGTGGACACCACAATGGCACGCGCCCCCACCGGCGCTGCCTGCAAGAGGTTCCTAGCGACCTCGAGGGCAATCACCCCGGCGCTGCATCCCATCCCAGAGATATGCACGCTCCGGATGTCATCTCGTAACTTGTACCGGTGTATGATCATGTCGGCCATGTTCGGCGTCGGATTAAACGCGCTGCAGTTGGTGACGACTATGTGGATGGTTTCTGGACAGATGCGCGTCTTGGCGAGCAGGTCGTCCATGGCGGCGAAGATAACCTGCTCTGCCTCCTCGCGGCTTGCGCCGAGGCAGCAGAGCGGGGGCATGTGGTGCAGGGACGGGTGGAAATAGGTCTGGTCACCGAGGCCAGAGCGCTGGATCATGCGCGTCAGGAAACGCACGGCGCCGCCCTCCAAAGAGGGGGAAATGCGAACACCCTCAATGAAGGCGGCTATGGAGACGCGGCAATTGGATTTAGGACGGCAGCAAGCGTAGTCCACGAGGTACACGCTCCTAGGGCGACGCATGAAGTATAGGATGATCATGGCGGACGGTAGGAAGACGGCCAGGAAGACGTGGACCTACCGCAGGCCATGGAGCCGGGAGAGGAGTTCGTCGGGGCCGAGCTGTTCGGCTTTGCGGAGAACGACGATGGATGTGACCGGTGCGGCGACGATGATGAGGAAGTTATTCACAACTAGCTCGTACAAGAGTTTTAGCTGCCTCTTGAAATGGGATGCCGAGCTGACCATTTCGAGGTAGTGGGTAAGTGTCGTCGTGTTGATTCATGTTGAAGGTAGGAGGTTATAAAAGAGTGCCGTGCTGTTCACACATGAAGCACACAACTGTTTCGGTCGCCGTTCTATTTGCGCTTATCACCATTACAACGTCATGGAGAAAACATTCTGGTTACGAGGACCTTCTGAAATAGCTAGATGAGGCATCGATCAACTTCATGCATGGTCCACTCTGAAATAGATGAGGCAACATCATTTCAAAGTTATATATTCCCGCCTCGTGACAGTTTGTTTGATGTTTCTTTGTTGTCCTGTCCTGTTCACAAACATAATTAGTGTACCTGTTCTCATGGCTCCAAGCAGACCGAACACATGACGATGTGATACAGCACATGACGATGTTTACAGTTACGTACCGGATAATAATTCCTCGCTCCTAAGAAAATACATTATATATAGTTCGCTAGTTGTTGGCTGGTTCCAATGTGCATGTTTAATTTATCGCTCGGACATTGCACCATACCAGTCGTTTTCCCCTGTACATTCATCATTAATTGGAGGGAGTTCTATACATGCAGAGTACAAACCACATGGTCCGTCAGAAAACAACATGGCGTTTTGCTAAATCTTAGTCGATTTAAATGTTCTTGAGTCTGAATTGAGGTTAGCAAAAGTGCAGCTGCACTTTAGTAATAACTGAAACTTCCTCTTTACAAGACAATTTTAACCAGGTGAAAAATACAAAAGCAGTTCAGCGAAATTTGCAACTTTTAGTTCTAAATTATTACATAGCGGTTGCGCTTTTCTAAATTAATTGAAAATCAAGAAAATACGAATTGACCGATATATGGATGTATTCTTAACTCTTATCCTACATTCCTACTTATCACGTCTTCGTATCATTTGGGTCTAAGACACACATTAGCTTAGTTATTATTTTGCTGCCACAACTTTGATAATAATTCAAACAAAACATGTCTATCTTATGTGCTTGCCTGAATCACGACATATGTACAATACTTGGCATTGAGGAAGGGGATAAAGGAGACGAGGGGAGGGTTGAGGAGACGGGCGCTGAAAATCACCCCTAGGTCACCCAGCGGGATACGACCAGGACCTAGCGGGAGACCTCGACAATCAGATCGAGCTTCATTCAGGGAGCAAAAACTGAAACTCCAATGCTGCGGCGACGCAAATACTAGTAGATTGTCGGCATCTATCAATCTATTATATACTAAAAGCAATATACAGAACTCGAACGGAGACATCACGTTAATCCACATCCACATAGGTCGAAAAAATATTACCCGTCGATTTAAAATAGAATGGTTGAGATTAATAGATCCAAAAGTACGTACGTACGCAATATTATGGGTACAATTTTTACCATATGACACGTACAAGAGGTAGCCATAAACGACCTGGATAAAAATTCTCCTCAAAAAGCTACCAAGTCTTTTCTCCAGAAAAAAAAAATAGACCGATGAGTTACGTAGGCAATATAATTTTTTTACTATATGACACGTACAAAAAGGTACAGCCATAAACGCCACCTATCTTCCCCGTGCAAAAATCCCCTAAAACAAGCTATCAATTCTTTTCTCGGAAAAAAAAAATTGATCAAGTCGGCTTGACTCCGTACGAGTCCTAAGATAACGATTGTCATCCTAGCATGGCCTTCTGGCTGCATACTCCTCCATCAGATCCTCCATGACGGTGGCATGCAGGTACAGTTGATGTTGGCATACGACCAGGGCTAAAGATGGTGGAAACGTAGATAGATTGCGGAAACCGTGGAGGACATGAGACCATGCATACGGCAGATTTGAAGGCAGTAGCTACTAGCTACCCCTGGTCTTCTCAAAATTGTATAGATAGATGACAGCGGCACGACTATGCAGCAGCAGGCCCAACGCGTTGAAGGGGTCGATCGCTTGACTACAGAGCTAGATGTGAACGTCAATGGCAAGCTCCACCGGCAAGGTATGATCCAGTATGTGCGTATGTGACTGTGCTAAGTTCTGACTTCAATCTATGATAATCGATGGTTAAACATATTGGCGTTTCTGATTTTACACGCATTAGCACTTCCATCTCTCTGTAATTTCTTGATTATTAATGCCATGAGATGGACACGTGTGCAAACATATTTTGCAGAACTTGTGGACCAAAAAGATATTTAATTCCCTTTTCATGTATAAATCTTGAGGGCTAACGTTCAACTACAAGTATATGGTAGTACCATCTACCATGGCCCTGAGAAATTTAATGCACTCATTGTGACTCCTTTGATGTACATCTAAAACGTGAGACAGCAAATATAATGTTCTGCCGTGGCACAACTCTTTTTAATTAGGTCCCGTGCATCGTCTTTTATTGATAAACCTTGAGAATACATGCCTTACCACAATTTTTTCTATTCGTTAACATAATATTTTTCGAGTCTTAAAAGGTTCAATCGGTTCTAAGGTCGTGATAATGTCTCGCATAGTTATTATGATACCCATATGTGCCTCTCTCGAACATAAGTCATTACGCCTTGCGTATTACTTATATGTGTTTCATGCTATGTATATGTTTTCTGATAGTGTCAATCAATAATTATGTTATTATATTATTCGAGTTTAGTGGACTGCACATAAAGGTTAATGGATTAACTTCATCATTACGGTCTCCTTTAGTGTCTTGCTACCGATTAGGATGGTCATCAACTATCATGTGTCAAAAGTATGCCCTGATTAAGGATTGAGTACTAATTTGGAGTACGTTATATTATCATTGTTTTCTAATATATATTATGTTGATAAATATATATGTATATACATTCATATATAATATCTTAGTCGGGCATGCAGGACAGAGGACACACCATGAGGATTAGGTTGACTAACAGCCAAAGTTAAGCACATTTAATTTTTTACATTTGTCATGCATCTGAAGAGGTCAAACCAATAGCCCACAATATTAATTTGTTTTGGAAATATATTGTTTGATTTAGCTATGATCTATGTGCATGGTTATATGTATTCTATTTTTATATATCAACAAAATATTCCAAATTTTGCAATATGGACATTCCATTTGTTTCCAACACTATCTGGTCTGGTGTCTTATCTGGGCAAACATGTAAATAAATAAGATGTGGTTATCCAACTATTTTTTTTTCTAATCAAAACTTCCACTATTATCTATAGTCTTCGATCCTTTAGATTTAGCTTCGGTAGGATTACCTAAATAATATTAGGGTTCTAAATTGGATTTGAACTCGATTTCATTGAGGTGACCAACAACATACTGGGTAAGAACCAAATGGGGAGATCAAGTGAAGGATGTACATAGTGACAACAATGATGTCAATGTAGAATTAGCAATACAAATATGTTGGTTTTTCATGAATATCCACCGATAAGGGTTCGCCTTCACGATCAACATAGGATATCTACATCCTTTTCGTTAAAGGATTTTATGATCACACAAAATTTGAAATGATAGCGTTATTTGGGTCTGAAGTTTATAAAAAATATTTTGAAATAATAGAGTTTCCATGAAGTCATTGAATACACATTTGTACGAGGCATGGGTTTTTGAATTATATATTATTTAAGTTTATATGTCATTTGTGACGCCCCGTGATCGGGCACTATGCAGATTTCAGCATTCCCGCCAAAATCCACATAATAACCGATTCCAGGTTGCCACTTGTGATAACATTACAACAGTTCACGAATATTCCGCAACAACAACAGAAAAGATATATACAAGAGGACTCAAACGAGTCAAGGGTACAACTGATACAACACAAAGATCCAAAATAACAGCGGAAGAAACAACATAGCGTCCGGCTACGGACAAGATACAAATTGGACTAAGAGTCCTGAAGATAACCGAGAGCGTCCAATCCCTGCCCAGGCCAAGCCGGAGGGATTCCCAAGCTAACGTCGTCAGACTTCAAACCTGTTGACTGCAATGTTGAATATGCAGCCACGAAAAAGGATTCGTGGGTCAGTACGGTTAAGTACTGGCAAGTGGATAAACCATACTCACAAGATACCGGCGTAACCAGTCATCACAAGATACAAATACTTTGGGTTCAACGGAAAGGAAGGGTTTATTGCAAAGAAGCGGCAGCGGGCTGCACTAACCAACTACAGAAACACACTACAACTTCCGGCTAACAGAAAGAAGATAAGATAGCGTATCGGAACCAACTACAACTACTCACCAAACAAACCCATCCAATGTTACCCCCTACTAGGAAGCAACCCAAGGATAACTCACACTGTTAGATTAATGATGGATCAAGTTATTGTGTCAATAAGACTATTACTAGTCAAGTTATTATCATTAGGTGTAAGTTGTCTGAGTACTTGTTAGCCAGTACTTTCACCAAGTAATCCATAACCGCGGAAAACACGGCTTCTCGAGAAGATTTATCCCTGCAGGGTGTGCTCCAGTACCCGTACACACTCAAGCCACCAACTAAAACTCAGGTTGGCTTGACACGACCCCAAACCATCTCTACAACCCATCCTAGGAGCCACGGAGCTATAAGGTCCCAGCCACGCAGCCGAATACTCAGCGCAGGTGTGCAAAACTCCCGCAGGACACAACACCCCCGGCACTACAGGCCTCGCCCTATATGCATCATCATCATAATCATCACCAGTAACCATGGGGGGCCCTCCCATGCAAAGGAGCAAATGGAACACCCGAACTAAGTGTGGCTCTTCGGACAAGCTGCAGATCAGATCTAAGTCGAGGGGCGTCCCATACTACCACCCGGATGCGGTGAGCACGCTCATCATGGATCAGTAGACAAGACTCTTTTCCTAATTAAGTTCGACACTAGCAGGCCTCAAAACCCTAACCCGGGCCTCCTGCCGGTGCCTTAACATCAAATTATTATTACCCAAAACATGAACATGTTGTTGATTGAATTGAAACCCAACTATCAACTAAACAGGTGATATGAAAGGAACAACAAGACTTGAGCGCAAACAACACTAAGCATGCAACTACGACACGAGGGCCAACAGGGTAAACAAACAACAGTTAATAGGAAGTGGAAGGAAAGGCTATATCATGGCTGCAAGGTGAACATATAATAGGATCGAGACACAAGCATCGAACAACAGGCTAGAATAAGAACAACGGAAAGAATCGGTAACAAGTGATGAAAGGCAGCCATTTGGCAGCAAGTGAGTATACTTGCCTGAGATCCCGCAAGGTAGCAGAACTTGTCGTTGCTCACATCATCTCAACGTCCTATCCGGGAAGAAGCAACGAACCTCGAACAAACACCGGATGCAACAATTACTACTACGACAAAAGATCCAGCATGATCCTATTTTATATGCATGACATGGCAGGATGCAACGGAGAGGAAACAACTTAAGCAATTTAATCGGCACCGGAGTCCGGAGAAATAGAGATTGGTTCAAGTTGTTTATCTAACCATCAAGTTAAATGTTGTTTAGCATGGAAAACAATAAGGTAGATGAGTTAGGCAATTTAAATGGAAGGGGGAACAGTTGGAAATAATTAGCCCACACATTCCATATGTTGTCATATAGATGAACATGCATAACTAACCCTAAAATGCACAAGATAAGATGCAAACAGAGGTATGGATGGCATGAACATATTCCTTGCAATTTTCTGATTGGAAAACATATTTTATTTGTTTGATTTGGAATTGAAATGAATTAGTTATGAATTTTGGCAATTTAAATTGCATTAAACAAGAGGTGAAACAATTATTCAATTTAGATGTTGCAAACCAGAAAACAAAGTTGATATTCAAGTGTGGCATTTGATTTTGGATGAAATTCATGTTTTGAGTATTTAAGTTGGAGCAACCATTTGCAAGTTATTAATTATGCCATTTAAATTGTCATTTTGAGAATTATTAAATAATATTATTTTAATTGCCCAAATTGCAAAACAAAGTTGATAAACAGAAGTACATTGAATTTGGACTGAAAAACATATTTTATTTGTGTTATTTGAATTAATTATGAATTAATTATGGAATTAACCAAATTGGAAAAGAATTGTTTGAATTTGATATTTGGAACAATTTGAAATGTTTAAAACAGTGCACAAATTGCATAATTAGAAAGTATAGGAAATTTGGAGTGGAATGCATATAAAGTTTGTATGATTTGGATTTTTAAATTAGAAATTATAGCCATTTGAAGTTTAGGGTTATTTCTGTAAAAAGCAGGGGCTTAAACTGTGAAGGAAACATTGGAACAGGGGCTTTGTGCGAAAAAAGAAAACGCGCAGGGGGCTTGGTGCAAAACTAGCCAGATCCAGATCTGGATCTGGTTGTGCACCGAAGCGCACCCCAGCCACAGAGGCTGCCGCGCGGGACCGGGGCCACGCGGGGTGCCAACGAGGCTGGTGCGGGCTGAGGTGGCACGCTAGGTCCATGACCAGTGGGCCCAACCCCCGCGCGCGTTTAAAAAGGAGGAAAAAGGGCCGCGGCCGTGGGAATCGAACGCGCGACCTGGGGCGTGCGCACAGGGGCCGCTGCCACTGCGGTGGCTTGTGGTTTGTTATCAGGTAAGGGTAGGGTGGGGGTTATGGTTCAGACTCGATGTGGTTTTTCTCTGAACTGTACGTGTACTGAAAACTGGGCGGACAGATACGACCGCTGCCGGCGAGCTGCTGCTCGCGGCCCCGCGCGATGGCCGTGGTCTGAGGCGGTGGGTGATGGTCGCTGCCAAGGGAAGTAGCGGATAGGGAGGAGGTGGGTCGAGGTGGGGTGCTCACCTCGATCTGCTGTCGAGGAGGCGCTGTCGGTGGTGATGGAGATGGTCGAGGAAAGCGAGGGGTGGCCGGCGACTCGGGCACTCTCCCATCTCCACGCCTTCACCAAACATGACGAGAACGAGGGGGTGGTTCCATTCCCCTAACCAGCAGGACCTCGAGGTGGCCGTGGCAGGGGATGGTGGCGGTGTCTGACGGCGGTTGGGGTGGAGGTTCAGAAACAGAAGGAAGATCGGGGAGGGGAAGAGAGGTGAGACGGTGGCGCTAGGGCTAGAGGAGAGGGGTCTAGGGTTTGGCAGAGGGTAGGGTGGTGGTTTTATGGGGTACCGAGCTTGGTACGGAGCAGCATCGGAGGGGGGAGAAGGATCGAGTGGTGCAGAAGAGGTTCGTACAGAGATGACGTAGGGGGGAGGAAGAAGACAACAGGTGAAAGGGTATGGGCCAGAAGTGGTAATGGGCTGGGGGAGAGCTGAGGAAAAGCAGATGGGCTGGCTGCCTCCCTCCATTTTTTGCTTTTCCTTTATCTCTCCTTTTTTTTGTAAAGGAAAGAAAGGGAGAGAGAGATGGAAAAAGGATTTGGGGGTTTAGGGTTTTCCTTTATGAAATTTGTATTAGTTTTCGAAACAGAAATTTAAAGCAAATGTTAACATTTAGTTCACAAGTTTGAAATTTTTTTTTATTTGAATTTTCCAAATAGAGTTTTTTTTATTTGATAATTAAATTTTAATTAAGTTGCAAAACAATGAGTGAAAGCAAAGGTTAGTTAATGATTTCAAATTGGAATATTAGTTTGATGTTTTAAGTGGTTGTGGAATTTCAAATAATGTTTGATTTGGGAATTTTGGAAATAAGCAAATTTTATTTAATAAGCATCAAGCAATTATACAAACATTATTGAAATTAGTTTGTTTGCCAAATTTTAATTTTTAAACCCATATTGAAATATGATAAATAGGATTGATTTGATTTGAATTATTCAGTTGTGATACAAACATGGTGCAATGCAATATGATGCAGGTGATGCAAAGCAGAAAGAAAACAAACACTTCCTATCTAGGGTAACACCCCAGGTGTTACAGACGACACCACTAACAAGGGATTGCGCCCTCGCAATCCACCTGCTAACCCGGGAGGGGAAAGAAGTTCGACTATCGATTCTTCGTGCTTCCAGTTGATCTCCTCGACACCACTAACAAGGGATTCTTGCTCGGAGTGATGACGATGTTCTCCCACCAGGAAATCTTCCGATGATCGAACCTATTAGGTTAAAGGCTCAGAAAACGTCCACCCACGTAGGATCCTAACACTTTGAAAGATTGAGAGGGAGACTCCAATACAAATGAGATGGGAGGGGAATAGAATAGAGATAAGGAGAAAACAAGAATCCTATTGAGATGTTTCGGAAATAGTTTAGCAGAAATAGTTTTTGACATTCTAGAAACAACGACCGTTAGCGAGGTTATCCTACAGGCTTTTGCGGACCCGTTGCTTCGATAACCATTCGTATCGAAACAATCTCGGGAATCGGAACCAAGGCTCTGATACCATTTGTGACGCCCCGAGATCGGGCACTATGCAGATTTCAGCATTCCCGCCAAAATCCACATAATAACCGATTCCAGGTTGCCACTTGTGATAACATTACAACAGTTCACGAATATTCCGCAACAACAACAGAAAAGATATATACAAGAGGACTCAAACGAGTCAAGGGTACAACTGATACAACACAAAGATCCAAAATAACAGCGGAAGAAACAACATAGCGTCCGGCTACGGACAAGATACAAATTGGACTAAGAGTCCTGAAGATAACCGAGAGCGTCCAATCCCTGCCCAGGCCAAGCCGGAGGGATTCCCAAGCTAATGTCGTGAGACTTCAAACCTGTTGACTGCAATGTTGAATATGCAGCCACGAAAAAGGATTCGTGGGTCAGTACGGTTAAGTACTGGCAAGTGGATAAACCATACTCACAAGATACCGGCGTAACCAGTCATCACAAGATACAAATACTTTGGGTTCAACGGAAAGGAAGGGTTTATTGCAAAGAAGCGGCAGCGGGCTGCACTAACCAACTACAGAAACACACTACAACTTCCGGCTAACAGAAAGAAGATAAGATAGCGTATCGGAACCAACTACAACTACTCACCAAACAAACCCATCCAATGTTACCCCCTACTAGGAAGCAACCCAAGGATAACTCACACTGTTGGATTAATGATGGATCAAGTTATTGTGTCAATAAGACTATTACTAGTCAAGTTATTATCATTAGGTGTAAGTTGTCTGAGTACTTGTTAGCCAGTACTTTCACCACGTAATCCATAACCGCGGAAAACACGGCTTCTCGAGAAGATTTATCCCTGCAGGTGTGCTCCAGTACCCGTACACACTCAAGCCACCAACTAAAACTCAGGTTGGCTTGACACGACCCCAAACCATCTCTACAACCCATCCTAGGAGCCACGGAGCTATAAGGTCCCAGCCACGCAGCCGAATACTCAGCGCAGGTGTGCAAAACTCCCGCAGGACACAACACCCCGGCACTACAGGCCTCGCCCTATATGCATCATCATCATAATCATCACCAGTAACCATGGGGGGCCCTCCCATTATGCAAAGGAGCAAATGGAACACCCGAACTAAGTGTGGCTCTTCGGACAAGCTGCAGATCAGATCTAAGTCGAGGGGGGTCCCATACTACCACCCGGATGCGGTGAGCACGCTCATCATGGATCAGTAGACAAGATCTTTTCCTAATTAAGTTCGACACTAGCAGGCCTCAAAACCCTAACCCGGGCCTCCTGCCGGTGCCTTAACATCAAATTATTATTACCCAAAACATGAACATGTTGTTGATTGAATTGAAACCCAACTACCAACTAAACAGGTGATATGAAAGGAACAACAAGACTTGAGCGCAAACAACACTAAGCATGCAACTACGACACGAGGGCCAACAGGGTAAACAAACAACAGTTAATAGGAAGTGGAAGGAAAGGCTATATCATGGCTGCAAGGTGAACATATAATAGGATCGAGACACAAGCATCGAACAACAGGCTAGAATAAGAACAACAGAAAGAATCGGTAACAAGTGATGAAAGGCAGCCATTTGGCAGCAAGTGAGTATACTTGCCTGAGATCCCGCAAGGTAGCAGAACTTGTCGTTGCTCACATCATCTCAACGTCCTATCCGGGAAGAAGCAACGAACCTCGAACAAACACCGGATGCAACAATTACTACTACGGCAAAAGATCCAGCATGATGCTATTTTATATGCATGATATGGCAGGATGCAACGGAGAGGAAACAACTTAAGCAATTTAATCGGCACCGGAGTCCGGAGAAATAGAGATTGGTTCAAGTTGTTTATCTAACCATCAAGTTAAATGTTTTTTAGCATGGAAAACAATAAGGTAGATGAGTTAGGCAATTTAAATGGAAGGGGGCAACAGTTGGAAATAATTAGCCCACACATTCCATATGTTGTCATATAGATGAACATGCATAACTAACCCTAAAATGCACAAGATAAGATGCAAACAGAGGTATGGATGGCATGAACATATTCCTTGCAATTTTCTGATTGGAAAACATATTTTATTTGTTTGATTTGGAATTGAAATGAATTAGTTATGAATTTTGGCAATTTAAATTGCATTAAACAAGAGGTGAAACAATTATTCAATTTAGATGTTGCAAACCAGAAAACAAAGTTGATATTCAAGTGTGGCATTTGATTTTGGATGAAATTCATGTTTTGAGTATTTAAGTTGGAGCAACCATTTGCAAGTTATTAATTATGCCATTTAAATTGTCATTTTTGAGAATTATTAAATAACATTAATTTTAATTGCCCAAATTGCAAAACAAAGTTGATAAACAGAAAGTACATTGAATTTGGACTGAAAAACATATTTTATTTGTGTTATTTGAATTAATTATGAATTAATTATGGAATTAACCAAATTGGAAAAGAATTGTTTGAATTTGATATTTGAAACAATTTGAAATGTTTAAAACAGTGCACAAATTGCATAATTAGAAAGTACAGGAAATTTGGAGTGGAATGCATATAAAGTTTGTATGATTTGGATTTTTAAATTAGAAATTATAGCCATTTGAAGTTTAGGGTTATTTCTGTAAAAAGCAGGGGCTTAAACTGTGAAGGAAACATTGGAACAGGGGCTTTGTGCGAAAAAAGAAAACGCGCAGGGGGCTTGGTGCAAAACTAGCCAGATCCAGATCTGGATCTGGTTGTGCACCGAAGCGCACCCCAGCCACAGAGGCTGCCGCGCGGGACCGGGGCCACGCGGGGTGCCAACGAGGCTGGTGCGGGCTGAGGTGGCACGCCAGGTCCATGACCAGTGGGCCCAACCCCCGCGCGCGGTTAAAAAGGAGAAAAAAGGGCCGCGGCCGTGGGAATCGAACGCGCGACCTGGGGCGTGCGCACAGGGGCCGCTGCCACTGCGGTGGCTTGTGGTTTGTTATCAGGTAAGGGTAGGGTGGGGGTTATGGTTCAGACTCGATGTGGTTTTTCTCTGAACTGTACGTGTCCTGAAAACTGGCGGACAGATACGACCGCTGCCGGCGAGCTGCTGCTCGCGGCCGGTCCGCGCGATGGCCGTGGTCTGAGGCGGTGGGTGATGGTCGCTGCCAAGGGAAGTAGCGGAGAGGGAGGAGGTGGGTCGAGGTGGGGTGCTCACCTCGATCTGCTGTCGAGGAGGCGCTGTCGGTGGTGATGGAGATGGTCGAGGAAAGCGAGGGGTGGCCGGCGACTCGGGCACTCTCCCATCTCCACGCCTTCACCAAACATGACGAGAACGAGGGGGTGGTTCCATTCCCCTAACCAGCAGGACCTCGAGGTGGCCGTGGCAGGGGATGGTGGCGGTGTCTGACGGCGGTTGGGGTGGAGGTTCAGAAACAGAAGGAAGATCGGGGAGGGGAAGAGAGGTGAGACGGCGGCGCTAGGGCTAGAGGAGAGGGGTCTAGGGTTTGGCAGAGGGTAGGGTGGTGGTTTTATGGGGTACCGAGCTTGGTACGGAGCAGCATCGGAGGGGGGAGAAGGATCGAGTGGTGCAGAAGAGGTTCGTACAGAGATGACGTAGGGGGGAGGAAGAAGACAACAGGTGAAAGGGTATGGGCCAGAAGTGGTAATGGGCTGGGGGAGAGCTGAGGAAAAGCAGATGGCCTGGCTGCCTCCCTCCATTTTTTGCTTTTCCTTTATCTCTCCTTTTTTTTGTAAAGGAAAGAAAGGGAGAGAGAGATGGAAAAAGGATTTGGGGGTTTAGGGTTTTCCTTCATGAAATTTGTATTAGTTTTCGAAACAGAAATTTAAAGCAAATGTTAACATTTAGTTCACAAGTTTGAAATTTTAATTTGATTTAAAGTTTTTATTTGAATTTTCCAAATAGAGTTTGGGGTTTTTATTTGATAATTAAATTTTATTAAGTTGCAAAACAATGAGTGAAAGCAAAGGTTAGTTAATGATTTCAAAATTGGAAATATTAGTTTGATGTTTAAGTGGTTAGTGGAATTTCAAATAATGTTTGATTTGGGAATTTTTGGAAATAAGCAAATTTTATTTAATAAGCATCAAGCAATTATGCAAATATTATTGAAATTAGTTTGTTTGCCAAATTTTAATTTTTAAACCCATATTGAAATATGATAAATAGGATTGATTTGATTTGAATTATTCAGTTGTGATACAAACATGGTGCAATGCAATATGATGCAGGTGATGCAAAGCAGAAAGAAAACAAACACTTCCTATCTAGGGTAACACCCCAGGTGTTACATCATTGCAATACATTTTATTGTTCTTATCATGAGATTCATATAATTGATTAATATGACGATACTAAAAACAAGTGTTACTAACGGATAAAGGCAAACTTTGTGGTACAATGAGATTATCAATATTATTCTGATTACATGTATTAAATTGATTAATCACTGTAACTATGTACCATTTATGTGTTTTATAATCCCAAGGAGGGTGGGAGCAAGAGAGTGGTGCGAGCGGGAAAGTAGGAAGGAAGTTAAAAATAAAAAATAGATGTAGATGTGTTTCAAAATAGAAAACATTCAAAAATATATAGCATAGCAATGTTGTAAATTTTATGACTGCCACAAGTTAAAATGATTCAAGATACTTCCAACACATGAATCTAACAATAGACTACATAACTTAAAATGATTCAAGAAGTTATATGCAAAACCTATATAATCCTATGATTTAGAATTCCCTTTTTTCAGAATTTAAACAATAGATTTATTTTATGAACATATCAAACACACTGAATATGATGCCCTCGCAGTTGCGAGGGTCACCTTGCTAGTTGTTAAATAATTGTGAATGGGCCTGGTTAGCGTTAGTCCTGGCCATTCCAATTTGTGACACGGGCTAGGCTGCTCGAGATGTCAATTATCATTTGAATTTACCAGTGCTTCACGCATTAATATCCAGGTTTCCCACGGTGTAGGCTCGGAATTAAAACTCGAAACTCGCGAGTTAAACGGGTAGCTCGCAAGTCGACTCGACTTGGCTGGAACTCGTTGGCAAACTAGTAGAGCCGAGCTTTCGTTTTTTACGGTAAACGAGTCCAAGCTGAACGAGGCGAGTCTACCGAATACTCGTTTAGCTCGTTTAACTCGGTGAAAATAGTAGTTGCACGATATTATTGTTTATGTAAACAAATTTGCTTAAAATTTTTTTTTTGAAAAGGGAAACCCATCCTCTGCATCTGGTTGATACATACGGCTTTTATTAATAAGTAATCATCCAAATTTATCTTACAATCAATAACCACTCACATAGGGACTCAATAGAACCTATAGAGCTAACAAGACGAAATATAGATAATGAGCACCATGATATCAAATTATCTAACCCCATCAACATGAGACTATCCAGCATCAAGACGTTTACTAATCAACCAGCCACCCTTGCTGAAGATAGTCTGAACGACCGCCATCAGTCGAGTGCATCCACCATCCAAACGAGCACGCTGGTCCTCTGGAAGAAGAAGAGACCATTGGTGCATCCAATAATTGGCCTGATGAATAACCTGCAAAAAATTCCCAACTTTCTCACTGTGAAAAACAATATCATTTCGATGTTTCCAGAGAGCCCAAAGCAAAGCACATACTCCTATGCGTATAAGTGCTTTCTATACTTCATCCACCCCACACATCCAATTACCAAACAAATTTGGAATACTAGAAGGAGGTTAAATGCCGAAAGTAAAATGCACCAAATAATTATCTGCTGATGACACATCTTAATTATTGTAGTTCCGGAAACACATCTTAATTATTGTAGTTTATGAACAAATAATTATCTGCTGATGACATATTTTTGTTAGTTATCATGGTGATTTCATTATACATGCCCAAATAATTAAAAATATTGTACATACCATATATGATATCGATTAATCATATTTTTACAAAATTATAACGAGTAGCTCACCAAGGCGAACGGTAGGAAAACAGCATGCAGCCAGTGGCTCAGCTAGACAAGTTGGGAGCTTGGGAAAAGTCTACACACAACGGCGGGGGCCAGATTTTACCCCTATAAACATCACACAAATTAGTGTATTGACACTAATTGTCGGTGGGGAGTTGTCGGACAAGCCCGGGCAGCCGCCCCAGGTCGCCGAGAGCTGGCTCCGCCACCGAAGGCAGCCAGAAAGACGTGGACCTGATGCAGGCCATGGAGCCGGGCACTAGTGGAAAACGGGGCATTAGCCCCGGTTGGTAAGGGGCTAATGCCCCGGCTGCCCAACCGGGATCCCCCAACCCGGGCTAAAGGCCCCCCTTATGGCCCGGTTGGGTTACCAACCGGGGTAAAAGGCGTGCCCCACCTTGGCTCTGTAGTGCGAGCAGGCTGGTACCCTTTTACCCCGGTTGGTAACACCGACCGAGGTAAAAGGTTTTTTTTTAATAGCTGTTTTCGTGTCCTCTCAGCTAGACTAGAAATTCCATATATTCTTATATGTTTTTCTGTTCTCTCCACTAAACGTTTATATTAAGAAAGATGAAAAATTATCGCACAAAAGCACAGATGAAAACGAATACGAATAACATAAATATATAGTCTGCCATGAATACAAATATTATTCGACACAATGACATAATTAAACATAGTTCCCCCGAAAACATAGTTCGACATATCTAGACATAGTACGGAAATATAGAGCGACATAAGCACGTAAGCATAGATCGACATAAACATATATACTACACATCGGCGTCGGAGGCAGCCTTGTCCTTGCCCTCGGCGCTGGAGTCAGCCTTGCTCGGGCTAGACTCGCCGGAGTGAGACTCGGAGTCGGAGCTGCTCTCAGACGAGCTATCCTGGGAACAAAGGGGGCGGACTAAGGTGCCATCGAAGATCTTCACCTCCAGCTTGTGGGCCTCCTCGTCCTGGTAGTACCTGAATGTGAGCATGTTGCCCACATTTAGCTTGTGCATGCGCGCGAACTGCCCCCACCCACAGCGCAGGTAGACGTCATCTCCACGTCGCTGCAGGACAACGCGCACGGGCCCGTTGTCACAACCCTCCAACCGGAGGGTGAAACTATAGGGCCCGCCCCTGCGCCCGAGGAGGATCGCCGACATTTTCTCCGAAAGACGGAGCATGTTCTCCACTGGCTGGAGCATGTTGACGTAGAACTCCGGTAGCCGGAGACCGTCCTCCTCCTCCTCCGCCGCAGCCTCCTCCGGCTCCTCCTCCTCTGCAGCAACAACGCCGCGACGTTTACGGCGTGTTGACCCCTTGGCACCGTGCTTTGCCCCCCGTGCTCCGCATCCGCGTCCATGTCCGCGAGTAGGAGGCGTCGCTTCCTCCTCCTTAATGACAATGGCGCCACCACCACGTGCATTCGATGCACGCGATCCACGTGGACGCGATCCACGTGGACGTCCAGGTCGACGTCCACCACGTACAGGCCGGGTTTCTTCGACCGTGACGACGCCGCGCCCACCGCCGGTTACACGCGAACCACGTGGACGTCTCGCCATGGCTAAAAAAATAGCAAATAGCATCAATTTCATCAGTTCGCAACAATTGCATATAATCTAATAAAAAGATAGCTCATAGCATCCATTTCATCAAAATTGCTTATAGATAACAGCTAATGGTACTAATATCTAAACAAGTCCTAAAAAGAGTAACTATATGTTCCAGATCCTCATTTCAATTATAAATACAACATTGATGAAATATTTAAACGTATGATAATACACACCAAGAGTTACATAGCTCGTGTTCATTTTATTTAACCCTAATACAACACGATGTAATAATATCATCACTTATACATATTCATTAAAACATCTCTCAAACTAATTAACTCCGATCGAGTCCTAAGCCGCGGGGTGCTGAGTCGCGGGTGCTACGCATCCATAGATAAGGAACCCTCACAGGGGAATAGCTCTCCGAATAATCGACCAACTTCTGCTATACTGCCTATCGAGAAAGTACATGTAGCGACGGACGTGCTCGTCCTCCTCCACTACAAAAAATATGTAGATACATGACCCTCAAATTTTGTCACGGGAAAGTCATATAGATCCATTTATGACCCCTTTTTGACCAAATTATGAAAGTCACATACTGAGCGTCTTATTTGATTGTCGATGACTTTTTATTGGAATAGTCATAGAGCTCTCTATGACCAACCAATTGTTTTGGTCATGGGTTGTTCTGCCATAGCCACGTCAGGTCCTACGTGGTCAATCCTACGTGGCAAAAATTATGACCAAAAGAGTAGGTCATGGTTGAGATTTAGCCCAGTCCATACTGCTCCTCTATATGGGCCAGCCCAATATTTTGGCCCATTAAATTTTACTCTCTTTGTAATTTTTTCTGTAATTTCTCCTAGGATTGAGGTGAACATTTGAGCAATTATACTTTCTGGCCCATACCCTTCTTAAGGTCCATTTGATCCCTGGGCCTTCGCGTTTCCAGTTTATTTATTGCGAAATTAATGAATTTGACTACAGAATAGAGTCCGATGCAATTTTGACGGAGGCCTTTTATTGCAGCCCAATTATTTCGTGTAGATGTTGTCACCATGGGCTTTATACTCTAGAGCCCAGTTGCATACATCACTCCGACTCTTTTTTTCGGGTCAGCTAGCTCTGATTCAAATATCAATGAACTCATTTGTATTGAAATTTCATATATATTCTAGTAAATTTGAAATACATAACATGCAAATACTCCAGGTTCAAATAATCACATAGCACATCAACACATACTCCAGGTTCAAATGACACAGAGCACATCAACACATACTCCAGGTTCAAATGACAGACCAAAATTACAATTAGCAACAAGGTGTCAACACATTAACAGACGCATTTGTCAGGACTACCCTTGCAAATACGATCAGCATAGTCTTCCCGTCGCAATCTGAAACATATGCTAGACCATTCCGCAGAGCTCGTGCATGCAAAGAACAAAGAAAAACAATAGGTCAAATAATCTAACATGATAGATTGAACATGCAAGAAATAATTTCAATATCTTCAAACACCCACATCCTAATATCAGCAATCTGTATGCATGTCATAGTAGCAACACATATGCCGTGCATTTACAGGAAGGAGAATACGCAGATCGAGGAAATCGTCTCACCTGCAGCACACGAGAGATGTTTGGGGGACAACCGGAGGCGCAGGAAGCTTGGAACTAGCAGTACATGCGTGTGGGAGTTGTAGCCAGCATGAGTAGGGCATAGTCCGGAACAGCACTTGCAGTAGTTCCAGAGCCCTTGCCAGCAGCAGCACGACACAGCGGCCACCTGTGGACAGAAATAATAGTAAAACCATATGAGAGCTGAAAAAATCATCATCTTGCAATTCAATTTACATTTTTTTATTCAAGGGATAATTTATATACTGCAGCTAGTACAACTACTGATAGAGAAATGCACCAGTGGGTAACTTGTGTTCACCGCCTATGAGATGCCAACTCTATGATGGTGTTCACCGCCTACATACATGTATGATTTCACTACTCCTAGACACTAAATATGAACAGCTAGCAAGAGAAAATGTTATACCAGTACATGAGTATAATATAGATCAAAGAAAATTACTTCAACTTGGCTCATGTCTAACGCAAAAGCTTCACTACTCCTAAACATTGAAATGGTTAATAACTTAGTCCACTATCTTTAAACTGGACTACTAGTCACATAAAAGTTATCCTAGATGTCTTTAAACTGGACTACTAGTCACATAACCTATGTATCATCCTTATGTACTAATCATATATGCTAAGCTACCATACATAACCATATATATGCTAAGATACCATGCATTACTGTTTCAGGAGTATGTTTTCGGGCAGTCTAATAGCAACAACTCTGCTACATAATCTGAAGAAGTATAGCCATCTCTTGTATGAAGTGGTGATGCTATCTATCTAATCTAACAATCACATATACCAACAATATGTTACAGGTGAGTCAGTGCAAGAAAACGTACCTCGGTGATTGACCGGCTGATGACCAGGGAGATGACAAGCATGTGTGTGGTGGTCTGCAATCCAACAGGAAAAATGCAGGAGGATTAACACGAGCAATAGCAGGCCAAGCCAATGCTAGCAGATGGCTGAGTGGCTGAGAAGTAAAAGGGGCGCGCGAGCTGCGCTGTACTTCGGGGAAGCTCTAGAGGATGCCCAAGGTGACGAAGAGGCGCGACCCGATCTGCGGCAGCATGGCCGACACCGACGACCGTACGAGTCCGACGAGGCCGTGGAGAATCTGCAGACGACAGACACGGCGTAGAGGTCAGAGATAGACGAGGGCAATAGCGGCAGCAAGAAGAGGATGGATGGGGTGAAAGCAAGATCCGGCGGGCGGGCGGTACCTCGAGGACAGGGGTGGTCTGCGCGAGCTGGGGCGGCCTCTAGACGCGTCGTCACGGCAAAGTAGAGAACCTGAGCCCTCCAGCCACGCAAGCACAAATCCGTGAGTCAATCAATCTTTCTGTCACCGATGGGATCTGGAATTTGAAGTGGGAAGGAAGGGAGGAGGCAACTAACCATCTGGTGAAGACGACCCAGTCGGAGATGGAGAGATACGCGCGCTTGAGTGTCGCCTCCATTGTCGCCGCCGCCGCGGGCGTGCTGCTGCTGCTGGCCGGATCGGATCTAGGATGGAAGGGTATCCGGCGGCGGCACTAGGTGAGGGTGAGAGATCCAGTGAGGCGGGTCTCGCATCTGGTGGGAGGGTGCAGATTGGATCTTGCGGCGGCGCTGCGGTAGGAGGGCTGCGGACTGAATCCGATGGAAAGGAGTGGGTGGGCGTAGGGAAGTTATAAATTATCCCGAAGTTATCCCGCCACGCCGCTCTGAATATTTCGTGATCGCGCCGCACCGCTCTGAATATTTCGTGATCCCGCAGCTCCGCTCTTTTCTTTTCTCGTGGGCGTAGGGAGGTACCTTTTCTAGAATTTTACTCTCCTTTATCGCACTATAACCATATACTCCCTCCGTCTTAAATTAAGTGTCTCAAAGTTTGACAAAAGTGGATGTATCTAACACTAAATTATGTCTAGATACATCCACTTTTGTCAAAGTTTGAGACAATTAATTTGAGACGGAGGGAGTACAACAGTTAGTTCAAATTTATTGGTTTTTATTAGATTAAAGTAAATAGATGCAATTATTCCAACATGTTTCACAAAAAATATCCATTTTCCATTTTCTAAGGGGTAATTTGTGAAGCGGCTACCGACAGCATCGTCCGAAATAGCGCCGATCCATTTTTCTCTCAATGTGGACCACATTTTGAAGTTAAATTTCTTCCGATCCATCTGAAAACGGATCAAATTTCTCCGGAACCAGCTTGACCGTTTTGACCGTTTTTCGAACGGTCATGTCCCCCGTTTTGACCGTTTTCCGAAACCGGCTTTGAAAATTCCAAAAAAATCAAAAAAAAACTCGAAACGGTGCAAGATTTTCACGTGGTGTTGTTATATATGTCCTAGTATCTACCAAAAATAATAAACTTGGAATACGACAATTTGGTAGAAAATGTGTTCATAGAAATGAGCTATCTCGTACGAAGATTCATGGCTTTCGGGTGAAATGACGGGTGTTTTTGCCACATCCATGACATAGTTTGTTTAAATGTGACCATATTCCACACAAAGATGCATATTGGTACAACTAACAATGTTCACAAAGAAAGTTTTATTTTTCGTTGAATACAAATACCATTTTCCCTTTCTAGAGTGTCAAAACTGGCTATTTTTGTGAAGCACATACACAAAATATGTTGCAAAAATGTACAAATTAAAATTCTAAATATATTATGTCATATTTGATCTACAAATAACAAACTTACTACCTCTCAATAGCTCAAAATGCACCTCCTTTGGGAAAGACAAATTTCTGCTGATTCAGCTAAAACCGGGCCAAATTTGAACTACAGGTGACTTGTAGTTTTCTCTTTATTTTTTGAAAAAAATCATTTTTAGGTAGCCAAGTACCTATTTAAACATAGATACACCAAGATTTCATCAAGATTCAACACCTAGGTACGAACGGTCATGTCCCCCGTTTTGACCGTTTTCTGAAACCGGCTTTGAAAATTCCAGAAAATTCAAAAAAAAAACTCGGAACGGTGCAATATCTTCATGTGGTGTTGTTATATATGTCCTAATATCCACCAAAAATAATAAACTTGGAATACGACAATTTGGTGGAAAATGTGTTCACAGAAATGAGCTATCTCGTACGATGATCCATGGCTTTCGGGTGAAATCACGGATGTTTTGGCCACATCAATGACATAGTTTGTTGAAATATGACCATATTCCACACAAAGATGCATATTGGTACAACTAACAATGTTCCCGAAGAAATTTTTATTTTTCGTTGAATACAAATACCATTTCCCCTTTCCAGAGTGTCAAAACTGGCTATTTTTGTGAAGCACATACACAAAATATGTTGCAAAAATGTACAAATTAAAATTCTAAATATATTGTGTCATATTTGATCTACAAATAACAAACTTACTACCTCTAAATAGCTCAAAATACACCTCCTTTGAAAAACACAAATTTCTGCCGATTCAGTTGAAACCGGGCCAAATTTGAACTACATGTGACTTGTAGTTTTCTCTTTATTTTTTAAAAAATCATTTTTAGGTAGCCAAGTACCTATTTAAACATAGATACACCAAGATTTCATCAAGATTCAACACCTAGGTACGAACGGTCATGTCCCCCGTTTTGACTGTTTTCTGAAACTGTCTTTGAAAATTCCAGAAAATTCGAAAAAACTCGAAATGATGCAAGATCTTCGTGTGGTGTTGTTATATATGTCCTAGTATCCACCAAAAATAATAAACTTGGAATACGACAATTTGGTGGAAAATGTGTTCACAGAAATGAGCTATCTCGTACGAAGATTCATGGCTTTCGGGTGAAATGACGGATGTTTTGGCCACATCCATGGCATAGTTTGTTTAAATGTGACCATATTAGACACAAATATGAATATTGGTACAACTAACAATATTCACGAAGAAAGACTTAGTTTTCGTTGAATACAAATACCATTTTCCCTTTCCGGAGTGTCAAAACTGGTTATTTTTTTGAAGCACATACACAAAATATGTTGCAAAAATGTACAAATTAAAATTCTAAATATATTATGTCATATTGGATCTACAAATAACAGACTTACTACCTATAAATAGCTCAAAATACACCTCCTTTGAAAAAGACAAATTTATGCCGATTCAATTGAAACCGGGCCAAATTTGAACTACAGGTGACTTGTAGTTTTCTCTTTATTTTTTGAAAAAATCATTTTTAGGTAGCCAAGTACCTATTTCAACATAGATACACCAAGAGTTCATCAAGATTCAACACCTAGGTACGAACGGTCATGTCCCCCGTTTTGACCGTTTTCCGAAACCGGCTTTGAAAATTCCAGAAAATTAAAAAAACTCGAAATGATGCAAGATCTTCGCGTGGTGTTGTTATATATGTCCTAGTATCCACAAAAAATAATAAACTTGGAATACGACAATTTGGTGGAAAATGTGTTCACATAAATGAGCTATCTCGTACGAAGATTCATGTCTTTCGGGTGAAATGACGGATGTTTTGGCCACATCCATGGCATAGTTTGTGTAAATGTGACCATATTCCACACAAAGATGCATATTGGTACAACTATCAATGTTCACGAAGAAAGTTTTATTTTTCGTTGAATACAAATACCATTTTCCCTTTCCAGAGTGTCAAAACTTGCTATTTTTGTGAAGCACGTACACAAAAGATGTTACAAAAATGTACAAATTAAAATTCTAAATATTTTATGTCATATTTGATCTACAAATAAAAAACTTATTACCTCTCAATAGCTCAAAATATACCTCCTTTGAAAAAGACAAACTTCTGCCGATTCAGTTGAAACCGGGCCAAATTTGAACTACAGGTGACTTGTAGTTTTCTCTTTATTTTCTGAAAAAATCATTTTTAGGTAGCCAAGTACCTATTTCAACATAGATACACCAAGAGGTCATCAAGATTCAACACTTAGGTACGAACGGTCATGTCCCCTGTTTTGACCGTTTTCCGAAACCGGCATAAAAGGTTAAAAACGATCAATAAAATGAAAAAAAAAACCGCGATGTGTCATCATATGTTACTATCCATAAAAAATAATAAACTTATAATAATTTAAAAACCCTGCATTTTTTATCTTGCATTTGAATTTGAAGGAGTAATCCAAAAATTTGATTATGAATCTTCACAACCCTATATGAAGCAATATATAAATCTTAGGGGTATTTTATTTTATTTTGACAAAAAAATGGTCCCTAATAGTCTATAATAACAGTAGACATAATATAAAAAAAATAAACTTATTTGGTTGAAATTGAAGTTCAAAAGCAAAAGTTCTAAAAGAAGACGAAGAAAAAAAAGTTAAAAGAGAAAAAAATACCTGTCAAGCCGGCCGGCCAAGACCAGCAGCGCAGCCAGCCTATCCAGTAGCGCGGCCGGCCCAGCCCGACAGCTCGTCCCATCCCTCCCAGTAGTACGGTCTGGCCCAGTCCAGCTGGCCCCAGGTTAAGTTACAGCTAGAAAATGTGCAAATCTCTATGTAAATCACAAACCCGCTTGTGGTCCGATGGCAGGTGCGGTCGAGCTTGTGCATCAGGTACTGGGTTCGATTATCCCTGCCCCCCATTTCTTTATTTCCATTTTCACATGAGTTTCTTCGTGTTGCCAGGTACCAGCGTCAATGATTTCAAAAAAAATAAAAGCTGTCGCATCAATTACTTATAGGTGGGTCCAAAATCCCAAGAGAAATTGACACGTATGCGAGGTTGAGACAACTAGGATGACACATAAGCAAAAATGATGAGGTGGCCAAATGCATCACATTGTTACCCGCTTATGACCAATTCATCTAATGAAATCATGACTTTTCGCACCGAAATAGTCGTTATGTTTTTAGGTTTGTACCTTTCCAAACAGCCAACGACCAATTGGTTTGGATTTGTCATAGAAATATGACCAATTCATCCACGGTCGTTATAAAATGGTCATGTATCAACATATTTCTTGTAGTGCTCCCTGATACGCTGTTGTACCACCTCCTCAGGGGTCGGCTCTCTCCGCACCGAGCGTGGCCCACGCGATAGCCACCAAAGAATATTCGGGTCGACCACGTCATCTGGATTTGTCACCAAGCCGCGTGCCCCGGTACTTAGGAGCTCCCAGTGCCAGCCCGGCGGGGCCCAGTCCCGGACATCGCCCGGCGGGTCCAACAGAGACATGAACTAAAAACAGGCCCAGACTAAGTAAATATTCCGTAATTAAGTAAAATATCTTAGTGTTTCTAACTTAGTAAAAAATAGTAAATGGAGAAATATGACATAAATAAGATGAAAGTTAAACACAAAGCATGAAGACAAGGGTTTCTAGAAAGAAAATCAAAGACGTAAGTGTTTGTGAGATCCAAACAAAGTTAGACTAGCAGATCAGATCGAGTCTTGCCGAATAAAGTTGCGACTCGAACGGGACATAACAGATGTAGCATCCCAGATTATCCATGTGATGTGTGAAAACATTGCAGATCACTTCCTCTTCAAGAAGAAGAGGAAGTGATCTACAACGTTTTCACACACGACAGGATAATCTGGAATGATGTTATGCCCCGTTTGAGTCGCAAGTTTATTAGGAAAGACTAGATCTGTTCTGCTAGTCATACTCCTGCCTAGACCTTCACATTTTGTACTTGTTACGAGGTAAGTACACGTGATGGCGGTCCGGAAAAGGATGAAGACAAGGATTTTTGGAAATCTTTGAAACTAAACAAAATCATATTGTAATATCGTGAGATCCGAACAAGGTTAGACCCTTTTGTGCACGTACATAATAGGGACATTCTTCATAACCCCGGAAGGGATTTCTGAGGAATGTCACCATTACGTATGTCGACAAAAGGGTTTAACTTCGTTCGGATCTGACGATATTACATATGTGATGTCATTTAGTTCCAAAGAAATCAAGAAACCCCCATCTTCCTCCTTTCCCCGGATCACCACCGCCTGTAGTGCCTCTTAACATTTTGTGCTTGTTACGAGGTCAGTACACGTGATGGCGATGCGGGGGAAGGAAGGGTTTCTGGAAATCTTTGAAACTAAACAAAATCATATATGTAATAGTGAGATCCGGACAAGGTTGGACCCTTTTGTGCACATACATAACGGCGACATTCTTCATAACCCCGGAAGGGATTTCTGAGGAATGTCACCATTACGCATGTCCACTAAAGGTTTCAGCTTCATCCGGATCTCACGAACCATATTACATATGTGACATTATTTAGTTTGAAAGAAATACAGAAACCCTCGCATTCGTTCCTTTCCCCAGATCATCACCGCATGTAGTACCTCTTAACAGGAACAAGGGCCCTACACATATTGTGCTTGTTACGAGGTAAGTACACGTGATGGCAATCCAGAGAAGGATGAAGACAAGGATTTTTGGAAATCTTTGAAACTAAACAAAATCATATATGTAATATCGTGAGATTCGAACAAGGTTAGACCCTTTTGTGCACGTACATAATGGGGACATTCTTCATAACCTTGGAAGGGATTTCTGAGGAATGTAACCATTACGTATGTGCACAAAAGGGTTCAACTTCATTCGGATCCCACGATATTACATATGTGATGTTATTTAGTTCCAAAAAAATCTAGAAACCCTCATCTTTCACCTTTCCCCGGATCACCACCACTTGTAGTACGTCTTAACAGGAACAAAATGGTCATCGGGCCTTGATGTGAAGTTGGACCTTCACATTTTGTGCTTGTTACGAGGTAAGTACACGTGATAGCGATGCGGGGGAAGGAAGGATTTCTGGACATCTTTAAAACTGAACAAAATCATATATGTAATAGTGAAATCCGGAAAAAAATAGACCCTTTTGTACACATACATAACGGGGACATTCTTCATAACCCCGGAAGGGATTTCTGAGGAATGTCACCATTACATATGTGACCTTATTTAGTTCGAAAGAAATCCAGAAACCCTCGCATTCGTTCCTTTCCCCGGATCACCACCGCATGTAGTACCTCTTAACAGGAACAAGATGGTCATCGGTCTGTGTGCCTCATATTTAGGGTGGACACATACAAGCAGCCTTGGTGGATCCGGCGCACCGAACCACCAAGGCAATCTGAGTGTGAACCAACTCTTTCAATCATCGGCATTTATTCAAAAGATCGAACGAACATCACAAGTAAAACTGCAATAACACTTCAAAATTTCTAACACAAAGTAAAAAAATTCTAACTTAATTCACTTCTAAACTAAACATTCACTAAGAAAAAAATAGCTAAGTCCAAAACCTAAATTTTTCTAAGTCTCCAATACCTAAATTTTTTCTAAGTGTCCAATAACTAAAAATTTTCTAAGTGTTCAAGACCTAAATTTTTTCTAAGTCTCCAATACCTATATTTTTTCTAAGTTTCCAATACCTAAATTTTTTTAAGTCTCCGATACCTAATACCTAATACTAATCTAACACTAAATACTAAATCTAACACTAATACTAAATCTAACACTAATCTAATACTAAATCTACCACACTAAATCTAACACTAATCTAATACTAAATCTAACACTTATCTAATACTAAATCTAACACTAATATAACACACTAATACTAATTAATCTAACACTAACAGTGAGGAGGATGAGGGCGCGGCGAGGAGGCGATCGATCTCACCTGATGAGGAGGGAACGACGGCGAGGAAGAAGGATAAGGCGCGGAGGCGATCTCAGGCGGCGCGGCTGGGAGGCGAGAAGGAGAGAGGACGGGCGGCGCGGGAGGAAGCGGCGTAGAGGAACGGCGGCGGCGACGATCACCGGCGTCGAAATCGGGCAGC
The DNA here is from genome assembly GCA_028641055.1 of Alopecurus myosuroides. Classification (NCBI taxonomy): domain Eukaryota; kingdom Viridiplantae; phylum Streptophyta; class Magnoliopsida; order Poales; family Poaceae; genus Alopecurus; species Alopecurus myosuroides. The sequence continues at coordinate 739,148,752 of CM054057.1, forward strand.
CTCACGGCGTCGCTCTGGATTTCGGCGTCGGAGACTTAGCGTAATCTGCGAAGAAACTGCTTGTGTTGCCCCGGGCGGTTGCGCGGCCCGGGGTTATATAGGCGGGAGCCTTTTGCCCCGGTTGGTAACACGAACCGGGGCAAAAGGCCCAAAATTTCAGTTTTTTTTTCCTGCCGCCAATTTTTTCGTTTCTAACATTTCAAATACTATTTAAAATACGTTTTCAAATATATTTAAAACGGTTTAGAATTTGGAGAAACTTTCAATATGAAAAGTGTTTAAAATTGCGTAAACATTTCACATATATTTTCTGTTTTATAAAATAATTATTCCAACTATTTAAACTAGTAACAATTTTTTAATTTTAAACATTTTAGAAAACCTATTTTATGAATGGTTTACAATTTGGAGAAAGTTTGTATATGAAAAGTGTTTGAAATTGCGTAAACATTTCAAATACATTTTCTGTTTTATAAAATAATTATTCTAACTATTTAAACTAGTAACAATGTTTGAAAATTCAAACATTACAAAAAAAACTAGTTTACGACTGGTTTAATCTGCAATGTTTGATACATTATTACAAAATAGTCTAGCAATATTACGTGAACCATGAAGGTTTAATACGTTATCACCAACTATTACCGCCATTGTTTACTTCTCTGTCGTAGCCATGGAGCATCTTCCTTATTTAACGCGATGTTTGGGTCAGTTTTCACTATAAAGGGCGGAATTTCTTCAAATTTATCATAATCTTCTAACATGTCTGTCCTGTCCTCCACTCCCACAATGTTTCGTTTCCATGAAAGAACTATGTGCCGCTTCGGCTCACCGTATGATGTACTAGAATTCTTATTTTTTCTTTTCCTCGGTTGGGTAGACATGTCTTTCACATAGAAAACTTGAGCCACATCTTTGGCTAGGACGAATGGTTCTCTTATGTACCCAAGATTGTTGAGATCCACTGTTGTCATTCCGTACTGCTGGTCTACCTTTACTCCTGTCATCTTGACCCATTGGCACCGAAATAGAGGGACCTTAAAATTAGGTCCATAGTTAAATTCAAATATATCCTCTATGTAACCATAATATGTGTCCTTTGTCCCATTGTATCCATTTGCATCGAAACGGATGCCACTATTCTGGTTGGTGCTCTTTTTATCTTGTGCGATCGTGTAAAATCTATTCCCATTTATCTCGTACCCTTGGAAAGTCAGTACAGTCGAAGATGGTGACCTGGCCAACAAGTAGAGCTCATCTCCAACAGTGTTGTAATTCATGAGTTCTGCCTCCAACCAGGCGCCAAAACTATCGATGTGTTCATCATTAATCGAGGATTCAGACAGCCCCGTGTTTTTGGACCGTATAATATTCTTGTGTTCCTGGATATAAGGAGCCACCAAGTGGACATTTATAGAACTATGTAGTGTGCTTTAGTGAAAGAATGTCCATCCATAAATATCTTTGCTTTCCTTCCTAGCGTGCATTTTCCACTCATTCTTCCCTCATGCCGCGATTCGGGAACACCAATCGACTTAAGGTCTGGAAGAAAGTCAACACAAAACTAAAATTACCTCCTCTGTTCCATAATCCTTGGAGATGCTCCTTTGGCCTAGCACGGTTGTGAACATATTTCTTTAAGACTCCATGAACCTTCTCAAAGGGGAACATATTGTGTAGAAACACAGGACCGAGAATGGTAATCTCTTTGACTAGGTGGACTAGGAGGTGTGTCATAATATTGAAGAAGGATGGTGGGTACACCAACTCGAAGCTGAGAAGACATTGGACCACATCTGTCTGTAACGCTGATAAACTTTCTGGATTGATTACATTCTGAGAAATTGCATTGAGAAATGCGCATAACTTCACAATGGGTAGTCGAACATTTTCTGGTAGAATCCCCCTCAACGCAATCGGAAGCAATTATGTCATCAACACGTGGCAGTCATGAGACTTCAGGTTTTGGAATTTTTTCTCCGCCATATTTATTATTCCCTTTATATTCGACGAGAAGCCAGACGGGACCTTGATACTATTTAGTGCTTCAAAAAAGATTTCCTTCTCTTCCTTGGTAAGAGCGTAGCTGGCAGGACCACCTTGAAACCGCTCAGGATTCTTGCCGTCTCGTCCTTTCGTGTGTTGCTGGTCCTGCCGTGCTTCAGATGTATCTTTTGACTTCCCATACAAGCCAAAGAAGCTTAGCAGATTCACCCAGAGATTCTTCGTCAGGTGCATCACGTCGATCGCAGAGCGGACATCTAGGATTTTCGAATAGGGTAGTTCCCAAAATATAGATTTCTTCTTCCACATGGGTGCGTGCCCGTCGGCGTCATTCGGAACAATTTGTATGCCCAGACCGTTTCCAAATATTACTTTCAAATCCTTCACCATATCAAATACATCATCACCCGATCGAAGGTTTGGCGTCTCCCGGGTATCTGCCTCACCATTGAAATGTTTGCCAGCTTTTCTTAAGGGGTGCTTGCGCGGAAGAAAACAACGGTACCCGAGGTACACAACCTTCTTATCCAGATATACACTTTCGGTGTCATCTAAACAGTGTGTGCATGCATTGTATCCCTTGTTTGTATGTCCAGAAATGTTACTAAGAGCAGGCCAATCGTTGATGGTTACGAACAACAGCGCTCGTAGGTTAAATTATTTTTGTACGTGCTCGTCCCACAGGTACACCTTCTTCACGCCACAACTGTAAAAGTTAATAGACTAATGGCCTTAGGTACACCACTACAAGAAATATTCTATCTTGTGACTCACCATATTGGTCACTGAATGGTCACGAAAAATCATTTGTGACCATTTTGCGACCAATTAGGGTTGGTCAGGTTACGGGCGTCACAAATGAACCACAGTGACCTTCTTCATGAGTTGGTCATGGATGTGCACGACCAAAATAGAAGGTCGCAGATATTTGCGACCAACTGATTGGTCACGCGTTGTTTGGCCGGATCCCACGTGGCACAGCTGACGTTGCAGATATGTGACCAAATTTTTTGGTCTTAGATCAGATTCGGCCTGGTCCAGTTCAGACTTGCATATGGGCCCAGCCCATTTAAAAAAAATTCTCTCAATTTTGGACGGCTATATGGGCTCAGGCCTAGCCCAAGAGTTGATCCTATGTTTTTTTTCGTATGTTTTTTCGATAAATTTAAATGGCCAGGAGAAATATTCCAGCCCTTTTAGTGAATGTACATTTGGGCCTTGGCCTTTTTAGTGTTCCTTTTTAATGAATGTATGCTTGGGCCTTGGCCTTTTTAGTGTTTTGATCAAGGCCTCTTTCAGTTCACATCTCATTTAAATTCAAATTCAAACTCGTATTCAAATTCATATTTATATTCAAATTCAAATTCAAAATGGCATTCAAATTCAAAATGGCATTCAAATTCAAATTCAAAATGGCATTCAAATACATATAAGCACACAAAGCACAGTACCAAAATGCAATAGTTTCCCATCAGATTTACATCAGCAAGCATCAGGTTCACATCAGTTTTACATCAGCAAGCATCAGGTTCACATCAGCAAGCATCAGGTTCACATCAGGACCAAAATGCATCAGGTTTACATCAGGTTCACATAAGCAAGCATCAGGTTCACATCAGGACCAAAATGCATAAGATTTACATCAGGACCAAAATATATGTGAAGAATCAGGACCTGATGCATCAGCATCTGTCGTGGTGGTGTCACGGCAGATGCCATAGGATGGCTAAAGTTGTGGGGACGATGGACGCTGGAGGCGCTCGGGGAGGGATCACGCGACGAGTGGCCGCGTGAAGTATGAAACAAGCACTGCAAACAACACGATCTACCCAGGTTCAGGGCCCTCGTGAGGAGGTAAAACCCCTACTCCTGCCTTTCTCTCTGTATATTGGTGTCTCACCGAGTAGCCACAGTACAATTGTTCTTGCTACCGAGTAGCCACTCTTCTCTCTACGTGATGAACTAGGTCAAGAATGTGCACCGGTCCTCGGATCCAGGTTAGTGTCCCTCGCGCAGGAGGAGGCAGGGCACCTTATATACTCGGTGCCCAGCCGGATACAGCCAAATACAAACAGATGTCGACATTGTGTGCACACCGTCCTTCTTCCGAGTTCCCGCTGACAGCTTTGGCTTCTAAGTTTGTCCCGGTGCGGAAAGTCGTTGGGAAAAACCAAGTAACCAGTCTGTTATCACTGCGGCGAACACAGAGTAGGTCCCCCCTATCCTGCGACGCCCTGCTGACACACTGTCGCTGTCAGGCACGCCGTCCTCAGATGAACAGTGCCATGAATAGCGCCAAGTACGGACCCGGGATACGCGGGATCCTGTGTCAGAACGGCTCCTTTGACTTCTGTCCCGAGTAGATTCCCGCCATTTCTACTCGGGCCAACTCTTCTACTCGGAGGCACGCAACTTCCTTGATTTGCCCTTCTGGCTATCTATGTGCAGGACCGGGTAGCAGTCGACCGGGTAGCAAGTACCGGGTAGCCGGCTACTCGGCCAAACATCCCTTCTGATCTTGCCTTTAGCACTTGCCTTTACCCTACTCGGGGGTAACCACCCGACAGCAGTCCCCGAAGCTGGTAGAGTCCTGCGAACTCGTTCATTGGGCCCTGCCAGCTTTAAAACCAACCTTGACAGTCTTGCCCTTGAACCTTGTGATACCGAGTAAAACCTCTGAGTAGCCCTTGATTTTGTCTTAAGCTCCTTCCGAATAGAACCACTTCTCTTCTCTGTGGTCGAGTAAAAGGACTTGGTGAAATCTCGAATCGAAATCTCTGCGTGGCAGAGCATAATCCGGCTTTCCGCGCTGCAACTGGGCACGTGTCAGGCGGACACGACCCCGACGCCTCGGTGCCCGGGAACTGACAGGCCACGCGCCCAGTTTTCACGGAGTGGGCCCACTTGCCCGTTACGTCCCATCAAAGGCAGTGATTGCCCACGATCTCGTCGTGGGATCTAATGCGGCCGTTACGCGCGCGTTCTGGCTATGTGCGTTTCTAACCGGCCCACAGATCCCACGCTGCACGGTTTCTGCCACGATCGATCCCACTACCTCAATTCGTAACGGCAACCCGAGGAGCGGTATATATACCCCCTCGGTAACTCCTTCTTCTTCTTCCGCTCCCACTTTCCCCTCGTCTCCTCGTTTCTCCGCCGCCACAGAGCATCTCGCCGCCGCGCATCTCACCGCGCCGCCGCGAGCTTCTCCACCCAAATTCCTTCAATCTTTCAGCCAATCTTTCCTCCACCGCGATGGCTCGTGACAACGACGCTCGCGCCGGCTGGGCCGGATCTGAGGTCACTGCCGAGGACTGCCAGTGGCTCGTGAACACCCGGCGAGTTCCTCCCGGTGTTCGCTGCCGGCAACCTGGCAGCGAGCTCGTCCCGGCCCCGCAGGAGGGCGAGCACGTTGTCTTCCTCGCGCACTTCGTGCGAGGATTCGGACTCCCGGTCTCCGATTTCTTCCGCGCTTTCCTCAACCACTACGGCCTCCAGCCACACCACCTCCCGCCAAACGCCGTCGTCATGCTCTCATACCACGCCGTGGTATGCGAGGCATTCCTGGGCGTGCGGCCCACTCCGACGACCTGGTCCCGGTACTTCTTCTTCCGGAAGCAAAGCAAGGGCAAGAAGGATGGCGCGGAGACCAGCCGCGAGATGACGGAGACTGGTAGCGCCATGATGGTGCAGCGCGGTGGAACCAATCACCCGCGCATCAAGGGGTTGGACTCTGTCCGCAAGTGGCAGAGATCGTTCCTCTACGTGAAGAACGTTCCCGCCGAGAAGGGAGCCAAAGTGGAGGACCGAATCAATCTGCCCAGGTGGGCCAACGCAGCTCCCACCGGGCAGAACTGGAGGGCCAAGCCGCCGATGAACTCCGACATCAAGCAGATGGACGAGCGCCTTGCCAAGCTGATCGAGGAGGGGCTCAAGAGCAACGACGCCATCGCCTGCTGGATCTCCAGGCGGGTGCTCACGCTGCAGCGTCGTGCACATCTCATGTGCTACATGGGCGGCCACCGAGATTGCACTCGGACGACCACGTTCGAGCTCAACAACGCGGACGTGGCCGTCTGGGCGCGCTCCATCATGAGCACCGGGCTCAGGGACAGCTGGCAGTACGGCTTCGTGCCGTACAGCCGCACGAAGCCAATCCAGCGGGTTAATATCTCTCTTCTGTTCCCTGTGCACAGATCCCGAGTAGATAGCCTTCTTAACTTGTTGTGCCTAGTATTCGCACTTTGTGCCGAGTAAAACACTCCGCAGTTTTGCTTAGGCTTTGTGTGCTTTGTGTTTGCACGCCTTGCCGAATAGCGCACTTAGCAGTATTTTCTAGGCTTAATCTGCTTTGTGCTCGCACGCCCTGTCGAGTAGCACACTTAGCCGCACTCTCTAGGCTTACTGTGCTTTGTGTTTGCACGCCTTGCCGAGTAAGATGCCTTTATGCTACTCGACTAACTTGTGATGTTTGCCTACTTTCCAGGTCCTTGCCCGCCAGCTTGCCGAGAGCGCGGAGCGCTTCGAGGCTAACTGGGAAGAGGACTGGGAGGAGGACGACGAGGTCTCCTTCGACACTGCGGACAGCCTCTGCATCCCTCATGCCGTCCAGCCGGGTAAGCACCACGTCGATACGTCCATTCGAGACTGGTCCGAAGACGACGACGAAGGTGATTAAGTTCACCTCTTTCGGTCGCGAGTAGCGCAACCCACTTTCCTCCTGTTTCCTAACTGTTTTCTTCTTCTCAACTTTACAGACGATGCTGATGCTGACGCTGGTGCTGAGGAGGAGGGCGAGGACGAGGGTGAGGACGAGGACGTCCTTACCGTCGATCCGCTCGCGGTTGCTGCTCCCGCTACTCGCAAAAGGGCGGGTAGCGGTGCTCAAGAGCCCCCCAGCAAGAAGCCCAACCAGGCCGTGAAGAAGGTTAAACAGGGGAGACGACTACCGCCTTCCCGTGCAGGGTAAGTAACTTTCTCCGAGTTGCGCATCGCTGTTGCTGCTTTTTCTGAATTCCTTGCCATTGCTTCTCTGTTTCTTCTGTCTTTCTTTCTTTTCTGAACTCTCTCTTCTTTTCAGCGCCCCCTTGGATGCTAACGCTGCTGCCGCGCCCACCAAGTCCAAATCCAAGAAGAGATCCGTCATCGACGTGGATGCGCTCATCGATCTCGACGACGAGGACGAGATCGTGGCGCGGAACAGGGCGCGTGCGTCCTCTCCTGTGAAAGGAGAAGACTCCCACGACGCTCTATACATGGACACCGACGCCCACGACACCGAGCAGGAGCAGCAGGCCCGCGCAGAACAAGAAGCGCGGGATGCTGCTCGCGACGAGAGGCCACCTTCTCCTCCAGCCACCACGGCCGAGGAGAACGCAGAACGAGACTCCGAGCAGCACGACCAGGCCGCCCTTGAGCGGCAGGAGGAGAATCAAGAGCAGCCAGCAACAGGGGCTGCTGACCAAACTGACCCCGTGGCCCGGCCGCGGGTAGAGAAACCAGAAGAGACACCGCAAGGTCCCGCTGCCGAGCGGTGGGTTGAGACAGTTGACAAGGTGGTGCAAGACCTGCAGAGCCACGCGCAGCCAGACGCTGCGCAGGGTAGCGCGCCCTTGGTGCCGCCAACCCAGCAGGGCGCTTCATCCACTGCACCGAGCTCCCCGCCGGTGAAGAAGGCCAAGATTACCACCAGCCATTCAATCAAGAAGGAGGCTGTCGAGAAGAAAGCCAAGATCGCAGCGAGCCCTCCAGCCAAGAAGGAGGCCACCGAGAAGAAGGCCGCCGACGAGAAACCCGTCAAGAAGAAGGCTTCCGAGAAGCAGGCCTCCGAGAAGCAAACTGGCCCGCCTGACGCCGACGTTCGCAGGAATCCTCCTCGTGGCGCTGCGCGCGACTCTGCCACGATGCCGCCGCCCCAACCAATTGTCAAACCTGTTGCCAGGGCCGGGCAGCTCGTCATTGGCGATTCTGGCGCAGCCGCTGGATCAAGTTTGCCAGACCCGCCATCCTATCCACCTTACTTGGTGAAGATAAGCAAGCAGCACAGCATCCCGCTCACCGCGGCCGAGAAGAAACTTGCCATCAGGAAAGGCAAACAAGCCACAGCTGTGGACTCCAAGCCGCCGGCCAGGAACAAGGACAGATCCCTCTCCATCTATTCGCGCGAGGTCCAGGAGGCCGAGGTGACTTCCAGGGGACTCGAGGAGATGATTGATCGAGTGGGCTTCATCGACGCCGAATGGAACAGCGACATCCTCGGCAACAAGAACTGGCACGGCTTGGCTTTGGGCGATTTGGATCATATGCGCATCGACTGGAACAAGGCGGACATGGGGTACAATCCCATGACCATCTCGTCCAAGACCAGCACGCTCGCCGCCAAGCTGTTCGTCCACCGGAAGGCCGCAGAGGACATCGAACAAGCTTTTGCAGTAAGTTTTGCTCACCCAATTCGAGTTGCCTTTTTCTTTTCTTCTATTCTTCTCCTTCTTCTTATCCATCACCCAGTCCCCGAGATTCTGGCCGAGTAGACGGATACTCAACCGAGTTGCCGTCTTCTCGGGTTGAATCTTCCCGATCTGTGTCTGATTCGTTCTCTTTCTGCTTCTCAGAATAGCCTCCTGAAGAGAACAAACTTGTTCCGGCGATTGCTCTGGAACCACAGTATCGCTAGACGGCGCCTCGAGGCCCTCGAAACCGAGCGCAAGACCGATGAGGCGACGGAGAAGGAGGTCATGAATCGCACCCTCCAGATCTCCGAGATCGAGAGTAAGCTTTTAGCTACGCGGTTCCTGCATTTTGTGTTTACGCCCGCTTTCGCTTTCTGCTCTAATCGATTCCTTTCTGCAGGCAAGTTCAAGACCTTGGCAGAGGAGCATGCGAACTGCCGCGTCTTTGTTGAGAGCAGCCAAGCCACGATCAAGAAGCTGGAAGGTGAGTTGATGTCTTCTCGGCTTGCTTTCTTGCTTTCATCCTAGCTACTCTGCTGACCGTGCTTTGCTTTCTACAGAAGATCACAAGCAGTTTGTCGAGGAGCATCTCGACTGCCTCAAGCCTGCTGAGGTGCAGCAGCAGATTGAAAGCCTTGAGGTGGAATTCAAGAAGAGGCACCTCTCCGAGATGGAACTGTTGCAAGTCGAGTTGTGCACCGCCCTCCAAAACGCCCTTGACATAGCTACCGAGAAGAATAAGATAGCTGCCAAGAAGGACAAGATCGAAGCAGCAGCCAAGGCCAAGCAAAGGGCTCTCGAGCTGGAATGCGAGACACTGAGGGAGAGCAACTCGGATCTCATGCTCCAGCTGGCGCAATTCCGGAGGGTAGAAGAAAAGCATGTTGCTGACGAAGAGTCATGGAAGAACAAGCTGCAGGCGCTACTCTACGACCTGAATAGTAAGTGCCCACATCTTTGCACTTCACTTTTCCCTTTTGTTTCTCTTCCGCTCGACTCATTTCTCTATTCTGCCCCTGTCTCTAATCTTTTTGATAGCTTTTTCAGAAACTTTCCCGACCTCAACTCGTTCTGCAAGCCTGCTCTGGCAAAGGCCCAAGCCGTTCGCACCGAGAAGGGCGAGCCTATGGACACCAAAGCTTCAATTGAGGACAGCATCACAACCATGCAGGTCCAGCTCTAGCGCCTAAGGGGCGTGGGCACCGACCTGGTGCGCACTGCCTTCCAACTCCATGACCTGTTCTGGCCTCGAGAATCTGCGCCAACAACCATCCGCGGGCTTGCCGAGAAGCTGACTGGCGTGAAGGCCGAGCTGAAGAAATGGCGTGCCTCGGGAGCTCGGGCAGGCGCTGACATGCTGCTCCTATTCATCTGCAGCTGGTACGACAACCTTGATCTTAATCTTATCCTCGAGATGCGCCAGGATTCGAGGTGGGAGAAAGACTCCGCCTGTGTGGCTCGCCGCCAGTTGGTTGCGTACGAGATCGCGTCCTACGCAGATACTGCGCGCTTCATCGATGGTGTCACCGAGCCCGACACGGAGGTGGAGGGCGAGGATGACGACGAGGATGAAGACGAGGATGCTACCGAGTCCGAAGGCCTGAGCTGCTTCGACAGTGAGAACGTCAAGACCGGGAAGGGGAAGGCCGCGGTCGTCGCGGATAGCGACGAGGAAGCCGAGAGCGTGGAGATGACCATCGACACCGCGACCCTTGAGTTCGGCACTTCATCAGGTGCTGCCCTCGACGACACGGCGCTTCTCCGCACCCGAGCTGCTGCCTCCACCTCGGCAACAAAACTCGTCTCGGTGGCCACGGCCACTTCTGACCAGGCTGCCACCGAGCCAGACGCGGATGCTGCAAAGACCGATGCCGCCAACTCGGAGGTTGATGCTGCTAAGGCCAGCGTTGAAGCTGAAGCTGCCAAGGTCAACGCCGAGAACACTGCTACCTCGACCTGATTATCTCCTGCAACTTTTATCCTTGAAACTTTTATCAGATCCCCGGGATGCCGGGTGCAGATGTATCGAAACAATTACGTTTGTCGCTTGCTACTCAGTTTTATTCACGTTTGATATTTCACTTAGTCGATTTGAGCAACTTTGGCTCGATGTCGGGTTGCGTTATCATGCAAGTCCCCGAGTTGCATTTCTTATTCGCTCTTCCTTCTCATCTCAGCTCTTACCCGCAACTTGTTGCTTTTTTGGTATTCGAGTCACAAGAATTCAAAGTTGGAGTTGCAAATACTTAGCCACTTAGAAACACTCATAGTAACGCATCCCACCACTTAGCCGAAAAGGAGTTAACAAAAAACAACAGTAAAGAACATCCTACTCGGTTCCTGCACTCTTTCTTTCCTTAGTAATTTTTCTTGTGCTCATTGACCTTTTGCTTGTTCTCTTGCTTGCCATGAAGCCGGGTTTTGGACAGCAGCAGAGTCGAAGAGTTGGCATGTAGGTTTAAACACAATACTAGATGTACTCGTGAAATTTTAAGCAGAGCAACCGAGTGGACAAAAGGGAAGCCGGGTAGAAACACACAGAGCAAGTTTGGACGAGGGCAGTCCCCGAGCTTAATTTCAGATTGCAGAGTAGAATTTTAACTCGGATAAGAGAGTACATACACATCTTTGCTCACGAAAGAAAGCGACGAAGTAGGGCTACATTCCAAGGGCGCTTAGACTCCTCTCCAGCTTTATCTGCCCTGTTCTCCTGTGATGGACGCACGTCCACGAGATAATAGGCATCATTGTGCAGCGCTTTGCTCACAATGAAGGGCCCTTCCCATGGAGGAGACAACTTGTGCATCCCGGCTGTGCGTTGCACAAGCCTGAGGACCATGTCTCCTTCTCGGAAAACACTTGGGTTCACCTTTCGGCTATGATAACGCCGCAGGTTTTGCTGGTAGACAGCTGAACGTGACAGAGTAAGCTCTCTTGCTTCTTCGAACCTAGGTGTTTTCATCAACGGCTCAATCAGCCTTGGCTTTATGCCTGCTAGCACCATGCCGTTTGCTCTTTCCACTTGCCCATTGGAGGCGGGATGCGCAACAGATGCAACATCTAGTCGGATGTGCTTATCTCTGCAGAACCGCACCATTGCCCCCTCAGCAAAATTTGTACCGTTATCCGTGATGATGCTGTGCGGGTAGCCGTATCTCAGGATCACATCCTTTAAGAATTTCACGGCCGTAGCTCCATCGCACTTCCGAATAGGCTTCACTTCAATCCACTTGGTGAACTTGTCCACCATGACTAAGATGTGTGTCATGTTGCCTTTAGCCGGCTTGAAGGGGCAAACCATATCCAGGCACCATACAGCAAACGGCCAAGTGATGGGAATGGTTTTCAACTCGGAAGCAGGCATGTGGATCTTACTCGCGAACATCTGACAGCCGTTGCACTTCCTCACGATGTCTTCAGCTTGCTGCAGAGCTGTGAGCCAGTAGAAGCCATGCCGAAAAGCTTTCTTGACCAATGCCCGAGAAGAGGCGTGGTGCCCGCATTCTCCTTGGTGTATCTCCAACAGAATTTCACCTCCTTCTTCTGGGTCCACACAGCGTTGCAGCACGCCGGTGGCACTTCTTTTGTGCAGCACATCTCTGAATATGGTGTAGCCCTTGGATCTTCTCTGAATTTGCCTTGCGATCACCTCATCTTCTGGCAGAGTGCCATCCTTTAGAAAGGATAATATGGGCATGGCCCAACTCGGTGTCTCTCGTGCAGAGAACACTGGTTCGTCCACTTCCATCGGGATAGGCGCCTCTGGCTGCTCTTTAGGGTTGGGAGCACTTCTCTGAAGCCCTGAACGATTAGCAAGGACCTCCTCAATGAATGCGATAGTCCCCGGGTTAAGGACAGCAGTCCCCGAGTATGGAGTGGCAGTCCCCGAGTAGGGAGCGGCAGTCCCCAAGTAGGGAGCGGCAGTCCCCGGGTAAGGAGTGGCAGTCCCCGGGTAGGGAGTGGCAGTCCCCGAGTAAGGAGTGGCGGTCCCCTTGTAGGGAGTGGCAGTCCCCGGGTTCTCTGTTGCATTCTCCCAGTCAATCTCCATTGGAACGGATTCTTCACTCGGCAGAGAAGGAACAAATATGGATTCCGAGTTGGGAGATGGCTTGATGGATGGCTTCCTCAAGTGCTCTAAGGCAATCCCCGCCGGGATGGACTGCCGAGAAGATCCCAACTTGGACAGCTCGTCTGCTGCAATATTCTCTGCTCGGTGAATGTGCTGGAACTCGCAGCCTTCGAAGAATCCAGTCATAGACTGTACCAGGAAGCGGTATGATGCCATGTTGGCATCCAGAGCATCCCAAGTGCCAGAGACTTGCTGCACCACAAGATCTGAATCGCCATAGCATATAATGCGCTGCACGCCAACCTCCTTGGCTACTCGCAAGCCGTGCACCACGGCCTCGTACTCTGCAACATTGTTGGACGCCTTGAAATGAATCTGCAACACGTACTTGAGCTGATCTCGTTTGGGTGACGTAAGCACTACGCCAGCACCAAGGCCTTCCTTCACCTTCGAGTCATCAAAGTGCATCTTCCAGTAATTGGAAACTGGAGCAGGAGGTTCGTACTGCACCTCAGCCCAGTCGACCAGGAATTCTGCCAGGATTTGAGACTTGATGGCTTCTCTTCTCGCATACGCGGGAGCGTACGCGGCCAGCTCGATCGCCCACTTAGCTACTCTGCACTCGCCTCCTTGTTGCCCATGATATCCGAGATGGGAGCAGAGCTCACAACAGTGATAGGATGCTCTTGGAAATAATGCTTCAGCTTCTTGGCGCCCAGGTACACACCATAGGTCATCTTCTGATAATGCGGGTAGTTCTGCTTGGAGCTGGACAGCACTTCACTGAGGTAGTATACTGGGCGTTGCACACTTTTGCCTTCTTCTTCTCGCTCCACCACAATCACCACACTGACCACTCGGTTGGTGGCAGCAATGTAGAGCAGCATTGGCTCCTTGGGTAGCGGACTAGCCAAGATGGGAGCGCTACCCAGCATTGCTTTCAGCTCATTGAATGCCACATCCGCTTGCGGAGTCCAAACAAACTTGTCACTTTTCTTCATCAGCTGGTACAGAGGCAGGGCCTTCTCGCCCGTTCGACCCAGGAAACGGCTCAGAGATGCCAAGCAACCAGTGAATTTTTGCACATCCTTCAGGGATCTCGGCAAAGACATGCTCTTAATAGCTTTTATCTTTGAAGGATTGGCTTCAATGCCCCGACTAGTCACCAGGAAGCCGAGTAGCTTGCCAGCCGGGACGCCAAATGTGCATTTACTCGGGTTCAGCTTCATTTTATACTTGCGCAAGTTAGCAAAGGTTTCCTCAAGATCGGCAAGCAGAGTATGTGTTTTATTCGTTTTGATGACAATGTCATCTACGTACACCTGCACATTCTTGCCGAGCTGATCGTGCAAGCATTTCTGCCTGCACCGCTGATAAGTAGCACCCGCATTCCGCAACCCGAAACACATGACACGATAGCAATAAGCCCCGTACGGGTACGGATTTATTTGAGATCAGCAGGATTGAGAGCTATCTGGTGGAAACCAGAGTAGGCATCTATAAAAGACAGCATTTCACAACCAGCAGTGGAATCGATCACCTGATCGATGCGAGGTAGCGGGAAAGGATCCTTGGGGCATGCTTTGTTCAAGTCGGTGTAGTCGACACACATGCGCCATGCAATAGCAGCCTTGGGATCCTCTTTCTTCTTCTCGACCATGACCGGGTTGGCTGGCCAATCCGGATGCAGCACCTCCATGATGAAATTGCTTATCAGCAACTTGGTGATCTGGTCACCTATAGGTTTCCTTCTCTCATCTCCAAAACGACGCATTGCCTGTTTCACTGGTTTGGCGTCAGGACGCACGTGTAAAGAGTGCTCAACCAACTCCCTCGGGACTCCTGGTAAATCTTCATTGGACCAGGCGAACACGTCCCGATTCTCACGGAGGAAGTGGATGAGCTCGCTTTCCTATTTCTCCGCCAACCTGGAGCAATTGATGGCTACGCGGTCGGGGAACTCAGGGTCGACCTGGACCTTCTTTGTCTCTTGGGATGCCTGGAACACGGTCCCGTGCTGGGTACTCGGCACGCCCTGCGCACCAGCTTGCGCGGATTGCGCCATAGCCACCACCTCGTACATCTTTTTCTTCTCGGCAGCAATCACCATAGACTCCGCCAACTGAGAACCAGCAGAGGCACACTCCATGGACTTCTTGTAATCACCAGAGATGGTAATCACGCCATTGGGGCCAGGAATCTTCATCTTCAGATACGCAGTGTGGGTAGAGGCCATGAACTTGCTCAGCGCAGGCCTGCCGATTAGGGCATGATAGGGGCTCTGATGATCAACCACTTCGAACTGCAGGCTCTCTGTGCGGCAGTTCTCCCTGGTGTCGAATAGCACATCTATCCACACTCGTCCAATCGGGTTGCACGAGACTCCCGGCACAACGCCATGGAAAGTGGTCTTGCTAGGTAGCAGCATGTTCTCGGCCAGCCCAAGCTTCTCGAGTGTGTCTCTATACACAATGTTGATGCTGCTGCCGTTGTCGATCAGCACCTTGCTGAACCTCATATTCTTCTCGGGACCCAAGAAGGTAGGATCCAGCACCAAAGCGTAGCTACCCGGGTTGGGCATCACCTTAGGATGATCTACTCGGGACCATGTGATCTCTTGGTTGCACCAATGCATATAATGAGGAACAGCAGGTATCACGGCATTGACCTCCATGGCACGCCTGTGCTGTGACTGCTTGTCGACGGGCTCAGAAGTGAAGATCATGTAGCTCTCATGGTGTTCTTGGTACTGGTTGCGGCCTCCGCCCTCATTGTTGCCGTTGTTGTTGCCCTGGTAGTTGTTGTTGCCTCTGTTGTTGTTGCGGTTGTGGTTGTTGTTGTTGTTGCGGTAGCCCTCATTGTTGAAGTGACGGTTGGCTCCTAAAGCCACTTGGTTCATGTTTTCTCTTCTCGGAAACACTGGAGGCCGAACTGCGGGTGCGTGAGCAGGCTGCACATTGGCATTTGCAGCTGGCAGAGGAGGAGGAGGAGGCAAGCCTTCATTCCTGATCAGATCCCACCACTCGCACTGTCGGGTAGTGTGGTTAGCAGGCCTCGAGGGGTGCTGAGTATGGAAACTGCATGGGCCATCCCTCATGTCATCGAAGACGAACTTCCTTGTCTGCTCCGAGTTGCCGCTACCTGACTGAGGAGCGGAATGGTTTCTTGTTGCCTTGGCCCTGGTTCTGGTTCTGCCCGTAGGCTCCAGCAGGTTTTTGCCTTTGGCTGCCCCCAGCTCCAAAAGCCACTGCATTCACCTCCTCAGGGTCGTACCGAGTATCTATTCGGTCACCCCTGCGTTTGTTGCGGAACTCGTTGCGCTTGTTGTTGTTGAAGTTTCTTCTCGGCTCGGAGGAGTCCATCAAGGGCTGAGTAGGGTCACCGAGTGCGTACTGATCCGCAATCTTGATGGTCTCCGCCAGAGTGTTTGGCATCTCCCTCTGCAACCTTTGCCACAGCATACTGCCATGTCTGCAACCCTGCGCAAACCAAGTGATGGCCTGGGCTTCATTCACACCTTCACAGGTGTTCCGCAACGTGCTCCACCGAGTAAGGTACTCGCGGTCCGTCTCGTCTTCCCGCTGCCTGCAAGCGGACAGCTGCTGTGGCCTATTCGGCCTCTTGTAAGTGCTGGTGAAGTTGCTGATGAAGGCTTCCGAGAAGTCCAGCCAGCAATTGATGCTGTTCTTGGGCAAGTTGTTGAGCCAAGTGCGAGCTGGACCCTCTAGCATCTGCGGAACGTACCGCACCGCCCATCTCCGGTTGCCGTTCGCGATATGAACCGCGGTGACATAGTCATTGAGCCAATCCTCCGGCTTGGTGCTACCATTGTAGCTCTTGGTGCCCCTTGCGAGCTGGAAGTTCTTCACGGAAGGCTCGTTCATGATGCGCGGGCCAAAGCACTCGGGGCCGGGAGGTCCCGTGTTCACGAGCCGCACCGACAAGCTGATCCGGTCCAGCTGGTGCCTTGTATCTCCAGGCGCCAACACGCGCTCGCCCACACGATCCAGAATGTCATAGCCAGCCAACCCCATGGCCGAGTAGCCATCATCATATCTGTCCACCTACACAGCTGCAGGCTGCTCCACCGGGTTGGCGGCTGGCGCCACTGCACGCGGCTGCGCCGCTGCCGAGTAGGCTGAGCAACCGGATGCTGAGAAGGGCCTGGGCGCTCTCCATCTCGGGCCTGGCTTTGAGCTTTATGGGCTTGAAAGCCTGCTCCTGCAGCGTTGTGTTTCTGCCCGGACTGTTGCGGCACAGCGAGCTGTTTCGCGGCGACAGCCGGGTCGTACACCTGCATCTGCCTACCCTTACCGGAATGCCCACTCCGGCTTCTCTCACGGCTAGGATGCAGAGATGAAGCCTGATCATTAGATCTAGCCACGTGCGAGTGCACCACCTGAGAAGCCCCAGCACCCGGGTTGGCTTTCCGGAACTCCTCATTCTGCCTAGAAGCCTCTAGCACCAACTCGTTCAGCCTCTCCTGCTGCCTAACGCGCGCGTCGCCAGCTAGATGCGGCAACTCGGCAGCTACGGCCTCAGCAGCTCTAAGTGTTTTGACGGGTGTGCTATATCTGGGTCTAGTGGAGGTGTTTGCGGTGGCGGACTGACTGGGAGCCTCTACAACCGTTGCCATCTCGGCACCTAGGTTGCGACGCGTAGCACCTACTTTGCTAGCTCTCCTAACAACCGATGTGAAACCGTGAGCCTTGTTGTACTCAAGCTGATCTAGGCTAAGCTCTAGCCTAATCTTCTCCAACTCCGCCTGCTCAGCGAGCAGCTCCTGGCGCTGCCGGTCGAGCTGCGCCTTCATGGTCAGGAGCTCGAGATCAGTGGGAGGCGGCATACCCGTCCGCGCAGCAGACGCAGGGATTGTCGGAGTAGTGGAGAGCGGAAGGTTGCACTCCTTCTCGTAGGGCTTGTGCGTCTTCCCGCCAGCACTCGAGCCAGCGAGATCCTCGACGACGGCCGCAGCGGTAGCAGCCGCGCCCTTCCCAGCGTCAGCAGCAGGTCCGGTCATCATCACCTCTGCAATGTCCGCGGAACGGCTCAGCGGCCTCCCGCGCGCGGCGATGACAGCAGGTGGATCTTCCGCGACATGCACCAGCTCAGGGTACTCGCGGTCGATGATGGTGGCGACGTAGACGAGGTGCACGCCGAAAGAAAGCACCGAGCCGCCCTCCGGCATGGCCCTGCCGCGGAAATCGCCGGCGTTGTCGGTGACGAAGTCGAAGGAGACGAATCTGTGGACGAGGCCGCAGACCACGCGCTCTCCGGTAGCAGGAATCGATCCCGTCCGAACGGTAACTCCAGCCAGCGCCGCTGGTTGCCCCACGGTGGGCGCCAACTGTCGTGGTGGTGTCACAGCAGATGCCATAGGATGCCTAAAGTTGTGGGGACGATGGACGCTGGAGGCGCTCGGGGAGGGATCACGCGACGAGTGGCCGCGTGAAGTATGAAACAAGCACTGCAAATAACACGATCTACCCAGGTTCAGGGCCCTCGTGAGGAGGTAAAACCCCTACTCCTGCCTTTCTCTCTATATATTGGTGTCTCACCGAGTAGCCACAGTACAACTGTTCTTGCTACCGAGTAGCCACTCTTCTCTCTACGTGATGAACTAGGTCAAGAATGTGCACCGGTCCGCGGATCCAGGTTAGTGTCCCTCGCGCAGGAGGAGGCAGGGCACCTTATATACTCGGTGCCCAGCCGGATACAGCCAAATACAAACAGATGTCGACATTGTGTGCACACCGTCCTTCTTCCGAGTTCCCGCTGACAGCTTTGGCTTCTAAGTTTGTCCCGGTGCGGAAAGTCGTTGGACAAAACCAAGTAACCAGTCTGTTATCACTGCGGCGAACACAAAGTAGGTCCCCCCTATCCTGCGACGCCCTGCTGACACACTGTCGCTGTCAGGCACGCCGTCCTCAGATGAACAGTGCCATGAATAGTGCCAAGTACGGACCCGGGATACGCGGGATCCTGTGTCAGAACGGCTCCTTTGACTTCTGTCCCGAGTAGATTCCCGCCATTTCTACTCGGGCCAACTCTTCTACTCGGAGGCACGCAACTTCCTTGATTTGCCCTTCTGGCTATCTATGTGCAGGACCGGGTAGCAGTCGACCGGGTAGCAAGTACCGGGTAGCCGGCTACTCGGCCAAACATCCCTTCTGATCTTGCCTTTAGCACTTGCCTTTACCCTACTCGGGGGTAACCACCCGACAGCATCAAAATGCATCAAGTTCACCAACACTACACCACGGTAGAAACTTGCCGACAGAAGCATTTGTCGGCGTATGGTACTTTTGCCGAAAGATATCTTGTTGGTAAGAGATATACCGACATAAGATGAAGAGTCGGGGCAAAAGCAGTCGACGAAAGTTTTGCCGACACAAACTTAGCTTGCCGACATATTTTCTGTGGCCATTACCGCACCTACGCCGACAGATGCTATGTTGGGGTGTACCATACCTATGCCGACAGACCATGGGTTATTGTTGTACTCCCTCTGCCGACAAATAAACTGTAGGTATACACACTACCTATGCCAACAGATGTCATGTAGGTTAACTCTATGTCGACACATATTCTGTATTCATATCCGTAACTAACATAAGCAAGGCACATTTGTGCTCCAATTGTATTTGCAAAAATTGCATCAAAACCCATATATCATTAGCAGAACCATGCATTCCTCAAAACCAAATATCTCATCACATGACAACAATTACACAATGTTACCAAGACAACAATGCATTCATCACGTTCAATTCACAAAGTACCCTATTCGTACAAGTAGTTGCACACCAAGTATTTCATCCAAACTCATCTAAAGTACATAATAAGCTCTACATAACATCACAAGTTCTGTTATAAAGAATTAAACAAAAGCCAAAACTACAGTTGAAGTTGTCCATATGTCTACTTGAAGAAAATTCATGTATGCCATCCTGATCCGAACCGCTTGCAAATTCAAATTTGTAAGCACCTACAAAGATCATACAAAAGTCATCACTGTGTTGCAAATCATCTACATATGCTCAACAACCATAAATTTGTGCAAGTCATCTATACATGCATAAGGCTACAACAACAAACAGATGCATAACGTTACAACAACAAACATGTAATTTAATGGTATTGCGTGTACTATCTTACCTATGGCATAATGAAATTACTTCCCAGGTTCAGAATATGAACTATTCAGTTCGTTTAGGTTCTGATAGCACTTAGTTAACATCTTAAGTATCTATAGCTAGTACACTGAAAACTGAGACGCCACTGCTAGTTTTCCTAGAGAGCACTACACTGGAAACCGAGACATCACAACTAGCTTTCCTAGATAACACTTTGTTTACAACTTTATATTTTCAGTATGTAAATCGAGTACACTGAAAATTGAGACACCACAACTAGCTTCAAACAATAGGCTAAGCTGATGGCTTCCTGGGCTCTATCGTTTCTCCTACAAACCTGAACAAAGGCACTGAAATACAAATAGAAAGACCTCCCGTTCAAATATGCAAGCGAAAAGACATGTACATGGAAACTCACAGAAATTGTTGGTTAACAAAACAATGGTTTTTACTGCATTTTACGGAGATTAACATGCAAGAGGATGTTCATGTATTTAAAAATGCTTGCAACGGTAGTCATAACTTGCAGAATATGAGTCCACTCCTACAAGCCTCAACTTATCATGTATTGTTCAGTGAGCACCTGATATGGTACAGTACCATAAGTACAAAGTACTAGATCCTAATAACCTCGTAGTATTATTATTTGCACACTTGGTCAACTTTTCTCTAAAGTACCATATATATGAAGAAAGTGCAACGGCCACCAGATTTTCACAAGGCATAATTCAGTAGACTACAACCTTTTTCTAAGAGATGTACACCCAAGTGTTGAAAGATTTAGTACCTGCACCTTGTACCACATTCCTTTTCTTAAAATCCTTCATCTACAACCATCAACATTAGTTAATAAGTCGATACCAAACACCTAACATTAAAATAGTGACATAGTTTTTCATATGCTAAACATAACAGTAGGCCAAGCAATGAATCTTCCACAAGAAGAACCCAAGTTGACAACATCCCCGTATGGTTGAGGTAGCACAGTATTTAATTTGTACATTGTACCGATGACAACTTCAGAATACTGAGCACCAAGAGGCACACCATCCACCAGAGCATGGGCATCGAATATTTGGACAAAACCTTTTGCAACAGGAACATTAAAAGATCTAGTTATGTTCTATAGAAAAAGCTACCATTTCAGAGGATAAATAGAGAGACATAAGAACAAAACTAAGTATATGTGGCAAATGAATGTTGTCGTGGGATAATCACGGCAGATGTTACCTGGGGTAACTGATCTTGGGGCAAGACGACACAGGCGTTTGGGAGAGGGTTCAGCTCAGAGGAAAACATGGTGCAATTCGATCTGGTAGCCGGCAATCAAAGTCGCCGAGTCTCCGATCTTGATATCACAACTCAACTCTGGGATTACACTCGATACTTGATGTCACACGATATTGCTAGGGTTCTTAGATCTCTACCTAAAATTATACCTGGGAGTCGGTTTATAAAACACCCGTACCCCCGGCTTATTCCCCAAGGCGCACCCTGGTTCCTACCCGGATACGGCACACAAACCCTAACTTTCCTTTACAACAACCCACAACCCGGGTCACCGGGCCTACCAACTTGGGCCTTCACAGGTTTCCTTATCCTTAGCCGGATCCTGCGCAGTGTCCTTTGGGCCGGGTTATTCCTTGGTGTATGGCCTACCGGGTTATCGTCCCCCCGTCAGTAGTCCCCAGAATAGCCTGGGCTTCATGGATCCTACTTGAAGCGCTTGCTATTCCCTGCAAAGATATCAAACATACGGGCATATAGAGGCCGGGTTAAGGCGTTTTGATATTCAGCCAGGCCTCACTCCACGGTGGCCATATAATAACCCGGGTTTTTCCTTCGAACACTTTGACTCAAATTTCCAGGTCCAAATCATAATAAAAAATCCCAGGATCCCATGCTCGATAATCAATCCTGATATCCCGGGGTTACCGTCCTTTTTTCTTTTATCCAGATGCCCTGCTCAATATTTGGCGCATATCTCGCAAAATCCACGTGAACAACCGTCACCCCATGATTTCCGGCTTCTGGCCATCAGGATAAGCTCACCCTTACTCTATAAATAACACTAAGAGGGTAACCCTAAATTCGTTACCACGCCACAACTTCCCCTTTCTCTCCTTACTCCTCGCTTCCTCGCAGCACCGCCGCCAGGGGCTCGCGCACATCATCAAAGCGAAATTGCCTCCAGCCGCGCTCGCCCTCAAGCCGTCCCGCGCCGCCGCCAAGTTCCGCCATCACACCTTCATTCCTCTCGCCAAGAATTGTGAAGGGGCATCCGAGCCACGCCGCCCAACACCGTCGCTTCCAAACCTCAATCTCTTCAGTAAGCCTCTTATATCTGCCTAACTTATCCTTGCAATTTTTCCAATTTCAACCAGGATCGAATCTAGGTCAACCCGCGAACCACTCTTCTGATTACATCAAATTAGATCGATTCGACATCCACCAACTCTTTTAACCGCCTGTTATATAGTCGCAACTCATCCCCTACCAATATTAACCATCAAAACTCCTGTAGGATCGCTCGCAAACTTTCCCATCTAGATCCGTTCCTCCTCGATTTTCCGCTTTCTGTATTAACACCCGGAAAATCCTCTTTTTCCAGCTACTTTACTTGCAATAGATACATGGGCAACCACCCATCGACCCCAAATGCCTTTCCATACGTAAGTGACCTATAATTTCCACAGTTGCATTCAACACCCGGATACTTTATAATTTCCGCTCCATAGCATGATGCCCGGATAATTCTCAGCTTCATACTTTCTTGACACCTTACACTCGGATACTTCAACACTCCCGGGTCTTATTTCACACGCCTATTTTCTTTTGCTTTGCAGGTTGATCCCATGGCTCCCAAACGACAAGGAAAACAACCGACTCAGACGAGAAATACCCAAACCATATCCGCCAACTGGGGACGTTCCACAACTACGAAAGCCAAGTTGGAGGAGCTAGCCGAATTAGGAACTCTCCCTTCTCAGAAGGACATTCACTGGAGGGCGCCGGGCAACGAGACCCGGCCCACACCCACAGACAGCGAGGTAATCTGCTTCGTAGAGCACGTGACCCGGGGATTCCGTCCTCCGGGTCGCCCTTTCTTTAGGGAGGTCTTAGATCACTATGGACTCCGAATGTTCGACATAGGGCCTAACTCTATGTTGAACATCACCCACTTCATCGTTCTCTCTGAATCGTACTTGTGCATGCCCCCGAGTTTAACTCTCTTCGTTGAGTTATTCCAATGCAAGCCATGCCGCGAAAGCGGCGACGGAGCGCTCCTAATCTGTGGCGGGGTATCCATCCAGCGCCGCAGGAATTCTCTGATGCCAGCCCTCAACCTACACTCCCACGTCAAACACTGGCAACTGTCCTTCTTTTATTGCCGCGACACCTCCCCTGACAGTGAAAAGAAGCTGTCGGGTTACTCAGAGACTCCCCTCGAGCCCTCCGAGTCGTTCAGTGCCTTTGCATCAGATTCGGACAGGGAGACAATCCTTCCCCTGTTAACCAAGATAGCCATTCTCTCAGCCCAAGGCCTCCTCGGGCTCAATTTAATAAAAACATGGGTTGATTTCCGGATCCAACCCAACTCCGTTCGCACCAAACTGATGGGCGAGTACTCGGGGCACACCACAAATACGCTCCGATACTCCACCAAAAGCTTTGCAGCCGGCGATACTAACAAGACCATCAAGGGCTTCTTAACAGAGAAACTGGAGGTGATAAGGGGAATCACCGGGTTACCCCCGTTTACTCGGGACAACCCGGCTCCAGCGGTAATAACTGATATCCATAACTTACTTCCGTATCTTGACTCGATACAGCTTCCAACCCTTAGTCTCATTCCTTTGTCTTAGGCTGATGACCCTTTCTGGAGAGTTGAGCCCTTCCCCCCTTCCAGAGACCCGGAAGACGAGGACGAGCCGGCTGATGGTAGTGAAGGTATTTGCACAAGATCTGTATATTTTTACTTGTATTACTTCCCTTTCGTTTATCTTTTCTCCAACTAACACACGCCCGATTCGCAGGACTGGAGGACGAAGGTGAGGCCAACGAGGATGACCCGGAGGCAACTGAATCAGACCAAGAAACAACAGTCGGAGCCAAAAGGAAAACCAGAGGAGCCGTGTCCAAGGTTCCTTTTTCCTCGTTATCCTCTGAACCTTACTCCTTTGATGCCATGCGACGACTTAACCATCAATTATCAAATTCGTCGTGCTTGAAGGACTCCTCCCCAGCCAAACGCAGAGTAACTCGGAGCTCCCCGGGTGAAGATCCCCTTAACCTGGGCATATCTATTTCCTCGGTTCCTCGTGGCGGCGCTCCCCCGCCTCGTCCTTCCGACTCTCCTCAACGCCACCCTTCTCCTAACCATCCACGTGCCGGGCAATTCCGGGTCCCGTTGGTAGTTCCCGTGGCGACCTCATCTGCTTCCAGCGGCGAGCTCCTGCCTGATAATACCGTGAACGCCGGGTAAGCTTACGCTACATGATTTCCTTTTATGCTTAACAAGTTTCCACTTAAGCCACCATCATCACTAATAACCGCTTTTTTTTCATCTTTCTTTTAGCGCTCAAGCCGTCGTCAGTGACCCGGAAAATATAGAAGCAGATAACCATCAGGCGGAGAAACCGACTGACCATGCGGACGCCGCGACTGGCGATGATACAACGAATAACCAGGAACAAGGCCCTCTGAACAACCCACCTCCCCGAGCTGCCGGATCTCCTTCCTCATCGGAACCAGTAGACGAAGAGATCGAAGTTCTAGATACAAGGATGAGTTCTCCCAACCCGGCCACCCAAACTGTCCGGGTCTCAACTCCAAGGGCGGGGAGAGCCCCCCCACCAAACGACCAAGCTGCCGGCTCTTCCGGTGCTCGTTCCGAGGAACTGACCTTTACCCAGATGCTAGAAACCCTTCGCACTTTAAGGTCTAATGAAGAGAACATCTTGGGAGCTTTGATAGCCAAACACGAGGTAAATCCGACTAATATTGCTTATACCTTTATCCAGTCCCCAAGTTCCGAGTGAATTGATTCATAATTTACTTGGGACTTTATTATACAAGCGACTGATAACTTATTCCTCTACCCAACTGATCCTTTGTTTGCATGCATGCAGGCTTTCGTAACTCAATCCGAGGAAAAACTGGCGGGCGCCACCAAGCTCATCGAAAAGGAGGTAGCTTTACGTGAGGCGGCCGAGGCCGAGTCTAGGAGGAATAAGTTGATAATGAGAAAATACAGGAAAAGGGCTCACCGAGCAGAAGATGACCTAACAAGCCTTTCCGTCCAAATATCGGACACATATCGTGCTTTACTTGGTACATTTCCTCCTCCGGTTTATCTTTTTGATAGATAGCAACAGTTTCCCGACTTATGTCTCCATTTCCTCAGGCCCGGACGAAACCATGCCGGAAGAGGATGACATAGCCAAGCTGAAAACCATGAATAGCGCTATCCGGCAACTATGTGCCGGAACCAGATGGATCCTTGATGAGTTGCGGTGGCCGGGCAGAGGACATGTTGATCTGAAGAGGATGCTGGACGCCTTATCCACTGTTCCCGAGTGGATTCGGCACTGGAAGCGCTCGTCTTGCCGGGTTGGAGTGACCCGGGGGCTTGCACTTGCCAAAGCTTATCTCCCCAAGCTCGAGCTAGCGAGGATTATGGGCGGCTTTCCAGAGTTCAAGCTTGACGGATCCAAGTTTTCGGTAAAGGATTTTCAAGCCGTCCAGAAGGAGGTCCGTTACCCGGCCAGCGTAATTGCTGACGAACTGGATGTTAATATACTTGTTCCAGCATATGATTCCGCCGGTAAAGTAATTAAGTCGGATCTTCCTGAGCCGTATGACATGCTGGCTCGGTGGAAGGAGGAAGCTGCTGCGATAAGGGCGGAGGCTGCCAAGAAGCAAGCTGAAGCCGGCTCTCTCTACCTCAACACCAGTCGCTCCGCCCCTGCAGGGGCTGGTACTGCTGACCCGGGTGCTGCTGCTACCACCAATGATGGCAAGGGTAAGGCCAAGATGAACGCCGAGTGATATATGGTTTCTAATGCCTCTTCTTAAGCGCTAGTCGGTCAACATACTTTGTGAAACAGTTATATTTTGGGTGGTGCGCCTGTGCACCTTTGATATTTTTTCACCAGGATTTTTGTAATGCCCGCTAAGGCCTTGATATACCCGATGCCTGTTCCGGCCTTTTTAAGTTTATCCATTATCAAGCTCATCTGTTCTCGATATCTGGTTTTATTTATTGTTCCTTTTGTGAAAACTCAATTTCCGGGTTTCGTGGGTATTGACAAGCGGATTTTGCTTCGAAGTCCCCAAGTCCCCAAGACTCGGATATTTGGGTTTTTGCAATTATACAAGTATGCCACTTTTTCTCTTTTCAAGATTTCAAGCTACCGAGCCCGGATCGCCGAGTCTAGGACACTTGATCTTGAAAAGGGAACAAAACTGCCTACTGCTAATTTCACAAAGATCCCTGAGTTGTTTCACATAGGTTTTGAAGTTATGCTTAATAGTCGTTGAGTTTCCAGCTATTCAGCCTTGTACTCTGCATAACTTGTGGTTTAGATGACCCTTTTGACTATCTTGTACTGTAAGCCGGCTTTCGCGTGGATACCATGTTGTTACATCCATACGAAGACGTAGCCAGCCAATCCCCGTCGGGTTTCATGACTAACTGCCATCGTAAGCGAACAAATCATGCCACTTTAATGCGAGTCACATCGAGCTTAAGTAAGAATAGCCAAGAACTTTGGACTTCTTTGTCCGGTTATAAGATTGTAGCCGTACTCGTTTGCAAGTAATCGGCCCTTATAACTCATAGGCATCATGGCCGGGTCTTTGGGTTTGTAACTGTGCTATTCAAGCGACCAGCCCCCAAGACCTAGATATACGCATCGTACTGAGAGTACATAACCTGATAACAACCATCTCTTTTCTTGATAACCATCTCTTTACTTGATATGAAAATTCTAGGTCAGCAAGCCGCCTCATTAAAAACCCGTCCAGTCCCCAAAGGTACCCTGGATAGGAAAAGAGTACGTCTGAAAACCTGCTGCCTATTACATCGTGCAATTCCACTTGCCAATATAGTCTTTACTAAGTATAATATGGACGTAGCTGAGCCACGTTCCATGGTCTATCTCTTTCTTGCATAGATGAAGTGGTGTGTGCGGTGTCGTTGACTGTAGCCGACTCTTCCCTTGCATCTATCAAGTAATATGATCCGTTATGCAGATTCCGGCTTATGATAAATGGTCCTTCCCATGGTGGTGATAATTTGTGTTTTCCTTCGCTTGACTGTACCAGGAGCAGAACCAAGTCTCCTTCCTGGAATACCCGGGTTTTCACGCGCCGGCTATGATACCTCCGTAGATCTTGCTGATATATGGCTGATCTTTCCAGTGCTTGTTCTCTTTGCTCTTCTAACATATCTACGGTGTCCTGCCGGGTTTTTTCGTTCTCTATTTCGACGTAAGCTGATACTCGCGGTGAATCGTGAATAATGTCACTTGGTAACACTGCTTCCGCACCGTAGACCATGAAGAAGGGTGTCATCTGAGTTGATCTGTTAGGTGTAGTGTTGATACCCCAAACCACAGAAGGAAGTTCTTCGACCCATGCACCGGCAGCCCTGACACAGGGAACTCGCAATCGTGGTTTTAATCCGCGAAGCAATTCTTGGTTTGCCCTCTCCACTTGTCCATTGGCCTGCGGATGAGCCACCGATGCAACATCGAGCCGGATTCGATTGTTGCCACAGAACTTTTCCATCTCACCAAGGGACATGTTGGTTCCATTGTCGGTAATTATGCTGTGGGGATACCCGAACCGGTAGATAATCCTTTTCAGGAACTTGACTGCTGTAGCTGCTTCGCAATTAGTAACTGGCATAACTTCAACCCACTTGGTAAACTTATCAATAGCCACCAAAAGATGTGTCTTCTTGCACGGTGACATATGAAAGGGGCCAACCATGTCCATACCCCAAACAGCAAACGGCCAAGTTAACGGGATAGTCCGCAACTCCATAGCCGGCACATGGGTTTGGCGAGCGTACCTTTGACATCCGTCACACCTTGCTACCAATCGTTCCGCATCCGCTAGGGCCGTGAGCCAGAAAAACCCGTGTCGATAAGCTTTAGCCACAAGAGACCTTGTGGACGCATGATGTCCACAGTCGCCTTCATGGATTTCCTTGAGAATCTGTCTGCCTTCTTCCGGCGCTACGCAGCGCAAAAAGACTCCTGCTGCGCTTCTCTTGTACAATTCCCCATTGATGATAGAATATCCCTTTGCTCGCCTCAAAATTTGCCTTGCTAATACCTCCTGTTGTGGTAACTCGCCTCGTGACAGGTAGGCCAAACACGGTTCTGTCCACTCGGGAATAGTACGTACAGTGGCCACAAATCCTGAATCCGGGTCTTGATTTGCCAATTCCTCCTCTGACTCGATTTTAACTGATGGTCGCCATAATTCGTCCAGGAAAACATTAGGCGGAACCGGCTCTCTCTCTGCGAGGCGGCCTCATTCTTTCTTCTGTCTATATGCTCCACCTCATACCCGGAAAAACATCCTGCAACCCTATCAACTTCCCTGCGGTATGCTGCCATAGTTGCGTCCTTTCTATCCCACGTTCCTGACACCTGCTGTACCACAAGGTCCGAATCTCCGAAGCATCGTATCCTCTTGATGTTCATCTCTTTGGCTACCTTTAAGCCATGCAATAGGGCCTCATACTCGGCCACGTTGTTGGAACAGTCGAAGTGAATTTGTAGTACGTAACTCAATTTGTCTCCTTTGGGTGATGTTAGCACCACCCCAGCTCCTGATCCCTCGTACTGCTTTGATCCATCGAAGTGCATGATCCACGACTCGGAATTTGGAACCGCTGTAGTCATGCCTGTATGTGTCCAGTCGTTAACGAAATCAATTAAAGCTTGAGATTTGATTGCTGACCTGGGTTCGTAGTTGATGTGATAATCCCCCATCTCTATCGCCCATTTGGCTATTCTTCCCGTTGCGTCCGAGTTTCTGATGATATCCGACATTGGTATTGAACTAACCACTGTTATGGGATGTTCTTGGAAATACGGCTTCAGCTTCCGGCTGGCCATAAAGACCCCGAACACCAACTTTTGCCAATGTGGATAGCGCTGCTTTGCTTCTGATAATACCTCGCTGACGTAATAAACCGGCCTCTGAACCGGGTATCCTTTCCCATCCTCTTGGCGTTCCACAACAACTACTGCACTGACGGCTCGGGGGCCAGCTGCCACATATAGTAACATAGGCTCTTTAGGACCCGGCGCCGCTAGTACTGGTGCTTCAGATAACTGCTTCTTTAGTGCCTCAAATGCCTCGTCCGCCTCTTGATCCCACACGAACTTATCTGATTTCCGCAAGAGCCGGTACAAGGGTATTGCTTTTTCTCCGAGTCTGGATATGAATCGGCTCAAGGCTGCTACGCAGCCCGTGAGCTTTTGAACATGCTTCAAATTTTCCGGTTTTCTCAGACTCTGGATGGCCTTGATTTTATCCGGTTTGCCTCGATTCCTCTCTCGGAAACTATGAAGCCGAGTAATTTCCCAGCTGGAACTTCAAACACGCACTTTGTCGGGTTAAGCTTCATCTGGTACCTCCTCAAGTTTTTGAACGTCTCCTTTAGATCATCGATAAATGTCTCGCCTTCCTGGTCTTGATGACCACATCATCCACATAGGCATGGACGTTGCGTCCGATCTGGTCCTCAAAGCACTTTTGAATACACCGTTGGTAAGTTGCGCCAGCGTTCTTCAACCCAAACGTCATAGTTTTATAACAAAAGGCCCCGAAAGGGGTTATGAATGATGTTTTCTCCCAATCCTCCCTTTTGAGCTTAATCTGATGATACCGGAATATGCGTCCAGGAAGCATAACAGATCGCTTCCAGCTACTGCGTCTATAATCTGATCTATCCTTGGTAGCGCGAACGGATCCTTTGGGCAATGTTTGTTGAGACTCGTAAAATCAATGCACATCCTCCACTCATTGGTCTTTTTCATCACTAAACCGGGTTAGCCAACCAATCCGGGTGAAATACTTCCATGATAAAGCCGGCTGCCAATAGCCGAGCGATCTCTTCGCCTATAGCCTTCCTTCTTTCCACATTCATTTTCCTCAAACCTTGCTTCACGGGCCTGGACTTGGGATCCACATGCAAACTGTGCTCAGCCAGTTCTGTAGGGATACCCGGCATGTCGCTAGGTGTCCAGGCAAACACATCTGCATTCGAACGAATAAACTCCACGAGCGCTTCCTCCTGCTCTTTTCCCAAGTTAGACCCTATGGTAAACTGCTTAGTGGAATCCCCTTCGACAAAATCTATCTTCTTGGTGTCCTGCGCTGCCTTGAATTTTACTCTCTCATCCTCGGTATTCGGCTTTTTCAAGGCTGTTCTATCGTCCGGATTTACTTGAGACCGGTAATATTCGAGTTTTTTTCTGCATGCTTGCTCGGCCATAACCGAATCTCCTTCGTCGCACTCGGCTGCTATATCCCGGTTCCCATGTATAGTGATGGTCCGTTTGGGACCCGGGATTTTCAGCTGCAAATACACGTAGCACGGCCTAGCCATGAATTGGGCGTAAGCCGGCCTCCCAAACAGCGCGTGGTAAGGGCTGCGCAATTTGACCACCTCGAACGTGAGCCACTCAACTCGATAATTATCCGTCGATTCTCCAAAAGCAACTTCCAAGGTGATCCTTCCCTCGGGGCTCGCCGAGTGACCTGGCACGATCCCATGAAAGATTGTCGAACTTTTTTGTAACTGAGACTCCTTGAGACTCATCCGTAAGAAGGTTTCCCAATAAAGGATGTTGATGCTACTTCCACCGTCCATCAGGACCCTCTTCAATTCGTAACCATTAACCTGTGGAGCAACCACCAATGCCAAGACTCCTGGACGCTCTACTTTCTCCGGATGGTCTTTTCTACTCCATGTTACCTCTTGTTCCGCCCATCTGAGATATCCCGGCGCGGCCAGCGAAACCGAGTTTGCCGCTTGCTTTAATGTCTCCTTGTTCCTGCTGGAAGTTCCTGTAGTATGCACATGATATTGTCCTCTTAAATTAGTCGTTCGTACCGTGCCGATGAAGATGTTGATCCGGCCGATCGTTACGACGGATCCGGTTTCGAGGTGATCCGACTCCGGCCCCCAGCCGGAATCGTCCACCATCTTTTCTCCTTCGTGGTCGATGCAGATTTCGCCGATGACAAGATTCTCCATGCCCTTCCGAGCTTCTCCCGTGATGTAAACACCTTTGGACGCAGGCCCCACGGTGGGCGCCAACTGTCGTGGGATAATCACGGCAGATGTTACCTGGGGTAACTGATCTTGGGGCAAGACGACACAGGCGTTTGGGAGAGGGTTCAGCTCAGAGGAAAACATGGTGCAATTCGATCTGGTAGCCGGCAATCAAAGTCGCCGAGTCTCCGATCTTGATATCACAACTCAACTCTGGGATTACACTCGATACTTGATGTCACACGATATTGCTAGGGTTCTTAGATCTCTACCTAAAATTATACCTGGGAGTCGGTTTATAAAACACCCGTACCCCCGGCTTATTCCCCAAGGCGCACCCTGGTTCCTACCCGGATACGGCACACAAACCCTAACTTTCCTTTACAACAACCCACAACCCGGGTCACCGGGCCTACCAACTTGGGCCTTCACAGGTTTCCTTATCCTTAGCCGGATCCTGCGCAGTGTCCTTTGGGCCGGGTTATTCCTTGGTGTATGGCCTACCGGGTTATCGTCCCCCCGTCAAATGTACCATTTGCTTCCCTTTGCTCTCCTTTTCTTGGGCTGACATGTTTTGTCAAGTTCATTGGAAAAGGTTCGAAGTCCCGTCTCTTCTTTCTTTTTCTTCTATCTCAACCACAGAAATTCTGTGCAGACAATATTGATGCAAAATAAATTGTAATATCCTTAGTATACATTAATATCCAAGTACAATATCCACAGGAACTAGCATACTCCAGTTCTAATAATCTAGATAGATAAGATATGCATGGAAAATATAATACAGTGGTTGCACAGCAATGATTTCAAATGGAACAAGAAGATATTTTTATTTACCGTAAGTGGACTGCTAAGTACTAAGAATATGACTTAGTTCACATAATTCCATTGTCCATGCAACGCATTAAACAGAAACGACCCCCTGGTCTAGCAAACAATCAAAATAGGCTATACCAACCAAGAACCAGCACAAAACAAAAAAGAGACCACTACAACTACCAGGATTAACTAGCTCATTGCACAGCAGGTGAAACCGCCTCCACTTGCAGGCACCAAATGCACATACGTGTACGGACCAAAATCACAAATCGGTAATAAATGGAAGCTCACCTGCACGGGGGAAAGTTCTTGGCCGGAATCCTGTGGTTGACCGTGGCGACGCAGAACTCGTCGCCCTTGAAAGCGGCGCTGCCTAGCTTCGCGGGGACCCTTTCCTGGGATGCGTGGGCACTGAGCGAGGCGGGGAAGTCGCCGGCTGACAGGACCTTCCAGACAGGAGGAAGAGGCGTGGACTTTGTCCTTCGCGAGGCTCGCGGAGGTCCGTGAAGCTCCGGCGGTCGTGGAACTAAGGAAGGCAGAGGGAGAACGGGTAGGGTGCTTGGATCTATGGATACCAGAGGCGGCATGATCTGGGTGGATGAAGCCTCGATGGCGGGAAGGGTCCAGGGAGTCGAGGGCGCGCGGTGGCTGTAGAAGGGAGCGGCAGCGGAGGGGGGGAGGGAGCGACGACGGCAACATGATGCGGAGGCAGGAGCTAGGGTTAAGCACGGGACGGGTTGGGATTGGGGAATTTTTTGGGATTGCGCGGTGGAGAGAACTTTAGTCACGGGTTGGTTTTCGTCTCCGCGCCACAATTTCCACTCGCCGCGCCTAAAATTTTCGCTCGCCGTCTCTAAAATTCCCGGAGCACTATTTGGTTGCCACGTGTATAGATACGCCGACAGACGCGACCCATGTGCCGACCCATTGTTTGTTGTTACATGAACGCCGACACTTATTAGGTTGTTAAGTGAGTTCCAACACACTTTCCGTGTGCGTTTCTTAATCTTTGCCTACAGATGATTTGATGGGAAATTTTAATAGTTACGCCGATACTTGATCTGTTTGACTTAGTGGATCTTCCCCTACACAATTGTGTTGGCAAGTTTCTACTGTGGTGTAGTGCAAGTGAGCATCAAAATGCATCAGGTTCACCAAGTAGCATCAAGCAGGTTTAGCACCAAAGAGGGCCATCAAGTGAGCAAGCTTCTCATTTTGTTCCTGGGCCATCAAGCCCAGCTCCTCATCGCGTGCAGCTTGTGCAGCCTCTGCGTCTTCCGCCCTCTTCCTGATTGCCGCCATTTCTTCTCGCATCGCTTCAGCTTGCAACTCAGACCTCTCCAGTTTGTCCTCAAGGTCACAGACATGCGCGGCAACAGCAGCATTGGTGTTCTTGTTCCCAGGTCTTGATTGGAGCCCAGCATTCATCAGGAATGTACTTTGCTTCACTTTCTCCTTAAGCACGTCAGCAACGATTTCAACATCCGATTTTGGAGGTTCACCTTCTGGTAGCAGTGCATTCTTCCTACTTTCCATCTCATCCTAGTACACAAACACATCAACTCAGCAATTAACAGTGTAAGAAAAAAACATCAATAGTTAAGCAATTAAAAAACAGTGCAAGATAAAACATCAAAACAGTGCAATATAAAACATCAACTCGACAATTCAAGCTTACTGGCACATGCGGGGATTCAAAACTGATAAGAAAAAATATAGATTATCCACATGGTTTATAATTAAGCAAGTAGTACCAACACATCCATAGTGAACAGTGTAATTAAGCAAAATAACAGACAGATCTATCTACCACAACAGACATTACACTGCAGAGAACTAAATACCAGCAAGATGGATAAACCTACATCAGCTACATATAACAATGGACCTAAAAGCTAGAAGTTCGGTGACTTACTATAGCATCTTGAACAGGCACCGAGTACCCAAACTTCTTACTGTGGTGAGTTGCCTTGAACAGTTCAATTGCATATAGCTCTTCACCCTTCAGTTCCTCCTTCTGAAGTGTTATCCAACACAAATCAAAGTGTATGCTCACAGATGTTACTTAGGCCTAACAAAAAAGGATGTTTGTTCTTACTTTGCTGTAGATGTGTGCGGCGTAGGACCTCGAACCAGTTTTCTGCTGAAAGACGACTTTTTTCCGGTTCCCCTGATTTGAGTCACAAGTTTGCTACAAAACATCATGTGGAGAAGATAAATCATGTTCTAGCATAGATAAAAGTATGTGTAAAGATTTTGAAGCCTAATTGTTGTGACTTGTGATACTAATACAACAAAAATGCAAGTCCAAAAAAAATACTACCAAAATGAAAAGGCTTAAATCTCAAGATCATATCTTGATACATATGTTGATCATAATCAATGAGAAGGAACAGAAAATACAAGACAACAGGCTGGTTCTGTTTTAAGGTTTTCTAATTTGTAAATCATTACAGACAGCAGGTGTTGGTTGGGCATACATTCATGCATGAGGTAGTAAGCAAACTAGCTAGAAGAATATGCTTTAGGATTCATAACATTGAGCTAAGTAAGCTCCCTAGCACCAGGATTGCCAACCCAACCACATATATACATCATCAAATAAGAATAGATGAGCAAGTACATGTATACTAGACCTGGGAGCAAGTAAATGGAAACAACGGCAGATAAATAAGTTTCACCTTATGCCTTGGGGTAGACCACAGTTTCACCAGTGCTTGCCACTCTTCATCTGTCACGTCTTCCACGGGAGATTGTATGCTTACTTGATTAGCTGGTACAGGGTCGAACCATTTATGCTTGAGACGGTGTCGCCTGTTCTTGGATATCTTCTGCAGCATATCCATGCAAGCATGCACAACAACCTTCGAGTCAGCTTCCATCTCAAAATTAGCCTACAAAACAGATAGTATTATCGATCATACAGAGGTACAACAGAGAAGAAAAAAAAGCAGATTCAGCTAGGAGATAAAGAGCTTACACAAACTTACCCAACGTAATCCTTTACTAGATTGGTTGCTTTCTTGTATTCTTTGAAGTGTGTAAGAACTGGAGTGTGTTTTCTTGCAACGAATCCACCCTCTGAGGCAAACTTTGCAGCCTGCAAAGGCTGCTCTGGGCGTTTCATACCTTCAGCAATTTGGATAGGCACCTTGCTGCCCAAAGACTTGGTCATCTTTTCCAGGCCTGCACCCCTTCTGTTTCTTTCCTTGATGACCTTGGGAGATGTTTCTGCAAATGAAATTTACATCATAGATAAGAAGAAAAATCTAGTACAACATGCACTAGTAGAAGAGACAATTATAAGATGGACTTGCCTTGATCATGCGTAGGCTGCTCTGGTTCTTCATCGGAAAAATCATTCATGTTCACACCATTATCAACAGGGCTGAGGTTGCTCCTGTTGGGGTGGACACTGCTTCCTCCCTCCATCTCCTTGGACTTCATCTCTACATTCCTGTGCAGTGAGATCTCTCCATCCCTGTGCAGCGGGCTCTCACGATCCCTGGACAACAACTCTTGGACCATGTCCACTGAGCCCTCCTGATCCATGTGCAGCGGAGTATGAAAGCTCGTCTTTTGTCTTGTGTTTCTAGCAGATGGGGTTTTCTCCAGCATCCTCTTCGGTGCTCCTGGAGTATCAGCCGCCATCACTATGGTTCCTAGAGGACCAGCCGCCTTTTTTGGAGGATCAGCCATCACTCTGGTTCCTGGAGCCATAACAGCAGATTTTTCTAAGATCTTTTTCCTGCTCGTCTTCCTAACAGCAGCCTTTTTCGGCCTAGACACTTGCAGGACATCGTAAACAGCAACCTAAACATTAGAACACCAAGCAAGAAAATTTTGTGAGGACAGAAAAGTAAGCACACAGCATATAATACTCCCACCCCTCCAAACAAGGAAGAGATATGCACCTTTATAGGCTTCTCCACTACACAATCGTCAACTTCCTCTCCATCAATAACTTCATCCTCGTTAGGATTGTAGTCGGGGTCTCTTCGTGTTAAGGCACAGTCTGCATCATCATTGACAACTCCACTACCTTCTTCAACACCTTTTCTTTTACTAATCATTGATGCTATTAAGCCAATGCCAAGGTGTTGTAACATTCGATTGTTCCGCAAGACAGTTCTAGCCCTAACCATGTCATACTGGGTGAGGGGTGCTTCTTTACATGTATAAAAAAATTCCCATTAGTTGATTGGTTGAAATGCATTGATAGGCAGGACAACACAAACAGCTTTGGTATACTATCAGGTTTATTATGCATTTATTTAAACTACAGTAAAAACATATTATGTAATATAAGCCACATCATATCACGTAATATAAGCCAACTATTCAGACTTAACAAATACATTTCAACTACCATACTGAAACCAATGCATTTTCAGTTAATCCTAGTGATTTGCGCAAAGTAGACTAACAGCACAAGAACATTGGCACATGTCAATACATAAAACTGACCGTAAAAGCACGAGGAGACAGGCATACCGATTAACTTGCTCTTATTTGCCATCTTTGTTATATATGATCTCAATGTGTTGGTGCTGGTTGATGATTTCCTATTGCAAAATATCATGAACAAGAATTATATAAAAATGGATAAAAGTAGTTATCAGGTACAGAATTAACAGAAGCAAGCACTCTCAGGAAATCTATATAAACTCAACTGAACTGTTAGGAAGCATAAGGTGTTTGTAGATTAACAATATGGCATTGTTTTATGACATAAAGCATAAGCTGTTAAATTGGTTGGGAAACATTTGTAGAATTTGGTGGTTAATGTATGAGCAAAATAATTACTAGACAGGCTTGCAAGCAAACAACAGCTACAGGATGAAATGCTAATGCTAGTGCACATCACAAGCTACTACTACCCATGATCAACTATAAGTAATTTCAGAGGGACAACAGCAAAGAAGCAGCAGGTATACTGTTCTACTTGCAGATGCAGAGTACTTGTAGGTGGAATGTTGGAGCCCAAGCACACACAACTCAGTTCATCACTCGATTTACTTAGCCTAATTTCAGAGGGACATAGATATATCATCCAAACAATCAAGGGTAAATCTTGTGAACTAAAATATTTTTTCGCAAAAACGCAAAAGACAATAAGCTAAAATCTGAAGACTCGGATCCAGCAGAGGCTCGAATTGGGGGAGGCAAGCCAGACCAATCTACAAACCCTAACCCGCAGAAGCAATCAAGGACATGGCAAAAAGCAATCAAGGACATGGCAAAAAGCTCGGAGGTGGAGCTATGGAGCTCGTGAGATCCCTAACCCGATGAACCCTAACCGTAGAAGCAAAACCTAGAACGATGAACCCTAAGCCTAGAAGGGCATGGCTAGAAGCATGAGGTAGGGAGGAAAGTAACCGGCGACGTGTTGTAGTCGTCGATGGATCCTACCTGTCGTCTGTCGCCGTCGTCGATGGAACCTACCTGCCGTCGATGGCGCCAACCCTCCTCTCGTCCTCGGCGTTGGTTGATGTTGTCGTCGCGCACGTCTCCCTCCTCTCGTCGTCGGCGTCGAGGTGGAGGGGGACTGGAGGCAGATCTGGGGAGGCGGAGTGGAGGCGCCCAGGTGGGATTGCTGTCGGGAGTGGAGGGAATAGCTGTCCAAGCGCCTAATTTTTCGGGAGTGGAGGGAATGGCTGTCCACGCACCTAATTTTTCGGGAGTGGAGGGAGTGGTCCGAAATTTTAGGCGCTTAATTTTCAGTTAGGAGGGAAAAATGAGAGGGAAAATTGGGAGGGTAATTTATTTGTCCAAAAATAAAAGTAATAAAGGAAAATAGGTTGAAATTGTTTTAAAAACACCACGCAAATATTATTAAGTTTAGATCGAAATATAATAATTTTGCTCTTATTTCAACCAATAGATAAACATGTTCCTCTGATTATTACGAAAAATCGTGAGCTACGTTGTTTATGTTATCTTTTATAGCTATTAATTTTGAATTCTATTTTCCGTCAATTAAATTTTGAATAATGTTTAAAATTGTTCTCTGTGATTATATATAGATTATGAGGAAATGTTTCTAGTCAAAATAAAATTTGAAAATATCATTCACCTATTTGACACTCGGAAAATAAAAAATACCGGTTTCAAAATACGGTCATTTCTGTGAGCACTTTTTCGAGATGGCTGTCGTATTCCAAGTTTATTATTTTCTATGCATACTAGATCACTTATTATAACACCACGCGAAGGTCTTGCTTCATTTCGAGTCTTTTTGAATTTTCTGGAATTTTCTTAGCCGGTTTCGGGAAACGGTCAAAACGGGGGACACGACCGTTCGTAGCTAGGCGTTGAATCTTGCGTAACTCTTTGCATATCTATGTTGAAATAGGTACTTGAATACCTAAAAAGATTTTTTTCAAAAAATAAGGAGACAACTACGAGGCACCTGTAGTTCAAATTTTGCCCGGTTTCAGCTAAATCGGCAGAAATTTGTCTTTTTCAAAAGAGGTGTAAGGAAAGATTTTTAGAGGAAGTAATTTGACTTTTTGTAGATAAAATGTTGTCAAGTAACTACATAATTTTATTTGGTATAATTCTGCAACATATTTTTGGTAGGTGCTTCACAAAAAGACCCGTTTTCGACACTCCGAAAATGGAAAACGATATTTTTATTTAGAGAAAAATTAAAATTTCTTCGTAAACATTGTTAGTTGTTCCAATATGCATCTTTGCGTGGAATATAGGAACAGTTAAAGAAACTATGCCATGGATGTGGCCATAACATCCGTCATTTGGCCCGAAAGCCATGAATCTTCGTAGATGATAGGTCATTTCTGTGAGCACTTTTTCGAGATGGCTGTCGTATTCCAAGTTTATTATTTTCTATGCATACTAGATCACTTATTATAACACCACGCGAAGGTCTTGCTTCATTTCGAGTCTTTTTGAATTTTCTGGAAATTTCTTAGCCGGTTTCGGGAAACGGTCAAAACGGGGGACACGACTGTTCGTAGCTAGGCGTTGAATCTTGGGTAACTCTTTGCATATCTATGTTGAAATAGGTACCTAGGTACCTAAAATGGATTTTTTTCAAAAAATAAGGAGACAACTACGAGGCACCTATAGTTCAAATTTTGCCCGATTTCAGCTGAATCGGCAGAAATTTGTCTTTTTCAAAAGAGGTGTAAGGAAAGATTTTTAGAGGAAGTAATTTGACTTTTTGTAGATAAAATGTTGTCAAGTAACTACATAATTTTATTTGGTATAATTCTGCAACATATTTTTAGTAGCTGCTTCACAAAAAGACCCGTTTTCGACACTCCGAAAATGGAAAACGATATTTTTATTTAGAGAAAAATTAAACTTTCTTCGTAAACATTGTTAGTTGTTCCAATATGCATCTTTGTGTGGAATATAGGAACATTTAAAGAAACTATGCCATGGATGTGGCCATAACATCCGTCATTTGGCCCGAAAGCCATGAATCTACGTAGATGATAGGTCATTTCTGTGAGCACTTTTTCGAGATGGCTGTCGTATTCCAAGTTTATTATTTTATATGCATACT
This sequence comes from Alopecurus myosuroides, assembly GCA_028641055.1. Taxonomy (NCBI): domain Eukaryota; kingdom Viridiplantae; phylum Streptophyta; class Magnoliopsida; order Poales; family Poaceae; genus Alopecurus; species Alopecurus myosuroides. Next base: position 739,188,068 of record CM054057.1, read on the forward strand.
AGATCACTTATTATAACACCACGAGAAGGTCTTGCTTCATTTCGAGTCTTTTTGAATTTTCTGGAATTTTCTTAGCCGGTTTCGGGAAACGGTCAAAACGGGTGACACGACCGTTCGTAGCTAGGCGTTGAATCTTGGGTAACTCTTTGCATATCTATGTTGAAATAGGTACTTGGGTACCTAAAAAGGATTTTTTTCAAAAAATAAGGAGACAACTACGAGGCACCTGTAGTTCAAATTTTGCCCGGTTTCAGCTGAATCGGCAGAAATTTGTCTTTTTCAAAAGAGGTGTAAGGAAAGATTTTTAGAGGAAGTAATTTGACTTTTTGTAGATAAAATGTTGTCAAGTAACTACATAATTTTATTTGGTATAATTCTGCAACATATTTTTGGTAGCTGCTTCATAAAAAGACCCGTTTTCGACACTCCGAAAATGGAAAACGATATTTTTATTTAGAGAAAAATTAAAATTTCTTCGTAAACATTGTTAGTTGTTCCAATATGCATCTTTGTGTGGAATATAGGAACATTTAAAGAAACTATGCCATGGATGTGTCCATAACATCCGTCATTTGGCCCGAAAGCCATGAATCTTCGTAGATGATAGGTCATTTCTGTGAGCACTTTTTCGAGATGGCTGTCGTATTCCAAGTTTATTATTTTCTATGCATACTAGATCACTTATTATAACACCACGCAAAGGTCTTGCTTCATTTCGACACTCCGAAAATGGAAAACCATATTTTTATTTAGAGAAAAATTAAACTTTCTTCATAAACATTGTTAGTTGTTCAAATATGCATCTTTGTGTGGAATATAAGAACATTTAAAGAAACTATGCCATGGCTGTGGCCATAACATCCGTCATTTGGCCTGAAAGCCATGAATCTTCGTAGATGATAGGTCATTTCTGTGAGCACTTTTTCGAGATGGATGTCGTATTCCAAGTTTATTATTTTCTATGCATACTATATCATTTATTATAACACCACGTGAAGGTATTGCTTCATTTCAAGTCTTTTTGAATTTTCTGGAATTTTCTTAGCCGGTTTCGGGAAACGGTCAAAATGGGGGACACGACCGTTCGTAGCTAGGCGTTGAATCTTGGGTAACTCTTTGCATATCTATGTTGAAATAGGTACTTGGGTACCTAAAAAGGATTTTTTCAAAAAATAAGGAGACAACTACGAGGCACCTGTAGTTCAAATTTTGCCCGGTTTCATCTGAATCGGCAGAAATTTGTCTTTTTCAAAAGAGGTGTAAGGAAAGATTTTTAGAGGAAGTAATTTGACTTCTTGTAGATAAAATGTTGTCAAGTAACTACATAATTTTATTTGGTATAATTCTGCAACATATTTTTGGTAGCTGCTTCATAAAAAGACCCGTTTTCGACACTCCGAAAATGGAAAACGATATTTTTATTTAGAGAAAAATTAAAATTTCTTTGTAAACATTGTTAGTTGTTCCAATATGCATCTTTGTGTGGAATATAGGAACATTTAAAGAAACTATGCCATGGATGTGTCCATAACATCCGTCATTTGGCCCGAAAGCCATGAATCTTCGTAGATGATAGGTCATTTCTGTGAGCACTTTTTCGAGATGGCTGTCGTATTCCAAGTTTATTATTTTCTATGCATACTAGATCACTTATTATAACACCACGCGAAGGTCTTGCTTCATTTCGAGTCTTTTTGAATTTTCTGGAATTTTCTTAGCCGGTTTCGGGAAACGGTCAAAAAGGGGGACACGACCGTTCGTAGCTAGGCGTTGAATATTGGGTAACTCTTTGCATATGTATGTTGAAATAGGTACTTGGGTACCTAAAAAGGATTTTTTTCAAAAAATAAGGAGACAACTACGAGGCACCTGTAGTTCAAATTTTGCCCGGTTTCAGCTAAATCGGCAGAAATTTGTCTTTTTCAAAAGAGGTGTAAGGAAAGATTTTTAGAGGAAGTAATTTGACTTTTTGTAGATAAAATGTTGTCAAGTAACTACATAATTTTATTTCGTATAATTCTGCAACACATTTTTGGTAGCTGCTTCACAAAAAGACCCGTTTTCGACACTCCGAAAATGGAAAACGATATTTTTGTTTAGAGAAAAATTAAACTTTATTCGTAAACGTTGTTAATTGTTTCAATATGCATCTTTGTGTGGAATATAGGAACATTTAAAGAAACTATGCCATTGATGTGGCCATAACATCCGTCATTTGGCCCGAAAGCCTCAGGGGAGAAGCGGAGCAGGTTCGTTTAATAAGATCGCTTGCCCTACCTGCACTGCTGCGCTCCTTGCGCTCCTTACGCAGTGATACGAGTTCATTGCTGCGTTCAATGGCCAGAAGGTGGCCAAGATTTTGCCTCCATGGTTGAGGCTTGCTGGACCAGACGCCAGAGCTCGGCTTCGCGGCGACTCCAAGTGATTCGTTCTCAGATTCGTCACGATTGCTGGCGTCCAAGGTTGATCGTCGGAAGGGAGAGACCGAGAGTTCTACTGGGCTCCGTTCTCGGTATCAGCGGCACTTGGAGAACTCCGGCGATGAGTGGCGGCGGCTCCCGAGGACTCGATTGCTTTTTTACTTTTAAATCTTAGGGGTTCTTTGTAATTTCGCGGGGCCTTTCTTCGAATATTAGGTCTTTAGTGCAAGAGGTACACCACTTTTATTTATGTAGTTAAAATTAAAAAAATTAGATAGAAGAGGGCAGTTTCCCCCGTCGTCTTCGGCGGTTTCCAAAAGAGGGCAGTTTCTCCTCGTCGCTTCGCACACTTTCCCCTCCAGCAGCGGTAGGTCTGCCTCGCCGGAGAGCCCCGCGGTGAATCCGGCCGTCCCAGACGTGGATCCGACCCCATCCCGCCGTCATTCTCCGCCATTCGCCCCCGACTTCTTCCCTGTCATCTTCAATCGCCCCCGTCGTCTTCGATCCGCGCTGCCTTCCCCACGGTAAGTTCTCTGCTCATGAGATTCATTCAGTCAGTCCGACGTTTAGTGAGGCGCTAAGAGCAAATCCCAGCAGTTAGACCCAAAATCCCAGCGTGTTCCCAGCTCAGGGCAGGATTTAGGCTAGCGTCGGCGCGCTCCGTAGGGCGGCGGTGCCGCAGTCAACGATGAGGTTCAGGAGGTTGGCTTCGTAGGTGCTGCCTGCCGAGTAGTTGCCGCTGCTGCTGTCGCGTAGCGGCCACGGCTGTGCTGCGGCGAGCGGGAGCGCGAGCACCATGAGGAGCAGAACAACGCGTGTGGGAGCACGAGGCGGGTCTGATCTGGGCAAAGGGAAAGGGGGTCGATCAGGGCCACGGGGATGAGAGCATCCTCGTAACCTCGTTCCTTCTCTTTTTGTGCGCTTGTGGGATTGCTATTCCAATGGACCCTCCGCTTGGACATGGACGGGGCTGGGTTCCTTAGCTACAGTTGCTTTTTTCCTGATGAGAAATGGTTGTTGCCCCGTTGCTGTCCCTAAGCCTGATTCTGATACTTTAGGGGTAGGGAATTAAAACGATGTTCAAATACATGACGTTACGGGCCGTACGGGACCATCTGCAAGAGTCGTCTCTGGTTTCTCATTCTGATGTTTGAATGTTGTCGACAGCAGCGCGATAGCCTAGGCTATATCGGACACAGTTGAGGGTCACGCTCGAAACAATGTGGTGCTTAGCTTTTATGCAAGGAAATGTGTCACTGGAAACTCATTTCTTGGTACTCGGTTAATATCAGATGAGTAAAATGTCTATGTAAGAATACCAGTCACTCCCATAATGTTTGGATAATATATATAGCATCCTGTGGATTAATCCAGCTTATCATTGTACGTACTGGGTTTACAATGGTTGCTTAACTGCTTTTCTATTTATCTTGGGCACAATGGACTGTTGCAAGCCATCAGTGTTCTTCAGGCATGCGTAACACCGGCATCGGTGAAGTTTAGATGCTACTAGTTCGTTTTTGTTTTTCCCGTGCACTATTAGCACCCACCTCTGTCTGCATACACCTGGAGCTTAGCTGCCGGGCTTAGCAGAGCAGTTGCGATCAACTTGTTGTGCGACTGGCAAGCCTAATCCAAGGGTGGTCTGCTCCCTCCTTTGGACTAGTTGGGCAGCATCCTGCACAAAATGCAATGGATGGCCTACTCCAAGGACGCACAAGTACAAAATAGTTATCTTTAGCCTGTAAGCTATAATCACTCAAAACTATAATTAAACTATAATTACTGTAAGCTATATTTGGAATGAATTGATTGTGTGCAACTGCTGCATCTTCAGTTCTGCACACGCTTGTTTAATCTTTAGCCTGTAAGCCATAATTACTCAAAACTATAATTAAACTATAAATACTGTAAGCTATAGTTAAACTTGAGTAGTTATATTCTTGCCATTTTCTATAAGCTATAATTAAACTTGAGTAGTTATAATTAAACTTGAGTAGTTATATTAATGTAAGCTATAATTGCTTTAATGTTCATGGTAAAGTTCCCTGCCATTTGCTGATTGCTAATTGCTAATTCGATGATGAATAGGCGGGTTTGCTACGATGGACTTCGAGTTCTTCACGTGGGTAGATCCTTTGCTGCAGACGCTGCCACGGAAGTTTGCAAACTTGATGGACGGCCGTGAGCCCGATGAACTGAGGGTGTGTGAGGTGGGCAATCGGCGCACCACAATCTGGGACATTGATGTGGAGTTCAAGGGCCCTGACCGTATGTTCCTCAAGGGCACTTGGTCTCGGTTCGTGAACACTTATGGCCTCGAGTTAGGAAATATCCTGATCTGCACATACGACGGCGACACCATGCTCACCGTCAAGATGTTCGACAATCAAATGTGCCGCATACGTTACAACGACAACTGCAGTACGTGCTTCTTATCACAAAAATTGTCAATTATGCGTATTTGTTGGAAGTAATATCTGTTGCAGGATATTGAGTTCCATATTTGTTGGATGATGTATAGGCATGATTACTGGGATGGATGCGGCTGGCTTCGAGTTCTTCAGCGTCATCCTAGACACTTCAGCGGAGAAAATGGTACGGTAGTAAAACCTGAAACAGCAATTTGATATATGTAACTTGGTGTGTATAAATCTAAAACCTGATTGGTCATTTGCTGCAGAGGCTGCCTCAGCCGTTTGTGGACTTGCTGAAGGACCGTACGCTCACTGAAATATACCTGTCTGAGGAGGATGATACCAGCCTGTGGGATATGGGAGTGGTCCTCGAGAACAGTGGCCGCATGTACCTCCAGCGCGGCTGGCAGTCGTTCGCCCACCGTTTCAGCTTGAACCAGGGGGATTTCGTCCACTTCTGTTTCGACGGTTATGATGTGCTCACCGTCAAGGTGTTCGACCCAACCATGTGCCGCAAGCGCTACCAACACAAGAAGGACAGTTCAAGTGATGGCAATGACAGTGATGATGCTGAGATAATCGAGAGAGGTACAAAAATTCTTTATTCTTTGTTTATTAGTGTCATGTAGTGGATGAATAACCAGGTGTTGCTTTGTTACATATAGGACCTGGTATTAGGGGAGATCTCATCTTCGACGACTATTGCATATTTGGGAACAAGGTGCACCTGAACAAGGCTGGAGTGCTTCAGCTGAACGAAATGGCTGACGACGCTGCGGAAAATCTTCTCAAGTATTATGTTTGCAGGATGATACCGTCCTCTCTGGACAAACAAAAGGGCAAAATGGTTAGAATCTATTTTATTTGACATTGTTCAAACCTTTTGTCTTTGCAATCTTTCTAATTGTTCTAATATTAATATCTTCACAGGAGTTTGGACCTGAGTTCACTAGAGCTGGCCTCAAGAATTATCTGAAAACACCTGTGAAAGTAAATGTTGGGTGCAGTGCCAACAGGGAACGACACGATATGATGATGAAGATGGGAGCTGATAAGAAAAAGGCTATACTGAGTTGTGGATGGACAACAACTATGACAAGCTACAATATCGAGAAAGGAGCCAATGTGATCTTCTGCTTCAAGCCAAATGGACCTGGCAAGCTTCTTCTGGAGATGATTGTAATGAACTGATGGAGATGATAGTAATGAACTGATGGAGATGATTGTAATGAACTTATGGAAATGTTGCTATCTTAAGCAGTAGTGAACTGATGGAATGGTTTCTTTTGCTATCTTAATATTCTTTTGTCTCTGAACTTATTTCATGAATGAAATGTGTTGATCATCTATATCTGAGCTTATTTCATGAATGAAATGCAAATGCAAGTGTTCTTTTTGTCTCTGAACTTATTTCATGCATATCTGTTGATGAATGCAAAGCTTTTGTAAATTGTTTTGGGTAAGGCACAAGAAAGATGAGTATAAAAAGTGTTAGACATCAATAGCTAACATGATTAGTACATAGAGCCGAGTGGTAACACATGCCACTAGATAGTCAGGAGGTCCTGGGTTCGGATCCCATGCCTCAACTTTTTAGCATATATTTTCCAAAATTGTTTCAAACTACAAATACAAATTCGAATACCAGTCCAGTAATGTTTCAAACTACAAAAACAAATTTGAATAACAGTCCAGTAATGTTTCTTCTTTCTTTTATTTGCATTTCACACAGAAAAACTATATATATAATGTATTATACATCAATAACTAACAAGATCAGTCATATAGCCCAGTGGCAACACACCACTCTAGGCCAGCTCCTGGGTTCGATACCTAGGCCACAACCCATTTTTTCTGCTATTTTCTACATTTAGAGATAACAGTCTAGTAATGTAAATTCAGAGTTTCAGGCACAACCAAAATTCAGAGAAAATCAGTGCAGATTCATAACAGATATCCAGAAATCAGTGTACAATTATTACAAGTTTTGGAGAAATCAGTACATAAATCATCATTACAAGCAATTTCTCAATGCCATTGTCTGAAATGCATCAGTTGCATCACTACTTCAAAAACATTCTTCTCTTCATGCCCAGTCCATCTGCTACTCATCGTCATCGATGCCAAAACTAGGAACTCTATGCCTAGTCCTATTTTCCTCATCATCACTAGCATATTGGAACATAGTATCATCTTGTTCATCATCCCCGCTTTCATGTCCATACACAACCATCTTTCTTTTTTTCTTCATGCCTTCTACAAGTGTAGCTTTTAAAATCACAGGCTCTTGATGGTCTCTTCGCAATCTGGTTTGGACATTGGATTCATGTGGTTGCACAGGAACTTCCGTGGAGTCATCATCCTGGTATGTTAGGCCACCACCACCGGGACCTTCAGTTTCCTTCACACTCCACAAGTGTCTATGCTGAAACTTTTGCACAACTCGCCAGTTTCCTTGCAAGAGTGTGTCTGGTAGATAGAATACCTTTGTTGCTTGTGTTGGCAGAATAAAAGGATCATTCTTATACCAGAATCTTCCAGTGTTGATGCTTTTGAAGTGTCCATCATCCCTCAATCCGGCGTTCTTCTTGCCACCAACATCAAACAATTCACACCGAAATAAGACAACCGAACGGTGTATGCCTCCGCTAGAGTTGTACTGCAACTCAATGATGCTTCTTAGCTGACCATAGAAGTCAATCTCCTCACCGTCATGATCTCCCTCGGTGACAATTCCACTATTTTGTGTCTTTCTGTTTTTCTCGCGGTCAATAGTGTGGTATCGGACGCTGTCAACGATACATGCTGAATACACTCTGACTCGCATATCCGGCCCGCATGCCAAAGCAAAGAGATCACCACTAGCCTTCATCTCCTCAGGAAACTTTCCAATCTACACAAATAAACTAGGATGAGTAACATATACAAAAGAAAGATCATGTTGCAATGGATTCCATGGGTAAAGATCTCACATGATTCTTAAACCATTTAGAAAATCTCTTGGCAAGTCTTTTATCAACATGGATGCAGCTTTCTTCCTTTCTCAACTCTTCTTTGCAGATCCTGCAAACCAAGGAAAAATAGTGAGCTAAAAGATGGGTTCCTTCCAACTCAAGGAAAAAATATAACAAGTTCACAAAATAGAACTTACTCTATATATGGTTGGACCTCACGGCAACTTCTGAGCACAAACCACACCATCTTGTCATATTCATCACCATCAATCTCCAAGTACTTTGACCCTCCAATAAAGTTCACACCATGATCGAAATCCGAGACATCACCAATGTGTGAATCGCCCCTCTCACTATTTCTGCCCGAGCGATTCCATCTCGTTTCCATATCATCAAAGTATTTTGAACAAAATGTCAAGCACTCATCGACGACATATGCTTCTGCAATCGAACCTTTAGGTCTCGCCGTGTTCCGCACATAGCGCTTACAAGTAAGCAGTCTTCTTTCAACCGGGAACATCCAACCGTATTGCACAGGGCCACTAAGCATTGCTTCTTTTGGTAAATGTACAATCAAATGGACCATCACGGTGAAAAAGGCCTGAGGGAAGATCTTCTCAAGCTTGCAAAGAATTATTGGGATTTCCTTTTCAAGTCTTTTCAGCACAGATAACTTGAGTGTTTTGCAGCACAACTCTCTAAAGAAATTTCCCAACTCAGCAACCGCTTCATATATATCCTTATGCATGATTCCTCGGAAACCAGCGGGTAAAATCCTTTGGAGAAGTATGTGGCAATCATGAGTTTTAAGCCCATGAAGCTTGCATCCATCAGGGGAAACACACTTTGCTAGGTTAGCGGCGTAACCATCTGGAAATCTCACTGCTCTGATGAAGTCACAAAATGCACGATTTTCTTCTTTACTCATTGTATACCATGCTGGTGGCATTTCATATGAATCTTTATCTACTTCCCTTAGATGCAACTCTTTCCTTATGCCAATGTCTTCAAGATCAAGCCTAGAGTTCAAAGTGTCCTTTGTCTTCCCTTCAATGTTTAGGAATGTCCCGAGCAGATTATCACATATGTTCTTCTCTGTGTGCATTACGTCAAGATTATTCCTCAATTTGAGATCAGACCAGTATTCCAGGTCCCACAGAACAGACCTTCGGTCCCAACATTGACCTTCTTCACGCTTTATTTTCTTCACGAGCTTTCCTGGTCTCACATTTCTAACCTTTTCCAGTTGCTGCTCCAACTCTTCTTTAGTGAACTCTTTCGGCTCGTCGCGGGTTTCTGTCTGACCATTGAATTCTTTGCTTCTTCGCCAGCGATGGTCTGGAGGAAGAAACCGGCGGTGCCCAATATAGCATATCTTGCTCCTTAACCTCATCGAGCAAGGGTTTTTGTCACAGCGAACACAGGCCTGATAACCCTCTGTGATCCTCCCCGACAAAGTGTGAAGTGCTGGAAAATCATGTATGCACCATATGACCGCAACACGTAGAGTAAACTTCTTGTCGGGAGTCAAGGCATCGTACGTGTTAGGTACACCGTTCCAGAGCTCGAGCAGTTCTTCTACAAGGGGCTCCATAAATACGTCGAAATCCTTTCCTGGAGACTCTGGTCCCGGGATAAGCAACGCCATCATAAAGTTGGACTGATCCATGCATGCCCATGGGGGCATGTTGTACGGCACCACAAATACCGGCCACATGCTATATGACGTGGCCTGGTTCCCAAACGGATTAAAGCCATCTGTGGCAAGGCCGAGTCTTATGTTCCTTGGGTCTTCGGCAAACTTATCATATTTCCTATCAAATTCCTTCCATGCCTCTCCGTCCGCTGGATGGCTCAGCTCATCTTCAACAGGTTGTCGCTTGAGCTTGTGCCACTTCACCTCCTCTGATGATTTCTTGGAGATAAACATCCGCTTCAGCCTTCGTTTCAACGGAAAGTGCCTCAAAACCTTCTGCGGTACCGAACTTTTCCCATTAGCATCTTTCCACCTTGAGGCTTTGCATTTTGGGTAGTTGTCATAGTCCTCATAATCCTTCCGAAACAAGATGCAGTTATTTGGGCAAACATGTATTGAAACATAACCTAGCCCCAACTTGCGGATTATGCCCAAAGCTTCGTCATAACACTTGGGAACACCACTATGAGGGAATTGCAAGGTCAACAGATTCAGTATCGTGTTGAATGCAGCATTGCTGATCCGGTAGAATGACTTGACGTGGAGTAACTTCACGGTGAAGGTAAATCTTGAAAATTTGCCCCCTTCAACAGCTGACCGCTTCGCCTCCTCAAACAACTCGGCAAAAATCGACTTGTGTCCATCATCATGGTCTTCCGAGTTGTATAGATCCTTCAACAGGTCAGGAATCCTATCATCTTCATCTCCATCCTCTTCCTCCAAATCTGCATTCTCTTGCAAAACTTGTTCCATAAAATCAATGTCATCATCATGACCATGGTGTGGCTGCGGGGCATCAACTTCAGCATGTTGAGGTTCTACATGCAAAGGTTCTCCATGATGGATCCACCGATCATATGTGCTGGCCATCCCAAAAATAAGCAAATGGTCTTCTACTCTTCCTTGAGCTTGTTCTTTACGGTTCATGCACTGGCAGCACGGGCAAAGTATGAGAGCATCCTTGGCAAAATTCAAGCTGACAAATTGCATGAACTCTTTCACTACCTTAATATGCTCAGGAGAAAACTTTATGACCCCTCTTGTAATCCAACTTCTGTCCATCTGCCAAACACCACAAAAATGTTGCAACTTTAGCAATCATTCTATAATTTAAGACCACATGAAGCCAAATCAGCTACAAAATATCAAATCAAACACCAAAAAAAACCTAGGCCTACATCAGGCTGAAGCATCATTCTAAAAAGTCAAGGAAAATGCTCAAAGTTCATATATTATGTATATAGAGATACTATTGTATCTCTGGTAAAAATATAGAAATACTGTTGAATCTTTCATATATTCAGTGAACTGAACCATTGCATATCTGCCCAAAGTTCAGTTTGCAACTCTGTCCAAAGTAAAGTATAGATACAGTTGCATCTGTAGCAAACTAATCTAGAAACAACTACATCTATAGTAATCTGCATCTAGTGAAACTATTCTACTGAACTGAACCATAAATATAGAAGGAAAAGAACATGTCTGAACCAGTGGTGGCCGATGCGCTTCTTCCCCCCGATTTTGATGCCGCCGGACCCGCCAAATCTGCTGGTCACCGCTGAATCTGAGCTGGCCGAGGCGCACGGCGTGCCGATGGAAACTGCAGCCCCATCAGCCAGTTCGTGCCGATGGATGCTGCCGCCCCGAGACGCTTCTCTGGTGAACGCCGCCCCAAGCCCCTTCTCCAGTGAACGCCGCCCCGCCCCTTCTCCGGTGAACGTCGTCCCGCCCCTTCTCCGTTGAAGGCCGCCCCACCCCTTCTCGGGTGAACGAGCACGTTCCGCTAATGTCGCTGCCGCTGCACTGTCACCACCGCCCCACCGCCGATGCCACTTCTCTGTGAATCCCCTCGCCGGTGAATCCCCTCCGTTGAAACCCCTCCGCCCCTCGCCGGTGAATCCCCTCCGCTGAAACCCCTCCGCCCCTCGCTGGTGAATCCCCTCGTGTCTGTCTGAATTTCAGCCTCCGCCTCTCCCACTCAATATGTCTGAATTTCACTCTCCGTGTCTGAAATCTGAAACTGGTTCGAGCCACCGCAATATGTATAAAACACTTACTGTCACGTTAGTGTCAACATCATATCATTAGCCTAGCGGTAGAGAGAACGTAACACGCGATGCGAGCGCTGGGTTCGAGCCCCCGCTCCCACATCTTTTTGCACGATTAATCTGCGCGAGCGAGCGTTTGGGCCCGAGGCGCATAGGCTAGTTGGTGTGAGCGGTAGATGAGCCCACTGGGAAGAGGCGGGACATATAAATAGGCAATATGCTGGACCTTTGCTAAAAAAAAGGCAATATGCTGGATCCACATGCAGGTGGTGACAAGTATGCGAGACTGCTGACATGGCATGTCAGATGGCCCACCTAGACCATGACACGTAGGCGAGCCTGCTGATATGGCAGCTATAACATGCGAACGACCATTTACATTGGTCAGAGAGGGGCATTGATATGGAACAAACATCTTGCTGATTGAATTGCGACCAATTCATATATGGCTACGGTGACCTTTTAGGCCTAAATGGTCGTGGTGTTTTCTGATTTCGAGCCTCCCATGTACCCCGCGACCAACTCGTTAAGAATGGTCACAGATCTGTGACCAATATTTTTCGGGTCACCGTCGGAAGGTCACTAGTTGACATATTTGTTGTAGTGCACATCAATGTCGTTGCCCGGTTGTCTCGGGCCTTGGATCAGCATTGGCATCATAATGAACTTCCTCTTCATGCACAACCAAGGAGGAAGGTTATAGATACATAGAGTTACAGGCCAGGTGCTATGGTTGCTGCTTTGATCACTAAATGGATTAAATCCATCTGTACTTAGACCAAACCATAAGTTCCTTGCCTCACCTGCAAAGCGCGGGAACTTTCTCTCGATTTTTCTCCACTGCGATCCATCAGCGGGGTGTCTCAACATCTCATCTTTCTTACGATCTTCCATGTGCCATCGCAAAAGTTTGGCATGCTCTTTGTTTCTGAACAAACGTTTCAATCGTGGTATTATAGGAGCATACCACATCACCTTTGCAAGAACCCTCTTCCTGGGTCGCTCACCCTCAACATCACCAGGGTCGTCTGGTCTGATCTTATACCGCAATGAAGTGCATACCGGGCATTATTCCAAATTCTCGTACTTCTCACCGCGGTAGAGGATGCAGTCCTTAATGCAGGCATGTATCTTCTCCACGTCTAATCCTAGGGGGCATACAAGCTTCTTTGCTTGGTATATACTGTCGGGCAATTCATTGTTTTAGGAAGCTGCTTCTTCACTATTTGCAGCAATTTTGTAAATCCGCTGTCAGTCACACAGTTCTCGGCCTTCCATTGTAGCAATTCCAGTGTGCTGCCCAGCTTTTTCTGCCCGTCTTCGCCCTCACCCTCACCTTTCCATTGTAGGATACAACTTTGTTCTGTGATCCTTTAACATCTGGTCGAACTTCACCCTCACCTTTTCAATATCGCTTTCTGTCTTTGCATCCGTAATAGCCTGGCCAAGATCATCGATGGGCTCATCTGGTGCCTGCAACTCTGATTCCACTTCATTGTTATCTTCCATTCCTGTACCGGCACCGTATTCAGGGAACATGTCATGATAGTTGTCATCATTCTCTCTTCTTCGTTGTCTTCCATCATAACCACTCTTTCTCCGTGCTTGGTCCAACAATTATAGCCGGGCATGAAACCGGATTGAAACAGGTGGAAGTGGATGACTCTGTGAGAAGAGTGTTCCTTCTGATTCCGACATACAGCACATGGACAACAGATAAAATTATTCCGCTTATTTGCCTGGGCCACCTAGAGAAAATAACCCACGCCTTTCATGAACGCGGAAGAGCGTCGGTCAGCGTACATTCATTGCCGGTTCATCTGCATTATATGGTTATTAATTAAGAACTGTTACAGAACACCATGAATAGAGAAATGACCAATGTTACATCGACAGATGAAAGGTTAAAGTTGGTACCTCGACCGAGAAGGAAAGAAGGACGAGAAAACTTATTTAATTAAGTGTGGCTCGGACAAATTAAATCGTGCTTGTTTTCTGCGTGCTAAGATGGCGTTCTTCTCCCAGGGATTTCATCAAACACCTCTTGTGCATACAAGTGAAAAAAAAGTGAGCACACACCACACAATTAGAAATATGTCCTCCAAAGTGAGTGGCATAAGGAGAAGAGAGGGTTGGCAGGGTTTATATATAGTGGGGGTGTCATTTGTCCCGGTTGGTGGCTCCAACCGGGGCAAAAGACCGCCCACACCACGCGCCTGCCATCATCCTTCTTGCCGAGGGCCTTTAGCCCCGGTTGGAGCCACCAACCGGGGCAAATAACCCCAACACCACGCGCTTTCCTCGCCCCGGCCCCACCTCTGCAGTCTTTTGCACCGGGTGGTGGCCGATCCGGGGCGAAAGGGGTGTTCGTGGGTGGGTAAAAGCCCCGTTTCCACTAGTGGGAAGAGAACTTCGTCAGGGCCGAGTTGTGCGGCTTTGCGGAACACAACGATGGCCGTGACCGGTGCGGTGACGATGATAAGGAAGTTATTCACCATGAGCTGGTACAACAATTTTAGCTGCTTCCTTAAATGGGATGCCGAGCTGACCATTTCCGATCGTGGCGCAGCGTACATAGTGGATAAATGTATTTTCCTGTTTTTTCGCCGGGTATTGCTATTTGAGCTCTTTCTGGCTTATTAAGTTGTAAAACTTGACTACTCTGTTACTTAAAGCTATGCAATAAATCAGCCATGCGCAGAGACTGGAGCGCTCCCCGGATAAACGTGTCGTCGGGTTGTTTATTCGTGTTGTAGTTTAGGACATTATAGAAGCACGCCGTACTGTACTGTTCATACATGCAACACACAACTGTCATGGAGAAAACATTCTCATTAAGGGGACCTGTATAGTCTCCACTTTGAAATAGATGAGGCACATGCACCATCCTTTATTCACGTCAGTTGACAGTTTGTTTGGCGTTTCTTTGTTGCCATGTCCTGTGCTCTGCACATCTCCTGGACGCGAATTTAATTAGTGTATCAGTTCACATGGCTCCTAGCAGACCGAACACATGATAATGTGCTATAGTGCATGATTTCCATGCTGCACCGGTTTTCTCCATATGCTTACATGTTTTTTTTCCCAAACGACTAGAGCCGGGTTCCATTACCGAAGGGGATTACAGAACAGGTGTCTTGTTATAAATCCAAAAGAAAAGAAAAGTATAAACGGCCTGGACAGAAGCAAAGGAAACATGTCAGTCCTCCGCTCCAAGGAAGGTAGAAATGACCCCCTAAATCTCTGTAGCCCAGGAGAACGGGCTAGTAAAGTTTTAACGACAAGGCACAACGGCCAGGAGTTTTAACATCACAAATCTAGCTCCGCGCAGGCAGTAAAACCAACTGAGTTTTTCAAACTTCAACTATCCGTTTTTGGCAAAAGCTGCTCGAAAGCACACGGGAGAGCGGAAGCACCCATCACCCAACGACATCAACATCTTCTTCTAAATTAGCATCGGCTTCAATCGTCATGTTCCTTCTAGCTTGGTTGCGGCATGTTGTTCCAACGCAGCATCTTGAATCATCCTGGCACCTCCTTCAGCCGAGTCCTGTCTCCCTCTGAAATTTGAAGACATGCCCAGTAACGTAGAAAGGCACAAAAGTAGCAGATCAGCTTAATAGGGGTTGAGATGAATTTTCTATTAAAACATGCATTGTTCCTAGTTTTCCAAATTGCCCAGCAAAAGGCAGCAATCCCAACAACATGGAGATTCAAACGAGCTGGAAAATAAGAAGAGATCCACCAAAAATATTGAGTAAAATTGACAGGTCTGTTCAAAGCCCCCAAAACCGAGCAAATAACCCTCCACATGTAACCAGCAACGGGGCAAGCGAAAAAAAGATGATGAATTGTTTCGAGATGCTTACATGTACTGGATATTAATTCCTAGCACCTAAGGAAACATGTATACTTCGTTAGTTGTTGGCTCGTTACAGTATGCATGTTTATTTTATCACTCGGGCATGGCACCATACGAGTCGTTTCCTGTACATCCATCATGGTTCATGGAGGGAGTCCTCTATATGTAGAGTACAAACCACATGGTTCCTTGGAAAACCACGAGTCGTTTAGCTAAATCTTAGTCGATTAAATTTTTTTTATTTTTCAAAATGATAGTTTAGCTATAGACTCTGCATCCAAATGAAACAAAACTGCAACTGCACTTTAGTAAGAACTGCAATTTCCTCTTTTCGAGAAAATTATATCCAAGCGAAAAATACAAAACCAGTTTATTGAAAGTAGCTGAAAGTAGCAACTTGCACTTTGTACATTACTACGGTAAGTTTGCGGTTTTCTGAACCAGTTGTCAATTTTGAAAATGTCAGTTGACGACCCTTGTCTCATATCCTACTTATCACGTCTTTATATCATTTAATTTGGGTCTAAGAGACACCCTTTGGCTCATCTATTATTTCTTTGCCACAACATCCAAAAAAAAAATGTCTATCCTATGTCCTTGCCTGGATCGCGACATTTGGACAGTTCTTGGCATTGAGGAAGTGGAGGAATGAGATAAGGTGATGGTTCAGGAGGCGGGCTCTGAAAATCGCCCCAGGGTGGCCCCACGGGGGACCTCATACGATCCCATCGAGTGTCGTTCCAACGGAGCACACAGTGACATTTCCATGTCATGCCGACAAAAACACTACTCAATCGTTGGCCTTGTTAATTAATTGTGAATGATCCTGGTTAGTGTTAGGCCTGGCATTCCAACTTTGTAACACGGGCTAGACTGTTTGCGATTGCAGTTATCTGTGAAGTTATGAATGATTTACCTGTGCTTCACTAGTAAGACCCGGGATGTAGCCTAGGCTGCCTAGAGTATAGTACGCCCTGTTCTTGTGGAATTAGTACCGGTATAAAATAGGCCTATAGTCCCGGTTTGCAATGGCCATTAATCTCGGCCGCGCAACCGGGACTAAATAGGTGCGACTAAAGCCCCCCCTCTTTAGTCGCCCACTCTTACGAACCGCGGCTAAAGACCCGTCCACGTGGGCGGGTGGCGTGCGCTGGGGGCGGGGGACCTTTAGTCCCGGTTGGCCACACGAACCGGGACTACATGCTTTTTCGTTATTTCTTTAAATCATTTGGGTTTTTAATTATTTTTCACTCCCTTTTTTTCACTCCCATTTTTTCACTCCAATTTTTCACTCCCTTTTTTTTTAGAATTTTTATTATTTGCTTAGTGTCTAACTATAATTATCTCTAGTCAAATTTGTTACTCGTGGTCAAACTTCCCGCTCGGTCACCTATCCTCCCACTACTCTAGCACTAGCACGCTTAACTTCCGAGTTCCATCCCGTCCCGCATCCAAGTGTTTCGCACGCATATATGTGATACTAATATCATATCAATCATATTAACATGTTGGTCGATGCCACATTTCTTTATTGTCTGAATTTTAAATAAATCTTTTAATAAACAAAAGTAATGATATAATTAATAATTTTAAATAAATAAATAAACCTTAACTTTTTAATTTGTATATTTCTAAAAAATATTCAAAAAATAAAACTAATTCATTTTAAATTCTTAAAAATACTATTAATATATCAAAATATTCAGAAAAATAAAACAAATTCATTTTAAAATCTTAAAAATACAAATAATATATCAAAAAATTCAGGAAAATAAAACTAATTCATTTTCCCGTTTCCTAAATGCAAAATAAAATCTGATAAAATTCATGAAACAAACCATATGAAATCTAAACCATATAAAATTTGCAGATCCAAGTTCAACAACCAAATGAAAATACCATCCTTTTTAATAAAAGACCAGTAGACTCTTCTATTATTTTTAGAATGAGTTCAAAAATGTATTTGAAGTAAATCCAACTGGATGAGTTTGGTATTGACTAGATCTATGTTTTCCTAGCTTAGATTAATTTAGAAACGGTAGTTTTTCTGTTTTGTTTTCTTGATGTGTTATTGTTTGTTTTCTTGATGTGTTTTTGTCGAGACATCGTAGTAGTTTTCATAGACGGGGGTGCCATGATACTACGGTAGAGACGTGGGGTAACGGGATAGCGTAGTAACACAGAACACAGGATTTTACCCAGGTTCGGTACGTCGCGACAATACGACGTGCCTACTCCTGCACTTCTCACTAATTGGGACTAAAGCCCGTAAACAGGGTTACAATGTGAGGGTATGGATCTAAGCTACTCGACGAGGATGAGCTTCTCGGCGAGTTGGCGTAGAGCCTCTCTGTTTTCTCGTTGTTTTGTCTATCTCCCGTCCGGCTTTATATAATAGCCGGATTAGGGCTTACAGAATAGGAAACCTAGAAAACTACGGTAACTTGTAACTTGGAAAGCAAGGAATCCGTCTTCTCCTCCAAGCCAGATCACATGGGCTGTGATCCGGGTTCTTCTAGAATCCGGCTTCTGCGCGTCGGATTACTGGGCCGCCTAATGGACCTAAGCCCACTACCACTTAGGCCACCCTGGTAATCCGGCACTTGGCCTACCATCTTCTATACCCCTATTTGGTATATATCCGACAGTAGCCCCCAAGAAGGATCAAAACTCTGATTCTCCGCTATTCGCCAAATGTTCCTTGTCCGAGAAATATTGATTCAGCAGTCTTGATTCTTCTTATTCTTCATTTGAAAAAGATGGTGGCATGAAACTCGGAATCCTGAAAATCCGGCTTTTCTCTCACGATCCTTCGTGGAGAAGAAACTTCCTACGTCAGCGCAC
This sequence comes from Alopecurus myosuroides, assembly GCA_028641055.1. NCBI lineage: Eukaryota > Viridiplantae > Streptophyta > Magnoliopsida > Poales > Poaceae > Alopecurus > Alopecurus myosuroides. Next base: position 739,206,309 of record CM054057.1, read on the forward strand.
TCAACCATGCTGACGTAAGCGACGTTTGAGATTTACTCGGAAAACCCAGAAACATCTCTGACAGATTCGCGCGGAAACGAGAGATAATCATCATTACTCCGTCGTTTCATTTCCCGAATTTTCCGGCGAGCGACACGCGGCAAACATCCAACGGTCAAAATAGCCGTTGGCACGCATCTAGACGGTTTTCCGGCTATAAATAGCCGTCCTCGTCCTCAACGAAAACTTTCCACACTCCCCACTGCCCACGCCATTGACGCGAACGAGCTCGAGAGCGAAGCACTGTCCTAGGCGCACTTAGCATCCAAGCACGCCGGAACGCACCGCACCACCACAAGATGGCCTCCTCGCCGTCATCGCCGACCCGCGCCGCCATCAACGAGCTCATCAGCGATTTAGATCCGCAACTGGGATCGCCCAAGCACACCGACGGCGAGCCGGAGAAGACCACGGCCTCCGCGGCGGGTGACGCAAATCCTTCCGCCGCCGCGGATGCTGCGGGATCGACCTCCACAGCCTCCCCGCCGTTTGCTCCAGAAACGGCGGAGGAGAAGATCCAACTCCTCGGCGACGAACTCGCCGCCGCGGAGGCCGCCGCCTCTGACACCGCCGGAGCAGACGAAGAAGCGGAGTCTGCAGGCAATTGGATTGCCTGCAGCATTCCTCCGGCTCTCCTTCCAAACCTAGAAAAGAAGGGCCTGGTTCTTAAGAAGAAGTGGCGGCTTCCAGAAGACGAGACCGAGCCAACGCCAAAAAATGGCGAAAGGGTCCTTCTTTGTTCCCACCTTCTTCGCGGTATGGGGCTTCCACCTTCTTCCTTCTTCCTCCAAATCCTTTCTCACTACAACATCCAGCCCCATAACCTTCCTCCCAACTCCATCCTCTACATGGCCGGCTTCCAGGCTTTGTTCGAGGGCTACTTAGGGCTAGAACCTAGGTTAGATTTCTGGACTTACTGCTTCGGGGTTAACCGGAACTCTTCGGAGGGCGCACTCCCGACTTGCTGGACCATATCTTTCACTCTTCGGAGATTCCGAGAAGATTGGTTCCCCAAGATAAAAACTTCGGAATCCGTCAAATTTTGGACGGGTTCCTTCTTTTATCACCCCGACGTGCCTTTCCTTAAGGAAGCTGTCGGGGTTCCTCCTTTCGTGAACTCTGCCGCAGTTCCCCAAGACAACTGGGGAACGGAAGCTATCCAGGTTCTGCCGCCAGATCTACTAAAGATCAAGCGGCGCATCGCCAAGCTCACCTCCATGGATCCGCCTCTAACCGGCATGGACACGGTTCTATGCTGGCTGATTAGGCGAATCCAGCCATTGGCCAACCACAGCGGTCGTCTCCTATGCGAATACACGGGAGTCAAGGATCCGATGCGGACAACCACCAAAGATTGGCCCGCAAAGGAGCTTTGACGGCGCATCAACCAATTGGTCGCATCACGCGACCAATACGAAGCGAGTCGGCCAATGTATACGGCCGACAATCCGGTTCCCAAGGTAATTTTTCAGTCATTTGGGTACAGTTTTACTTTTTCTCGGATTTTCTAGCTTCTGATTTTGATCTTGTTCGTCCGACAGTTCGCGGATCTTTCAGATTCGGACTTGGTATCCGAGGCTGAGCTGGACGTGCTGCGCACCGCCGCTACAGGTGGACGCAAGCGCAAGAAGATTATTTCCTCTGAGGAAATTATCGACCTTGACGGAATCCCCGTCGCCCCTTCCAGGTTCTTTCATCTGGGTTCTTTTTCATGAGAACTTTTCATCCACCCTCGGTTTTTTAACTTTTCCGGGTTTTTTGTTTTTAGCCTGCCTCCCTCCAGTTTAAAACCAAAGAAGCTGAAGAAACACAAGGTTGTTTCCAGCCGAGGCGGTCACCTTCTTCCGCCGTTGCCCCGAACACGCCGTCCACAATGGCGGAAGAGCAAACTGCAGCCCCCACCACCAAGCCCTCAGAGCCCAGCCCCGTTGTGTCGGACACGGACACGAGGGAAAGGGCGGCTCCAGAGGTGGAGAAATTTTCTCGGACTTTCGACGAAGAGATTCCCACCTTTGACAAAGACTTCAAGATTATCAACGACGGCCTAAGCGCGGCCGGAACTGCTTTTGCGGAATACGCAAAAGAGTTCCAGGAAAACTTGGCGGGTTTGCACCGAATGAGCCAGGTATGTAACTCTAGCCCCCAAGCATTAAACAAAATTGCATGCCTGTTTTGCTTTGATGCTTTTTGTAACCATTCTTTTCCTTGCTATGTTGCAGCAAACCGCCGAAACCATAAACATGGAAGTTTTCAACAAACTCACCATCATGAATAAGGAGGTTAGAAATCTCCTTTCTATTCTTGAGGAGAGAGAGGCGGAACTGGCATCGTCTCAGCTCGCTTTATCGGAAACATCAGGTATACATTATTCTTCTGAGGTTTGCAATTCAATTTTTTGGCTAAGTACTTATTCCAGAAATTTTCTAAATCCGGAATTTTCTTTGCTTTTCAGCTGCTTTGGCTAAGGCCAAGCAAATAGCTGAAGATGCCGGCAATGCCGAGAATCTCCGAAAGGAGAATTTGGAGCTTCACAAGCATCTTGTGAAGGCTCAAAAGGATCTGGAGGCCAGCAACTTGGCCCTTGGAGTTGCCAACTCCAAGGCTTCTGAACAGGCGGAGAAGAATAAATCCACCATTCAGGATTTAGAAAATGCTCTGAACCTTCGCCTGGAGGAAATCTCCGAGATTGACAAGCTTATCGGTAATTTTCCGTTACCTTTTTTATTTTCCATATCTTGTTTTTCTTCTCTGTTTTTTGCCTAACACTTTTGATTGTTTTGTCGGAAAAAACAGGAGATATCCCAGATGGTACCCGGCTTGAAGGGATCCAAGCCTTTGGGAAGATGTGGACTTCGATCCGTGCTGCTGGAAATGCAGCTGGTGAACAAGTTTCTTCCCGCAAGGACTGGGGAGTTCTCGGAGGTTGAAAAACTTCCGGAGCCATCATGGAGGTGGCGGAATCCAGGGATTCTATCCTGCGTTCCGCTGCACGGGGTGGTGCGCGTATGGCACTCGGCCTTATGCGCATGCACTACCCCGGTGCTAAATCCTGGCGCGTGGCGTCCGTGTCCCTCAGGGATACACGGACACTCAGCGAAATACCTTTGATGAAATCAAAGGCCACGCCACCCAGATTGCCTCCATGGTAAATATTTCCATCAACTATCCAGAAGAGGAGATCCCTCCAATCCCCGAAGACGACAGCAGCGAGGAGGAATCCGATGCTTGAAGGGTTATCTTTGACCTGGATGGCAAAAAATAGACAATAGGAGCATTACTGTTCTTTCAATGTAATCTGCAATGTAATGCCTCTATTTGTATGAATGAAAAATTCCGCCTTTTGCAATTATTAGTTATGAAATTTTTTGCAAGGTTTTTCGGACGTTATTATTCCTTTATCTTCTAAGTTCTCTGGCATATATGTTTTAACTGTCCTTAGTGTTTGAAATGGCTCAAATAGCAATATGAATCGTCATGCCGAGTAACTGGGAGTAACCAATCAGTTTAAACTCGGAAACTGGACCATGCTAAAGGCATTTTTACTAACTAGTTCCAGCAACCCAACACATACGCAATCAGATAATGCTTAGAGAAACAAGGAACTTTTTAACCGAAACTTGGCACGCAGGCAATTCAAGTTTCCTTTAGCCGTTAGCAGGCTGAAAAAACATTCAGTTACTTAACGCCGAGTACACAGGCACAATTCGGGTTAACATTGAGTATTTTGTAAGATCATTGGAAATAGAAGGTGGAAACATGCTTTTACTATAATGAACATGTAAAAAACATGGATACCAGAAATCCAACAACTTTATTTCATGATCTCAAAAGATGTTTACATAGATATTGAACTAAGTATAGAAGAGACATAACTGCTATGTATTCCAAAGCTTTGCTATCCACTTGACTTTGTCGGATTTCTTCAACAACTTGTATAATGTTAAGATTTTAGCCCCCAGCCGACTAATGAATATGCTAACGGCAGCTGCGGAACCCGTCAATCTTTGGACATCTTTGACGCAGGTAGGTTTTGTGATGTTCAAGATTGCCTTGATCTTTTCCGGGTTAACTTCTATTCCTCTGTGAGAAACGATGAAACCCAGAAGTTTTCCTGAGGGAACCCCGAATACGCACTTAGATGGATTCAACTTCATCTTGTAGGTGCGTAAGTTTTCGAAAGTTTCTCGCAAATCCTCAAGGAGTGTATATTTTCCTTGGTTACGACAGCAATATCGTCCACATAACATGGACATTTTTTCCAATCTGACTATGCAAACAACGTTGCATGCAACGCTGGTAGGTTGCACCTGCGTTCTTCAGGCCAAACGGCATGGTTACGTAATAATACGTCCCGTATGGGGTTATGAAAGAAGTCTTAATTTGATCTTCCTTTTTCATGCGTATTTGGTGGTACCCGGAGTATGCATCCAAAAAGCACAAAAGCTCAGAGCCTGCTGTGGCGTCTATTATTTGATCGATTCGCGGTAATACGAACCTATCTTTCGGACACAATTTGTTCAAGCCTGTGTAATCTATACCATTCTAAGAGCAGTAGTGTCTTTCTTCGGCACTAATACCGGATTTGCGGACCAGTCAGTATGGATCACTTCCTTGATGAAATCCGCTGCTAAAAGCCGGATAATTTCCTTGCCAATAGCCTTCCGTCTTCTTCCGTCAAATCGATGGAGACCTTGTTTGACGGGTTTTGATCCAGGAATAACCTTAAGTTGGTGCTCAGCAAGTTCCTGGGTACACCTGGCATGTCCGCTGGACACCAGGCAAAAATATCCCAGTTCTCACGGAGGAACTTGATGAGCTCGCCTTCCTATTTGTCAGTCATCCCGGTCCCTACGACGACAAATTTTGTGGATCTTTGGGATCTAGGATTACCTGTCTTGTATTCTCGGATGCCTTGAAGCTGTCTGTTGGCTTCCGAGTTTCTTTTCCTGCCGGCATTTCTGACGCCGATACCTCCTTGGCTAATTCCTTCAGTTCTTCCTTTGCTATAACTCTCTGAGCGCAAAGGGCGTTTTCTTTCTCCAACTCATTTGCCAGCTTAAAATCACCAGCTATAGTGATTACTCCTCCCTTGGGTCCTGGCATCTTCAGCTTGTTATAAATATAACAGGATCTTGCCATGAATTTGGCGAAAGCTGGACGTCCGAGTATTGCGTGATACACGCTTTCGAACGGCACTACTTCGAAGGATACTTTTTCCTGCCAGAAGTGATCTTTATCTCCGAAGGTGACATCTAGGGAAATTTCTCCTAGGGATCGTGCTTGCCTGCCAGGGACGATACCATGGAAGCGTATATTGCTGTAGTTGAGCTGAGACTCGGAAATCTTCAGGTGCTTCAGTGTATCCAAGTACATTATGTTAATGCTGGATCCTCCATCCATCAGCACTCTTCTTAGCCTAGTATTTTGAACAATAGGGCTTACAACAAGAGCTTGTGTGCCGGGTTCAGGGATATTTCCGGGATGATCAGACTGATCCCAGATTATCGGTGTACTGGAGTACTTCAAGAATTTCGGGGTTGCCGGAACAACCGCGTTTATCTCTCGAAGTGTTCTTTTTGCCACCTTTGCTGATGGGGTTGCTAAGAAAGTTAGCATTGCTTCTCCATCCACTCTCGGAAACTTGGGTTCGCCTTTACGCTGTTGTTCCTGGATTTTTTCGTCAGTGTCCGATTCACTGTCTTCTTTGTCAGCTTCTGGCTTTTGTTTGGCGGGTTTCCTTTTGGAACCCTTCCCTTTATTTCCGGATCCTGCAGTGCCTTTCATGTGCTTATTCAGTCGGCATTGCGCGTTTGTATGGGTGGGTTTCCCAAATTGCGAGTGGTGAACGCAAGGTTCCGACTTAATCCTTTCCCACTCCTCTGGAGTGTAATTGATTGGATCTGGGTTGCGTCCTTTCCACTTATTTCCCTTTTCTCCTCCAAAGGCTATGTTCACCTCTTTGGGCTTTGTCGTTGTTTCTGGAGTGGCTTTTTTGTCAGAACGAGGGGTTTTCTTGGCGAGTATCAATGATTCAATATTGCCTCCTCTTGCTCTGATGTCATCCTCGGCTGCGGCATGCTCATTGGCGGTTGTAAGCATGGATCCGAGATCCTTGTGCTTCTTGGAACCAACCATGAACGGTACAAGTCCGGGTTTTAGGCCATTGACGAAAGCATGCATTGCTTGTACGTCAGTTACTCCAGAGCAACTATTCTTCATTGCTGTCCATCTGGAGATGAAATCCACGTATGGTTCATCCTCAAATTGCGTGCAACGGTTTAGCTGGTTGATGCTATTCGGGCGTTTGTATGTTCCCCGGAAATGCTGAGTAAATACTCTAGCCATATCGTCCCAGCTGTCAACTGTTCGTGACGGTAATCCATTGATCCAATCTCTGGACCCGTCCAGCAGCATTAGGGGAAGAAACTTGACAGCTTCCAGGTCTGTCCCATTGTTGATCTGGACGGCTGTATAGTAATCCGAGAGCCAGGTATCCGGGTTTGTGCTGCCGGTGTATTTTTGGTACGTTGGACCGACCTTGGCAAAGCCAGAATGCAGCGTTATTCTTCGGATCCTGTTGGTAAAACATTTAGGACCAAAGTATAGATCATCTTTTTCTGCTCTGTCAATGTGTGCAGAATATCTTCCGGCTGAATGGACGGAAGGGGATCTGCTCCTTTCTCTTCCATTGTTGCGCGAACGCGCTCTTCCGGGATTGTTTCTATCTCTTCCGTGTTCACGCCCTTTTGGATTAGGCGGAGTTCTACTCCTATGCCTTTCTTTGTCCTTAGGCGGTGTCCGGGATCTCTCACGCCTGTGAGGTATATCGTGTCGTCCAGCTTTCTCAGCTGGGTTTCTCGGAGGTGGCATTATTTTGCCGTCTTTCCGGTGTTTGTCTTCCCGATCATGGGGTTTATACCCATCTTTCGGGAGATGGGATCCGGTTTTAGACGCTGCATCCCGGTTGTCGGGGTTTTTCTTGTCTTTTCTCGGATCCTCTTTTTTATCTTTTAAGTTGTCTGAATCCCCAGGTTCTTCCGGTCCAGGTGCTCCAGCAGCGCAAGTAGCTGTCTTGCATAGGGCGGAATTATCATGCAGCCTCCCTGATCGCTCTTGAGCGCGCTGTTGTTGTTGCAATGCCTTTCCTAGGAAAGCATACACCCCTTGGAGTTTTTCCCCGTTGGAATACAGATCGTTGTTAAGGATCGCAAACGCTGCTTCCGCGTTTTCTGCTGCGGTCTTGTATATTGGTTCGCCTTTGGCATCTTTGCCGTTTAACTGCTTTTGCCAAGACGGGTTATGGAACCTTTCTTTTGGCGGCAGTTCTTCCGGTCTTGCGATTCCGGGTAACCTAGTAGGTTTTAACGCGGATCTATTCTTTCTCTCGTACTCCTCTATTTCTTCCTTCATGACCTTGATGTCATTATGGGTTTGTTGGAGATGTTGCCGAGATCTGAGTAGATGTTGCTGTTGCCGTTGGAAAGCTTGTCTCCTGGCTTCTAGCATCTCAGGGGGTTCATCTGGTCCCACTGGTGTTTGCAATAGCTCTTGCTCTTCCTGTTCCGTCATTGGCGGAGCAGTGATTTCCTTAGATTTCTTCTCCGCAGGCTTTGTTCCGCTAACATCTCCAACTTCCAGGTTTTCATCAGCGAGATCAGCTGATTTTTTCTTCCGGATTTTGTATTAGAGTTTTTTAGAAGCACAGTGCTTTTTCTTGGAAGAGGGAGGTTTTTTGACAGGCTCATCTTCTGTCATCTCCTTGACATTGGGGAATATCGGAGAAGTTTCTCCGTCTTCTCTCTCTTCCACTGGCGGAGGGGTTTTAGGGTTTTCCTGGCTGCCGGCATCCGTGGTATCAGCCGGTTTTGCCATTAAGACTTCGTGGAATCCCTCTTGAAACGATTTAACCTTTCTTACGAAGGCGTCCTCATCTTCGTCTTCAGAGTCGAAGTTATCCGATCCGGTTTCCGACTCCAACCTCGCCTCAATGGCGGCAAGCACGGATTCTGCTTCCGAGTTCATCGTCTTGTTGACGGATGTCGGATCTTCCGCCTCTGTGACGGGTGTTTGATCTTCCGTCTCCATGACGGGTGCGTTGTTGTCTGCCTCTTGCACGGGATTTCCATCATCCGTGTTTTCTGCGATTTCGGATTGCACCATGCCGATAAAGTGTGTATCACTTTTGTGTCGGCGATCTGAGCAGAATCCGGCATCATAGTCATCTTCGACTGGGTATAGGGCGGGTGGGATAAATTTGCTTCCACCGCAAAACCCCATTGCGTCTGCAGTTAGCCCGATAAAGATGTTAGCAGATCCTATCGGTAGCACGCAGGCACTTACCAGGTGGTTTTGCGCCGGTATGTAGGATCCGTTGTCGAGGAAGCGCCCAACGTCGTTGCCGAATTCCAAGCTTCCGACAGTGATTGATCTTCCGATTCCGCCAAGTATCCCAGATCGGAATCTTACGCCTGACGTCGTTTGCCCCACGGTGGGCACCAACTGTCGACACATCGTAGTAGTTTTCATAGACGGGGGTGCCATGAGACTACGGTAGAGACGTGGGGTAACGGGATAGCGTAGTAACACAGAACACAGGATTTTACCCAGGTTCGGTACGTCGCGACAGTACGACGTGCCTACTCCTGCACTTCTCACTAATTGGGAGTAAAGCCCGTAAACAGGGTTACAATGTGAGGGTATGGATCTAAGCTACTCGACGAGGATGAGCTTCTCGGCGAGTTGGCGTAGAGCCTCTCTGTTTTCTCGTTGTTTTGTCTATCTCCCGTCCGGCTTTATATAATAGCCGGATTAGGGCTTACAGGATAGGAAACCTAGAAAACTACGGTAACTTGTAACTTGGAAAGCAAGGAATCCGTCTTCTCCTCCAAGCCAGATCACATGGGCTGTGATCCGGGTTCTTCTAGAATCCGGCTTCTGCGCGTCGGATTACTGGGCCGCCTAATGGACCTAAGCCCACTACCACTTAGGCCACCCTGGTAATCCGGCACTTGGCCTACCATCTTCTATACCCCTATTTGGTATATATCCGACAGTTTTTGTTTGTTTGTTTTGAAATATGTGTTTGACATAATATAGAAATAATATAGCTACGAATTAATATAGAAATAATATCCATTACATAATAATATATATCCATTACATACTAATATATCCATTACATGCATATATCGAACGCAAGATGCGGTACACAAACACCATCTACTCGAGCTCCGTCGAGTAGATGCGGAACAACTCGTAGGAAACGTATGCATCTATGGCTTAGATTAATTTAGAAACGGTAGTTTTCCTGTTTTGTTTTCTTGATGTGTTATTGTTTGTTTTCTTGATGTGTTTTTGTTTGTTTGTTTTGAAATGTGTGTTTGACATAATATAGAAATAATATAGCTACTAATTAATATAGAAATAATATCCATTACATAATAATATATATCCATTACATACTAATATATCCATTACATGCATATATCGAACGCAAGATGCGGTACAAACACCATCAACTTCTGCCGGTCTTGAGTGATGTCAACACTGCAGAAGTCGTACCCCTTGTTGACAAGAAAATCAACAAGGGCCGGAGAATCCTTTGAACTACTGCAACAACAAAAATAGAACGTGTTAGATATGTTGCAACACATGTATTCTTCCAATGCAACAAACAAATCGAAAATGCAACACTATCCTACAAGAGAGATCGATTGTACGTGTGCGTTACCTTGCCCATTGGAAGACCAACACGATCTCCTTGAAGGCAATTTGGATGACGGCAACATCCCGTTGATTCGCCGTATACTCTAAATCAAGCCCGAAGAACCTATGGTGTTCATCGGCTTCTTCATAGATATTGCTCAAATGCGTAAGAAGATCGGGGAGCCTCTCGCACATATTGGTGTACGCCACGTCGAGACTCTTGCGGCATGGTGTGGCCACACGTAGAGTGTTCCAAACTTGAGCCATGGGTGCTTGGTGGAGGAAGATCGAAGAGAGGAGAAGAAACAGAGAAGAGAGAAGAAGAAACAGAGACTCTCGGGTGCGCGCACTGTAGCAATGGCCTCTGCCTCTCGCTCGCGAAATAAAACCGCCGCGCGGGAGGCGAGAAGTTTGTATCTTTAGTCCCGGGTGGCCAGGCCAACCGGGATTAAAGGCAGGGAGGCCAGCAGACTGGATCATTAGTCGCAGGTGGCCAGGCCAACCGGAATTAAAGCCCTCCACGCGCCTCCACGCGCTTCCCAACCCACGACGTATGACCTTCTGTCGCGGGTCTCCTCCCGACCCGGGACTAAAACCCCTTTAGTCACGGTGCGCAAAGATTGGGGACTGATGGGGGCGTATGAAAGGCCTTTTTTCTACCAGTGTAGGCATTAGAATTCAAACATTTACCATCTCAAGGTATGACAATTTGTGAGGCACATTGAAATTGATTTTTACTTTATCATAGAACGAGTCCTATACAAGCAACTGGAGATTGGCTTTGTTCTGTGATCAAGTTGCTAATGGTTTTACGAAAGCACTCCCAGTACACAACATTGAATAATTTAAAAGTATTTTCAACTTGACAAAGTTGAGATTTAGCACAGGTGTTAAACTTTATCGACTATTTTATTGTAACAAAAGTCGGTCATAATATGAGGTCGACTTGGCTTAGTCTAGGACTCCTCCCTGTAACAGCTCACGCCCGCATCTCTCTAATATAAATACACGGACCGTGGCTCGGTATATGCACACTGAGTAGACAAAACGCATCATAGCTCCTTTTACAAGGAGTGTAAACGTAACTAGGAGAATTAAAGGTTGGGAAAACAAATCATTTTAAATTTCAGATTTATCAATTATAACGATACTTTAGGCATGAGGTGTTGCAATGCACACATGTGCTCTCTTTATAAGGAAGAAAGAATATACAAACATCCTACTGAACGGAGAGGTGTTTGGTGCGGCGTTTATAGATGGATTACCCTTGAATGATAGTATGGTACGGATTTATTGTTGTACGGATTGAGTCGTAATGGTAGACCCTTTAGCCTATGTTCATAGGATATTGATGGATGGAATCATCCCATGGCGCTCCAATAGTGGTGTTGCTGGCCGGTGTGATGCACTCCCACACGGCGCTGTTGCACTTGAACCCAGAACCGAACCCAACCATCCACACCCGATCTCCCTTCTGCATCCGTCTCTTACCCTCGATGTATGCCAACTCGTACCACGTTGAACTGCTCGACGTGTTTCCAAACCGGTGAAGCGTCATCCTCGACGCCTCAAGGTTGTCATTTGATAAGCATAAGTTGATTTGCACCGCGTCGATCACGGCCCTGCCACCAGAATGGATACAGAAGTGCTCGAAGGCCGTCCGGAAATCAGGAACATATAGCTTGATCTTCCTGCTCAGTACCTTCCGTGCAACGAATGAAAGGGCAAAAAGTATCTTCTCGGAGGGCGGGAGGACGACAGACCCTATTGCGGCAATGTTGGCCTGGAGTGTTTCACCGGCGACCGGGACGAGGTCCTTGGAGAGGTTGACCCCCGTCTCTCCCTCGTCGTCCTCCTCCTGGTACGCGCACCGGTACGCCCTATCCTGTGCGGCGGTGATCGTCCGCACGATGTGCCTGAGCCGGAACCGGGATTCCGTCCTTGACGTCGAAAGCAGCACAGCAGCCGCGCCCATGCGGAACAGGACGGCAGGGAGCAGCATCGCCCGGTTCTTTCCGGTGTAATTGAAGAGCGACGTGGTCTCCGTAGACACCACCAACGCACGTGTGGCCTGTGGCGCCGCCTGGAGGAGGTTCTTGGCGACCTCCAGGGCGATCACCCCCGCGCTGCACCCCATCCCGGATATGTGAAGGCTCCGGACGTCGTCTCGTAGCTTGTACCTATTTATGATCATATCGGCCATGCTCGGCGTCGGGTTAAACCCGCTGCAGTTGGTGACGAGTATGTCGATGGCTTCTGGATTTATGCGCGTCTTGGTGAGCAGGTCATCCATGGCGGCAAAGATGACCTGCTCCGCCTCGTCGCGGCCTGAGCTCATGCAGCAGCGCGGGGGCATGTTGTGCATGGACGGGTGGAGGTAGGTCTGGTTACCGAGGCCAGAGCGCTGGATCATGCGTTCCAAGAACCGACCGTTGTCAAGGTTCGGCATGCAACGAACATTCTCGACGAAGGAGGCTATGGACATGCGGCAGTTGGGTTTTGGCCGGCAGCAAGAATAGTCCACGAGGTACACCCTTCTAGGACGACAAATGAGGTGTAGGCTGGTCATGGCGAACGGTAGGAACATGGCCAGGAAGACGTGGACCTGCCGCACGCCATGGAGTCGGGAGAGGAGCTCGTCGGGGCCCAGCTGTGCGGCTTTGCGGAGCACGACGATGGTCGTGACCGGTACGGCCACGATGAGGAAGTTGTTCACGACGAGCTGGTACAAGGGTTTTAGCTGCTTGCTGAGATGGGATGGCGAGCTCACCATTTTCATTGTGTTGATTCGTGTTGAAGATGTCCGTACCGTTCATATATACGCAACTATTCAGGTCGTTCTATTTGCGCTTGTAGCCCATGCTGTCACCATTACAACGTCATGGAGGAAACATTCTGGACACGACCAAGACCTGTAACTGCAAGGGCATCTGGGCATTTACTAGGCTAGCCTCTTAATTGCGACACTTAATTAGTTATTCCCTCCTATTCATAAAAAATGTTGCACATTTTATACTAAATTAATACAAATTTTGTACTAAGTTCATGACCTTTTTTATAGATCGGAGGGACTATATTTTTCGAGGGAATTGCGGCTCCTTATTGATGGATCAACATCATTACAAACTACTTTCCGGTACTTCCCGGAGACATTCTGGAATACAATCATGGTAAGTAATACTCCCTCCGTTCCTAAATATTAGATGTTTTAGCCCTTTTCCACATTCACATATGTCTACGTGTATCTAGACAACTTTTAGTATACATGTTCACTCATATTAGTGTGTATCTAGTCACCATGAGAAATATCTAGAACATCTTATATTTAGGAACGGAGAGAATATACGAAAAGAGCTTACTAAGACGAGGTAAATTAGTTAGTTAGGGAATCCGTTGGACCCTAGGATTTGTAATTTTGACGTACTTAATTAAGTTCCAGTCGCATACTTAACCGTCGATGCTAAAAAGCGGCTCGGAATAAGGCAAAATGGCCGAGATTAATTCCCTTCCCGGATATTAACTGTTGGCTGATTTTAATATGCATGTTTATTTTATCACTCGGCCATGGTAGCATCTGAATCGTGTTCATGTACATCCATCATGGAGGTCCGTCAGAAAACGAGTCGTTTTTTCAAAGCTTAGTCAATTAAAATTTTCTTGACAATTGTGTTGGACGAGCCTTTTTAACAAGGTTGTGTGTTGGCTACCATGCCAAGCTGAGGGGTCAGTGGGTCCAACAAAACGCTCAATTTTATACTTTCTTATCTATGTAATCTTACACATTCTGGAGATTAAAAAGTGACATGTATTTCTAATCCTATACCTCAGTAAATCAGTTTGTATTGCCCACTCGATCTTGGGCATTCTGGTTGATTATCCTCCATCAAGGAACAGTTCTACAAGTCATGCATGGCAGTTGGGATCTATCTACCCCACCATCATCAGCATCATCTTCTTATATAATTGAAGGAATAATCGACTACTGTTACACGCAATAGCAAATCAACGATGAAATTAAGCAAGATCAAACCAACGGGGACACGAGATTTTAACGTGGAAAACCCTTCCAACAAGGAAGAGAAAAAACCACGGGCGCCAGCCAGCAATACTTCACTATTTCGGGGTGAGGTTACAATCGCGCCGGGATTTACAATGTGTGGTTTATCCCGTGCGGCGGCTTACAAGAGGTATATAAAGGCGGTCCTGACCTAACTAGGTCGGTAACAGGTAATCCAACTCCGACTCGGTAACGACTCGTACCGTACCGCGGGGGGCTGCCGCCCCCCGCACCCCCCTCCGTGCAGTCCACGTTTCTGCGGGGCGAGTATTGGGCCAACTTCAAGACTTCAGTATATACGAATATGAATTTGGATCACCATAAAATAACACTCCACCTTGAGACAAATTCCCTCCTGTAGCTAAATGAGAACCTTCACCTGAAACACAAAGAAAACACCTTCGGCGCCAAACAGCCCTTTGGGCTAAGCAGTGATACCAACTAAGCTTGAGCAAAGCTCAAACTTAGCAATAGGAACTGGCTTTGTCATCATAGCAGGATTATCATGAGTACTAATCTTGCATACCTTCAGCTTACCTTGTGCAACAACATCACGCACATAATGGTACTTGACATCAATGTGCTTTGTTCTCTCATGGAACATCTGATCCTTAGTAAGATAAATTGCACTCTGACTGTCACAAAATAGGTTAATGCAAGTATCATCTCCACAAAGCTCAGCAAACAGACCTTTCAACCAAACTGCCTCTTTGCATGCTTCAGCAATAGCCATATACTCAGCCTCAGTAGTAGATTGTGCAACAACACCCTGCAAGGTAGCCTTCCAGCTAACGGCACATCCACTAATCGTAAACACATAACCTGTGAGGGATCTCCTCTTATCCAAGTCGGCAGCATAATCTGAATCCACATAGCCTGCGAGTCCCTCACCAGTCTTGCCAAACTTCAAGCAAGCTTTGGATGTGCCGCGAAGGTACCTGAAAATCCACTGAACAGCTTTCCAATGTTCTTTACCAGGATTAGCCATGTATCGACTGACCAAACTCATAGCATATGATAAATCAGGCCGAGAACACACCATGGCATACATTAAGGAACCAACAGCACTAGCATAAGGAACTCGTGACATATACTCAATATCTTTGTCAGTAGTAGGACATTGCAATGCTGACAACTTGAAGTGTGAAGCAATTGGAGTACTAACAGACTTTGCATCATGCATATTAAAACGATGAAGAACTTTCTTAATGTAATTCTCCTGACTAAGAAATAGCAATCTAGATTTTCTGTCTCTTGAAATTTCCATACCTAGAATTTTCTTAGCAGGACCAAGATCCTTCATCTCAAACTCACTACTCAATTGTTTCTTCAATGTAGTGATTTCTTTCATGCTCTTGGCAGCAATTAACATATCATCAACATATAGCAGCAAGTATAGGTGATTCATCAACAAATTTAATGTACACACAGCTATCATATTCAGACCTCTTAAAGCCATGTAACATCATAAAAGAATCAAACCTTTATACCATTGTCGAGGAGACTGTTTCAAACCGTAAAGAGACTTCTTTAGCTTGCACACGAAATCTTCTTTACCAGGCACTATGAACCCTTCAGGTTGGTCCATGTATATTTCCTCCTCAAGTTCTCCATGCAAAAACGCAGTTCACATCTAACTGCTCAAGCTCAAGATCATGCATAGCAACAATACTAAAGAAAGTACGAATAGAACTATGCTTGACAACAGGTGAGAACACATCATTATAATCCACTCCTGGAATCTGACTGAAACCTTTTGCTACTAACCTTGCCTTAAACCTTGGAGGCTCACTGGGAGATAAGCCCTCCTTTCTTTTGAATATCCACTTACAGCGGACGGCCTTCTTTTGTTTAGGCAAGCGCACAATATCCCATGTGCCATTCTTCTCAAGTGATTGCATCTCTTCGTGCATTGCACCAATCCACTTGTCACGATCAACCGAAGCAATAGCTTCATTATATGTAGCAGGTTCAGCATCATTCTCCACCTGTTCTGCACAACTTAGAGCAAAATAAACAACATCACATTCCTCAATTAAACGAGTACGAGGTCCTTTATTCCTCTTCTCTCTGCGCTCTGCAATAGAAATTTTCTTGCTGCACAATAGGAGGTGAGGGCGGCACAATATCCTCCTCATCAATTTCAGTTTCCTCCTCATCCAGGTGGTCTAGCTCCACCTGCAAACGAACTCGTGGTTCGTCCTCATCAGAAGAATCAGGCATAACATCAGTTGACAAACTGTCCTCATACATGACAGATTCATTAAACACAACACTCCTGCTAAAGAAAGTCTTTTTGGTTTCCGGGTTCCACAACTTATATCCTTTTACTCCAGAACCATAACCAAGAAATAAGCACTTAATAGCTCTAGGCTCTAATTTTCCATTATCAACATGAGCATAGGCAGTGCAACCAAAACTTTCAGTTGTGAATAATCAGCTGACTCACCAGACCATACCTCAATAGGAGTTTTCTTGTCAAGAGGGATGGATGGTGACCTATTGATCAAGTAGCAGGCAGTGTTGGCAGCCTCAGCCCAGAAACGCCTACTCATGCGGGCGTTGAACAACATGCAGCGAGCTTTGGAGATGATCGTCCTATTCATCCGCTCAGCTACACCATTTTGCTGAGGTGTGTATGGGATGGTGTGGTGCCTGACAATGCCTTCCTGCACACAATAATCATCAAAAGCATGCGAACAAAATTCGCCACCATTGTCAGTACGAAGCACCTTCACCTTTCTCTCAGTTTGCTTTTCAATCATAACTTTCCACTCTTTAAAAGCAGCAAAGTATCATCCTTAGTTTTCATAAAATAAGGCCAAACTCTTCTAGAGTAATCATCAATGATAGTAAGCATATAACGAGCACCACCATAAGAGGGCTTACGTGAAGGCCCCCATAAATCAGCATGTACATAATCCAAAGTACCTTTAGTGCTATGAACGGAAGCATTGAACTTAACTCTCTTATGCTTACCAAACACGCAGTGTTCACAGAACGACAACTTACTCATATTGCAGTTCTTCAACAGTTCTCTCTTCACCAATTCTGCCATACCATGTTCACTCATGTGTCCAAGCCGCTTATGCCAGAGGTTAGTTGTACTTGCATCATCATTAGTAATAATAGCAGCAGTACCAGACAAAGTGCTACCTCTAAGAATATATAACTTGGCAGAATTCATATCACCAATCATAACAATGAGAGAACCTTTTGATACCTTCAGGCGTTTATCCCCTCCGGCATTTGTACCCGTCACAATCAAGGGTACTCAGCGAGATCAAATTTCTCGCCATGGATGGTATGTGTTTCACTCCCGTAAATGTACGTGTCATCCCTCCATGGGTCTTGATCTGAACAGATCCAACGCCAACAATGTGACATTTGTTGTCGTTCCCCACACGCACAAAATCTCCAGTCTGCACAGCTTCATAAGAACTGAACCATTCTTTGTTACAGCAAATATGAAACGAACAAGCAGTATCAAGAATCCACTCATCATCACGGGTAACACATGCAGTAAAAACAGCAAGGCATTCACCATCCGAACTATTATCACCAGCAACAACAGCAGCCTTACCAGTACCATTACCGTCAGAATTATTTTTCGGTTGGTATGTGCCGTTCCTTTTCTCCTTGTTCTGTACCTTCCAGCAATCATCAATGGTGTGATTGGTTTTCTTACAGTACCTGCAGAACTTGTCCGTCCTTTGGACTTTGAACGGCCCCTGCTTTTATCTCTGTTGTTGTTGTTGTAGTTGTTATCTCGCTGCTCAGGTCTACCTCGTACCTGCAATGCATCGCCTTTGGAGGACGATGTGTTAGCCTGCACCATAACTTTCATCTTTTCCCTGGTCTGCAGGGCCTCACAAACTTCCGCAAGAGTTAGTTCATCGCGGCTTAACAGTATGGTATCACGCAGGTTTGTAAAAGAACTAGGCAGCGAACACAGCAGCAGAAGAGCTAAATCTTCATCATCATTTTACCTCCATCGACACTAGGTCGGACACGATCTCCTTAAAGATCGACAAGTGGCTCATGACAGAACCACCATCTTGCATCTTGAGCGAGAGAACAACTTCATCTTACGTGCATCTTGCTGGTGAGATCTTTTGACATGCAGATCGATTCCAGCTTGACCCACAACTCAGCCGCGGATTTCTCCAACAGCACCTCTTGCAGTATATCATTAGACAGATGAAGCTGAATCAACGACAAAGCCTTACGATCTTTGCGCTTCTCCTCGGCAGTCCAAGCCTTGGCTTCCTTATTCCCGAAAGAATCCAGCGCCTCATCAAGATCCGATGTTTGCGACAGAACCGCACGCATCTTTACTTGCCACAGAAAACCTCGTCTTGTAGTCCAGCAACGGTAGATCAAAACTTCATCGATGCCATCGCGAATCCCTAATCTGAAACAGGGCTCGATACCACTTGTTACACGCAATAGCAAATCAACGATGAAATTAAGCAAGATCAAACCAACGGGGACACGAGATTTTAACGTGGAAAACCCTTCCAACAAGGAAGAGAAAAAACCACGGGCGCCAGCCAGCAATACTTCACTATTTCGGGGTGAGGTTACAATCGCGCCGGGATTTACAATGTGTGGCTTATCCCGTGCGGCGGCTTACAAGAGGTATATAAAGGCGGTCCTGACCTAAGGTCGGTAACAGGTAATCCAACTCCGACTCGGTAACGACTCGTACCGTACCGCGGGGGCCTGCCGCCCCCCGCACCCCCCTCCGTGCAGTCCACGTTTCTGCGGGGCGAGTATTGGGCCAACTTCAAGACTTCAGTATATACGAATATGAATTTGGATCACCATAAAATAACACTCAACCTTGAGACAAATTCCCTCCTGTAGCATAAATGAGAACCTTCACCTGAAACACACAAAGAAAACACCTTCGGCGCCAAACAGCCCTTTGGGCTAAGCAGTGATACCAACTAAGCTTGAGCAAAGCTCAAACTTAGCAATAGGAACTGGCTTTGTCATCATATCAGCAGGATTATCATGAGTACTAATCTTGCATACCTTCAGCTTACCTTGTGCAACAACATCACGCACATAATGGTACTTGACATCAATGTGCTTTGTTCTCTCATGGAACATCTGATCCTTAGTAAGATAAATTGCACTCTGACTGTCACAAAATAGGTTAATGCAAGTATCATCTCCACAAAGCTCAGCAAACAGACCTTTCAACCAAACTGCCTCTTTGCATGCTTCAGCAATAGCCATATACTCAGCCTCAGTAGTAGATTGTGCAACAACACCCTGCAAGGTAGCCTTCCAGCTAACGGCACATCCACTAATCGTAAACACATATGAATATGAATTTGGATCACCATTCACCTGTATATATACTACAGTCTCGGGGAGTGGGTTTCCATCATCATGCAATGTAGCCATCACAAGGCTGAAGTACTATCATCTTCGCACGCTGAAAACACCAACATGCATAGCGTCCGGAACTCATGATAGCTCTCGGCGTGTCCAGCACTCGTCTCACCGGCCACCAGAAAGGGTTCAGAATGAGTTGGGATAAGTTGTTTAGATACGTCATCTTGGATTATAAAATATTGTGACTTCAGAATCATAAAATATCTTTTGCAGCATTCGGAGATAATAACTCAGGATTTATTAATCCAATATTTAGATTGCGATCCAGCAAATTTTTGCGAGGATGATTAGCAACTTCTAATCCTTTGTGAATGTCGGTTAGTAACAATTACTGTTCTACCCGTTTTGGGGAAAAATCATTAGTTTCCCAAACTCAAAACTAAAAGGTCCAAATTTTGAACTCTCAGGTATAGCTTTAAAATTTACCGTTTGTATTCTGCCGGCAAAGCTTTGATATATGAGAGAGAAGTTGTGTCGGCATTAAGGCGGTACATATTTGTGTGTCGGTAGTTGAGTAAAGACATAATAAGTAGCGGGAGATGCTTGGGCGCAATAGGTTATGTGTATGTATACATGTTTTTTTCAGATAAGAGGCTGAAAGTCCCTACGATAAATTAACAATTCAATAAGCAGCGAAACAGGTACATCATGATGAACCAAGCTTACAAAATGTAACTACACACCCATGGGAAAAAGAGCCAACGAAAATATTACAGGAGTCAGCACAACCCCTCTCTTCCCGTGTTGGTCCATGAGTATCTAGCCCATCTCACCACTCTAAACCTCCCCATCGCAGCTTTTTCTTCCTCTTTCTATCCACAAGGATAATGTAGTCAGCATAGCTCGAGTGGGTCAGGTGGTCATGGGATCGGCCATCCTGATCAGAGGCAGACTGGCTTTGGATCCAACAACGGCGACGGATTCGGTAACTTCAATGCCGGGTCTGGTTTTGGTAATCAAGGAGGACACAATGGATACGGCGGTGAGTTACCGTCGGCCTTATAACAATGGCGGTCATGGAAACTTTAATGGGAGGAACTATGGATATGTACCGAGAGGACATGCTGGAGGTAGGGTTCCGGACGCTACCCAACCAAATGCTGCTGTGATTCCAGGTTTGCAAGAGGGAGTTGTTGCGGAAGTTGTCAGGCAGGTAACCGAGGCACTACGTGCACAGAACGCAGCAGCGGGTCAGTCTGTGCAGCCGGTCACTGTTGCGCAATCAGGAGCCGGCAGTGCGTTGCCAGTTTTCTCTGTCGGGCAGAATTCTTTGGCAGCCAGACCATCGTCCGTGGTACTGCCAGACCCTAAGCCACATGCGGTGGTGTCAAGGACTGGTGGGGGGCCTGCAGTTGGCTCAAAAGTTGATGATGTGGCTAACAAGAAAGCAAAAAAAATTGATAAAGCTTTTTTTTTGAAATTAAAACACACTATATTAAGCAAACAGGCCGCCTCATTAAAAACCTTCCAGTGCTTAAGAAACCTGTTGCTACCCAGATATAAGAGTTACATCATCCACTAGGAAGTTCATTAACCAACCCGGAGGTTCGTTAATCCAACTAATCGAATTTCTATTACAGTAACTATATTTAGCAATCTCATGAGCAACAACATTTGCTTGCCGAGGACAATGTCTGAAAACCACTTGACCAATAGACGTTGAAATGTCCACACATTCAGCAAAAATTGCAGCAGCAGCATCCCACCATTGTGTTTTGTCCGGTACAAAACTTGATCACCTCCTGGGAGTCGGATTCCGCTTCAATCCTATGGAAACCAAGCTTTTTTTTTGCCAAATTTAAACCATCTCTCATAGCCATCGCTTCTAGGGTAAATAGCATCTGCACCTCTATCAATAAATATGCACTGTGCAGCAATAAAATTTCCATGATGATCTCTGATTATCACTGCCGTAGCCCCTGCATCACTGTCTAGATGAAAGGAAGCATCAACATTAATTTTAATAACATTAGGTTCCGGTTTTATCCAAATACCCGAAACCTGTACAGAATTCCGAATAATAGATTTTTTATAATTATTGCCAATTGCAAGTACCGAAGTCGACCATCTCCAAACCGGTTGGATTTTTTCATCATGAGTTACCTGCCTTCGGATCCACCAAAGATACCAACATCCAATGAGAATAATTTCCTTTGCCCCCAGACTCGCATAATAGGGCAAGGTAGATCATCCGAAATTAGGATGTTTTCCATAACCACTGATCCAGATATTTCATGATCAATATGAGAACTAATAAAATCAGAAAGACCCAATTTTTCCCATAATTCAATGGCCGGGAAGCACTCGAATAACATGTGTTTAATGTCCTCCGCTGCAAGATGACATACTGGGCATTCACCATTATTCCCGCCAATATGTCTACTGGCCTAGATGCACTTAACAGGAATAATTCCCCGTAGATTTCTCCACCCGAAAATAAGAATCTTGCGTGGTATTTTTAACCTCCATAGTTGCTTCCAAACTGCTGGTTGCGAGGAGGGACCCGGGAAATCCGAAACTCCAGAATGCCCTCCATATTTATAGCTCCACTCCGCATGATATGCCGATTTAACAGAAAAAATGCCATTCCTATTAAGATGCCAAGCAATAAAATCGTCAAAAGAGTGGCTGGTTAGTGGAATTTTTAGAATCCTAGAAACATCCACTGTGTTAAATATAGATTTGATTAACTCCTCATCCCACATTCTAGAGATAGGATCAATAAGATCAACCACTTTGGTGTACACAGTAAGTCCTCTAGGTGTGATAACTTTTCGATCCGGACTTGATGGGGGGACGATAACCCAATATGCCAAACTCCAAGGGGTAACCCGGCCCAAAGAACGGTGCATAGGGCCCGGCTAAGGTTAAGGAAATCTGTGAAGGCCCAAACTTGTAGGCCCGGTAACCCGGATTGTGGATTATGGTAGGAGAAAGTTAGGGTTTGTGCGCCGGGTCCGGGTAGGATTCAGGATGCGCCTTGGAGAATAAGCCAGGGGGTGCGGGTGCTTTATAAACCGACCCCCAGGTCTAGTCTAGGCAGAGATCTAAGAACCCTAGCAACATCGCGTGACATCGAGTACCAAGTGTAATCCCAAAGTTGAGTTATTATATCAAGATCGGAGACTCGGCGACTTTGGTTGCCGGCTACCAGATCGAATTGCACCATGTTTTCCTCTGAGCTAAACCCTCTCCCAAATACCTGTGTCGTCTTGCCCCAAGATCAGTTACCCCCGGTAACATCTGCCGTGATTATCCCACGACAGTTGGCGCCCACCGTGGGGCCTGCGTCCAAAGGTGTTTACATCACGGGAGAAGCTCGGAAGGGCATGGAGAATCTTGTCATCGGCGAAATCTACATCGACCACGAAGGAGAAAAGATGGTGGACGATTCCGGCTGGGGGCCGGAGTCGGATCACCTCGAAACCGGATCCGTCGTGACAATCGGCCGGATCAGCGTCTTCATCGGTATGGTATGTGCTTCCAATTCGATCCCTGACAACGTTGGATCTGATTCTATGCTAGGAAAAGCCACGTCTATCCGATCAGATGATGAAGAATCGACTGGAACGACATATCCGGCAGAAGAACCCATCGCGGAGTGGGAACAGCCGGAGGAGCCGGCATGGACCCCACGCGACCGGGCCGAGAGAGAAGATGATACCGGGTCTATCCTGGATCTACTGGAAAACCGGTATGAGGAGAACGGTGAGGGAGAACAGCCTGAATTTACACCGGATATCGTACGCCGAGTTGCAGTCTATGCGGCCCCCGCGGCCAACCAAGGAAACGCAACCGCGGCATCAGTCGGGGCGGCTCAGGTAGTGGCCCAGCAACAGGGCGCGACTAACGGAGACCCGGTCTTGACCCGGGTTGATGGAGAGTCGGCGTCGGTAACTAGCAGAGCAGCGGATGAGGAGTTGCATGCAAACACGTTCGGATTCTTAGAAAACCGGACACCAGGGGCGGGTCCTTCGAACCCGCGCCACCCGGCCTTATTCGATAACAATCTGATTCTAGACCCCACGGTTCTCGCAACGGTTAGCACTCCGGAAAACGCAGCGGAACGCGTCAGGGATTTGGATGTGGCTCGTCGTGCTGGAACAGAAAGAAGGGTAGAGAAAGGCAAGGGATGGCCACGCGGCGGCGTGAGCTGGATGCATTGGAAACCCGGCTCCGAGAGGAAACATCTAGAATACATCAAAGGCACCACACCAGGTTACCAGCAATGGGCGGGGTCATTAACCCGGCTAATTTATTTATTACGCCTCAGGACCAACCGATACCAGTAGCGAACCAGGAAACCGCGCCCCAGCAGGTGGCGGCAGCGACACATCCGGCGAATGAGCAGACCGGGTTACCCCCACCACGAACTAGAGTCATAACCGGCAACGATCTACCGCCACCGCCACCATCACGATTCCGCACACCAGCCGGCCACTACAATAACCCCATGGACAATGTGTATGCGGCGACACTAGCGTTAAATCAGATCCCCATGGGAGAGTCGCCCCATGCGGAGAAGACTCGTCAAGCCATCGATCTGTTGCACACTGCGGTGGCACATCAAGCCAATTATCCGGATCACAGAAGCGGTATGCACGGGACGCCATACGTCAGTCAGCAGCAAGGGGATATCCAAACAAGTTCAGCGCGGCGGAGGGAAGAGCAGCAGCAAATGCCGGCTCCTCCCCGCGCTCAGGAAGCATCAGCAGCACAGGCCGTCGTGGACAGTTCTAGGGCTCGGAGGGCCGCGGCCGGGTCTGCAGCGCATGGACTTCCCGCAGCACCGCGCCCAGCCGCGCCCCCCGCGGCATCACACGTTTCTAGAGCAAGGCCGGCTTCAACCGTTCTTGCGGGACCCAAGTGTCTCTCGGACAATATTAGAGCTGAACCTTACCCGGAAAAATTCAAAGAGCCAGGGAAAGTAGTGAATTATGAGCCAACTATGGATCCCGAAACATGGCTAAGCAGTTACGAGATGGCAATGTCAATTCGCAACGCGTCCGAGAACCTCCAAGCCAAGTTCATGTACCTGATGATGTCGGAAGGAGCAGCAAAATTGTGGTTCACCAATTTACCAGAGGGATCGATCAAGTCTTGGGAGGAATTGAAGACCGCGTTTGTCAAACACTTTCACGGGACCTGCAGGAAATTATTCACTATTGATGATCTAGAGCGATGCGTCCAGAAGAAGGGAGAATCGGCGCGTAGTTGGGTGCGCCGGGTTATGGAGATACTTCACTCATCCACGGATATCCAGCCCAAGGATGCACTACAGGCCATGGCAAAAACATGCAAGTATATACCTTTAGTGCAAAAGTTAACTCGCATGAAGTCCAGTCGAAATGCGTCAGAAGTCACAATGGGAGAATTGATGGATGCGTGCAACAAACACGCTGCGACAGATACTACAGAAGAAGAAGCTGATGACAAGAAGGCAAAAGCAAACACAAGCAATAACGGAAGAACCGGCAATGGATCAGCATCAGGTAATAACGGAAATAACCAGAACAAGCGCCCGTTCGAAGGGGGCTCCGAGTTTGTCGCCAACACAGAAGCCGGGTCTTCAAGGCCCAGAGCAGAAGGAAATTTCAACGGAGGTAACCACAATGGAGGAAACTATCAAGGTCCACCAAGGCCGGGTAACAATTGGGACATATTCAGGATGGCATGCCCGAAGCATAGCAGGAATGGCAGGCCAGCTAACCACTCCCTAGAACAGTGCGCCGATTTACAAAGGTGGAAAAATGAGGAAGTGCACAGAGCTATGCGAGGTGCAGGACGGGGAGGAGGACCGGGTCCAGGGGCAAACCCGGGCAACGGCCCACCCCCAGCTGGTAACCCGGCGGCTGGAAATCAAAGTAATAACCAAGGGGGGGGCAGGAGGTTTCCAGGCTAACCCCAAACAATTTGGTCAATATCATGTGCATACCACAGGAGGCTCTAACAAGGACAAAAAGATACTGAAGCAAGCGGTCAACTCAGTTTCGTTAGCCGTCCCGAGATACTTGAGATGGTCAGAACAGGAGGTAACATGGAGCAGAAGGGATCACCCAGAAAGAGTGGAGCACCCAGGAGTCTTGGCACTAGTAGTCGCACCGCAAGTCAATGGGTACGAACTGAAAAGGTTTTAATGGATGGTGGAAGCAGCATCAATATACTGTATTGGGAAACCTTCCTACGCATGGGTCTCAAGGAATCTCAGCTGCAAAAAAGCTCAACAGTTTTTCATGGGATAGTGTCGGGTCATTCAGCATGCCCCGAGGGAAAAATCGCATTGGAGGTAGCCTTTGGAGAGTCAAAGGATAACTATCGAATTGAGTGGCTTACCTTTGAGGTAGTGAAATTGCGCAGCCCTTATCACGCGCTATTTCGAAGGCCGGCTTACGCCAAATTCATGGCTAGGCCGTGTTACGTATATCTACAGCTAAAAATCCCGGGTCCCAAGAAGACCATTACCATACATGGAAATCGAGACATAGCAGCTGAATGCGACGAAGGAGATGCAGCAATGGCCGAGCAGGCCTGTAGAAAAGAAGAACTCAAGCATTACGGTCTCAAGCAGACCCGGAGGATAGAGCCACATCAAAAAGGCCGAGTACTGAAGGTGAAAGAACAAAATCCAAGGTAACGCAAGATGCTAAAATGGTGGCCTTAATCGAGGATGATTCCCCCAAGCAATCCGCTGTAAAGGAAGAAGCTACACGGCCGCTCACAACCAGCCAAGTCATGGGAACACCCCACCCGGGTTGGCTAGCAAACCCGGTACTCATCAGGAAAAGGTCCAACATATGGAGAATGTGCATTGGTCAAGCCAGACCGGGACCAGTGCTTATGAAGAACTAAACAATGTAACGGGCAGCAGGTTTCAGACGCGCTCTTTTCCTACCCAGGGTACCTAAGGGGACTGGAAGGTTTTTAATGAGGCGGCCTGCTGATCCAAAATTTCTAGTATCAATAAAGAGGGTTATCAAGTCCTATATCATTACATCCTGATTACAGGTAAGTAGTATCCATGCGACATCAGTAATTCAGTATCATTAAAAGCATCAAGTGCATGTAGGTCTTGGGGGTTGGTTGCTCAAGTGACCAACCACTAACCCGAAAGACCCGGCCTTGATGACTATAAGTTATAAGGGCCGATTATTCGCAAACGAGTACGGCTGCAATCTTATAACTGGACAAAGGAGCCAAATTTTCTTGACTTTTCTTACTTAAGCTCGATGTGACTCGCACTAAAGTGGCATGATTCGTTCGCTTACGATTACAATCAGCCATGAAGCCCAATGGGACTTGCCTGACACTGTTCTCGTATGGATGTAACAACATGGTATCCACGCGAAAGCCGGCTTACAGTACAAGATAGTCAAAAGGGTCATCTAAACCACAAGTTTATGCAGAGTACAAGGCTAAAAGCCGGAAACTCAACAACTATCAAGCATAACTTCAGTATTCACACGGAATGGCTTTAGGCTTGCGACTCGGTAAAAAATAATTTGTTCTCTGAGAAAGGCCACACCCCCATGACTCGGACTTTGGGTCATGGGGACTGGGGGACTTCGAAACAGAAACAAACTACTTGGCTATCGCAGTTCGAAAAACCTCACCATCCGAGTCTTGGGGACTTAAAGAAAAAGTCCACGTATCAAAGCCCCTAGTACTCGGAAAACCGAGTCTTCCGAAGGGAGCCAAAATAGAGAATCGGGTATCGAGAAAAAGTTCAAAGAATAGGCAAGCAATACGGTTATCAAAAGACCAGAAAAGCCGCAAAGTATGTCACGGACTAAAAAGTATGTTACAAGGTACGACATCAGTATCAGGGGTGCACAGGCGTACCATCAAAAGCATAACAGTGTGATTACAAAGCATTACAAGGTATTATGATAATACGGCCTATTCGGCCTCCTGAGTACGGCCTTCCGGGTCTGAGTCCTGGGTTTGCTGCTTAGCCTGGCACCCTTACCCGGACTCATTGCATCAGGGCGGACTGGTGGAGGGACGGCTGGTGTAGAGGCAGACGGGCCCGATCTTAACTCGGCCTCCCTCTTCGCAGTCGCTTCCCTCTTCCTGGCCGAGCTAGAAACCCACTTCTCCAAGATATCAAAAGGCGGGGGCGCTTCCTCCGTAATAACTTTGCCATCAGCGTCATATGCACTCATAATCGTATTTAGATCCAAGCTATCGGCCAAAGCAGTAGCTGAGGGGCGCACTGCGGCTTGTATGGCTTTGAAATCCTTGGGTGTAAATTTGGAACCGTCAGCCTTGAATTCGGGAAACCCGGATGTTACCTTTGCCGGGTCAAGCTTTGGAAAGAAAGCCTTGGCCAGTAAAAGCCCGGGTCATTCCAATTCGGCATGATGAGCGTTTCCAGATTTCAACCCACCCAGGCACAGTGGAATAGGCTTGAACGAGATTCTCTTCACCCGGATATACTTCCGTAGGCCACTTCACAGCATATAAATTTTGTGCCGGCAAAGAAAGTCCGGAGTACGGTCTTGAGGGTTTTAGCCTTGGCAATGGCATTTTCCTCTGGGGCCGCAAGGTTGGCACCTGCAGTCGTAACAAAAGAAAGAGCGTATCAGTAATCCCGAGTCTGTTATAATAAAGTAAAGACATGAAGCCAATCGGCAGCAGAAAACTTACTGAGCAAGATCTGATAAGTATCGGAGACCTGGTCCGATAGTTTCTTCAGTTCGGTCTGAGCGGCATTGCACTTCTTCTTGTATTTGGAAACGTCTTTCTTCAAGGTTTTCATGTCATCCTCAAGGATTTCCCTTCGTTTCATCTCGGCAAGAAGAAGTTGTTCGGTCCTCAGTAAAGTTTCATCAGACCGGGTTATCTGTGCCTGTAAGTAGCAATGAATGCAAGTATTAGTTGGATTGTATGGAAAGCCGAATGTGGTGTAAAGTACCAAGCATCACTTTTGCAAGTCATACTTGGAACTTGGGGACTAGGTATGCAATATGAGATACAAAGTGTCCTTACCTGGTGCTCTGCAGCCATGCGCTCCAAGATCTGGCTCTCCGAAGTCTTCATAGTAAGGAGAGTGTTCATCAACTGATCGAAAGTATCTTTACTCGTATCAGAAGACCCGGGCCTTGGAAATTCCGGGAAGGAGCTTTCTTCTTAGTAGGAGGCGGAACCGGGTCATCCGTGTGTCGGAATCCGACGCTCCTTCTTCTTCACCCAAGACGGTGGTTTTGTTCTTCTTGCTTGCATGGGAAGCAATTGGATACTCGGCTCCTTGCGTGTCCGGGTTTGGCGGCGACGCTTGTTTTTCACCGCTGGACGCGGCTGTAGTCTTATCAGCCGGGCTCCCCTTACCCGGGCCCTCGGTCTCCGTTTCCTCTTGATCGCTGACAACGACCGTGGCCCTATAAGGTGTTGTCAGTCAGTAGTTAAATACACAGTCATGAAAGGGTGATGAAATATGGTGGAACATCAGGAAAGGGATCTTACCCGGTATTCACCGCAAAGTCACAAGGAAATCCATCGCTGGACTCGGGAGAAGCTGGAAATTATCAAGTTAGATGTCACATGGGAGTGGTTTAAAGAGAATGTCTTGACCCAGAAAAGATAGGGTAATTACCAGCCCGCCGCGGGGGGGGGGGTCGATGTAATACCCGGGTTAAGGGCTTCATCACCCGGGTGATTTCGAGTTGACCTACGCTTGGGCACGGGCGACTCCTTCAAGAACGGCCAGTGGGATAATGTCAAGTTAGCTCAAGTATATCATTAAAGTAATGCGAGTTGAATGCGAGAGGGAGATATGAAACCTTGGAGGTGGCCTCTTGGGTCTTTCTTTTGGATCCGACCTTGACTGTCGGCTCCAGTTCTTCCTCGTCGCTGGCAGATTCTACCTTGCCATCGGAGTTTTCTTCCTCGTCATCTTCTTGTTCTGGATATCATCAAAGTTATGGTTAGAAAGGAAGGGGTTATGGTGAGTTCAAGGGAACCAAATAAAATCCGGAGAGTACCTTCTTCCGAGTTAACCGTTTCTTGCTCCTCTGGACTTTCGGAGCTAGGGGAGGCATTAGTTTTCCGAAAATCATCATCAGCCTGAAAAGTGTTAACATAAGGGTTATTAACCGCATTGAGTGGAAAGAGCAAAAGTAAAGGCATCAAAGTCGGGTTTTTACCTTGGGGGCTGGGTTCTCAAGTGTGAAGGGCTCTAACCCGGATATGTTCCGGATTACCTCGAGCTTTTCTGTCAAAAAACCCTTGATGGTTTTATGAGTGTCGCCAGCTGCGAAGATGTTGTCGGAGTACCGGAGCGGGTCTGAAGGTTTCCCTGAATACTCGCACATCAACTTTGTGCGGATGGAATTGGGCTGAATCCTGAAGTCGACCCAGGTCTTCACCAGGTTGAGCCCGATGAGGCCTTGGGCTGTGAGAGTGGCGATTTTAGCTAGTAAAGGTTGAATTGCCTCCTTGTCCGAGTTAGGGGCGAAGGCACTAAACTTATCAGAAATGTCAAGGAGACCCTCCGAATAACCCGGAAGTTTCTTTTGGCCGGGTGGGGAAGTGTCTTGGCAATAGAAGTATGAGAGCTCCCAATGCTTGACATGGGAATTAAGGGTGAGGGGTGGCATCAGAGAGTTTTTGCGGCGCTGGATAGAAACCCCGCCGCAAGCGAGAAGCGTCCCATCACCGCTTTCGCGGCACGGTTTGCATTGAAAAAGCTCAATAAAAAGAGCTAGACTTGGCGGAGTGCACAAGTAGGATTCGGAAAGGACAATAAAATGGGAAATATTTAGTACGGAATTGGGTCCAATGTCAAATACACGAAGGCCGTAGTGACTAAGGATATCACGGAAAAAGGGGTGACCCGGCGGTCGAAAACCCCGGGTCACATGCTCCACGAAACAGATTACCTCATCTTTTGTTGGGGTAGGCCGGGTCTCCTTACCCGGCACCCTCCACTGGATACCTTCTTGAGGAGGAAGAACTCCCAGCTCCACCAGTTCCTCTAACTTGGCCTTTGTGACCGTAGACCGCGCCCAGTTGGCAGATATGGAGTTGGTAGCTTTAGCCTTGGTTGGAGTTTTCCCCTGCTTCTTGGGAGCCATGTGGTTGAGCTGCAAAGTACAAGATAAAAGAGGATTGAGACATGGAAGTTGCGAGCCGGCCAAGTGTAGGCCGGGTAATATTGAGATATGAAAAGTTGCGAGTGATCCGGGTGTTAGTTCGCAGAGCAAAGTTCGAAATTACCCGGGTGTCAAGCATTATGGCAAAAATTATGGGATCTAAATGATGAGGAAGTTTTTTGAAGACAATGGACGGCTGCTTAGGCACTTAACGTGAATGGAAGGAACTAGAAAGAAAAGGTCCAGCCGGGTGATTGATGCAAAGGCGGAAACTCTGGGTAGTTCGAGCCTAGATTGGAAGTTCTATCTTCAGATTTGTGGCAAGAATAATGATTGCGGGTAGTAGGAGAGTGGATTGGAGTACGCGCTTTATCCTTTGGGCAAGCTAGAAGAGATTATGGGTAGCCTAATTCGGCATAGCTGGGAAATCTGTGGTGGGCTGACTTGGATCTAATCTGAGGTAAAGTCAAAAGTTGCAAGGGCAAATTGATAGGTGCAAAAGGTTTACCGGAGGAGATCTGAGGGAAGCCTTGCGGAGGCAGATGGCGCAGGCCTGGTGTCCCTTCGCGGTTCTTGATGGGCCGGATGAGGATTCGCCGGCGGATCTTGGCGGCGGTGCGGGGCGAGCAGTGGCGGAGCGCAGCCTCCGGCCGATGGGCTCCGATGATGCGTGCGGAATTTCCGTGGTGGCGCTCAGTGAGACAGAGAGCTCAGAGGGAGAAAGGAATGGAGTGGGGGAAATGAGCCGTTAGGGTTCGGTCACCCCTAAGGGGTTTATTTATAGTGCAAATGGATAAGCCTAGCTCAGTGAGCAGGAGCCAGGAGTTACGGAAGTAAACGGCTATTAATTTGAGTTTTGGCGAGATATGCGCCAAATATCGTGCAAGGCATCTGGATAAAAGGAAGAAGGAAATTAACCCCGCGATATCAGGGTCGATTATCGGGTGCGAAATCTTGACATTTTGGGATTTTATCTGGGAAAGTAAGTTGGGTAATTGGGAAAGAGCCGGATTACTATATGGCCACCATGGAGTAAGGCCTAGCTGAATATCAAAACATCTTAACCCAGCCTCTATATGCCCGTACGTTTGATATCTTTGCAGGGAATAGCAAGCGCTTCAAGGAGGATCCATGAAGCCCAGGCTATTCTGGGGACTACTGATGGGGGGACGATAACCCGGTATGCCAAACTCCAAGGGGTAACCCGGCCCAAAGAACGGTGCATAGGGCCCGGCTAAGGATAAGGAAATCTGTGAAGGCCCAAACTTGTAGGCCCGGTAACCCGGATTGTGGATTATGGTAGGAGAAAGTTAGGGTTTGTGCGCCGGGTCCGGGTAGGATTCAGGATGCGCCTTGGAGAATAAGCCAGGGGGTGCGGGTGCTTTATAAACCGACCCCCAGGTCTAGTCTAGGCAGATATCTAAGAACCCTAGCAACATCGCGTGACATCGAGTACCAAGTGTAATCCCAAAGTTGAGTTATTATATCAAGATCGGAGACTCGGCGACTTTGGTTGCCGGCTACCAGATCGAATTGCACCATGTTTTCCTCTGAGCTAAACCCTCTCCCAAATACCTGTGTCGTCTTGCCCCAAGATCAGTTACCCCCGGTAACATCTGCCGTGATTATCCCACGACAGGACTCGAGGGAATCCATGGATCTGTCCAGATATTAATCTCATCACCTGTTCCAATACGCCAAATATACCCTCGTTTAAAAGTTGTAATCCCATCCACAATACTTTGCCAAGTTGTTGATGATCCACTCTTGGGACCAGCTTGAAGAATACTCATATTAGGAAAATACTTTGCTTTAAGAACCCTTGCGCATAGAGAGTCAGGATTTGTAATGATTCTCCAACACTGCTTAGATAATAAAGCCAAGTTAAATAAGTGTAGGTCTCGGAATCCCATACCTCCATCACATTTTGGATAACACATTTTCCACCAAGATAACCAGTGCATCTTTTTATTCTCATCATCATCTCCCCACCAAAACTGAGATATAAGATCCATTATATCTTTGCAAACAGTTTTAGGTAATTTAAATACCGACATTGCAAAAACAGGAATAGATTGTGCCACGGCTTTTAATAAAATTTCTTTCCCTCCAATAGACAATTGTTTTTCCATCCGACCCTTCAAACGAATTTTAATCCTCTCAGCAAGATGTTTGAAGCAGTCAATACGATCCACACCAATAATAGCTGGTAACCCAAGATACTTATCTGACAATGCCTCCGTATCAATATGCAACTCATGACAAATATCAACCCTTCTATCAGCATTAGTATTTGGACTAAAGAATATACTTGACTTAGAGAGACTCACCAATTGTACCGTGTTTGCACAATAAGAATCTAGTACCTGCTGTAAGGAAGTTGCATTTAATACGTCCGCTCTCATTAGAATTAGAGAATCATCAGCAAATAAAAGGTGTGAGACTGATGGTGCATTTCTGCACACTCTAATTCCTTCAATGGCACCAACTTCTTCTTCATACTGCAACATACTAGATAAACATTCAGCACATAATAAGAACAAATACGGGGATAGAGGATCCCCCTGTCTGATACCTCTGGTAGGGATGAATTCTTCAGTTTCTTGAGAATTAAATCTCACTTTGTATTTGACAGAACTCACACAAGCCATCATCATCTCAATCCAACTATGACAAAACCCCAATCTGATCATCATATTTTCAAGAAAAACCCACTCCACACGATCATAGGCTTTGTGCATGTCCAATTTTACCGCACAAAGCCCATACTGTCCAGCCCTCTTATTCTTTATTTTATGAACACTCTCATAAGCAATAAGAATATTATCTGTGATCATTCTTCCTGGCACAAAAGCACTTTGAGTATCTGAAATAATATCTGGAAAAATAACTTTCAACCGGGAAGCTAGCATCTTCGAAATAATTTTATATAGCACATTACAGAGACTAATTGGTCTGTACTTTGTTATAACATCCGGCGACTCAGATTTTGGGATCAAAACAATAGTAGTGTTATTCCAATTGGGAGGTATTTGTTTAGAATTAATTGCAGCCAGTACCTCTCTTGTAATGTCAGTGCCCAAAATATCCCAATATTTCTTAAAGAAAACAGCATGAAGACCATCTGGGCCCGGGGCCTTTAAATCACCAATACTAAAAATAGCCTTTTTAACATCATCCGAATTAAATGGAGCTGTGAGCATCTGATTCATAGGGGCTGTTACCTTTGATTGTACTTTGTCCAGAACAATAGGATCTGTTTGATTTACTTCAGAGGAGAATAAATTAGAGAAATAATTCTGAATATGGATATTTAGATCATCCGTACCTTCAATTACTGTACCATCATCCTCTTTTAAGCCCTTCACAAAATTCTTCTTTCTCCTTGCTGTTGCATAAGCATGAAAGAAGGCCGTATTTTTATCACCATTCATTAGCCAATTGGATCTAGACCGTTGCATCCATTGAATTTCTTCAAGTTCAAGAAGGAACTCCACCAATTCCGATAATTCCTTTCTTTTAGTCTCATTTTCATCATTCATAGGCCCGGCCATTGCCTCTTCTAGGTCCCTTTGAGCCTTTCTTAGTCTCTTTTTTGGTTTCTTCAGTACTCTTTGATCCCAGTCATGAAACTCACTATGCATACTTGCAAGTTTATGATGAATATTAGAAAGATTAGGGGTCATTACTTACACTTTCCCATGAATTTGTGACCAAATCCGAAAACCCATCTTCTCTGAACCACCTTGCTTCAAAGCGAAGGGGAATAGATTGTGGAATTCCACTCTCCTGCACTTTGTAATAATCAGTATCAACAAGAAGAGGACGATGATCCGAACAAATAAAAGGAAGATTTTCCAGAGTAGCATATGGAAATAATTGTCTCCACTCAGAATTAATAAGCCCTCTGTCCAGCCGTTCTCGGATCCTCCCCCTCCTCCAGGTATATTGATCTCCGATAAACCCCATATCCTGTAGATTACAATCATCAATTGCATTATGAAATTCCTCCATATACCTCCTGGGTCTCAGATTCCCCCCGTCTTTCTCATGAAGATATAGTATTTCATTCATATCACCTAATAGAAGCCACAGTAAATTCTGACTAGTGTGAAGATGACGCATTCGATCCCAAGTTTTATACTTGTGCTCCCACCGAAATTCACCATATATGCCTGTAAACCTCCAGCTAACACCATTCATTGTCACCTTAACATCAATAAAATTAGAGTTTAATTCTAATGGTATCACTTGGCAATCCCCTTTCCATAAAAGAAGAAGTCCACCTTTTCTACTATCACCTGGACAAACAATTTTGTGTTCCATCCTCAACCTTCTCCTAAGAATTTCTGCTGGATACGCTTCAAGATGAGTTTCTGTCAGAAATAATAAATCCGCTTCCACTCTCCTCTGCACATCCAACAATGATCGAACTGCCGGGTCATTACCTAGACCCTGGCAGTTCGCACCTAATATTTTCATTGTAACCGGCGGTCACTCTCGAGGAGTGCCGCCGATCCTAAAGATTGCATACCCGTGTTTGAAGTTGAGACTGCCAAACCATCCGAGTTTTTACTCTTCTTCTTGTTACTGTTCTTTTGCGGTGTAGACAAAATATCCGAAACCGGTTCCTCTGGATTCTCATATTGCTGTACTCTTTCAGCCACATGGTGTTGGTTATCATAAATCACTACTTCCCCTCCTGCAATTGACTTATCACATATGGTCGAAGTAGAATCCTCTGCTAGACGTTTCTTTCCTTGTGCTTCTTCTTCTTGCATTGCATCATTACTCTGTGTGTTTTGGGGCTGGTTAATAGGTAGATCACTAGTTTCCATATTGAAAGAACTATTAAATATCCAGTTGGTGTCATCTCTTGAGAATTCCCTTCTATCAGGTAATTCCTCCTCTGACCTTCTGCCACCTCTACCAAATCCTCTACCTGAAAATAAATCACCTCTTCCTCTCGCACCCCCTCTTCCATTGCCTCGGACTGGAGCTCTGTTCCTCCCTTCGTCTGCTAAGATAAATTCTCCCCACTCGAATTTTGTACTATCATGTTCTCCAGACCCACACTCCTCGTTCCAGTGTCCAATAAGACCACACTGCCAGCAAAACGTAGGAAGTTTCTCATACTTTATTTGATACCAATCGCGCTTCGATGCTCTGGTAATTGGGACAAACCTTGTCAATTTCTTGTTCACATCAAGCTTAACACGGATGCGGACAAAAGCACCTACATAACCTGCCGGCAACTTGATCTGAACCTTTAATATAGCCCCCATATTCCGACACATACCTCTGATGTCTGCTTCATTGAGATAATTATCGGGTAGCTTCAGTACCCTTGCCCAAACTTCGATTTTATCCAGGACAATTAGGCTAGGGTTGGTAAATCCATCATACTTCTCAATGATGACCGCTTGGTTTCGGAATAACCATGGTCCAGAGTTCATCGCAGTGTTCCAATCTACCAGGCAATCGAATTGAATTGTGAATAGGTTATTTTCGATCAATCTCCAACGGACCAGTTTCGCTGAGTTCCATGCCGAGCGCATCTCTGCGTATAACGCTGATGGGCTAAACCCTTTATTCGTATGAACTTTGGCGATTGCTAGCCACTTAGCCTCCAAATCTGGCTTTTCTGCTTCCTCCTCCCAAACGAATTCATGCTCTCCTTCCTCCCTGAGATCGAGTCGATTAAGGAGTTCAGAAACATCCTCTCTGGCCGCCACGCTACTCCTTTGTGGATCACCTGGATCCGCCATTATCGCTTTTCCTCCACCGTTCCCTCTACAGCAGTTCTCCCAGATGAGAAAACTGTCTCGGTTGCTTCGGTGTCTTCCAACGGACTGCTACCCTCGAGAGAAGATGCAGAACCACGTCTACCGGGGTCTCCTGTAACACTCTCGGCGATCGAGCGCTGGAGGAGAACGAAACCCTAACGTATATCTCTAATATAGGTAGAGCGAGCCGAGAGTGTATGTACACACACAAAAAAAAAAGTTGATAAAGCTAAATGTTACTAGTGTGGAGCTCCGGGCCATCTTAGAGTGGATTGCCCGGTCAAAGTATGTGAGTATTGTGAAGGGTCAGGCCATGTTCCGGAGGATTGCCATTTGTTGACAGAAGTTAAGCAGCAAGTTGTGACACATGGGTTCATTCACGAGGGATTGACTTTTTATGAGGCGGTTCCGACGGCTTCTTATAGACCAAAAATAGACTCTGCGAGACTTGCGAAGCTTACTGTTTCGGGAGGAGTATTGACTGTTGAACAGGTGGTTTCTCAACTTGCGAGGTTGGTACCGTGTGATAATTTTAACTGGGAAGTTGTACAGGTTGGCGAACAAGTTTTCAAGGTTTCTTTCCTGTCAAAATCAGAGTTAGAGAGGATGAAAATCTTTGGTGCCTGTCATGTGCCGAATAGTAGTTGTGTTATTACAGTGGAGTCGTGGGCTGTGGAGATGAAGCCACTTTGGCTTCTTCCGGAGATTTGGATTCATGTTTCCGATATACCACCTATTCATAGAGGAGAAATTTTTTATATTGTGGAGTCCTGGTTCTCTTTTTGGTAAGAGGCTTAAGGTCGACATGAAATACACTCGCAAACATGGGGTTTTGCGGATCCTTGTGGGTTGTATGGATTACAGTTTAATCCTGGAGAAGTGGGCTGTGTTTATTAAGGATGGGTTTTATTAATTTAAATTTCCGGTGGAGAATCCCATTGGGGAAGGAGGTGATGCCATGGTCCTAGATGCTAGTAATGATCAAGCTGGAAAAGATGACAATGGGAGTTCTCAGAAGCCTATTGAGGATGATCAGGGAAGAAGTGGTAAAAATAAGATAGTGGAGCAGCCCAACTCGGTTTCCTTGGGTGGCGTTAGTGGGAGTGGTTCTGACTCAATGGGAACCAAGAAGATGTTTTCTCCCGGGGTGGTGCTATCACCGATGGTGGCATCGTCTTTGGAAAAGGCTCGTAAGGAGTTGATTCGTATTGCTAGCGTTCGGAAGCAGTTTGTGGTTTCCGAAAATACTTCTGTTACTTCTGATTCGGTGGAGGATGTAGATGAGACGAGGATCGATGAGGATCCTCTTGTCACCTCTGTTACACCTACACCTGCCGAGCTGGGTTTTTCGGACACTGGTGATCTTGGGCAGTCCGTGGAGAGTCTGGATGTTGGGCAGAAATCTGCGTCTATTTCTGTCAGGCGGAAGTCCGTTGTTTGGGCACCGTTACCGTGTTCAAAGGAGGGAGCACCATTGTGTTTTTCTTCTATGGAGAAGGGTGTGCTGGGACCTGCGGCTTTTCCGGGTGCCAATGTTGTAGCGGAGGGGGCTCGTGCCGTGGTGATGCAACCACAGTGTCTGGAGGATGCGTTCCATAGAGAGCATACACGCTCACCTCAACCAGGAGGGTTGGGGTTTGAGGCGTGTGGTGCGGATGGTTTTTCGGTGGCTGAGGTCCAACTGTAGCTGAGGTGGCTGCCTATGGAGAATTGTAAGGTATGGCGATGCAGGAGGTGCGCTCGAGTCCAAGGCTACGTGCCAAGGTTGATGCGGATCTGCCGTAGCAAGAAAGGGCGATGGCTTTGTTGGAGAGAAGGGAAGTTGGGTATGCTTCAGGTACTTCTGTCCGCTCAAACCTTTCTTTATGTTCTTTTTCAAATTCTGAAATTATTCATAGAGCCGATAAGTTAGGGGTTTCACTACGAGCTTCCATAGAGCAAATGACTTTGTCTATTTCTAGTCTAAAGGAGAGGGACCAGGAAAGATACGTTACTTTTCTTAACAATAATTTGAACAATAATTTAGAGAGTTCCTCAAGTAGTTTGGTTTTGAAGAAGGCTTCAAATTTATGTGAAAGTTGGATAATGATGATAGTACGCTGGTTTCGGATCATATGGATTCTACACCATGGGGGCTTAAGGTTAAACCTAACCGAAAGACCAACTTGGGTTGTTTTTCTAAACCACCTAGAAGGAGTGCTAGACTAAAGAAATTTAAAAAGTAAAATGAAAGGTTTAATTTGTAATTGCGAGGGGTTCGGTGATCAGGTTAAACATGTAGCAAGAACAACTTGGGTTGTTTTTCTAAACCACCTAGAAGGAGTGCTAGACTAAAGAAATTTAAAAAGTAAAATGAAAGGTTTAATTTGTAATTGCGAGGGGTTCGGTGATCAGGTTAAACATGTAGCGGTAAATGATTTTGTGAAGGAACACAGTTTGGATTTTGTGGCTTTGTTAGAAACGGCAAGATCTGCGTTTTCTTCCCATTTCTTACAATTCTTGGCGGGAGGTAGAGACTTTACGTGGTTTTGTCTACCTCCGGATGGTCGATATGGTGGTATGCTCATCGGTTTTAATAATATAACTCTCGCGGCACATATCGTTATGTCGGGAGGATTATTGTGTTAAGTTTCATGTCAAGTCAAAACTGGATGGTTTTATGTGGGGACTAGTTGTAGTATACGCTGCTGCACAAGAATCCAAGAAACCAGACTTTTTGGTGGAATTAGTTAGAATTTGTGAGAATGAAAATCTTCCTCTTCTCGTTGGAGGATATTTTAACATCATTAGACGGAAAGATGAAAAGAATAATAATAAATTTAATGCTCGTTGGCCTAATATTTTTAATGCTATTATCGAAAGTCTTGATTTAAAAGATCTCGAACTTTCGGGACGTCAATATACTTGGGAAAGTAGGAGACCAATCCCAACTTACGAAAAGTTAGATCGTTTTCTCGCGAGTATTGAATGGGAACAAAAATATCCCCTGATCACGGTACATGCCTTGACCCGGTCGGGGTCAGATCATACTGCGTTGGTTATTGATTCAGGGGAACATGCCCATTTGGGGAACAAGAGCCATTTTTCATTCGAACTTTCTTGGTTACGTCAGGAAGGTTTTTTGGATTTGGTGCGCCGGGAATGGACAGCGGTTACAGCCAGTAACTCTCCAATTGAGCACTGGCAGAATAAGATTCATCACTGACGCCAGTTCTTAAGGGGATGGGCTAAAAACTTGAGTGGGAAGTATAAGGTCCTAAAATAAAAACTCGTTTTGTTGATAGATAGATTAGATATTCAAGCAGAAACTAGTCCTTTTAGTGCAGCCGAGCGGGCAGCTTAGAAGGAGGCAGAGAATGTTTGACCCAAGACAAGACGAGGAGTCTAAATGGGCTCAACGGGCAAAGGTTAAGAATATTCAAGAAGGGGGCAGCAACACAAAATATTTTCATCTCATTGCTAATGGTAGGCATCATAAAAGAGAATTTTTCAGCTTGAACAGGACAAGGGTACAATAGTTGGTGAGGCCAATTTGCGGGGTTTTATTTTGGAATACTACAAATATTATTTGGAGCACAGGCTCCAAGTTTTGTTACCCTCATTGAAGATAGGATTGAGGACCTGCCTCAAATTTCACCTCAAGAGAACTCAATTTTAACGGCTCCGTTTACGGAAAAGGAGGTGTTGGAAGTGATTTCTCAAATGGAACAAAATAAAGCTCCGGGACCAGATGGGTTTCCTGCGGAGTTTTATCAGACCTTTTGGGATGTCATCAAAACTGATTTGATGGCATTGTTCTCTCAATTATATAGTGGTCAGTTACAGTTGTTTAAACTAAATTTTGGAGTCATTACGTTGCTGCCCAAAAAGGAAGATGCTAGTCGCATTGAAAAATACAGACCGATATTCCTATTAAATGTGAGTTTTAAACTGTTTACCAAGGTGGGTACTAATCGAGTAACTTCTATTGCGAGTAAAGTTATTCGACCAACCCAATCTGCCTGTTTGCCGGGTCGTAATATTTTAGAGGGAGTAGTAATTTTGCATGAGACGATTCATGAGTTAAAGAAGAAGAAACTGGATGGTGTGCTGTTCAAAATCGATTTTGAAAAGGCATATGATAAGGTTAATTGGTATTTTCTGCAGCAAGTGCTTAGAATGAAAGGTTTTACTCCTATGTGGTGTGAATTGTTGGGAATATGCCCTAGAGGCAATCATAGATGATGTAATTCCCAATGTATTCATAAAGTTATTAAGGTGTCCTTTGGTTTGAACATCTGATATATGTCATTGAATATGTGATTCGATTGTGGAACTATGTATTCATGTTGTTCATACTAATTGTCCTTGGTCGTTAAGGTTGTGATAGACACACACCCTAGACTAATGTGAGTGTTGGCTGATGACACGGTTCCACTTGTCATGGGCATGGTGATGCCATTCCAACGTTCACGGACTTGGCTAAAGAGTTTAGCAAGTCGGACTGACCCACATTGAGATGCAACGATCAAGTCGTCATTTGCATGTCTCAATCAATGTAATCCTTAGACCTGAGGTTGTCGCACAATCCGAGTTGTGGATCACCGACTTAGGTTCTGTCAAACGTTGTTCTGTGACAAGGCAACTATAAAGGCAGAGTTCGGGTCGAATGAGAAGCAAGCTGCGTGATGTGGATAATCAAGATGAGATTTTGCCCCTCCTAATGGAGAGATATTCTCTGGGCCCTCTCGAGTGATATGATTCAGGAAGCATGGCCATGCGCGACTCAGTTAAGTGTTAACTGTGTCGGTTGACTAAGAGTTAGTCAGATGAATCGCATATCACGGATCGAGAAGAGAGTTGAACTATTTAAGGGATGACGATAAATCGCCTATAGTTCGACAAGGTATATCGTGAGGCAAAAAGGACTAAGATGAATATCACATTGAAAGGTATGTCGT
This sequence comes from Alopecurus myosuroides, assembly GCA_028641055.1. Lineage (NCBI taxonomy): Eukaryota > Viridiplantae > Streptophyta > Magnoliopsida > Poales > Poaceae > Alopecurus > Alopecurus myosuroides. Next base: position 739,247,335 of record CM054057.1, read on the forward strand.
CATGACTCAATGGAACTTGGGAGTCGGCACGTTCTGCTAGGAGCCGCTACCGATTGATCGATTGAGAGTAGGACTCCAATCGTGTCCAAGTTGCCATGAACCTGCAGGGTCGCACACTTAAGAGCGGGAGCAAGTATTGGTCGGGTTGGACCCGAACCGGAAATGGACTGGTTTTGTGAGTCGGACTCACAGAGGGAATGGGCCACAAGTGTTGTGAAGCCCATTACCATACGCTATATAAAGAGGGGCGCAGGTTGCCCAGCGGGCGCGTTAGTCCACTCTCCCATGCGTTGGGAACCCTAGCCCCACTCAGTCCAGCCGCCGCACCGGACCTAGCAGTCCGCCGTCGGAGCTCCTCCTCGTACGTGTGGATACCGGCAGAGGTGATGTACGTTCAGCACTTCGACGTTCGAGGGATTGGATCGGCCGGACCGGATCGTGGGACTGCACTGCCCCGACGCGCTGCATCGATAATCCGCACCTGCGCGTCTAGTGGTAATACTCGTGGCCTTCTACCTCGGCTAGATCTTGGAAGCATCGCGTAGGAAAGTTTTTTTTATCTCTACGCGTTCCAACATGAATGGGTAGCTCGATTTGTTCAAGGTGGGAGTATTGGCATAAAAGTGAATGATGATATTGGCCATCATTTTTAGACTCTAAAGGGTTTAAGGCAGGAAGATCCGTTGTCTCCTATTCTTTTTAATCTTGTGGCTGATCTACTTGTTGTCCTCATTGCTCGAGCCAAGGAGGATGGCCAGGTTGGTGAATTGATACCGCACCTGGTCGACGGGGGGGGGTGTCAATCTTACAATATGGGGATGATACTATACTTTTCTTAGAACATTACATTGGAAAAGCTCTCAATACGAACTCATTCTCGTAATTTTCGAACAAATGTCGGGTTTAAAGATCAATTTTTATAAGAGTGAAATTTATTATTTTGGTAAAGCTAATGATGCGCAGGATGACTACCGTCACATATTCGGATGTGAAGTAGGAAGTTTACCTTTCAAATATTTAGGTATACCTATTCATTATAGGAAATTTCTTAATGTTGAGTGGAAGCCGGTTGAGGATCGCTTTGAGCAAAAATTAAGTGGGAGGGCAGGGAAATTATTGTCATATGGAGATCGTCTCATATTGATAAATTCTGTACTAACAAGCCTACCAGCGTTTCTGCTATCTTTCTTTGAAGTTCCAAAAGGAGTTTGTGAAAGGATAGACTTTTATCGCTCTCAGTTTTTTTGGTAGAGTGATAGTAAGAAGAGAAAATATAGGTTATCGAAATGGAATATTGTCTGTCGCCGAAAGGATCAAGGGGGTCTAGGTATAGAAGTTTTGGAGACTAAAAATAAATGGCTTTTGAGTAAATGGCTGTTTAAATTGCTTCACGAAGAGGGAGTGTGGCAGGAGCTTCTATCCAATAAATATTTAGGAGATAAACCGTTATCTCAGCTGCAAGTAAAACCATCTGATTCTCCCTTCTGGAAAGGTCTAATGAAGGTGTAACAGGAATATTTTGCAATAGGTTCCTTCACCCTAGGTAATGGGAGACAAAATAGGTTTTGGAAGGATATTTGGCTTGGAGATAAACCGTTATCTCAGATATATCCCTCTCTTTATATCATTGTTCAACATAAAAATGTTACTGTGGCATCCGTGCTCTCTAACAACCCTCTTGATATTCGATTTAGGAGATGTATCTCCGGGGACAGAAGGAACAATTGGCGTCATTTAGTTGAGAGCCTTATGAGTGTTTCTCTAGTGGACGAGAGCGATAATTTTAGATGGTAGCTAACACCTAACGGGTGTTTACTGTCAAATCTTTTTATGCAGATTTAATGCATGGTTCTATAAGATTCTTACGAAAGTATCTGTGGAATTTAAAGGTTCCTCTAAAAATAAAAATCTTATTATGGTTTGTCAACCGGAAAGTGATATTAACAAAGGACAATCTTGCCAAGAGAGGATGGACAGGGTGTAAAAAGTGTGTTTTTGTGATGTGGACGAGACAGTTAACCATCTTTTTATATCATGCCCCTTCTCGAAAGATATTTGGCGACTTATTCATTTCACCTTTGGTATTTACTCACCGACTAGCATTTCAAATATGTTTGGTAGTTGGTTAAATCGTATTGATACAAAAACAAAAGAGCGTATACGAATAGGCGTTGCTGCTGTTTTATGTGCTATTTGGAACTGCCGAAATGATATTGTGTTTAACAAAAAAACCAATTGTTCACTTTTATGCAGGTTATCAACAAGGTGATTTATTTTATCCAGATGTGGTCCTTCCTGTTGCATGTCGATCATCGAGGACTTATGGATACAGGATGTGCTCGACTGATGGCGGTCGTTCGGGTTATATACAGCCGGGGTGGGCAGCTTAATGCTAGACGGCTTGATGCTTAAATCTGTAATCTTTATTTGGCTGATCTTTGTGGCCACATTAGGTGACACTTGAATTGTTCGTATGTGTGGTACTTTTGGATTCTTCATTTTTAATATAAAATCCTGGCTCTGTGCATCACTTTGATGCAGAGGCTGGGGTCTAAGGGCTTCCATTTCAAAAAAAAATTAGACCAACATGTGTTTGTCGAAGCTCATGACGATCACTCTGCTACCATTCGCGGCGACCATAATGGGTTCGTCGCTGCTGCTGAGAGAGGTGCCCTAGTGACTGACTCTTGTTGATGCTAACCATATATCGTACCGCAGCTGCTGGATCGACATATTCTACCACTGCATGACCATGGAAATCTTCAAGGGTGATGCTACGCTAAGACAATGTAGGACAGGAGTTCAGCATCGACTATGTGGCGGAGCAACAAGCTCGACAGAAAGTGATGGCGGGTCTGGGATTTTTTTTCTTTATAGAACTAATCACGATTGACATGCATGTTTGTTTGTGAAAATAATCACCATTGTTCAGGCGAGATGTTATTGGACCCAGACTGAGGTCTTGGAACGCTTTGCTCGATAGATTGTCCCTGGTACAACTATCTGAAGGCACCGATGATTTTCGGTTGAGTCTGACCGGGAACAGTAAGTTCTCGGTAGATTTCATGTATAGGGGGTGGTTCATTCAGAAGTCCCGATCGATAATAATAATTAAAAAATGGCGTATGAAAGTAACTTTGAAGATGGAAATCTTCGCATGCTACCTTCATAAGGGTGTCATATTGACTAAACATAATCTTGTCAGGCGCAACTGGAATGGGAATACAAAGTGTTTTTTGTGTCCTTAGGATGAGACAATTAGACACTTATTCTTCGAGTGCGCATTTGCCTGTTCTATATGGTCAGCTATCCAAATGGCTTCGAACCTTTATCCTCCCTCTTTCGTTGCCTTTATTTTTGGCAATTGGTTAAATGGAATCAATAAAAGGTTTAAAACTATTTTTAGGGTAGACGCGCTAGCCGTTATATGGTCGCTCTGGCTTTGTAGAACTGATAAGATTTGTAATGATAAAATTTTCTCTCGTTTGCATGTTCTATTCCAATGCACATGTATTCTCCGTTCATGTTACACATTACGATGGGTGGAGTATCGAGGCCTTTTTACGGAGTCTTGTGCACGTCAGGACAAGGTGGCGAGGGATATTTTGATCCCACTTGGATGGCCGCTTGATCTCCCGATTGCTCCTCCATAGGCGACAGTTTGTTACCCCTAATGTTGTTGTACGTAGCCCGAGACCAGGATACATGGTTCTTACCCCTAATGTTGTTGGAAGTAGCCCGAGACTGGATTAATGGACTTCCGTCAAGACCGGTGGACATCTGTGAGGATATGGCTAGAGACTTCGCTCATCACTTCTAGGGTACGTATAAATGCCCCAAAAGTATTAACCAGTTCAACCATTGCGTCCAATATGAAGACGAGTCGTATGTTGACTTTATCTCAAGATGGAATGCAATGAAGAACAATTGCTTTGGAGTAAGTGGCGTACAAGCAATGCATGCTTTCGTCAATGTGCTAAAACTCGGCCTCGTGCCGTTCATGGTTGGTTCCAAAGAGCATAAGGACCTAGGTTCTATGCTCACAACCGCCAATGAGCACGAAGCGGCCGAAGACGATATTAGGGCAAGAGGCGAAAACATTGATGCATTGGTTCAGGCAAAGAAAGCCTCTCACTTTGAAAAGAAAGCTAGTCCAGAAACGCAGCAAAATCCCAAAGAGGTAAATGTAGCCTTTGGAAAGGATAACACCAGCAGATGCAATCGCAAGGGCGCAGAAAGCAGGGAAACTATCTCCTACTCTAAGGAAGAGTGGGAAAAGATGAATGGGGAACCTTGTATTCATCACGCGCGGTTTGGAAAGCCTAACCATACAAACCAGCAATGTCGGCTTAACAAGCACATGAAAGGCAGCGCTGGAGCCGGGAATAAAGGGAAGAATTCCAAAAGGAAATTCAAAAAGGAAAAGCCGGATGCTGATAAATCCAGGAGCAACAACGGAAAGGCGGACCTAAATTCCCAAGAGTCGAGGGAGAATGCAATTTAACTTCCCTTGCGATCCCATCAGCTAAACAAGCGAAGCGAATGCTGCGAGAAATCAATCTCGTCATCCCACAAACTCCAAAATACTTAAAGTATTCAAAGACGCCAATTACTTGGGACCAGTCTGATCATCCCGTTAATATCCCGGAACCCGGCACACATGCCTTGATAGTCAGCCCTATTATGCAAGAAACTAGGCTAAATAGGGTGTTGATGGATGGAGGATCAAGCATAAACATTATGTACCTAAGTACTGTGAAGAAATTGCATCTCTCAGAGACCCAGCTCAAGAATAGTAATGTGCATTTTCACGGCATTGTTCCTAGCAGGCAAACGCATTCCATAGGAGAAATTTACCTAGAAGTAGCCTTCAAAAAGGTGGATCATTTCTGCCAGGAGATGATTTCGTTTGAAGTAGTACCGTTTGAAAGTGTATATCATGCAATACTCGGACGTACGGCCTTTGCCAAATTCATGGTCATGTCGTGCTACATATAGAACAAGCTTAAAATGTCAGGGCCAAAAGGTGGATTAATCACCATTGAAGGAGACTTCAAACTCGCAAATGAGCTAGAGCTGGGAAACACCCTTTTCGCCAAGCAAGTAACAGCTAAGGAGGAACTAAAAGAGGTGGCTAAAGAAGAATAGCCGACAGAAATGCCGACAGGAAAGGAAAGCCGGAAGCCGACTGACAGTTTCAAAGCGTCCGAGAATTCAAACCGGATCATCCTGGACCCCAAGGATCCAGCAAAATATGTCATGGTGGGAACATAAATGATTGACAAAGAGGAAAGCGCGCTCATGAAGTTCCTCCGTGAGAACGGGGATATTTTTTCCTCGTGTCCTGCTGATATGCCAGGTGTACCCCGGGAAATTGCTGAGCACCAATTGAAGGTCATACCAAGATCATAACCCGTCAAACAAGGTCTCCGTCGTTTTGATGGAAGAAGGCGGAAGGCTATAGGCAAGGAAATCATCCGGCTTCTAGCAGCTGACTTTATCCAGGAAGTCATACATACTGATTGGTCTACAAACCCCGTATTAGTCCCGAAGAAGGATACTATTGTTCTTAGGATGTGTATAGATTATACCGGATTGAACAAATTGTGCCCAAAAGAAAGGTTCGCTTTACCGCAAATCGATCAAATAATTGACGCCACTACTGGTTCTGAGCTTTTATGCTTTTTGTACACTTATTCCGGGTATCATAAAATACGCATGGAAGAAGAGGAACAAATAAAAACCTCTTTCATAACACCCTATGGAACATATTACTACATAACCGTGCCTTTTTGCCTGAAGAATGCTGGAGCCAGGTGCCGGCGTTGTATGCAAAGATGCCTGCATCATCAAATAGGTAAAAATGTTCACATTTACATGGACAATATTGCCGTAGTTTCTAAGGAAAAGCATACGCTTCTTGAGAATCTACGAGAAACTTTCGATAACGTACGCACTTATAAAATGAAGTTAAATCCATTAAAGTGTGTATTCGGGGTTCCCTCGGGAAAACTTCTGGGTTTTATCATTTCTCATAGAGGAATTGAGGTAAACCCTGAAAAGAACAAAACAACCCTGGACACCAAGAAACCTACATTCCTAAAAGACGTCCAGCGGTTGACGGGTTCTGCAGCCGCCGTAAGCAGGTGTCTAAGCCGGCTTGGTGACAAAACTCTGCCATTATACAAATTATTGAAGAAATCTGACAAATCTGAATGTACAGAAGAAGCAGATAAAGCGTTAGCTGATACGTCATAAATGTATCCTTAATTTCTGATGTTCCATGTTGTTTTCTTATTGTTTCCCACATGTTTTCTATACACTTTATGTCATTTTTATCGATTTTCCGGACTAACCTATTGACAAGATGCCACAGAGCCAATTCCCTATTTTCTGCTATTTTTTTGTTTTAGAAAAGTTGTTCTAGAAATATTCGTGGAATTGGAAAATTCGAAGCCCGGAAGTCTTAGAATTCCCGAAGGTTCCACGGAGTCCTGAAGAGACGCGGAGGGGGGCCTCAGGGCCGCGCCATGGGGTGGTGTGGGGGCCCCCGGCCTCCACTGCCTTTGATCTTTCGCCTATTTATACGCCCAGAGATACAAACCCTAAACATATACCACTTCGTCCCGAAAAACATTCGAGGCCGCCGTCATCGTCATCCCGAGATCGGGAGGGTTCTGGAGCTCTCCCTAGCACCCTGCTGGGAGGGGAATTCATCACTGGAGCGGTCTAAACCACCATGGCCTCCTCCTAAGTGATGCGTGAGTAGTTCATCCCTGGACTACGGCTCCAGAGCAGTAGCTAGATGGTTGTTCTCTCCACTTTGTACCTCATGTTTAGATCTTGTGAGGTGCTTAACATGATCAAGATCATCTTTACGTAATGCTACATGTTGTGTTTGCTGGGATGTGATGAATGTTGAATGCTAAGTCTTCTGATTATCAATCTATCATGTTATCTTCATGCATATGTTATTTATGATCTTGCACGATCTCCGTTATTAGTATATGCTCTGGCCAAGTAGATGCTAGTAACTCCAAGAGGGGGTATTTATGCTCGATAGTGGGTTCATGCTTGATCTCCGGATTGCTCCTCCATAGGCGACAGTTTGTTATGTCAGTATGAGTGTAATTTACATGTTGCTCCACTTTTTATTTTCTTGTTCGGTTTGCGGCTGTGTGCATATTGTTATGCAGAGGCTGGGTGTAATGCTTAAACCTTTTAAGTAATAAATGTCCTTTATCAACAACAAAAAAAGCGGAGTAACGGTGCAAAAACCTTGTACTGGTTTTCGGCACCCGCATGATGTTTCCTCGATTGATCTTTGTAAGAAAAGGATAGGGATGATGATTGCATTCCAAGACAATGGTCGTCGTACATATAAAGCTAGGGTTCCCGGTAAACCACCCTGATGCATGTAAAATACATAGATGAACTTTGCATATTTTCACATGGTTTTCTATTACATATTGTATCATATAAGGGTATAATTCAATGTTTTATAGTATTTTGGGGTTAAATTACAAAGTCCCCCAACTTTTGTGGAATTAACCCTGCCTGTCACAAACCCCGTTTTCTATATTTTTGACGTTTCAGGGGGCAAACTTCCGTGAAATCACCTGAAAATCTGCGGGGGTCATTTTCTTGGAAGGAGAAGACTTGCGGGCGAAGGATCCACGAGAATTGGGCAAGGAGGCCCAAAAGAGGACCCTCCACGCGGACAGATTCCTTGGTTGCGTGAGAGGCCCCCTTTTGGCCCCTGTGGCCCCAATTCCTTCCATCTTCGACTTACCGACTCCGTCTTGACCTAAAACCGACTATAAAAAGGGTCCCCCGTATCCTTACGGAGGAGAGCGCCGCCGAAACACCGAAACACCGAAACAGAGACCTGGAGTTCCAGATTGGAGGGGGAAAACTCCGGTGGGGCGCCGCCGGTGTGATCTCCTACCCCTCCAACGTCATCTCCATCGACATCTCCATGAAGAGGGAGTAGTCCACCCCAGGGCTATGGGTTTGTGGAAGTAGCACTTGTATCTCTCTCTCTCTATGTGCTTCACTAATTAGATCCATATGAGCTGCCTCACATGATTACGGGCACCATTGTAATTCCTATGTGTTGGATCTTTTCTATGAGTTATTGAATCTGAGATTGCAATTGTTTCTCTTGTGTTATTTGAGTAGATGTATCTTATGTACCCCGTTCTTATTTGCTAGCTTTGATCAATCTAGTTCTTGAGAGCATGTGTGGGGTGATGGGTGCATTCGTTGGAGTAACGGGGGGTGGCTAGTGCTGTGAAAGTGACAGAAGTTCAGCGATCCACTTAGGTTTTGTTAAACCTTTCTTAGTTACCTCACTAGGGATAAAAAGGAGTACCTTGTTACCGGGGATTCGAAGTGACACTAATCAATCTCCATGACTAGATCTAGCAAGTTCTTACTTCAACTTCATGTCACATTGCTTAAAGCTATACTCTGGTTTTTCCTTAATTATCGAGGTGTTATGATTTATTTCGCATCTTGGTGGAGTATAAGAGTGATCAATATGACCGTAGAGATCTCTATGCTAGGACGTGATGACCATATGAAAGTACTCAATGTTAAACATGTTATTGTAATCTCACATGTAATTCTTTATGTCCACCGTCTACCACTTTATTTGAGAGAATGCAAGTGTGAAACCATGAACCCCGGTCCTATTTTAATTATAAGAAAACACTCTAGTTACTTTGCTGCAATTTACTTTAATTGCACTTTACTTTACTTGCATCTCCAATTCGAATTTACATTATCTCCATCACCACTTGCATCACAAAAATACAAAAACAATCCATTGCATATTTATTTTCTCATTTGCATTTAGTAGTAGATTTAATTATTGCACATTGACTTTCAGTTTTGCATTGCAATTTATAAGTCTCACACCTTGTGCTTGACAACCACTTGGTGAGGTTGAGGGCACAAAATTCTCTACTTGTTTGCAGGATCCTGGAGGAAGCTTGGAAGACAACTGCTGAAATACTGGCTCCCCAAGAGATCGATATAAACCCTCGAGTCACCCTGTGGGGAAGAAGGCTTGCCTCTAGCTACACACTCTGCACTTGGAGTCTCAACCTAGCCATCAAGCGTTTTTCTGGTGCCGTTGCCGGGGAGCCATAGGTGAAGGAGTTGTCCAAGGGAGCTCACAACAAGTCTTCATCACCAACAAGGTGTGCAAACACCTAAGCTTGGGGAGGTTGCACCTACGCGAGTACCGTCCTTTCTATCTCCACCTTCTTTCAAGTAGATTGTTTTGTTTCTTGTCTTGTTTTTGTTTTTGTTTTGTTTTTGTTCTGGTTTTTGTCTTGCATATTTTATTTAGTTTGCATTTTAGTTTTGCATTTAGTTATCTAGTTTATTTTAGTATTTCGAATTTGCCTAGTTACTTTACTTTTCAGTTTTGCATAATAAATTAAAAACTACATAAAAACTGTTAAAATGGGTGATAGAACTAAATTAAGTGACTGCACAAATACACCCAATGACCAATTCATTGCTAGGCCAATTACTACACCTGAAATACAAGCTGAAAGCTATGAAGTAAGTCCTAGTTTATTGATTTAATTACTAGAGAGCAATTTGGTGGTAGTGCTATGGAGGATGCCTCTATGCATCTTCATGATTTCATGGAAATATGTGATACGCAAAAATTTAAAAATGTGGAAAGTAGTGTTTTAAAACTGAAATTATTTCCTTTTTCACTTAGAGGAAAGGGTAAAGAATGGTTACTTTCACTACCTACAGCTAGTATAAAGTCTTGGGATGATTTAAAAGAATCTTTCATTAAGAAATATTATCCTCCCGTTAAATTTTTTGCAAAATAGGAATAATATCCTCTCATTTAGGCAAAATGATAATGAACATGTAGCCATGGAATGGGATAGAATTAAATTAATGATTAGAACATGCCCATCACATGGAGTAAATGAATGGACCATACTACACTCTTTTTATAATGGTCTAAACTACATGTCTAGGAATATACTTGATTCTGCTGCTGGAGGTGCCTTTATGAGTAAAACTGTAGGTGAGGCTAAGAGCATATTAGAAAGCATATTGCAAAATTATAGTCAATGGAATACTGAAAGAGCACCCAATCCCACTAAGAAAATAAACTCAATTGAAGAAACCAATGATTTGTCTTCTAAAATGGACACTATTCTTGCTTTTATTAATAAACAAAATATGGAGAATGTGCCTTTGCAGGAGCTAGTTGGTAGTAATTATGAAAGTGTGGATGTTAATTTTGTTAGGAATTATGGTAGAAATGGTTTTGGTAATGCTTACAATTCATATAGTAAACCTCCTTATGTGCCAAATAAACCTTTTGTTCCATATCCTAATGCTAATGAAAATAAGTGGAAGCCTTCTAGTGAAATTTCTGAATTTAATAAATTGCTTATGGAACAAGTTGCTAGTCACAATGCTATGATACATGAGTTAAATAAGTCTATTGCATCCATTAGTAGTGATATTAAAGGATTGCAACTTCAATCTTCGAATTTAGATAAAGCATTGTCAAAATTAGCTGAAAATCAAGCAACTCTATTAAGCATGTCAGCAGGAAAGCCACAAGCACAACCTAGTGTAGGAATGAATTCTATTACTATTGCTTCTCCTATTATTGAAAATATTGATCATATTGCTGAGATTACAAGTGAGCATGTCCCTACTAGCTTAGAAGAAACTTTGAATGAAATAGTGAAGTACCCTGAATATTTACTTCCATATATGTCTTATCTTGCTAGCAAAGATGAAATTAGTCCTCATGAATCAAGCATGCTAGATAAAGTAGAGAATAAAGTAGAGGAAATTATGATGCTTACTGAAATTAAGGATCCATTGCTTGATTTATAAAAAAGTAGCTTGCAAGAACTTATTGCTACTCTACGAAAATTTGCTAGTGATCCCACTATAAATGTTAATCAACCTGGCTTTGGATCTTATATTGCTAATCATGTCTTGCAAGAAAAAATTGCTAGGTACAAGAATGAGGCCATGATACCTCCTAAGCTTGGGGATGCATGGATACCCAAGGTGCTAGTTTCAATTGGAAAAGAAATTCACCATGCTATGTTAGATCTAGGTTCTAGTGTATCGGTACTCTCTAAAGAATTATATGAATTGCTAGAACTAGAAAATTTAGAAAAGTGCTCAAGTGAATTCGTCCTTGCTGATAACTCTACTAAACATGCTATAGGAAAAGTAAAAGATGTTATGATTGAATTGCACATGACTTTTGTACCCGTTGATTTCATTATTATGGATATGGGGAATAAATCCCCTAGTCCTATTATTTTGGGTAGACCTTTTCTTCATACTACAGGTGCAATCATAGACTCCAAGGAAGGGAATGTCAAGTTTCAGTTCCCTCACAAGAAAAGCATGGAGCACTTCCCAGGGAAGAGGGGCACGCTGAAGAACGAGCTCCCTCATGAGCTTTATCCCTCTTGATTATCAAGTAAGTAAAGCCTAGCTATATGGCTATAAAGAAAGCGCTTTACGGGAGGCAATCCGGTTGTTTTTGTTTGGATTTTCCTAGTGTCCTCTTGCTGTCTCAAGAGATTAGTTTTTTTGTTTTAATTCTGGAGTTTTCAATAAAGAGTCATGTCAAACCCATTTGGACTTAAAAGTTGCTATCCTAGTGCATGAAATTTCTGTTTAAGCACGAGTCTGCTCACCGTTGATTTTACGTTTTTTATTGGTATGTCGGATTGAGCTAATTTTTTGTATGTTCTGCAACTTTTCGTCCTCTGTAAGCACAAAAATTGGCTTAATTTTTTGACGAGTCTAGCTTAGGGAAAAACGTTCGTTTTGCTGCTGCTGCTTTTCTGGACAGATTCTGCCTTCTTTTGTTTTATGCACTCTTTGGGCTTGGGAATCGAATTCCATGATTATTTCAAGCAAGAGAGTGAACACAACATAATGAACCTTTTGTCTATCTACTGGAGAATTTTATTTGGAATTTTGCACAGCAAGCATGTGATTTGTTTGTCCTTGCTAATCTCACCCACAGAAAAAGAATGGGAGAAACATATTTGTGAAGTTTTTTCACAGGGAATAGAGAAGCTGCGCCTCAAGACATCCAAGAATGGTGAAAGCCATAAGCTTGGGGATGTGATGAACCCCACTGGAGCTACACTCTTTTGGTTAGCACACGTCTACTTTCTGTTTTTCTAAGCAAAGCATTTATCGTAGAGACTTGAAGCGTCTAGTTTTTGTTTTTATTTTTGTTTTGATAAGACCACCACCATCATTTTATATGAGATTGAGCTACTGGAGTTTGGGGTTGTAATGTATTGGATGCTAGTATTATGACTTGGAATAGGGATGCCATGGTTGATTTGAAGAGCTACATATGTTTGCATGATTTATAGGCTTTTTATGTGTAGAAATTTGCAATAATGTTGTCTTGAGCTATCTCTTATTCATGTCCTTGATGTTAATTGCTGATTTATTTAGTTTTTCATGAAATGAGTAGTTCTATGGACATATGCATGCATATTAGCTGGTCAACTATCTCCCTCTTGCTAGCCCAAAAATTTAAAAATTCCAACAAGTAAAAACTAGTTTCCAACACTCCTTAGCCAAGTATTTCCAGTGAGTCCACCATATCTTCCCATTAGCTTCATTGCTATTCCTGGTATGTTCACCATGTTATTGTGTTATTTATGTTCTAAATTAAGATATTAACTTTATTAATTGTCATGGGTTGAACTTGGGATAGGACTCTCACGAACTTTTGAAGGCACACTTTACTTTTTATGCATCTAATAAACATGACCCAATAATGGGAGCCAAAAGTTTTGCGTTTGACAAGTGTGTGGTTGGGAGCTAGCTATAAACGTGTATCACCGGAAAGCTTTCAACATTGCACAAAAAAAATTTACATTTGGTTGATATCATGTGCTTTTGTTTTTGGACTCCTGCCATGCCGAAATGAAATAGAGGAATGGTAAGTTTTGATGAGTAAGTATCTATATGACTAGAGAAACGCATTGGTCCGCTAACCCAATCCATGCTTTATCATGGTGGAAATTTACTTACAGCTTGACTGACTCTACAACACATCCTATAATAAAATAAGAAGCTATGCATAATAGTGAATGAAAATAAAAAAGGATGATGAGTCTACTCCGTTTGTTCATCTTGTCATTGTAACATGGGCTTGTTTCCATGTCATGGGGCAAGAGGTACCTCTTTGCGGTTCTCTATGATGTCATTAATACTTATTATGATTGTACAAAGCTTATTAGGAATCTTAAGTTGAGTAATCATGGAGTAGTTTTTCACACCCACGGGGCATGAGGCTTTCAACCACCTTGTCATTCTCATTACTTCAATACTCACAATTTTAAGATGCTAGTGATAAAGGGGCAATGAGAGTCCTAGATCAATGGATACCACATTTCAATTAGTAATTTTAGTTGAATAATTTAGAGGCTAAATAAGACTTAATCATGTTTTACCTCTACTCAATTTTCTCCAAAGTGTCCACCATATTTTCTATTCTCCATTATGCTATTCTTTGACCAATATAGGATTTTAGTTTTCACTTTGTGTATGCATTTGGTCCATAGTGCTTTTATTTCATTATACACTTTGTTAACTTTCATGAAGCATCTTTGCTTGCATATTTGATATTTCTTACAACATGAATTGTATATTGCTACTCATTTCTAGTATTAATCATTTGATTACATGTAGCATGAATAATCCTCCTTGATATCCCACGATTGTTTCAATATGAAAAACCAATCTTAGTTTTATCACCTTCATACTCGAGGACGAGCATGGGTTAAGCTTGGGGATGTTGATGCATGTAAAATGCATAGATGAATTTTGCATATTTTCACATGGTTTTCTATTACATATTGCATCATATAAGGGTATAATTCAATGTTTTATAGTATTTTGGGGTTAAATTACAAAGTCCCCCAATTTTTATGGAATTAACCCTGCCTGTCAGAAACCCCGTTTTCTATATTTTTTACGTTTCAGGGGGCAAACTTCCGCGAAATCACCTGAAAATCTGCGGGGGTCATTTTCTTGGAAGGAGAAGACTTGCGGGCGAAGGATCCACGAGAATTGGGCAAGGAGGCCCAAAAGAGGACCCTCCACGCGGCCAGATTCCTTGGCCGCGTGAGAGGCCCCCTTTTGGCCCCTGTGGCCCCAATTCCTTCTATCTTCGACTTACCGACTCCGTCTTGACCTAAAACGGACTATAAAAGGGTCCCCCGTAACCTTACGGAGGAGAGCGCCGCCGAAACACCGAAACATAGACCTGGAGTTCCAGATTGGAGGGGGAAAACTCCGGCGGGGCGCCGCCGGTGTGATCTCCTACCCCTCCAACCTCATCTCCATCGACATCTCCATGAAGAGGGAGTAGTCCACCCCAGGTCTATGGATTTGTGGATGTAGCACTTGTACCTCTCTCTCTATGTGATTCACTAATTAGATCCGTATGAGCTGCCTCACATGATTACGGGCACCATTGTAATTCCTATGTGATGGATCTTTTCTATGAGTTATTGAATCTGAGATTGCAATTGTTTCTCTTGAGTTATTTGAGTAGATGTATCTTATGTACCCCGTTCTTATTTGCTAGCTTTGATCAATCTAGTTCTTGAGAGCGTGTGTGGGGTGATGGGTGCATTAGTTGGAGTAACGGGGGGTGGCTAATGCTGTGAAAGTGACAGAATTTCAGCGATCCACTTAGGTTTTGTTAAACCTTTCTTAGTTACCTCACTAGGGATAAAAAGGAGTACCTTGTTACCGGGGATTTGAAGTGACACTAATCAATCTCCATGACTAGATCTAGCAAGTTCTTACTTCCACTTAATGTCACATTGCTTAAAGCTATAATCTGATTTTTCCTTAATTATCGAGGTGTTATGATTTATTTCGCATCTTGGTGGAGTATAAGAGGGATCAATATGACCGTAGAGATCTCTATGCTAGGACGTGATGCCCATATGAATGTACTCAATGTTAAACATGTTATTGTAATCTCACATGTAATTCTTTATGTCCACCGTCTACCATTTGAGAGAATGCAAGTGTGAAACCATGAACCCCGGTCCTATTTTAATTATAAGAAAACACTCTAGTTACTTTGCTGCAATTTACTTTACTTGCATTTTACTTTACTTGCATCTCCAATTCGAATTTACATTATCTCCATCACCACTTGCATCACAAAAATACAAAAACAATCCATTGCATATTTATTTTCTCATTTGCATTATTAGTAGATTTAATTATTGCACATTTACGTTTAGTTTTGCATTGCAATTTAGAAGTCTCACACCTTGTGCTTGACAACCACTTGGTGAGGTTGAGGGCACAAAATTCTCTATTTGTTTGCAGGATCCTGGAGGAAGCTTGGAAGACAACTGCTGAAATACTGGCTCCCCAAGAGTTCGCTATAAACCCTCGAGTCACCCTCGTGGGGAAGAAGGCTTGCCACTAGCTACACACTCTGCACTTGGAGTCTCAACCTAGCCATCACACCCAAAGCCAAGAGAGGTATGACCAAATAGAACATTATCCGCGAACCAACGTGTGGTTGGATGGTTAGGATGGTCGTCTCAGGTTTTACATATGTGTGTCTCAGATAGGTGAAATATTCTTTTAGTGAGGGGCAAAGTTCAGGTCAATAGCTAGGCAACTGTGATTATTTCGTCAATCTCAATATCGATCTGCTGGTTTAGTCTCCCAGAGGTGCTCATATGGGTAGAGCGTATGTGTATTCATTCATAGGGGTGAGTGTATGCGCATTTATGTGAGCGTTTGGTTTATATTGTGTTTCTAAAAACACGTAGAACATTGTCAACCGAAAAAATATCAACCGAAGAAAGATGCCTGCTTGATAATATTTCTGTGAGTGTTTTGTTTATATTGCGTTCATCTCTCCAAGTTATTTAACAAGTGTCGGATATATGCCACCTAGGGGTGTATCCGGTATTGGCCAAAGGCCAGATTATAAGGGTGGCCCACAGGCAATAGAGCAAAGTCCATTGAGCGGCCCACTAAGCCGACGCACCGGAAGCTGGATTCTAGAAGAACCCGGATCACGGTCCAATACGTGGTCTGGCTTGGAGAAGAAGCTGGTTGCCTTAATTTCCAAGAATAGGAATACTTTTTGTAGTCTTCTAGGTTTCCTTCATGTAATCCCTAATCCAGCTATCTATATAAAGTCGGACGGGAGCAATCCAAGACAATAGAGAACAAACGTTCGAATAGCTAGAAGCCAACTCGCCGGGAAATTCACCCTCACTGAGTTAGCGAAACCATACTCACAATTGTACTTTGTATAGTTCAGGCTTCAGCCCTGATTTAGTAAGATTGCAGGAGTAGAAACGCTGCCATAGTTGCGACGTACCGAACCTAGGTAAATAATTTTCCTCGTTTCCACTCTCCCACGTTTCCACCCACGGTTCTATGATCAGACTTATGGCGCCCCTGGCCATGAACCTAACTAAGAAGACTCGACAGTTGGCCCCCACCGTGGGGCCATCGGCGTCGGGAGTCATGTTTTGAGCGTGGATACTCGGCAGAATCGGCAACACGATCACTGTCGGAGGCCTAGAATTCGACGGGAACGTCGGACGCTTCCTCAACAACGAATCCTATATGCCAGCACGGAATCACCTAGTACGCGTCTGTGTCCTTCCCATCGAATCTGCTAACATTTTTATTGGTTTGACGGCAGAAGCAATGGGATTTTGTGGTGGAAGTAACTTTATCCCACCCACCCTACACCCAATCAATGAAAGCTTTGATGCCATATTCGGCTTAGATCTTCCTTATTCATATATTCGCGCAGATCAAGAAGCACTAGCTGCATATCGCCAAAGCATGACTGGATTTGCCGCCTCTCAGCAGATGCCAGCAGCCATATCGCACTTTGTTGGCATAGTGCAATCAGAGATCGCCGAATACATGGAACACGAACATCCCATGGAAAAGGCAGAAAATATCAAGCCCACAAAAATGGTGGAAGATCCGACATCGGCCGATCAGGCGACAAACTCGGAAGCCTATTCTATACTAGCCGCTATAGAAGCAAAATTGGACTCGGAAACCGGATCTGAGGACATAGATTTCGACAATAAAGATGAAGATGCATTCGAAAGAAATGTCAAATCCATGCAAGGAAACTTCCACAAAGTACTCATGGCAAAGCCAACCGCAAAGTCGGATGAAGAGGAAGAGGAAGATCCTAAGACACCTCCGCCAGCTGGTAAAGAGGAAGGAGAGGAAGAAGAGACCCGGAGGGGGGCCTTAGGGGGCCCACACCATAAGGCGGCGCCCCCTGGCCACGCCATGCGGTGGTGTGGCCCCCCGGCCTCCACCGCCTTTGCTCTTTCGCCTATTTATACTCCCCGAGACATAAACCCTAAACATATACCACTTCGTTCCGAAAAACACTCGAGGCCGCCGTCATCGTCATCCTGAGATTGGGAGGATCTCTCCCTAGCACCCTGCTGGGAGGGGAATTCATCACCGGAGGAGTCTACACCACCATGCCCTCCTCCTAAGTGATGCGTGAGTAGTTCAACCCTGGACTACGGCTCCAGAGCAGTAGCTTGATGGTTGTTCTCTCCACTTTGTACCTCATGTTTATATCTTGTGAGGTGCCTAACATGATCAAGATCATCTTTATGTAATGCTACATGTTGTGTTTGCTGGGATCTGATGAATGTTGAATGCTAACACTTCTTATTATCAATCTATCATGTTATCTTCATGCATATGTTATTTATGATCTTGCACGCTCTCCGTTATTAGTAGATGCTCTGGCCAAGTAGATGCTAGTAATTCCAAGAGGGGGTATTTATGCTCGATAGTGGGTTCATGCCTCCTTTGCATCTGTGCTCGAGTGACAGAAACATGACGGATGGAGGATGTGATGTTGCCATTAGGGAGAAAACAATGGTGTTTACCTAGTTTACATTGTTTGCATTACACACTTTGCTTACTGCGATAATCTGTTGCTTGCAACTTAATACCCAATGTTTCTACGGATGATATTCGGAGGGTGGATTATTAGACATAGATGTAGTTGGATGACGGTCTATGTATTTTGTTGTAATGCCCGCATGAATCACATAGTAATATTTATGTCCTGCATATGCAATACGGTGCAGCCTTTATTTCTGTCAATCGCCCAGCTGTAATTCGTTCACCACACATGTTATTTATCTTTCACGGAGAGACACCACTAGTGAACTGTGGACCCCGGTCCTTTTACCTCATACTGATAAAACTCCTACTGCTTTCATACTGTTGCTATTGCTTTCATAATGTTTTCCTACTGTTTTCCACACCATACGTTTAACCTCTTTATGTTCAGCAAAACCGGTGAGATTGACAACCTCACTTCTTTGTTGGGGCAAAGTAGTTTGATTGTGTTGTGTAGCTTCCATGTTGCTTCTGAACCGGTAGTGCGCCCTGCCATCTCAGCTGCTTCAACCTTCTGAAGTTACTCCTTCCTCCTACTGGTCGATTAAACCTTGGTTTCTTATCGAGGGAAAACTGTTGTTGTGCTCATCATACCTTCCTCTTGGGGTCTCCCAACGAGTGCAAGACCTGCACCATCAAGCTATTTTTCTGGCGCTGTTGCCGGGGAGGAAGAGAATATTGCAAGGGGAGTCTCTCACTTCCATTCTGTTTACTTTGTTTTAGTTTTGCTTAGTTTATTTTATTTTGTCTTGTTTGCTTCTCTTTATCAAAAATACACAAAAAATTAGTTCTCATTCTAGCACACCTATTGCTCCACCTGTCCTACTGCTGATTTTCATGAGATAAAACCTGCCCTGTTAAACCTTGTTATGAGAAAGAAATTCTCGGGTGTTAGTACTAATGATGTTGCTGCCCATCTTAATAATTTTGTTGAACTATGTGAGATTCAAAAATATAAATATGTAGATGGAGATATTATTAAACTGAAATCGTTTCCTTTATCTTTGAGAGGAAGAGCTAAACAATGGTTGTTATCTTTTCCTAGAAATAGTATTGGTTCGTGGACTAAGTGTAAAGATGCTTTCATTGGAAAATATTATCCTCCTGCTAAGATTATATCTTTAAGAAGTAGCATTATGAATTTTAAGCAACTGGATAATGAGCATGTTGTTAGAGCTTGGGAAAGAATGAAATCTTTAGTAAAGAATTGTCCCACTCATGGACGGACTACTTGGATGATCATCCAAACATTTTATGCAGGTCTGAAGTTTTGTTCAAGAAACCTTCTGGATTCAGCTGCTAGAGGAACCTTTATGTCCATGACCTTAGGGGCAGCAACAAAGCTTCTTGATGATATGATGGTAAATTATTCTGAGTGGCACACTGAGAGAGCTACAACTGGTAAGAAGGTAAATTATGTTGAAGAAAGATCCTCTTTGAATGAATGACTTGATGCTATTATGTCTATGCTTGTGAAAGGAAATGCTCCTATTGATCCAAATAATGTTCCTTTAGCCTCTTTGGTTGCTCAAGAAGAGCATGTTGATGTGAACTTCATTAAAAATAATAATTTCAACAACAATGCTTATAGGAATAATTTTGGTAGCAACAATTATAGGCCATATCCTCCCAATAATATAAATGCTTATGGTAATTCTTAAGGTAATTCCTACAACAAAAATAAAAGTGTACCCTCTGATCTTGAGAACATGCTTAAGAATTTTATTAGTACACAAACTGCTTTTAATAAATCTGTTGAGGAAAAATTTGGCAAAATTGTTGTTCTTGCTCCTAAAGTTGATAGCCTTGCTCTTGAGGTTGATTTTGTGAAACTAAAAGTTATACCTCATGATGTTAAACAAAAGTAAAACTTTAAATACTATCCAAATTATAATTGATGATAATGTTAGGATGTTAGCTGAATTGCATGCTAGATGGGAAAAAGAAGATGAAATAGCTAGAAAGAACAATATAGCTAATGTTTGCACCATTACCACCAGTAGTAAAACTGAAGCTTCTCATGCTAGAAAATCTTCTACTATCAATGGTAAAGTAATTGGTGTTGGAAACACTCCCACTTCTTCTATTAAAAATGCAAAACTCCCTGAAACTGCTAAAAATGTTCCTGATAAAAGTGCTCAAATTTTTAGAAACATGGGACACAATGGTCCCATTATATTTGATAGAAATGATCTTGATTTTGATGATTGCAATATAACTGAAGTGATTAAGTTCTTAAAAAATCTTTCTAGTTGTCCTAATGCTAGTGCTACAAATGCTCTCATGCCAATTAGAGAGGATGAATTAAGATGTGTAGCGTCTATGCCTAGGAAGCTAGATGATGGTTGGGAACCTATTATTAAAATGAAAGTGAATGATTTTGATTGCAATTCTCTATGTGATCTTGGTGCTAGTATATGTGTTATGCCCAAGAAACTCTATAATATTCTTGATTTACCACCATTGGAACCTTGTTATTTGGATGTTCGTCTTATTGATAATGTTAGAAAGAAACCTTTAGGGATATTTGATAATGTTATTATCATGGTTAATAATACTATTTTACCTGTTGATTTTGTTGTCCTGAATATTGAATGCAATTCTTCTTGTCCAGTTGTTTTGGGAAGACCTTTTCTTAGAACTGTTGGTTCTGTTATTGATATGAAAGAGGGGAATATTAGATTTCAGTTCCCACTCAAGAAAGGTATGGAACACTTTCCTAGAAAAAGAATTAAGTTGTCTTTTGATTCCAGTATTCGAACGAGTTACAATTTGGATGCTTCTTCACTTGAAAATACTTGATTCCACTTTTCTGCGCCTAGCTAAAAGGCGTTAAAGAAAAGCACTTCTTGGGAGATAACCCATGGTTTTAGTTTTGCTTTGTTTTTATCTCTTTTCTTTGAGTAAAGGATTTTTATACTTCTGTAGAAACTGCTTTGTATCTTTCTTTTCATGATTTAGTAGTGCCAAGTAAGGTTTCTGACGAAAGTTGGAGTTGGTTTACGGATTTCTGCACAGGAAACAGATTTCTTCTGTCCACCGTAAAACATCGTATAAATCATAGAAAAATAAGAATGACCTGACATTTCTTGTGCTTATTCCTCGGCTAATTCCGCAACTTTTTTGTTCTGGTTTAGACAGATTCTGCCCTTTTTCTTGCATTTGCTCTTTTGGGATGTCAAGTGGATTTATTTGCTTCAATAAACATCATTGTCTGTATCTAATGTTTAGAAGTATTAATAGAACATTTTTCATACAGAAACAATGGATTTTTAATTGTTTCACTAGCCCTCTAATGCGAATTACTATTTGAGTGTGGTGTGAAGAAAGTTTTCAAGGGTCAAGAGAAGAGGTGATATATGTGATCAAGAAGATGCAAGGTAAAAGCTTGGGGATGCCCTCGTGGTTCATCCAAGCATATTTTTAGAAGACTCAATCATCTAATCTTGGGTATTCCCAAGGCATCCCCTTCTTCATCAACTATCTATTAGGTCACTTCACGTGAAACTATATTTTCATTCGGTCACATCATATGAAGTTTACTTGGAGCGTCTGGTTGTTTTTCTTTTGTTTTATTTTGTTTTCCTTGCGGCAATAATATAGTTGTACCCTATCATTTTTTGTTTGGGAGAGAGACACGCTCCACTTTTTCGTTTGAATACTTGCTATGCTAGTATTCTTAGTTTTTCTTCTAGTTGCTGCAAAAATTCCTGTTTAGCTCTCGTTTTCGTTGCATCTCTTATTCAGAGCTGTTAGTTTTAGTAGTGTTATGTGAGTACTCTCATGTTTTCTTTCTGTATCATTTAGAGATTTTTTGTTAAAGCATGCTTTGTATGGTGCTTGTTGGGAAAAGAAACTGCTGCTTGAGGTAGAATTTTTAACGGTACAAGTAGAAGCTTGTATAGACTGTGGCTACACATTTTCATATCATGCTAGATGTTATTTTAGTTATAAAGCCTTGTGGTTATTTAGTAGCATGATTAGCCCCAAATAGCTGAGAGTGTTTAATGTGCCATTAAAAGAATCATGAGTTGTTCTTGTCATATTGAAGCATAAATTTGTGGTGTTCTCCTTTGAATGTTTTATTTGGTTGACTTGGCACATGCTCACACCATTTTTATGACTATGAACCAGTCACTAATGGCCCCCATGATCATTCAGTTTTTGAACTTGTGGTACCACTTATGCTTTGATTAATGATGTTTATGCCGCTATGCATGATTATGGCTCTTATGCTCTCTTTATTTGTCGCTCCCAGTCTTTTGCTAGCCTCCACCTGTACTGAGTATGAGCTCTACTTATGCATCCAATTCCCAAAAACCAAAGTTTTTCCATTGTGTCCACCATACCTACCTCCACATGTTTTGTGCTCCTGTTTTAACTCATGAGGACGTAAATAGAGAATCTTTATCTCACTTGTTGATTGGACTTTCAGACCCTGGAATAGTGGGTTCATCCGCTTATCCAATGATAGAAGAGCTGGCAGCGGGGTTCCCAGCCCCAAATTAATAGCACAAATTCTCTTCACTATTTTTCCCCTGTTTATCAGTCAAAGCATAATTGTGTAAAAAAAAGAGAAAGGGGGATGAACTTCTACCCAGCCGCTCTTGTGGAGTCTAGTTGGCTTGTGACGTATTGTTTTTTCCTTTTACCATTCATTGACATAAGAATACACCTCACTTAAAATATAGACAATCCTCCACGGTATGCGATTGTTGGCAGGCACCTGAGGATTCGGTTAGACATGGTTTGTGTAAGATGGTTTGGAGGAGTGTCAAGCTTTTTATACCTCTGTTTAATAAAAATAAAAGCTCTAGCACATGAGTGATCCATGCTTCCCTCTGCGAAGGGCCTTTCTTTTACTTTTATGTTGAGTCTCCATCTTCTACCTTTATGCACGGTTGAGAGAGCATACTTGCCATTTTGAGCTTTATGTGCATTTGTCCCAGAAACATTATTAATTGATTCATGATGTGTTATTGCTTGTTTTCTAGTTATTTGTTCTAGTCTTCCTTATGAACTTCCAAGGTGTCCTGGCATTTATGTTTTGCCCCACTCTTAAGGATTAGCGAAATATCACTTTGACATGTTTTCTCTATACTTGAAACAAACGTATATCTTTCGTTGCATTCTTATTCATGATCTTTTATTTGTGTTACTTCTCATGATGCAAGGTGATTGCTATGCTTTATTATTAAAGTTCTATTTATCATGCTTGTGTTTAAGTTCTATGATATCAGCTTACTTATGATTTTACATTATTGATGATCAAGTTTATGTTGGTAGCATGTCACCTCAGATATTATGTGTTTTTATCGTTTATCTACTCGAGGACGAGAAGGAACTAAGCTTGGGGATGTTGATACGTCATAAATGTCTCCTTAATTTTTGATGTTCCATGTTGTTTTCTTTTTTTTTCCCACATGTTTGTTATACACTTTATGTCATTTTTATCGATTTTCCGGACTAACCTATTGACAAGATGCCAAAGAGCTAGTTCCCTATTTTCTGCTATTTTTTAGTTTCGGAAAAGTTTTCTGGAAATATTCTCGGAATTGGAAAATTCAAAGTTCGGAAGTCTTAGAATTCCCGAATGTTTCACGGAGACCAGAAGAGACCCGGAGGGGGCCCTCAGGGGGCCCATACCATAGGGCGGCGCGCCCCTGGCCGCGCCATGGGGTGGTGTGGGGCTCCCGGCCTCCACCTCCTTTGCTCTTTCGCCTATTTATACCCCCCGAGAGGTAAACCCTAAACATATACCACTTCGTCCCGGAAAACACCCGAGGCCGCCGTCATCGTCATCCCGAGATCGGGAGGGTTCTGGAGCTCTCCCCGGCACCCTGTCGGGAGGGGAGTTCATCACCGGAGGGGTCTACACCACCATGCCCTCCTCCAAAGTGGTGCGTGAGTAGTTCATCCCTGGACTACGTGTCCATAGCAGTAGCTAGATGGTTGTTCTCTCCACTTTGTACCTCATGTTTAGATCTTGTGAGCTGCCTACCATGATCAAGATAATCTTTATGTAATGCTACATGTTGTGTTTGCTGGGATTTGATGAATGTTGAATGCTATGTCATCTAGTTATCAATCTAACATGTTATCTTCATGCATATGTTATTTATGATCTTGCATGCTCTCTGTTATTCGTAGATGCTCTGGCCAAGTAGATGCTAGTAACTCCAAGAGCGAGTATTTATGCTCGATAGTGGATTCATGCCTCCTTTGCATCTGTGCTCGAGTGACAAAAATGTGACAGATGGAGGATGTGCTATTGCCATTAGGGAGAAAACAATGGTTTTTACCTAGTTTACATTGTTTACATTACACACTTTGCTTACTGCGATAATCTGCTGCTTGCAACTTAATACCCAACGTTTGTTCGGATGTTATTCGGAGGGTGGATTATTAGACATAGATGTAATTGGATGACAGTCTATGTATTTCGTTGTAATGCCTGCATGAATCACATAGTAATCTTTATATCTTGTATATGTGGTACGGTGCAACCTTCATTTTTGTCAATTGCCCAGCTGTAATTTGTTCACCACACATGTTATTTATGTTTCACGGAGAGACACCACTAGTGAACTGTGGACCCCAGTCCTTTTTCCTCATACTGATAAAACACCTACTGCTGCTATTGCTTTCATACTATTTTCCTACTGTTTTCCACACCATATGTTTAACCTCTTTGTTTTCAGCAAAACCGGTGAGATTGAAAACCCCACTTCTTCATTGGGGAAAAGTGATTTGATTGTGTTGTGTAGCTTCCACGTTGCTTTTGAACCGGTAGTGCGCCCTGCCATCTCAGCTGCTTCATCCTTCTGAAGTTACTCCTTCCTCCTACTGGTCGATTAAACCTTGGTTTCTTACTGAGGGAAAACTGCTGCTGTGCTTATCATACCTTCCTCTTGGGGCCTCCCAACGAGTACAAGACATGCACCATCATTAGCCCAGCTAAAGGAAACTTTAATGAAAGCTCCGATTTTGGCATCCCCAAAAGACGAAGAACCCATGTTATTGTATCTAACAGCAACAAACAGGGTTATAAGCGTGGTAATAATTGTGGAAAGGCGGAAGGATGAACAAAGCAATCCAAACTAATACCCGGTATACTACATTAGTGAAGTATTCTCGGAGTCAAAGCAAAGGTATCCACATTATCAAAAGCTGGCATATGGTGTATTTTTCACATCTTGAAAACACTGCCATTATTTCCAAGGACATTCCATAATAGTGGTAAGAAAAGAACCACTAGGGGATATTACAAACAATGTAGACGCAACAGGAAGAGTTTCCAAATGGGGCATTGAGCTTGTTGCATTTGACAATAAGTACCAACCCCGGACGACAATCAAATCCTAGGTGTTGGCTGATTTCGTAGCTGATTGGACAGAAGCCATGGAAAACATGTCTATGTCGAAGTCGGAATATTGGATAATGCATTTTTACGGATCCAAAATGAAAGAAGGCGCTGGTGCAGGAGTGGTGTTTAAATCTCCAAAAGGTGACAAAATGAAGTATGTGCTTCAAATTCACTTCAACGCCAGTAATAACATGGCAGAATACGAAGCACTACTTCATAGCTTGCACATAGCAAAGGAAATAGGTGTCAAACGCATACTATGCTATGGAGACTTGGACTTAGTACATCACCAGCTTAACCACACATGGGATGCCAAAAGCCCCATAATGGCGGAATATCAGAGAACTGTCGACGAATTCGCCATTTGCTTCCTAGAATTTGAGGTAAATCACATCAAACAGGAAGAAAACTGGAACGCGGATGCTTTAGCCCGAATGGGATTGGAAAGGGTGAAAACATTACCACCTGGTGTATTCGTCCAGCATTTGTACAAACCATCGATAAAAGGCGGAGGTGTTGACTATCCCCTAATATCCGATTCAATAGAAGTTATGCTCGTAATCCCGGATTGGACAATACCATACTTCAACTTTTTAGTAGATCAGAAGTTCCCGGATGGAGTAGACGAAGTCTTGCAAAGGAAGATAAAACACAGATGCAAAGGATACATGGTAATTAATGGTTGCATGTATAAATGCAACAAGATCGGAATTTTCCAGCGTTGTAGTTCGCCGGAAGAAGGACCATGAATTCTGCAAGAAATCCATGCCGGAGATTTCGGACATCATGCTCAATAAAAAAGCATAGTTGGGAAAGCATTCCGAGCAGGATTAATCTGGCTTACACCCAAGACAGATGCAGGGCACATAGTTAACACATGTGACGGATGTCAGTATTACGCCAAGCAAACAAAAATGCCGACGCAAGCACTCAACACTATTCTCATAACATGGCCATTTGCAGTCTGGGGGCTAGATATGATGGGGCCATTCAAAACTGCAAGAGGTGGACTTACACATCTACTCGTTGCAGTAGATAAGTATACCAACCAGGTGGAAGCCAAAACCCATGAAAAAACTTTACGGTGTGACTTCCAGAAAATTTATCATTGACATAGTCATGAGAGACGGCGTCTCACATAGCATAATCACGGATAACGAGACTAACTTTGCAATTGGAGAGCTGGCAAAATATTGTCGGCAAACAGGAATTTGCCTTAATCTTGCATCTGTGGTGCACCCACGGTCCAATGGCCAGGTTGAACGTATGAATAGTTAAATCTTGCAAGGTATATGCACAAGACTCGAATCATCTCTTCATAGAGTAGATGGAGCATGGGTAGAAGAAATTCCTTCCGTTCTTTGGATCATACGAACAACACCAAATAGATCAAGGGGGCAAACACATTTTTTCCTAGTTTATGGTGCAGAAACAGTGCTTTCAACGGACATGATCCATGATAGCCCTAGTGTGCAGGCATACAATGAGACGGATGCCGAAAATGCACGTTAGGATGTCGTCGATCTCTTAGAATAAGAATGTGAACTTGTGTTGGAGAGATCCGCCATTTATTAGCAGGGTTTGCAGCGATGTCATAGCCAGAAAATCAAACATCGCTCCTTTAAAGAAGGTGATTTAGTGCTAAGGTTGGTGCAAGAAAGAAAGCACAAGTTATCCCCAATCTGGGAAGTACGGTTTGTTATCAGCAAAGCTATGAAAAATGGGTCATGTTACCTTGTAGATATTCAGGATACTGAAGGTGAGACGAAAAATTCAAATCGCAAGAGGAAGAGAAGCATAGATGTCGAACTAGGAGAGACAAACACGCCCTAGAGCATCCTACAATTACATCCTTTCTATACCTAGTCCAATTCTATGTAAACATTATTGAAATCATGAAATAAAGTTCTTCAGAGCATGCAAATTATCTTTTCTATCTTTACTGTTAAACCATGTTCCATCTTTATCTATTTCCCAATGATCTTTCAATGTTAACCCGAATTTTACCTGTGTGCTCGGAGTTAAAAAAACTGAATGCTTTTCTCCTAAAAAGGCTACTGAACACCAGATTGTGCCTACGTGCCTCGAGTTCAGACTCTCAGTTTCTTATTTCCTTCAGTATTATATGATTGTTTGTTATGGTGGGTCAATGGATTTGTAAGTAAAGTGCCAAAGTATGACTCATGATTCCGAGTTTAGACTGATTGGTTACTTAACCCGGTTGCTCGGTGTGAACATTTCATTCTTTTGGAATCACTGAAACACTAAAAAAGTTAAAGCATACAAACCAGAGAACATAAAAGAAAAAGGAGACAAATTTCAACTTACAAAAATAATAGTAACTGCAAAAGCATAAATTGTTCATACAAACCATATAATGCATTATATATGGGTATTACATTGTGAAAGAAAGTAATTCATTCTATCGGATTCCATCATTGCGGGACTCAGATTCAGACGGCATCAACAAAGTCGTCATCGTCGTCTTCGTCGTCACTCTCACTAGGATTTTTGGGGGTTGCCGAAATCTCTTCCTCCGGATAAAAAGTGGTCATGGAGATCATCTAGGAAATCTTGGAAGCATGCCCTTTTATGGAGTCAAAAACTTCCGCCCTTTGCGCATCAGAGTAACCCTGAGGAATGCTGGTAGAAATGCCCCAGGATTTGGCGGTGGGGTATTGCATCTCCATGATCCCTAAGGCCATACGCACTCCAGCGCGGGCGGCAGATTTCATCCATCTTTCGCGTTGGTTGATAACCTCTATGAAGGTATCAAGCAGCTGTCCTATGTCCGAGTAATCGTCCCTCTTATCCGGAAGGCACTTATGAATAAGTTTACTTCCGGCATTCTTCATTTCATCGACAAAGGCCCCAAAATCTCGGATGCAGTTGATACGGGAGGAGGAAGGATCGCTTTCTGATGCAGAAAACAGAAGATCAAATATAAGATAAGCATTCAGATGAAACGTATGCATTTCGAATGAATGATAATACTGGCAAAAGTACAAAACTTACCAACGATTTTACTGGAGATGGAGAGCAGCCTCCAGGTCTTCAATGGTTTTCCTGTCTTTCTCTGCTTGGGATGTAAGCCGATATTCGGACAAACCCAGTGCAAGTTGGCTTGCCTCCAAATCATTTTGCAGCTTCACATTAATTTTGTGAAGCTCCAAGTTCTCATTGCGGAGCTGATAAGCATTTCCAGCATCCGCGGCTGCTTGCCTAGCTTCAGCCAGTAAGGATGAAATGAAAAGAAGGCAAATGTTTTAAAACGCGAAAGTAAGAAAAAAATCGCAAGATCAAAATCAAAGACAAGGAATGTATAAGCTACTTACCACCATTCTCCTTAAACTGATTTTGAAGCTCGGCAATTTCCGACTCTTTCTCATTAGTGATAGCAAGAGGAACGGCGCCAGAAATTCTTGATGATGATTAAGTCCCCGACAACGGCGCCAGAAATTCCTTGATGCAGAAATTCCTGTGTGTTGGGAACCCCAAGAGGAGGGTCTGATGAGTGCAGCGGTAAGAATTTCCCTCAGTTAAGAACCAATGTTATCAATCCAGTAGGATAAAGAGAATCTTCGGAAGGTTGATGCCACTGACGGTGGTGATGGAGCCTCAACGGTGTCAGCAACAACGCGGAACCTGCACACAACGCAACCAAAATACTTTGTCCCAACGGTACAGTGAGGTTGTCAATCTCACTGGTCTTGCTGAAAACAAAGATTAGACGTATAGTCTGGAAAATAGTGTATGCTTGAAGTAAGTAAAGAAAGCAGGGAATTGTAGTGGTTTGTTTAACAGTGTAGAAAATGGACCGGGGTTCATAGGTTCACTAGTGGTGCCTCTCCATAAAAGATAGCATGCTGGGTGAACAAATTACAGCTAGGCAATTGACAAATAGAGGTTGCACCGTAGTCCACATTCATGACATGATGACTACTATGATATTTAGTGCGGGGATTATAACAATATACATAGACGGTAATCCAACTACATCTATGACTAATAATCCACCCCCGGGTTATCATCCGAACCCCCTTAGGTATTAAGTTGCAAGCAACAGATAATCGCATTAAGAAATGTGTGTAAGCAATGATTATGCACGCGGGCACTCACACCGCTATTTTCTTCCTAGTGGCCACAACACATCCTCCCCCGTCACGTTTCTGTCACTCGAGCACAGGCGAAAAGGAGGCATGAACCCACTATAGAGCATAAATACTCCCTCTTGGAGTCACTAGCAACTACTTGGCCAGAGCAACCACTAGCAACGGAAAGCATGCAAGATCATAAATAACATATGCAATAAAGACTATACTCAACTTGGCATAAGTTCAATATTCATCGAATCCCAGCAAACACAGCACATAGGATTACATAAGAACAATCTCGATCATGTTAGGCAGCTCACGAGACCTAAACATTGAGGCATAGGAGGAAAAGACAACCATCTAGCTACTGCTATGGACCTGAAGTCCAAGGATGAACTACTCGCGCATCACTCAGGAGGCAGGCATGGTGATGAAGGGGCCTCCGGTGATGATCTCCTCTTCGGCAGGGTGCCAGGAGACAGCTTCAGCCAAGGGGGAGGGGCCCCACCCTATGGTGTGGGCCCCCTGAGGCCCCCCTCCGGGTCTCTTCGGGACTCCGTGGAACCTTCGGGAATTATAAGACTTACGGGCTTCGAATTTTCCAATTCCGAGAATATTTCCAGAACAACTTTTCTGAAACTAAAACAGCAGAAAACAGGGAACTCGCTCTGTGGCATCTTGTCAATAGGTTAATCCGGAAAATCGATAAAAATGACATAAAGAAGGGAGAAAACATGTAGCAATTGGCATAATATGATCATGGAGCATCAGAAATTAGGGATACGTTTATGACGTATCAAGCATCCCCAAGCTTAGTTCCTACTCGTCCTCGATTAGGTAAACAATAAAACAATAATTTCTTAGGTGACATGCTACTAACATAAACTTGAACAATCTAATGTAAAAGCATATGCACGCTGATATCATAAAACTTTAAACACAGGCATGGTAAATAAAACTTTAATAATAAAGCATAGCAATTACTTTGAATCACAAAAAGTAACTCAAATAAAGGATCATGAATAATAATGCAAAGAAAGGTAAACGTTTGTTTCAGGTAGAGAGAAAGCATGGCAAAGTGATATTTCGATAGTCCTTGAGAGTGGGGCAAAATATAAATGTCACCACACCTTCAAAGTTCATGAGGAAGACTAGAACAAATAATTTAAGAACAAATGATATCACATCATGAAGTAATTATTGATGCTTATGGGACAAATGCACATAGAACTCCAAATGGCAAAAATGCTCTCCCAACTGTGCATAAAGTTAATAGATGGAGACTCATCATAAAAGTAAAAGAAAGGTCCTTCGCAGAGGGAAGCAGGGATCACTCATATGCTAGAGATTTTATTTTATTAAACAAAGGTATGAAAAATTTAACATTTGTAGAGGAATGTCTATATTTTGGGAGATGTATGCTAATGTCAACGAATGGTAAACAGAAAATACAGGACGTCACAAGTCAACTGGATTCACAAGAGAGGCTCCCATGGTTAAGGACACAACTGGTGTAGAAGGTCATCCCTCTTTCTCTTTTGTTTACACAATTATGCTTTGACTGATAAATCAGGGGCAAAATTAGTGAAGAGAATTTGTTTGTATTAATTTGGGGCTGGGCACCCCGCTGCCCTCTCTTCTATCATTTGGATAAGCGGATGAAGCCACTAGTCCAGGGTGTGAAATCCAATCAACAAGTGAGATAAATATTCTCTATTTACGTCCTCATGAGCAAAAACAGGAACATAAAGCAGGAGTAATTTTGAAGGTTTTAAAGGTAAGACATGAGCAATTTACTTGGAATGGCAGTTAAATACCACATGTAGGTAGGTATGGTGTACACAATGGGAAAAACTTTGGTTCAAGGGAGTTTGGATGCACGAGTAGATCTCATACTCAGTATAGGTGGGGGCTAGCAAAAGACTGGGAGCGACAAATAAAGAGAGCATAAGAGCCATAATCATGCATAGCTACATAAGCATCATTAATTAAAACATAACAAGTATCACAAGTTAAAAAACTAAGTGGTCATGGAGGCTATTCATGACTGGTTTGTAGTCATAAACATGGTGTGAGCATGCTCCAAGTCAAACAAATAAAACATTCGAGCGAGAATACCATATATTGATGTTTAACTATGACAAGAACAACTCATGAATCTTTCAATACATATTAAACACTCTCATATATTTGAGGCTAATCATGCTATTCAATAACCACAAGGGTTTAAAACTAAAATAACACTTAGCATGGCATGAAAAAGTCCTAGCCACGGTCTATACAAGCTTC
Source organism: Alopecurus myosuroides (assembly GCA_028641055.1). Lineage (NCBI taxonomy): Eukaryota > Viridiplantae > Streptophyta > Magnoliopsida > Poales > Poaceae > Alopecurus > Alopecurus myosuroides. The sequence goes on from CM054057.1 coordinate 739,279,087, forward strand.
TACTAGCACTGTTATAAATTCTACTTCAAGCAGCAGTTTTCTTTCTCCCAACAAGCACCATAAAAACATGCTTTAAAAAAAATACTATTTATGATACAGCAAGCAAACATGAGAGTACTCAAATAATACTACTAAAACTAACATCTCTCATAAGAGATGCATGCAAAACAGGAGCTGAATAAATGCAGCAGCCAAACAGAGACTAAGAATACAACGTATTCTCATGAAAAAGCGGAGTGTGTAACTCTCCAATAAAAGAATGATGGGGTCAAACCAATCTTATTACGAAAGTAAAAACAAAATGAAAGACAAAGAAAAATCAAACTGAAAACAAAAATAAAAGATGATCCAAGTAAAGCACATAAGATGCGACTGAATAAAAATATAGTTTCACTAGAAGTGACCTGATAATTTGTTGATGAAGAAGGGGATGCCTTGGGCGTCCCCAAGCTTAGACGCTTGAGTATTCTTGGAATTTTCTTGGATGTACCACCGGGGCACCCACAAGCTTAGTCTTTTCACTCTTCTTGATCACATCATATCATCCTCTTCTCTTGACCCTTGAAAACTTCCTTCACATCAAAATTCTCATAATCTTCATTAGCAACGTTAGTGCAATTGAAATAAGAAATTCACATGGTTCAGTTTAAACACAAGTAAAACAATAAAAAACACATTATCTACTGTCACAAATTCTTTCAAAACTCTTTTTCTCAAAAGAACACCAAAAGAAGGAGATTAAGATGCAAATACGATAAATGGCAGAAATGTGTCAAAACAAAACAACAGGTAAAGATCGATTTTAAAAAAAAATCTTATTTTGCTCAAATCAAAAAATGGTATTCCAATAAAAGTTGCATATATAACTCAGGATTAAGCACAAAAAAGATAAGGTCATTTTGAATTTTTTGTAATTTGTAACGGAATTAACAGTGGACAGTAGAAATCTGTTTCATGCGCAGAAATCCGAAATATAGGCTCAACTTTCCACTAGAGGCTTTACTTGGATCAAATAAAACTCAAAAGAAAAGATACAGAGGGTTTTCTAAGGAAATAGACAACACCTAGGAGCAAAGAACACCAAAAAAACGAAAGAAAACGGGTTGAAAATAGAGAAATAAAACGGGTTGTCTCCCGGTAGCTCTTTTCTTTAACGCCTTTCGGCTAGGCATAGAAAAGAAACTCAAGTGTTTTCAAGGGAAGAAGAATCAACATCATATTTTTCTCTAATAGTAGAGTCAAATTGTAGCTTCATCTTGTTTCTAGGAAAGTGTTCCAAACCTTTCTTGAGGTGAACTTGATATTTAATACTCCCCTCTTTCATGTCAATAATAGCAGCAACAGTTCTAAGAAAAGGTCTTCCCAAAACAATAGGACAAGAAGCATTGCATTCAATGTTCATAACAACAAAATCAACAGCGGCAAGGTTATTATTAACCATAATAAGAACATCATCAATTCTACCAAGAGGTTTCTTCTTAGCATTATCAGCAAGATGAACATCCAAATAACAGTGTTCCAACGGTGGTAAATCAAGCATATCATAAAGCTTTTGAGGCATAACAAAGATACTAGCACCAAGATCACACAAAGCATTGAAATCAAAATCATTTACTTTGATCTTAATGATAGTCTCCCAACCATCATCTAATTTCCGAGGGATAGATGTCTCAAGTTTCAACTTGTCTTCCCTAACTTTCATGAGAGCATTGGTAATATGTTTAGTAGAGGCCATATTCATGGCACTAGCATTGGGACTTCTACAAAGCTTTTGTAGAAACGTAATAACTTCAGATATATTGCAATCATCAAAATCAATATTATTATCATCAAACATAATGGAACCATTATATCCCACATCTCAAAAAATTCAGCACTTTTATCAGAAGCAATTTCAGCAGTTTGAGGCAATTTAGCATGCTTCACCAAAGGAGTATGGACTTTATTAACACCAACTACTTTACCATTTATAGTAGGAGGTTTACTAGCACTTGGTACTTAAGTTTTACTAGTGGTTTTGATATTGCAAACTTTAGCAATATTATTCTTTTTAGCTAGTTCATCTTCTCTTTCCCACCTAGCTCGTAATTCAGCCATCAATCTAACATTATTGTCTATTTGAACTTGGATGCCATTCAAAGTTTTATTTTGCTTAACATCTTGTGGAAAAACCTTCAGTTTTAGAAAATCAACATCAATAGCAAGCCTATCTACTTTAGAGGCAAGAATATCTATTTTACCAAGCTTTTCCTCAACAGATTTATTAAAAGCAGTTTGTGTGCTAATAAATTATCTAAGCATGTTTTCAAGATCTTAGGTATAGCTTTTATTATTATTGTAGGAGTTGCAATAAGAATTACCATAACCATTATTAGGAGGATAGGGCTTATAATTGTTTCCACCAAAATTATTTCTATACACATTGTTGTTAAAATTATTATTTCTAAGAAAGTTACATCAACATGCTCTTCTTGAGCAACCAAAGAGGCTAAAGGAACATTATTAGGATCAACTTGAGCTTTAACATTAACAAGCATAGACATAATAGTATCAAGCCTTTCACTTCAAGAGGATGTTTCCTCAACAGAATTTACCTTCTTACCTTGTGGAGCTCTCTCAGTGTGCCACTATGAATAATTTATCATCATATCATCAAGAAGCTTTGTTGCATTGCCCAAAGTGATGGACATAAAGGTACCTCCAGCAGCTGAATCCAATAGGTTCCTGGAGGAGAAATTCGGTCCTGCATAAAAGGTTTGTATAATCATCCAAGTAGTCAGTCCATGAGTGGGACAATTCTTCACCATAGTTTTCATTCTTTCCCAAGCTTTAGCAACATGTTCATTATAAAATTGCTTAAAATTTGTTATGTCACTTCTCAGGGATATAATCTTAGCAGGAGGATAATATTTTCCAATGAAAGCATCTTTACACCTAGTCCAGTAATCAATACTATTTCTAGGCAAAGGTAGCAACCATTATTGAGCTCTTCCTCTAAAAGAGAAAGGAAATAATTTCAGTTTAATAATATGTCCATCCACATCTTTATATTTTAGCATCTCACATAGTTCAACAAAATTATTAAGGTGGGCAGCAACATCTAATTCCAAAAAATTGTTCTTTCATCACAAGAATTAATAAAGCAGGTTTAATCTCATAGAAAGCAGCAGTGGGAGCAGGTGGAACAATAGGTGTGCAAATAAAATCATTGTTGTTTGTGCTAGTGAAGTAACACAACTTAGTATTCTCAGAGGAACTCATTTTAGCAGAATAAAAAGCAAGCAAGTAAATAACAGCTATGAAGTAAACTAAATTTTTTGTGTTTTTGATGTAGAGAAATAAAAACAAGACAAAAATAAAAACAAGACAATAAACAAAATAAAGAGATTGCCAGAAGACTTCCTTCTCCCCGGCAACGGCGCCAGAAAATGTCCTTGATGGTGCAGATCTTGCACTCGTTGGGATACCCCAAGAGGAGGGTGTGAAGAGCACAACGGTAGGAGTTTTCCCCTTAGTTAAGAACCAAGGTTATAAATCCTGTAGGAGAAGGAGGACCTTCGGAAGGTTGATGCCACTGACGGTGGTGCTGGCGCTTCACCGGTGTCAGCAACAACGTGGAACCTGCACACAACACTACCAAAATACTTTGCCCCAACGGTACAGTGAGGTTGTCAATCTCACCGGTCTTAATGAAAACAAAGATTAGACGTATAGTGTGGAAAAACAGTGTTTGCTTGCAGTAACTAAAGAAAGCAGGAAATTGTTCTGGTTTGTTTAAAAGTGTGGAAAATGGACCGGGGTTCATAGTTTCACTAGTGGTGTTTCTCTATAAAAGATAGCATGATGGGTGAACAAATTACAGCTGGGCAATTGACAAATAGAGGTTGCACCGTAGTGCACAATATGACATTAATATTACTATGTTATTTAGTGCGGGCATTACAACAAGATACATAGACCGACATCCATCTGCATCTATGACTAATAATCCACCCTCAGGTTATCATCCGAACCCCCTTAGGTATTAAGTTGGAAGCAACAGATAATTGCATTAAACAAAGTGTGTAATCTAAGCAATGATTATGCACACGGGCACTCTCACCACTGTTTTCTCCCTAATGGAAGCAGCACATCCTCCCCCTTCACGTTTCTGTCACTCGAGCAAGGCAACAAGGAGGCATGAACCCACTATCGAGCATAAATACTCCCTCTTGGAGTCACTAGCAACTACTTGGCCAGAATAACCACTAGCAACGGAGAGCATGCAAGATCACAAATAACATATGCAAATAAAGACTATAATCAACTTGGCATAAGGTCAATATTCATCGGATCCCAGCAAACACAACACAGAGAATTACATAAGATCAATCTCGATCATGATAGGCAGCTCACGAGATCTAAACATGGAGGCTTATGAGGAGAAGACAACCATCTAGCTACAGCTACAAACCCGGAGGCAGGCATGGTGATGTAGAAGCCTCCGGTGATGATCTCCTCTTCGCCAGGGTGCCGCAAACAGCTTAAGAACCCCCCTGATCTGCGACTGTGGAAATTTTTGGGGATTTTGATAAGGTGCCTAGGGTTTTCCATCCGGGGGCTTAAATAGGCGAAAGGACAAAGGCGGTGGAGGCCGGGGAGCCCCACACCCATAGCTGGCGCGGCTAGGGGGTCTTGCCACCCTATGGTGTGGCCCCCCTGCTGCCCCTCTTTGACTCCTCTTCGGTCTTCTGGATGCTTCCGAGGAAAATAGGACTTCCGGGCTTCGAATTTTCCAATTCCAAGAATATTTCCAGAACCACTTTTCTGAAACTAAAAACAGCAGAAAACATGGAACTGGCTCTGTGGCATCTTGTTAATAGGTTTGTCCAGAAAATCGATAAAAATGACATAAAGAAGGGAGAAAACATGTAGCAATTGGCATAATATGATCATGGAGCATAAGAAATTAGAGATACGTTTATGACGTATCATGCACATTCATGACATGATGACTACTATGATATTTAGTGCGGGCATTACAACAATATACATAGATCGTAATCCAACTGCATCTATGACTAATAATCCACCCTCAGGTTATCATCCAAACCCCCTTAGGTATTAAGTTGCAAGCAACAGATAATCGCATTAAGCAATGTGTGTAATGTCAGCAATGATTGTGTACGCGGACACTCACACCGCTGTTTTCTCCCTAGTGGCAACAGCACATCCTCCCCCGTCACATTTCTGTCACTCGAGCATAGGGGAAAAGGAGGCGTGACCCCACTATCGAGCATAAATACTCCCTCTTGGAGTGACTAGCAACTACTTGGCCAAAGCAACCACTAGCAACGGAAAGGATGCAAGATCACAAATAACATATGCAATAAATACTATACTCAACTTGGCATAAGTTCAATATTCATCGGATCCCAGCAAACACAGCACATAGAATTACATAAGAACAATCTCGATCATGTTAGGAAGCTCACGAGATCTATACATTGAGGCATAGGAGGAGAAGACAACCATCTAGCTACTGCTATGGACCCGTAGTCCAAGGATGAACTACTCATGCATCACTCCGGAGGCAGGCATGGTGATGAAGATCTCCTCTCTGGCAGGGTCCCGGGAGACAGCTTCAGAACCCCCCTAATCTAGGGTTGATGACAACGGTGGCTGCGGAACTTTTCGGGGATTTTTGATCAGGTCCCTAGGTTTTTCCTCCAGAGGGGAATAAATAGGCGAAAGGGCTAAGGCGGTGGAGCCCTGGGGGCCCCACACCACCCCCCGGCGCGGCCAAGGGGGACGCTCCACCCTATGGTGTGGGCCCCATGAGGCCCCCCTCCGGGTGTCTTCGGGACTCCGTGGAACCTTCGAGAATTCTAAGACTTCCGGGCTTCGAATTTTCCAATTCCGAGACTATTTCCAGAAGAACTTTTCTGAAACTAAAAACAGCAGAAAACATGGAACTGGCTCTGTGGCATCTTGTCAATAGGTTAGTCCGGAAAATCGATAAAAATGACATAAAGAAGGGAGAAAACATGTAGCAATTGGCATAATATCATCATGGAACATCAGAAATTATAGATACGTCGGAGTCGTATCAATATTCAGGACGGACTTAATAGTAAAACTAATTTACATAACATAATAAAGAAGTTCAAAAACTTTGAATTCCCAAGTTTGAAATTCCCACACGTATTTTATAATTCCAACTCAACAGGGTTCTTGAATATAAAATATTCATTACATAATGATCAAACCAAACATAACTATTATTTCAAAGTCCTAGTGTTGATCTTCTATATTGACTTTGGGCTTCTTGAGATGACCAGCTACACACCAAGTGCATTGGCTACGTCATTCTAGAACCTCCTCTTGTTTCCATCATTTTGTCATTCCAAAGTACCTGCCACTCGTACAAGTAAGAGCATCAATTTGTTGGTGTAGGCTTAGGGTACAAGTAAGATCATCAATTACTTTGCAAACATGCACTTTTGTCGAGTCCTCTCCTTTCACAATTGATAAACATGGGTACACTCGCTGAACCACTTTGTCATATGTAAACGGTAGCTGCAATCTATGGGAGATTGATGATAGTAACATATTTGGCTAGAATATCTCTAACAAACACTTGGAAAATGTTTACTCCCTCCGTTCAAATTTAATCTACATCCTCGATCGAAATCTGTTCAGATTTAGTCTACATTCTAGGTGGGTCCCATATCCGTAAATAAGACGAGAGAGACACCACACACTACGACCCAATCCCCATGTATGGACTGAATTAAATAAGCTTGACTTATTCAATAGGTGATTTGTTTCTTGTGAGACCATAATTTGGATGCATATAAGAGTGTGCAAAAATAAATATTAATAAATGGAAACCCAATTTATCTAAAAAAAATCAAGTAGTGAACTAGATATGAACGTAGAGAGTATGTTCGGAGAAAATATTTTTTTGTTGTTGTACGAAAAACATTGCCCAAGAGTATTCTAAGGTGGATCTACCTTTGCTTCATAGTTGTACTCACTTTTTCCCACACTAAAAAATTTGCTCGCTTTGCCTTAGTTATGTGCAAAATTTCGGGTAGAAAAGTGAGCAAAATGTGTCAGATTAGACAAGAGCATTGGGAGAACTGGGCGAAAATGTTAATAATGGAAAAGGTGAGTATAACTATAAAAAATATGGGGCATGAAAAAAATACATATTTTTCAAAGCAAGTAAAAGAAGTTTATGTCAGCATGCTATAAGGGATAAAATAAATATATTTGGTTGTATGGATGAGAGAGAAGAGGAGTGGCCTCTAGGACTAGCCAAAGTGGTGGTATTATAGCTAGTATCATGCAACTTGGTCACACAACAAAGCTGACGTGACATCTAATTAATTAAGTAGGAGAAGATTAGAGTATCATAGGTACGATAGATATCATATCATGACACATAAAATTAAGAAAATTAATGTCGAACAAGTCTTGTGCACATATTTGCATTGAGATTCTACAAAATAATAGATAGAAGTTACTATGATACTCCTATATGATACTATGTGTTATAGTGATAATGTCATATACCGGTAACACATACATGCTACTTGTATATGATACTCACCACTAAAACTAGTCTAATGCAAGAGCCAGCTATAACGCGTGCTCCTAAACACTTTGTGAGAGTGGGAGGTGACCATGTTTTAGTAAACTCACTAGTGGAAAAAGGGCCACTGGTACCGCTTGCAAAGGGCCTTTAGTTCCGATTTAGCAACTAGTACTAATCAATCGGGACTAAAGTCCCCCCCCCCCTTTAGTCTCAGTTGCTCACGAACCGAGACCAAATAGCTTCCATGTGGCCCCGGAGGAGCCAGCGAGGCTGGAGACCTTTCGTACTAGTTCATGACACGAACCGGTACTGAAGTAGGAATGTTTTTTTCAAAAGAATATCTGGGAAGACCCAATTGGGTCAAAGCTGGCCCAGCTGCTAGCGACCCACCAGCCCGCTGCCCCGTCTCCACACATGGCCACGTCCACGGGTGGTCAAAGCTGTCCCACCTGCCAGCGGGTCACCAGCCCGCCACACCCTAAACCCCCCATGCGGCCACGTCCACATGTGGTCAAAGCTGGCCCACCAGCCCGCTGCCCCCGTAACCCCCCACGCAGCCACCTCGCCATCACCGCCCACCTCGTCTTCACAACCGCGTGCCACCTCTCCACTATGGCTCTGCCGCCTCGTATTTACAACCGCCACCTCACCTTCGCGCCCCCGCTAGCTTGTCTTCCCCACCCGCGGTCCTTCAAAATGGGCTACGGCGACCCCTGGACAGCGACACTCGCCTTCCCCAACCCTACCCGGAGCCATGTCACGGTGGTACAAGAAGCCCAAGAATCAGCACGAATCCGGCGGCTCCTCCGGCCAGAGAAGGCCACCGCAGGCCCCGCTTCCTCCTCCCCCGACCCGCGTCGCTCCGTTCCGCCACCACTGCCGGAGACGTTTGGCATCGTGCCGCAGGGCGCGCAGAAGCATGGGCGGTGTTCCCCACCACCTCGGGTGCGGCAGGGCAAGCGGTTGCGCCGCTATGTCCGGGTCGCCGAGTGCTGGTGGCAATGCCACCCGGTCATTTGGCTAGATGTCCACCTAGCGGACAACTGGCACCTGAATCCAATGCGGATTCCGGTGCCGCCGATCCCGGCCAGCGGCCGAGCCAGGGAGCACGAGATCGCGCGCTGCTGCCGCCTTCTCTCGCCGGACCTCCTCAACGACCCAGCCTACGCGACATAGTCCCCCTACTGGTACTAGTGGTTCGCGGAGGAGCGCGACGACCGTCGCCGCGGCCCCACCACCGCCTCCGGTCCCCGAGGCCTACCCCGCACCACCGACGGCACGAGGAGGTCCTATGATTCCAGGAGGAGGCCATCAACGACGAGGACCTGGAGATGCAGGCTGCCTACGAGGCCTCCCGGTGGACCCTCATCGACGACGAGATCAAGAGCTTGGAGCGCGTGCTGGTCAAGGCCCAGCAACAGATGAACACGGAGCTGGAAGACACGGAGGAGGAGCAGGAGCCTGCTTCTCCCTTGCCAGCCAGCCTCCTTGGCAAGGCATGGGGTTGGATAGGCGGCAGCTGGTCTCCACCGTCACCGCCACGGCCGCATCGGGAGCTGCCGCCACCAGCCCAGGAGAAGCCGCATCAGCCGGGAACGCAGATGGCCCACATCTGGACCAAGCCGGACTATGTCGACCTTGACTAGTCCTCGGCCTCCGCCACCGGTGGCCCTTTATTATATATATATATATATATATATTGTAAAAAGGCCATTTGTGGCCCGCCCCTGTTGTAAGAACGGTTGTTAGGCCTATAATATAAATATTTTTATTATTACACTTGTCTTTACCGTCAGCGTCACCGTGGTTCAATCCCCGAGAGGACAGACAGGAGCACGGCCGACGGATCGGGAGGAGCGAGTAGAGCCGTAGATGTACTCGGGGACAGTGGGTCCGCACGGAGAGTCGTTGATGTACTCGGGGATGGCGGCCCAGACTGGTCGCGCAGTCGGAGCGTGGCGGCGTCTTCTTCTCGGGAGTGAATAGCCAACGGGGACTATGAGAGGAAGGGGGTGACTTATAAAACCCCTAAACCACCTTTAGTACCGGTTCCAGCCACTCGCCAGGAGTAAAGGGCCATTTTTTTGGGCCGCTGCGAAATTTGCCACCAAATACGAACTTTAGTACCGGTTCCAGCCACGAACCGGGACTAATGTTATTTTTTTTTGCCCCTGCGAAATTTATGGCGCCAAAGGCAACCTTCATAAAAACATTCTAATAGATGTTTATACATGATAGACCTTTTTCTGAAGAAATTTTGTGAACAATTTGTCGAAAATCAAGTTTATCATTTTTCATAGCAACTAGTACACAAAAAAGGACTTCATGGCGGAGGATATCTTTTTTTCTCTTTATTGGATTTTTTTTGGTAAAACAGTCGAAATGCCCACCAATGTTTGCCGGAGGATATCCTTTTTAGTCGAAAGAGGTCAAATTATGTAGAACTATCGATGTTTCTGTGATTCAACCACTGGTTGTGCACCTTAAAATTATTTTTAAAAATTAGTCAAACTATTAAACACTTGTAGTTTAAATTTGTATTATTTTCGAAAATTCCTGAAATCGGCATAGAAAACTCCGGAAAATTCAAAAAAAAACTCAAAATGATGGAAGTCCATCGCGTGGTATCACTATATATGTCCTAGTATCCACAAAAAATAATAAACTTGGAATATGACACCTTAGTTGAAAATGTGTTCCCATAAATGAGCTACACTACTAGGGAAAATGTTACCCCAGGCGAACAGAAAAGGGCTACCACAGGCGCATTTCGGTTCGCCTGGGACCATATCGCCAGCGGTAATGGCTTACTCCAGGCGAATAGTGAAATGCGCCTGTGGTAAGTTGGCATACCCCAGGCGAATAGGCCTTGTGCGCCTGGGGTAATACTTTTACCTGTGGCGAACAAGAGATGCGCCTGGGGTATCGTATTCTGTTCGCCTGGGGTATGGTTTTGCTGTATCAAAATATAAAAGATATCAAAATAACAGAATTACAGGAAAATGACAGAAATAAGTCTCAAAATGACAGAAATATACCATAGTCTCAAAATGACAGAATTAAATTTTATAACAGAAATATTTTCGATCATCAACACATAGTCTTGATCATCACCACATAGTTCAACAAAATTACATAGTCTCGAAAAGAACCATACTACTAATTAATAAATCCAGGAGTTAGCTAGTGAGATGAAAATGATTATTTGTTCTAATTTGGGCTGATGTAGTGGATGACCATCATCATGTCCAAGTTGGGGATGTCAGTATCCCTCATGGTGATCAGAATAGCTCGGCCAGCCTCCATACCATCTCTTGCGGAATGGAACTGCCTCCATGCTTGAGAGTTGAGGATGACGCGACCATCAGCATTATCCCTGGTGATCGGAACTGTGGTGACATCTCCTGATTCTCCACGGCGTACTCCAATTGTACCTTTATGCTCCATGCCAGCACTGTCCGCTACCGCCATAGGTATTTTCTAGAACACACAATTCCAAGAAAGAATAAAAGCACAATGTCACATACCGGCCACATTATAACATAAGCAACTATAGGAATAAGAAAATGTTAAAAAAACATACCATGAGATGTCCATTGGAGATGTTAGTGTTAGTGATGCGATGCACGAAAGGGGACCCGATGTAGCTATCTATCTGGGCAAGTCTCTGAAGGACACAGTCCTTCTCAAGCTCGCTAAGATTCGCTCTTTGAGCAACCACCACATGTTTCCATGGGTCCTCCTCGTCCATATCATCCTCAGTGTCCATATCATCCTCAGTGTTCCCAATATCCTCCTCACTCCCGCCATTCTCGCTCGCAATCCCGCCCATATACAGAATTTTGATACGAGGTTGCGGTCCTTCCATAGAGAAGTGCATGTAATCACCTCCGCTTAAATTGTACGTGGCGATGATAGCCTGCAATTGTTCCCCGCAGAAGTATGTCTTCGTTCTTCTTTTTTCACTCGAAGAATGTAGGTGGTCCCGTGAACATTGAAATCCACATTATTGCCAACTAACTCGTTGAACTCTTGGCGCATATTGCATGGTAGAATCTAAAAAAGAAATATAAAGAATAAACACAAGTCTCAAGCTAGATAGTAAAACGAAAGAACAAGTTAACATAAAAAGAATTGTTAATTACCAACGAATCAACGTCACCGTCGTGGAGCTGAAGCATAAAAAGAAGTCCCACTGAATCGTCCTTGGGCACATCGGGACCGACATACTTCGCAAGCCATGTTCTATTAAATTAAGAAAGTACACATAGAGGTTAGAGGAGCATAGCTATCACAAAACAAAGACAAATGGCAGCACCTACCTCTAGTAATGTAGTAAGGCAATTGACAGCAGTACAAACGAAATGGAACCTGTCGGAGAGTTTAGGTGATACTTCCAACAGTACACTTTCTTCAAGTACAATTGGTTATGTTGTTATTGTGCGTGTTTTTACTCCTATTTAATCTCACATTTCACATTCCTTTTTACTATTGAAACCTGACTCTATGGTATTCATCTAAACGGAAATACGCATTATTGAAAATTACATGTTGGAGATATAATGCACTACAAAGATCCGATAAGAGCACTGAATCCTGGAGATATAATGCACATTCCTCTGGATCCACGACGTCGGGAGCACCGCGGCCACCAGGAGCAGGCGCACATCCTCCACAACGACGACGGGAGGGCCGGAGTGGGCTGGGATGGAGGGGGCCGGATGGGAGGGGGGGGGATGGGGGGGGAGAGGGGCCGACCTAGATCAACAACGACGACGACGACGGAGTGGGCGACGACGGAGTGGGCGACGACCTGCTCTGCTCCTCTCGACACTTGCGACGGCGGCGGCGTGTGGGTGCGTGTGGGTGCGGGTGCGGGTGTGATCTGGTCACTTAGAATACTAAAGCATTGAGCTAAGCACATTGGCACCGGTTTCTAATACAAACCGGTTCTAAAAGGATCTATCCACTGGGGCCCCCACCCTGCCGCAAATGGCCTCATGGCCTTTAGGACCGGTTTGTGATACAAACCGGTTCTAAAGGATCTGTCCCCTGGGCCCCACTCCGCGCAGCAAATGGCCGCAAGGCCTTTAGCACCAATTCTTGATACAAACCGGTGCTAAAGTCCTTGCGGCCATTTGCTGCGCGGAGTGGGGCCCAGAGGACAGATCCTTTAGGACCGGTTTTTATCAGAAACCGGTCCTAAAGGTTTTCTCATTTTTGTGCGGCAACAGCGAGGACTTACCCCAGGCGCAGATGTACGTTTTTCGCCTGGGGTATGTTTTATACCGGAGGCGAACATGTGCTCTATTCGCATGGGGTAAACGAAGAGAGCCACGGGGTGGTGTTGGGTGGCCCTGCCACACTTTACCCCAGTCGCTTCCTTAGTTGGTTCGCCTGGGGTAAGGGACTTACCGCAGGCGCGTAGTTCTTCTGTTCGCCTGCGCTAAGTAGCCCAGGCGCGTCAACTTTCCTGTTCGCCTGTGGTAGGATATGCTGCTATAAGCAAATCTCTAGTAGTGCTATCTCCTCCGAACATTCTAGGGTTTTGGGCCAAATGACGGGTGTTATGGCAAAATCCATGACATAGTTTGTTGAAATGTGCTCATATTCCACACAAACATGCACCTTGGAAGAACGGACAATATTGACAGAGAAAGTTTTCTTTTACATTTAATAAACAAATAATTTTCCATTTTCCGGGCGTGAAAAATGGTTTTTTTTGTGAAGGATCAACCAGAAATATGTTGCAAAACTTGAGAAATGTATTTTATGAAAATACTAGACCATGTTATATGCACAAATAACCATTTTTGCCTCTGAAATGGTTTCCATCCACCTTTTTTGAAAAACGCAAGTTTCTGCTGATTCAGTTGGAAATGGGCCAAATATGAATTACAGGTGCCTCGTAGTTTGCTCATGATTTTTGGCAAAAATTATTTTTAGGTACACAACTACCTATTTCATCACTGATACACCAAGAGTTTCTCAATATTCATCCCCTAGCTACAAACGTTCATGCCCGCCGTCTTGCCTTCTTCCTTAAATTGGCATAGAAAATTCTAGAAAAATAAAAAAAAACTCAAAATGATGAAAAACCTTCACGTTGTGTCATTATATATGTCCTAGTATACACGAAAAATAATAAGTTTTGAATATGACAGTTGAGTTGAAAAGGTGTTCGCGGAAATAACCTATCTCCTCCGAATATTTTAGGGTTTCGGACCAAATGTCGGGTGTTATGGCCAAATACATGACATATTTTGTTGAAATGTGCCCAAATTCCACACAAACATGCACCTTGGAAAGATGGACAATGTTGATGGGGAAAGTTTTCCTTTTCATTGAATAAAAAAACATTTTCAATTTTCTGGGTATGAAGAATGGGTTTTTTGTGGAGGATCAACCACAAATATGTTGCGAAAATTGAGAACTGCATTGTATGAAAATACTAGACCATGCTATATACACAAATAACCATTTTGTTGCCTCTTAAAACGTTTCCATCCACTTCTTTTGAAAATAGCAAGTTTTTGCGGATTCAGTTGGAAATGGGTCAAATCTGAACTACAAGTGCCTCGTAGTTTGCTCATGATTTTTGGAAAAAATAATTGTTAGATACACATCTACCTATTTCATCAACGATACACATAGACTTTCTCAATATTCATCCCCTAGCTACGAACGGTCATGCCCGCCGTCTTGACTTCTTCCTGAAATTGCCATAGCAAATTCTAGAAAATTCAGAAAAACTCAAAATGATGCAAGACCTTCGCGTGGTGTCATTATATATGTCCTAGGATCCACCAAAAATAATAAAATATGAATACTACGGTTGAGTTGAAAAGGTGTTCACAGAAATAAGCTATCTCCTCCAAGCATTTTAGGGTTTTGGGCCAAATGACGGGTGTTATGGCCAAATACATGACCTATTTTATTGAAATGTGCCCATATTCCACACAAACATGCACCTTGGAAGCATGGACAATGTTGACGATAAAGTTTTCATTTTCATTGAATAAAAAAACCACTTTTCATTTTCCGGGTGTGAAAAATGAGTTTTTTGTGAAGGATCAGCCACAAATAAGTTGCAAAACTTGAGAACTACATTTTATGAAAAATATTAGACCATGTTATATGCACAAATAACCATTTTGTTGCCTCTGAAAAGGTTTGCTTCCACCTCTTTTAAAAACTGCAAGCTTCTGTCGATTCACTTGGAAACGAGTCAAATTTGAACTAAAAGTGTCTCGTAGTTTGCTCATGATTTTTGGAAAAAAAACATTTTTAGGTACACAACTACCTATTTTATCATAGATACACCAAGAGTTTCTCAATATTCTTCCCCAAGCTACGAATGGTCATACCCGTCGTCCTGACTTCTTCCTGAAATCGTCATAGAAAATTCCGCAAAATTCAAAAATACTCAAAATGATGCAAGACCTTCGCGTGGTGTCATTATGTATGTCCTAGTATCCACCAAAAATAGTAAATTTGGAATACGACAGATGAATTGAAAATGTGTTCCCATAAATGAGCTATCTCCTCCGAACATTCTAGGGTTTTGGGCCAAATGACGGGTGTTATGGCCAAATCCATCACATAGTTTGTTGAAATGTGTCTATATTCCACACAACCAGGCACCTTGGAAGCACAGACAATGTTAAAGGATAAATTTTTCCTTTTCACTGAATAAAGAAAATCATTTCCTTTTTCTGGGTTTGAAAAATGGTTTTTTTTTATGAAGGATCAACCACAAATATGTTGCAAAACTTGAGAACTGCATTTTATAAAAATATTAGACCATATTATATGCACAAATAACCATTTTTTGCGCTAAAAATGTTTTCATCCATCTCTTTTAAAAAATGCAAGTTTCTGCCAATTCAATTGAAAACGGGTCAAATTTGATCTACATGTGCCTTGTAGTTTGCTCATGCTTTTTGGAAAAAATCATATTTAAGTACACAACTACATATTTCATCATAGATACACCAAGAGTTTCTCAATATTTATCCCCTCGCTACGAACGATCATGCTCGCCGTATTGACTTCTTCCTGAAATCACCATAGCAAATTTTTAGAAAATTCAAAAAAAAAACTGAAAATGATGCAAGTCCTTCGCGTGGTGTCATTATATATGTCCTAGTATCCACCAAAAATAATAAACTTGGAATACGACAGTTCAGTTGAAAAGGTGTTCACAGAAATAAGCTATCTCCTCCAAGCATTTTAGTGTTTCGGGCCAAATGACGGGTGTTATGGACAAATCGATGACATAGTTTGTTGAAATATGCCCATATTCCACAAAAACATGCAACTTGAAAGCACGAACAATGTTGACGGAGAAAGTTCTCCTTTTCATTAAATAAAAAAACCATTTTTCTTTTTCCGGATGTGAATTTTTTTTCGTAAAAGATCAACCACAAATATGTTGCAAAACTTGAGAACTGCAATTTATGAAAATATTAGGCCATGTTATATGCACAAATAACCACTTTGTTGTCTCTGAAAAGGATTCCACCCACTTTTTTTCAAAAACGCAAGTTTTTGCCAATTCATGTGGAAACAGGTCAAATTTGAACTACAGGTGCCTCGTAGTTTTCTCATGATTTTTGGCAAAAATCATTTTTAGGTACACAACTACTTATTTCATCACAGATACACCAAGAGTTTTTTCAATATTCATCCCCTAGCTACGAACGTTCATGCTCGTCGTCTTGACTTATTCATGAAATCGGTATAGAAAATTCCATAAAATTCAAAATAACTCAAAATGATGCAAGACCTTCGCCAACATAGTTACATAATTAAAAAGTTTCAGAATACATTATTACACATCTTCAATAATATCCCTATCTAGTGTTCTGGTATAAACTTTTATCTTTGTGTCTTTCCCTTTCTTCTGATTGCGACGTAGCTATGGATAATCTTCATCATTTAACACAATGCTTGGGTCAGTTTTTACTCTAAAGGGTGAAATTTCATCAAACTTGGTATAATCTTCTGACATATCTGTCTTGTCCTCCACTCCCAAGATGTTTCTTTTACCTAAAAGAACTATGTGGCACTATGGCTCATCGTATGATGTACTCGGTTGCCTTTCTTTTTTCGGTTTGGTAGACATGTCCTTCACATAGAAAATCTAAGCCACTTCAATGGTTAGAATGAATGGTTCGGTGTCGTAACCTAAATTATTGAGATCCGATGTAGTCATTCCATAATGCAGGTCTACCTGTACCCCACCTTTCAGGTTAAACCATTTGCACCAGAACAAAGGTCCATACTCAAGTTCCCATATCTTCTCTATGTAACCATAATATGTGTCATTTTGCCCATTGTTGTTTGTTGCATCAAATCGGACACCACTATTCTAGTTGGTTCTCTTTTTATCTTGGTCGTCCGTGTAAAATTTATTCCCATTTATCTCGTATCTTTGAAAATTCATTATAGTCGAAGATGGTTGCTTGGCCAACAAATATTGTCGGGGGGTTACCCCCGAGTAGGGTAAAAGCAAGTGCAAAGGGAAAGATCAGAAGAAACGTTTGGCAGAGTAGCTGGCTACCCGGTACTCGCTACCCGGTCGACTGCTACTCGGCCGTACACGCTGATGGCCAGAAGGAAGAATCAAGGAAGTTATTCTCCTCCGAGTAGAGGAAGTGGTCCGAGTAGAAATGGCGGTCTCCTACTCGGGCCAGAAGTCAAAGGAGCCGTTCTGACACAGGATCCCGCGTATCCTGGGTCCGTACTGGGGCACTGTTCATCTACAGAGCGCGTGCTTATCCGCGCCAGTGTGTGAGCAGGGCGTCGCAGGTTAGGGGGGCCTACCCCGTGACAGTGTCAGTGATAACATATCAGCTTCTTGGTTTTGCACAACGACTTTCGACACGGAGACAAACTTCAACGCCAAAGCTGTCAGCGGGAAGCTGGAAGTGTACAGTGTGCACACTATGTCGACATCTTGGCTGTATCCGGTTGGGCAGCAGTATATAAGGTGCCCTGCCTCCTCCTACGCGAGGGATGACACTACGAGGGGCTACAGTTGCCTAGAGAGAAGAGTGGCTACTCGGTTGTAAGCTATAACTTGTACTGTGGCTACTCGGGGAGACACGAATACAAAGAGAGAAAGGCAGGAGTAGGGGTTTTACCTCCACACGAGGGCCCTGGACCTGGGTAGATCCTGTTGTTTGCAGTGCTAGATTCATACTCACGCGGCTACTCGCTGCGTGATCCGTCCCCGAGCGCCTCCAGCGTCCATCGTCCCCACATCTTTAGCCATCCTATGGCATCTGCCGTAACACCACCACGACAGTTGGCGCCCACCGTGGGGCAACCAGCGGCGCTGGCTGGAGTTTCCGTTCGGACGGGATCGATTTCTGCTACTGGAGGGCGCGTCGTCTGTGGCCTCGTCCACAAATTCGGCTCCTTCGACTTCGTCATCGACAACGCCGGTGATTTCGGCGGCAGGGCCATGCCGGAGGGCGGCTCGGTGCTTTCCTTTGGCTCGCACCTCATCTACGTCGCCACCGTCATCGACCGCGAGTACCCTGAGCAGGTGCATGTCGCGGAAGATCCCCCTGTTGTCATCGCTGCACGCGGGAGGCCGATTGGCCGCTCTGAGGACCGCGTGGAGGTGATGATGACCGGCCCTGCTGCTGATGCCGGGAAGGGCGCGGCTGCAGCCGCGGGCATCATCGAGGATCTCGCTGGCTCGAGTGCTGGCGGGAAGACCCACAAGCCCTACGAGAAGGACTGCAACCTTCCCCCCTCCACTACTCCGACGATACCTGCGTCCGCCGTGCGGATGGGCATGCCGCCTCCCACCGAGCTCGAGCTCATGACCATGCGGGCATAGCTCGACCAGCAGCGCCAGGCGCTGCTCGCCGAGCAGGCGGAGCTGGATAAGGTTAGGCTTGAGCTGAACCTGGACCAGAACGAGTACAACAGAGCTCATGGTTTTACGCCGGTAGTGAGGAGGCCTTCCAAGGCAGGCGCTACGCGCCGCAACCTAGGCACCGAGATGGCGGCAGTTGGTGAAACTGCTGGCCAAGCCGCTAGCCAAAACACCGCCACCACCAGATCCAGATACAGCACCCCCGCCAAAACCCTTAGAGCTGCTGAGGCTGTAGCTGCTGAGTTGCCGCATCTCGCTGGCGACGCGCGCGTTAGGCAGCAGGAGAGGCTCAATGAGCTAGTGCTAGAGGCTGCTAGGCAGAACGAGGAGTTCCGGAAAGCCAACCCGGGTGCTAGAGCTTCTCAGGTGGTGCATTCGCATGCGGCTAGATCTAACGATCAGGCCTCATCGCCGCATCCCAGCCGTGAGAGGGACCCGAGTGGGCATTCCGGCAGAGACAGGCAGATGCAGGTGTACGACCCGGCTGTCTCCGCGAAACAGCACGCTGTGCCGCGACAGTCCGGTCAAAAACACAACGCTGCAGGAGCAGGCTATCAAGCCCATAAAGCTCAAAGCCAGGCGCGAGATGGAGATCGCCCAGGTCCTTCTCGGCATCAGGTTGCTCAGCCTACTCGGCAGAGGCAGCAGCCGCGTGCAGTCGCACCAGCCGCCAACCCAGTGGAGCAGCCTGCAGTCGTGCAGGTGGACAGATATGACGATGGCTACTCGGCCATGGGGTTGGCTGGGTACGACATCTTGGATCGCGTGGGTGAGCGCGTGCTAGAGCCCAGTGATGCCAGGCACAAGCTGGACCGGATCAGCCTGTCCGCGCAACTCGAGAGCAAGGGGCCGTCTGGCCCAGAATGTTTTGGCCCCCGCATCATGACGGAGCCATCCGTGAAGCAGTTCCAGCTCGCTAGGGGGACCAAGTGCTATGACGGCAGCACCAAGCCGGAAGATTGGCTCAATGACTATGTCACAGCCGTGCACATTGCAGGCGGCAACCGGAGGTGGGCCGTGCGATACATCCCGCAGATGCTCGAGGGACCAGAAGAACTTGGCTCAACAACCTGCCGAAGCATAGCATCAACTGCTGGCTTGACTTCGCGGAGGCATTTGTCAGCAACTTCACCAGCACCTACCGGAGGCCGAATAGGCCGCAACAGCTATCCGCTTGCAGACAGCGGGAAGAGGAGACGGACCGAGAGTATCTTAGTCGGTGGAGTACTCTGAGGAACACCTGTGAGGGTGTGAATGAGGCCCAGGCCATCACTTGGTTTGCGCAGGGTTGCAGACATGGCAGCATGTTGTGGCAAAGGCTCCAGAGGGAGATGCCGAGTACTCTCGCTGAGACCATCCGGATTGCGGATCAGTACGCACTCGGCGACCCGACACAGCCTCTTCTTGATGCTGCTGAGCCGAGAAGAAACTACAACATCAACACCAGCAAGCGCAATGAGTTCCGCAACAAGCGCAGAGGTGACCGGATTGATACCCGGTACGATCCTGAGGAGGTGAATGCTGTGGCAACCGGAGCTGAGAGTAGCCAGAGGCCAAAAACTGCTGGAGCCCAGTACGGGCAGAACCAGAATCAGGGCCAAGGCAACAAGAAGCCATACAACGCTCCCCAGCAGGGTAACGGCAACTCGGGTCCGGCACCAAACTTTGTCTTCAAGGACATGAAGGATGGCCCATGCAGTTTCCACACTCGGCATCCCGCAAGACCCGCCAACCACACTACTCGGCAGTGCAGTTGGTGGGAAGAAATCAAGAATGAGGGCCTGCCCCCTCGTCCTCCTCTACCAGCTGCGAATGCCGCAGTGCAGCCTGCTCGCGCACTCACTGCTCGGCCTCCAGTTTTCCCGAGAAGAGAGAATGTGAACCAGGTGGCTCTAGGAGCCAACCGCCACTTCAACAATGATGGCTACCGCAACAACAACAACAACTACTACTACACCCGCAATAACAACAGAAGCAACAACAACAACAACAACAACAACAACAACAACAACAACCAAGGTAACAACAACAACGGCAACAATGGTGGCGGAGACCGCAACCGGTACCAGGAGCATCACGAGAGCTACATGATCTTCACCTCTGAGCCTGTCTACAAGAAGTCCCAGCACAGGCGCGCCATGGAGCACTAGTAGGAAAAGGGCTACCAGTGACGAACAAATTTCAGCTACCGCTGGCGAACAGGTGTTCGCCAGCGCTACCACGCCAGTGGTAGCAGGTTACCGCTGGCGAACACCACTTCGCCAGCGGTAGTGCATGTTACCGCTGGCGAACAAGGCCTTGTTTGCCAGCGCTATGTTCGCCAGCGGTAGCTCCTCTGTTCGCCAGCGGTATTGGTTCGCCAGCGGTAGTCATCCTGTTCGCCAGTGGTACTGTTCGCCAGCGGTAGGTACTTTGTTCGCCAGTGGTAAGTTTCACAGGTTTGTATTTTTTCTTTTTTTTTGTATAACAGTTTGTATATTCTGAGTCTGTATATTCCCGGGTCCAAATACATTCAAATTCTATAATTTATAAACTTCACACATATAAATCACTGATAGTGTAAGGACCCCAGACCGGCAGTCTGAAACCCTACGTATGCATACATTCACGATCCCAGAAAGATCAGTCGTGAACAACATACAAAGTTGGCACACAGAAATACATCATCCATTACACGAATACATAAAGGTATTACACAAATATCACATGATCAAGTTTAACGCAACTGCCACATGGGGCAGGCAACTTATCAAACACAGCGGAAGACAAATAAAACGCAACGTAGTTGAGCCAAGTCACGCCTTAACCTACAGGCTGCTGACCCGAGACGATCCTAGTTCGCAAAGCCGTCAACTCCGTACTCCTCTTCATAGAACTCCTTCGGAGGCTCCTTCTCCAAATCTGATAAGTAGATACCAGGGGCGAAACCATAATGAGTACATTTGAATGTACTCAGCAAGACATCCATCATGTC
The DNA here is from genome assembly GCA_028641055.1 of Alopecurus myosuroides. Classification (NCBI taxonomy): domain Eukaryota; kingdom Viridiplantae; phylum Streptophyta; class Magnoliopsida; order Poales; family Poaceae; genus Alopecurus; species Alopecurus myosuroides. The sequence continues at coordinate 739,300,537 of CM054057.1, forward strand.
ACTTACTAAACATGCAAATATGCTTATATGGTGGAATAGGTAGGCTATAAATATGGTTCACTATCAATGGTGTTCATATATGATGACACCACAGTTGCAGTCAGGTTAATCTGTATCTTTGTTGAAGAAGATACTTCAGAAGAAAATAATATAGTTTTATTTCTCTTGTCGATATCACATGTACAAGAGGTTTTGTAAAACTTTGTTAAAGAATGTTTTCTCTTTGCAAAACTTCTTGGAATCAGCTTCCAGAATTCTTGCTTAGAGTAGAAAAGGTTTTCTTTGCAAAACATTTTGTTTTGTATCACATTCATCTGGCTTTTCATCATCGACGATACCTCCACGGTATACGTTTTCCTTCCTTTCCGAACTTCACAAGTTCAACACTTCCTTTCCAAAATTTCCCTTTCAAAAACTTCCTTTTGAAAACATTGACACAATGCTAGCTACATGGCCATTCAACTGTCCATATCCGAGGACGCGGCTTCTTCGAAAAAGTTATACTCTGCAGAGGTGTACACATCCACCAGATCCAGTACACCTCCCGTGAACAATCACGGACTGTAACAACAGTATGTAAACATCAGGTATCTGATCATAACCATCCACTATGTTCAAGCTAGAATATGCCTATCTCTCAGTTGAGTTTTTCCACATCCCCGGCACTGAGCTAATCCCCGCCAAGCCAGGATGCCTCATCTGATGCATCCGGAGGGAAAATTAATCCCACACTTTATATGTCTCCGCGACATTCGGTTCAGAGGATCCCATCCTCTATAGCATATTGAGATAGCACACACTAATAAGAACAAACTTCAAGTTAAGCCCCTTGCCCATGTTGGGGTAGGGTGGCAGTACGGTAAAGGTTGTCCGGCGAAGACTAGGTTATGTGTCATTTTTGAAAACACCACTTTCTCAAAAATGACCACTTCCACATTCCTCCGGAGAACAAGGATCCGCCTTTTCTCCGGGTTTTTCCGTAAAGCCTTAGTTTTGTAGAATCACAATTTTAGGGTGTCCACTTAGGGACTAGTATATTGATGGTACTAAATACCATATGGTGGCTTATGGGCTTGGTATTACCAAGTTTAACTATTGGCATGATAGTAACCTATATATAGTATAGTAGTAAATTCCACATCAAAAATAGTTTTGATAATCAAGTTTTTGTAAAACTTCAGAGGTAAAACATGCATGATATATAATGGTAAGTATGTATCAGCAAGCAATCAGGATGCTTGCCTGGTATCTCTTGTGTCCCTGGTTCTGGAGTGACTGGAACTTGAAACAGAGCTTCCGACACTTCCTTCCTCTTCGTTTTTCTAACGCCGTAAAAGGAATAAAGGACACACATAAGAACCACAAGGCAAGCAACCATATGTAACAATTACATACAGCAAGGAAATCTAATAATAACCCATCACACAATTATTAATGGTGGCAAACAATCAAACAAACACACTTGGCAGAAATGCCATTTAATAAGACAGCTTAAGGTTGGAGGGACATATCTCACAACCTTAATATCATGGATTCAGTGGGTGTGCCACTCTCATACCAAGATATTAATAAGCCCAAAATACACTTAGGTTCACAAGGGTGAGCCTACTAAAGGTATATAAAACATGCACAAAAAAATAAGCATGGCAATGGGTCTATCAACCACACCACAAAAAGAACAAGATAGCCAATCTATTAAGTCTAAATTGACATTAAGAATAAATGAAACACATGATTTGTAAAAGTTACTTTTACAAATCAGTGAGCATACACAAATGTAACAAGGTAATAAACTCATCATAAAACACACAATTTCTCATAGTGAGAACAACAGAAACAATGACTAAAAAGAAGGAATCCTATTGACATGTTTCTACTAAAAGTTTGCTATGCAAACATGCATAACATGTAAAATACTAAAATGCAAACAAGGAACCATGTTATCATAATGGGAATGAAAACATGTCCTCATGCAAGGATACACAATTCTCTACCAAACACAAGTTGGCAGGAAAAACAAGTCAACACAAAAACTGCTAAGGAATCTAGTACTACTCAAACATGAAGAATCAATGGATGCATTTCAATCAAGTAATTGAAATACAACCAGAGGGTCCATGTCATAAAAACAGTAGTGAAAAACACCTACACTTGCTATAACAAAAATATCCCATTTGATAAAACAAGGCATCAATTTGCAGGGCAACTCCTATATACTAGTGGTAATAAAAGGGCATTACTAGAGGAATCAAACAACAATCCAAAGATGGATTTTTCCTAGCAAGTCACACATGATTATAACCACTTACAAACAGAAGCATACCCATTTTTGTTTAGCACAAAAATTCCCAAAGCAAAAATACTAGGCACTCATTAGTTATGAACTACATAAGAGAAATGCATCTAGTTTGGGGAAATAATGTTTCCACCAAAAATGCAATGAAACCAGTGGGTGTTCCACTAGCATAACAAAGCATTAAGAGGTCACAAAGCCTCTGGTCCACTTGATAAAATTAACAAAAGACTAAACTAGCATCTAGTGCATTAACAAAACTAGCAGAAAATAATAGGGTGCTTAAATAAGCAAGGCAATGCTACTCATGTTATTGTTTTCACACAAGTGAAAACTAGGGGTCAAGTACTCATAATAATAATCAAAATGCTACTGGACCTATGGATACAACACAAAATTATGTGGCTACACAATCACAAATGTTCATGTCAAAAATTCCACACATGAGGGAATTTTTCCACAACAATTCATAGTAATGACTAAATTACTCATGCTTCTCTACCAACTCAAATGCAAGCTAGCAGAGGTGATAATAACAAAATATAAGTACCAACATGTACTGGATACAATCAACAAATCCAAGTATTTGCACACAATTTTATCACTCAAAATTATATGCAAGTATTAAACTAGAGAATAAACATATGATATTAATATAAATCCTATTTCTCCTCAACTCAAGTCCACACATTCTAACATGCTAAAATAGCTAAGTAACACTTATAAAACAAGTTCACACAACTTATACATGCTAGAAAACAATGTTGCCACACAAAAATATAATAACACAATTTAATTAATTAAAATGCCAAAAAGGCAGAAACATGCAAAACAAAGATCTGTCCACCAAATTTTATAGGATGCTCTAAAAATTAAACCCTCCTAGGTTTAGATAGTCCTAAACATATACAAGACCATCCAATTTGTTTTGCATCAAAATTCATCTTTAATTAATTTATAAAAATCACCAAAGTGCTCACTGGTGTTTTACCAAATTGCATGCCATTTCAAAAATACAATGAATTTGGAAGCAAGGTTAACTTCTTCATTTAGGAAATTTCAAGGGCTTTCCAATGCAATTGGCCTCACTTCATTTAGAGTTGTGAAATAAAAATGGTGCTCATTTTGGTGTTTCTGGTACCTGTTGCCAAATCATTTTTCATTTCAAATCTATTCATCCAAAAGTAGATCTACAAAGTTGAGGTGGTTTAGATTTAGTTGATCTAGCACTGTGATTTTTGGTTTGGTCAAAATCATCTTTTAAGTAGGTTTTTAGATCCAAAAGTAAACCTAGATGTTTCTGAGAAAAATTAAAGGGAAAAAGAACTTAGTTGGGCTAGATCCACCTACTGGGCCGGCCAGATCCAGACGTACCGCACGCGGATCCAGCCAATGTCACTGACCCGCGGGCCAGGGGCCACGGTGGCATCCACGCGCGCAGACGCGGCCCTACTCGCAGGTTCAAGTTTCTGCGCGGGCCACAGGCTGCTGGCGCCAGCACGACGCCAGGACGACGTCATCGCCGGCGGGATCTGCTCCGGCGAGCTCGAAACTGCCGTGCCCGTGCACCGTTTCAAGAATCACGACTATCTACGCGATGGTCTCGACGAGGGAACCAACTGAGGGAGGTTTCGCTTCCCGGGAGCGGCCGGAAGGCAAACGGCGACGGCGGCCCGCGGCGGCCGGACGGCGACCACGGCACGGCGTCGTTCAAGAGGGAGAGGGAGGGGGGGAAAATGGTCGGGAGGACCGTGTGCTCACCGTGAACGCCACAGAGGGCTCGAGAAGGAGGAGGATGAGCGAGGCGGTGGCGATGCCTCGCCGGAGTGCCGCCGGGCTCGGAGAAGAGAGTGGACGGCGCGGGCTCTACGGTGGCTTCCGCCTCGATTCCTCTGGCAGGGATGTCCAACGCGACAGGCGGGGGATGGCACACTCGGCAACCGGCGGCGAGCTCTGCAACTCCCGAATCGCCGGCGACCTCCAAAGCTAGGGTTCGGTTTTGAAATCCTGTACAGAGAGAGAGAGAGGGAGAGCTCAAGTGGGGGGGGAGAGTGAGGGAGCAGGGAGCAGACAAGGCACATGGGGGCCCTCTTATCCCCCTCGAGTTGCTTCCAATCGAAGGAAAGCCATAGGGGTGCTGTTCTTCTACAGGGTGCTAGAGGTAGAAGATGACTCGGATTAAATTTAGGTCCCTGCGATTTACAAACAGGTCCCTGCCTTCACTGAAAAATGCTATTTTCCCTAACCAAACAAAGTCAAAAATTGAAACCCTTTTGCCCAAAATTCTTATTTGATGAGATGCACAACATATGTGAAAATTGGCTCAATTAGATAAACTTCATAATTCAAAGTTGTTCAAATTTGAATTCTGACATAAATGGACATTGAATTTATTAACCTACTTAGGAGCTTCCAAAAATGATAATTTTTGGCACACATTCCTTATTTGATGTGTTCCTTATGTGGTAGAAAAATTCAAGTCATTTAGAGTTACTTCATAGAACAAACTTGTTCAAATTTCAAAAAGGTGCTGTCAAGAAAACAGGGGTTTTTGGCAATTTAAATTATTCAAAAACTTGTGCCCTTTTGGTTTTCATCCTCATTTATGATATAGAGCATGTGGTATTTATTTCATGGAATTTGGAAAAAGTTTGTAGAACAAACTTGTTCAAAATCCCAAATGTTGCTGTGGAGGAAATTCATGTTTTCAGGGCTTTAATGGATTCAAATTTTGGTCTCCTCTTGGGTGTGTTCCTTATTTGATATAAGGAAGCAATGGTATGAATTTCAGATCATTTGATTAAAGTTTCCAATAGTAACTTGTTTTAGTTTTCTGTTTCTGGAAATATTGGAATTTCTATTTAATAAGGCACTTGGCTTTTCTTTAATAATGTTTTGCCAAAATAATTATATGACTAGAGATAGCAAGTCAATGCTCTCCAATACTTTTGTTTTTAAGTTTGCAAGGTTGGAAAAACATTTGATAATATTTTGGTGAAGCATTTAAGAATGCCTCCTTTTTCTGATATTTCTTTATGGAAATTTTATTAAGTGTTTCCTCTTCATTAATTTAGGTCTTGGAATTATATTCAACAAGTCTGAGATTCCTAAGATGTTTTGGAACACTCTTTGATCAATATTTACTTTAGAAAATATTGTCAAAGTCATTGGAACAATATGTTGAATATTTTTAGTTTACTGCTTTGCTATCTTTTTAAGTTTGCTTTCCATTTCTTAGCCATGTAAGTTTATATACTTAGTTTGTTTAGTTGCACTCAAACAAATACAATCAAAGTTTAATTGTCACAATCAAAGTTAATTGTCAAGCAATTAGCAAAACAACTGTGTTAACAGGTATTCCAAAATTGGGATGTGACAGGTCTTCCCCCCTTAAAAAGAATCTCGTCCCCGAGATTCACAAGCGAGGACTAAGGGAGGGCCAACAAACACAATGTTAGTGTTGGAGTGCAGGTGCTTCCCCCCTTTGACTTTTCTTGGGAGGTGGGGTACATCCCTAAATTAGTGAATTAACTATTAAAAGAAGTACACCAGTACTTGTTTTAGGTCCAAAACTTTTGTTTCCTAGTTTGAACAAAAATTAAGGTTAGTGCAGAACTACCTGGAAAAATACCGTCAATTTTTACATGAGTTCTTAGCTATATCCCACATATTACATACCACATATGGAGTGGTGTACCACCCTCATAACAAGGTATATAAGAAGCTAAAAATATAGCTTGTGGGTGCAAGAGTTAGGTTGCTAAGGTAAAATAAACAGACAGAACCATACTCATGGCAGTGGTTATTACTCACCACAAGCAACTATCACTAAATATGTTCATGATTTTAGTTGGATGTTTTAGTTTCATAAGATACTCTTAAGCACAATCATAACACAAGTATTAACTCATGCTAAGGTAAAACATTTAAACAAAATCCAACGAGCAAGCAAACAACACCACAGATGAATAGACTATTTATTCACTAGGTTATTGTTTATTAGAGGTTTTGGAATCCATCAATCATGAACATTAGCAAACAACCAGTAGCTAAAAACCAATGAATACAATCATAAAGGTACTCTAAAACACCATCTTTACACAAGATAAAACTCCTATTACACAGGCATAAAAAACAGGACTGCACAAATAACACACTAGTATGAAAAAAACTATACCAGCATGCTATAAGAGATAATCATATCCTATAACCATAGAACATGAAACTAAATAATTCATGGCATGATAACAGAAGTAAATAACTTCCTAACATGCTATATCAACACATATACTCATAACAATAAAAAGAGGGTAATACTAGAGCAAAAATCACCATTTCTAGTGGTGAAACTAGTTTTCGCGCTAGAGAAGCAAACAATGCTATCATGATGTTTAAAACTAAACAAGCAAGTCATGGATATAAATGTACCTAATAGCAGTACACAAAACTTACTCATGTTAGTAAGCACAAACATCAAAACAATTTCCATGATACAACTATTAAACATGCAGAAATTTCTTCTAGCAATTTTCTGTTTTCTTTAACCAATTACTAGCAAACAAGCAAGGTATAACTCACACAACCAGTAGCTATGTAACTACTGAAAAGTTATCTAAACCTTTTCAAAAATCCATACACTCAATTTAAAATCATTCACAAACAATCTACCAATCAAGAGGAATTTATTTTAGTTGCGAACAATTTAATTTTAGCACACGATAGTGAAACATTTCTTAACATGATACCCCTAAGGAATATTATGCTAACAAAAAGATCACACCTAAACATATTAGTCTTTACTAATAAGAGATAAACTTCTCACTTTCATAGGTGAGAACAAACAATTATATTTTCCATGGTGGAAAATAGAAATCAATCACATAGTGAAACATGCTATTTTCACACATGTGTATGGTTGGGGATTTTCATCCTCAAGCCAAAATACAATGGGACCAGTGGGCTATGGCCTACTAGTACCAAGGCAAAAATAGGTACTAAACCTCTGGTTACTCATGAAAAACTTTGCACACAAGATAAAAATATAAGGCTATTTAATCTAGTGAAGCAATACTAGTGCATATTGATAGCAATGCTTACGTATGCTTTACTATTAAGAGACATGCAAGCTAACATAGGTACAAGCATTAAAATAACAGTACCTAAAGGGTACTGGACTCAAAGAAAACATAGCACAAAATCCACTAAGAAAGTATACCCAGATCTAGTTCTCACAATACTTCCAAATAATAAACTAGAAGGTAACAAATGATATTTTGTTTTTATTCGAGTTTCCAATCATGCACACACTTTCTAGGGTAGATTTATTGTAATAAAACAATATAATAACAAGTCCTAACAACTCCATATAAGTTAGGAAGCAAGATTGAATAAAACACAAATTTATTTCAATCAAGAGCACACAAAGAAACAAAAACAGGAAAACTGTTTTCCTAGATCTATCATAACCATTTCATCGTTCACTTGATTTCTAAACCCCCGGATCTCATAGTACCTACAATGTCTACCAAGTTTTGATTTCCAAAGTAGATACACCCGATATCTTATTAACTAGTAAACGAATAGGTCATCATCTTATTTTCTCGTGACTTCTCCTTTTTACCAACTAGATTAAAAAGTGTCGTAAGTCACTTAATTCTTTGGTTTAGAAAGAGTTGTCAGTAGTTCGCATGCTTTGGTTAGGTGTCAACCTAAGATTAGGCAAAGCATGATAGTCTTGTTAGCTTTCTATTTAATATGTTTGTCCGACAAGACACGACTAGTGTCATACGTCGAATATTGAACTGTGCTCTTTTGATTGGCTTTTTAGGGGGTTGCGCATCATGGCATGTAAAGACTTCTTTTGCACCTTTCTCCAGAGGAGGGAGGTATATAACTTTTAAAAGGGGATTTCTCTTGTTTGGTCCTTTAAAAGGGAACATAAAAAAAAGTGCAACATTTAGCCAACATGGTAAAAAGAGTCTTTTGCAAACAGACAAACATAGAGGTTTTGGTCAGTATTGGTTGGTTTTCTTCACGCCTTTTCTTCTTTGAAGGTTGTCATTTTTGGAGCTTTAACTGTTGGAGTACATCACTGGTAGCAACGCTATCAGCTCGTGTGGCTTGATGATCCTCTACTATTAGGCACAACGGTGCTTTCATTAATTGTGGGGGAGATGGTGGTGGTTCACGGGTCGCATTATGAAGCGAAAACAAGTCTAAGTCTAAGCAACAAATTCTTGTTTTTGAATACTATACAAACATTTTTGCTTGCAAAAATTTTACACGAGGCGATTCAAAAACAAGAGCGGGGCAATCACAAATTTGAAAAATTTGAGCACCCCACAAACATATAGATGCCTAGATGAACCAAATTCTACATCACACAATAGCACAAAGTCCTACGGACACACATGAGCAAGCCATAACACACAAGCAAGGCTCCATTGGAGCTACGTCGGGGGATGATCCAAAAATCCTAGAAGTGGCTGGAGAACTATATCTACTTCTGACCATCATCACTGTAGAGCTAGGCAATTATTTTGGTCTTCTCGGGGCATCGGCAAGTATAAAAGTTTTTGTATGAAAACAAGATAAATAGAAGTAAAGTTTTGATAAAACTTTATGCAACAAATTGTTTTTGAAACTCCAACTATTTTCTGGACAGAAAACTTCAAATACGAGAGATGTTTCAAAAACAGAGCGGAGCAATTGCAAATAAGTAAGAAATAAACTCTTAACCGAGAGAGATACCAACTCTATAAGGCCCGCCCTTCGAACCACTGTTCAAGAACGCCCTTGATATGCATTTATAATCTTTTGAAAAGATAATAAGGAGGGGAAAATATACTAAAATTCCCTTAGATAAAAATAATGTAGATAGTAAATAGGTTTTTACTCAAAAATACTTTTCTTTCCTATCTGACGTCCATGCTAACTAAGGTCTCCTAAGGTCAGGATGGCTCTGATACCAACTCTGTAAGGACCCCAGACCGGCAGTCTGAAACCCTACGTATGCATACATTCACGATCCCAGAAAGATCAGTCGTGAACAACATACAAAGTTGGCACACAGAAATACATCATCCATTACACGAATACATAAAGGTATTACACAAATATCACATGATCAAGTTTAACGCAACTGCCACATGGGGCAGGCAACTTATCAAACACAGCGGAAGACAAATAAAACGCAACGTAGTTGAGCCCAAGTCACGCCTTAACCTACAGGCTGCTGACCCGGAGACGATCCTAGTTCGCAAAGCCGTCAACTCCGTACTCCTCTTCATAGAACTCCTTCGGAGGCTCCTTCTCCAAATCTGATAAGTAGATACCAGGGGCGAAACCATAATGAGTACATTTGAATGTACTCAGCAAGACATCCATCATGTCACTTACTAAACATGCAAATATGCTTATATGGTGGAATAGGTAGGCTATAAATATGGTTCACTATCAATGGTGTTCATATATGATGACACCACAGTTGCAGTCAGGTTAATCTGTATCTTTGTTGAAGAAGATACTTCAGAAGAAAATAATATAGTTTTATTTCTCTTGTCGATATCACATGTACAAGAGGTTTTGTAAAACTTTGTTAAAGAATGTTTTCTCTTTGCAAAACTTCTTGGAATCAGCTTCCAGAATTCTTGCTTAGAGTAGAAAAGGTTTTCTTTGCAAAACATTTTGTTTTGTATCACATCATCTGGCTTTTCATCATCGACGATACCTCCACGGTATACGTTTTCCTTCCTTTCCGAACTTCACAAGTTCAACACTTCCTTTCCAAAATTTCCCTTTCAAAAACTTCCTTTTTGAAAACATTGACACAATGCTAGCTACATGGCCATTCAACTGTCCATATCCGAGGACGCGGCTTCTTCGAAAAAGTTATACTCTGCAGAGGTGTACACATCCACCAGATCCAGTACACCTCCCGTGAACAATCACGGACTGTAACAACAGTATGTAAACATCAGGTATCTGATCATAACCATCCACTATGTTCAAGCTAGAATATGCCTATCTCAGTTGAGTTTTTCCACATCCCCGGCACTGAGCTAATCCCCGCCAAGCCAGGATGCCTCATCTGATGCATCCGGAGGGAAAATTAATCCCACACTTTATATGTCTCCGCGACATTCGGTTCAGAGGATCCCATCCTCTATAGCATATTGAGATAGCACACACTAATAAGAACAAACTTCAAGTTAAGCCCCTTGCCCATGTTGGGGTAGGGTGGCAGTACGGTAAAGGTTGTCCGGCGAAGACTAGGTTATGTGTCATTTTTGAAAACACCACTTTCTCAAAAATGACCACTTCCACATTCCTCCGGAGAACAAGGATCCGCCTTTTCTCCGGGTTTTTCCGTAAAGCCTTAGTTTTGTAGAATCACAATTTTAGGGTGTCCACTTAGGGACTAGTATATTTGATGGTACTAAATACCATATGGTGGCTTATGGGCTTGGTATTACCAAGTTTAACTATTGGCATGATAGTAACCTATATAATAGTATAGTAGTAAATTCCACATCAAAAATAGTTTTGATAATCAAGTTTTTGTAAAACTTCAGAGGTAAAACATGCATGATATATAATGGTAAGTATTGTATCAGCAAGCAATCAGGATGCTTGCCTGGTATCTCTTGTGTCCCTGGTTCTGGAGTGACTGGAACTTGAAACAGAGCTTCCCGACACTTCCTTCCTCTTCGTTTTTCTAACGCCGTAAAAGGAATAAAGGACACACATAAGAACCACAAGGCAAGCAACCATATGTAACAATTACATACAGCAAGGAAATCTAATAATAACCCATCACACAATTATTAATGGTGGCAAACAATCAAACAAACACACTTGGCAGAAATGCCATTTAATAAGACAGCTTAAGGTTGGAGGGACATATCTCACAACCTTAATATCATGGATTCAGTGGGTGTGCCACTCTCATACCAAGATATTAATAAGCCCAAAATACACTTAGGTTCACAAGGGTGAGCCTACTAAAGGTATATAAAACATGCACAAAAAATAAGCATGGCAATGGGTCTATCAACCACACCACAAAAAGAACAAGATAGCCAATCTATTAAGTCTAAATTGACATTAAGAATAAATGAAACACATGATTTGTAAAAGTTACTTTTACAAATCAGTGAGCATACACAAATGTAACAAGGTAATAAACTCATCATAAAACACACAATTTCTCATAGTGAGAACAACAGAAACAATGACTAAAAAGAAGGAATCCTATTGACATGTTTCTACTAAAAGTTTGCTATGCAAACATGCATAACATGTAAAATACTAAAATGCAAACAAGGAACCATGTTATCATAATGGGAATGAAAACATGTCCTCATGCAAGGATACACAATTCTCTACCAAACACAAGTTGGCAGGAAAAACAAGTCAACACAAAAACTGCTAAGGAATCTAGTACTACTCAAACATGAAGAATCAATGGATGCATTTCAATCAAGTAATTGAAATACAACCAGAGGGTCCATGTCATAAAAACAGTAGTGAAAAACACCTACACTTGCTATAACAAAAATATCCCATTTGATAAAACAAGGCATCAATTTGCAGGGCAACTCCTATATACTAGTGGTAATAAAAAGGGCATTACTAGAGGAATCAAACAACAATCCAAAGATGGATTTTTCCTAGCAAGTCACACATGATTATAACCACTTACAAACAGAAGCATACCCATTTTTGTTTAGCACAAAAATTCCCAAAGCAAAAATACTAGGCACTCATTAGTTATGAAACTACATAAGAGAAATGCATCTAGTTTGGGGAAATAATGTTTCCACCAAAAATGCAATGAAACCAGTGGGTGTTCCACTAGCATAACAAAGCATTAAGAGGTCACAAAGCCTCTGGTCCACTTGATAAAAATTAACAAAAGACTAAACTAGCATCTAGTGCATTAACAAAACTAGCAGAAAATAGGGTGCTTAAATAAGCAAGGCAATGCTACTCATGTTATTGTTTTCACACAAGTGAAAACTCTAGGGGTCAAGTACTCATAATAACATAATCAAAATGCTACTGGACCTATGGATACAACACAAAATTATGTGGCTACACAATCACAAATGTTCATGTCAAAATTCCACACATGAGGGAATTTTTCCACAACAATTTCATAGTAATGACTAAATTACTCATGCTTCTCTACCAACTCAAATGCAAGCTAGCAGAGGTGATAATAACAAAATATAAGTACCAACATGGTACTGGATACAATCAACAAATCCAAGTATTTGCACACAATTTTATCACTCAAAATTATATGCAAGTATTAAACTAGAGAATAAACATATGATATTAATATAAATCCTATTTCTCCTCAACTCAAGTCCACACATTCTAACATGCTAAAATAGCTAAGTAACACTTATAAAACAAGTTCACACAACTTATACATGCTAGAAAACAATGTTGCCACACAAAAATATAATAACACAATTTAATTAATTAAAATGCCAAAAAGGCAGAAACATGCAAAACAAAGATCTGTCCACCAAATTTTATAGGATGCTCTAAAAATTAAACCCTCCTAGGTTTAGATAGTCCTAAACATATACAAGACCATCCAATTTGTTTTGCATCAAAATTCATCTTTAATTAATTTATAAAAATCACCAAAGTGCTCACTGGTGTTTTACCAAATTGCATGCCATTTCAAAAATACAATGAATTTGGAAGCAAGGTTAACTTCTTCATTTAGGAAATTTCAAGGGCTTTCCAATGCAATTGGCCTCACTTCATTTAGAGTTGTGAAATAAAAATGGTGCTCATTTTGGTGTTTCTGGTACCTGTTGCCAAATCATTTTTCATTTCAAATCTATTCATCCAAAAGTAGATCTACAAAGTTGAGGTGGTTTAGATTTAGTTGATCTAGCACTGTGATTTTTGGTTTGGTCAAAATCATCTTTTAAGTAGGTTTTTAGATCCAAAAGTAAACCTAGATGTTTCTGAGAAAAATTAAAGGGAAAAAGAACTTAGTTGGGCTAGATCCACCTACTGGGCCGGCCAGATCCAGACGTACCGCACGCGGATCCAGCCAATGTCACTGACCCGCGGGCCAGGGGCCACGGTGGCATCCACGCGCGCAGACGCGGCCCTACTCGCAGGTTCAAGTTTCTGCGCGGGCCACAGGCTGCTGGCGCCAGCACGACGCCAGGACGACGTCATCGCCGCGGGATCTGCTCCGGCGAGCTCGAAACTGCCGTGCCCGTGCACCGTTTCAAGAATCACGACTATCTACGCGATGGTCTCGACGAGGGGAACCAACTGAGGGAGGTTTCGCTTCCCGGGAGCGGCCGGAAGGCAAACGGCGACGGCGGCCCGCGGCGGCCGGACGGCGACCACGGCACGGCGTCGTTCAAGAGGGAGAGGGAGGGGGGGAAAATGGTCGGGAGGACCGTGTGCTCACCGTGAACGCCACAGAGGGCTCGGAGAAGGAGGAGGATGAGCGAGGCGGTGGCGATGCCTCGCCGGAGTGCCGCCGGGCTCGGAGAAGAGAGTGGACGGCGCGGGCTCTACGGTGGCTTCCGCCTCGATTCCTCTGGCAGGGATGTCCAACGCGACAAGGCGGAGGGGATGGCACACTCGGCAACCGGCGGCGAGCTCTGCAACTCCCGAATCGCCGGCGACCTCCAAAGCTAGGGTTCGGTTTTGAAATCCTGTACAGAGAGAGAGAGGGGAGAGCTCAAGTGGGGGGGGAGAGTGAGGGAGCAGGGAGCAGACAAGGCACATGGGGGCCCTCTTATCCCCCTCGAGTTGCTTCCAATCGAAGGAAAGCCATAGGGGTGCTGTTCTTCTACAGGGTGCTAGAGGTAGAAGATGACTCGGATTAAATTTAGGTCCCTGCGATTTTACAAACAGGTCCCTGCCTTCACTGAAAAATGCTATTTTCCCTAACCAAACAAAGTCAAAAATTGAAACCCTTTTGCCCAAAATTCTTATTTGATGAGATGCACAACATATGTGAAAATTGGCTCAATTAGATAAACTTCATAATTCAAAGTTGTTCAAATTTGAATTCTGACATAAATGGACATTGAATTTATTAACCTACTTAGGAGCTTCCAAAAATGATAATTTTTGGCACACATTCCTTATTTGATGTGTTCCTTATGTGGTAGAAAATTCAAGTCATTTAGAGTTACTTCATAGAACAAACTTGTTCAAATTTCAAAAAGGTGCTGTCAAGAAAACAGGGGTTTTTGGCAATTTAAATTATTCAAAAACTTGTGCCCTTTTGGTTTTCATCCTCATTTATGATATAGAGCATGTGGTATTTATTTCATGGAATTTGGAAAAAGTTTGTAGAACAAACTTGTTCAAAATCCCAAATGTTGCTGTGGAGGAAATTCATGTTTTCAGGGCTTTAATGGATTCAAATTTTGGTCTCCTCTTGGGTGTGTTCCTTATTTGATATAAGGAAGCAATGGTATGAATTTCAGATCATTTGATTAAAGTTTCCAATAGTAACTTGTTTTAGTTTTCTGTTTCTGGAAATATTGGAATTTCTATTTAATAAGGCACTTGGCTTTTCTTTAATAATGTTTTGCCAAAATAATTATATGACTAGAGATAGCAAGTCAATGCTCTCCAATACTTTTGTTTTTAAGTTTGCAAGGTTGGAAAAACATTTGATAATATTTTGGTGAAGCATTTAAGAATGCCTCCTTTTTCTGATATTTCTTTATGGAAATTTTATTAAGTGTTTCCTCTTCATTAATTTAGGTCTTGGAATTATATTCAACAAGTCTGAGATTCCTAAGATGTTTTTGGAACACTCTTTGATCAATATTTACTTTAGAAAATATTGTCAAAGTCATTGGAACAATATGTTGAATATTTTTAGTTTACTGCTTTGCTATCTTTTTAAGTTTGCTTTCCATTTCTTAGCCATGTAAGTTTATATACTTAGTTTGTTTAGTTGCACTCAAACAAATACAATCAAAGTTTAATTGTCACAATCAAAGTTTAATTGTCAAGCAATTAGCAAAACAACTGTGTTAACAGGTATTCCAAAATTGGGATGTGACAGATAGCACATCGATAAATCATAGATACATATGCATCCATCCATAACGAATTTAACACATCGATAACGAAATTAACACATCTATACATATGCATCCATATCCAATTCTCATAAGTACGAATACAACACATTGATCTCAATAACACGTTTATGTCGGAAGATTTCGAACCCAAAATATAGCTATCTAATTAGTTCAACGATTACAAAGGTATGACTACTACATCTATGCAACGTACGCGCGATATAGAGATCAATCGCAAAGAAGACTAGATATACGGTCCGCCTCCGCTTTAGCTTCCTCCTCCGCTTGCGATCTTTCGCTAGGGCCAGCGCGCCGTCCACTTCTTCATCTCTCTGTAGACCAAGATAAAAGCATTAGACCGGCAAAGGAAATCACAAGTTCTTATTAGGAGCAATTCGTAACAAATCGAATACATACCGTCGATCATTTCTTCCTCGATGTTGTGATCTTCTGTTTCTTCTCCGGCGGGAACGGAAGAGCACCTTCTAACGAGTTGAATGGTCTCTCGTCAGTCTGCTCTAGCACACATTGTCGCAACTCATTGTTAGATGGTGGGGTGTTCCAGTGGAAGGTAGATCCTGAAGTTACTACATCCTTATAGATGATTGTGCAGAGCTTGCGCTGGATGCGACCAAAGTTTTGTCTGTACTCAGCATCAGACCATTCCACGATGCTGCGAGACCATTTGTCCACAGCAGACATGTATTGCAGACTATGTTGGTCCTTCACGATCTCCGTCATGTGTTGGATGAGGTACCATGCCTCCATTTGGCCGCCTGGCGCCTGCTTGGGCAGGGAAGCTCTGTTTTGTGTCTGAACACATATTTGCCTTGAATTTGTTTCTTCCTGTCGCAGAATCCTTCCCCCTGATGTAGCCATCCATAGCATCATTGAGAACAGACTTGATGATGGTGTAGTTCTTCTCCTTCATCGTACTCCCGGAGTCGAGATATACTGCGTGCGCGTCTCTCGGGTAGAGCATGATGAGGGTGCCGTATTTGTTTCTGCGCAAAACAGGAGAGTCCATATATATAATCCTCAAAAATTGTATATGCGCAAACTTATGTAAAGATGGGAAATATAACTTACTCAGGAAAGTAGGGCACGAGGGTGATCCTCTTGTTCATATGGTTAGTGAGCAACACTTGTTCGAGGTACTTTGTCGCTTTTGCCCTACCCCTGGGGTTGTTCAAGTACATGTCGTG
Source organism: Alopecurus myosuroides (assembly GCA_028641055.1). Lineage (NCBI taxonomy): Eukaryota > Viridiplantae > Streptophyta > Magnoliopsida > Poales > Poaceae > Alopecurus > Alopecurus myosuroides. The sequence goes on from CM054057.1 coordinate 739,317,129, forward strand.
CATGTAGTAGGGGTCTGCTAGCCCGATGTTTCTGGCATTCTCTACGGATAGCTGATGCGCCAAGCTGAGCGTAAACAGACGGACGATTGACGAGTGGAGTGATTTCATGTGGAACATCCGAAAAATGTCGTCAAATCTAATGATGATCTTGTTTGCGTTGCCTTCAGTGACAAATCCCACCGTAGATGGCACGTTTGCGACCAAAACCGGCAGCGTTCGATTTTTCTCTTTCAGAAGCATCTCCTCCATATATAGTACACCGTCATGGACGCTACGCATATCACCTGTCAGCAAGGCGACCAACCTCGGCGGAAGCATCGGTTTGCCCAACTGATGGATCTGATGCCAGTCGGTTATGGGTATCCTGTCCAATACACGTCCTGTCTGCGGCTTAGACTTGGTCCCCTCCACCGGTTGGCTCATCGATGCAACGGCAGAACTCTTCTTAGTTCTTTTCCGTGTCGTCTTCTTAGGCTGAGTCTTATGAAATACATCCGCTATCGCCTCTTTGAGGGCATCCTGGCTGATGACTTCTTGCTCGGGGACTGCCGGCTCTTGAGAAGAGAAAAGACGCTTTGTGCATCGATATTTATCCGCTTCCTCCGCTGGCAAGAGAAGTTGATCAAGATCATCCAGGCCGGCGCCCCCTCGTAAGGATTGTCGACGAGGTAGTCATTCGGGTTCTCATCTTCAGCATCGTCGCCGTCGTGCTGCACGGACTTTGCAGGTGAGAAATCCTTGTGTTGGCTCGGGTGCCCGACCCTGGACCGGTGTTGGAGTGTTGACAGGAGTACTTTCCAAACGAATTAGTGATTTCGGCCAGGTCAATGGCCAAACCAAGCATTGCTCCAGGTTCAACTCGCTGTCGGCTGCGGGTGGTTGGTTCGGAGGATCGAGAGCACCGCAACCAGGGAGCACCCGACTTAATGTCACTCTGAACACGTCCTCGGGCATACGAACGCCGTGGGATACGCGGTTCAGAGGTGTGATGATTTTTCCTTTGGCGACGTCCTTTAACTCGCCGTTCACATTAAGGAGCAATGTGCATCCCGTCTCGTCGGCCTGCGAAACGTCGCGCGATCGTTGTTAGAGACTGATGCCGTCACGAATCAAGTCATAATATATAATTAAGCAGTGCACGTTGAATTACCGTGAGGGCATTGAGCTCGGACAAGGGGGATGGACCGCTAAGTGTCGGCGGCGGCGTTGAAGAGATGTGGCGGGGCGGCGACGGATCTTTGCGATCTTCCGGCTCGTTCCGCGCAGCAGACTCCATGACGGGGGCCGCGTTCTGCGGCGCCACGACGGGGGCCACGTTCTGCGGCGCCACGACGGGGGCCACGTTCTGCGGCGCTGGCTGCACCATTTGGGCTATGTTTATCTGCGGGAGCGGCCCTTGTCCTCCACCTAGCATCCACGGCGCTAAGGACTGAGCGACGGTCGAACAGATGGTAGGGAGGGCTCATTGAGCCTCTCGTTCACAAGCTCGTCGACCGTCTTCTCCGGGTCCTTGTTCCGCTCCTTACGCTTTTCCTTGGTGTCGGGGTAGTAGTGCGCATGCCGATGACCCTTTCCGAGGCCATGCACATGGCCACGATTCGGCTTCTTGTCAAGGGGCACTCCCTTCATCGCGTTAAGCGCCCTAATGAAAGGGGTGTCATACGGGTCCTTGTTCGTCGTCGCCGAGGACCCCCCGTCAGATTGAGATAGGCGTTCTTTTTCTTCTTCCTCGAGATACTTATTCTCGAGCAGCTTGACCTTCTCGTTCAACACAAGATCGCCGGGCTTTTGGGATCTTCCCTATAATGGGCCCTGACAAAATTTCTCACCTGCGGGTCGGTGATCTTGTCAAACGGGTTCGGCCCTTCTCTCTTCGAATCCTCCTTTTCCCATACTTTCTGCTTCCCAAGTTAACCCGGCTTCCGAGATTGTGAGGGCCAATGTTCTTTTTTCGCTGTTCTTTCCCCCATTTACTCAGCGCCACCCTTTCCGATTTGAGTTCGTCGATCTTGAATTGGGCCAAGTCTTCCTCGGAAATGGAGGGCCACATCTTATGGATCTCATCAAAATCCTTACCCTTCGCAAGCATCTCCCGCAAACTGGATCTCCAAGTCGTAAACGCCTTGGCGAACTTTCCCAGTGCTAAGGAGTTGACCAGATTCTTCTTCAGGTCCTGGTTGTCGTAAGGATCCGGGAATTTGTACCTTGTGTGCAGCTTCTCAATCAGCAGGGCGGCATTAGCCTTGTTTTCTTTAGCTTTGAGGTGCTCCATATTAACGTTGCCGAAGTCTCGAGCTATGCAGCCTATCTGGTTTCCATAGCCCTTGGCATAACTCTCCGGCTCGAGGGGAGCACCGCTCTTGGGGCACACTTCCGTGAACTCTTCCCGCATGGTGGCGAGCAAGTTGTGCCGCCTCTCTTTGCGCTTAGCCGCCGCCTCGCTACCGGAGGCGGTATCCCCGGTGCCACTACCGGTTTGATCACCTTCTGCGCCCGATGTATCGTTGTGTGGCTCTAGCTCCTGGCGAACGGTTTCGTCCATCTCGTCGTCTGCATCGTCGCCCTCCATCTCTAGATCCGGGTGCGGATCTACGGGTCCGCCTCCGGCGCTTAGCATAGAAAGCCACGCATCGTCGTTGTCTCCGCCGTGTCCGAGACCAGAACCACCCGCCTCGTCGTTGTGAGCCATATCTAAGGAAGGAGAGAAAACCCGAAATAAGTTCAACAAATCCTACAATTTAGACGATGTATACCCCATATGAGTCCAAATTTCTCGGACACTCTAAGTTGTGATATTTTTAGCAAAGATCATGCCAAAATTCACGGAAAATTTCGGCATGACCTTTGCTAAAAATATCACAAATGGAGTACCCAAATTTGCCGGAACGGAAATTAATCAACATTCCGGCAAATAAGGACTCACGTGGGGTACCTGCACATAAAAACCCACCCCTCTTATAATAGATCCCACCCCTCATATTATCATCGTCATCCACACGAAGGTGGGCATCCACACGACCACACCATATCCACCCCTCATAAAATTTCATCGCCATCCACACAACCACACCATATATCCACCACCCATATAACCACGCCATCCATCACAACCAGCCACCACCATCCATACACACCATCCATCACCAACCACCCAAAATTGCTAACAATTGAGTACTAAGAGAAAACACTAGGTAAATAAATTGCTAACAATTTCATGCATAAAAAAATTTAAAAGTGGGCTGGGATTTATTTCCCTCAGTCTGGCATAGGGATGCTATGCTACACACATCCCTGGGAGATTTAAAAGTGCAAGAAAAGCATATGTTCTTATTAAATTTGTGCCTCAGCCTTTGCATCATAGGCTTGGCCAAGAAAACAAGCATGAGTAATGTGTTCTTATTGGTTTAATCTGTTCTTATCAGATAATAGCTCCAGGGGCAACAAAACAAGCATGAGTAAACTGTTCTTATCAGATAAAAAAATTCTTATCAGATAATAGCTCCAGGGGCAACAAAACAAGCATGAGTACACTGTTTCTTATCAGATAGTAGCTACCAGTACCACAATTAACAACCATAGCTCCAGGGGCAACAAAACAAGCATGTAGTAATCTGCTGTGGGCACAAATCCATGGAAAGGAACCTCAACCACAACATTAACACCCTAAGGTGATTTCTACACACATCCTAGCAAGGGATCTTGCTAAATTATGCACAGAAAGTGGGCTGGGATTTATTTCCCTCAGTCTGGCATAGGGATGCTATGCTACACACATCCCTGGGAGATTTAAAAGTGCAAGAAAAGCATCTGTTCTTATTAAATTTTTGCCTCAGCCTTTGCATCACAGGCTTGGCCAGAAAACAAGCATGAGTAAACTGTTCATATCAGTTTAAACTGTTCTTATCAGATAATAGGTCCAGGGGCAACAAAACAAGCATGAGTACACTGTTTCTTATCAGATAGTAGCTACCAGTACCACAATTCACAACCATAGCTCCAGGGGCAACAAAACAAGCATGTAGTAATCTGCTGCTGGGCACAAATCCATGGAAAGGAACCTCAACCACAACATTAACACCCTAAGGTGATTTCTACACACATCCTAGCAAGGGATCTTGCTAAATTATGCACAGAAAGTGCGCTGGGATTTATTTCCCTCAGTCTGGCATAGGGATGCTATGCTACACACATCCCTGGGAGATTTAAAAGTGCAAGAAAAGTATCTGTTCTTATTAAATTTTTGCCTCAGCCTTTGCATCACAGGCTTGGCCAGAAAACAAGCATGAGTAAACTGTTCTTATCAGTTTAAACTGTTCTTATCAGATAATACCTCCAGGGGCAACAAAACAAGCATGAGTACACTGTTCTTATCAGATAAAAAATCCATGGCCTAGTTGCAGCAAGGAGTGGAGCAGCAAGGATGTAGTAATCTGCTGCTGGGCACCAACCACAACAAAACAAGCATGTAGTAATCTGCTGCTGGGCACAAATCCACATGGAAAGGAACCTCAACCACAACAGATACACATGCAGTTGCAGCAAGGTGTGGAGCAGCTAGCAAGGAACTAGTTGCAGCAAGGTGTGGAAGCAAGGAACTAGTTGCAGCAAGGAGTGGATCCACTGATCAACCTCAACCACAACAGAGCAAGGAGGGCAAGGTTGCAGCAAGGAGCAGTTGCAGCAAGGAGCAGCAAAGTTGCAGCAAGGAGCAGCAAGGTTGCAGCAAGGAACTAGGAGCAGGAACTAGTTGCAGCAAGAACCTCAACCACAACAGATCCACTGATCAACCTCAACCACAACAGAGCAAGGAGGGCAGAGATAATTTGGGTACGAACCTTTCTGTCGAACACCTTAAGGGCGTGGCGGTGCAGCGAGTAGCAGCGGGGGCAGAGGGAGCAGCGCTGCCGCAGGAAGCAGGGCGGGAGCGCTGCTGAGTCTCCCAGGAGGTGGCGGTGGCAGGTGGTGGCCGGCGGTGGTCCTGGGCGCGCGGTGGCCGGTGGTGGCCGTGGGCGGGCGCACGGTTGCAGAGAGGGGAGGGCAGGTGGTGGGCCGCGATCAGAGGAGAGGAGAGAGAGGAGGAAGGTGCGGCGAGGGGAGGTGGACGACGGCGAGGGAAAGTGGACGGCGGCGTGAGGCGTATCGGACGGCGGCGGCGCGCGGTGATCACAGAGAGGGAGGAGGTCGACGGGCGCAGACGCGATCGATCGGAAACGACTAAGTCCTTTCCCTGTGCGCGCGTCTGCTCTGTATATAAGGGAGGAGGTGGGGCCCAGGTGTAAGTGAGAGGGGGAAACATACCGCTGGCGAACAAAGCTTTGTTCGCCAGCGCTATGCCCATACTGCTGGCGAACATATTGGCTGGTTCGCCAGCGCTACACTACCGCTGGCGAACAAAGCTTTGTTCGCCAGCGCTACCTTTTTTTTTGAATTTATTTACTGTATTATTTTTTATTAGTTTTTCTTTGAGAAACATTACTGTTTTTAAATTATTCAAAGACATTTAATTTATAATAATTCAAACATATTACAAATTAATTTCAAACACATTACAAATAATAATGTTTTTTTTATTTTCTTTATTTGTTTAAATTATTCAAAGACATTTAATTTATAATAATTCAAACACATTACAAATTAATTTCAAACACATTACAAATAATAATGTTTTTTTGTTTTCTTTATTTGTTTAAATTATTCAAAGACATTTAATTTATAATAATTCAAACACATTACAAATTAATTTCAAACACATTACAAATAATAATGTTTTTTTGTTTTCTTTATTTGTTTAAATTATTCAAAGACATTTAATTTATAATAATTCAAACACATTACAAATTAATTTCAAACACATTACAAATAATAATGTTTTTTTTATTTTCTTTATTTGTTTAAATTATTCAAAGACATTTAATTTATAATAATTCAAACACATTACAAATTAATTTCAAACACATTACAAATAATAATGGTTTTTTGTTTTCTTTATTTGTTTAAATTATTCAAAGACATTTAATTTATAATAATTCAAACACATTACAAATTAATTTCAAACACATTACAAATAATAATGTTTTTTTTGTTTTTCATTATTCCCTTTATGTTTTCAATTATTCCCTTTATGTTTTCAATTGTTTTCCAATATTTCCTTCTTGTTTTCTCTTTTCATTATTTTTGGTTTTCGGTTTTTTCTATTGTTTTTTTATTATGTTCTAGTTTTTCCGTTGTTTCCTTCTTGTTTAATTTCTATTTGTTTCCTTATGTTTCAAATAATATAAGTCCACACATTTGAAATACAAACAAGGTACATTAAATTTATAATAAGTGCACATCGATATCAGACCCCATGCATATACATAGTTTCGTCGCATACAATTGGCAGACAGATATATACATATTTCTCAGTGTTTTGATGATCTTTTTGCCTTTTTGGTCGCAGTTGCATAATTTAACCCCACATTATGACTTCTTCTTATGAATGAAGACCATGCCTAGGTAGCGTTGTTCTGCTTCTTCTTGTTTGTATGTTGCATGACTATCATCATCATCTTCTTGATCATCGTCAATATTTGGGCCGAACGTGTCGAATTTGTCCTCATCAACGACTCCATCCATTCCGATGATATTTCTTTTCCCTCTCCTCACGACAACACGGCTAGGCCTTGCGGGGTCTGTTATGAAGAAGCATTGGGACACATGTTTAGCCAATACCCATGGCTCATTTGCGCTGTGACATTCGCGCTTGATGAGGTTCCGGCTTCGGGAATAACCATGGTTGTAAAGTATTGGTCTTCTTTTCTGACGGTCGACATCCTAGCCCATCTGACGCGGAACAGGCACCTTCTCTCCAGAGTAGTTAAGCTCCCATATCTCCTCGATCCTTCCGTAGTATCTTAACTTTTTGTCACCGGTGTAGGATTCCATCGTTACCCCTGAGTTTTGATAATCGGAAGTTTTGTCTTTCTCCTCTGTGTAGAAAGTGAACCCGTTGATATCATATGCTTGAAACGTCGCTAGGTTGGGAGCTGGGCCATGTGCCAAGGCGTACAATAGTTTTATTTTTTGCACAATCCCTTGGCGGTGGATTAGCGACGATCACATCTTTAAACCAACACAAGAAACTGGATTTATGCTGTCTGATTATTTCTCCTTCGGTCCTCCGCTTGCCTTGTTCACTGTACTTTTTCATAATCGAGCTCTTGTGTTTTTCCACCCAAGTATCGACCATGTCAATGTGTTGGAGCTACTAAGTTTGCCCTGTTAAGTCGGTGCGTCGACAACCCGATCCACATGCACTTCTCTACGTCCATTTTTGTGACCTACTCCATCGAGCTTGCCAATGTGCTTGTTTCTGGCAGACCAACTGGGTCCTCCACGTCCATATGATTCGTGCAGAAAGAGATGCACTCTTCGGTGAGAAAGCCCTGAACGATGCTTCCATCCGGACGAGCTCTGTTGCGAACATATCCTTTGATGACCCCATTCATCCTTTCAAACGGCATCATGTTGTGCAGGAACAACGGCCCGAGATGGATGATATCGTCCACGATATGGACCAACAGATGAACACAATGTCAAAGAATGATGGTGGAAAGTACATCTCAAGCTCGCATAGTATCACGACAATCTTCCTGCAGCCTTGAGATCTGCTTCCCCGTGATCGACTTTCGAGATATAACGTCGAAGAAGTTACAGAGGCCAAACAGGGTTTCCCGGACGTGTTTTGTCCATTATTCCGCGGATCGCAACCGGAAGTATCTGCGTCATCATCACGTAACAGTCATGAGACTTCATCCCGCTAAACTTTTGTTTCTGCCTGCTCGAGGAATCTGCTTATTAGCCCTGAGTAACCGCTAGGGACTTTGACTCCGAGAAGGCACATCATCAATTTTGTGATCTCGTCCGGACTAAGAGTGAAGCAGGAGGGGGGCAGTAAGTCATTCCTCTTAACCCTTTTGGCCTTGCGACCATCCGTCTCCTCATCACACGATTGATCGCCGTCGTCATCATCCGGGCGTCCCTCCTGAAGATCTACCCTAATACCAAAATATTTCAGGTCGTTTCTTGCTTTCACCCCGTCTTTGGTCCTCTCCGGCATGTTGAGCACGTGCCAAACAAACTTTCAAACACATTCTTCGTGATATGCATCAGATCAAGGCAGTGAGGCGTATCGAGAATGGGCCAGTATGGCAAGTCCCAAACACCGACCTCGTCTTCCATACATCCAGAAGCGGTTTTGGCGCCTTTTGCTTCTTTCCCCCGGCTCTGGGCATTCCTTCCAATCATTCAGAAAATTGTAGATTTCTTCGCCGCACCTCTTACGTGGAGTCCACGGAGCTCATCCTCACCGTTAAAAAGGTCTCCTCGCCTTCTCCACGGGTCTTTGTTGGGTAGCCACCTTCGATGGCCAACGAAAACTGTTTTCGAAGACCCAGGATCTTTCGGAAGTTGCATAAACGTGGGGTCATCCATGCACCTCACGCAACCGTTATGTCCGTGGCACACCTGGCCCGCCACATATCCGTAGCCTAGTAGGTCGTGAACCGTACAGAGTAAGACAGCTCTCATTGGGAAATATTGTTCACCGAAGGCGTCCCACGGTTCACCCCTTCCTCGGCCCATAGCGTGTCCAGCTCATCTTTAAGCAGCTTCAGGTATAGATTGATGTCGTTGCCTGGTTGTTTCGGCCCTTGAATTAGCATACTCATGTGAATATACTTCCTCTTCATGCACAACCAGGGAGGGATGTTGTACATCCATACAAACACGGGCCAGGTGCTATGGTGCTGCTGGTTGCCAAACGGATTGAGTCCGTCGGTGCTCACACCCAACCTGATGTTCCTTGCCTCCGCCCCGAACGTTGGATATTCACAGTCAATTGCTTTCCATTGACTTGCATCTAAGGATGTGTCAGAATTACTTTTCACTCCGATTTGGATCTTTCAAAACTTTATTCCTCCTTTTCGTGTGCCAGCGCATGAGCTCTGCTTCCTTGCGGTCCGCGAAATACCGTTGCAGACGGGAATGAGCGGAAAGTACCACACAACTTTCCGAGGAGCTTTCTTCTTCCCTTTCTTGTATCGAGCGGCGCTGCAAACTGGACAAATGGTTTTGTTCGCGTCCTCTTTCCGATAAATGTAGCAATCGTTGATGCACACATGGTATTTTTCGTGAGGTAAATCAAAGGGGCACACGACTTTCTGGCCTCGTCGCAACTATTAGGACAGGTGTTGCCCTCTGGAAGGACATCGTGCCAGTATTGCAGGCTTGCATCGACGCTTATGTCGCTCCATTTGTATCTCGCCTTCATCTGCAGAACATTGAGGGCCACTCTCAGGCGGGACTCTCCCGGACCGCAGCCTGCATACAACGGTGTCTTCGAGTCTATCTCTAGTTGCGCCAGCTTCGATTGCTCTCTAGCAGCAGATATCGAGTTAGCGTCTTTCTCAAAAGCAGTTCTTTCAGATGAGGGTCACGCACAACTTCCGTTAGGGGTGTCCCTGTGTCCTCGTGATCTTCTTCCACGTCTTGTTCAACATCTTCTCCATGATCATGTGCGGGTCATGAGGCTGATCTTGGTCCTGCTGTAGTTGGTCCTGTTGTAGTTCTAGTCGATCGTTGCTATTGTCCTGTTGCACATCATTTCCTACCGCCGCCGCCCCATGGACTTCATCATCTTCATCATCACTTACCCACTGACTGTTACCCATCCATGAAACCATACCTTAGGAGGTGACTGAGCAAGTCTCCGGTAAAGGGATTGAGCAAGCCCCCTAGTTTGCACTTTCGACATGGACATCGTATCTCCTTGCGGCCATTTTGTAACATGTCTTCTGTCGCGTGTCTCAAGTAACTATTCACGACACGTTCACTCTTAACGACCACCATTATATGTCGCCTGCACGAGAGCGCGCGCCGATATAATTAATATTAGAACCAAACATAATATATATATATAATATATATTTCGATATTCACGAAAAAAATCGGCATGACCTTCCTACAAATTGGAGGTTAGAGGAGTGCCAAACTTTGCCGAGACGGAAATGAATCAACATTCCGGCAAAGTGGCAACTCATTTTCATATCAAAAATTTCACTTCATGTCGTATTCACGAAAAAATTCGGCATGACCTTCCTACAAATAGGAGGTTATTAGGGAGTGCCAAACTATGCCGAGACGGAAATGAATCAACATTCCGCGATAGTTGGCTACTCAATTTCATTCCACAACAAATTGCGCACACATGTATTTATCGTCTCCATCACACGACCATTGTTGAATCCGGTGAAATTTCACACATATTGCATATCGCGTGTATCCGGACAAAATATATATACAAACTCATTAATTATATATTATCATTCATCCCACCTCAAATGAATAGATGGCTACACGATGATATCCGGAGAATTTTGGAGCTTTGGGAGAAAGGGGGTAATTCTAGATCTAGATGGCTAGGGAGGGAAAATTTGGGGTAGAAATGATGTTAGGAGGGAGAAAAACATATATATACCAACTAAAAATAAATTTAGTTGGTTCAAAATAAAGTAGGAGGGTGGAGAAATTGGCATAATTTCGAGCTAGAGAGAGAAGAGGGGACAAGGTAAAGAAGAGAGAGTGGAGGGGAAAGTGGTGGGTGGGGGTGCCACTTATGGCTAGATCTGCGGAATACCGCTGGCGAACAGGTGGTTCTGTTCGCCAGCGCTAAGATGCGTGCTGGGCCCACATATTAGCGCTGGCGAACAGCACCACCTGTTCGCCAGCGGTGGTGGGCGTAGCGCTGGCGAACTCTTTGCCCTGTTCGCCAGCGCTAATATTGGGCAGCGGCTGTAGCGCGCGCAGGTGGGGCCCGGCCATAGCGCTGGCGAACAAGGGGGTGGTTCGCCAGCGGTAGTCTTCATAGCGCTGGCGAACTGATATTTCTGTTTGCCAGTGCTGTTAGCGCTGGGCAACAGCAATTATTGTTGGCCAGCAGTATGCTGGTGGCTATAAGCCATTCCCTACTAGTGGAGGTCAATGCTGTGATCCCTGCTGTTCCTCACTACATGCACTGGTGCAACCAAGAGATCACGTGGTCCAGAGCGGATCATCCTAAGGTGATGCCCAACCCGGGTAGCTACGCCTTGGTGCTGGATCCCACCTTCTTGGGTCCTGAGAAGAACGTGAGGTTCAGCAAGGTGCTGATTGACAACGGCAGTAGCATCAACATTGTGTACAGAGACACGCTTGAGAAGCTCGGTAAGGCCGAGAACATGCTGCTACCCAGCAAGACCACCTTCCATGGCATCATACCAGGGATATCTTGCAATCCGATTGGCCGAGTATGGATAGACGTGCTATTCGGCACCAGGGAGAACTGCCGCACAGAGAGCCTGCAGTTCGAGGTGGTTGATCACCAGAGCCCCTACCACGCCCTACTCGGTAGGCCTGCTCTAAGCAAGTTCATGGCTTCTACTCACACTGCATATCTGAAGATGAAGATCCCTGGTCCCAATGGCGTGATCACCATCTCTGGTGATTACAAGAAGTCCATGGAGTGTGCTTCTGCTGGTTCTCAGTTGGCGGAATCCATGGTGATTGCCGCCGAGAAGAAGAAGATGTACGAGGTGGTGGCTATGGCGCAATCCGCGCAAGCTGGTGCGCCTGGCATGCCGAGTTCCCAGCACGGGACGGCGTTCTAGGCATCTCAGGAGACAAAGAAGATCCAGGTTGACCCTGAGTTTCCCGACCGAGTTGCCATCATTGGCTCCGGGTTGGGGGAGAAATAGGAAAGCGAGCTCATCCACTTCCTCCGTGAGAATCGGGACGTGTTCGCCTGGTCCAATGAAGATTTGCCAGGTGTCCCGAGGGAGTTGGTTGAGCACTCGCTACATGTGCGTCCTGACGCCAAACCAGTGAAGCAGGCTATGCGCCGTTTCGGAGATGAGAGAAGGAAGGCCATCGGTGACCAGATCACCAAGCTGCTGATAAGCAATTTCATCATGGAGGAGCTGCATCCGGATTGGCTAGCCAACCCGGTTATGGTTGAGAAGAAGAAAGAGGACCCCAAGGCCGCTACCGCATGGCGCATGTGCGTTGACTACACCGACTTGAACAAAGCCTGCCCCAAGGATCTTTTTCCGCTACCTCGCATCGATCAGGTGATCGATTCCACTTCTGGTTGTGAACTGTTGTCTTTCATAGATGCCTACTCTGGTTTTCACCAAATAGCTCTCAACCCTGCTGATCAAATAAAGACTGCTTTCATTACCCCGTACGAGGCTTATTGCTATCGTGTCATGTGTTTCGGGTTGCAGAATGCGGGTGCCACTTATCAGAGATGCATGCAGAAATGCTTGCATGATCAACTCGGCAAGAATGTGCAGGTGTACGTAGATGACATTGTCATCAAAACGAATAAAACACATACTCTGCTTAGTGATCTTGAGGAAACTTTCGCTAACTTGCGCAAGTATAAGATGAAGCTGAACCCGAGTAAATGCACCTTTGGCGTCCCGGCTGGCAAGCTACTCGGCTTCTTGGTATCCAGTCGGGGCATTGAGGCCAATCCTTCAAAGATAAAAGCTATTGAGAGCATGTCTTTGCCGAGATCCCTGAAGGATGTGCAAAAATTCACTAGTTGCTTGGCATCTCTGAGCCGTTTCTTGGGCAGAATGGGCGAGAAGGCCCTGCCTTTGTATCAATTGATGAAGAAAAGCGACAAGTTCGTCTGGACACCGCAAGCGGATGTGGCATTCAAAGAGCTAAAGGCAATGCTGGGTAGCGCTCCCATCTTGGCTAGTCCGCTACCCAAGGAGCCAATGCTGCTGTACATTGCTGCTACCAACCGGGTAGTCAGCGTGGTGATTGTGGTGGAGCGAGAAGAGGAAGGCAAAAGTGTGCAGCGGCCGGTGTACTATCTCAGTGAAGTATTATCCAGCTCCAAGCAGAACTACCCGCACTACCAGAAGATGACTTACGGCGTGTACCTGGGCACCAAGAAGCTGAAGCATTATTTCCAAGAACATCCTATCACAGTGGTGAGCTCAGCTCCCATCTCGGATATCATGGGCAACAAGGAAGCGAGTGGCAGAGTAGCCAAGTGGGCAATCGAGCTGGCCGCGTACGCTCCCGCGTATGCGAGAAGAGAAGCCATCAAGTCTCAGATCCTGGCGGAATTCCTTGTGGATTGGGCTGAGGTGCAGTATGAGCCTCCTACTCCGGTATCCAACTACTGGACGATGCACTTTGATGGCTCCAAGATGAAGGAGGGCCTTGGTGCTGGCGTGGTGCTCACGTCACCCAAGCGAGATCAACTCAAGTATGTGCTGCAAATCCACTTCAAGGCATCCAACAATGTGGCAGAGTACGAGGCCGTGGTACACGGCTTGAAGGTAGCAAAGGAAGTTGGTGTGCAACGCATCATATGCTATGGCGACTCGGATCTGGTTGTGCAGCAGGTTTCTGGCACTTGGGATGCTCTGGATGCCAACATGGCATCATACCGCTTCCTGGTCCAAACCATGACAGGATTCTTTGAAGGTTGCGAGTTCCAACACATTCACCGAGCAGAGAATGAAGCAGCTGATGAGCTGTCTAAGTTGGGGTCTTCTCGGCAGTACATCCCGGCTGGGATTGCCTTGGAGCATTTGAGAAAGCCATCCATCAAGCCATCCCCCAACTCGGAATCCATTTTCGTTCCTTCTCTGCCTAATGAAGAAGCAGTTCCAATGGAGATTGACTGGGAAGGTGCAAAAGAGGACCCGGGGACTGGCGCCTACAACCCGGGGACTGCTCCTCCTTACTCGAGGACTGCTCCTCCTCACTCGGGGACTGCTCCTCCTTACTCAGGGACTGCCCCTCTCAGCTCGGGGACTGTCGCATTCCTTGAAGAAGTCCTTGCAAACCGTTCGGGGCTGCAGAGAGTCAACCCCAACCCAGAAAAAGACGCAGCAGTGGCTGTCCCAATGGAAGTGGACGAACCAGTGTTTTTCGCACGGGAGACGCCGAGTTGGGCCATTCCCATATTATCCTTTCTAAAGGAAGGCACTCTACCAGATGATGAGGTTACCGCAAGGCAGATTCAGAGAAGATCCAAGGGCTACACCATCTTCAGAGAAGTGCTGCATAAAAGAAGTGCCACTGGCGTGTTGCAACGTTGTGTGGAACCAGAAGAAGGAGAAGAGATTCTGGTGGAAATACACCAAGGGGAATGCGGGCATCACGCCTCTTCTCGGGCTCTAGTCAAGAAGGCTTTTCGGCATGGCTTCTTCTGGCTCACAGCTTTGAAGCAAGCGGAAGATATCGTGAGGAAGGGCAACGGCTGTCAGAGATTCGCAAGTAAGATCCACATGCCTGCTTCCGAGTTGAAAACAATTCCCATCACTTGGCCATTTGTCGTCTGGTGCCTGGATATGGTTGGTCCCTTCCAGCCGGCCAGAGGCAACATGACACACATCTTGGTCATGGTTGATAAATTCACCAAGTGGATTGAAGTGAAACCTATTCGGAAGTGTGATGGAGCTACTGCTGTGAGTTTCCTGAAGGACGTGATCCTGAGATATGGCTACCCGCACAGCATTATCACGGATAACGACACGAATTTTGCTGAGGGAGCCATGGTGAGATTCTGCAGAGATAAGCACATCCGACTAGATGTCGCGTCTGTCGCGCATCCCGCGTCCAATGGGCAGGTGGAAAGAGCAAATGGCATGGTGCTTGCAGGCATAAAGCCTAGGCTGATTGAGCCGCTGCTGAAAACACTAGGGTGTTGGCTAGACGAGTTGCCAGCGGTGTTGTGGAGTCTAAGGACTACCCCTAACCGGTCAACCGGCTACACACCATTCTTCTTGGTTTACGGGGCTGAGGCCGTGTTGCCAATCGACCTAGAGCATGACTCCCCCCGAGTAACCCTCTACACTGAGGCGGAGGCGAGAGAAGCTCGAGAAGATGGCGTTGACCTGCTAGAAGAAGCAAGAGAGCTTACTCTATCACGTTCAGCTGTTTACCAGCAAAACCTGAGGCGTTATCATAGCCGAAAAGTGAACCCAAGGGTTTTCCGAGAAGGAGACATGGTCCTTAGGCTCGTGCAGCGCACAGCCGGGATGCACAAGCTATCCCCTCCGTGGGAAGGGCCCTTCATTGTGAGCAAGGCTCTGCACAATGACGCGTACTACCTTGTAGATGCGCAACCATCACAGAAGAACAGGCCGGATAAAGCTGGGGAGGAATCTAAACGCCCCTGGAATATAGCTCTACTTCGTCGCTTTCATTCATGAGCAAAAAGTGTGTATGTACTCTCTTATCCGAGTTAAACTTCTACTCTACAATCTGAAATTGAACTCGGGGACTGCCCCTCCAAAAATTCTAAGTGTTTCAATCCTGCTGTATCTTTGTCTACTCGGTTGCTACGCTTAGAATTTCAAAAGCATACAAAGTAGTGTGTTTATACTCACCGGACACTCTGCGACTCTGCTGCTGTCCGCAACCCGGCTTCATGGCAAGCCAGAGAAAAAGCCAAAGAGTCAATGAACACATGAAAAATTTCAAAGGGAAGGATGCGTGTGGCAACCGAATAGAGTGTTTTTTACTGTTTGTTGTTAACTTTTTCAGCTATGTGGTGGGTAGCGTTACTATGACTGTTTCCAAGTGGCTAAGTATTTGAAACTCCAACTTTGAACTCTTGTGACTCGAATACCAAAAAAGAAACAAGTTGCAGGTAAGAGCTGAGATAAAAAGGAAGAGTGGATGAAAAATGCAACTCGGGGACTCGCATGATAACGCAACCCGGCTTCGAGCCAGAGCTGCTCAAATTGCTAAGTATAAAACATCAAGTGGAATAAAAACTGAGTAGCAACGGGAAAGATAAATTGTTTGATACATTTGCACCCGGCATCCCGGGGATCTGATGAATGTTTCAAAGCATAAGTGTGCAGGAAAGAGCTAGCTTGAAGTGGCGGTATTCTCCGAGTTGGTGTTGGCGGCATCCGCTTCTGGGTTGGCAGCAGTTTGATCTGAGGTAGCGGTGGCCACCGAGATGGGATCAGACTGAGTGCGGAGTAGCACCGTATCCCCGGCTGCCGTGCCGGAGGATGAGCCCATCTCGGGAGCCGCACCCTGGGTGGCGTCTTTGCTCTCGGTCTCCTCGTCGCTACCCGCGACGGCCTTGCCCTTCCCCTTCTCGGCGCTCGTCTCTTCAAAGCAGCCCAAGTCTTCCGACTCGGTTTCCTCGTCGTCATATTCATCACCCTCGCCTTCCGCGTCCGTATCGGGCTCGGTGAGGCCTTCGATGAAGCGCGCGGTATCCGCGTAGGAGGCGATCTCATATGCGACTGCCTGGCGGCGAGTCACACACTCGGGGTACTTCTCCCACTTTGAGTCCTGGCGCATCTCGAGGATGGTGTTGAGATTGAGATTCTCATACCAGCCGCAAATAAAGAGTAGAAGCATGTCGGCACCTGCCCGAGCTCCGGATGCTCGCCATTTCTTCAATTCGGCTTTGACACCGTTGAGCTTCTCGGCGAGCGTGCGGATGGTTCTTGGCAAAGGCTCTTGGGGCCAGAACAACGCATGAAGCTTGAAGGCCGTGGATGCCAAATCAGTGCCCAAGCCCCGCAGACGCTGAACTTGTCCCTGCAGATTTGTGAAGCTATCTTCAATCGAGGCCTTGGTGTCCGTGGGCAGTCCCTTCTCGGTGCGGATTTCTTGTGCCTTAGATAGCGCAGGCTTGCAAGCCGAGCAGAGGTCGGGGAAGATTTTTGAAAATGCTATCAGAAAGGATTAGAAACAGAGGCAGAGGCAGAGAAAAGATACAAATCAAGACACAAAGAGGAAGAAGGAAACATGAAGGCACAGAGGAACGAGAACTTACTGTTCAGGTCGCAGAGTAGCGATTGCAGTTTCCTCTTCCACGACTCCTCGTTCGAAATATGCTTCTCTTCAACCTTGCGGAACTCGGCCAGCTGGCTCATGAGGTCCACATTGCTCTTCTTGAGCATCTCGTTCTCCAACTCGAGGGCCCGCTGCTTGTCCTTGAAGGCTGCCTCCATCTTGTCCTTCTCGGCAGTCAGATCTATGGCATCCTGGAGGGCAGACTTCAGCTTGACTTGCAGCGGTTCCATCTCGGCGAGGTGTCTGGTCTTGAACTCTACTTCTAGGTCCGCAATCTGCTGCTTCAACTCGGCGGGTTTCAGACAGTCAAGATGCTCCTCACGGAACTTCTTGTATTCTTCTGCGGACAGAAGCGGCACAGTAAGCAGGGTAGTCAAAAGAAAGGAGTAAAATAACCAAGAAGACGGCAACCCACCTTCAAGTTCTTTAATCTTGCTCTCAGCAGACTCCACGAAAACGTGGCAGTGTTTGTGCTCATCTGTCAGCGTCTCAAGTTTTCCTATAGAGTAGAAGGAGTTAAAGCAAAGAGCACATACGGGCGTAAACAAAAAACGCAGTAACCGAATAGCTAGAAGCTTACTCTCAAGTGCTGAAATCTGGAGGGCACGATCCAGGGCCGCCTTCTCCGTTTCAGCATCGGTCTTGCGCTCAGCCTCCAGGGCCTCAAGGCGCCTCTTGGCGATGGAGTGGTTCCAGAGCAGCCGCCGATAAAGGGTCGTTCTCTTGAGGAGGCTATTCTGAAAAGGAGAAAGAAAAGGAGTTAGACATTGTTTGGAAGATTCGACCCGAGAAGACGGCAACTCGGCTGAGTACCCGTCTACTCGGCCCAAATCTCGGGGACTGGATGATGGATAAGGAGAAGGAGAAGAATGGAAGAAGGAGGGAAACCGCAACTCGGAACAAGAAACCGCAAATCGAAAAAAGCAAGCAAAAATTACAGCATAGTTCTGTTCGAGATCTTCAGCGGCCTTGCGGTGGACATACATCCTCGCGGCCAGCGTGCTGGTGGTGGACGAAATGGTCATGGGATTGTACCCCATGTCTGCCTTGTTCCAGTCAATACGCCAATGGTCCAACGTGCCCAAGGCCAGGCCGTGCAAGGTCTTATTGCCAAGGACCTCGCTATTCCACTCCGCTTCGATGAAGCCTACCCGGTCGATCATCTGCTCAAGCCCCTGGGACACCACCTCAGTCTCTTGTATCTCCCGCGAGTAGATCGAGAGGGGCTTGTGCTTTGCTGGCAGCTTGGAGTCCACCGCCGTGGCCTGCTTGCCCTTCGTGATAGCAAGCCGCTGCTCGGTTTTGCTCAGAGTGATGTTATGCTGCTTTCTCATCTGCAGCATATAGGGTAGGTAGCTGGGCGGCTCCTGAGCACTCGATCCCGCAGCTGCGCCTGCCGAGCTGCCAGTGGCGCCGATAGTGAGCTGCCCGGTCGGCGCAGCAGGCTTCACAGGTAGTTTAGGTGGTGGCATCTTGGCAGAGTCCAGCGCAGCATTGCGCGGAGGGTTCTTGCGGACGGGAGCGTCAGGCTGGGTGGCCTGCTTGCTGGCGGCATCTGATTTCTTGGTGACCTGTTTGGCTGGAGGGCTCGGTGCAGTCTTAGTCTTCTTTGTGGGCGGCGGAGAACTTGGTGCCGTGGGTGGAGCACCCTGCGGGGTAGGTGGCACTGGAGGCTGGCTACCCGGCGCAGCGTCTGGCTGCGCTTGGCTCGGCGGGTTCGGCTCCACCACAGGCGTCTCATCCCGCTGCTCGGAAGCGGGATCTGGTTGTGCATCTCCTGTTACTTCTACCCGCGACGGGGCCGCGGGGTCATCTTGGACAGCAGCCTCTGCTTCCGGCTGCTCCTGGTTCTCCTCATGCTGCTCAAGGGCAGCACGGCCTTCGTACTCGGCGTCTTGGTCGGCTTTCTCCCCAGCTGAGGCAGCTGGAGGAGAAGGCGGGGTCTCGTCTTGAGAAGCATCCTGCGCATCTGGTTCTGCGCGGGCCTGCTGCTCCGTGTCCATGTCCTGAGCGCCAGCGCCCGTGTCCTGGGCGTTGGTGCCTTCTTCTTCTTCCTTCGCGGGAGAGGACTCACGCGTCCTATCCCGTGCGACAGGCTCATCCTCGTCCTCATCAAGATCGATGAGCGACTCGGGGTCGATAGGTGTTTTCTTCTTGGACTTGGCGGGGGCAGCAGCAGCATCAGCGTCCAAGGGAGCGCTGAAGAGAAAAAGAAGTTCAAAAAAAGGGAGGGAAAGGAAAACACCGGGAAGCATTAACAAGATGTAAACCAGAGGGAAAACTACTTACCCTTTGCGGGAAGGAGGTGGCCTTCGGCCCGAGACCTGCTTCTTCTTCTTCTCAGCTTTCGGCTTCTTGGCGGGGGGCTCTTGAGCACCGCTACCCGTCCTCTTCCGAGTGGTGGGAGCGGCCACCGCAACCGGATTGACGTCGAGGACGTCCTCCTCTTCCTCATCCGCGTCGGCGTCGTCTGCAGAGTAGAAGAGAAGAAGCAGATGAGAAGAAGAAAGGAAGAAGAAATAGCGCTACCCGTAGCTGCAGAGGCAAGCTCAATCACCTTCTTCTTCGTCCTCAGACCAATCCCGAATGGAAGCATCGACGTGGTGCTTACCATGCTGTTCGGCATGAGGGACACAGAGAGTGTCCTGGGTGTCCTAGGCGGTCTCGTCGTCCTCTGTCCGGTCTGGGTCCCAGTTGGCCTCAAGGAGCTCCTCGTTCTCAGTGAGATGGCGGTCAAGGTGCTGAAAATACAAGCAAGCAGCACAAATCAGTTGAGTAATACAAGGAACTCTACCCGGGGCGGGATGCAAACACAAAGCATATTTAAGCAAGTGCTCTACTCGACATGGCGTGCACACACAAAGCACATAAGGCCTAACAGATGCTAGCAAATGTTCTACTCGGCATGGCGTGCACACACAGAGCACATAAGGCCTAACAGATACTAGCAAGTGCCCTACTCAACATGGCGTGCAAACACAAAGCACATGAAGCCTAGTGGATACTAGCGGGAGTTTCTACTCGGCACAGCATGCGAATACTAAGCATCCTAAGCTGGAAGGCCGTCTACTCGGCATCATGATGCAAAGACAAAGCATAACAGTACTAACCTGACCGATGGGCTTCGTGCGGCTATACGGCACGAAGCCGTACTACCAGTTGTCGGTGAGGCCAGTGCTCATGATCGAGCGCGCCCAGACGGCCACATCCGCGTTGCTCAACTCAAACGTGGTCGTCCGTGTGCAGTCTCTGTTGCCCCCCATGTAGCACATGAGGTGCGCACGGCGCTGCAGCGGGAGCACTCGCCTGGAAATCCAGCAGGCGATGGGGTCGTCGCTCTTCAGCCCCAAATCCTTCAGCTGGGCAAGGCGCTGGTTGATCTGCTTGATGTCGCCTTCCAGTGCAGGCTTGAATCCCCAATTATGTTGGGTGGGCCGTATTCGTCCACTTGGGGAGGTGGATCTGATCCACAATTGGCGCTCCCTCTTCAACAGCAACGTTCTTCACGTAGAAGAACGACCGTTGCCACTTGCGCACGGAGTCGAGGCCCTTGATGCGCGGATGGTTGGTCCCGCCACGTTGCACCATCATGGCGCTGCCGGTCTTGGTCATGCCGCGGGCGCCCTCCGTGCTACCCGGTTTGGGCACGCTCTGCTTCCTGAAGAAGTAGTAGCGCGCCCAGGTGTGCACCGTGGGGCGCACACCCAAGAACGCCTCGCACACCACGGCATGGTATGCGAGCATCACGATGGCGTTCGGCGGTAGGTGGTGCGGTTGAAGGCCGAAGTGGTTGAGGAAGGAGCGGAAGAAGTCGGAGACGGGAAGCCCGAATCCTCGCTTGAAGTGAGCGAGGAACACGACGAACTCGTCCGCCTCCGGAGTGGGGACGAGCTCGCCGTTCGAGGGCCTGCAGCGAATGCCGGCGGGAACCCGACGGGTCTTCACGAGCCACTGGGTATCGTCTGCCGTCACCTCGGATCCAGCCCACCCGGCGCGGGCGTCGTCGTCGCGGGCCATCGGGAAGAGGAGATTCGGTGGATTCGTGAGAGATTTGGTGGAATCGCTAGCCTTACGGCGTCGCAGGGAGCAGCGGCGCGGTGAGATGTGCAGCGGCGGAGCGCTCTGTGGCGGCGGAGATGCGAAGAGACAAGGAGAGAATGGGAGCAGGAAGGGGAAGAAGGAGTTACCGAGGGGGTATTTATCCCTCCCCTCGAATAGCCGTTACCAGTAACGCTAGTGGGATCAGTTGTGCGCAAAGATCGTGCGACGTGGGGTGTGGGCCGGTTAGAAACGCACACAGCGCGATTTGCGCGCGTAACGGCCGCAATCGATCCCACGTCGAGATCGTGGGTGATAACTGCACCTGATGTGACCTAACGGGCCGGTGGGCCCAGGCCGCAGTGATGGGCGCGTGGCCTGCCATATCCCGGGCACCGAGGCGTCGGGGGTACGAGAACATGACACGTGCCCAGTTGCAGTGCGGAAAGGCGGATTTGGTCTGCCACGCCGAGATTCTCTCCAGGAATTCCGCGAAGTCATTCTACTCGGCAACAGAGAAGAGATATAGTCCTATTCGGGAGAGAAGAGACCTGAGCCAGAATTAGGGGGCTACTCGGAGGTTCTACTCAGCAACCTAAGGCTCAAAGGCAAGATTGGTTTTAAGCTGGCAGAGCCCAGTGAACAAGTTCGCAGGACTCTACCAGCTTCAGGGACTAATGTCGGGGGGTTACCCCCGAGTAGGGTAAAGGCAAGTGCAAAGGGCAAGATCAGAAGAAACGTTTGGCAGAGTAGCTGGCTACCCGGTACTCGCTACCCGGTCGACTGCTACTCGGCCGTACACGCTGATGGCCAGAAGGAAGAATCAAGGAAGTTATTCTCCTCCGAGTAGAGGAAGTGGTCCGAGTAGAAATGGCGGTCTCCTACTCGGGCCAGAAGTCAAAGGAGCCATTCTGACACAGGATCCCGCATATCCTGGGTCCGTACTGGGGCACTGTTCATCTGCAGAGCGCGTGCTTATCCGCGCCAGTGTGTCAGCAGGGCGTCGCAGGTTAGGGGGCCTACCCCGTGACAGTGTCAGTGATAACAGATAAGCTTCTTGGTTTTGCACAACGACTTTCCACACGGAGACAAACTTGGAAGCCAAAGCTGTCAGCGGGAAGCTGGAAGTGTACAGTGTGCACACTATGTCGACATCTTGGCTGTATCCGGTTGGGCACCAGTATATAAGGTGCCCTGCCTCCTCCTGCGCGAGGGACGACACTACGAGGGGCTACAGTTGCCTAGAGAGAAGAGTGGCTACTCGGTTGTAAGCTAGAACTTGTACTGTGGCTACTCGGGGAGACACGAATACAAAGAGAGAAAGGCAGGAGTAGGGGTTTTACCTCCACACGAGGGCCCTGAACCTGGGTAGATCCTGTTGTTTGCAGTGCTAGATTCATACTCACGCGGCTACTCGCTGCGTGATCCCTCCCCGAGCGCCTCCAGCGTCCATCGTCCCCACATCTTTAGCCATCATATGGCATCTGCCGTGACACCACCACGACAAATATAGTTGTTCTCCAAAAGTGGTGTCATTAATGAGACGTGTTTGCAACCAACCGCCGAAAGTGTTCATGCTCCGGTTATTTCGAGCATAAATATCCTCTTTTTCCACTATATACGGAGCCACCAAACTAGAATTATGTAGAACTGTGTAGTGTGCTTGAGTGAAAGAATGTACGTCCATACATATTGTTGCTTTCTTTCCCAGCGTGTCTTTTCCATGGAGTCTCCCCTCATGGCGCAATCGAGGAACACCGATCAGGAATAAAATCAATACAAAACTAAATGACCTCCTCTGTTCCATTGCCCTTGGAGATGCTTCCGTCTGGCCTAGCACGGTTATGAAC
The DNA here is from genome assembly GCA_028641055.1 of Alopecurus myosuroides. NCBI lineage: Eukaryota > Viridiplantae > Streptophyta > Magnoliopsida > Poales > Poaceae > Alopecurus > Alopecurus myosuroides. The sequence goes on from CM054057.1 coordinate 739,339,889, forward strand.
GTATTTATTTAAGACTCTCATGAATTTATCGAAGGGGAACATGTTGTGTAGAAATAAAAGGACCGAGAACGCCAATCCCTTTGACTAGGTGAACTATGAGATGCGTCATAATATTGAAGAAGGATTGTGGGTACACCAACTCAAAGCTGACAAGACTTTGCACCACATACTTCTGTAAACTTGGTAGATTTAGTGGATTGATCACCTTCTGAGAAATTGCATTGAGGAATGCACATAGCTTCACAATGGGTACTCGAACATTTTCCGGCAGAAACCCCCTCAATGCAACCAGAAGTAATTATGTCATAATCACGTGGCAGTCCTGAGACTTTAGGTTTTCGAACTTTTTCTCTGCCATGTTTATTATTCCCTTATATTCGACGAGAACCCAGACGGGACCTTGACACTGCTCAAGACTGCAAAAAAATGTTCTCTTATTTGGTAAGAGCGTAGTTGGCATTATCTTGATACTTCTCTAGATTCATTTTGGCTCGTTCGTGCATATGTTCCTGGTCCTACCGTGCATCAGGTGTATCTTTCGTCTTCCCATAGACGGCCAAAAAGTTTAGCAGGTTCACGCAAAGATTTTTTGTCACGTGCATCACGCCGATTGCAGAGTGAACCTCTAGGATTTTCCAATAGGGTAGCTCCCAAAATATAGATTTCTTCTTCCATATTGGTGCATGTCCGTCAGCATCAGAACAAGATTGTCGGCAAGACCCTTTCCAAAGATTATTTTTAAATCATTCACCATGTCATATATAACAACCCCGGTAGGGCGGGTAGGCTTCGTCCGATGATCTTCCTCACCTTTGGAGATGAGATGAGATGACGGAGGAGACTGGAGTGCGCCAGCAACATTGACACAAACTCTGTCCTCGGTGCCTTCTTTGACTCTAACGGTGCGTCCTCCCATCTCCGTTCTCCCACCCCCACTAAGCTTTGGAAACAATCCCCCACAAGTTGCTAAACTATTGTGATTTTAGTTTATACAGGAAGAGAGGGAGTTTCTTTACACTGACATGCTCTTATTTCTACATATTCATTTACCTCTCACTAGGAACCCAATGTTTATATTGTTGTTCCAATGTACATAGTGATGCTGCAAACTTTGGTTATATTGTTTTCCAATTGTTCACATATGCTTGCACTCTTTTCAACAATGAACTTAGCTATGTATTTTAAATTCCCGCTTTGCTGAATCTATCTATTTCCTGTAGGTGTCTAATAATCGATCGTCGATTTAACTATATCCTTACTTGTACCACTTGACTTTTACATGCTGATGATTTGTGTTTAAAACCCAATAGGTATGTTTTTCCAGGATATTGCTACAGTACTAGAACTAGTGTTTCTTCTAGTGGAACAAGAACTAAGTCCTACTTAATAAAACACGTCTTGTTCATCTTTTCAACACTTGCACTTGGTGAAGATACTTATATTTACCATGATGGATGGATTAACAGCCTCATATTCTGTCTATGTGTTTTTAGGTCAAGCCTGCGACTGGCGGTGGTCTTAGCCAGCACCTGGAGCTGCTTGCTGCTGCCGCCGGCCATATCTCTCTGATGTCCCTGGAGTGGTCGGTTGTCCAACCTGATCAGGTGCTGCTGTTAGGGCGGTGGTCGGTTGTCCAACCTGATCAGGTGCTGCTGTTAGGGCGGTGAGCGGCAGCTGGCCTACAATTCCACATGTGCCATTTCGGGAAATAAACGTGCTAGCTATTGTAGATGATGAGGAGGTATGGCTTGATGATATATTGGATGTATACCTTGACGTCTGCATGAGTATTTCACTGTATCTAATCTTTGAAATATAAAAATGCAGCAATTGTCCCCCAGAAATGATGTTATATGCAAGATATTGGAGCTCACTTTGGTAATACAACACTGAAATCTCTTCTCGACGGCCAGAAGATGATGTGGCTAAAACTGTTTTGCTGAACCGTTCATTTTTGATGAACTTGATGGGAGTGAAGTTGGTGGCTGTTTATGTAACATTTAGTGTAATATTCTCTGGTTAACAGTCGAAGTTTTCTTATTAATAAAATGTTGTAGTATAAATGCTGAAATTCTAGTTCCATTATAATTTGTTTGCTATTCAGTTTCCTGTATATTTTCTTGAAGTGCATAAATGGAGAAACAACATACAGAAAGTGGTATGGGTTGTATTCTGTATTCAAAGTGGCCACGGCCCAGCCGATACTGTATCGATAAAAGGCCATAGTTTGGCTCTCGAAATTCTGGGCTGGACAAAAAATACATGGGCTCTAAAAGGCCATGGCCCAAATAATATTATTAGAAACACTCCTAAAAATGAAAATAAAATAAATGAATGGATCTAGAAGGCCACGACCCCAAAAATGAAATGGGCTGTAAAAAGGGCAATGCCTAAATAGAAAATGAACCAGCAAATGCTAGAATTATTGGGCTAGGCCCATGTATATCACCAAAATGGACCGGGCTGAATTCATTTCATGACAATTTCATTTCGTCAAGATCTTGCCACGTAGGATTGGCCACGTCGAAACTGATGTGGGCTGGCCGGACTGCGCATGACGATTTTGAATCGTCATAGTATTATGATGATAAAAAATCATCGTAGACATTCATGACGATTTCTAAAAAATCGTAGTTGTGGTTAATTTCTGACGCTCGGTTTTCAACGATTTATTTTTCGTCATTGGATCGTCATGAGCGGACTATAGTGACGATTTAGTGATGGAAATAGAACGTTGTGTATCAGCATATTTCTTATAGTGACGGGATGCTGTTTTGGAAGATTTCTACGATGCCCCATGTACACAATCTTGTTGGTCAAATATATACTTTCAGTCTCAGATAAACAGTGTGTACATGTACTGTATCTCTTATTTGACTATCCTGAAATGTTACTAAGAGGAGGTCAATCATTGATGGTTACAAACAACTACACTCGTAGGTCAAATTCCCTTTATTCGTGCTCATCCCACACACACTAGTAGAAACAGGGCCATAAGATTTTAGCTATAATACCTAATCAATTACAAACCGGTAGAAATGGATGTCTTGCTCCGGTTCGAACGGGGAGGGGCCCTGGGCAAGGCTAATACTGGTTCGACACACACCTTTGGTACCGGTTTGTAGCTAAAACCGGTACCAAAAGGGTGTGGCAACCGTCCGCCTGGTGCGAGCACATTTGGTACCGGTTTTAGCCACCAACCGGTACCAAAGGTGTGTGGCAAAGGGGCGCGTGGCGACCGTTCGCCTGGCCGAGCACCTTTAGTACCGGTTGGTAGCTACAACCGGTAGCAAATAGTCGAACCGTTTTGCCTCCCGCGCCTATGAATTCGCGAATTGCTACAGTACAACGTCATTTCTATCTGTTTCCTCCTCTCTCTTCTTCCTCTCTTAGCTTCTTTCCATAATCCACCAATGGATCAACTTATCACTCTTGATCCGCACCCTGTTCCTGTACATGGCACGAACGTGCTCACCGTCTACACCAACGATAGCGCCAAGATTCCGGGCTATCTTGCCATATTCAAAGGATGCGTTGAAAGCGAGACAGCTCAATGGAAATTCATCGGGCTTGATGTTGAGTACACGCGCGATGGGAAGGATGTTGCGGTCATCCAATTTTGCTTTAGGAAGAATGGCTTGGTTTTCCAATGGGCAAGGTACGTTTTGGGCCTTGATCCATTCATCATAGGTTAATGAAAATTGCATAGGATAGCAATCCAATCCCCATTTGAATAATATTTGAACCATATATGCGCGTGATGTATAGAAAATTGCATAAGTTTATTATGATAAAAATTGCATAGGATAGCAACATGTCCGATCCCCATTAAAATCATATATCTGTGACATAGGTTTATATATAGTTCATGCATTTGGTGGCAGCTTATTGCATATTGGCAAATCCGTGTTGCAATATGCAGGTCGTTGTTGCAGTAGTAATTAACAAGAAGTAATAAGAAGTACGTTATTGTTATGATTCTTAATTAACAATTTGTTCCATGCTAACTTGTTATTGCAGTAGTAACAAGAAGTGTCCAGCCCTCATGGACTTCCTTTGCCGCGGCGGCATTCGTTTTTTTAGCGTCGATACAAATAACGACAAGATCAAGATGAGGAAAAGCTTCAGAATTGAGATACCGACTGCCTGCCACATTAATATCCAGGAGATATTCATGTCTCGGCATGAAAGGACTTCAATGGCTCATATGGCAGTGGATTTGATCGGCAACTGGTACGGTGATATGAAGAACAAGATCGAGAACCACAAGGAGTGGGAGACGACCCCACTTCACGGCAAGAACATTGAGTATACCGCTATAGATGCTTACGTTTCATACGAGTTGTACCGCATTATTCGAGTCGTCAACCTTGGGCAGCGTGACCTCGCACCGGCAGCACCAGCAGTTGATGATGATGATGATTTAGACGACTCCTATGATGTGTAGTAGTGCTTCAGGGTCGATCATGTGTGATCTCTATTATGTATAGTACTTATATATATATATATCTCTCTATGATGTAGTACGGGTATCCTGTGGTCAGTAGATCGAGTACTTTTTTATGTATCTATATTTATATGTTCATGTTTAAGTATGATGTGAGCAAGATTCCATTGTGATCTCTATATATTTCTCTCATGTTTGCATAGGTGAACAATAGTACTAGCACTAGATATTTAAGAAAGTTGAGAAATAACCGAACACAATGGCACGGAGATTTATCCCGAAGTTCAGTTTCCAATGGAAGTTAATCTCCGTTGGGTTCCAACAATACTAAAAATTCTATGATGGATGTCATTAATTCTATGATCTATGTATTCTCTCTTTTCAACCCCATTACAAAGACATCATAGGACTAGTTTATTAGTATAAGACTGGTTTTTCTACAACGGGGCTAGGGTTTCATCGGGGAGGGACTCCGGGGTTGGGATCCCACCACAAGATAGGAGGTGTCATAACATGTGTGTTATGGACAAATACATGGCATAGTTTGTTATAATGAGCCCATATTGCACACAAACATGCATCTTGGAAGCACGGACAATGTTGGCGAAGGAATTTATTTTTTTAATTGAATAAAAAAACTATTTTCCATTTTCGGAGTGTTAGAAATGGTTTTTTTGTGAAGGACCTACCACTAACATGTTGCAAAACTTGGGGGGATTGATTTTTTAAACATGCTAGGACATGTGATATAACCAAATAAACAATCTTTTTTCTAAGAAAATATTTCCATCCAGCTCTTTTTAAATTCACAAGTTTCTGAAGATTCAGCTGGAAACGGGACAAATTTGAACTACAGATGCCTCGTAATTTGCTCATAAATTTTGGCAAAAATCATTTTTAGGTACTCAACTACCTATTTCAATAGAGATCCACAGTGAGTTGCTGAATATACAAACCCTAGCTAAGAATGCTCATGCTTGCCGTCTTGACTTTCTCCTAAAACGGGCTGAGAAAATTCCAGTAAATTCAAAAAAAAACTCTAAATAATGCAAGACCTTCGCCTGGTGTCATTACATATGTAATAGTATCCACCAAAAATAGTAAACTTGGAATACGACAATTCTGTTAAAAAAGTGTTCACAAAAAAGAGCTATCTCCTCCTAACATTCTAAGGTTTGGGTTCAAATGACGGGTGTTATGGCCAAATACATGGCATATTTTGTTATAATGAGCCCATATTGCACACAAACATGAATCTTGAAAGCACGGATAATGTTGACGAAGGAAATTATTTTTTTAACTGAATAAATAAACTATTTTCCATTTTCGGAGTATCAGAAATGGTTTTTTTTTGTGAAGGACCTACCACAAACATGTTGCAAAACTTGGGGGATTAATTTTTTAACATGCTAGGACATGTGATATACCCAAATAAACAATCTGTTTTCTAAGAAAAGATTTCCATCTAGCTCTATTGAAAATCACAAGTTTCTGCCGATTTAGCTGGAAACTGGACAAATTTGAACTACAGGTGCCTCGTAATTTGCTCAAAAAATTTGGAAAAAAATATTTTTTGGTACCCAACAACCTATTTCAATAGAGATCCGTAGTGAGTTGCTGAATATACAATCCCTAGCTAAGAACGGTCATGCCCGCCGTCTTGACTTTCTCCTAAAACGGGCTGAGAAAATTCCAGTAAATTCAAAACAAAAACCCTAAATAATGCGAGACCTTCGCCTGGAGTCATTACATATGTACTAATATCCACAAAAAATAGTAAACTTGGAATTGGACAGTTCTGTGGAAAAAGTGTTCATAAAAAAGAATTATCTCCTCCTAACATTCTACGGTTTCGGTTCAAATGACGGGTGTTATGGCCAAATACATGGCATAGTTTGTTATAATGATCCCATATTGCACACAAACATGCATCTTGGAAGTACGGACATTTTTTACGAAGGAATTTATTTTTTCAACTGAAGAAAAAAACCATTTTCCATTTTCGGAGTGTCAGAAATGGTTTTTTTTTTGTGAAGGACCTACCACGCAAACATGTTGCAAAAATTGGGGGCTTAATTTTTTTAAATGCTAGGACATGTGATATACCCAAATAAACAATATGTTTTCTAAGAAAAGATTTCCATCCAGCTCTTTTGAAAATCACAAGTTTCTGCCGATTCAGTTGGAAACATGACAAATTTGAACTACATATGCCTCGTAATTTTCTCATAAATTTTGGCAAAAATCATTTTTAGGTACTCAACTACCTATTTCAATAGAGATCCACATTATCAACTTCTCTCTAGGGAGTTTCATGACAGACACTGCACTTCGGGGTGTGACCTACTTCACCGGTATCAACTTCTCTCTAGTGAGTTTCATGACTTAGAGCTTAAAAGTACTAGATCAGACAAGAGTTAGCTTATGGATGTCTCATATTTGGATTTCTCTCATTTTTCTAATCGATTTAGACATATTATTTGTGAAATTTAAATTTACGGAATTGCATATATGAATTATTCAATATTAAATAGAAAAGGAGAAATAAGTTAATTATTATTTCCATTTAAGAATATTTTGATTCAAAATATTATTAATGATTCATTTCTTTTTATTTAAATAATTATTTTGATTCGTAAAATAAATGTGTGTTACATCATAGTCTATGGGTTAATAGGAGACCAAATCTTAAGTTTCTTGCTTTATCTGAAAATGTCGGGAAGTCTCTGCCGGTTTTTCTCCACTGCCACCCATCAGCGGGGTATCTCACCATCACATCTTTCTTCTGGTCTTCTTTGTGTCATCGCAAAAACTTGGCATGCTCTTTGTTTTGGAACAAACGTTTTAACCGTGGTATTATAGGAGCATACCACATCACCTTAGCAGTAACGCTCTTCTTGTGGCGCGGCTCGCCCTCAACATCACCAGGGTCATCTCGCTTGATCTTATACCGCAATGCACCGCATATCGGACATGCATTCATATTCTCGTACTCCTCGCCGCGGTAGAGGTATGCAGTCATTGATGCATGCATGTATCTTCTGCACCTCTAATCCTAGAGGGCAGACAACTTTCTTTGTTTCGTACGTACTGGCTGGAAATACATTATCCCTTGAAAGCATCTTCTTCATTATTTTCAGCAACTTTTCAAAACTCTTGTCAGCTAGACCACACTCGGCCTTCCATTGCAGAAATTCCAGTGTGGTACCTAACTTTTTCTGGCCATCTTTGCAATTTAGCTACAACAATTTGTTTGATCCTCTAACATTCTCTCCAAGTTCAACTTCTCGTTGTCACTTCCGCAATTTATTTTCGCATCAAGAATGGCCCGACGAAGATCATCATCGGACTCTTAAAGAATGGGCTCTTCTTCAGCTTCGTCTTCCCCCATTGTAGTACCACCGTGTTCAGTGAACATAGGATAGTTGTCTTTCTCTTCTTCTTCATTGTCTTCCATTATAACCCCTTTTTCTCCATGTTTGGTCTAACAACTATAGCAGGGCATGAAACCGTTATGAAGCAGGTGGACGTGAAGGGTTTTTGAGGTAGATTAATTCATCGTATTCTTACAGGAACTACATGGACAACAAATAAAACCATTCGACCGCTTGTTTGCATCAGCCACGTGGAGAAAATCGTGCATGTCACTAATGAATTCGGGACTCCGTCGGTCACCGTACATCCATTGTCGGTTCATCTGTATTATGGAAAGATGTCAAAGCCATGTTACTATATATAACAAACAATTATACAAGTAACAATTATGCATCTAAGTCATACAACTAAGTTTTTTAAAAATAAAAGATAAAAATGGAAGAGGCTCACCGAGGTGGTGCCGGTGACGGGACATCGCGGGCCATCGACGGCGGTGAGGAGGTTGACGGGACGACACTAAAACTCAAAAATCATACTTTAATTTAAGTTCAAAATGCATTAAAAAGTAATGAACTCACTAACTTAGGCATTTCATCAAACACCTTACTAGCACTAAAAAAAATTGAATGAGGTAAACTTGCAATGATATTAGCTAAATTAGGACACCGGAAGAAAGGATGATGTTGCTAACCCCTAAATAGATGGGTGCCATCAATCTTCATAAATTGTGGAGAAAAATGGGATGAATTTGAGTTTGGGAGAGTAAAACCAAAATAAAAATGGAGATGAACTTGAAAGGGAAAAATGGAGAGCTGCCGCGTGCTAGAGATCATATAGGGGAACATTTAGCACCGCTACCTCACGAACCGGTACTCAAGATCCCCCACGAAGAGGGACTAGGGTTTCCGGCGTCCTGTGCAATTGAATCGGAACTCATGGAACCTTTAGTCCCAGTTTGTAATGGAACCCGGACCAAAGTTTTGAACATATGACTTATTTTCTACCGGCGACTAGCATATTTTTATAGATAACTATTATACATGTTAGATATACATGCCAAGACTTTTTTTTTTGTCAGCCGATGGGTGTACTACTGAACTTGCTCATGTACATGAGTACTGGTACTACTGACCAGCTTAAATGCTGCCCGCCAATGCATTTATTTTTCGGGATGGCCAATGCAAAGCATTTATTGAATTGAACCGTTCAGCCTTTCCATCCAGGGGAAACCAGGCCTGGTATAAATACGTGTACACATATATGAACAAAACAAAATATTAAGGTGTGATGCTCGGAATGATTAGCAAGAAGTAAGCTGAAGGGGATAAAACGCATGGAGCCTAACTTAGTGCAAACGGTGGTTGCTCTTCTCACTTTCTTTCTGATCTCGCGGCAATGCAGCCGAGCACTATGGTACCTCGTATGGAGGCCGTATGCCGTCGCCCGGCGGTTCAGGCGACAAGGGATCGTAGGGCCACCTTACAAATTAATCGTTGGGTCCTTGCCGGAGATTAGGCGACTACTGATTTCCGGCCGAAAAAATGCTCTTGACGCCGGACGCCACAACTACTCCTCCCTCGTACAGCCCTTCTTTCAGAAATGGGCCTCCGACTACGGTAAGTAAATGTCTAATTGTCTATACAAATAGGATATCCTAGAGTTAAATGCATGGCGGTCCTAACTATTTCGCAGAAATGTCAACTGAGTGCTAAATAATCTTTCAAAATGCACATATGCGTAAATAGTGCTAAATAGTCCAATATCTTTTTAAGTTGTTCATGGGAGGTCGTAATTTGACCTGACCAGCGCTGTCCTGCCAGCGTGGCGCTTTGACCACTGCCACGTATGCGTAATTTTGTACAAAACCTCCTCAGGTTGTATTTCCTCCAAAGTGTGGTCCAGTTTTCCTTCCAAATATATCATGTTGGCTCGCGGCCAGTGCTTTTGGCCGTACAAGTATTAAGGTATTGTGGCCGGGTGACACACGTACATAGTTCGATTCTTTCTCTAGAGCCGGCACTGTTCTGTCCCGATGGGAGTACATCAACGCCAGGAAGTGCGTCTCAATGCTGCTCATGTTGCGGGACGCGGCGCTGTTTGCGTTGTCCAACGGAAGCGGCACATGGAAGAGTGCTCGCCAGTTCCAGCGACGCCATGTCTGGTGTTCTTGTGAGGGAGCAGCACGCATCCTCCCCATGAGTGGCCGACAGTATTCATGCCGTCGCACGCCAAAAGCATGCCGGAGCCCCCGTCTCTGCTAGGCTTCTTATATACTAGCTCCGTTTCTTTTTACTCCGCTTATTAGATTTTTTCAAATTCAAATTTGCTAAACTTTGACCAATTTTCTAGGAAAATATATCAATATTCATAATACCAAATCAATATCATTTGATTCACTATGTAATATACTTTCATATTATATCAATTTAATATCATAAATGTTGATCTTTTGTTCTATAAACTTGGTCAAACTTTGCAACGTTTGACTTAAGACAATTCTAATACGCGGATTAAAAAGAAACGGAGGGAATATGCGGAAGGGAAACTGAAGCATGTTTTGGAATACAACAAATTTAGGGGTCTTTTCAAAAGATTGTACTTGCGTGGCAGTGGTCAAAGCTCCACGCGGGCAGGTCAATCAAACTAGGACCTCCGATGAACAACTTAAAAAGTTTTGGACTGAGACGTGCATTTTGTAAGATTTAGAACTTATTGATATTTCGACGAAAGAATTAGTGCCACCCATACATTTAAGATTTAACTCGATATCCTACAGTACTCACTGTATGTAATCCATTCTTCAGGGAAAACGTTCCTATACTGGTTGGGACCCATTCCCGCGATCTGTTCTACCGATATGGATCTAGTCAAACAAGTGCTTGGCGACAGGACAAACTTGTTTAGAAAAGACTACTTGAATCCTAAGTTCGAAATCATACTTGGAAAAGGGCTCATATTTGTAAATGGAGATGATTGGAAGCGTCACCAAAGAGTAGTTCACCCGATTTTGAACAAGGAGAAACTTGTGGTAAGTTTCACATTCAGTTATTTCTTTTTCCACCTTGTTGACTCCTTCTTCTTCTATTTATGGAATTATTTGATTTGTGAATTGTCCTTATATTTTTCAATGAGATGAGTCATATCTTTTTCCTCCGTTTCAAAAAAAAAACGTTTTAGTCAAATTACCACACATGTGTGCACGGTCTAGAACCATAAAACACACGTAAGAACTAAAAACTGCACCAATATCACTCTTATCCCACATTACAAGTTTCTAATCAACCTGGATGGAGCACCACGTAAAACTAAATATTAATCTGTGGTGACTGAAAACAAACAATTTTGCTCCGATTACTATAGCCTCCAGGGTCATGGCCCGTCAAAATTATGATAAAAAAATACTCATGCATTTTATGTTATTATGTACAGTCCATGTCAGCTATTGCATCGGAACATGTACAACAGATGATGGACCGGTGGTTCGCCAAAATAAAAATGTGCAGCGACCACCTAGTTGAGATAGACATGGTGTGTGACTTCCATGAGCTAACTCTAACAGTTATTGGACGGGTAATTTATGGGAACAACTATGAGGATGCTTGGGAGATATTACAACTTCTCCGCGAGGCTAGGATGCTTACCCTATCTGCTTTTCTTGATCCCCCAATAGCATGGTTCAGGTATATGTATGCACCGAGTTTTACATAATCAAGTGGAACAGTCTATGGACATGTATCTGATTTTTTCAATATAGGTACTTTCCCACACGCCGCAATCGCCGGTCGCGGCAGGTTGATAATTTGATAACGAGCAAGATCATGCTCCGTATACAGGAGCGAGTTGCCAAAAAGGAAGCCGAGGGAGGTTACGGAGACGACCTGCTAGGTGTAACAGTGCAGGCATGGTCCGACAGCGGGACCCTGAGCATCGAGGAGATCATCGGCGAGTGTAAGACCTTCCTTGCTGCAGGGCAAGACTCAAGTGCAAATCTCCTCACGTGGACGATGTTTCTGCTAAGTGGCCACCCGGAATGGCAGCAGAAGGTTAGGGAGGAGATTTTCCGAGAATTCCCAAACAGCGACCAGGTGCCCGATCTTAACGCCCTCGGCAAACTGAAGTTGGTAATAAAAAATTTAGCTTTAGTTTCTGAGTATTACCATCATTTTGCATACATCTACGGTAATTATCAATCAACTTTGTTTCTTTATCTTCTCATAACCAATGCAGCTCAATATGACCATACTGGAGACACTGAGGCTCTACAACCCCATAGTGTTCGTGCTGAGGAAGACCGCTAGAGAGACCATCATTGCAAACATCCAAGTGCCAAAGGGAACAGCAATAACAATTCCCATAGCAATGTTGCACCGGGACGTGGATGTCTGGGGTGCTGACGCCAACGAATTTAACCCAATGAGATTTCAGAACGGTGCCTCCAGGGCCTCCAATCACCCAAACGCATTGATGAGCTTCTCATACGGCCCGAGGGTTTGCATAGGACAGAACTTTGCTCTGATCGAGGCACAAACTGTGTTATTTATGATCCTCCAAAAATTCTCTTTCGAACTGTCTCCAAACTACGTTCACAAACCCACAAATATCCTCACGCTGGCTCCCAGGTATGGACTCCCTATCATCGTGAGGACACTGCTCGATGGGCGAAACTACCGCATATGACCTAAAGTTGCGCTCTTGCTTAAGACTGGTGTTTAAGCAAAGATAAAGAATGTCGTCTGCAGGCATGATGTGATGTGTGTGAAAACTTATTATTTGAGACGATTAGGAAACACACTATATAATATATGAGGAACAACCAGATAGAGAAAAACATGCGGAGGAGTAGGAGCTCCAACCGCAAACGACGATGGAGATGGATGTATTAAGGCATTAGTTTTACCTTGAATGAGTTGTTGAAATAATTCATAGGCATGATAAATAACGGATGAAGAATATTCCATAGATTCGACATATAAATGAAGGTGTATTGCTCAAATTTGAGATAATATGTGAGGAAAGAAGGGTACACTTAATTCTGGTAGAAAGGTGAAGTGATAGCACATTTCATCTTGCTACTAGAATTGGAAGCATTCTAAAGTGCAGATCTACATGCAATACATAATTTATGAGAAAACACAGAATACGCATATCACATATGAATCATGTGAACGGTTACACGCGTTAACAAAACAACGATAAAGTTAAGCAAGATCGAACCAACGGGGACACGAGATTTTAACGTGAAAAACCCTTCCAAAAAGGAAGAGAAAAACCACAGACGCCAGCCAGCAATACTTCAATATTTCGGTTGAGGTTACAAACGCGCCGGGATTTTACAATATGTGGTTTATTTGAAACCGCGACATACACGAGGTATATAAAGGCGGTCCTGACCTGACTAGGTCGGTAACGGTGAATCCAACTCCAACTCAGTAACAACTTGTACCGTACCAAGGGGGCTGTCGCCCCCCCCCCCCCCCCGCCGCACCCCCTCCGTGCGGGCCACGTTTGTCGTGCAAACGCGATGGGACAACTTCAGACTCCGTGATGATACGCTCTACTCTTCATAAGTTTGGCCTTTTATCAGCATAAGTGAATTTGGATCACCCAAAAATAACACTCCACCTTGAGACAAATCCTTCTTGTAGCATAAACAAACTTTCACCCTAAAACAAACAAATAAAACACCTTCGGCGCCAAACAACCTCTTGGGCTAAACAGTGATACCAACTAAGCTAGATCAAAGCTCAAAGTTAGTAACAGGAACTGGGTTTATCATCATATCAGCAGAATTATCGTGAGTACTAATCTTGCATACCTTCAGCTTACCTTGTAAAACAACATCACGCATATAATGGTACCTGACATCAATATGATTTGTTCTCTCATGGAACATATGATTCTTAGTAAGGTAAATAGCACTTTGACTGTCACAAGACATGTTAATGCAAGTATCATCTCCACAGAGCTCAGCGAACAGAACTTTCAACCAAACAGATGCATTGCATGCTTCAGCAATAGCCATGTACTTAGGCTCAGTAGTAGATTATGCAACCACATCCTGCAAGGTATCCTTCCAGTTAACAACACATACACTAACAGTAAAGACATAACCTATGCGGGACCTCCTCTTATCCAAATAGGCAGCAAAATCTGAATTCACATAGCCTGCGAGTCCCTCACCAGTCTTGCCAAACTTCAAGAAAGCTTTGGATGTGCCGCGAAGGTACCTGAAAATCCACTAAACATCTTTCTAATGTTCTTTACCAGGATTAGCTATGTATCGATTGACCAAACTCGTAGCATTAGACATATCAGGTCGAGAACACACCATGGCATACATTAAGGGACCAAGATCTCACTAGAATATGGAACTCATGACATGCACTCAATATCTTTATCATTACTAGGGCATTGCAATGCTAACAACTTTAAGTGAGAAGCAATAGGAGTAAACAGACTTTACATCATGAATATTAAAACGATGAAGAACTTTCTCAATGTAATTCTCCTGACTAAGAAATAGCAATCTAAATTTTATGTCTCTTGAAATTTCCATAACTAAAATTTTCTTAGCAGGACCAAGATCCTTTATCTCAAACTCGCTACTCAACTGTTTCTTCAACGTAGTGATTTCTTTCATGCTCTTGGCAGCAATTAACATATCATCAACATATAGAAACAAGTATATAGGCGATTCATCAACAAATTTAATATACACACAGCTATCATATTGATACCTCTTAATGCCATTCGACATCAGAAAAGAATCAAACCTTGGATACCACTGTCGAGGAGACTGTTTTAAATTGTAAAAGGACTTCATTAGCTTGGACACGAAATCCTCTTTACTAGGAACTATGAACCCTTCTGGTTGGTCCATGTATATCTCCTCCTCAAGTTCTCCATGCAAAAACGTATTCTTCACATCTAACTGCTAAACCTCAAGATCATGCATCGCGACAATACTAAATAATGTACGAATATAACTATGATTGGCAACTAGGGATAACACATCATTATACTCCGCTCCTGGAATCTGGCTGAAATCTTTTGCTACTAACCTTGCCTTAAATGTTGGAGGCTCATTACGAGACAAACCTTCCTTTCTTTTAAAGATCCACTTGCAGCGGACGGTCTTCTTTTGTTTAGGCAAACGCACAACATCCTGTGTGCCATTTTTCTGAAGTGATTGCATCTCCTCGTGCATTGACCAATCCACTTGTCACGGTCAACCGAAGCAATAGCTTCATTGTATATAGCTGGTTCAGCATCATGCTCCACATGTTCATCACAACTTATCGCAAAATAAACAACATCACATTCCTCAATTAAATGAGTATGAGGTCCTTTATTCCTTTTCTCTCCCGCTCTGCAATAGAAAAATATTCTAGCTGCAAAATAGGAGGTGAGGGTGGCATAAAACTCTCCTCATCAATATTAGTTTGCTCCTCATTCTGGTGCTCCACCTCTACCTGCAAATGAACTTTTGGTTCGTCCTCATCAGAAAAATCTGGCACAATATCAGTCAATAAGTTGTTCTCATACATAACATATTCATTAAACACAACACTCCTGCTGAAAAACGTCTTTTTGATGTCCGGATTCCACAACTTATATCCTTTCACTTCAGAACCATAACCAATAAACAAGTACTTAACAACTCTAGTCTCTAATTTCCCATTATGTACATGAGCATAGGCAGAGCAACCAAAGACTTTCAGTTGTGAATAATCCGCTGGCTCACCAGACCATACCCCAATAGGAGTTTTCTTGTCAAGTGGGATGGATGGTGACCTGTTGATCAAGTAGTAGGCAGTGTTGGCAGCCTCAACCCAAAAAGGCATGTTCATACAGGCATTGTACAACATGCAGCGAGCCTTGGAGATGATAGTCATGTTCATCCGCTAGGCTGCACCATTCTGCTGAGGTGTGTACGGGATGATGTGATGTCTGACAATGCCTTCCTGCGCACAATAATCATCAAAATCATGCGAACAAAATTTGCCACCATTGTTAGTACGAAGCAAATTCACATTCCTCTCAGTTTGCCTTTCAATCATAACTTCCCACTCTTTAAAAGCAGCAAAAGTAGCATACTTAGTTTTCAGGAAATAAGGCCAAAGTCTTCTGGACTAATCATTAATGATAGTAAGCATATAACGAGCACCACCTAAGAGGGCTTACGTGAAGGGCCCTTAAATCAGCTTGTACATAATCTAATGTACCTTTTGGTGGTATGAACGGAAGCACTAAACTTAACTCTCTTATGCTTACCAAACACGCAGTGTTCACAGAACGACAACTTACTCATATTGCAGTCCTTCATAAGTTCTATCTTCACCAATTCTGACAAACCATGTTCACCCATGTGTCCAAGTCGATTATGCCAAAGGTTAGTTGTAGTTGGCTCATCATTATTAATAACAACAGCAGTACCAGAGAAAGTGCTACCACTAAGAATATATAACTTGGTAGAATTCATATCACCAATCATAACAATGAGAGATCCTCCTGATACCTCTAACGTCTACGGGCCATCGGACCATGAACTAAGCTTCCCTTACCTACTGAGCTGGTCGGACTCAATCCCCCATCAAACATGCCATGGATGATTCTTGGTGACTTTAACCTCCTGTGGTTCCCGTCTGAAAAAAAATAGTTCCTTCAAAACCACCGAAGCTCAATGGTCCAACGACACCATCGACCAACTCTCGCTCATCGAGCTGCCTCTCCTAGACCGCCTCTACACCTGGACCAGCAATCGAGACTCTCCTACGCTAGAACGCCTAGATCGTCTTCATTAATCTTGCTTGGGACCTCCTTTTCCAAAACTCAACGTTAGCCTCTATCACTAAATTTGTTTCAGATCATGTCCCTGATACGTCCATTTTGCATCACTGTTTTATATTGTTATTTTCTGTTATTCATCGGTATATTTCATGTTATGATGCATCACTTATGTTATTTTATCTTATTTTGCATGTTTCATAATTTTTGGAGAATAAACACCGGAACTAGAAATCTGATGGAAAAAACACCGTCAAGATACCCTATTTCAAACGATAAGAAGAAGAGGGGGGACACTAGAGGAGTCTTAGAAGTTCCGAGGAGGAAGTGAGCCAGAAGGGCACCCGTAGGGGGGGCACCTATGGCCCACACCACCAGGCGGCGCGCCCCCTTCTGGCTGCGCCTGGGGTTGGTGTGGCCCCCCTGACCCACTCCCCGGTGCCCCTTTCACGTACTTGACCCCAGGGAACCCTAAGCCCCAGAACATCATCGAAGAATTATTCCGCCGCCGCTTTGGGGCAGAAAACACCAGAGAGAGAAAACCTCTCCTGCAGGGAGAAATCTGCCGAGGAAATTCCTCCCCAGAGAGGGGAAATCATCGCCATCGTCACCGTCATCGCTCCAGGCATCCTCAAGATCATCATCATCACCATCAGCACCATCAACCTCATCATCCACCTTCATCCCGATGTAACAATTAGGTGTCTCTATCGTTGTTTTACATTAGATCTCTCTCCCGGTGTGGATTCCTTGTTAGTAGTTGATGCTTGCGAGATTTATCGGTGTTTGCACTTTATGACCAGATTGTTATTTTCCATTATATCACCTGTGATTATAATCTATATGATGTCTTGTCAGTCGTTCGTTTAGTTCTTGAGGACATGGGAGAAGTCATGATGTTGGACTGACTAACATAAAACAAAATAGAAGTTGATGTCTGGATAATAATTAGGATGTGACCAGATGTCGTCGAGGTATCATACACTTTTATCACCATGTTCCAGCTAGCGCATTTATGCAGCTAGATTCGTTGCGTTGTGTTTGAAATTATTTTATGGGTAAGTTATCTGCATGGTCTCACACGAACTTATAAGTATTTTATTGATTTCCCGATATATTTTATTTTATTTGGACAATATCGTCTCTTCTCTCTTATCGATCATTTCTCTGAAATGACTCGTTGATAGATTGATATAGTGATTGATTGTCGGACCATTCTAGACATTATGCATTGTATTGCTCAATATCATGGAAACCTAGCACTCCATGTTCTTTTATGTTGATTGGTTCACTATATAATAAGTCATTTACTTGAATCAGGTGTTTCTTTCACTCCTTAATCGTCCTATGAGTTGTCTTACCAGTTATCTGAAATTACTACATATCTTTGATACTTTCATCTGCTCTGTCTCTTGCATGTGTATGCCTATAGTCTTCATGATATCATATGATTGCAAAATGCAAATGCAGGAGGAGAAACCTATTTAATCAACTTTGTGCATCGCACTTTTTTTTTTATTATGCTTCTGAGCTCTAAACTGGACTCGAGTCGTGTGATAAATAAAAACAGATACACACAACGTTGAGAAATTGGGTAGACTATTAACTATGCTCGTTGTTTCCAGCAAGTTCTAGTTATCTCACTGGTAGAAAAAAGGCCTTCCATACGCCTCCATCAGTCCCCAAACTTTGCGCACCGTGACTAGAGGGGTTTTAGTCCCGGGTCGGAAGGAGACCCACGACAGAAGGTCATGCGTTGTGGGTTGGGAAGCGCGTGGAGGCGCGTGGAGGGCTTTAATTCCGGTTGGCCTGGCCACCCGCGACTAATGATCCAGTCTGCTGGCCTCCCTGCCTTTAGTCCCGGTTGGCCTGGCCACCCGGGACTAAAGATACAAACTGCTCGCCTCCCGCGCGGCGGTTTTATTTCGCGAGCGAGAGGCAGAGGCCATTGCTACAGTGCGCGCATCCGAGAGTCTCTGTTTCTTCTTCTCTCTTCTCTGTTTCTTCTCCTCTCTTCGATCTTCCTCCACCAAGCACCCATGGATCAAGTTTGGAACACTCTACGTGTGGCCACACCATGCCGCAAGAGTCTCTACGTGGCGTACACCAATATGTGCAAGAGGCTCCCCGATGTTCTTACGCATTTCAGCAATCTCTATGAAGAAGTCGATGAACACCATAGGTTCTTCGGGCTTGATTTAGAGTATACGGCGAATCAACGGGATGTTGCCGTCATCCAAATTGCCTTCAAGGAGATCGTGTTGGTCTTCCAATGGGCAAGGTAACGCACACGTACAATCGATCTCTCTTGTAGGATAGTGTTGCATTTTCGATTTGTTTGTTGCATTGGAAGAATACATGTGTTGCAACATATCTAACATGTTCTATTTTTTTTGTTGCAGTAGTTCAAAGGATTCTCCGGCCCTTGTTGATTTTCTTGTCAACAAGGGGTACGACTTCTGCAGTGTTGACATCACTCAAGACCGGCAGAAGTTGATGCGCTTGGGTATTGTGATTCCTGAAGATCACTACATTGATCTTCAGGATCTTATCCATTTTGATGATTTGTGCGGTCACAAGACCGGGATGGCTCCGATGGCAACCGCCTTCATCCACGCCGACTACAAAACCATGAAGTCTGGTTTCCCCTCCAAGAATCATATGCGTTGGGGGAAGAACCCACTGGACCGGATCAACCTCAACTATGCAGCCATAGATGCATACGTTTCCTACGAGTTGTTCCGCATCTACTCGACGGAGCTCGAGTAGATGGTGTTTGTACCGCATCTTGCCTTCGATATATGCATGTAATGGATATATTAGTATGTAATGGATATATATTATTATGTAATGGATATTATTTCTATATTAATTAGTAGTAGCTATATTATTTCTATATTATGTCAAACACACATTTCAAAACAAACAAACAAAAACACATCAATAAAACAAACAATAACACATCAAGAAAACAAAACAGGAAAACTACCGTTTCTAAATTAATCTAAGCCATAGATGCATACGTTTCCTACGCGTTGTTCCGCATCTACTCGACGGAGCTCGATTAGATGGTGTTTGTGTACCGCATGTTGCGTTTGATATATGCATGTAATGGATATATTAGTATGTAATGGATATATATTATTATGTAATGGATATTATTTCTATATTAATTCGTAGCTATATTATTTCTATATTATGTCAAACACACATTTCAAAACAAACAAACAAAAACACATCAAAAAAACAAACAGTAACACATCAAGAAAACAAAACAGGAAAACTACCGTTTCTAAATTAATGTAAGCCAGGAAAACATAGATCTAGTCAATACCAAACTCATCCAGTTGGATTTACTTCAAATACATTTTTGAACTCATTCTAAAAATAATAGAGGAGCCTACTGGTCTTTTATTAAAAAGGATGGTATTTTCATTTGGTTGTTTGAACTTGGATCTGCAAATTTTATATGGTTTAGATTTCATATGTTTGGTTCATGAATTTTATCAGATTTTATTTTGCATTTAGGAAACGGGAAAATGAATTAGTTTTATTTTCCTAAATTTTTTGATATATTATTTGTATTTTTAAGATTTTAAAATGTATTAGTTTTATTTTTCTGAATATTTTGATATATTATTTGTATTTTTAAGATTTTAAAATGTATTAGTTTTATTTTTATGAATATTTTGATATATTAATAGTATTTTTAAGATTTTAAAATGAATTAGTTTTATTTTTCTGAATATTTTGATATATTATTTGTATTTTTAAGATTTTAAAATGAATTAGTTTTATTTTTCTGAATATTTTTTAGAAATAATAAAAATTAAAAAGTTAATGTTTATTTATTTATTCAAAATTATTAATTACATCATTACTGTTGTTTATTAAAAGATTTATTTGAAATTCAGACAATAAAGAAATGTGGCATCGACCAACATGTTAATATGATTGATATGATATTAGTTTCACATACATGCGTGTGAAACACTTGGATGCGGGACGGGGTGGAACTCGGAAGTTAAGCGTGCTAGTGCTAGAGTAGTGGGAGGATGGGTGACCGAGCGGGAAGTTTGACCACGAGTAAGAAATTTGACTAGAGATAATTGTAGTTAGACATTAAGCAAATAATAAAAATTCTGAAAAAAAAAGGAGTGAAAAAAAAAGAGTGAAAAATAATTAGAAACCCCAAATGAATTAAAGAAATAACGAAAAAACATGTAGTCCCGGTTCGTGTGGCCAACCGGGACTAAAGGTCCCCCGCCCCCGGCGCACGCCACCCGCCCACGTGAACGGGCCTTTAGCCGCGGTCCGTAAGTGGCGGACTATAGAGGGGGGTCTTTAGTCGCGCATATCTAGTCCCGGTTGCGCGGCCGGGACTAATGGCCTTTGCGAACCGGGACTGAAGGCCTATTTTCTACGAGTGTCTTGTATTCGAATAATTCCTCCGTCCACAAAAATATAGTACACGCCTCCCCTACAAAACATATATGCTTTTAAATCTGATGAGCCGGGTACAACTATACCTTGCGAAAATTCCGGCCGGGCCGGGTTTTGAACCAGGCCTAAAAAACCCGGGGCTCAAATCCCAGCCTCAAACCCGGTCAGAGAAATTAGCCCTGAACACAAGAAAGCCGCAACTAGGGCCAAAAATCTCGAATCAACCAGGGCCAAAAATGCGTATTTGTCAAACTCTGTCAGGCTCTTAGGGCATGTACAATAGTACACAGTCAGCTGTCTATAAGAAGTGCCAAATAGGATATTTGATTAGGTGGAGGGAAGAGAAAAGTTAACCAGAAGGAGTCCGTCGGTAATTTAATAAACGGTCGTTAGCCTGGAATTTCGGTGCCTATCGACAGGTTCTCTCCCACTGTAGGAAGGGTGTCTGCAGCAATCATGTTTTTCTCCTTCATAGATGACCGTGTAGCGATTTATTATTCAATTTTATTAATCAAGTTTTGTTACGGCTGTAACTACCTCCACCGATTCTATAGACATCTAAAATAGACAGTCCGCTGTAGAGACTGTCTTTACCACTGCCTGTAGTTGACGTGGAGAGTGGTGCAGACGGTTGCGCGTCTGTACTGCTGTACATGCCCTTAGGCTTGAGCCTGGCCCTATGACGCATGCAGGCTCTTCCCGGGATGATTTGGTTGGGTCGGTTTTCTTGTAACCATCCAACCACTAGTTTTCCTTAAAAAAAAAAAATCCAACCACAAGCTGCTTCTATATTCGTACAACAAGTTTTATTCTTCTTGAAAAGAGAACACAAACATTATTTTTCTTTTATAATCCCCTGATGTGGAAACAAAACAAGAAAATCTACTCCCTCCGATCCTAAAAAAGTTCGCCACAAATGAACTAATCCCATACAAATTATAGGTATAGCTTTCGACACATTTTTAGCATCGGAGGGAGTAGCATAAATTATCAGGAAAGTTGAGATGCCCATGTGCGGTTTGTGTGCATTTTCGAAAAGAAAATGCGGCAAAACGTACTAGCTAGCTCGTCAATTCGTTCGCCGAATAAAATCATTGCACCGTGGCTATGGGGTAACGATGCATGCAGCCGTCCCAGGGCCCGGTGACGAAAGGAGCCGGCGGCCGGAGGCACACCCACACGGCGCTGTTGCACTTGAACCCTGACCCAAAGCCGATCATCCACACGCGGTCACCCTTGCGCACGCGGCACTTGGCCTCGAGGTAGGCCAGCTCGTACCACACGGAGCTGCTGGACGTGTTGCCGAAGCGGTGCAGCGCCATGCGCGACGGCTCCACCAGCTCGTCCGGCAGACCGAGCCCGCGCTGCAGCTCGTCGATCACCGCGCGCCCGCCGGCGTGGATGCAGAAGTGCTCGAACGCGGTGCGGAAGTCGGGCACGTACGGCTTGACGCCCTTGCGGCCGAGCACCCGGCGCGCGACGTAGGAGAGCGCGTAGGCGAGGAGCTCCGACGCCGGGAGCACGAGGGGCCCGAGCGTGGCCATGTGCGCCGTGAGCGTGTCGCCGGCCACGGGCATGACGTCCTTGGAGAGGGCTATGCCGCGCTCCCCCTCCGAGTCGTCCTCCTGTTGCACGCACCCGTAGGCGCGGTGGTTGTTCCCGGCGTGGGTGCGCACCAGACGCGCGAGGCGGTACCGCGCGTGCGAGCGGGACGTGGACAGGAGCACTGCGGAGGCGCCCATCCGGAAGAGGCAGTTCTGCAGCAGCATCGCACGCTCGTTGCCGGAGTAGTAGTCCGCGGTGAGGATCTCCGTGGACACCACCAGCGCGTACGTCGCACGCCTGTTGCTATCCCCGCCCTGCAGGATGTTCTGGGCGAGCCCAATGCCGGTGATCCCGGCGCTGCACCCCATCCCGGACAGGTTGAAGCACCGGACGTTGCTACGGAGCCCGAACCTGCGCACCACCATGTCGGCCATGCACGGGGTGGGCGCGAACAGTGTGCAGTTCACCACGACAACCCCGATGTCCTCCGCGCGGACGCCGGTCTTGGCGAGCACGGCCTCGACGGCGGAGAAGATCCCCTGCTCGGCCTCGGCGCGGGCGGCATTGAGCGCCTTCTCCGGAGGGATGAGGTGCAGCGCCGGCGGGAGGCACGTCTCGTCGCCGAAGCCCGAGTGCTCGATGAGGCGGGACTGGAAGCCGACGCTCTTGGCGTCGAAGCAGGGCGCGAGCCCGGCGTGCTCGACGTACTTGGCGAGGGTCACCCGGAGGGAGGACGGCGGCCGGAAGCAGGCGTAGTCTACGAGGTACACCGGGCGCTGGCGCACCTTGGCTGAAATGACGTAGAGGGCCAGTGCGACGAGCGCGAGCAGAGTGAGCGTGAGGCTGGCAACGTACAGAGCAGAGTGAGAGTTCGGCTGGCGTAAAGAGGAGAGCGAGGAGGCTGTGGCCGAGAAGGGGAAGGCGGCGAGGGCGGACACGAAGTGGTGTGCCGGCGACAGGAGCCCTGGATTCGCCATTGCCGATCGAGGAGTACGTCCTAGGAGGCGGCCGGCTGGGATGGTGGCGGTCTGCCGGAGCTGACGGATATATATATGCGTCTTGATTTTGTTCGAACTAACAACTCAAGCGAAATAATAAGAAAATTAGTCCTTATTTTGTTCGGTGTGCGTGAATGGTGGACAACTTGGCAATTGAAGAGCTGTACGTGCTCTTCTTTTGGGGAAAAAAGCAGGTATACGTACTCTATGAATTAACACTATGGTAGCCAGCGGCGCATCTTTGACAAAACAGCACCACCGTGCGTGGCGCCCTGTTCATGATCGCCGTGCAAGGGAAGAAGAAAAGAGAAGCACAGAGAGATCGACGATAACGAATGTACGCACGCGGCGCCATTACCACGCGCTTGAGATAACGAATGTACGTACGCGGCGCCATTACCACGCGCTTGAATGCACATAATGATCGGCATGCATAAGCCTAGAGCCGGCCTCGATCGATCGTCTCAGTACCGGAGGCCTGCATGTGCCTCCAACAGTGCTAGCAGAAGTGACGAGAGGCTGTTTGCTCTCGAGGGGGCATGCTCGCTGTGGCAGACGGTACAAGTGCTCTCTTTTTTTTCTTTTCTTTTTTTAATTGGAACGCAGACATTCCATTAAACTTGAGCGGCATAATCACCGGACATGGCCCTGGTTACAGAAATTGGGAGATCGAACAGGTTTATAGGATTCTGACAAAAGGGGCGATGGCGTTGGCGATTTCCCCGTGTCCGCCATGGCGGCTCCACTCCGGCGAGCCTACCCCGCTCCGCCCGGGCGGGCCTGCCTTCTCGGGTGGAGTCCGTGCTCCCCCTGCGACGCCGCCGTGCTGCCGTCGAGCGCTCTCGACTACTCCGGTCGGTGCCTTCGCCTCTCCGGCGCGGTTTGGACCTGTTCCAGGCTTCCAGCTGCACGCGGAGCTTGAGGCTACATCCTGTGCCTCGACGGCATCGTTTGGGAGCTCGCCAGGGCGTGATTCCGTCGGAGTTGCGTCTCCGCGGCGAGAGGTTCTGAGTTTCTCGTCTCCGACTGGTCCTTCTGCGGCAGCGTTTGCGCGTGCCTCGATCCGGGTGGGTGCGATGCAGGTTAACCTCCCCAACTCTCAGAGCCCTGCCCCGCCGCCATGGCCAGGGATCGAAGCTCCTTCCCCGATCTCATCAATGGCGGGCGGCCTAGTCCACGTGGTGCGCGACTGTCTACATATCCGGTCCCACCAGTCAGTGAAGTATGTGTTGAGGTCGAGGAGATTGTCTCGGTTGGTGACCAGGCGTGGGCAATTCCGTCCTTTCGTCGTGGAGGGGATAAATCTAACAGGCTTCTCGTCTGGATCCCAAAGGGGATCGGCGACGACAAGGTTACCATCTCCGACTGCTTCCCCGCCACCACCGCGGCTCTTCTCCACCACCGCGTCCGCACTCTCGATAGGTCTTCTGCTTCCCTTCAAGGTTCTTTCGCGGAGGTCCTCTGTAGGAAGATGCAAGGGAACCGCCCTGCTCCTGGAAGGGGGCGTGGCAGATCTGGCGGCCCCTCGATTCCGAATCCATCTGCCGCGGTGGGCGGTGCTCCCGCCGCGCGTATTCCTCCTGCTCAAAATCAGAACCAAGCTGTGAGATACAATCGGCCTCCGCAGAGGTACTACCCAAGGAAGACCCAGCAGTTCGTTCCTACCAATCAGGGTCAATCTGCGAGCGTCCCTCTCCAGCAATCTTCTGAAAGGTCAGTATCCTCGCAGTCTGCCTCCTCTGAGATCCCGATTCAGCTAGAGCAAGTGCTTGATCCAAGATATAGCAAGCTTATCTGCTTTAACTGTGGAGACCCCGGACACTTTGTTGGCAATTGTGTTAAGCCTAGGGTTTGTTTCATTTGCAATCTTCCTGGTCACTCTGTCAATGCTTGCCCTGAGTGGCTGAAAGAACATCCAGCTGCAGAGTACTTTGGAAGTGGTAATCCAGGCTTAGGGTTCTTTCACATTGATGTTCCATCTTCAGAGATACCAAATGGCTCAATTTCTCGAATT
The DNA here is from genome assembly GCA_028641055.1 of Alopecurus myosuroides. Classification (NCBI taxonomy): domain Eukaryota; kingdom Viridiplantae; phylum Streptophyta; class Magnoliopsida; order Poales; family Poaceae; genus Alopecurus; species Alopecurus myosuroides. Next base: position 739,365,498 of record CM054057.1, read on the forward strand.
GTGGGGTTGTTTCTGTGAAGAAGGGAGACTTGACACTTACAGAGCTGGAAGCTAATTTTAACTCCATGTTTTGCAAAGAGAAGAAGTGGCCATGGCAAATGCGTGAGCTGGAAACTGGCTCGTTCTTAGTCAGGTTCCCCCCCTGGAAGAAAGTCTCTGATCTGAGTGAATTCCCGGCTTTTGACTTAGAGAAAGAAGGAGTCACCATCAAGATCACATCCTGGGATGGTGAGGTGAAGGAATTTGGTTTTCTTGATGAACTGTGGGTCAAGATCCGGGGGATTCCTCCAAAATGGTGCGCTTGGAAGACTTTTGCACAGGTAGCTTCTATCCTTGGTGTGCTGATTGACATTGACTGGACTCTGCTGTTTAAGTCAATGTACTCTGAGGTGAGGATGCTCGTTTCTGTCAAGGATAGGTCCAAGATCCCTCCCCAACGCGTTGTTGAAATGAATCAGACTCTGTTCCTGCTGCTCATTGAGGTAGAAAATGAAGTAGATGGTACTGATGCTCCTGATGAAGGACCTGATGACCCTGGCTCACAAGTTGTTGCTATGGATGCTGAAGCCCCCCTGCTGGTGTTAACACTACCCTTCCTGCTGCTTCTAATACGGCGCCTGCTACTGGACAACGAGCTGGCAAGGGGGTCATGGAAGATGACACTATGAGCTGCCCTGAATTCACGGCTGTTGATCACTGCTCCAGTCCTACTGGTTCCCTACCTGACAAACTGCAGTATGATTGTGTTGATGACAGTGTTTGGGATTGGGAGGGACCGTTCCCCAAACCTCTACAGGTGGTTCCTGCTTCATCTCCTGATCCTGCTGCCCCAAGATGCATTCTGCAATTGGAGAACTCTACGATAGATCTGGACCTCTACAAAGACTTGTTCGATGCTGGGATGGACACTGATGAGGATGTGCCAGAGGAGGATCAATGCACTGAGAATCTGAACCCTGATGTGATTACACTGATAGGTGGTACCAAAAGAACTCTGCTACCTGCTCTTGATGAAGCATCTTCTGTTGTTCACCCTGCTAAGGAACCTAAAAAGCAAAAGTGGGGCCCTACTGTGGCAACAAGGAGGAGTGCAAGAAACCATGGTGCTGCCAACATTGTGGAAAAAGCTGAAAAATATAAAATGAAGAAGAATTTGGAAATTCCTCGTACCTTTAAAGGTAACTCTTTTGCTGTTTTGGATCCTAATGTCCTTGGTGATATGTTGGATGTTTTAGATATTTCATGTGGTGCTAATGTGGATGAGGAACAACAAAACATTAATCAAATGATTCAAGATGAGATTGTTCTCAATCATACCTTTGCTGTGAATAATCCAATTTCTTCTCTACCTGCTAGCATTGATCTTGATGATGATACACAATTCCCTGCTATTACCTTCCCTGAAACTAGTAAGGATACTTGCTTGAATTCTGATCAGCTATCTGATCCTGAATCAGGCCTTAAAACTAATCCTTGGATGACTGTTAGTAGAAAAAAATCAAATTATCATGATAGGAGGTCTATGGAATAGTAGAGGCACAGGGAGACCTGGCCGCAAACAAGCTTTAGCTGATTTTATTGTTAAAAACAAGCTAGACTTTGTTGGGATCCAGGAAACCAAAAGGATGAACTTCCCTCCCAGCTTCCTGAAATTCATTTCTGGTCCCTGGGATTTCTCCTGGATCTCTCTGCCTGCTAAGGGTACTGCTGGTGGTATCCTTGTAGGTTTCAGATCAGATAAGTTTGAGATTATTTCTCATATCTGCTTTGAATACTGTGTTGCTGTAACTGTTAGGAATATCTTTGATGATTTCTCCTGGCAATTGGTGGTAGTCTATGGCACCCCATATTATGATTTCAAGGTGCAGTTTATTGCTGAATTGCATAACATCATGGATAAAAGCTCCCTCCCTACTCTGATTGGTGGAGATTTCAATTTGGTTAGGGATGCCTCTGAGAAAAATAATGGTACAGTTAATGTTAACTGGACCTTCCTGTTCAATGACTGGATTAACTCTTGGTCTTTAATTAACTATGAGCTATCTAATAGGAGGTACACTTGGTCTAATAATCAAGATGACCCCATTATGGCCACTTTGGATAGAGTCCTTGCTTCTACTGATTGGGATGCAAAGTACCCTCTCACTACTGTTAGGGCTTTGCCTAAACCTGTCAGTGATCATACCCCCCTCTTGCTAGATACTGGTTCTGATATTGCTCCACCTCCTAGGCTCTTTAGGTTTGAGAAATGGTGGCTTGATTATCCAGAGTTTCATGCTCTGGTTAAAAGGGTGTGGACCTCACCTTGTGCTTTGACTTCCCCTATTGATAGGTGGCAATTCAAATTGAGAAACCTTAGGAGAATCTGCAAAGGGTGGAGCATCAATATTGATGCAGCCAATAAAAAAGCAAAGAATGATCTCATTCAGGAATTTGATATCCTGGATACATTCTCTGAATCTAACCTCCTGTCTGATCAGGAAAAAGAGAGACTTAAGCAAATCAAGCATGACTTGGATAGATTGCTTAAATTAGATGAAACAAAGGCTTGGCAAAGATCTAGGGATAAGTTCATTAAGGAAGGTGATAGGAACACTTCCTATTTCCATGCTATAGCCAACCAAAGGAGGAGGAAAAAACAGCTTGCTGTCCTTGATGGGCCTAATGGTCCTGTTGAACAAACTGGAGCTATGCTCCAAGTGGCTGTGGACTTCTATAAGTCCTTATTTGCTGCTGAATCTAGAATGAACCTTGGATTAGGAGAAAGCTTTTGGGAACAGGAGGACCTGGTTACCTCAGATGATAATCTTATGCTCCAGAGCCCCTTCTCTGAGGAAGAAATTAAAACAGCTGTCTTTGGCTCTTATGCCAATGGAGCTCCTGGCCCGGATGGGTTCTCCTTCCTCTTCTATCAAAAATTCTGGGACGTTATTAAGGAAGACCTTATGGCTTTAGTTAAAGACTTTGAGCTTGGTAACCTACCTGTTGCTAGACTTAACTATGCCATAGTAACCTTGATCCCAAAAGAGCCTGAAGCTAGAGAGATGAAGAAGTTCAGACCTATTAGCCTAGGTAATTGCAGCTTGAAAATAATTTCAAAGGCAATTACTAATAGGCTCTCCTTGGTGGCAAGTAGATTAATCTCTTCCAACCAAACTGCTTTCATCAAAGGCAGGTTTATACTTGAAAGTGTGGTGTCTGCACAAGAACTAATTCATGCAGCCCACACTAGGGGTGAACCTGCCTTGGTATTGAAATTGGATTATGAGAAGGCCTATGACAGAGTGGATTGGAATTTCCTAGATGAAATGCTTGCCTCTAGAGGTTTTGGCCCTACATTTAGGAATTGGATTAAAACCCTCTTAGTAGGTGGCTCTCTCTGTGTTAGGATTAATGATACAAACAGCTCCTACTTTAAAGTGGGAAAAGGCCTTAAACAAGGGGATCCTTGCTCTCCTATCCTTTTCAACTTGGTGGGAGATGTGTTCTCTAAAATGCTTACTAAAGCAGCTGCCGGTGGCTTGATTCTTGGTCTGCTTCCACAAGTCATTCCGGGAGGGATCATTAGCCTTCAGTATGCTGATGACACTATTCTTTTCCTTGAAGCTAAAATAGAATTTGCTAGAAACCTAAATGGATCTTGGCTTGTTTTCAACAAATGTCTGGCATGAGGATAAACTATCACAAATCTGATCTTATGTCTGTGCATATTGAGGAGGATCAAAAAAACCTGTTTGCTCAGATATTTTGTTGCAAAAATGCTGAGTTTCCCTGCAAGTATCTTGGTGTACCTCTGCATTTTTCAAAACTTAAGAAAGAAGATTTACAACCTATTGTAGATAAAACCTTTAAAAGGTTTGCAGGTTGGAGAGGTAAACTTCTTAACTATCAAAGTAGATTAGTGCTTTTGAAAGCATGCTTGGCTAGCATACCTATGTATCTATTGTCAGTTATTAAGTTTCCTAAGTGGGCTATTAAAGCCATTAATTCTCAGATGGCTCATTTCCTTTGGAGTGACTCTGAGAATAACAAGAAGTACCACCTTGCTAATTGGGACCTTGTTTCCATGAAAAAAGAATTTGGTGGATTAGGTGTGCAGAATTTAGGTGACTTTAACTTGTGCCTTTTAGCCTCTTGGATTAAAAGGTATCACAATGATTCTGGAAAAATTTGGAAACAAATTATTGATTTCAAATATGACCCTGATCCTAATGTCTTCTCCTCTGCCCCTAATATTTGCTCTCCTTTCTGGAAAGGAGTGATGTGGGCAGCTAGAGCTGCTAAATGTGGATACAGATGGAGGGTAGGAGATGGCAGAAAAATTAAATTCTGGAGCGATATCTGGATTGGTAACTGTAGTTTAGCTGTTTGCTACTGGGATCTATTCGAAATCTCGAATGAACCAGAAATTACAGTGGCCCAGGCCTACCAAGATGGGGAGTTACACCTTACCTTTAGGAGGAATGTTTCTCCTGAAGGTTATGCCCTTTGGTTGGAGCTTGTCCAACTAGTGAATACTGTTACTTTGACAAACAGTGAAGATATGCCTGTTTGGGTATTTCACTCGTCAGGTGTTTACAGTGTGCGTTCCTTTTATGGATTCATCAATAATAGAGGGATTGTTCCCGTTCATACCCCAGCTGTCTGGGGGCTCAAAGTGCAACCACGTCTCCACATTTTCCTGTGGCTACTTGCAAACAATCGTTTGCTAACTAGGGACAATTTGGCCAAGCGTAGAACTGTTGTAGATGGGTCCTGTTTGTTTTGCTCTGAAGCTGAAACCTGCAGCCATCTGTTCTTTGAATGTTTTGTTGCTAAACTGGTTTGGCCGGTTGTTTCTGACCTATTAGGCGTGGAAGTGGGTGCTGATTTTGAAAGTATTGCCAGATGGTGGATTAGTGAAAAAAATAACTCCCATATTAACTCTACTTGTGCTGCAGTACTGTGGGCTTTATGGAAACTGAGAAATGATATGTGCTTCCAGGGGCTCGTTTGGCCAGGTGCTCGGGACGTCTGGCGAAGAACTGTGGAGGAGCTGGAGCAGTGGAAGGTCTTGGCGACGCCGTCGTCTACAGCCATCCTGGAAGAGGTCATCAGGAAACTGAACAAGCGTCGAGGGGAGCTACTTCGAATTGCATGGAGGTGATGGTGCTGGAGGCGAATGCTGCCCAGGAAGCGACTTGCAGAAGGGTTCTTGCCAAGTTCTGGGCAAAGTCCCTGCCTTAGCCTCTGCCTGCGTTGCTTGTTCGATATCTTTGTTGTCAGTTTGGGGGTTGTGCCCTTTTGATGTTCTGTTGTCCTCCTCCCCTGTGTGGAGTTCTGAAACTCGGTTTACTAGCTCGCCACCCTGGCGTTTTGCTCGTGCGTTGTAATGAACTGTTACTCGTTTGGTTTCAATGAAATCAGGGCGGGGCCCTTTTAGTCTAAAAAAATTGGGAGATCATCCACCCAAACTTGGCGGTACTCCGAAGGTTCAGCAGCACCCAGTGCCGCCAGCTCGTGAGCTGGTTTGTTACAGGAACGAGGCATATACTTGATTTGGTACTCAATGAATGAGATCCGGAGAAAGTATTTCGCTTCCTTGAAAAGCACTCCCAGCGGTGCTTTGTCGTAGCTCCGAGAGCTAATCGCATTCTACAGAACTTGGCAATCAGTGACGAAAATGGGACGTCCAATACCAGCTCGTTCAGCAAGATTGATAGCCTCTAGCAGAGCATGCATCTCCGTTCGTAAGGCCTCCCCTGCATTGTGGAAACTACCAGCTGCTGCAAACACCAGGGAGCCATCATGATCACGAGCAAGGCATCCCCAGCCTCCAACTCCAGACACAACGTGGAAAGCACCATCAATATTGACAGTCACCCAGTTATTCGGAGGCGGAACCAACTGTGCATCACTGAATGTTGTGAAGGTCATGATTTCTTCTGGAAAAATTCAGACCACTCTCCTGTATGTCTCCGAACTGCAAACTGCAGTTCCCCAACCGACATTTTCCTCTCAGCATGGTTGGCCTTATTACGCTCCGTCCACCAGCACCACAACAATGCCATGACATTCATCATCATCTCATATGTAAAAGATAGAACAGAGTGAAGTAGTTCAAGACTCGAGTGGCATTGCAGCAGGTCAACCCGAACCTGTTCAGGCAAGATTGCACGCCAAGCTTTCTTCATCTCAGGAACAGATGTCCCCCATCTTCAAAATATTTATGTCACATTGGACATCTAGTGTCAAGTTCTATTATTTTGCGTTCAATGTTCATCCTCGTCGGCGGCCTATCATGGCCCAATCTCCATAAAAAATGATGAACCTTCGGTGGGCAATCCAAATTCCACAGTCTGTTCCAAATGTTCTTCCTCCAACTGCTTCCCCTAGAGCCCTCTGATGATCCCGCTTGTCTTGCTCCAGACGCTGAGATTGATTGCAACTGATTGGCTGATTTAACTGTAAACCTGCCTTTCTCATCAAAGTGCCACGCTAAATGATTAGCTTCGTCCTCACATATAGGAATACGCATGACACTATTAGCATCCACTCCAGCGAGTGTTTGGCGGACCAAGGGTTCTGTCAGACCCCGGACCCAGAGATATACAAACTGTCGTGAGCTCCTAGCAATGGACTCACAAGGGCTTCAGGGTTACCAGCCCTGGCCGAAACAAACAACGGCAGGCATACCGGATTCATCGGCACGTAGTCCGGATCCCCGGTCTACTACTCCTTGTGTCCATGCTAGTCATAACCATATATGTATACCCAAGCGTCCACGAGTCGGATGAAACTGAAGGAACGGGACCAAAGTTATACAGAGCTGCTATGTGTCCAGAAAGTGCAATAAAAATCGAGGGTTACTGGGGTTACCTCGCCCCAGGCCGAATCACATCGGCAGGCGGGCTCGGACATGGATCATCGGCTCCACAACCCCTCGACTGCGACAACTATGCAGGCATAGCCAAAACTTTATAACAACGGGCTCGAAACCAACAATCGATCAAAGCAGCACTCTAGACATGAAAGTTGTATTAAACAAGTCATACTAGAGTAGTTTACACGCAGAGGTCAAGACCAACATAGGTCAAGCAACCCAACATTACAACAAGCAACGAAAGCAAATATGTTGCTATACAACAAGACAACAAAAGAACTAAGAATCCGAAATATAAGCAACGTAGACAAACCCATACTACAGATACCATGCTGCCACCTGGGAACCCCTAACTACTCATCGACGTCGAGGTAGAACCCTTCTACAGCTGCATCGCCGAAGTCTGAAACAAAACAACAACGAGGCAAGGTTGAGTACAAAAGGTACTCAGCAAGACTTGGCTTTTAAGGTCTTTTGCATAAAGCCATCTTTGTTTTCCAAAGTTGAGGAAGAAAAAGCACGTGCAATAGAGCATTTCTAAAACAGAGGAGGAATCTACTCAACTACTGAGATCATCATGTTCTTTAGTCCACCAAGTACTTTCTCATCCCCAGACTACCTTATGCTACAAGAATCACCCCTCTCGACGTAGTCGAGGAGGCATCCTTCATCCATTGTCAACAAGTTTTAGTCATTCCGTTAGAGTTGTCTATGATCACAGAATCCGTTGCCAAATCGTCCATAACCGTGGACACGGCTTTCCGAAAGATTTATCCCTGCAGGGGGTACACTTTACCTGTCGTGGGATAATCACGGCAGACGTTACCGGGGGTAACTTGTCTTGGGGCAATTCGACTCTGGTGTTTGGGAGAGGGTTTAGCTCAAGGGAAACCATGGTGATATGCGATCTGGTAGCCGGCAATCGAGTCGCCGAGTCTCCGATCTGAATATATTATCTCAACTCTCGTGTTACAAAGGATACCCGAATATCTCGTGATTGTGTGTTTTCTCTTGCTTAATCTAACCCTAGGGGCCGGCTTATATAATACCCGGACCCCCTGGCTTACCGTCCAAGGCATACTCGGAATCCTACCCGGACACTGCTTACAAACCCTAAGTTTCCCTATCGGAACCCACAAACCGGGTTATGAGGCCTACACTCTTGGGCCTTCTAGAAACTCCTTTTCCTTAAGCCGGATCTTGCGCAGCGCCCTTTGGGCCGAGTTACACCTTGGCGTTAGCCTACCGGGTTATCATCCCTCCATCAGTAGTCCCCAGAATAGCTTGGGCTTCACGGGATCCTCCTTGAAGCGCATGCTATTCCCTGCAAAAATAACAAACATACAAGTTCATAGAGGCCGGGCTAGGTTGCTTTGATAAACAGCTAGGCCTAACTCCATTGGTGGTCCGTATAATAACCCGACTCTCTCCGAATTTATTTCCATCCTTTCGGGTCAACACTCCGAAGAGAACATAGAAGACCCGGCTCATTTCGTCCGTTAATTAGCCCGGATATCGCGGGAATGATTTGCTCTCATAATTTTCGGATATCACGCACAGGCACTTAACTGCCTACCCCAACAAATCCGGGAAGGTATCCCTTATCCCGAAATTTTTGGTTCCCGCTCGCCGGCCCAGGTTTCCCCACGCTTATCTATAAATAAGGGCCTTGGGGGGTGACCTAAACCTAACGCCTCATTTCTTCTTCTCCTCTCTCACTCATCTCACCTTCAACCTCCGGCGACGCCCCCTTGCTCGAGCTCGCCGTTGCGCCGCCACGGAGCCCACCGGAGAGCAACCGGAAGCAAGCCGCCGTCTACGCTCCGCCTCCGCCCGCGTCGCTCCGCTGTCAAGCTCCGCCACCGCGCCCGCAAGCTGCCCACCGGGAGTTCCCAAGGGGCACCACAGCTGCGCCATCTGCCGTCGTCGCGCCATCCATTCAATCCGCACCGGTGAGCTCCCTATCTCCATTAATTTCAACTTTAAACTTTCCGTTCGATTTAGATTGGATCTAGGTTTGCCCGCGGGCTAATTTCTTGCTCCATACCGAATTTGATTACTCAACTTCATCCTTGCTTGCTTAATCGCTCAATAATAGATCTAATTTCACTCTCCTATTACTCGCAATCATAAATTTCTCCGCGAATTTCTCTGGGAATTTTCCAATCTAGATGTAGTCCGTCTAAGATTTCCGTAGTTGTTCTTCGAAACCCGGACAATGCTCTATTTCCGAATCTTCTGTTTTCACTAGTTAATCAGACAATCAACTCCTTTTCATAATGGCTCACTGACACTAGGATTACCGATAATTTCCATAACTGTTCGTTGATAGTCGGATAACTCATAGTTTCCGTACTGCTTATCGATACTGCCTGTTGATACTCGGATAACTCATAGTTTCTATGCTTCTTACTGATACTGCTTGTGGATACTCGGATAACTCATAATTCCCGAGTCTTAATGTTTCGTACTCTTTGCCTTGTATTTTGCAGACCGAGCAAATGGCTCCAACGAACAAGGGAAAACAGCCGGCCAAGCCAAGGTCAACCCAATCCATCTCCGCCAACTGGGCACGGTCTTCCGTGACCCAAGCCAAGCTAGAAGAGCTCACCGAGTCTGGCGTTCTCCCTCCCCAGAAGGAGATCCATTGGAGAGTTCCGGGTGACGAGACCCGGCCTAACCCAACCCCAACGAGGTAATCTGATTCGTTGAGCACGTGATCCGGGGGTTTCGCCCCCCGGGTCACTCTTTTTTCCGTGAAGTCCTCAGCCATTACGGCCTCCGGGTATTCGACATAGGGCCTAACTCTATGTTGAACATCACCCATTTCATAGTCCTTTGTGAATCCTACTTGTGCATCCCACCAAATCTGGCTTTATTTATTGAACTATTCCAATGCAAACCGTGCCGCGAAAGCGGTGACGGGGCCCTCTTGGCCTGCGGCGGAGTTTCCATTCAACACCGTAAAAATTCGCCTATGCCGACTCTAAGTCTTAACTCACATGTTAAGCATTGGCAGCAATCTTTTTTCTATTGCCGGGACACCTCCCCACCCGACGAGAGGAAATTGCCGGGTTACTCGGAGGGCCTCCTAGATCTTTCTGACACCTTTAACGCTTTCGCCTCTGAGTCGGAAAGAGAATCCATCCAGCCCCACCTGGCCAAGATAGCCGTCCTTTTCTCCCATGGTCTTGATGGGCTTAACTTGGTTAAGACTTGGGTAGATTTCCGGATTCGGCCCAACTCCATTCGCCCCAAGCTGATGTGCGAGTACTCGGGGCACGTCACGGACGCGCTCCGTTATTCTTCAAGGAATTACCCGGCTGGGGACACGAACAAGATCATCAAGAGCTTCCTGACTGAGAAGTTGGAGGTGATCAAAAATATAGCCGGGTTAGCGCCGTTCACCCGGGACAACCCGGCTCCAGCGGTAAGATCCGACACTTATCCATTTACCCTCGTACTTTTACTTGATAGAACTACTAACCCTCACTTTTATGCCTTTATCCCAGGCTGATAATGCTTTCTGGAACATCGAGACCCCTCCCAACTCCGGGAACCCGGAGGAAGAAGAAGAACCGGCTGACACTGATGAAGGTATCACCCGGGTTTTAATCACCTTAACCTCTGTTACTTTGCTTTTCCATTTTTTCTCTTTTTCCGACTATGTATTTGTGCCTTTCAGGGATGGATGATAAGGATGACAAGGATGACCAGGGAGACCCGGAAGAAACTAAGAGCGACAAAAGCGAGGCTGAGCCGGAAGTTGAGGTCGGAGCCAAGAGGAAAACCCGTGGGGTCGTCTTTAAGGTTCCCTACTCTTCCATGTCCTCCAAACCCTATTCTTTTGATAATATGCGCAAACATAACCGACAGTTATCAAATTCACCACACTTGAAGGATCCGCCTCCGACCAAGCGCAGGGTAACCCGGAATTCCCCGGGTGATGATCCCCTCAACCCGGGTATTCCCACGTCCCCGGCTCGTCGTACTGGTACTTCTCCATCCCATCACTCCAACTCACCTCAAAGACACCCTTCCCCCAATCATCCATTAGCCGGACAGCTCCGGGTCTCACTCTCGGATTCTGTGACAGCCTCGTCCGCGTCTAGCAGCGAACTCCCGGCGGATTTCGTGGTGAATGCCGGGTAAGTTATATTTCCGGCTAAGAAATATACTAGTCCTTTTGATAACCTTCAATTTTTGCTACTAACCATTTCTGTTTTCTTTCCTTAGCGCCCAGGTCTCGATCAGTGACCCGGATAACATGAACACAGACAACCGGGAGACTGAAGGGCCGGTTGATGATATGGACGCCGCGACTAGCGGTGGTGGTGAAGAGAACCAAGAACAAGATCCCCTGACTGACTCGGCCCGGCAGGAAACCGGGTCTCCCAAGCCATCTGAGGAAGCTGAGGACGACGACGTCGAGATCCTGGACACAAGGATGGGCACTCCCAATCCGGACACCCAGGCAACCCGGGTCTCGACCCCAAAGTCGGAGAAGGTTCATCCTCCGAGTGATCAGGCCGCCGGCTCTTCCGGTATCAAGCCCGAGGATATGACTTTTACCCAGATGCTTGACGCCCTGCACACCTTGAGGGCTGACGAAGAAAATGTCCTAGAAGCCTTGATAGCCAAACATGAGGTAAATCCGAGTAATATTGCCTGTATCCTTGTCTAGTCCCCAAGTTCCAAGTGAACTTATTGATAATTTGCTTGGAACTTCATAGTGTATCCAACTTATAGCTTGCTTTTTATCCGGCTAATCCTTCCTTGTGTTTCCACGCAGGCCTTCGTGACCCACTCTGAGAAAGCATTGGCGAAGGCCACCAAACTCCTCGAGAAGGAGGCGACTCCGCGTGAGTCGGCTGAAGCTGATGCCAAGAGGACAGGGAAAATCGCAAGGCAATATAGAAAGAGGGCTCATGCAGCAGAAGATGAACTGGCCAAGCTTTCCGTTCAGATTGCCGACACATATCGTGCTTTAACTGGTAACTATTCCTAACTTAATAATTATAACCCGGATTCCCATTCTGATAAATAGTCAGATTTCCTTACTCACAGCTTTTTTCTATTTTCTACAGGTCCGGATGATGTAACTCCGGATGAAGATGATATCGCAAAGCTGAAAACCATAAAGAGCACGATCCGGCAGCTCTGCGCCGGAACCAAATGGATTCTTCAGGATCTGAAGTGGCCAGGTGTTGGGCATGGTAACCTGAAGACGCTGCTTGACGCGTGCTCCACTATCCCTGAGTGGATTGAGCACTGGAAACGCTCGTCCTGCCGGGTTGGAGTAACCCGGGGGCTTGCGCTGGCTAAGGCATATTTTCCGAAACTTGAACCGGCCAAGCTCGTAGGCAGGTTTCCAGAGTTCAACCATGACGGCTCCAGGTTCTTAGTGAAGAACTTCAAGGCTATTCAGAAGGAGGTTCGTCACTCGGCCAGCATAATTGCCGATAGTTTGGATGTCAGTTCGATTACCCCATCATATGATGCTGATGACAAGGCAGTTAAGTCGGATCTTCCCAAGCCATATGATATACTGGCCCGATGGAAGGCGGAGGCTGCTCAGGCGAAAGAAGAGGCCGCGAAGAAGAAGGCTGAGGCCGATTCTGCGCCTGCTACCTCCACGCCGGTCGTTCCTCCTCCCGCACGGGCCGCCACTACTGCTGACCCGGGTGCTGCTGCCACCAAGAATGCTGAAGAACAAGGCAAGGAGCAAGACCCGGCTGCCAAGGGCAAGGGCAAGATGGACGACTCGGCCCAAGATGTCGAGTGAACTCTTTATCGGCAACCGTCTCAGGCACTTTATCCGGCCAATGGGCCTTTTCAAAACAATTATTCTTTTGATAGCGCGCATGTGCGCTTTATGATACTACTATCCTGGTTTGTAATACGTTTTAAGACCTTAATATATTTCGTGGCCCTTCTGGCCTTTTGCTTGAATTTGATATTTCTTGACTTTGGGCTTTTTCATCCCTGATTTTCCGACTTACTGCTATGGTTCCTTTTGTGAGACTCGGTTTCCGGGTCTCGTGGGTTTTGACTAGTGGACTTTTTCTAAGTCCCCAAGACTCGTATTTTTGGGTTTTTGAGCTGAATAGATAGATAATTTGTTTCTGTTTTCAAATTCCCCAGTCCCCAAGGCCCGAAATTCCGAGTCTAGGGTGTTGGGTCTTTCAAAAGGAACAAATTGTTACTGCTAAGCCCAAAACCTAGAGCCGTTCCACATAGGATTTGAAGTTATGCTTGATATACCTTGAGTTTCCGGCTATTAACCTTGTACTCTGCATAACTTGTGGTTTAGATGACCCTTTTGACCTTCTACTACTTTAAGCCGGCTTTCGCGTGGATAATCAATGTTGCTACAGTTGTACGAAGACAGGGTCAGGCAAGTCCCATTGGGCATTATGACTGATTGTAATCATACGCTAGCAAAGCATGCCACTTAGTGCGAGTCACATCAAGCTTAAGCAAGAAAAGTCAAGAAAGTTTGGCTCCTTTGTCCGGTTATAAGCTTGCAGCCGTACTTATTACAAGTAATCGGCCCTTATAACTGAATGGCATCTTGGCCGGGTCTCTGAGTTTGCAACTGTGCTATTCAAGCAATCAGCCCCCAAGACCTAGATATATGCAATTTACTAGAGAAACTAATATACTAAAAGCAATAAATAATACTTACCTGGAAGAAAAATAAGAACGCAACAGAAATAGAAAAGATTTGATAAGAACACACAAAAAAGGAACAATAAATTGTTTAACCATCTCTGTATTGATATGAGAAAAGTTAGGTCAGCAAGCCGCCTCATTAAAAACCCTCCAGTCCCCTTAGGTACCCTGGATAGGAAAAGAGTGCGTCTGAAACTTGCTGCCTGTTACATCGTGTAATTCCACTTGTGAATCTAGCCTAAACTATGTATAGTAGGGACGCAGCTGAGCTACGTTCCATGGTCTTTCTCTTTCTTGCATAGATGAAGTGGTACGAGCGATGTCATTAACATTAGCCGACTCTTCCCTTGCATCTACCAAGTAATATGATCCGTTGTGCAGATTCCGGCTTATGATGAATGGTCCCTCCCATGGCGGGGATAACTTGTGTTTTCCTTCCTTTGACTGTACCAGGCGCAGATTAGGTCTTCTTCCTGGAAGACCCGGGTTTTTACTCTCCGGCTATGATACCTCCTCAGGTCCTGCTGGTATATGGTTGATCTCTCCAAAGCTTGTTCCCTGTGTTCTTCTAACATATCCACGGCGTCCTGCCGGGTCTTCTCGTTCTCCACCTCAACGTAAGCCGATACTCGAGGCGAGTCATGGATGATATCACTCGGCAGCACCGCTTCTGCACCATAAACCATGAAAAACGGTGTCATCTGAGTAGATCTGTTAGGTGTAGTGTTGATACCCCAAACCACTAAAGGTAACTCCTCAACCCATGCTCCAGCAGCTCTGATACATGGGACTCGCAATCGTGGCTTTAATCCACGAAGTAACTCCTGATTTGCCCTCTCCACTTGTCCATTGGCTTGTGGATGAGCTACGGAAGCTATGTCAAGCCAGATTCCGTTGTTACCACAGAATTTCTCCATGTCACCAAGGGACATGTTGGTTCCATTGTCGGTAATTATACTGTGAGGATACCCGAACCGGTAGATAATCCTTTTTAGGAACTTGGCTGCTGTAATTGCTTCACAATTGGTGACTGGCATAACTTCAACGCATTTGGTAAACTTATCAATAGCTACCAGGAGATGTGTCTTTTTGCAAGGTGACATGTGAAAGGGGCCGACCATGTCCATACCCCAAACGGAAAACGGCCAGGTCAAGGGAATTGTTTGTAACTCCATAGCCGGCACATGGATTTGGCGGGCATACCTTTGACATCCATCGCACCTTGCCACCAAGCGTTCCGAATCTGCTAAGGCTGTGAGCCAGAAGAAACCGTGCCTGTATGCTTTGGCCACAAGGGACCTTGTGGATGCGTGATGCCCACAGTCGCCTTCGTGGATTTCTTTCAGGATTTGCCGGCCTTCTTCTGGTGCCACACAGCGCAAAAATACTCCTGCAGCGCTCCTTTTATATAACTCCCCATTGATGATGGAATAACCTTTTGCTCGCCTCAGAATTTGCCTTGCTAGTACCTCTTGCTGTGGTAACTCGCCCCGTGATAGGTAAGCCAGAAACGGCTATGTCCACTCGGGAACAGTGCGTATTGTGGCCACGAGCTCCAAATCCGGGTCTTTGTTAGCAAGTTCTTCCTCAGACTCGGTTTTAACTGATGGCCGCCATAGCTCGTCCAGGAACACATTGGGTGGAACCGGCTCTCTGCGCGAGCCGAGTCTGGCGAGTGCATCTGCTGCCTCGTTTTTTCTTCTATCTACATGCTCCACCTCATACCCGGAAAAACACCCGGCAACCCTGTCCACCTCTCTGTGGTATGCTGCCATAGTTGCATCTTTTCTATCCCAAGTTCCCGAGACCTGCTGTACCACAAGGTCCGAGTCTCCATAGCATCGTATCCTTTTAATGTTCATCTCCTTGGCTATCTTCAATCCATGCAGTAATGCCTCATACTCGGCCACGTTGTTGGAACAATCAAAGTGAATCTGCAACACGTAGCTCAACTTGTCTCCTTTGGGTGATGTGAGCACCACTCCAGCTCCTGATCCCTCGTATTGCTTGGAACCATCAAAGTGCATTATCCAAGGCTCGGAACTTGGAGTCATTGTTGGCATGCCTGTGTGAGTCCAATCATTAATGAAATCAACTAGAGCTTGAGATTTGATTGCTGACCTGGGCTCGTAGTTGATGTGATAATCTCCCATCTCGATCGCCCACTTGGCTATTCTACCTATTACATCCGAGTTTCTGATGATATCCGACATTGGTATAGAGCTAACCACTGTTATGGGGTGTTCCTGAAAATACGGCTTCAATTTCCGGC
This sequence comes from Alopecurus myosuroides, assembly GCA_028641055.1. Taxonomy (NCBI): domain Eukaryota; kingdom Viridiplantae; phylum Streptophyta; class Magnoliopsida; order Poales; family Poaceae; genus Alopecurus; species Alopecurus myosuroides. The sequence goes on from CM054057.1 coordinate 739,381,307, forward strand.
TGGCCATGAAGACCCCGAAAACCAGCTTCTGCCAATGTGGGTAGTGCTGCTTTGCTTCTGATAACACCTCGCTGACATAATAAACCGGCCTCTGAACCGGGTGATTTTTTTCATCCTCCTTGCGCTCAACGACAACCACTCCGCTAACCGCCCGGGGCCCCGCTACAACATATAGTAACATGGGCTCTTTAGGACCCGGGGCTGCTAGGACTGGTGCCTCAGATAGTTGCTTCTTTAGTGCCTCGAATGCCTCATCCGCCTCTTGGTCCCAAACGAATTTATCAGATTTCCTCAAGAGTCGGTACAAGGGTATTGCTTTCTCTCCGAGTCTTGATATAAACCGGCTCAGCGCTGCTACGCACCCCGTAAGCTTCTGAACATGCTTCAGGTTTTCCGGCTTTTTTAGACTCTGGATAGCTTTGATTTTATCCGGGTTTGCTTCGATCCCTCTCTCTGAAACAATGAAACCGAGTAATTTCCCTGCTGGTACTCCAAACACACACTTTGTCGGGTTAAGTTTCATCTGGTATCTTCTCAGGTTCTTGAACGTTTCTTTTAGATCGTCAATAAATGTCTCCGCTTTTCTGGTCTTGATCACCACATCATCCACATAAGCATGGACGTTGCGTCCAATTTGGTCCTCAAAGCACTTCTGAATACACCGTTGATAATTTGCGCCAGCGTTCTTCAATCCAAAAGTCATGGTCTTGTAACAAAAGGCCCCAAAAGGGGTTATGAACGATGTTTTCTCCCAGTCTTCCTTTTTGAGCTTGATCTGATGATACCCGGAATACGCATCCAGGAAACACAATAGGTCACTTCCAGCCACTGCATCTATGATCTGATCTATCCTTGGAAGTGCAAACGGATCCTTTGGGAAATTCTTGTTGAGACTCGTATAATCGATGCACATCCTCCACTCGTTAGTCTTTTTCATTACGAGAACCGGATTTGCCAAACACTCCAGGTGAAATACTTCCATGATAAAGCCGGCTGTCAACAGCCGAGCGATTTCTTCTCCTATAGCTCTTCTTCTTTCCTCATTCATCTTTCTCAGGCCCTGCTTCACAGGCCTAGATTTGGGGTCAACATGCAAGTTGTGCTCTGCCAACTCTGTGGGGATACCCGGCATATCGCTAGGCGTCCAAGCGAACACATCCTGATTTGAACGAATAAACTCCACAAGTGCTTTTTCCTGCTCATCGTCAAAGTTAGATCCTATGGTAAATTGCTTGGAGGGATCACCTTCGACGAAGGCCACCATCTTGGCATCTTGTGCTGCTTTGAATTTTGCTCTCTCATCCTCAGTGTTTGGCCTCTTCAGCGTTGTCCTGTCATTCGGGTCTACTTGAGACCGATAATACTTGAGCTCCTCCTTTCTACATGCTTGTTCCGCCATTGCCGCGTCTCCTTCGTCACACTCAGCCGCTATATCCCGGCTCCCATGTATGGTGATGGTCTGCTTAGGACCCGAGATTTTTAGCTGTAGGTATACGTAACACGGCCTGGCCATGAACTTGGCGTAAGCCGGCCTCCCAAATAGCGCGTGATAAGGACTGCACAACTTCACCACTTCGAACGTGATCCACTCCACCCGGAAATTATCCTTTGATTCTCCGAAAGCAACCTCCAAGGTGATCTTTCCTTCAGGGCACGCTGAATGACTCGGCACGATCCCGTGAAAAACTGTTGAACTTTTCTGTAGCTGAGACTCCTTGAGACCCATGCGTAAGAAAGTTTCCCAATATAGGATGTTGATGCTGCTTCCACCGTCCATTAAGACCTTTTTCAGCTCATAACCATTAACCTGTGGCGCAATGTAGCATCCCAACTTTTAATAAAGATGGAATACCTGTGTTATTGTGCTAGTCCCTGGATCAATTGCTAGCACCACAGTACAAAATGAAATATCATGCAAATGCATCAAATTATATTACATCGCATGATCCAGTCTTTACAAAATAGGATTACAACTTGCATAGTCTTAGAAGACTAGCAGAAAACAAAGAAATACATCGGAAAACATAGTACAACATTGAGCCCATCTTCTTCATGTGCCACATGCAAAACATGTTGGCGATAGTCTTGAGATCCTAAACGAAATCCTCACTCGTCTTCGGAAACATATGCAATATGGAATATGCAGCCACAAGGGAGTCAATACAATTTAATGTATTGGCAAGTAACACTATGGTGGATATAAATGGCAGGACTAATACTACATGCTTATTTGGTTGAGTGGAGTTTTTGGCTAAGTTTGCATAAAGCCAGTTTTCTCCTATCACTTTTGTAAAACCAACTTTTCTTTTCAAAAGGGTGGCAACATTGGATTAAGATCCAAGCACCACAATACTGTTCACTTGGTCAAAATTTTACTTATTGAAATTGATGATGAGATTCTTCCGCCAATCCTTGTCCAGTTGCTCATAGTTGTCCATAACCGGGGACACGGCTAAGATCTTAGTTTGTTGACTCTGCAGAGGTTGTGCACTTTCACCATTTGTCTTCATTTAGCCCAAACATCCTATACACCCGGAGTGCATCATGGAAAGGAGAGAATTGAGACGAGATCTTTCAGAAGAAGAAGTCCAAACCCACCGGCAAGACCGTTCCACCTATAATTTTGCTACATCTGCTAGTCAAGCATGGGCTGAACTCTCACAACTTAGTTGATCAAGACAGAGCCCATATGTCAAAAGGCTGCACGGGAAGCTACTAAACTTAGAAGGACATAGTAATCTCTTTGTTCCTGGGTGGCCATCCGCAAGTGACAACCTCAAGCGGAATAACCCTTAGATAAGGGCCCTGAGGAAACACTCAACATAACCCAGTCTTACCACTTCCACCCAGGTGGTTCATTCATTAGTTATACTTAGGATTTTTCCTCAACATCTAGTAAAACAAATTTTGTAGCATGGCTAAGAATCTAAATAAGTACCAAGGCATCAAAATAACAAGGTATAAGGATGGCTACACACTACTAGGATATAGCATAGCATAATATAACTTATTAAAATTTCCTATCATGCATACTACTCAAAATCAACTAATGCATATGGAAAATAATGGGTAGTTGATGATGTGTTACTTGCCTTGTTGAAGTTGGTTAAGAAATCACACTCTCTTCACAAAAGATCGTTGCTCTCCGTACAATCTATTCATTGACAACACAAAACCAAATAAACAAGCATCCTAGCAAACAAACATACAAGTGTAGAAAAGCAACTAACATATCAAAAGGGGCTTAACCAAGTTGGTTAGGACAAGGTCTAGGTTTGAGTTGAAAGATTCATTCTCTAATGGTCTCATACTTGTTAAGGAAATTCCAATGGTTTACTTGGGAAGGACTAGGTTGAGTTTGATGTGATCTAACTTTATTATAACCATACTTGTCGAGGAAGTTCCAAGAGTTCACTAAGAATAAACATATTACTTCTTCAACTAAAGTAATACATGCAAACACTTGGTCATATTCACCTTCAAAAATATTTGAGTGACTATGTTAGTATTTTCCATTGTGGTTAGGGTAGGTCTACTAACTTCATCATCAAAGGGAAAATATTACTCAGTCTTGGTTTTCCATTTGGGTCAATGGTTGGACCAAAAGTAACTTGTTATTCTTCAACTTGTATGGATTGCTTCTAGACCTCATGTGATTGCCTTCTTGAAGATCATCATCATGACATCTAAGTTGTTTCCTTCCTTGGTGTGGTGCTTATCTTGGTCTTGATAGTCTTCATGGTTTTCTCACTAGTTGTTTCCCAAGTGGTGTGGTCACAACTAAGTGTTTTATTTAACAAATGTGAAAATATCACTAAGTCAAAATAGAGGGGAAATGAGACAAGAGGATAGAATGGGAGAGGTGAGTCTTCTTCTTCATTTCTTCATGTACTTGCACTTGATGGAGTATGCTTCAGATTGTTGTGGATCCTAAGTCATTTCTTCAATGATCTTCCTTGTTTCTCTTCATTTTGCCATCAAGTTGAAAAGAGAAGAATAGAAAAGGGAAGGAAAAGACTTAGAGAGAAAGGGGTTTAATCTTCTAAGTGCTTCCACTTCTTGGAGATGCTTCTGAAGTTTGTTTTATTGACTAAGTCCTTCATTGGTCTTCTATCTTCATGTTGAAAAATTTCTAGATGGTTAAGTCCTCCATTGCACTTCATGGTTCTCACAAATCCCAACTTGGTGAAATCTTGAAGCAAGCATGGGGAGACAAGAAGTTGATGGAAACATTGTACTAATGTTTTTAGGTTCATTTGTTGGCTAAGTATAAGTTGAAACTTCACTAAGTACTTAGCCTTGGTTTCATATAGCCATACACACATAGAACCACTTAAGCAAAATATTTCCTAAATCATTTTTAATATGGTGTGAAACATGTGTGTGATAACTTGGCCTAAAATACATGGGTATGGCTCATATGTGTCCAAAATTCTATGGAACTGGTTTCTATGGATTAAGGTTGCCATATGGAGCAACATTGCTTAAGAAAACATATTAAAATTATTTATAGAATTTAAACTAAGTCAAATTTGCTCAAATGACCACATAATTCTAAAATCAATTTTAATCTGTTAAATTTTTATTTTGGGACAGAGGATATGAAAGTACACATCCTAAGGTTTCAAAATATATTTTATTTACAATTTTTGGATTTGTAGAATTTGAATTATGCCAAATTTCATCAAACAAGCATATTTGAATTTGAACAAATTTAAGTTTGTCAAATTTGAATTTGGACAGTGCTAAAATATTCTACATATCCAGGGGATTTCAAAAAGTCCAAGTTTATCAAATTTGGCCAAGTGGTTAAAAAGTTATGAGGTTTCAAATTTCAGGGGTTTTTCTGCAAAAACTACTTTTATTTCTATTCGGAAAAAAAATAACAGAGAACAGCTGGGCTCAGATTTTGCTATCTACCGCACCGCGCGGCAGACAAAGTGTGGGCCTGGACTGGTTACGTGCTGCACCGAGCAACGAATAAAGAATTTAACGCGCGCTGACTGGGCTCACACGTGGCTCGCTCCTACTGGCTTATACCTTTTCGGTCAGTCATCTAATCCTGACCGTTCAACTAGGATCCAATGGATGGAGACGGAGAGGAGCTCACCGGGCGGCGCTGGTCGCCGGAAAATGGGTCCGCGGTGGCGCAGAGGCCCGGAGTCGACGCTGGTGATTCACCGGTGGTTCCCTGGATCCGGGAAGACGACGGGAAGACGCGGAGAAGAACCACGAGGACAATGCTGACCACGGCGTGCTCGCTCGCTTCTGAACTCGGTGGCGCGGCATTGATCTGCGGCGGTGGCGTCGGGTCGTCGTCGGTGAGTGTCTTGGCTTCCGAAACAAAAAACGAAACATGCATTAGAGGATGCGCAAGGACTAGGGGAGGCCGAGGAGCTAGAGAACGACGGGGAAATACTCACTGGATTAGACGGAAATGGAAGTTCACGGCGGCGGTGATGTGCGGCTCCGGCGAGAGATTTCACGGGCGTGGGGGCACAATAGACAGAGGTGGGAGAGGGGAAATGACGAGGGGAGGCATGGCTTTAAGGGGCTGGGCTCAGATCTGCCATTGGTGCTCTTAAACGCGCGAAATCAACGAAATTGAAACGGAAAGAAACGGTAGAGAGAGTTACGGGCAGAGCTTGATGACGATGACGTCATCATGACGTCATCCAACCTTTTTTTTCTTTTTCTTTTTATTTCTGTTTAATTAAAACCTTAATAACTTTTGTTTTAAATATCCAATTGACATGAAACAAATTTCTTAATTCTTAATAATCCAAATACTTTCCAACAATACCATTTTTTTAAACTTTTCAATATATTTTTATTTTTAAATTTTGAAAATTGAATAATACCTTAATAGTAGCTTAATATGATTTTTAATTTAGAAAATTATAAAATATAATATTTGTGAAATCAAATTTCAGTAGATTTATAATGACCAAATACTTTTTTTTCCAAAATCAAATCGAAGTGTTTTCATCTTTTTATAATTTTAAAATATGATGAAAACATGAATAACTACTTAATACAAATTTTAAAATAGAAAATGTGAATAAATGGAAATTGGGTCTTATAACATTTCAGATACATTATGTAGGTCATATATTATTTCTCAAAGCAATTTCAAACCATTAGTATATTTTAAAATTTTAACATATTACTAAATCACTTAATAGCAACTTTTATGCCATTTTTAATTGTTGAATATAATTAAATAGGAAAGTGGATAATAATTATCAGAGGACTACCACATTTACAAATATTTGTTTTTCCAAAGTATTTCACTTCTAAAAACAATTTATGGAATATATTCTATGGATTTAACACTTGTTATTTGAATAGCAGCTTAAATAATTTTTATTCATATGATATATTTAATGATTGGTGAAATATTTTTTTGGTGACATTGAGAAATACTAAAGATAACAATTCTCTAGTTTTTAAATATCATAATCATTTTCAAAACAGTAGTTGAGTTGAAAACATGTTTGGTAAAGATGTTTGCTAAGAAATATTTTATTCACATGAGCAAACATATTTTATTTTAGAAATAGGTCTTAGGGTTTATGGAATTAAGGTAATTTGGATTCTTTATTACAATTACATATTGTTTTCTTTTGTTTCTTGCATCTCATTTGGTTTTTGGTGACTTGCATAATATGATAACAAAAAGTTTCAATTTTTAGTGATTTTTGGACTTTCCAAAAATCAGGGATGTTACAGACTACCACCCTTAAAAGAAATCTCGTCCCGAGATTTGGGGAGGCTAAAAAGAAAGATAGATTTGGGTAACTGGGTTTCCAAAATAACTTGGTGGGCTACAACCCTTAAAAGAAATTTTTGTGGGTAGTCTATTTTCATTAGATTGGAATGTAGATTGATCTGGGATTGGCTTGAGTAGAACTTTCCTTCGTGGTAGAGCTGTAGACCAACATAGGTATGTTGGACTACCTTTGACACTGAGGGGTCACTCTTTGGGTCAACCAAAAGCCTTTGGTTCACTCTCAACTTGGTCTTTTGATATCCTTGACAATCTTCCATCTTGTTGTTGTCATCCTTGAAGGCAAACGTCATGCTATTTCTAAACAAACTCTCATGTAACACAAACTGGGTAGTTGTGTTTCTTCATTACTCCTTCTCTTGGTGTAGTTGGCTCTGAAATCTTCATAGCTCATGCAACTTGGGGTTCACTTGTCTTTCTTCACTTGTTGATTGGCTTGATACTCCTTATTAGGAAGTTGGCATTGATCATGGATGTTCCTTCACATAGAAGAAGGAAATTTGATACTAGCATTCCTCAAATGGGATGGCTTGTGTAAATAGGGTAAAGGTTGTATGATTCCAAATGGTTCTCACTATGGTTGGTGAATGAGTATGGTGTTGGGTTTGATCTAGTAGGGATGAGTAGAGATTTAGAAATATGGCTAAGGAAGGTTCTTATCCAAAATAGCAGATCAAGGAAACTCATCTTACAAACAACACATAACAAACATATAGCAACACATTCATCACACCAAACAACATAGTTTTTGAAAACAAACTAATATTGTCAGACCACACTCATTGGTATGATCAATACACTAATCGTGTTTTTCGTGTCTCACAACTTTATTACATCTCATGGTGGTCTACTATTTAAGGCAGGGTAACAACTTTCTTGCTTTATTCCTCATGAGAGGTCTTCAATACTCAGTCTTCACGATGATCTCCGCGTTCTTGTACATTGTAATCTCTTTTTCAAGAGTGTTGATCTCTTCTTTGGCTTCTTTGAGACCCTTCTTAGTGTTGTGAAGTCTCCACTTGAGTCTCTCTGTAAGTTCTTTAATAGCACTCCATGCAGCACTTCTTGCTGAATCGAGGAATGAAAAATGCATTATCCTGTTGGTGAACATGCAATCTCCTCCCATCTCGAGGTCGTACTCCTTGTTTCTGTACAGATGAATCTACACCCACCAATATTCGAAACCATCCTCCTCATCTATGTAGGGAAAAACCCAATAGACTGCTGGTCCTTCAAATCCCATGATTAACATGAGATCCTTCCGTGCTCTTGGGAACTCAGTGTCACACTCCAGGGTCATGGTCATCATTGGTCCTTTCTTGAGTGATTGGATGATGCTGGCCATCTACAGATAAGAGTAGTCATTAGAAATGTATCATGGGAAGGAGTACGAGGAGAAATGAAGTTATAAAAGATTTCTTTGAGGAGTAGTTGTAAGATAGTAAAATTTTATTCCTATGGATTTTCCTATTCTAATCCAAACCTAGGGTCTCGAATCCTATAGGCAACACAATGCTCTGATACCATTTTGTAGCATCCCAACTTTTAATAAAGATGGAATACCTGTGTTATTGTGCTAGTCCCTGGATCAATTGCTAGCACCACAGTACAAAATGAAATACCATGCAAATGCATCAAATTCTATTACATCGCATGATCCAGTCTTTACAAAATAGGATTACAACTTGCATAGTCTTAGAAGACTAGCAGAAAACAAAGAAATACAGCGGAAAACATAGTACAACATTGAGCCCATCTTATTCATGTGCCATAGGCAAAACATGTTGGCGATAGTCTCGAGATCCTAAACGAAATCCTCACTCGTCTTCGGAAACATCTGCAATATGGAATATGCAGCCACAAGGGAGTCAATACAATTTAATGTATTGGCAAGTAACACTATGGTGGATATAAATGGCAGGACTAATACTACATGCTTATTTGGCTGAGTGGAGTTTTTGGCTAAGTTTGCATAAAGCCAGTTTTCTCCTATCACTTTGTAAAACCAACTTTTCTTTCAAAAGGGTGGCAACATTGGATTAAGATCCAAGCACCACAATACTGTTCACTTGGTCAAAATTTTACTTATTGAAATTGATGATGAGATTCTTCCTTCAATCCTTGTCCAGTTGCTCATAGTTGTCCATAACCGGGGACACGGCTAAGATCTTAGTTTGTTGACTCCGCAGAGGTTGTGCACTTTCACCCTTTGTCTTCAATTAGCCCAAACATCCTATACACCCGGAGTGCATCATGGAAAGGAGAGAATTGAGACGAGATCTTTCAGAAGAAGAAGTCCAAACCCACCGGCAACCGTTCCACCTATAATTTTGCTACATCTGCTAGTCAAGCCTGGGCTGAACTCTCACAACTTAGTTGATCAAGACAGAGCCCATATGTCAAAAGGCTGCACGGGAAGCTACTAAACTTAGAAGGACATAGTAATCTCTTTGTTCCTGGGTGGCCATCCGCAAGTGACAACCTCAAGTGGAATAACCCTTAGATAAGGGCCCTGAAGAAACACTCAACATAACCCAGTCTTACCACTTCCACCCAGGTGGTTCATTCATTAGTTATACTTAGGATTTTTCCTCAACATCTAGTAAAACAAATTTTGTAGCATGGCTAAGAATCTAAATAAGTACCAAGGCATCAAAATAACAAGGTATAAGGATGGCTACACACTACTAGGATATAGCATAGCATAATATAACTTATTAAAATTTCCTATCATGCATACTACTCAAAATCAACAAATGCATATGGAAAATAATGGGCAGTTGATGATGTGTTACTTGCCTTGTTGAAGTTGGTGAAGAAATCACACTCTCTTCACAAAAGATCGTTGCTCTCCGTACAATCTATTCATTGACAACACAAAACCAAATAAACAAGCATCCTAGCAAACAAACATACAAGTGTAGAAAAGCAACTAACATATCAAAAGGGGCTTAACCAAGTTGGTTAGGACAAGGTCTAGGTTTGAGTTGAAAGATTCATTCTCTAATGGTCTCATACTTGTTAAGGAAATTCCAATGGTTTACTTGGGAAGGGCTAGGTTGAGTTTCATGTGATATAACTTTATTATAACCATACTTGTCGAGGAAGTTCCAAGAGTTCACTAAGAATAAACATATTACTTCTTCAACTAAAGTAATACATGCAAACACTTGGTCATATTCACCTTCAAAAATATTTGAGTGACTATGTTAGTATTTTCCATTGTGGTTAGGGTAGGTCTACTAACTTCATCATCAAAGGGAAAATATTACTCAGTCTTGGTTTTCCATTTGGGTCAATGGTTGGACCAAAAGTAACTTGTTATTCTTCAACTTGTATGGATTGCTTCTAGACCTCATTTGATTGCCTTCTTGAAGATCATCATCATGCCATCTAAGTTGTTTCCTTCCTTGGGGTGGTGCTTCTCTTGGTCTTGATAGTCTTCATGGTTTTCTCACTAGTTGTTTCCCAAGTGGTGTGGTCACAACTAAGTGTTTTATTTAACAAATGTGAAAATATCACTAAGTCAAAATAGAGGGGAAATGAGACAAGAGGATAGAATGGGAGAGGTGAGTCTTCTTCTTCATTTATTCATGTACTTGCACTTGATGGAGTATGCTTTAGATTGTTGTGGATCCTAAGTCATTTCTTCAATGATCTTCCTTGTTTCTCTTCATTTTGCCATCAAGTTGAAAAGAGAAGAATAGAAAAGGGAAGGAAAAGACTTAGAGAGAAAGGGGTTTAATCTTCTAAGTGCTTCCACTTCTTGGAGATGCTTCTGAAGTTTGTTTTATTGGCTAAGTCCTTCATTGGTCTTCTATCTTCATGTTGAAAAATTTCTAGATGGTTAAGTCCTCCATTGCACTTCATGGTTCTCACAAATCCCAACTTGGTGAAATCTTGAAGCAAGCATGGGGAGACAAGAAGTTGATGGAAACATTTGTACTAATGTTTTTAGGTTCATTTGTTGGCTAAGTATAAGTTGAAACTTCACTAAGGACTTAGCCTTGGTTTCATATAGCCATACACACATAGAACCACTTAAGCAAAATATTTCCTAAGTCATTTTTAATATGGTGTGAAACATGTGTGATAACTTGGCCTAAAATACATGGGTATGGCTCATATGTCCAAAATTCTATGGAACTGGTTTCTATGGATTAAGGTTGCCATATGGAGCAACATTGCTTAAGAAAACATATTAAAATTATTTATAGAATTTAAACTAAGTCAAATTTGCTCAAATGACCACATAATTCTAAAATCAATTTTAATCTGTTAAATTTTTATTTTGGGACAGAGGATATGAAATTACACATCCTAAGGTTTCAAAATATATTTTATTTACACTTTTTGGATTTGTAGAATTTGAATTATGCCAAATTTCATCAAACAAGCATATTTGAATTTGAACAAATTTAAGTTTGTCAAATTTGAATTTGGACAGTGCTAAAAGATTCTACATATCTAGGGGATTTCAAAAAGTCCAAGTTTATCAAATTTGGCCAAGTGGTTAAAAAGTTATGAGGTTTCAAAGTTTCAGGGGGTTTTCTGCAAAAACTACTTTTATTTCTATTCGGAAAAAAAATAACAGAGAACAGCTCGGCTCAGATTTTGCTATCTACCGCACCGCGCGGCAGACAAAGTGTGGGCCTGGACTGGTTACGTGCTGCACCGAGCAACGAATAAAGAATTTAACGCACGCTGACTGGGCTCACACGTGGCTCGCTCCTACTGGCTTATACCTTTTCGGTCAGTCATCTAATCCTGACCGTTCAACTAGGATCCAATGGATGGAGACGGAGAGGAGCTCACCAGGCGGCGCTGGTCGCCGGAAAATGGGTCCGCGGTGGCGCAGAGGCCCGGAGTCGACGCTGGTGATTCACCGGTGGTTCCCTGGATCCGGGAAGACGACGGGAAGACGCGGAGAAGAACCACGAGGACAATGGTGACCACGGCGTGCTCGCTCGCTTCTGAACTCGGTGGCGCGGCGTTGATCTGCGGCGGTGGCGTCGGGTCGTCGTCGGTGAGTGTCTTGGCTTCCGAAACAAAAAACGAAACATGCATTAGAGGATGCGCAAGGACTAGGGGAGGCCGAGGAGCTAGAGAACGACGGGGAAATACTCACTGGATTAGCCGGAAATGGAAGTTCACGGCGGCGGTGATGTGCGGCTCCGGCGAGAGATTTCACGGGCGTGGGGGCACAATAGACAGAGGTGGGAGAGGGGAAATGACGAGGGGAGGCATGGCTTTAAGGGGCTGGGCTCAGATCTGCCATTGGTGCTCTTAAACGCGCGAAATCAACGAAATTGAAACGGAAAGAAACGGTAGAGAGAGTTACGGGCAGAGCTTGATGACGATGACGTCATCATGACGTCATCCAGCCTTTTTTTTCTTTTTCTTTTTATTTCTGTTTAATTAAAACCTTAATAACTTTTGTTTTAAATATCCAATTGACATGAAACAAATTTCTTAATTCTTAATAATCCAAATAATTTCCAACAGTACCATTTTTGTAAACTTTTCAACATATTTTTATTTTTAAATTTTGAAAATTGAATAATACCTTAATAGTAGCTTAATATGATTTTTAATTTAGAAAATTATAAAATATAAATATTTGTGAAATCAAATTTCAGTAGATTTATAATGACCAAATACTTTTTTTCCAAAATCAAATCAAAGTGTTTTCATCTTTTTATAATTTTAAAATATGATGAAAACATGAATAACTACTTAATACAAATTTTAAAATAGAAAATGTGAATCAATGGAAATTGGGTCTTATAACATTTCAGATACATTATGTAGGTCAAATATTATTTCTCAAAGCAATTTCAAACCATTAGTATATTTTAAAATTTTAACATATTACTAAATCACTTAATAGCAACTTTTATGCCATTTTTAATTGTTGAATATAATTAAATAGGAAACTAGATAATAATTATCAGAGGACTACCACATTTACATATATTTGTTTTTCCAAAGTATTTCACTTCTAAAAACAATTTATGGAATATATTCTATGGATTTAACACTTGATATTTGAATAGCAGCTTAAATAATTTTTATTCATATGATATATTTAATGATTGGTGAAATATGTTTTTGGTGACATTGAGAAATACTAAAGATAACAATTCTCTAGTTTTTAAATATCATAATCATTTTCAAAACAGTAGTTGAGTGGAAAACATGTTTGGTAAAGATGTTTGCTAAGAAATATTTTATTCACATGAGCAAACATATTTTATTTTAGAAATAGGTCTTAGGGTTTATGGAATTAAGGTAATTTGAATTCTTTATTACAATTACATATTGTTTTCTTTTGTTTCTTGCATCTCATTTGGTTTTTGGTGACTTGCATAATATGAAAACAAAAAGTTTCAATTTTTAGTGATTTTTGGACTTTCCAAAAATCAGGGATGTTACACGCAACCACTAATGCTAGGACTCCCGGGTGTTCTATTCTTTCCGGGTGATCTCTTCTGCTCCACGTTACATCTTGCTCGGACCACCTCAGGTATCTCGAGACAGCCGAGGAAACCGAGTTTCCTGCCTTCTTGAGTATCTTTCTATCCTTGTTAGAAGTTCCTGCGGTGTCAACGTGGTATTGGCCCAATTGCTTGGGGTTGGCTTGGAAACCTCCAGCTCCTCCCTGGTTATTACCCGGATTTCCAACTCCCGGGTTACCTGCTGGGGGTGGGCCATTGCCCGGGTTTCCACCTGGACCCGGTCCTCCTCCCCGGCCTGCACCTCGCATAGCCTTGTTCACTTCCTCGTTCTTCCATCTCTGCAAATTCGCACATTGCTCCAATGAGTGGTTAGTCGGCCTTTCGTTCCTGCTGTGTTTCGGGCACGCCATTCTGAAGATATCCCAGTTGTTACCCGGCCTTGGTGGCCCTTGATAATTTCCTCCGTTATGATTTCCTGCGTTGAAATTTCCTTCTGCTCTGGGCCTTGAAGACCCGGCCTCTGTGCTGGCGACAAACTCGGAATTCCCCTCGAATGGGCGCTTGTTCTGGTTGTTCCCATTGTTACCTCCATGGTTACCCGGCGTAGATCCATTGCCGGTTCTTCCATTATTTCCCGTATTTGCTTTTGCTTTCTTGTCATCAACATCCTCTTCCGTGGTATCCGTAGCAGCATGTTTGTTGCACGCATCCATTAGTTCTCCCATCGTAACCTCTGAAGCATTCCGACTGGATTTCATGCGAGTTAACTTCTGTACTAAAGGCGTATACTTGCATGTCTTGGCCATAGCTTGCAACGCGTCCTTCGGCTGAATGTCTGTAGATGAATGCAATATCTCCATCACCCGGCGCACCCAGCTGCGCGCCGATTCTCCCTTCTTCTGGACACACCGTTCTAGATCGTCGATAGTAAACAACTTCCTGCATGTTCCGTGGAAGTGCTTGATGAACGCAGTTTTCAATTCACTCCATGATTTAATAGATCCTTCCGGCAAATTGTTGAACCACAACTTTGCTGCTCCTTCCGACATCATTAAATACATGAACTTGGCTTGAAGATTTTCAGACGCGTTGCGAATCGACATAGCCATCTCATAACTGCTCAACCATGTTTCTGGATCCATAGTCGGCTCATAATTCACTACTTTACCCGGTTCCTTGAATTTATCCGGGTAAGGCTCAGCCCTGATGTTATCCGTCAGACACTTGGGCCCAGCGAGATTAGTCGGTACTGGGCTCACCCGGGAAACATGCGATCCTGCAGGGGGTATGGCTGGACGTGGTGCTAGTGCTGGTCCGTGCACCACAGACCCGGCCGCAGCTCTCCTGGCTCTGGAACTATCCACAATAGCTTGCGCTGCTGATACTGCTGGTGCTGCTTGAACGCGGAGAGGAGGCGGCATTTGCTGCTGCTCTGCCCTCCGCCGCGCTGAACTTGTTTGGATATTGCCGGCGTTGCCATGTTGCTGGCTGATATAAGGTGTTCCATGCATTCCACTCCTATTATCCGGGTAATTAACCTGCTGAGCTACTGCCGTATGCAGCAAATCGATCGCCCGCCGGGTCTGCTCCGCATGGGGTGACTCTCTTACGGGGATCTGATTCAATGCTAACGTTGCGGCATACACGTTATCCATGGGGTTATTGAAGTGACCTGGTGGCGTACGAAATCGTGATGGTGGTGGTGGTGGTGCCGTGTTGCCGACAGGGGCCCCAGTCTGCAATGTGGGTAACCCGGCCTGCACGTTTGTCGGCTGTCCTGCTCCAGTTGCCGGCTGATGCACAGTTTCCTGATTCACAGCTGGAATTGGCTGGTCCTGGGGTGTGATGAATAGTGCGTTAGGGTTTATGACTCCACCCATCGCCGGTAATCTTGTCTGGTATCTCTGATGCACCCTGCTTGTCTCAGCCCGGAGCTGGTTTTCCAGCGCGTCCAGTTCGCGTTGGCGCGTGGCTACCCCTTGCTTTTCTGCTTCCACATCCCTTCTTTGTTGCTCCAGCGCGCGGCGTGCTACCTCCAAGTCCCTGGCACGTGCCGCGGCGTTTTCCGGGGTTATCACAGTAGCTAACACTGTTGGGTCCAAGACAATATTGTTACTGAACAGGGCCGGGTGTTGCGGATTCGAAGGACCCGCCCCTGGCGTCCTGTTAGCCAGGAACCCAAACATATTTGCCTGCAGCTCGCTATCCGCCGCTCGGCTGGTGACTGAAGCCGACTCTCCGTCAACCCGGGTCAGGACCGGATTTCCGTCAGCCGGATTTTGCTGCTGGGCCAATGCTTGCGCCGCTCCGACCGCGGCCGTAGTCACGTTCCCCTGATTGAGATTGGTTGCAGGGGCCGTGTAGACCGCGACCTGGCGCGCAACGCTTGACGAAGACTCATACTCCTCCTCATCGCAGCTATTTTCCTCGTACCGGTCCTCCAGCAGGTGCAAGATAGACTCGGTATCATCCTATCTTATGACCCGGCCACGCGGGGTCCATGCCGGCTCCTCCGGCTGTTCCCTCTTCGTGGTGGGCTCTTCTATCGGATCCACCGTCCCGACCGATTCTTCTCTGTCCGACTGTCACGACCCCGGACCCAGAGATATACATACTGTTATGTGCTCCTAGCCATGGACTCACAAGGGCTTCAGGGTTACCAGCCCCGGCCGCAACAAACAACGGCAGGCAGACTGGATTCATCGGCACGTAGTCCGGATCCCCAGTCTACTACTCCTTGTATCCATGCTAGTCATAACCAACTATGCATATCAAAGCGTCCACGAATCGAATGAAACTGAAGGAAACGGGACCAAAGCTATACAGAGATGCTATGTGTCCAGAAAGTGCAACAACAATCGAGGGTTACTGGGGTTACCTCGCCCCAGGCCGATCACATCGACAGGCGGGCTCGGACATGGATCATCGGCTCCACAACCCCTCGACTGCGACAACTATGCAGGCATAGCCAAAACTGTATAACAATGAGCTCGAAACCAACAACCGATCAAAGCAGTACTCTAAACATGAAACTTGTATTAAACAGATGTTACTAGAGTATAGCTTACAAACAGAGGTCACACGACCCAACATTACATCAGACAACGGAAGGCAAATCATGTTGCTAATCAACAAGAACCAAAAAGGCCTAAGAGCCGCAACATAAGGCGACGTCCCAGCCCATAGATTCCAGGCTGCTACCTGGGAACCCCGAACTACTCGTCGATGTTCACGTTGAATCACCACCGATGTGAGATCTTCTCCTGAACCAAAATTAAGCAAACCTGAGTACGGGAGGTACTCAACAAGACTTAGTTAACCTATTATATATCTGCTATCTTCAGAAAGGTTTTATGAAAGTTATTTGCGTAAAGCCATCTTTGTTTTCCAAGTTGAGGAAGAAACAGCACGTCTCATAGAATATTTTCAAAAACAGATGAGAAAGCTACTCAACTACTGATATCATCATCTTTTTATCCACCGAAACATATAAGCACCTCGTGCTTCAAAGATCACCTCCTCCAGTTGTTTCACACTATCTCATGCTACAAGGTAACCCCTCTCGGCATCTCCGAGGAGGCATCCTTCAATCGTTATCAGCAAGTTTTAGTCATTCCGTTTAAGTTATCTATGATCACAGAATCCGTCACCAAGTCGTCTTTAACCGCAGACATGGCTTTTCGAAAAGATTTAACCCTGCAGGGGTGTACAACTTTACCCACACGTACCAACCGACTCTTAGTGCCACATGATTAGCACTAGCCCGGGAAGTGCCGGCAGAGGGTAGTCGATTCCCAGCCTTTACCTTGTCGAACCATATCCATGAGTCAAGCCAAACAGGGCCACCCCGTCAACAGGGAGTTGGCCACCTCCTGACGGCACCTGTTCTGTGAGTCGGGATCAAGATCCGTGTACGTCCATCACTTGTCCCGGTCACGACCTAGTTTTCTCCAAAACATTTTCCGACACACACGCAGATGGAAAGCTCAAACTACGTGGCTCATGGATAAGGTTAAACAAAGTTAGTTAGCCGGCGGGGTTCATCGGCCCACGTGTGGCTGTACGCTCAGTCTTGGCTCGAAGGCGAGAACTCGCTCCTAGGGGCATGAACAGGACAAAACGCCACAACCCATTGTGGCCTCACATCCATGCCGTGATTTAGTCAAGTCAAGTCAAAGATAATTCAAATCATAAACACCTGACATATAGATTCACGCATTGACCAGATTCATCAACTAGGCATGGCTAAGCAAGACTCACAAGGTTTAGCGAAGCGCGCACAAACAAACCTATAGCTGCTAGGTGAAGTGGATCAGGATATCTAGGTTATGCAGTACATAGGAGAACTCTATCTACTGACATCAAATAGTTTGGAACCGAATGCAAAGTACGAGATTCAAATCACTTTGAAATCATATATGAGTAGATAAGAGGTTATGCTTGCCTTGGTTATAAGAAAACCAGATAAAGATCTTCTAGAATAAGTGCTTGACTTGTCGGTTAAGATCAAGTATTCGTCATTGGAATTGATGGCCTTCTCTTCGGAGTCGCGTTCTACCGAGGGGGAAACAACACCGAAAGAGAAAAACAATCAACCATGGCATCGATACAATGCACAATATGTATGCATGAGAAGATTAATGCACTGAAATAAAGCCCTAGACATGATCGTTGGGTTGCTAGGGTTCGTATGTCAGTTAAACATTTTTAGTGGAATTAGTCTGAAATAGACGCCGGAGGGGGTTTCGGACGATTATGAAAGTGAGTGCAAATTTAAAAGCTCAAATGGGTTTGAAAACATCATAGCTAGATTGCACTTGTTATTTTGAGCATTTTGGTATATAACTTTTAATTTTCTAATTTTATGGAATAAATACTTATTTTTCTATTTTTAAATGATTAAACAGCATTAAATAATACTCATTTTTCAACTTGGTCAAACATATATGAAAATGGCATATTTGGGTAGATAATAATTTTCTGAACAAAACCATACTTTTACTTTATTTTTCTGGTTAATAAAACAGTAGTTATGGAATTTACAAAATTAACCATTTTCCTGTAATTAATAATCATTTTCTGGGGAAAAAGATAAACAGGATTATGACGCCATGCTGACGTCAAGATGACGTCAGCAATGGCTGGATCTCCACTGCTGCCAGTCAATCTCGCGATTAGGCGCGAGCTGGGCAAAATTGAGTGGGGCATAATGAAGAGGGAAGCACCGCGAGCGAAATGGTGGCGGCGCCGCTACCTATACTCCACCGGAGCCTCGTCGTCGACAAGGAAACTACGGCGGCGCTCGGGTGTGGTCTCCGGCGCAACAATTAGGGGGGGAGAGGGACAATGGGATCCTCCACGGCGTTCAGGAGCTAACCGGGAGCGCGGGTGGTATGCTCGGGAAGCGAGGCGACGCCGGATGACGGCGAATTCGAACGCGGCGGTCGCCGGCCGGAGTGGAGGGAGTCGAGGTCGGGGCGGGGTCTCCGGGCCGTCCGTGCTCGATTAACTTGAGGGAGAGGTAGAGGGGGACACCACGGTGAGGAAGGAGGGCTCGAGGGTGCTTGGGAGTGGCCGGAACGGCGACGACGACCGGCGGTTCCTTTCCTCGGTTAGGGAGACAAGAGACAGAGAAGGGAGGGATAGGGAGAGAGAGAAGAGGGGGGGTCCTGGCGAGGTAACCATACACAGGGGCGCGCTCAAAGAGGCAGGAGGTGGCGGCACTGCTGCCACGCAGCTGTGTGCTGCATTCTGGCTGGAGGAAGAAGAAGAAAGAAAAGGAAAAAACAAAACCCCCCTGAATTTTTGAAAATATTACAGAGAGGTCCTTGACTGCCCCAAAACAGCAAAAGAATTTGAATGTTTGAGGGTCTTTTTGCAAAGATAAAATTTGGCAAAAAATTATTTTTGGAAACCTTGTCAAATTTGCAAACTCACCATGTTTTTGGTTGGTGTATTTGAGTTATTTTTCAGAACACAATTTTGGAAACCAAATTGAGTACTTTTTGGGGGATTTTCTCAAACCATTTAAATTCCAAATTTAAATTGGTTGAAACATGATTTAATTTTTTTTTCATGCATGAATGACATGAACACAACACCACACACCCTATGGTTGCAAAATTTGGGGTGTTACAAATCTACCCCCCTTACAAGAATCTCGTCCCGAGATTCCCGAAGGAGAAAGAAAGAAGGAACACCGGTTTTGAACGATCTTCTCGAACCTTACGGTTCTCTTCTTGAAGAGATTGGTCCGTAGCACTTGTGAAGATCTCCAACGGATACACCTTAGGTGAGAGGGAAAACTCTTAGGAACTGATCTTTACGAGGATCGAGTATCCCATGGTTAACTCATGACAGGGATGTTCATAAAGAACTGTGGAGTTAGCAGGCATGAAACACATCAAGGTAACGGAGTGAGTAGAAGATGGTTTCAAGTTTGCGGACGATTAGTCTTGAAAGAATTAAGAAAATGAGCTTTGCACAAGGCTTTAAATCCTTTTGAAAAAGAGAGGTTGGACAACTTGTGACATCGAGGTTACTTCAAACAGAATACCAAGATGGAGAGGATGGTCTTGGATACCACAACGTAATATCCGTAGACGAGGGAAAACACGAGAAAACACTGTAATTCGTGCGTCAGAGAGAATTTGATACAGGATCATGTTCACTCTTCGGAGTGGACACGGAAGATAACGGAACTTTCATTCCGTCAAAGTTTGTCGAAAACTTTGTCGAAGATCGGGATGTTACTTCACAACGGAGGATGAGTAACCAAAGGATGATGGAAACACCGTAACAAAGGAGGAATTCTTGATCACACCATAAGGATGGGTAACCAACGAGGGTTGAAACACCGGTAGAAATAGGGAATCTCTTTCCTATTGTGGTTTGGACGTAGCAATACATCTACCACATGGTTAAGATCCCATGGCTGAAGTGACTGACAAATTCACACAATGTGTGAGAAAAACAGAACTTCAAGTATAAACAACTTGAGAAAGGGAACTGATCAATGGGGTTACAAAACACCAAGAGATGTTCTCACGATGAACTAGTTTTCACGAGAACTAAGGTTTTGGAGGTTCAACAGAGAGGTATTGAGGAGATCAACTTCCAAGTTACCCTGGATGTTATAGATACCGACAGCAGGCCCATACAAGCCTTCTATAGGTTATCAAGTGGAAGTAAAACTCCGGTTGAAAGAACGGTGAGGAAAACTTGTTAGAGTAAGCCAGACAATAATTCTCACGGAGAGTGGTTGTTCTGACGGATTCAAAGGACTACCAAGTTAGGCCTTCCGGCTAATTGTGTCAACCACAACGTCAACCATGCCGAATTCTGATAAGACCTAATTCGATACCCTTGAGGAAAACACCAACCATCATTGTTGCTTGAGATTCAGCTCTGGTTAGTGGGTTGATAACTTAGACTCAACGTGTTTGATCGGACCTTGCACCGGTTACCAACGAGATACATGTACCAGATTCTCAAGATATGGACTACAATGTCACACTCAAGAAGATGAGCGAGATTGCAGGAGTCATGTATTAGCAACTTACGGAAGACGGTCGCACCTACATTGCCTACTTGCAATGGAACACATCAGAGTCCTTGTTGGGGAGATGATACAAAGATAACGAAGTTCTTAAACTTCCTCTCTTTTACGAACGATCGGTCAGTGGCTTAGTGTGGATGCAAACTTCTTCAAGGAATGGAGGTAAACCAACCATCTCAAGAGTAGTCCACACATACATGACCGACTTGGGATTATTCCCGAAGGAACAAGAAAACTCTTCTCGAATCTAGGGCGACAACTTTCACCAAAGGCACATGAACCCGAGAAAGTCACTTCGAACATCCAGAACACAACTTTGTGAGGACACAAAGATGGTTCTCAAAAGTTTCCAACATTAGTGCCAAGTGTTCAACATGAACCTCTTGCAACTTGGAGAGAGTAGGGATGTCCTCGTTGGGCTCGACAACACGCTTATGAGAACTCCAAGAAGAGAGATTCATATGATCTATGAACAAGGCAAAATATTGGCCAGACTAGAGAGCATGAAGGTGTACTCGGCAGAACACCATGAGTGAAAACACCGTCAAGATAGTCCTTGAATCTGGACTTGATTTGACGATAACCCAAATCAAATCAAGGTAGAATGACAGCATTTCCGCAAAGTTGATACTATCCTGCTTCAACACGAGGAAAACTAGATATCCCTTAACAAAGGAACAAGTTAGGATGAGCTTCTGTCTTTCAACCCTCCAAGTTATTGTTTAAGCCCAACCGACTAGTCCAGGATATCCAGCGAAGTTTCTTGGAGAAAGGAGTAGTTCAGATTACCCCTTGTTTAGACATCACGGTCAGGTAACAAACCTGGTGATACTTCTAGAAAGACAACCAGAATATCACAACCTACCGGTATGTCTCGGAGTTTGAAAGGGATCTTGCTTTTCAAGGCAACTGATATGGTCTGGAGAACTTTGGCATGAACCTAACTCTCTGACCGAGGATGTGCACCGGAATGAACGGATTTGGTAACACAGTCTACTTCAAACAGAGACCGGGTGACCAATCGTGCTAAGAAGGATGCAGATGTTTCTTAGGTTTCCAAAGCAATAGGAATTGCTAGGAATACCTGATACACATGTCGATGAGCAGACCCATCATTCTCAAGCATTCAAGCTTGGAGGAAGAGGGAGGTGAAAACGTGTAGGAGCATCACTTCATCAATAAGGCCATGAAACTGAACACAACCTCTTGATATAAAAGAGTGTGACACTCGAGGGTGGAACAGAACAGAAGCTAATGAAACTTCTTTGATCTGCGGATTACAAAACTTTGACCTGGTCCTAGAGGTGAACGAGGTATTGGAGTTTGTTTCTCCTGACATTCCAAGGAGGAATGTTCTGACGGAACACGAGAGCAGATGTATTGGAAACTCCAACACACTTCTGAAATTTGGTGTCCAGAACAACGGAGGAAGATCTGAGAGCAACTAGAAGGTAGAAACATGCTCAGGAGAACTCCTAAGATCATGTTGATTGCACAGGGTCATACTCATTTGTAAAACCCATGCAAAGGAGTTGGTATAACAGAGTAAAGAACAAGGATATGGGAATCATAAAGAACACTCTTGTTGTGATCCCTTTTTGGTTCCAAAGGAAAGCCTACGGCTATGAGAATTGGAATTTTCCTAACCACCCTGAGGTAAGACAGATTCCTCAGGATTCAACGAAACAGAACTTGGGTTAAAGGTCAGCATCCTGTACTGATAGCGTGAGCATCACATGGTTATGAAACCACATGGTTCAACCCACCACAATTCAGCACATTCCGGGACCTTCGGTTCAAGCCCAAGGTTATAAACTTAGAGAAAGGAATAACTACTATCTTAGTGCCTTGAAGGACACTACGAATAGCAATCACGGAGTATCTTTCCAAGAGGACAAACTTAGCTCCGGAAGTATTTGAGCAAAAGAGGAAGAATACATTCGAGATGAAAAGCAGATCTCGAGGTTCAGGATTTCAGACTTTTGGAACATGTAAGAATGTGGAATCCGGACAACTCTGAGAGATTGGAATGGAAAGGAAATCTCCCAGATTAAGAGATAACGGAATATGGAACACACACGACTCTAGAAACTCATAACTAGGTCAACTTGGGTAAAAGACGTCCTTGCCAGAGAAGGCACCTAGGTTTTGAATGACTGGAACCTTTTCAAGTCAAAACAGGTAAGAAGACCCAGAGTTAGAGCGATACCAGGTAAGGAGTAAAAAGAGTCCTAAGAAGGTTTTTTCACAATCCATTTGAGTTTCAAAATAGTTTTCATAAACTCTAGACTCAACATCGACCAAGCAGTAAGGTTTTCCTACAGGCAGTTCTGCTCTGATACCAAGACTTGTCACGACCCCGGACCCAGAGATATACATACTGTTATGTGCTCCTAGCCATGGACTCACAAGGGCTTCAGGGTTACCAGCCCCGGCCGCAACAAACAACGGCAGGCAGACTGGATTCATCGGCACGTAGTCCGGATCCCCAGTCTACTACTCCTTGTATCCATGCTAGTCATAACCAACTATGCATATCAAAGCGTCCACGAATCGAATGAAACTGAAGGAAACGGGACCAAAGCTATACAGAGATGCTATGTGTCCAGAAAGTGCAACAACAATCGAGGGTTACTGGGGTTACCTCGCCCCAGGCCGATCACATCGACAGGCGGGCTCGGACATGGATCATCGGCTCCACAACCCCTCGACTGCGACAACTATGCAGGCATAGCCAAAACTGTATAACAATGACTCGAAACCAACAATCGATCAAAGCAGTACTCTAAACATGAAACTTGTATTAAACAGATGTTACTAGAGTATAGCTTACAAACAGAGGTCACACGACCCAACATTACATCAGACAACGGAAGGCAAATCATGTTGCTAATCAACAAGAACCAAAAAGGCCTAAGAGGCCGCAACATAAGGCGACGTCCCAGCCCATAGATTCCAGGTGCTACCTGGGAACCCCGAACTACTCGTCGATGTTCACGTTGAATCACCACCGATGTGATCTTCGTGAACCAAAATTAAGCAAACCTGAGTACGGGAGGTACTCAACAAGACTTAGTTAACCTATTATATATCTGCTATCTTCAGAAAGGTTTTATGAAAGTTATTTGCGTAAAGCCATCTTTGTTTTCCAAGTTGAGGAAGAAACAGCACGTCTCATAGAATATTTTCAAAAACAGATGAGAAAGCTACTCAACTACTGATATCATCATCTTTTTATCCACCGAAACATATAAGCACCTCGTGCTTCAAAGATCACCTCCTCCAGTTGTTTCACACTATCTCATGCTACAAGGTAACCCCTCTCGGCATCTCCGAGGAGGCATCCTTCAATCGTTATCAGCAAGTTTTAGTCATTCCGTTTAAGTTATCTATGATCACAGAATCCGTCACCAAGTCGTCTTTAACCGTAGACACGGCTTTTCGAAAAGATTTAACCCTGCAGGGGTGTACAACTTTACCCACACGTACGAACCGACTCTTAGTGCCACATGATTAGCACTAGCCCGGGAAGTGCCGGCAGAGGGTAGTCGATTCCCAGCCTTTACCTTGTCGAACCATATCCATGAGTCAACCCAAACAGAGCCACCCCGTCAACAGGGAGTTGGCCACCTCCTGACGGCACCTGTTCTGTGAGTCGGGATCAAGATCCGTGTACGTCCATCACTTGTCCCGGTCACGACCTAGTTTTCTCCAAAACATTTTCCGACACACACGCAGATGGAAAGCTCAAACTACGTGGCTCATGGATAAGGTTAAACAAGTTAGTTAGTCGGGCGGGGTTCATCGGCCCACGTGTGGCTGTACGCTCAGTCTTGGCTCGAAGGCGAGAACTCGCTCCTAGGGGCATGAACAGGACAAAACGCCACAACCCATTGTGGCCTCACATCCATGCCGTGATTTAGTCAAGTTATCAAAGATAATTCAAATCATAAACACCTGACATATAGATTCACGCATTGACCAGATTCATCAACTAGGCATGGCTAAGCAAGACTCACAAGGTTTAGCGAAGCGCGCACAAACAAACCTATAGCTGCTAGGTGAAGTGGATCAGGATATCTAGGTTATGCAGTACATAGGAGAACTCTATCTACTGACATCAAATAGTTTGGAACCGAATGCAAAGTACGAGATTCAAATCACTTTGAAATCATATATGAGCAGATAAGAGGTTATGCTTGCCTTGGTTATAAGAAAACCAGATAAAGATCTTCTGGAATAAGTGCTTGACTTGTCGGTTAAGATCAAGTATTCTTCATTGGAATTGATGGCCGTCTCTTCGGAGTCGCGTTCTACCGAGGGGGAAACAACACCGAAAGAGAAAAACAATCAACCATGGCAGCGATACAATGCACAATATGTATGCATGAGAAGATTAATGCACTGAAATAAAGCCCTAGACATGATCGTTGGGTTGCTAGGGTTCGTATGTCAGTTAAACATTTTTAGTGGAATTAGTCTGAAATAGACCCCGGAGGGGGTTTCGGACGATTATGAAAGTGAGTGCAATTTTAAAAGCTCAAATGGGATTGAAAACATCATAGCTAGATTGCACTTGTTATTTTGAGCATTTTGGTATATAACTTTTAATTTTCTAATTTTATGGAATAAATACTTATTTTTCTATTTTTAAATGATTAAACAGCATTAAATAATACTCATTTTTCAACTTGGTCAAACATATATGAAAATGGCATATTTGGGTAGATAATAATTTTCTGAACAAAACCATACTTTTACTTTATTTTTCTAGTTAATAAAACAGTAGTTATGGAATTTACAAAATTAACCATTTTTCTGTAATTAATAATCATTTTCTGGGGAAAAAGATAAACAGGATTATGACGCCATGCTGACGTCAAGATGACGTCAGCAATGGCCGGATCTCCACTGCTGCCAGTCAATCTCGCGATTAGGCGCGAGCTGGACAAAATTGACTGGGGCATAATGAAGAGGGAAGCACCGCGAGCGAAATGGTGGCGGCGCCGCTACCTATACTCCACCGGAGCCTCGTCGTCGACAAGGAAACTACGGCGGCGCTCGGGTGTGGTCTCCGGCGCAACAATTAGGGGGGGAGAGGGACAATGGGATCCTCCACGGCGTTCAGGAGCTAACTGGGAGCGCGGTGGTATGCTCGGGGAAGCGAGGCGACGCCGGATGACGGCGAATTCGAACGCGGCGGTCGCCGGCCGGAGTGGAGGGAGTCGAGGTCGGGGCGGGGTCTCCGGGCCGTCCGTGCTCGATTAACTTGAGGGAGAGGTAGAGGGGGACACCACGGTGAGGAAGGAGGGCTCGAGGGTGCTTGGGAGTGGCCGGAACGGCGACCGGCGGTTCCTTTCCTGGCTAGGGTTCGGTCGGAGCAGGGAGACAGAGAAATAGAGAGAGGGAGCAGATGGGATAGGGAGGACGAGGAGAAGGAGGGCACGACGTCCTGGCGAGGTAACCATACACAGGGGCGCGCTCAAAGAGGCAGGAGGTGGCGGCACTGCTGCCACGCAGCTGTGTGCTGCATTCTGGCTGGAGGAAGAAGAAGAAAGAAAAGGAAAAAACAAAACCCCCCTGAATTTTTGAAAATATTACAGAGAGGTCCTTGACTGCCCAAAACAGCAAAATTTGAATGTTTGAGGGTCTTTTTGCAAAGATAAAATTTGGCAAAAATTATTTTTGGAAACCTTGTCAAATTTGCAAACTCACCATGTTTTTGGTTGGTGTATTTGAGTTATTTTTCAGAACACAATTTTGGAAACCAAATTGAGTACTTTTTGGGGGATTTTCTCAAACCATTTAAATTCCAAATTTAAATTGGTTGAAACATGATTTAAATTTTTTTTTTCATGCATGAATGACATGAACACAACACCACACACCCTATGGTTGCAAAATTTGGGGTGTTACACCGACTGAACGTGGGTGGCCTCTCCTGACACAGAATCAAATCCAAAATCGTCAGGGATTGAACCGAACGCACGTACCATGCCGACGAAGACGTTGACCCGGCCGATTGTGACGACAGATCCGGATCCGAGCAGATCCGACTCTGGCCCCCGGCCAAAACCGTCCACCATCTTCTCTCCTTCAGGGTTGGTGTAGATCTCGCCGACGACGAGGTTCTTCATGTTCTCCCGAGCTTCTCCCGTGATGTAAACACCCTTGGACGTAGGCCCCACGGTGGGCGCCAACTGTCGTGGGATAATCACGGCAGACGTTACCGGGGGTAACTTGTCTTGGGGCAATTCGACTTTAGTGTTTGGGAGAGGGTTTAGCTCAAGGGAAACCATGGTGATATGCGATCTGGTAGCCGGCAATCGAGTCGCCGAGTCTCCGATCTGAATATATTATCTCAACTCTCGTGTTACAAAGGATACCCGAATATCTCGTGATTGTGTGTTTTCTCTTGCTTAATCTAACCCTTGGGGCCGGCTTATATAATACCCGGACCCCCCGGCTTACCGTCCAAGGCATACTCGGAATCCTACCCGGACACTGCTTACAAACCCTAAGTTTCCCTATCGGAACACACAAACCGGGTTATGAGGCCTACACTCTTGGGCCTTCTAGAAACTCCTTTTCCTTAAGCCGGATCTTGCGCAGCGCCCTTTGGGCCAAGTTACACCTTGGCGTTAGCCTACCAGGTTATCATCCCTCCATCATTACCCACACGTGTCAACCAACTCTTAACGCCACGCGGTAACGCACCTCTCTAAGAGCGCGACAGAGTGTGGTCGACCACGGCCTTTACCTTGCTTAGCCCTATCCATGAGTCAACCCAAACAGGGTCACCCCGTCAACAGGGAGTTGGCCACCTCCTGACGGCACCTGTTCTGTGAGTCGGGACAAGATCCGTGTACGTCCATCACTGGTTCCGGTCACGCCCTAGTTTTCTCCAAAACATTTTATGACACACACGCAAATGGAAACTTCAATCTACGTGACCCATGGAAGTGACTAGACAAGTTAGTTAGCCGAGCGCGGTCTGCTAGGCCCTGTGTGTGGTTGCACGCTCAATCTTGGCTTCGAAGGCGAGAACTCGCACCTAGGGGCATGAACGAGACAAAAACCACAACCCACAGTGGCCTCAACATCCATGCCATGTTAGTCATGTTAATCAACCATATCAAAGTATAAACACCTTTCATACTAGGTTCACGCATTATCAGCATTCATCAACCGGATGAAGCAGATCATAATACTAAGCATGTCTAAGCATTGAAGACACAAGGCTCTACGTTACTCAAACAACCCTAGTCATACTAGGAGGGTAAACAGGTATGAAGGTGACATATAAGGGGGTCATGCAGTGGATAGGTTAACTCTAACAGACTCAAAACTAAGTTGAATCGTACGCATGAGTAAGAGGTTGAAAGACTCAAAACATGGGTGGAGCCATGAGGTTGTACTTGCCTTGCTCGTCGAAGGTGTAGCCGGGGTTGTCGTAGAAGGCCGGATCTCGGTCTACCGATAACGAGCAACACCGGAAAGACGGCAAACAATCAATACTTGGTGACCGTGCAATGCACAATATTTATTCATGAGTAAAACAATGCAATTGATTTGAAGCTTAGAGAAAATAGCAAGAAGCTAAGGTTCTACGCCGTCACCGACGAGCACCGGAGGGGAGAAAACCCTATTCTAGATGTGTGATCAAGTTTGGCTGCTCAAATGACTTTGGAAACCTCATAGATAGATTGCATTTGTTTCACTGATCATTTTGGTATATTATACTTAAATTTCTAATTTTATTGAACTAAAACTTTATTTTCAATATTTAAATGAATTAAATACAAACTACAAATATGGCCTCATTTTGAACTTTGCCAAACATGGGCGAAAATGGTATAGACAAATAGCTCACATTTTTCTGAACATTTTGCATATTTTTCCATAATTTTTGGAGTTATAAAATGAAAGTTATTTAATTTCCAAATTTTACTTAATTTCTGTTTTTCTATTTAACTATGGGGCCCACTGTTCAATTTAAACAGAACGGAAAAGCCACCTGGCGCGGCCACGTGGGCAGGTGACGTCACGATGACGTCGCCATGACGCCACGGTGTGGCCGGCCGGGGACAGAGGAGCTCGCCGGCGGCGAACAGAGGCGTTCCCGGAAGCGCCGTTTGGCCCACGGGATTCCTCTCGTCGAGAGGAACCCGGGGAGGCTTGCCTCGCTTACAGGGAAGTGACGGCGGTGAGGTTGTGATGGCGGACGGCGGCGGGGATCGTCGGGCTCCGGCGGTTACCACGTTTCCGGGACGAAGGAGAGAAACGGAGGGGGTGGGGAGGAGCAGGGGCTCACCACGAACGCGTAGAGGAGGTCAGAGGGGCCGGAGGAGGGCGGGAACAGCGGGGCGGTGGAGGAATTCCGGCGACCGGCCGCGGGGAAGAAGGTGTCGATTCCGCGCGACTAGGCCATCACGGCGGCTCCACGTGCTCGAGGACGGAGAGGAAGACGGTGCGGTTCTAACGGGGTGCTCGGGAAGGTCGGGGAGGCAGTGAATCATCGGCAGCGACGAGCTAGGGTTCGGGTGCAGAGGGAGAGAGACAGAGGGGGAGAGGGTCGACCGGCGGGGTCTGAGGGGTGAGGTCGATGCGGACGTCTCCTTGAGGCTTCCAGGCCTCCACGTCACAAAGGGACGAGTAGAAGGTGGAGCTCGCCGCTCTGCTTCGTCCTTCTGGCCGGAACTGGAAAAGAAAACGAAAAAGAAAACAAGACGCAGATAACCCCCTGGACTTTCTGGAAAATTACCAAGGGGTACTTTTGGACTTTAAAACAAAACCAAAATTAGATTTTGAGGGCCTTTTTGTGAAGCAATAATTGCACAAAAATACTTGTTGGAAAGATCTTCAAATTTGCCACCTTTCTATAACATGGTTGGTTCACTTTGAAAAACTTTGTAAAACAAATTTGTGTGAAGCCAGATTAAGTGATTTTCTTTTAATTCACTGGTTAAATTTTAAAAGCAAAATTTTGGTCCATTTTTCATGCATGCATGCCATGTACTCAACACCTCTCTTTATTACACAGAAGTAAGGATGTTACAAGTCTACCCCCCTTACAAGAATCTCGTCCCGAGATTCCTAGGTTTTAGAAAAGAAGTCGGGGTACTTGGATCGCAGACGATCTTCTCGTTCCCAGGTTGCTTCGTTATCAGAATGATGCGACCATTGAACTCTGAGGAACTTGATGGTCTGACTACGAGTTCTTCGTTCGGCCTCATCAAGAATACAGACAGGAACCTCTTTCTAAGAGAGATCATCCTTGAGCTTGATAGTCTCGTGGTCCACACCACGAACAGGATCTTTGAAGCAACGTTTGAGTTGGGAGACATGGAATACATCATGGACATCCGGAAATCCTGGAGGCAACTGCAGTTGATATGAAACTTGACCTCGTTTTCCAATGATAGGGAAAGGACTGATATAACGAGGAGCCAGTTTGCCTTTGATTCCGAATCGTTTTCCACCTTTCAGAGGTGTGACTCGAAGATAAGCTTTCTCGCCAATTTCATAATGAACATCTTGGTGGTGACGATCATAATAACTTTTCTGGCGAGATTGAGCTGTTTTCAGTCGTTCACGAATGATGCGAACGATTTCTTCCGCTTCCTTGATTACATCCAGACTGAAGAACGATCTTTCACCGGTTTCAGACCAATTCAGCGAAGTTCAGCATTTACGGCCGTAAAGAACTTGAAAAGGAGCCTTGCCCAAGCTAGATTGATAGCTGCTGTTATAGGTGAACTCGGCAAATGGAAGAAACTTCTCCCAATCCTTACCGAACGATATAACACAAGCTCGGAGCATGTCCTCAAGAATCTGGTTAACTCTCTCAGTTTGGCCACCGGTTTGTGGATGGAAAGCAGTGCTGAAAGATAGACGGGTTCCCATAGCTTGCTGGAAACTTGCCCAGAATTTGGAGGTGAACAGACTTCCACGATCAGAGATGATCCTCTTTGGAACACCGTGAAGGCTGACTATTCTGGATACATACAGATCCGCCAGCTGGATAGCGGTGATATCTTCTTGGATAGGAAGGAAGTGAGCAACTTTGGATAGGCGGTCAACCACCACCCAGATAGCATTATGGCTTTTCTTTGTCTTGGGAAGACCGGTGATGAAATCCATACCT
Source organism: Alopecurus myosuroides (assembly GCA_028641055.1). NCBI lineage: Eukaryota > Viridiplantae > Streptophyta > Magnoliopsida > Poales > Poaceae > Alopecurus > Alopecurus myosuroides. The sequence goes on from CM054057.1 coordinate 739,412,260, forward strand.
ACTTCATCCCACTTCCATTTAGGAATAGGCAGGGGTTGAAGAACACCGGCTGGTCTTTGATGTTCTGCCTTCACACGACGACAGACGTCGCATTCAGCAACATACTGAGCGATTTCTCGCTTCATCCGGGTCCACCAAAATTTCGGACGAAGATCCTGATACATTTTGGTGCTACCAGGATGAATGGATAGAGGTGTCTCATGAGCCTCTTGGAGTATTAGCTTCCTCAGATTTCGGTTCTTGGGTACAACCAGACGGTTTTTGAAGTAGACAATGCCTTGATCATCGACAGAGAAACACTTACACTAGTAGGGAAAAGGCTACCGCAGGCGAACCAATTTAGCCTACCGCAGGCGAATGTTTGTTCGCCTGGGACCACATCGCCAGCGGTAATGACTTACCGCAGGCGAACAACCAAATGCGCCTGGGGTATCTTGACATACCCCAGGCGAAACAAGCGTTGTGCGCCTGGGATAAGCCTCTTACCTGAGGCGAACAAGCGCTGTGCGCCTGGGGTACATGTTCGCTGGGTATGATTCCTTATTCACTGGGGTATAAAAGAAAATAACAGAATTACAGCAAATTGACAGTAATAAATATGAAAATGACAGCAAAATAACAGAAATATTTCGATCATCACCAAATAGTCTCGATCATCACCAAATAGTCTCGAAACGAATAGTTTAGTTACAAGCATAATTCAAACACTAGGAGTACATAGTCCAAACAAATCGATAGTTTAGTTATCTAGACAAGCAAAACAACAAGTAGCATCAACACTAGGAGTACAAGGAGTATAAGCACGGCGATGGCGAATGTGGTCATCCGGGCCCTCGTCTCCGTCTTCTCTCTCGCTAGGTAAGTGGCGTATCGAGCTTCCGCCTCCACCATGGTCTTGTACCCCTTGTAGTTGTTGCCGCTGAAACCGTGCACCTGTCTTCGGCATTGGTCCCAGTCGTCGTAGACTCCGGGAACCCTACCGACATACACAACATACCATGTCTGTGCATAGGACAAAAATACGAGTTTAGCATCGAAAGTGATAATAGACCGCAAATAACTATCAAAAATAGAAGCATCAAGGTTTACGAATAAAACACGAAAAATAAAGGTCTAAAAGTTATATGATGCAAGTGTATACTAACATTTTGTCAATCCTATATTCTCGGCGGGAACGACGAACGCCCTCTAGCGTGTTGAATGTCCGGGTGTCACGTTGCTCTCGTAGGTGTGCTTCTATGTCACGGTTGCTCGGTGGTGCGTGGCCGTGGAAGAACAAGCCACCCCGAGTGATGACATCCGACGAGAGTATCGTGCAGATCCTCCGCTGGATGCGACGGAACCGCACATATTCATCGGGGGTGTTGGCCATTTTTGTGGTCAGGTCTCGGAGATCACTTGGTAGATGGGCCTGTTGGGCATCCTTTAAGTACTCCTCATCTGAAAGATGACATACCAAGCTTCCAACTCAGATTCTTGCTCCGATTGCTTGAGGCAGGGGAAGTTTGTTACGTGGTGCACGTAGGCGCCTCGGACTATTTTCTCCTTTTTTAGGGCTTGCCTAAATCGGCGGCGAAGCCGTTGAGGGCACTATTAAGAACAGCTCTTATGTCGGTGTAGTCCTTCTGCACCGCCCTACCCGCATCAAGATAAGTGCATTGTGACCAATGCGGTTCCATGACGATGAGTACGCATCCTCCGTTTCTGCGCAGAACATTTCGAACAAGAGCCACAATATCATCAATCGGAATACTAAGGAGATTCTAGAAAGAATGTAACGACGTGAAGCGGAGAGGACTACTACTTGGGAAAGTATGGCATGAGAATGGCGTTCTTATCCTTGTTATCTATCAAAAACCCCGTTATGTAAGTCGTGATAAGAACTCGGTCCGCATGTGACCGCAAGTAGTCCTCATTCATGTAGTACGGGTCCATAATCGCCATGTGCGGGGTATTCTCCATGACCATATCATGCGCCATGCTTAGCGATACCAGGCGGACAATGCTTTGGTCGAGCTTACCCAAGTGGAAGACCCTGAATATGTCTTCGTATCTGAATGAAGAAACCTCTGCGGGATTTGAACAAAGCCCAAGGATCGGGGCACCTTGACCACGTATAGCGGGTAGGAGGGATGTTTCTCACGTAGAAGTTCATTCTCTTTGAACAAAATCCCGTCGTGGATGGTCCTCATGTCACCACCCATGACAGCGACAACCTCTGCCGGCAGCATCGGCTGACCCATCCATGCACCTTCCTCCACGGGACGGCGGGCGGCAAACGGTCCAGGACTCGGGAGACCGCTGGCTACTAGAGGAGGCACCACCTTTCTTCTTGTTGCCCGGCCTCTTCCGATTCTTCTTCGGCCTCAAGCAGATGGGAGTGCCGCTTTGTTTTACCGCCTCCGCGGCCGTAGCACGTAGTGTATTCGGGGTAACCAGCATAGGCTGTGGAGCCGTAAAGGCCGTCTGCTCCTCGGGAGTTTCTTGGGAATAGGTTAGCTTCTTCTGGATATCCGGTTTTCTGGTGGGTAACTCAGAAGAACCGCCCTCTCCGCCATCTACCTTCTTCTGGATATCAAGAGTTCTGGCGGGTAACTCCGGAGGAGGAACCGGCTTCTCGCCATCCAACTGATTTATGAAATCGTCAATGGGAGCAAGTTCAATATCCATGTAGTCATCATGGGTCTCATGCTCGTGCTGTTGCTCGTCATTGGACGTCTCGTGCTCGGGAGGAGGAGGATCCACCGGAGGTGGAGAGAGGACATTGCCATGTTGGACCTTGTCTTGTTGGCTTGCCGCGGGCGCAACCGGTGTAGTGGTGACGGTGATGGCTTGGCTTGGCGCCGACCCTGACGCCGTGTTCAGCCGAATAAGGGCTTTCGGCCATAGCAAGATTTGATTGTCCAGGTTGCCGAGATTCAGCTCGCTGTCGGCATCGGCGGGTTGATTAGGAGGATACAAGTTCTCGAATCCCGGTAGCACCAGATCGACGCGAACCCGAAGCTCGTTGGCCGGTATATCTCTGCAGTGGTACTTGCGGGATAGTGGCTGCAAGATGCTCCCCTTTGCAACATCCTTCAACTCGCTGCCCACTTTTAGCAGGAAGGTGCATCCCGTCGCGTCAGCCTGCGATAACATGCATGGATAGGTCAGAGAGTAGGGTTATATTGAACTGGCTACAGCTTGAGACGGTCAATAATCTACCGTGAGGGCATTGAGCTCGGCTAACGTCGACGGACCACAGGTGATGGTGGTCTCGTCGAGCAACAGGGTGGTGGCCGCGCCGGACACGGCCGACGGTCCATCGGGGGCAGGCGCGTCGGGCACGGCCGACGGTCCATCGGGGGCAGGCGTGTCGGGCACGGCCGACGGTCCATCGGAGGCAGGCGCGTCGGGCACGGCGGGGGCGACAGGCACGGCCAACATCGACGGTATGTTGAACGTCGGTAAGGGCCCCTGTGAGCCCCCGGCGATGTAGCCACATATTTTTTCAAATACGGCGGGGATGAGTGCATTCATCTTTTCCCCCACCGTTTTTCAATCTTCTTCTCCATGTTTGTTTCCAAGTCATGGACCTTCTTCTTCAGCTCCTCCGTCTCCTCGCTCTTCTTCGCCGCCCGCGACTCCTTAGTGCTGGGCTCAGCCAAGCCATAGTTGGCGTGCTTCTTATTAAGTCCGCCGCCGGTGATACGGCCTAAGTGCGGCCTTTTCAGAGGGTCCTGGCTCTTGCCTTGTTGTACCCCCTGATGAAAGGCTTATCCCACGCGACTTTGGCCGTCGACGTCTGCGACGAGGAAGATTCAAGTTGTTGTTCTTCTAGCTACAGAAGCAACATATAAACGGTTTAGAATTGGTTCGAATAGAAATCATGGACTTGATGATGATGAGTTGCATGAAATGGTAAATTCTTACCACTAGCTTCTCAACATTCTTCACGCTATCGTCCGTGACCAAAATAACACCTCCACCATCTTCGGGTCCGAGACAAGTTCCCCGGTCGGAGTTACTTTTCTGTACCTCGACCTCATGAATTTCTGGAATTGCGGGTCATGGGCATACTTGGCGTAAGGGTTCTCAATCCCTTTTTCAATGTAGGCCTGGTCCTCTTTTGCCCAAACTGGCTCCTTCCCGTCGTATCCACGACAGCCGAGATTGTGGTGACCGATGTTCTTCGACGCTAGATCCTTCCCCCATCCCGTTTGCTTCTTAGTGACATCAAGCGACTCGTTATCTAGGAAAGTCTTGAAGTCATCGGGCGTAATCCGCGGGAAGTGGCGATGGATCTCTTCGAATGGTGTCGATTCCTTAATCATCGCCCTCACCATAGTCTTGTAATTGCTCAGGGCTTTGGTGAATCTAGTGAGGGCGAGTTTGTTCACGAGGTTGCCCTTCAGATTCTCGTTGTTGTAGGGGGGAGGGAACTCGTACCGCGCGTGCAGCCTCGAGATGAGTTGGGCGCGCAGAGTTTAGTTCTTCTTGAGAGTCGGCTCGTTGACATTGACGACGTCTCGAAGTATCGCGCCAAGTTGGAGGAAGTACCCCTTCACAAGGTCCAATGGCATTAGAGGCGTGCCACTGGAAGGGTCCACCTCCGTGAATTTCTCTCGAACGGTGCCGACTTGTTCGGAGCTCGCTTCCGACGCTTGTTTTCCCGTCGTGCTGCTCCCTGAGGGACCCCGGCGCCACTATCAGTGGTTTCCTCCTCGCCACCGGTGAGCCCGTCATCATTGTGGGGCTCGACATCATGGTCAGTTTCTGTCCGATCTTCCTCTTTGCGACTCTCGGGCCATAGGGATGTAGTGGTCCAATAAAGCCGGATCCGTAGTAGAAGAAGACATGCCCTAGCTAGCAGTAGACAAAACGTATACTGTTAGTCACCGGAAAAATTCGGCGTGACCTCGGCTATATATAAATGGTCATGCCGGAGTGCCAGAAATTCGCCGGAACGGAAATGAATCAACGTTCCGACAAAACATTGGCACTCAATGTACCTGCAACAGAAATTGAATGCACACATGCATGGCCACAAAAACAGTTCCTTGCATTGCTGTCATCACATGGCACAAAAACTCCCAGGAAATTCATATATCATGCCAAAAAAACCTTCATATATATTGATCAAAGTAAATACTGCACTTAATTAATAACAAATCACGGAGAATTCTAGCAGTGTCCAAAGCTTCAGTGTTCTATTCACATGTAATTAGTAGGTGATTCAGCTAGTGTAAGAAATATAGCATTTTATACTATGAGCTGAACTACCAGAATCCAGAAATAATGGTACATGATCAGATCCAGTTCTAGCTAAAGCATGTAGCAGCAGTAGTATGAGGGCGTTGGAAGGGGGGGGCTGACCTGGGTTCGTCGTGGGCGTGGGCGACGGCGGCGTGGGTGACGACGGCCGTCGTGGACGACGACGATGAGAGGGACGGTGCGCGCGCGCGGCGTGCTCCCGCTCCTCCTCCCCTGCTGCTCGATCCCGCTCCTCCTCCGCTGCTGCTCCTGCTCCTCCTCCTGCTGCTGCTCCCGCTCCTCCTCCTCCTCCTGCTCGACAACGACGACGGCGGCGTGCGATGAGAGAGGCGACGGTGTCGTGCGATGAGAGAGGCGACGGCGGCGTGCGGTTTGGGATCGATATGAAACAGAGTGATTATGCGGGTTGTGAGTTAGCAGAGCGAGGACTTACAGGCGCACAACGAGTGAAATGCGCCTGCGCTATCCCTTACCCCAGGCGAACAAACAGAGGTGCGCCTGCGCTAATGTTCTTAGCGATTCGTTGTGCGCGGGCCCACAGAGGTATATACCCCAGGCGCACAGATTGAAAATGCGCCTGCGCTAAGCATTAGAACCGGTTTGTATCACAAACCGGTTCTAAAGGTATGTCCCTGGGCCCACCTAGCTACCCGCACAAATGGCCGCAGGCCTTTAGGACCGGTTTGTATAACAAACCGGTCCTAAAGGCCTGCGGCCATTTGCTGCCTGTAGGTAGGGGGCCCAAGGGACAGACCCTTTAGAACCGGTTTGTGATACAACCGGTTCTAATGTGCTTGGCTCGATGCCCTGTTATGCGCGGCCCACAGATCCTTACCGCAGGCGAATTATCTAGGTAATGCGACTGCGCTAAATTTCGTAGGATTTTGGTTTGCGCGGTCCCACATGGCATTACCCCAGGCGCATGTCCTGTCAAAAGCGCCTGTGATATATATTACCCCAGGCGCGTTTTCCCGATGATGCGCCTGTGCTAAGATTTTCTAAATTACACAGCCCCACCCGGCCTGGGATACATCGAGCAATACGAATGCTATAATATGTGGCTCCCCCACGTTGGTTTTCACTTAAAAAATACATACATATGAAAGTTAACATGTGCAAAAATATTAATGTCGCATCGAGCGTAAATAGATTGGTTTAGCGAGATACCGCAAGTGTTTCTCTCTAAAAACATTGTATGATAGTAGCTATTAGCATGTTATATCGCGAGTATTTCCCTCTCTCAACCTTTCGTCACAATATTAGTCTTGCCTTTCTTGGTCGATGTTGAATAGTGACCGCCATATTGTGACTTCTTATTGTGAATGGAAGACCTGCCCTAGGTAGTGTGGTCCTGCTTCTTGTGGTGTATCGTCTTCACCGGGTTCTTCCATCATCGGGTCTCCGACTAAGCCGTCGAAGTCCTTCTCATCGGCGACTCCATCCATTCCGACGAGGGCCCTTTTTCCTCTCCTTACGACAACACGACTAGGCTTTGCCGGGTCGGTTATGAAGAAGCATTGCTCCACGTGCTTAGCCAATACCCAGGGCTCATTTTGCGCGGTGGGGTTCTTGGACTTGGGTTTGTTGGCTTCAGACATCGACATAGTGGTGAAATATTCGTCTTCTTTCGTGACGTTTGTAGCCATCTGACATGGAACATCGGCAGCTTTACCCCAACGTAGTCAAGCTCCCAGATTTCCTCGATCTTTCTGTAGTATCTTCTAACCTCTTCGCCCGTGTAAGATTCCATCGTTATAGACGAGTTTTGGTAGTCGCTACTTTTGTCTCTTTCCTCCGTGTAGAATGTGTACCCATTGATGTCGTATGGATAGGGGCCATATGACAAGGCCAATACATTTTATCTTTCTCACATGTCATTGGCGGGGGATCGGCATCAATGTGCTTCTTGAACCATGTCGCGAAAGAGGAGCTTCAGACACAGCCACGGGGGGAGGTTGTACATCCATACAAACACGGGCCAGGTGCTATGTTTGCTGCTCTGATTTCCAAACGGATTGAGACCGTCGGTGCTCGCACCAAGCCTGATGTTCCTTGGGTCGTTCCCGAATTCCTCATCGAATGCGTCTAATGCTTTCCACTGACGTGCATCCGAAGGGTGTGTACTTAGCACTGGTTTTTCAACACGTTCTGGATCGCTCAGCACCGCCTTCTTTCTGTCCTCGTGCCAGCGCATGAGCTTTGCTTCCTTGGGGTCCACGAAGTACCGCTGCAGACGGCCGGGATCAATGAGTGGAAAGTACCACACAACTTCGTAGGAGCTTTCTTCGTCCCCCCTCTTGTAACGATCAGACCGCACACCGGACATTTGATCTGGTCCGCGTGCTCGTTACGGTAAATTATGCAGTGGGTGGATAGGGGTGGTGGTGGGTGGCTGGCCGCACTTATATTGGGGACAAATAATATTACCAGGCGAATATGTTCTGGGAAGCGCCTGCGCTAAGTGGTGCTACCCCAGGCTATTCTTTGTCCCAGGCGAACAACGTACCTGTGCGCCTGCGCTAAAGGGAGCTACCCCAGTCCACTTTTTACCCCAGGCGCTTCTGTACTTACTCGCCTGTGGTATCTGTTATACCGCAGGCGAACTGAGATGCGATTCGCCTGCGGTAAAGGAAGCGTGCCAGGGTCGGCCGTGGTTGGCCCTGCCACACTTTACCCCAGGCGCTTTCGGTTTCTGTTCGCCTGGGGTAACTGGCCTACCCCAGGCACACCAACTTGCGCTTCGCCTGCGCTAATTAACCCAGGCGCACAGTTTTCCTTGTTCGCCTGTGGTAGGATATGCTGCTATAAGCAAATCTCTAGTAGTGTTAGCAGCACCGCTAGCAATGTTCTTCTTGATCTTAGCAATGCCTAAGTTGTTCTTCTAAACGTCTTTTATTTGATCTTCGAGAGAAGGTTTTATTTCCAGATTGGCCAGATATCCAGAAGGAACAACTTCAAGGTTCAGCTTGGAAAACTCCTAATAAAGAGAAGGTTGGGCTTGCTGTATCCTCAAATTGTTACAATAAGACTTCCGACTTAGCGCGTCAGCGACGACATTTGCTTTGACGGGTTGATAGTTGAGACCCAAGTCAAAGTCCTTGATAACCTCCAACCATCTTCTCTGTCTGAAATTCAGATCCGGTTGGGTAAACAGATATTGCAGACTCTGATGATCTGAGTATAACTCACATCGGTTGCCAAGAAGATAATGACGCCATTGCTTAAGAGCATGGACCACGGCTACTAGCTCAAGATCATGGGTTGGGTAATTGCGCTCATGTGGTTTCAGTTGAAGAGAACCATAGGCCACCACATCACCTTCTTGCATTAACACACAACCGAGTCCTTGTTGAGAGGCATCATAGAAGATGACAAAATCCTTGCTTGTATCAGGAAGAACAAGCACAGGAGCGGTAGTCAGTTTGGTTTTCAGAGTTTGGAAACTTTCTTCTGCCTTTTCTGACCACTCGAACTTTTTGCCTTTCTTAATAAGTTCAGTCATAGGTTTGGCAATTTTGGATAAGTTCTCGATGAAACGACGGTAATAACCTGACAATCCGAGAAAACTCCGAACATCCTAGACTGACTTAGGTGTTTCCCAGTCCAGAATGGTTTGGACCTTATCTGGAATAACGGCCACACCTTCAGCAGACACCACATGTCCAAGATAGACGAGTTCTTTCAACCAGAACTCACACTTGGAGAATTTGGCATACAACTTGTGCTCACGGAGTTTGGATAACACCAAACGCAGGTGTTCAGAATGTTCATCTTCGGTTTTGGAATAGACCAGGATGTCGTCGATGTAGACCACGACAAACTTATCAAGATACTCCATGAATACCGAGTTCATAAGCCTCATGAAGGTAGCTGGAGCGTTGGTAAGACCGAAAGACATGACGGTGTACTCGTAAAGACCATAACGAGTAGTGAACGCCGTTTTGGGAATGTCCTCCTTTCTGATCTTTATTTGATGGTATCCTGATCGCAGGTCCATCTTGGAAAAGACAGCTGCACCAGCTAACTGATCAAAGAGGTCGTTGATTCTTGGAAGAGGGTACTTTTTTTTTATGGTCACTGCATTCAGCGGCCGATAATCAACAACCAGACGTGGAACATTGGTATCCCGCTTCTTGACAAAGATAGTGGGACAACCCCAAGAAGATGTGCTAGGTTGGATGAAACCTTTTTCTTCTAACTCCTCTATTTAGCGTTTCAATTCAACCAACTCCTCTGGGGCCATACGATAAGGTCTTTTAGACATAGGAGCGGTACCAGGGACTAATTCAATCACAAATTCCACACTTCGTCAGGTGGCATGCCAGGTAACTCTTCAGGGAACACATAAGGGAAATCACTGACTACAGGTAACTCATGAATTTCAGGAGGGTAATCACCTTGCATGAAGTATAGCTGCAGTTCAGGAGAATGTTGGGTGCGTGTTGATGGCGGAATTGTGTACTCCAACCAATAGTCGATGATGGCACCGGAAGGATGTTTCAAGGTGAGGCATTTCGTTGCACAATCCAATACAGCTCCATATTTAGCAAGCCAATCCATGCCCAGTATGACATCAAGGTCAGTGGATTTTAGGGCAATGAAGGTTGCAGGGAATTGTAAGGATCCCACTTCAACCATGAGCTCTGGCGTAACCATGGTGGTTTGCCATTTGCAACCAGGAGAGTTTACCACTAACGGTTTTGATAACTTCCCAAAAGGTATCCCATGCATTTTAGCAAACCCTTCTGATATGAATGTATGCGATGCTCCAGAATCAAATAAGGCTAAAGACGAAATTGAGTTGACACGAATCGTACCCAGTAAGACGCTTGGGTCTTCCTGAGCATACTCAGCAGTCACGTAGTTAAGGCGACCACGTCCAGCACCAGCAGGCTTCGCCGTTTTCTTAGGAGGAGGAGCTGCACGTCCAGCATGATTCTGAGGGCACTCCCTTGAGAAGTGACCAGGCTGGCCACAACGATAGCAAACATTGCTGGGAGGAGCGGCAACTAGAGGACGAGAACCTTGTCCACCACCATAGGTTGATGTAGCAGGTGTTGCAGGGAGACGAGGAACATATCCAGATGGCCTTGGCTGAAACGGGGCCCTGGGGACAGCGCTATATGGAATGAACACACGGCGCTTCCTCTTCTGACCAGAAGGTGATGCACGGGAATCTCTAGCACTCTTCTTCATAGCAGTATCCATCTCCTTTTTGCCACGTTCAAGAGTGATGGCCTGATTGTACAGTTCGTGGAAGCTCTGGAACTTGAAGGGCATCAGCTCATAGCGAACAGTTGGGTTCAGGCCCTTACGGAACAGATCATGCTTGTTCTCGTAATTGGTGATATCACGAGGAGCATAGCGAGCCAGCCGAGTGAAAACACGAGCATATGCCTCAATACCCATACTGCCCTGAGTAAGATCAAGGAACTCCTTTCTTTTACCGTCCATCACTTCCTTCGGGATATAAGCCTCAGAGAAAGCAGTACGGAACTCGGCCCAGGTGACCTCATGATCTGGCGCCTGCAACGCCAGAAATCCTTCCCACCAAGCACCAGCAGCACCTTCAAGCTTGTACGTGGCAAAGTTCACACGGTCACGATCCTGGACACGGAGAGCAAGGAACTTGCGCTCCATTGTGCGAAGCCAGTCATCGGCATCGAGGGGCTCAGTGGATTCAAGAAAGTATGGTGGCTGAGCCTTGAGGAAGTCCACAAGTGTAACACCGGCAGCACGGCGTTCAGTGTTCTGGGCCACACGCTCCAGAAGGTGTTCGTTCCTCAGACGGTTGTTCTTGATGCTTTGCAGCACTTGCGCCATTGTGGGTGGCGGCGGAGGTGTTGGCTGAGGAGGAGGGTTGTTACGGCCACGAGTACCACTCGACATCCTGAGTAAAAGGAAGAAGAATCATGAATAACACATCCATGGAAAAAGATACAATGGATCGGCATGTGATAGTTGCAACAGGAATCAAGATACATGTCGAAATGTTGTAGAACAGAACGAATGAACATGAAGTGTATCGTTTGATCAACATGGAGACAACATCTTACAACATTTATTGAAACCAGTCGAAATACAAACCATACATAGTGGCGGTACAAGCTCACAAGCTTAAGTACATACAACACTGAAAGAAAGTACGGTAGATACACATCACCGAAGTTCTGCTCCTATACATTATTTTTCTACAACTTCGGGTTTCGAGTGCATGAAAGCAAACATTACTCTAGCTGGAACCGACAACGGTCTCAGTATCCTCCGAATTCGAAAGGAAGTGGAACCGGAGCACCATAGTAGCAACGAACAGACTCGTCCTGCGGTCCATGGAGAGACTGTGGTACACCACGCACCATCCTAGGCCTCCTGATGCGTCCACGAGGGGGAACATCACCTCCAACATCTGGAGACGCAACCGAAGAAGGCACAAGTACATACGGAAGCTCTATCTCAGAGGTCTGAACAAGACCACTCTCAACGAATGGCCTCACTCTGTCTGTCACAGTCCTGAGACTAGCTGCAAGGGTGTTGACTAGTGCACTAAGCTCACGCTCACGACGAGCATAAGCAACAAGAAGATCAGCGGTGCACCTAAGTCTAAGATCTTTCTCCTGGGAGGAATCAGCAAAGGTATGAGTGTGACACCCATCAAGAGTAGGCTCAGAACCAGGACAATATTTGAAAGAGCTATGCTCGTTGTCTGGGTAGTAGTAACGTAGCACATTAAGACAGTGCCGTGCAGCATCCTGCACAGCCATCTCAACAGTGAAACCAAGACCCTCAGCATAGTGCGTAGCAGGAATGATGGTACCATCTGGCTGTGGGAGACGGACACCACATAGATACCGGGACTGATTGAAGTCACGGTACTGCTCATACACAGTGTACACAGGGTACCATGGGGCTCCTAGGTTTGCACAGGCTGAGGCTAAAAGATGGGGAAAACCTGGAACTCCGAGGCAAAGAGTGTGTCGAACAACCTGATCAGAGGTCATCTGAAACAAAGACATTTTGCACTATGTCAAAATACCTGAAGAAATGATTTGAATTTGGAATTATAACAACCTGAGACATAGTACCCGGAAGGAAAACACCCAACGGTTTTACTCCTAACTTTTGAGAAAACACCAAGGAAACCAACACACAATAAAACAAATGAGGTGCGGTGACTCAGAGTTAGAGCGATACCAGGTAAGGAGTAAAAAGAATCCTAAGAGGGTTTTCATAACTCCTTTTGTCTTTTTAAAATAGTTTTCACAAGTTCTAGACTCAACATCGACCAACGGCAAGGGTTTCCTACACGCAGTCCTGCTCTGATACCAAGACTTGTCAGACCCCGGACCCACAGATATACAAACTGTCGTGTGCTCCTAGCAATGTACTCACAAGGTCTTCAGGGTTACCAGCCCTGGCCGAAACAAACAACGGCAGGAAGACCGGATTCATCGGCACGTAGTCCGGATCCCCGGTCTACTACTCCCTGTGTCCATGCTAGTCATAACCAGATATGTATACCCAAGCGTCCACGATTCGGATGAAACTGAAGGAACGGTACCAAAGTTATACAGAGCTGCTATGTGTCCAGAAAGTCCAACAACAATCGAGGGTTACCGGGGTTACCTCGCCCCAGGCCGAATCACATCGGCAGGCGGGCTCGGACATGGATCATCGGCTCCACAGCCCCTCGACTGCGACAACTATGCAGGCATAGCCAAAACTGTATAACAACGGGCTCGAAACCAACAATCAATCAAAACAGCACTCTAGATATGAAAGTTGTATTAAACAAGTCATACTAGAGTAGTTTACACGCAGAGGTTACAAGACCAACATAGGTCAAGCAACCCAACATTACAACAAGCAACGAAAGCAAATATGTTGCTATACAACAAGACAGCAAAAGGACTAAGAGTCTGAAATATAAGCAACGTAGCCAAACCCATACTACAGATACCAGGCTGCCACCTGGGAACCCCTAACTACTCATCAACGTCGAGGTAGAACCCTTCTTCAGCTGCATCGCCGAAGTCTGAAACAAAACAACAACGAGGCAAGGTTGAGTACAAAAGGTACTCAGCAAGACTTGGCTTTTAAGGTCTTTTGCATAAAGCCATATTTGTTTTCCAAAGTTGAGGAAGAAGAAGCACGTGTAATAGAGCATTTCTAAAACAGAGGAGGAATCTACTCAACTACTGAGATCATCATGTTCTTTAGTCCACCAAGTACTTTCTCATCCCCAGACTACCTTATGATACAAGAATCACCCCTCTCGACGTAGTCGAGGAGGCATCCTTCATCCATTATCAACAAGTTTTAGTCATTTCGTTAGAGTTGTCTATGATCACAGAATCCGTTGCCAAGTTGTCCATAACCGTGGACACGGCTTTCCGAAAGATTTATCCCTGCAGGGGGTACACTTTACTCACACGTGTCAACCGACTCTTAACGCCACGCGGTAACGCTCCTCTCTAAGAGCGCGATAGAGTGTGGTCGACCACGGCCTTTACCTTGCTCATCCCTATCCATGAGTCAACCCAAACAGGGCCACCCCATCAACAGGGAGTTGGCCACCTCCTGACGGCACCTGTTCTGTGAGTCGGGACAAGATCCGTGTACGTCCATCACTGGTCCCGGTCACGCCCTAGTTTTCTCCAAAACATTTTATGACACACCCGCAAATGGAAACTTCAATCTACGTGACCCATGGAAGTGACTAGACAAGTTAGTTAGCCGAGCGCGGTCTGTTAGGCCCTGCGTGTGGTTGCACGCTCAATCTTAGCTTCGAAGGTGAGAACTCGCACCTAGGGGCATGAACGAGACAAAAACCACAACCCACGGTGGCCTCAACATCCATGCCATGTTAGTCATGTTAATAAACCATATCAAAGCATAAACACCTTTCATACTAGGTTCACGCATTATCAGCATTCATCAACCGGATGAAGCAGATCATAATACTAAGCATGTCTAAGCATTGAACACACAAGGCTCTACGTTACTCAAACAACCCTAGTCATACTAGGAGGGTAAACAGGTATGAAGATGACATATAAGGGGGTCATGCAGTGGATAGGTTAACTCTAACAAACTCAAAACTAAGTTGAATCGTATGCATGAGTAAGAGGTTGAAATACTCAAAACATGGGTGGAGCCATGAGGTTGTGCTTTCCTTGCTCGTCGTAGGTGTAGCTGGGGTTGTCGTAGAAGGCCGGATCAACCTCCGGATCTTGGTCTACCGATAACGAGCAACACCGGAAAGAAGGCAAACAATCAATAATTGGTGAACGTGCAATGCACAATATGTATGCATGATTAAAACAATGCAATTGATTTGAAGCTTAGAGAAAAGAGCAAGAATCTAGGGTTCTACGCCGTGAACGACGAGCACCGGAGGGGGAGAAAACCCTATTCTAGAGGTGTGATCAAGTTTAGCTGCTCAAATGACTTTGGAAACCTCATAGATAGATTGCATTTGTTTCACTCATCATTTTGGTATATTATACTTAAATTTCTAATTTTATTGAATTAAAACTTTATTTTTAATATTTTAAATGAATTAAATACAAACTACAAATATGGCCTCATTTTGAACTTTGCCAAACATGGGTGAAAATGGTATAGACAAATAGCTCACATTTTTCTGAACATTTTGCATATTTTCCATAATTTTTGGAGTTATAAAATGAAAGTTATTTAATTTCCAAATTTTACTTAATTTTTGTTTTTCTATTTAACTGTGGGGCCCACTGTTCAATTTAAACAGAACGGAAAAGCCACCTGGCGTGACCACGTGGGCAGGTGACGTCACGATGAAGTCACCGTGATGCCACGATGTGGCCGGCCAGGGACCGAGGAGCTCGCGGGCGGCGAACGGAGGCGTCCCCGGACGCGCCGTTTGGCCCACGGGCTTCCTCTCGTCGAGAGGAACCCGGGGAGGCTTGCCTCGCTTCCAGGGAAGCGACGGCGGACGGCGGCGGGGATCGTCAGGCTCCGGCGATTACCACGTTTCCGGGACGAAGGAGAGAAACGGAGGGGATGGGGAGGAGAAGGGGCTCACCACGAACGCGTAGAGGAGGTTAGAGGGGCCAGAGGAGGGCGGGAACAGCGGCGCGGTGGAGGAATTCCGGCGACCGGCCGTGGAGAAGACGGAGAGGAAAACGGTGCGGTTCCATCAGGATGCTCGGGAAGGTCGGGGAGGCAGTGAATCGCCGGCGGCGACGGATCAGCGGCGAGCTAGGGTTCGGGTGCAGAGGGAGAGAGACAGAGGAGGAGAGGGTCGACCGGGGGGGGGGTTCTGAGGGGTGAGGTCGATGCGGACGTCTCCTTGAGGCTTCCAGGCCTCCACGTCACAAAGGGGCGAGCAGGAGGTGGAGCTCGCCGCTCTGCTTCGTCCTTCTGGCCGGAACTGGAGAAGAAAACGAAAAAGAAAACAAGAAGCAGATAACCCCCGGGACTTTCTGGAAAATTACTAAGGGGTCCTTTTGGACTTAAAACAGAACCAAAATTAGATTTTGGGGGCCTTTTTGTGAAGCAAAAATTGCACAAAAATACTTTTTGGAAAGCTCTTAAAATTTTCCACCTTTCTATAACATGGTTGGTTCACTTTGAAAAACTTTGTAAAACAAATTTGTGTGAAGCCAGATTAACTGATTTTCTTTTAATTCACTGGTTAAATTTTAAAAGCAAAATTTTGGCCCATTTTTCATGCATGCATGCCATGTACTCAACACCTCTCTTTATTACACAAAAGTAGGGATGTTACAGGTTCGTCCCACCAACCTGTCAAAGGATCAATGAGCTCGGAAACTCTAGTGACAATCTGATTACCTTGGTGTGAGCGTGGCCTTCTCGTGTCACTATTAGGGATCCATGGATCAGACCATATACGGATGTTATGACCACCACCTACCCTCCAGATCACACCCCTTTTTCAACACGTCAATCCATGTAAGATGCTATGCCAAACATAGCTCATCCCCCCAACTGGTTTAGCTCTGAGAAGATCTCCATCTTCAAAGTACTTAGCTCTTAAAACCCTTCCACATGATGATTCCGGAGCTTGCAACAGTCTCCAGCCCTGCCTTGCCAACATTGCAAGATTGAACGAGTGTATGTCTCGGAATCCAAGCCCTCCCTCTTCCTTAGGTCGCATCATTTTCTCCCAACCAACCCAGTGCACTTTATGTTCGTCATCCTGCTGTGCCCACCGAAACCGGCAGATTGCTTGTGTAATATCATCACACAAGGTCTTCGTTAAAGCAAAACAGGCCATTGCATACGTAGGGATTGCTTGTGCTATTGCTTTAATTAAGACTTCCTTCCCAGCTTTCGATAGGAACTTCTCCTTCCATCCTCTAATTCTTGTCGGAATTTTTTCCTTTATGTAATGGAAAGCCCTTGATCTTTCTCTTCCAATATATGTTGGAAGGCCAAGATATTTTCCACCTTGAGCTTCAGTTCGGAGACCAAGATCTCATACGCCTCGGTGTGTTAGTGCTGAACAAAATGGACGAATTATCCTTGTTTATCACATGTCCTGAAGCCTCTTCGTAGGCTTGTAAAATCTGATTGATCACCGTCGCACTTTCCCGATTAGCCTCTAGCAACAAGAGTGAGTCATCAGCAAATAGGAGGTGGTTTACAGATGGGGGTTGTGCAGTCAGCTTTATTCCACTAATCAGCCCCCTCTCTTCGGCTTGCTGGATCAACGCCGAGAAACCCTCGGCACAGAGTAGGAAAAGGTACGGCGAGATTGGGCTCCTTGCCTCAAACCCCTCGCTGGAAATATTGTGTCCGTTATGTTTCTATTGACCTTGAACCTATAAGAAACTGATCGGACACACTTCATAACATTGTCCACAAATTGCGTGCAAAAACCCAACCTTAACATTGTTCCTTCTAAGAAGCTACACTCAACCCGGTCATAGGCCTTGCTCATATCCAACTTGACAGCCATATAACACTTTTTCCCCGAGCAGCGTCTCTTCATAAAGTGTGACATTTCATAGGCGAGGATCGTGTTGTCTGAAATCAGTCTCCCTGGAACGATTGCACTCTGGTTTGGGGATATAATCTCATCAAGAATCCCTTTCAGACGGTTTGCCAACACCTTGGACACAAGCTTATAAACAACATTGCATAGGCTAATAGGGCGTAAATCCTTCATACATTCAGGGTTCTGAACCTTTGGGATCAACACAACGACTGTCTTGTTCCATCCCTCAGGTATACTGCCAACTTGCAACACATTTAAAACCTCATGTACCACTGCATCACCAACCGTCCCCCAAAGTTTCTTGTAGAAAATAGCCGGCATACCATCAGCACCAGTGCTTTAAGATCACCAATACTATCCAGCGCCTCAAATATCTCCTGCCGAGAGAATTCCGCCATCAAGTGTTCATTCATTGGAGTTGTCACTCGAGGTTGTATATGCGGGAGAACATTCACCAAATTTGTACCTGCCATGGGGGTAAACAAGCCAGACAAATAGTTAGTTACGAGAGCCTACTAGCTCTCCTCCCCCTCCACCACTACACCATCCTCCCCCCTTAATTTTTTTATTGTGTTGTGCCTCTTCCGTTCCAATGCCACTGAATGGAAATATGTGGTATTGCGATCACCACTTTGCAGCCAAGTTACATGTGCTCGTTGTTTCCAATGGGTTTCCCACTGCTCCTCAACCTTCACGAGTCTATACCGTAGTACATGCTCCCGTAGAATATTGGATTCATTGATATCTGCCTTGCGGCACTCCTCAAGCTCCTCCTTAATTTTCTTTATTCTCTTCTGGAGATCACCAATAACCTCACGGCTCCAAGAGCTGAGCTCACGTGACACCGTACACACCTTCTCCATTACTGATTTCTCTCCTCGGATGTCAGCTAAACCCCATGCATTTTTTATCACCTCTTCACAGCCATCATCTAGTAACCATCGGGCCTCAAAGCGTTTATTTAGGCCAGCGGTGTTGATACGGTTCCGCTAAGGAGCACCTTCAAGATAAACCACCACTGGCCTATGATCAGAATGTTCAGGGTCCCCGTTAAGCACTTTGTAACTTGGGAAACGCATACGCCAAGTCGGGTTTGCTACGGCCCGATCCAGCCTCTCCCGAATATAACCATCAACTCTAAAATTATTATTCCTCCATGTGTAAATATCTCCCTCAAAGCCTAGGTCTTGGAGGTTACAAAAATCTAGGCAGCTACGGAACCTCTCCATACAAGCTTGTGGCCTAGGTGCACCACCTTGCTTTTTAAAACTGAACATTATTTCATTAAAATCACCTATACACATCCATGGTAGGTCAGCTTGGTGTCGAAGGTTCCGAAGTAGCCTCCATGTCTCCTCTATATTCTCTTGCCTTGGTTCACCATAAATTCCATTCAACCTCCATTTGAAACCGTCCGCTTCTTCGACATCAACATCAATATGCATCCTCCCCATCCACCGGAGACTCACATTTATTCCATGCTTCCAAAACAGCGCCAAACCCCCACTTCGTCCTTCACACTTTCGAACTAACATGTGTGGAAGACCAAGTAGCATCCGGAACTTCTCCATCCTCGGCTTGTCCAGCTTTGTTTCGGACAAAAAGAGGATATCGGGGTCCACCTTCTTCTGGAGAGCCAGAAGACCTCGAACTGCCGGCCCATACCCCAAACGCCGGCAGTTCTGCGACGCAACTCTCATTGGGGGCCGCTACTAGGCCTTCTAGAGCCACGGGTTAGTCCCTTGCGCTGGGCTTTAGTGCTGGGCCATAGACCAGGTAGGCTCACTCGACAGGTCCTGGAGTCATCCCCTCGTCACTCCCAGAACTGTATTGACCGCAACCTGAACAAGATTTCCATTAACATCATACCTTGGTTCTGTGGGACGATATTGTCCTGCCATGTAGATGGCTGTGTGGTGAACTGGTTCCTGTGAGCTTTCGGGTTCCTCTTCTAGGTCATCTCCTAGACTGTCCCGAAAGAGCTGGTGGATGGAGCCTGTCTCATCCAGGTCATTGTTCTCGACCAAAGATTCTCCATCTGAGTGCACGATCGTGACCTCTCCAAAAACCAAGTTTGACTCTTGAACCAGCTCCGAGCCTGTTCGTCCAATGAAGCCGGCAAAAACTTGAATTCCGTCAAAGGGGACCCGGAAACCGAATTTGACGAAAGCGAACTATGTGCCTCAAGTGTCACGGTTGTAGTAGTTCCCGCGCCGGCTCCTCTTGTGCCGGCCGATCGTGAGTTCCTCGATCCCAGGTAGGGCTTCTTCCAAAAACACGATGCTATCGCGAGCTGTTCCCACGGTGGGTGTCAAGTGACGTGGTGTTGTCGTGGCAAGTGTCCTCGTGCGAGAACTAGATTGTGAGGCCATAGCTTCTGAGCGAAGTATCGAAATGGTTATGATAGGAAAGAGAAAAGCGTGTTTACCCAGGTTCGGCCCCGCTATGGAGGGTAAAACCTACTCATGCTTCTTTACTATTGATGATTCGAGGTCTCGATTACAAGGAGCGATTCCGGCTTCGGATGTCTCGAGAACTATTGCAATTGATATAGAACTTCATTTCTACGTCCCGGTCACTCGCTTTATATAACAGACAAATTCATGGGTTACAGACGAACCCGGGTTATGCCCATAATCGGATGATACGATGCAAACGTATCTATAATTTTTGATACTCCATACTTGTTCTCTACCAAATACCTTTTGTTGTCCACATGTTTTTTATCGTTTTCCGGATGTTTTCATTGACTATCCTATTAACGAGATGCCCCAGGCCGGTTGCTGTTTTCAGATGTTTTTTTATTTCAGAAAAGTTCTTAAAGAAATATTCTCGGAAAGGGTTGAAAATCCACTAAGATCGTTTTTACACTGAACAAAGACGGAGTCCAAAGATTTGTAGTGGCACAACGGATTATACAATTATGATTAGATAGTGGCCGGTGAATTTGTATAGTGACCATGAATTCTTCAAGTCTACTATATTTGACTCAAAAAATGAGGAGAAGATGATGATCAATGATCTAGGTTGTATACCTATCTGTGAAGTAAATTATCTATTGACATGTATATGCTGATATGGACCAAGTCAATGTTTTTCGGTATCCGCTTGCCATATACGAGGTAATTAACCAACTAATCAATCAATAGCTAATTTTTTTATGTTTGCTGTATTGCTAGTTTTATCACATAGAACCTCATACATACACTATGCTGCTATTAACTGAAAATGTGCTAGTTTCATGATGAATTTTTTGTACGTGACGATACCCTAAATTCTTTAGTAAAATCTCCATCATTGAAACTCTCTGCTGCACAAATAGGTATACATTTGTTGATTTTTCAGGAAACACACTATCATCGAATCGGCGCTCTTATTGTCCATAAGCTCATGGATAAAAATATTGGGTTTACTACACTAGTAAGTAATAGACGAAAACAAATTCGACTGTCATTTCATATTAACCCTACTTGCAACATCACTAAAAATTATCTTCAAATTTTATAGAAGATATCCCAACTCTCTTTATGGATGGAACCTTCAAAATTGTCTTACAAAAATGGTATAAAGTTGAAAGGGGCAGATTATCCCCTCATCGGATTCAATGATGGCATGCGTCCATCTGTATTTTCGACGACTATGAAGACTACCTACTATTCTGTTTAGAGTGATCAAGAGCAAAAGCGATGATATTTGTCATCCGAGATATCTCAACTAGCTACTAGTATACACTCCCACTGTTCCACAATATAAGACGTCCGGGTGGTGTTAGGTTATCTATCCTGTTTAGAACTCCTTTATTTTATGTAGTCATCATGTACTGAAATGTATTTCTGCTAAGCTATAAATATATGTACGAATTTGTCATTTATTTGCCCCATCCGGAGCATTAAAAGAATTTTTAGATATATCCGGTCCGCATGACAAATAGAGTCGTAATATTAAAATTGCTCGCTTCCGGATGTCTTCGGAGGCTCCAAGTGTTGACCAGCCGGTTGCAAATCAAAACCGCTTTTCCATGGGCCGAGTTTGTGTTTTATTCAAACCGTCTCTCTGTTTTTTGTTCAGACGTCTGTAAAATTCCGGACGTCCTGCACTTCGTAGAGTCGTCCATTAAAATTTCCCGCCTCTAGGTTACGTGTCGGGATTTTGTTTGGCCCGCTTCCAACGAACAGATTATTAGAGGCGGCCCGTTTTTAAAAACCGTCTGAGGTGCACGTTTCCAGACGGCCCGTGGATCCGTCTGTGATGGGCCTGATTATTATCACATTATGCTCCTAATCGGCTCAGGCCTATGGAATAAAGGGTTGTGTGCATCGACTAGATGAAGAGGCCGGGCTTCCCGTTTCAAAAAACATGTATGAGAACCGACTGAGACTGTGGCTATCGTAATAGTGGATGTGAGGATTTTGGGGTTTCGGTTGTGAGGATGACATGGCTGGTTTGCCTTTCTGGATCAGACGTGGCAGCGCGCATGGTTTTTCCAGCACTACCGATGGACTCCCCACGGGAAGAGAGGGCTTGTAGCCCCGGACGAAATAACATGTCAAGGGTGACGAAAAAGGGTTCTGGGACTGATGAGCGGATCTTATATAGTATTTTGTCCATTGTATTTTATATGATTACTTTAGAATTTTGGCAATATTATGTGATGGCTTCTACCTTTTATCTTGATTTCAACTCAAACTCATTTCTTGACAGACATTTCACAACCATAGGTTTTTATTAGGATTTTAATTTTTTTTTCCTGTGTTTTGTGTCTATTTATGTGTAAGTGGAACGTATGTACAAAACATGATGACAGGAGACAAAGGAGAGGCACGAGATGGAAGCTTTGCACATTTCGAAAGGTCATCTTTCCATGAATCCAATATATATTCAATTCCACTAGTGTTTTAACGAATATGTGCTCTTGCGGGGGGCGTGAGTAGAAGCATTTTTTTTTGCTTGAGGCCACCCAAAACGGCCATTGGGAGGGATATGGGGCTGGGAATGGAGATGCTCTAAGCGATGTGATTTTTCACCCTCACCAAACCGAGCCTGCACCATTTGAAAAATTGCATATTTTTTGTGACTTTTTGCCAAATTTTATTCATTTTTTCATAGAAACTAATTTGGAAAACTTCCAAAATTAGTTTTGTCCAAGTTAGTATGAAGATACTCCCTCCGATCCATATTAATAGGTAGTTAAGTGGATGTATTTAGACATGTTTTATTGCTAGATACATCCACTTGAGCGCCTATTAATATGGATAGGAGGGAGTAAGTAAAATCATGATATTTTGGTTCTGTAAAACAACTTAATCAAAACGGTATAATAACTTTTCTTTTCTTTTGAGAAACCAAGGCCGGGTCGACAACGGGATGTCCCCAAAAATAAATGTGACGAAACCCAGACTAGTGAGCGCAGCCCAGTTAATTGAATTGAACTGCTGCTGAAGGCCAGCCTAGGCTCTGCATACCGAATAGGCTGGGAGAGGCGGCCCAACAGCGTCACGGCCAAGTCCCGGGACTAGACGCAAGGTCGACACGCGTCCCTCCTTATGCATTTTGGAGCGACCCGATCGATACGCAAATCCTCTGCCCTGCGAGTGTATTTCTCGCTCTGAAAGCGAAACGTATCGTGTGTACGTACCAAGACAAGGGAAGGTTATACGCAAATGGCCAACAGGTACACCTCGAAAAGGACGTGAATCAAGTGGATAAACACGTTACATACGACACCCAGCAGATATATATGCCAGAGTGGAACCTTGTTTCCATGTTGCTCAGTTCATTACCGAATTACTGTTGGAGCACGCCCTTTTTTTCTTATAAAAATAATATATTAATATCGGGAGTACATAATTACACCCAGACTTGCAACAACGCAATAGCTTAATAGCATGACAGATGCACACAACCAAAGAAAAGATATTGGGTTTTCACTTGGCCTGGATATAGTCCCCGCTTCTAAAACAATCTTTTCAACAAGACCATGCAAGCCAACACCAATTAAGTTCAGAAATTAAATTTTTACACTGAAAGGTAAGATGTTGAGAACTTCACATGTGATGTCGGCCACACTTATATACCGCTGTTATGAATCCCGAAACTCCAAGCAAATTCCTCATTGCAGTCTCTAATGACCATTACTAATCATCCCAATCTTAGCTTCCAATGTATTATCTGCCTCTGACTTCACCATGGAGCTAAACGTATCCCATGATGGCAACAGGTAGAAGAGCCTCACGTCACTCCCTTATTAATAGAGAATCCAATTGGCACGACTGAATCACGCCCGATCCAGCAATCTTCAGGCATAACACGCCCATTGGAGAGTTCGCCCGCAGAGCCTTCTGGAACCACAAACTCCAACCAGATCAAATAGGACCGCCGCCTTCATTCGAGAACACCAGCAGGCGGTAGATCCCCACACCGTCGTTCGGATCAACAACAGAGAAGGCGGTCGTAGCGCACGGCCACAAACCGTCCATGGCAGAAGACGGCCCATTAGGTCCTTATCCGGTTGATGCTGACGCTACACGCCACCTGCCGCCAAAGTGCCGCTCCGGCTTCAGGCCCAGGATCCAAGGCCGCGCCACTCTTGAACCACTGCCACCACTCCGCAACCGCCCATGGAGCTACCGCCATGGTGCAATCTCCTCCTGTACGTCCTTTGACAAGAAGAGCGCCGCCGGCATCGGCTGCGGCGCTAGTCAGGAGCATGGGGGTGTGGGAGGCTGCAGGGGACAACCCTCCGAAGTCGCCCGAGCGGGGACGACCCGGGAGGCGGCTAGGGTTGGGAGGCGTGTTCTACACTACTAGCTAGTGAAGAGAAAACTGGATCGCGAGGGCGAGCTGGGAGGCGGCTAGGGTAGGAGTCTTGTTCTACACTACTTCCTCCGTTCCACAGTATAAGTTGTTTTAGCTAACTAAAACAGCTAGCCAAAACGGCTTATATTGTAGAACAGAGGGAGTATCCAAAGGAATTCGAGTATAACCATTCTATACATGGGTTTATATGGGCTTTGAGAGGCCGGATTAATCGGAAACTAGCAAGTAGCAAACCAGAAGATTTGAATTTGACCATCAGTATGTACTACGACTGGTCAAATTTTAGGGAATCGTGGAATTTAGGACGAATTTCCTGTAATGCATTCGCCTAGGATTTCGCTTCAAACGCGGTCAATTTCTCGGCCATGCAATCCGTGTTGATTGAGCCGAAAATGAGGACGACGACGAAACGACTTGAGGGGTTTCATTCCATCCAAGTCGTCTGAGCTTGAGACGGACCTCTGCCGGTAAATCTAAAAAAGGACATGGTATGCTAGCGACGCGCATGTAAGTTGGTCAGACGGGACAAAGATCTGGATGTGCAATCAATTGGCACTTTGATGTGCAATCTTTCTCCAGTTGGACCGCAAGGATGGGCATGACGTTGATGCCCGGGCTAATGGTTAATGACTTCACTCCGCTCCAAATCTCACCTGGCTGTCCCGTTTTGAAGGAGGATCCAGCACCTTCGTCAGTTTCACCGGAGAATATGCCTTTCTAGTGAAACTGAGCTGAGCTTTCAGAAACCAAAAATCCTGGTAAAACTGCCTCTTGCTACATTTATTTTGGATAAAAAGCAAATACACCAGATGTCCGCACCAACTCAATATTGGGAGCAAGTCTAGCTACATAAACACTTGCACTTCATGCAAAACATTGAAACTAATTGTCTGGGTCCAAATGTCGTACGGTGAGTCTAGTTGTGTGTATTTCATGATACAAATACAGCGAGACCTTTTTTGTCTTCCGTCACTCGTGACACTTTTTTTAATAAAGGGAGATTTTATTACTTAAAGTTAAGTATTATATCCAGCCTCTGTACAGCAAAGGTGCGCACAACCGAAAAAGAACCAAGTATCGAACCGAACAAATGCGCATTACAAATCTACAGTAGATGTAAAACGCCTATTGGTACAGACATTTCAAATTTGAATCAGTTTACATGGACATGGACGACCATGCACTGGCGGAGCGCCTTGGAGAGGAAAGTGGGCTACGACCCCCCCCCCCCCCCCTACAAAACTGCAAATGCTTTTTTTAGGCATACTCTGCATCACGTTTTAATACTTCCTCCGTCTCAAATTAATTGTCTTAAAGTTGGACAAAAGTGGGTGTATCTAGCATGTTTTAGTTCTAGATATATCTACTTTTGTCCAACTTTGAGACAGTTAATTTGGGACGGATGAGTAGTTTCCAATGTAGCACACGGAGAAACGAGGAAAAAGGCCCCAATTTCCCTCGGATCACGCTAGACCTGGCCATCTGAGCGCATTGCCAGGCTTGTTGCTGTGTCACGAGATGAGCATGCTACGTAGCTGTCAAATAGTTTCCGTTCTTACCTAATTAAGGTGGTCGACTGATTAATATGTTTTTTAGTTGCTGGCCACGGTGTATCTTGGGCCTAGTCCATCCTCATACAGATAATTAAAATTAGAAATATAAGTCGATTACTATGCTAATTCCTTTATAAATCGAGAAATCATTGCTGGCCATCGGTGTATTTTGGCAAAAAAAAAAGTTCTTCCCCTCTCTTACTTGTTATGTCAAATCCCATGTAAATCAAGAAATAAGTGCATTTTTCAAGCTAGAAAATCATGAGTTGCTTGTTATAAATAGCTTAAAATAAGCAGATTTTGCGATGAAGAGTTGAATTTGGCCCCCTCTTTACTTTTGGTCACGCTCCGCCACTGCGACCATGGTTTTTCCACTTTCTTCCTCAGAGCAATTAAAAACGCTGCCGGAGAGCAAGCTGTCAATATTGCTTTCATAGTATATTGCCATTTTGTAACTTTGTAAGACTGTAGATCGACATGTATATATACTTGGCCTCCAATCATCTGGGTTTGGAGTGACGTGGAGGTTCGGTTGCCTGTGCTCTTTTTCTAGGCCAGGGGCGTAGCAAAAGCGACCCGTTGGAGGTGCGTCCAAGTGCTTGATAACGGAGGTCGGTACAGTACGATCGACGCGACTGCCAACATATCCGTTTGCCACGCGGACATGGCATGGTTATCCCCGGTGTCTATGTTGGAACTTAGAGAACGTACTCCATGGTTACTCTGTTTTGAGGAATTTACCGCGGAAAGTCATTTTTACTCTCGAGCTCTAGTGCTCCCTTCGTTTTAAAAAAATTATTTAGAAGTTTCAAAAAAAATGAAAATAATTCTGAGGGTAGTCCATCTTGCAAAATCAGAATGCAAAATTCTTAAATTATGAGCTACACAAAAATCACAAGTATACATATCTATAATATATAGTGTTTCAAATCTCCAAAATAATATCTATATCTCCGGCCAGTCTGTACGTTCGAACGTGGGAGAAGATACTCCAAAAAAGTACTTTGCGTTGAAAATTTTACCGCCCATTTAATTACAGTCCCAAATGTAGTGCATGCACATATGCTAGATTAATCAACTCCTGCAGTTATATATGATATGCTATAGTATAGTTGGTTTCTCTCAACATTTTCAGTGATTTTCTGGATATTGTCTCCTACAATAATGCCCAAAATAATTGCAAAACGGTTTTTTTTTTCGTGATCCACTGATGGACACGAACGTATGCATATAGGCGCCGCGTATGGTCCCAATACGCATATGTACCTTCTAAAATGATGCTTGTTTTGTTATTTCTGGATCTTGGACACTAGCACAATGATATTTCCTGAACAGAGCAAAGCCCACGTGCACCTACCATCTACACAATCTCTGCATGCGTCTCTAGCATCTTCGATGTTCGTATATACTGCCCAAAAAAACAATAGGTACCGTACATACAATGGCATGGTAGTTGATGCATGACAGCGTCCGCATATATATATGCTGTCAACCTTGTTTCAAGGCATTTCGTAGCTTGGTTTGGGAAATACACATTTTTACCATAGTCTATCTTATAGACTCCTAGAAAAACAAACACGGTATGATGGACGTAGCCTCTATATTGTTTTCTACTCTATTTTTATCAACCCTCGATTATGTCTCTAGCTTTTAGGCTCCCATATTTGTATGCGTTTGTAGGGTGAGTGAACGCGCGTGTTTCTGAGCATCTACTTGTGTACTTTGGTTCTAAAAAAGATCTAAGCGTATGCACGGAGCAACAAATTAAGTAGACAACATTATCATATACATTTTCTCTTAAATTCATTACATGGCGTATCCCAATAGGATAAGACCAATATAATTTTGGTATATCGCGTCGGTGTCATCACATCAACGCGAATCCCGACCTCGCTACTAAATTCCAAGGTGCTAATCAACCGCGGAATTCCTCAAGATCAACTTGGCCAAGATGATACAAATCCCCCTCGAGGGGACCCCGGACGTATTTTCTAGAGATTCGGGCTTCGACGTTTCTTGTATTCTTGCATGCTCACGCACAGCTAAGACACGTCCTTCTTTCTACTAGGACCACATATTAGGACGCGGCGCAAGTTGTACGCGTTTTTTTCACATGATCTTTGGGCCGGACTCTTGATTTTGGACTCGTAATTAATTCATGCCATAGCAAGGTAAAAACATGCCACTTGCCAACAAAAAAGGTGCGCGATCATGTGCGCTTTGAATTTTTTCATATAGATACAACACTAACATAAATCATGATGGAGTATATTATATAGAGGTATATGCTTAATTTATAGATGCAACAATTTATAGTTCTGAAAAAAGAAATTAGTACTCTGGGTTTTACTTGGATGTCTCAGTTGAGGATTTTTGTTGATTATACAGAGGTATGTACTCCCTCCTATTCCTAAATATAATCAACAAAAAATATGCAACACACATCTGGTGAACTAATAAAAGAAAAAAAAATCTCAGGGTAGAACAGATTCAAAACTAGTCAGTCCCAGAATGACTCTATAGCTTGGCCCTAGCCGGTCCCATCGCCAGCGACCTAGCAAACCCACCGGGAAAGGGCCGAGAGCGTCGCCTAGCCAAACGGAAACGGCCCCACAAAAAATCCAGCGCCAGCCAATCGCAGGCCTTCTCCTTGGATGAATATTACCCAGCAGCCAATCACGTCGCAGATAAGGCCTGCGGGTGTGCACAAGCCCAACAGACGCACCAAAAGTGCAAAGTACACCCCGCTCGGGCCCGCGGATAAAGTGTCCGTCCCGGGCCCACCACCGCCCCTACCACGCGCTGCTATAAACCCACGCCCGCGATATTTTCGCCGCAAAGAAAATTTTTGGCCCCAACAGTGCAAACGAGTTCACTGCACAGAACGGCACGACGACGGTGAAGGGTGGTGCAGCAGCTGCTTTGATGAGCAGCTCGGCGGCGAAGGCAGCGGACGGCGCGATGGGGAGCAAGACGGCGCGGGCGTGCGACGGGTGCCTGCGGCGGCGGGCGAGGTGGTACTGCGCCGCGGACGACGCGTTCCTGTGCCAGGATTGCGACGCGTCGGTGCACTCCGCGAACCCGCTGGCGCGGAGGCACGAGCGGGTGCGCCTGCGGCCCACCGCGCCGCTGCAGGCGGCGGCCCCGCCGCGGGAGAAGCTCCGCGGCGAGGAGGTCGTGCCGGCGTGGATCAAGCGCAAGGCGCGGACCCCGCGCTCGCAGGGAAAGGGCGTCGGGAGCTTCCTTTCGCGGCGGCTCGTCGTGCCGGAGGCGTCCGGCTCCGGCGGGGAGTCGCCCGAGGAGCACAAGTGTGACGGGGAGACCGACGAGGAGCCCGAGCTGCTGTACCACTGCGTGCCCGTGTTCGACCACGCCCTCGCCGAGCTCTGCTCCTCTCCCTCGCTCCAAGAAGAGAAGACGGCTGAGGAGGACGAGGGTGCCATCGTGGACAACAACCCGACGAAGCCTGTCACCTCGCTGCTGTCTCCTGCGCCAGCTGAGTTCCTGCCCGTCGACAGCCTCATCAACTTCGGCCCGACGGACGCCGAGCTCGTGGAGTTCGCCGCCGACATGGAGGCCCTGCTCGGCCGGCCAGGCGTGGACGACGGCAGCGAGGAGGACCCGTTCTGCATGGAGGCATTGGGGCTCTTGGACCCGATGGCCGACGTGAGCGTCAAGCTGGAGGCCGACGACGCGATGCGAGCGCGCGGCGGATTCGAGCATCAGGAGCCCGACGTGTCCAGCGACCTGTTCGACATCGACTTCGCTGACGGCGACTACGGCTCGCCTGTAGCGGCGACGCCGGACGAGAACGCGGGGAGCAGCTGCGACGGCGGCCAGCTGTTCCCGAGGAGCCTCGCGCTGAACCTGAACTACGAGGCGATCATCGAGAATTGGGAAACCTCGCCATTCGCCGACGGGGAGAGGCCGGACGTCAAGCTCGAGGACTGCTGGCCGCACGACTACTACTCGTCACAGGCGGCCGGAGGTTGGACGATGCCAGGAGTGCTTGGCCACTACGGGGACGACGTGGGGACGCCGAGGCCGAGGATGGGCGACGGCGGCAGGGAGGCGCGGGTGTCGCGGTACCGGGAGAAGCGCCGGACGCGGCTCTTCTCCAAGAAGATCCGCTACGAGGTCCGCAAGCTCAACGCCGAGAAGCGGCCGCGGATGAAGGGCCGCTTCGTCAAGCGGCTGGCCAACGGCGCCACGGCGTGCGTCGCGTAGCTTAGCTGTGCCGGTCGTGTGCAGTGCTGTCGGTGTGCATGCATGCACGATGCATCGCTCTGCTGGCCTTCCTGTGTGGGCTCGTCGTAAGATGACAAACAACACAAAACAACTCGTCGAAACTGCGTAATTTAGTTGATTTTCTTTTTCATTTTCAGTCCCTGTTAATTGCCAAAGATGTATAGTACTAGTACTCCATTATCATATCTTGCAGAGAATTAATGATGGCAGTGGTGCGTCTACCCTCTCTAGTTCAAAAAAATGAGCTAAGTTTTCTAAAAATGATGATGTTGTCGAAAAATTAGTTCATTTTTTTTACTAGAAAATATAGAGGGTACCCTAATGGTAACCAAAGTGCCATCACTACCAAGAATCCAAGGAATTTTAGGTTCCCTCTCATGAGCGCCTAATCTGGCGCTCGCCAGATTGGAAAAATGAATAATACTACTAAGTATTTCATAACTAATGATGCATAGTAGTAAGAGAACTGTAATTTTCAAATTGTTGGACAATGTTAGAATATATACTTATCAGGGTGCCAGCGGAGCGTACATCAGATGGTTATGTTCCTCGTCGTGAAATACTTAGTTAATTGCTAAGAGACCGGTCAAGTCCTAGAGTTGGCACGAGTGCTCATATATTCTTTTTCAGTCCAAGTTAATTGCTAAGAGACCGGTCAACCGCTCGCGAGATTAGAAGAATGGATAATACCAAGTTTTTCATAGACAATGGTAAATTAATAGTTGTACTTATTAGGAGAAATGTAATGTTCAATTGGTTGACAATATTTGAATGTATATACTCCGTACTGTCGGGAGTAGGATTTTCGACCATGGTGGGCTAACAACTAATCTTTTTCATACAAATGTTAAGCCACAATCTTTATTTCTCTTTTTTTTCCATTGGGCTGTTCGAAACTCTAGGGTGGGCCATGTTTGCATATATGAGGCTTTGAACTTGTATAAGCATCATCACCTTTTTCATACTTTTGTTTTTGTTAAAAAAAAGGTATTTGCTGAAAAGAATAGCTGATTTTGTATCAGCATATTAGGATCCCAAGGTGTGCTCAAACCAATTAATATAATAAGTATTTTGAATTGAACTAGAGAGCACGGCAAAACAAAGAACAAACAACAACAAAATCTTACTCTCTTCATATGCATTATCATTTCATATTCGAAAAAAGTCATAGCAATGAAGTGTAGACAAAGGCATATCAAAACCAGAGGCTTGCATTTTAGATAAATTGAGAACATAGAGACGTCTCTTATTACATCCTCTCGCATAATAATTGCAAGCATTGGAAGAATACTCAACAATATAATTTCCACTAGCTCCTAAAAAAAATTCCACTAGAATCACTACAAAATAACGTATCATATAAGGAGGGAAACCAATCATCTATAGTATCATTAACATTCACATTCTCCCATAAATTAGTCAGCACTGTCACTACACCACGGACCAAATGTAAGTGCGTCTCTGCTGCCGGCAAAAGTCACTATATACGGCAATATAACTGTCGGCAAAGGTTCTTTCCCGGCAGACCGGTCTGCCCTTTTGCCGGATGTTTTCTGTTTGCCGGCAATCTGCTTGCCCCTACTTGGAAACTATTTCCGGTAGTACCAAAAATGAGACCAACCAGGACTAACCCTTGGTGGTTTATTTTCATAAAAGAATTGCTCCTTTGTAAGAATTCCAGAAACGACGGGATTCGAACTCTGGTTGCTAGGTTTAGCCACTGCTACCTTTGCCACTAGGCCTCTGCCACGTTCTTATTGCCGACAGTACCAATATATGCCCGTCAGGTAGACTTAACTGCCAGGAAAGATCTTTCCCGGCAGGTTGGACCACTCCCGGCAGTTTACCTGCCCGAAAAAGGTGTCACGTTTCCCGGCAATTACCTTCATAACTTTCGGCATTACAACTGCGCTGAAATGTATAGAAGGCTTTCCTGGCAGTTTTACGAGACCCTTTTTAGTTCTAGCTATCTCCTCACATTCCAATACTGCACCCAACTTTCTCATCCATCCAAGTTAAAATGTTGCACATACAAATATGTCGGCAAGATGTACTTCCACAAGTGAACATTCACAGGTTGTTTATAAAACATGGTCCTCCGCATGTCACACACAAATTGTAGTTTCTAAAAAGAACACATGAGAATAAAATGTTTCTAACATATAATCTCATATAGAACTAGGAATGAACAAGAGCGTCCATAACTGTGCATAAATATGTTTCTAAGACCATAACAGGGCATTCAGCTGGAACGACTAAGAGCATCCTTCAAGTACTTTTTGTGAAGCACTTTCACAACAGAAATCTGCGGCATGTGCATGAGCAACCTCTTGTGATGTTAACCTAAAGAAAAGTGAGAGATTAGAGTTAATAATAGTGATGTGAACCTGGGATCCTTAATAAAAAAGATGAGAATAGCAGTAGATAGTGTGTTCATGGTGATGCAAATGGACAAAGGAAAACAGTGAAAGAAGAGGGCAGGTAGATAAAACATACTGGATTCGAAACAAATCAAGCTTATGGATCATTGAATCAATCTTATGGATCATTGAAATTCAACTTAGAAATAACTTTGAGTAACACTGAAGTCTGTTCAACAGGAGAAATGAGTTCTAAAAGTTACCTTTATTTGTGATAAAGGACATGTTCAGCAACTTGAAAACCCATCTCATGGAACTCATATAATCATTTGATATTTTTGCCTGAATAAATTATGTGGTTGAGGTTATATGTACTTACAGTTTAAAAATGGATGAGGCATTAATAAAGATGGATCTCTTGGACCAGTTGCTTTGGCACTACTTGTAACTTCGATTCTACAAAACCACGTGGGTTGTTCTAGTGCATAAGAATCAACATCTAATCTACTAAACAAATTGTGATCTCACATAGGTAACTGGCAGCAAGATTATTGCAAAAGAAATGTCATTAACTTATCCACAAAATTTGAAGAATCTTAACAGTATACAAGCATGAATCTTAGTTCAAGCAAATATTGTTCTCTATAATGAATCACATTCAAGAAACAAAATAAGCATATATCCCATACTGCTAACATAAAGATTTGTATAAAGCATGCAACTGAAAAAGTAACCAAAGTACAAGAAACATATATAAGAGATTTTTACCTTGATAAGGTCACAACTACTGAGAAGGATTCCTGTCTTTCCCATCAACTATATCTAGAATACACATGTTCAAGTGAACTCTCTGTATACAGTTTGAGATCCATTCTACACAATAAGTAATAAAGAGTACATGTTATGCACTGTTTATTTCTTCCCAACCATTTGTGCGGCTTGCTTATATGTTGAGAACCATCACATAAGAACATATTATAAGAATCAACAAGGTACAGAACCAGCACTGTAGAAGAAATCTTCTATCATAAGTGAAATAAGTGCATTGCTAACTTGGTAATATAAATATTTTAATATGCCTCAGACTGAATTTGTATTATTCTAGTACTGACGTTGCAATTAGTTTCAGGTGTTTGGCTACTTAGAAGACTGAAACAAGCTGATTGCCCTATTAGGCTGGACAGGGTGGGTGTGAGTCAGGCGATGTCTGAGGCGACTGAGCCCACTCTCGGGGTGGCGGCACGACCGACGTGGGTTTCAACGCTGGTGATCGCTGTGAAGCACTCGCTGGTGGACTCGGTGCCGGCAGCTCATCGACACACATAGGCGGCCGTTTCTGTTGCCTCGCGGACATAGGGAGCGATCTGGAAGACATCGACGATGCTAAGCAAGAAGGTACGGCTAACGTTTATCGTGATCAGTACTTTGATGGTTGCAAGACTCCATCGTCAGACCCAACCGGTTTCCTTGGATCAGCAAGGAAGAAGATGTTCAAGAGGCTTGCAAAGAGGCGGAGAACACAGGATGCGGTGGCCGTGCTATGCTCGTCGGGGATTTCATCTTTTCCTACGCAAAAGTTTTGAGTTCCAAAGGTTTCGAGTATGCCAGCGTCCTTTTTCGTTGAGGATTCCTTCGACGCCAATGAATGGACGATGGTTCGCCGCCTTCGGTTGAGATCCATTGAGTGTTAACCTCCTCGGCGATCCGTCTTTTGTGCATCTTCAATGTTATTTTCAAAAGTTAGAGGTTCGGTGGGCATTGGCTGGTCCAGACCTGACAAAATTGTCATCTCGCTTCGTGTGGGCCCTAGTTTGGAAAAGGAAACCACATATGGTCTAGCTAAACCTGGGTCGGAGGTGTCGAGACATCGTAGTAAGGATCATGGACGGGGGTGCCATAAGCCTACAGGTAGAACCGCGGGGGGGGGGGGGGGCGTGGAAGAACTGGAAACGAGAACATGAGTTTTACCCAGGTTCGATACGTCGCAACTAGGCAGCGTTCCTACTCCTGCAATCTCACTAAAATCAGGGCTGAAGCCTGAATTATACAGAGTAAAATTGTGAGTATGGTTTCTCTAACTCGGCGAGGATGAACTTTCCAGCGAGTTGGCTTCTAGCTAACTTTTTATCTGTTGTTGTTCCTTGCTCCCGTCCGTCTTTATATAGATAGTCGGACTAGGGCTTACAAGAAGGAAACCTAGAAGACTACGGAAAGTATCTAACTTGGAAAATAAGGAATCGGGCTTCTCCTCGAAGTCGTGCCACGTTGGGCCGTGTTTCGGGTTCTTCTACAATCCGGCTTCCTGCATGTCAGCTTACTAGGCCGCCCAATGGACTCCGTTCCATTGCATGTGGGCCACCCTAGTAATCCGTCCTTTGGCCAATGCCAAATATACCCCTATTTGGCATATATCCGACAGTATCCCCCAAGAAGGATTAAGACTTCATTTTTCCTTCCCTCATGGGGCATTTTGTCTTGGTTCTTCTTTCAACAAAAACCTTTAACGCCAAACTTGGATTTACCAAAATCCGACATTTCTTCCACGAATCTTCATGGAGAAGGAAACTGTGACGCAAGCTATGAAATCTTGCTTACGTCACGAACGTCTCGGTTCATTCAAAATACTGAAACCATATCTCTGACAGATTTTGCGCGAGAAACGAGGAGATAGCCATTATCACCCCGTCCCCTCGTTTCCTGAGTTTTCCGTCGAAACACGTGACAATCATCCAACGGCTAAAAGACCCGTTGGGATGAATCTTGCGCAAAAATGGCTATAAATAGCCACCTCAGGCCTTCTATTATCCTTCCGCTTCCTCTTCCACCTCGAACCATCCAGAGCACATTGCGCACTGCCCAGCTTCGAGCGAGAGAGAACGAACAACGCACCGAACGCACATCCTCGCCGGAGAAGGAAAAAATCAGCGAACGGTGCTCTATTTCACGGTTGCGCTGCCAGATTATGGCAACCAGAAGCCCCGCGCGCTCGTCAGAGATTGCCGTCGACCATGACACCGCCATGGACAACACCAACCTTTCTACTCCTCTGGTTCCACCGTGCTCTAGTACGGATGCGTCGGTGACCACCGAGAGCGCACCGGCGGGCGGGGATTCTGTCCCCGCTGCCGGAATCACATCGCCGTTGTCCGCTGTCACCCTCCTCCTCCTCCCGTCCTCGACAGTGAGAAGGGAGAATCTTCCGCCCGCGGTGGCGAAACCGCGACGGTCGTCACCTCCACCGATGGCGAAGACGAAGAAGGCGACTCGGGAAACTGGAGCCAGTGCAACGTGGCACTAGCTTTACTCGGCTCTCTAGAGAAAGACGGCATAATCGCCCAGGACAAATGGCGAAGACGAAGAGTCGCAACTGTCTCCGAAAGACAGGGAAAGGGTCATTTTGGCCTCCCATCTCATCTGAGGTATGGGATTTCCGCCTTCTGCCTTCTTCCTCCAAATTCTTGACCATTACGGGGTTCAACCACACAACCTGCCACCCAATTCCATCTTGTATATAGCCGGCTTGCAGGCCCTCTATGAGGGGTATCTAGGGATAGAAATCCGCTTAGATTTCTTCCAGTATTGCTTTAATGTTAAACGTAATACTTCCGACGGTATCCCTCTAACTTTTGGGACCATCTCCTTCAATCTCCGTAGGTTTAGGGAGGAATGGTTCCCAAAGATAAAAACTTCCGAGTCTGTCAAATTCTGGACGGGCTCGTTTTTCTACCACTCGGATGTTCCCTATCCTCGAAAGGAGACGGGAATTCCGCCTTTTGTCAATTCCGCTGCCACGCCCAAAGTCAACTGGGGGTTGAACGCGGTCCAGGTTCTGCCTCCAGACCTGATGAGAATTAAAAGGCGGATCGCGAAGCTCGTCTCTTCTTCTCCTCCTCTGACCAGCATCGATACATTACTATGCTGGTTCAGAAGGAGGATTCAGCCTCTTGCTCACCACGACGGCCGGCTTATTTGCGAGTATTCCGACCCTGATGATACAATGAGGGTGACAAATACATCTTTGTCGAAGAAGGAATTCAAGAAACGCATCAACCATTTGGTAGCAACTCGTGATCAATACGAGGAAACTCCCCAAATGTACAACGCGCAAGATCCCGCTCCCAAGGTATGCTTTTCATTTCCACCTTTTGGGAAGTTTTTTGAACTTTTTCTTTCTCGGATGTTTTTTACTAATCCAGGTTTATTTCTTTACAGCTTCTTGATCTTACAGAAGATCGGCTTGCCACCGATGCTTAACTAGCGGAGCTGTTGAGGGGTTACCCCCGAGTGGGGTAAGGCAAGTGCTAAAGGCAAGGTCAAAGGTGTTGTTTGACCGGGTAGACGGCTACCCGGTACTCGCTACCCAGTGGGTTTCTATCCGACCATACCCACTAATGGCCAAGAGGAGAAATCAAGCAAGTTATGTTCATCCGAGTAAAGAAGTTGGTCCGAGTAGAGGGAGTGATGTAACATCCCAAGTATGAAAAATAGCCATTAGAATGTTTGCTCTCTGTTATTTTATGTTTTGCATCATGGCATCATGTTGATTGCAATTGTTTTGCTTGTTTTCCATTTGTTTTCCAACTGTTTTCCTTTGTTTTCTATTTGAATTTCAAACCAAATTTCAAACCTTTTGTTTCATACTTGTGATGTTACAATTTCCAAAAGGATATTTCAAATCAAAACAATCATTTGTTTCCATCAAACCATAAGTTTCAAACTATTTAAAATTGGCTTTTAATAATTCAATCAATTAATTGCATGTGGCACTCCAAATTCAAATCACATGTTACAACAGCACCCAAATTGAATTTATGCAAATTACCAAAACAATTCTAAACCTTGTTTTCATTTTAAACTAAAGGTTCAAACTAATTAAATTCTTGTTTCAAATAATGCAATTAATAATAAAATCCATTCAAATTGAATCAAGTACAAACATCACTTATATTTTGAAATTCATGGAAAATAAAAGTGGTCAAATGGTTACTAACACAATAAATAAGCCACCCAAATTTTTCTATAATTTTTCTACCTCAAATTTCCATCTATTTCTTCCATGTTCCTATTCCAGCAAAAAAAAAACGAAATCAATTAATAAACAGAGCAAAGGGAGAGAGAGAGAGCACCTAGGCCCAGCCCAACTAACTCCCAGGCCCATACCCCTTCATCCCCTTCCTTCGTACGGCTTCATCTGAAGCTGTCCACGTCTGCAGGTACAGGCAGCAACGGACAGGAGCTTCCCTCCTCCCCCTCCATAAGAGCCAGGCCGTGCCCTAGCTCGAACCCTAGCCCTAGGGTTTCCACTCTCTCCCTTCTCCCTCATCTCCCCCGCCTCCATCTTCCCTCTGCTCTCTCTCTGCAATTCCTTCTCTGTACCTGTACCTCCTCACCGCAACCTCCTCTTCCTCCGGCGATCCCCAGGGCTAGGGGCTCCCTCCGCCGTGGCTAGGGGCGGGAATGGAAAGCCCCCGCCACGGGCTTCCTCCTCCACCCCTCGGAGGGCGCCGGGAGAGCTCACCGCGCCGCCGCCGTCCGCTCCAAGCCGCCCGTCGCCTCCCTGTCCGCACTGCATATGCAGCTCGGTGAGCCCCTCGCCGCCTCCCTCTCCTCCCTCTCGGTCGCTCCCCTCTCCCTTCCCATTCGCAGCACACCCACGCACGTCAACCGCACCCCACGGCGCCCCAAGGCCCCCGTGAGCGAACGCTGCCGGCGACCGTGTTCTTCCCGTCGCTGTACAGCGACCTGAGCCTGAACAGGTTCAGTTACGCCGTTTCTGAACCATATCCACCCCGATTTCCCTCCCCTATCACAAGCAGCCGCACAGCACAGCTGGTTCAGGTCCCGTGCGCGCGCCCAGCAGCTCCCCGGTTCGAATCCCAGCCCCCACCTTTTCCTGTTTAATTTTTCCGAAGTGGATTCATTGCAGTTCTGAACCTTAACCACCCACAGATCCCCCTATCTGTCAAGAAACAGCACACCACCCCACTGGTCCACACCCCTTGCGCATAACCCACAGGTGCAGGGTTCGATCCCCCTAACCCCAGCTTTTTTCTTTCTATTTTTCTTTTTCTGCCAGAAATTTCAGCAATCCAGATCTGAACCATTACTCCTAAATTCCATATAAAATTGAATATCACTCCAATTTGAATGATTCAAAATCCTGTGGTTTCATAATTTTGTGCTCCTTCTAGTAATGTCAAGTTTGCAACATGTTTCTGTAACAATTTTTGCACTAATTAATTAATTACTGAAAATGCAATAAAATTTGGGAACTTTGGAATTTCATAACTTTAGTTCTACTCATCCAAATTAAGCAAACTTGGGCTCTAAAAATTTGTCTTAACAAACTCTACACATTGGTATTTTATTTGGACACAATTGAATTAATTTTGAGCATGTTTCCCTCTGTTTACTAAAAATGGCAGAATAATAATGATTATGGAAAATTGCATAATAAATTCAATAATCACCCAAAAATTATGTTTGATAGCTCTAAATGTTCAATGAAACCTTTGCTACATGTTTTCAACCTTTTCAATGCAATTTGTTACTGTTTTGAATATTTTAAATTGTTGAAATATTTGAATTCTTGTTTAATTCACTTAAACTTGCAAAAATCATAACTTGTTCATAAAAATTCCAAATTCCACAAACTAAATATGTTTTCCAATCAACTTTTCATGTACTTTCCAAATATCAATTTTGTTTACTGTTTTGAATAATTTAAATTGCTGAAAACAACTGTTTATTATTTAATGCATTTAAAATTGCCAAAATAATAACTTGCTCATTTTAAATCCAATTTCCACAAATAAAATATGTTTTCAAACCATAAAGTATAATCTTTTCAAATATGAATTTGGTTTAATGTTTTGAACAAATAAAAATTCAAATAAGTTCATGTTTGAATTAAATTCATTTAATTCTTGCTTAAACTTGTTTAATTCATAAATAATTTATTTGAAATCCACCTAAAATTGTGTGTTCTTATCAAATATGAACTTTGTTATCTATTTTGAACAATTAAACTTGATGAAAACAACAGATGTTTGTGTGACACCTTTAAGGAACCAAAATTTCCTAACTTAATGAATGAATTTCCAAACTTGGTAAACCTTATTTCAAATTGATTCTATTGTTGTTATTTTGTTGTTTTCCTCATCCATGCATCCTGCTAATTCACTTACACATGATGCTTAGTTGTAAAACAATTAATTCAACCCTACTTCATGGGCTTTTCATATGCAATCCAACTGCATGTGGGTCCATTTAATCATGTTATGTTATCTTGTCAACTAGTTTATTTTGATGCATCAATTAAATGGTCATGCATCATCCCATGTTTGTGCACTATGCCATGTTATTGATTGTTTCTTTCTACATTGTTTGTTTGCCTCTTCTCGGATACACGACGACGTTGAGACCGACGATACTTACGACACCCCTTCTAAGGAGTTAGCTCAGTACCAGGCTACTGGGTTTGCAGGCAAGTATTCACTCACATGAACCATTGTGTTCCTTTCAACATTGGATACCGATACTTTCCGTTGTCTATTTCTGCTAGCCCTATGAATTGTTGCTTCTGTTACGAACCTATCACATGAATCCCTTAACCCTGATATTGCCTCACCTCCACTCCTATAACCCCGTTGTTTGAGCCCTTGTCTTACTAGCCTGCTTAGGGTTGTTTTTGCTCGAGTCTGCTATCAGTTACTTTCTGTTATCATATTTGATTATATTCTGGGGCTCGATGTTAAACAACAACCTGTTAATTTGAGGTAATAATAAATTGCTGATAAGGCACCGGCAGGAGGCCCGGCGTGGTTTTGAAGCCTGCTAGTGTCGACCCTAATAGGAAAAGGGTCTTGTCTACTGATCCATGATGAGCGCACTAACCGCATGTGGGAAGCGAGTATGGGCGCCCCCCTCAATTTGACTCGATTCGCATCTCGTCCAAATCACCACACTTAGTTCGGGCTTTCCATTTGATGCACGCATATGCAGGTACGAACCCTTGGCGCCAGGGTGGAACTTTTGTAGTCGGCATTTAGGGCGGCGTGGTCTTCCAGTGCTATGAGGGTCCCCTTTTCTTCGTGGGGCTCGATTAGCCGCGCACGCACAGCACGTGGTGCTTTGGGCTTGATGCGAAGAAGAGTTGAGTTGTGTAGAATGCCCCGCTTGGTGGGAGGCATCCATCTGGCGGGTTATTCTTGCGTGTACGGCCAAATTGGTGCAACCCTGCAGGGATAAATCTTCTCGAGAAGCCGTGTTTTCCGCGGTTATGGATTACTTGGTGAAAGTCCTGGCTAACAAGTACTCAGAAAACTTACACCTAACTAATGAAACTTGACTAGTAATAGGCTTATTGACACAACAATCTGAACCATCACTAATTCAACTGTGTGAGTTATCCTCGGATTGCTTCTTTGGATAAGGGGCGAGATCCAGGATGGGTTTGTTTGGTGGTTAGTTATAGTTGGTTACGATACGCTATCTTATCCTTTTTCTGATAGTCGGAAGTGGTATGTTTCTGTAGTTGGTTAGAGCAGCCAGTTGCAGTACCTTTTACATCCCCTTCCTTCCGTTGAACCCAAAGCATCTGTGCTTGGTGTTGACGGGTTACACTTTGGTGAACTGTGAGTCTTGCTTGCCAGTACGTTTATGTACTGACCCCTTTGGGGCTGTGGTTTCCGCAGACTACGTTTCCGAGGATCTACATGGTGGCTACTACGTGGAGTATGACGAGGCTGCTGACGAGTAGATAGCGGACCGGGCAGGATCCGAGACTTCGTGGATGGGCTCCGTCTTTTCGTTTCCGGCCTTAGGCCTATTTGGATCTTGTCTGTACTCAGACATGTTGAATGCTTCCGCTGTGATGTAATGATGAATTGTTGGGGCATATGCCCGCTGGATGATTGTATTTGCTATCTCTGCTCTAATGAGGGCTATTTGCAACTTATTTCAATCTTTTGTGTCGTAGAGATCTGTTGTGATATCACTTGTTCCAATGCCGTTGACGTACCATGTGTGTATGTTTTGAAGTACGTCAATGGAAGTATCTGGATTTGTACGGGATGGTTTGCGCAGACGATGAATAGTAAGAGAATGGTTGTCACACGTTTACGTGTTGGCCTGCTCATATTGAGATGCGGGTGCCGGTATGCCCCGTAAGCCATTTATCTACTGTTTAACGGACTGTGAGTATCCCCTAGAAGTCCGGGTGCGACAAATGGTATCAGAGCCTGTCTGCCTGTAGGATCCCTTTTTACTGGTCGCAGTTGAGTCTAGAAACTATTTTGTAGCTATATAGGAAAAATGAAACGTGAGAGTAGGAATTCTGTTCTTTTTCTTCTTTCCCCACCCACCCTCCCCTTTTCTGGTAAGGAAGTGCAACGTTGTTTTCCCTTCTCACCTAAACTTTCAAGTTAGGATTTCACGAATCCTGGTTTCTCTAGGATGGCTATATCTACTAGTCCATAGGAATGGAGGTGGTTGTGACATGATTTATCATGTTGCCTACTCACGATTGAGAACGGAGGCGTGTAAGCCCCGGAAGCAAATCCTCTATTCCTTAAGCAGTAGATATTGATCCTCTAGAAGCCCGGATGGGTTTGTCCGTAGTACCTCAGGAGTGTTTTGGTCTCGTTTTTCCCGGTGTTGCTTCGTTATCCTGTTCTTCTCAACATCCTTTTCGTCCGTTGATTCTTCTACCGGCGTCTAATCAAAACTTCCCAAATATCAAGTCTATCTAGCCAGAAAGGTTGTTGTTGTTGTTGTTGTTGTTGATTCCAGGCTATGAGAGCTGGCATTCCTATCACCTGGGGTTGTTTCGAGGAAGCATTCCTGAAGCACCACATTCCAGATAGTCTATTCTCCAAATGAATCAAATTCTATTCAGCTATACACCCTCAATACGAAACCTCTCCCTTTACTTGAAAATGTTCCGGTGGTTTCCAAATTCCCTGACATATTTCCAGAAGAGTTGCCAGGAATGCCTATCATCTTGAACTTCCAGAAAAACTATCCAAGGTGCACGATGTGTTTCACGTGTCACAGCTCAAGAGGATCTTCGCAAGAAGTATCCGGACCTTTTCTTTTCTCAGTAGGAATCTCGGGGCGCGATTCCTTCAAGGGGGGGCGTTTTGTAACATCCCAAGTATGAAAAATAGCCATTAGAATGTTTGCTCTCTGTTATTTTATGTTTTGCATCATGGCATCATGTTGATTGCAATTGTTTTGCTTGATTTCCATTTGTTTTCCAACTGTTTTCATTTGTTTTCCTTTGTTTTCTATTTGAATTTCAAACCAAATTTCAAACCTTTTGTTTCATACTTGTGATGTTACAATTTCCAAAAGGATATTTGAAATCAAAACAATCATTTGTTTCCATCAAACCATAAGTTTCAAACTATTTAAAATTGGCTTTTAATAATTCAATCAATTAATTGCATGTGGCACTCCAAATTCAAATCACATGTTACAACAGCACCCAAATTGAATTTATGCAAATTACCAAAACAATTCTAAACCTTGTTTTCATTTTAAACTAAAGGTTCAAACTAATTAAATTCTTGTTTCAAATAATGCAATTAATAATAAAATCCATTCAAATTGAATCAAGTACAAACATCACTTATATTTTGAAATTCATGGAAAATAAAAGTGGTCAAATGGTTACTAACAATAAATAAGCCACCCAAATTTTTCTATAATTTTTCTACCTCAAATTTCCATCTATTTTCCATGTTCCTATTCCAGCAAAAAAAAAAAACGAAATCAATTAATAAACAGAGCAAAGGGAGAGAGAGAGCACCTAGGCCCAGCCCAACTAACTCCCAGGCCCATACCCCTTCATCCCCTTCCTTCGTACGGCTTCATCTGAAGCTGTCCACGTCTGCAGGTACAGGCAGCAACGGACAGGAGCTTCCCTCCTCCCCCTCCATAAGAGCCAGGCCGTGCCCTAGCTCGAACCCTAGCCCTAGGGTTTCCACTCTCTCCCTTCTCCCTCATCTCCCCCGCCTCCATCTTCCCTCTGCTCTCTCTCTGCAATTCCTTCTCTGTACTGTACCTCCTCACCGCAACCTCCTCTTCCTCCGGCGATCCCCGGGGCTAGGGGCTCCCTCCGCCGTGGCTAGGGGCGGGAATGGAAAGCCCCCGCCACGGGCTTCCTCCTCCACCCCTTGGAGGGCGCCGGGAGAGCTCACCGCGCCGCCGCCGTCCGCTCCAAGCCGCCCGTCGCCTCCCTGTCCGCACTGCATATGCAGCTCGGTGAGCCCCTCGACGCCTCCCTCTCCTCCCTCTCGGTCGCTCCCTCTCCCTTCCCCTTCGCAGCACACCCACGCACGTCAACCGCACCCCACGGCGCCCCAAGGCCCCCGTGAGCGAACGCTGCCGGCGACCGTGTTCTTCCCGTCGCTGTACAGCGACCTGAGCCTGAACAGGTTCAGTTACGCCGTTTCTGAACCATATCCACCCCGATTTCCCTCCCCTATCACAAGCAGCCGCACAGCACAGCTGGTTCAGGTCCCGTGCGCGCGCCCAGCAGCTCCCCGGTTCGAATCCCAGCCCCCACCTTTTCCTGTTTAATTTTTCCGAAGTGGATTCATTGCAGTTCTGAACCTTAACCACCCACAGATCCCCCTATCTGTCAAGAAACAGCACACCACCCCACTGGTCCACACCCCTTGCGCATAACCCACAGGTGCAGGGTTCGATCCCCCTAACCCCAGCTTTTTTCTTTCTATTTTTCTTTTTCTGCCAGAAATTTCAGCAATCCAGATCTGAACCATTACTCCTAAATTCCATATAAAATTGAATATCACTCAAATTTGAATGATTCAAAATCCTGTGGTTTCTTAATTTTGTGCTCCTTCTAGTAATGTCAAGTTTGCAACATGTTTCTGTAACAATTTTTGCACTAATTAATTAATTACTGAAAATGCAATAAAATTTGGGAACTTTGGAATTTCATAACTTTAGTTCTACTCATCCAAATTAAGCAAACTTGGTCTCTAAAAATTTGTCTTAACAAACTCTACACATTGGTATTTTATTTGGACACAATTGAATTAATTTTGAGCATGTTTCCTTCTGCTTACTAAAAATGGCAGAATAATAATGATTATGGAAAATTGCATAATAAATTCAATAATCACCCAAAAATTATGTTTGATAGCTCTAAATGTTCAATGAAACCTTTGCTACATGTTTTCAACCTTTTCAATGCAATTTGTTACTGTTTTGAATATTTTAAATTGTTGAAATATTTGAATTCTTGTTTAATTCACTTAAACTTGCAAAAATCATAACTTGTTCATAAAAATTCCAAATTCCACAAACTAAATATGTTTTCCAATCAACTTTTCATGTACTTTCCAAATATCAATTTTGTTTACTGTTTTGAATAATTTAAATTGCTGAAAACAACTGTTTATTATTTAATGCATTTAAAATTGCCAAAATAATAACTTGCTCATATTAAATCCAATTTCCACAAATAAAATATGTTTTCAAACCATAAAAGTATAATCTTTTCAAATATGAATTTGGTTTAATGTTTTGAA
Source organism: Alopecurus myosuroides (assembly GCA_028641055.1). Classification (NCBI taxonomy): domain Eukaryota; kingdom Viridiplantae; phylum Streptophyta; class Magnoliopsida; order Poales; family Poaceae; genus Alopecurus; species Alopecurus myosuroides. The sequence goes on from CM054057.1 coordinate 739,457,051, forward strand.
CAAATAAAAATTCAAATAAGTTCATGTTTGAATTAAATTCATTTAATTCTTGCTTAAACTTGTTTAATTCATAAATAATTTATTTGAAATCCTTTTTCAACAAGTGAAACATGTATTCCACCTAAAATTGTGTGTTCTTATCAAATATGAACTTTGTTATCTATTTTGAACAATTAAACTTGATGAAAACAACAGATGTTTGTGTGACACCTTTAAGGAACCAAAATTTCCTAACTTAATGAATGAATTTCCAAACTTGGTAAACCTTATTTCAAATTGATTCTATTGTTGTTATTTTGTTGTTTTCCTCATCCATGCATCCTGCTAATTCACTTACACATGATGCTTAGTTGTAAAACAATTAATTCAACCCTACTTCATGGGCTTTTCATATGCAATCCAATTGCATGTGGGTCCATTTAATCATGTTATGTTATCTTGTCAACTAGTTTATTTTGATGCATCAATTAAATGGTCATGCATCATCCCATGTTTGTGCACTATGCCATGTTATTGATTGTTTCTTTCTACATTGTTTGTTTGCCTCTTCTCGGATACACGACGACGTTGAGACCGACGATACTTACGACACCCCTTCTAAGGAGTTAGCTCAGTACCAGGCTACTGGGTTTGCAGGCAAGTATTCACTCACATGAACCATTGTGTTCCTTTCAACATTGGATACCGATACTTTCCGTTGTCTATTTCTGCTAGCCCTATGAATTGTTGCTTCTGTTACGAACCTATCACATGAATCCCTTAACCCTGATATTGCCTCACCTCCACTCCTATAACCCCGTTGTTTGAGCCCGTGTCTTACTAGCCTGCTTAGGGTTGTTTTTGCGAGTCTGCTATCAGTTACTTTCTGTTATCATATTTGATTATATTCTGGGGCTCGATGTTAAACAACAACCTGTTAATTTGAGGTAATAATAAATTGCTGATAAGGCACCGGCAGGAGGCCCGGCGTGGTTTTGAAGCCTGCTAGTGTCGACCCTAATAGGAAAAGGGTCTTGTCTACTGATCCATGATGAGCGCACTAACCGCATGTGGGAAGCGAGTATGGGCGCCCCCCTCAATTTGACTCGATTCGCATCTCGTCCAAATCACCACACTTAGTTCGGGCTTTCCATTTGATGCACGCATATGCAGGTACGAACCCTTGGCGCCAGGGTGGAACTTTTGTAGTCGGCATTTAGGGCGGCGTGGTCTTCCAGTGCTATGAGGGTCCCTTTTCTTCGTGGGGCTCGATTAGCGCGCACGCACAGCACATGGTGCTTTGGGCTTGATGCGAAGAAGAGTTGAGTTGTGTAGAATGCCCCGCTTGGTGGGAGGCATCCCATCTGGCGGGTTATTCTTGCGTGTACGGCCAAATTGGTGCAACCCTGCAGGGATAAATCTTCTCGAGAAGCCGTGTTTTCCGCGGTTATGGATTACTTGGTGAAAGTACTGGCTAACAAGTACTCAGAACAACTTACACCTAACTAATGATAACTTGACTAGTAATAGGCTTATTGACACAACAATCTGAACCATCACTAATTCAACTGTGTGAGTTATCCTCGGATTGCTTCTTTGGATAAGGGGCGAGATCCAGGATGGGTTTGTTTGGTGGTTAGTTATAGTTGGTTACGATACGCTATCTTATCCTTTTTCTGATAGTCGGAAGTGGTAGCATGTTTCTGTAGTTGGTTAGAGCAGCCAGTTGCAGTACCTTTTACATCCCCTTCCTTCCGTTGAACCCAAAGCATCTGTGCTTGGTGTTGACGGGTTACACTTTGGTGAACTGTGAGTCTTGCTTGCCAGTACGTTTATGTACTGACCCCTTTGGGGCTGTGGTTTCCGCAGACTACGTTTCTGAGGATCTACATGGTGGCTACTACGTGGAGTATGACGAGGCTGCTGACGAGTAGATAGAGGACCCGGGCAGGATCCGAGACTTCGTGGATGGGCTCCGTCTTTTCGTTTCCGGCCTCTTAGGCCTATTTGGATCTTGTCTGTACTCAGACATGTTGAATGCTTCCGCTGTGATGTAATGATGAATTGTTGGGGCATGTGCCCGCTGGATGATTGTATTTGCTATCTCTGCTCTAATGAGGGCTATTTGCAACTTATTTCAATCTTTTGTGTCGTAGAGATCTGTTGTGATATCACTTGTTCCAATGCCGTTGACGTACCATGTGTGTATGTTTTGAAGTACGTCAATGGAAGTATCTGGATTTCTACGGGATGGTTTGCGCAGACGATGAATAGTAAGAGAATGGTTGTCACACGTTTACGTGTTGGCCTGCTCATATTGAGATGCGGGTGCCGGTATGCCCCGTAAGCCATTTATCTACTGTTTAACGGACTGTGAGTATCCCCTAGAAGTCCGGGTGCGACAAGTGAGTTCCTACTCGGGCCAGAAGTCAATGGAGCCGTTCTGACAAGGGATCCCACGTATCCTACGTCCGTACCGGCGTGTGGTTCAACTTACGGAGCGCGTGATTATCCACGCTACGGCGTGGCTACAGTGCGGTAGGCGCCTGTCAAGTCCTGTCACTGACAGAGGGGACAGGACAGGGCTAGGGGCCTACCCTATCTCACTGACAAGGGTGGACAGGTCCCATCTCCGAACGGCGCGACGACTTACGGTGCCCGCGTTAGCGAGAAGCCGGAAGCGTGCTCTGTTCTGCAGTGCTCCTGTCCTATCAGTTGTACCTTTTAGTCTTATTCTATTCGGCTGGGCACCAGTATATAAGGTGCCCTGCCCCCTCCTGCGCGTGGGATGATCTAGAGGTTGCTTCACTTCACACAGAGAGAACTTGAGAGCTAGAGTGGCTACTCGGCTGAAGGCCTGAATTGTACTGTGGCTACTCGGTAACACACATATAGAGAGAAAGGCAGGAGTAGGGGTGTTACCTCCACACGAGGGCCCTGAACCTGGGTAAGATCATGTTGTTTGCAGTGCTTGTGACTTCCCACACGCGGCTACTCGCCGTGTGATCCCTCCCGGAGCACCTCCAGCGTCCATCAGCCCTAAACATTAGCCATCCCATGGCATCTGCCGTGATACCACCACGACAGTTGGCGCCCACCATGGGGCAAACAGCAGCGCTGGCTAGAGTCCATGTTCGGACGGGACTCATTTCTGCTACTGGGGAGCGCGTGGTCTGTGGCCTTGTCCACAGATTCGGCTCCTTCAACTTCGTCACCGACAACGCCGGAGATTTCGGCAGGAGACCAATGCCGACAGGCGGATCGGTGCTCTCCTTCGGCTCGCACCTCATCTACGTCGCCACCACCGTCATCCGCGAGTTCCCAGAGGAGGTGCTGGTCACGGAAGATCCTCCTGCTGTGCTCGCTGCCCGCGGAAGGCCAACTGGCTGCTCTGCGGACAGCGTGGAGGTGATGGTGACCGGCCCGGCTGTCGATGCCGGGAAGGGCGCGGCTGCTGCCGCGGGAGTCATCGAGGAACCTGCTGGCCCGAGTGCTAGCCAGAGGGTCCACAAGCCCTACGAGAAGGACTCGAACATCCCTCTTTCTACAACACCGACGATACCTGCATCCGCCGTGCGGATGGGCATGCCGCCTCCCACCGAGCTTGAGCTCATGACCATGAGGGCGCAGCTCGACAGCCTAGCAAAGTAGGCGCTACTCGTCGCAACTTAGGCGCCGAGATGGCAGTAGTTGGTGAGGATCCTAGCCAGTCTGCCACTGTAAACACTGCTACCAGGCCCAGATACAGCACCCCCGCCAAAACACTTAGAGCTGCAGAGGCTGTAGCTGCTGAGTTGCCAAACCTTGCCGGCGACGCGCGCGCTAGGCAGCAGGAGAGGCTCAATGAGTTAGTGCTAGAAGCTGCTAGGCAGAATGAGGAGTTCCGGAAAGCCAATCCCGATGCTGGTGCTTCTCAGATTATGCACTCGCGTGCAGCGGGATCTCATGACCAGGCGTCATCACCGCTTCTCAACCGCGAGAGGGACCAGAGTGTGCACTCTGGGAAGAGTAGACAGATGCAGGTGTACGACCCTGCTCTCGCCGCAAAACAGCACGCTGTGCCACGAGAGTCCGGTCAGAAAAACAACTCTGCAGGAGCAGGCTATCAAGCCCATAAAGCTCACAGTAAGAGGCAAGATGGAGGCAACGAGGGACCTTCTCGGCGTCCTGCTGCTCAGCCTACTCGACAGAGGACACAACAGCCAGCTGCAGCACAGCTGCGTGCGGCTGCGCCAGCAGCTAACCCTGTGGTGCAACCCGCTGTTGTGCAGGAGAACAGATATGATGATGGCTACTCGGCAATGGGGCTAGCCGGCTATGCTGACCCAAGAAATGTTGCTGATCGTCTGGGTGACCGAATGTTGGAGCCCAGTGATGCAAGGTACAAGCTGGACCGGATTAATCTATCCGCGCAACTCGAGAACAAGGGGCCGCCTGGCCCAGAATGCTTTGGCCCTCGTATCATGAATGAGCCATCCGTGAACCACTTTCAGCTGGCCAGGGGGGCCAAGTGCTACAATGGCAGCACCAAGCTAGAGGATTGGTTGAGTGACTATGTCACAGCCGTGCACATTGCAGGCGGCAACCGGAGATGGGCTGTGTGGTATGTTCCACAGATGCTAGAGGGTCCAGCTCGGACTTGGCTCAACAACCTGCCCAAGGACAGTATCAATTGCTGGCTGGACTTCTCGGAGGCCTTCATCAGCAACTTCACCAGCACCTACAAGAGGCCGAATAGGCCGCAGCAGCTGTCCGCGTGCAAGCAGCGGGAAGATGATACCGACCGCGAGTATATTACTCGGTGGAGCACCTTGAGGAACACCTGTGAAGGTGTGAATGAGGCTCAGGCCATTACTTGGTTTGCTCAGGGCAACAGGCATGGCAGCATGTTGTGGCAGAAGCTGCAGCGCGAGATGCCGAGTACTCTTGCTGAGACCATCAAGACCGCGGATATGTATGCACTCGGCGACCCAACTCAGCCTCTGATGGACTCTCCTGAGCCGAGAAGGAACTACAACAGCAACAAGCGCAATGATTTCCGCAACAAGCGCAGAGGTGACCGGATTGATACTCGGTATGATCCCGAGGAGGTGAATGTTGTGACTACGGCTGCTGGGAGTAGCCAAAGGCAAAAAACTACTGGAGCCCAATATGGGCAAAACCAGAATCAGGGCCAAGGCATCAAGAAGCCGTACAATGCTCCCCAGCAGGGTAGCGCCAACTCGGATCCGGCTCCGAACTTCGTCTTCGGGAGCATGAGGGATGGGACTTGCAGCTTCCATACTCGACATCCGGCTAGGCCGGCCAACCACACTACTCGGCAATGCAGCTGGTGGGAACAGATCAAGAATGAGGGCCTGCCCCCTCATCCTCCTCTGCCAGCTGCGAATGCCAATGTGTAGCCTACTCGGGCACCTGCTACCAGGCCTGCAGTGTTTCCAAGAAGAGAGAATGCGAACCAGGTGGCTTTAGGAGCCAATCGCTACTTCAACAACGATGGCTACCGCAACTACAACAACAAGGACCGCAACCGCAACTTCTACACCCGCAACAACAACCGGTACAACAACAACAATAGGAACAACAACAACAACAACAACCAAGGCAACAACAACAACGGCAACAATGGTGGTGGAGACCGCAACCAGTACCAGGAACACCATGAGAGCTACATGGTCTTCACCTCCGAGCCCGCCGACAAGCAGTCTCTGCACAGGCGTGCGATGGAGGTCAATGCTGTGATCCCTGCTGTGCCTCACTACCTGCACTGGTGCAACCAAGAGATCACGTGGTCCAGAGCTGATCATCCTAGGGTGATGCCCAACCCGGGTAGCTATGCTTTGGTCGTGGATCCCACCTTCTTGGGTACTCAGAAGAATGTGAGATTCAGCAAGGTCCAGATCGACAACGGCAGCAGCATCAACATTGTGTACAGAGACACGCTTGAGAAGCTCGGGATGGCCGAGAACATGTTGCTACCCAGCAGGACCACGTTCCATGGCATTGTGCCGAGAGTGTCTTGCTCTCCAATCGGCCGCGTCTGGATAGACATCCTATTCGGTACCAGGGAGAACTGCCGCACTGAGAGCTTGGCGTTCGAGGTAGTTGATCATCAGAGCCCATACCATGCCCTACTCGGTAGGCCTTCTCTCAGCAAGTTCATGGCTTCAACCCATGCTGCATACTTGAAGATGAAGATCCCTGGTCCCAATGGAGTCATCACCATCTCTGGTGATTACAAGAGGTCTTTGGAGTGTGCCTCTGCGGGTTCTCAGCTGGCGGAATCCATGGTCATTGCTGCCGAGAAGAAGAAGATGTATGAGGTGGTGGCTATGGCGCAAGCAGCGCAAGGTGGTGCGCCTTGTATGACGAGTTCCCAGTACGGGACTGCGTTCCAGGCGTCCCAGGAGACAAAGAAGGTCTAGGTTGATCCTGAGTTCCCAGACCGTGTTGCCATCATTGGACCCGGGTTGGGAGAGAAATAGGAAAGCGAGCTCATCCACTTCCTCCGTGAGAATCGGGACGTATTTGCCTGGTCCAATGAGGATTTGCCGGGTGTCCCGAGGGAGTTGGTTGAGCACTCGCTACATGTGCGACATGATGCCAAGCCAGTTAAGCAGGCTATGCGCCGCTTTGGTGATGAGAGGAGGAAAGCTATCGGTGATCAGATCACCAAGTTGCTGATAAGAAACTTTATCATGGAGGTATTGCATTCGGACTGGCTAGCCAACCCGGTTATGGTTGAGAAGAAGAAGGAGGACCCCAAGGCCGACACCGCATGGCGTATGTGCGTGGACTACACCGACCTGAACAAGGCCTGCCCCAAGGATCCCTTTCCGCTACCCCGCATAGATCAGGTGATCGATTCCACCGCTGGTTGTGAGCTTTTGTCTTTCATAGATTCCTACTCTGGTTTTCATCAGATAGCTCTCAACCCTGCTGATCAAATAAAGACTGCCTTTATTACCCCGTACGGGGCTTATTGCTATCGTGTCATGTGCTTTGGGTTGCGGAATGCTGGGGCTAACTATCAGAGATGCATGCAGAAATGCTTGCATGATCAGATTGGCAAAAATGTGCAGGTGTACGTAGATGACATTGTCATCAAAACGAATAAAAAACATACTCTGCTTAGTGACATTGAGGAAACATTTGCCAACTTGCGCAAGTACAAGATGAAGTTGAATCCGACTAAATGCACCTTTGGTGTCCCGGCTGGCAAGCTACTCGGCTTCTTGGTATCCAGTCGGGGCATTGAGGCCAATCCTTCTAAGATAAAAGCTATAGAGAGCATGTCTTTGCCCAGATCACTGAAGGATGTGCAAAAGTTCACTGGTTGCTTGGCTCCTCTGAGCCACTTCCTGGGCAGAATGGGCGAGAAGGCCTTGCCTCTGTATCAATTGATGAAGAAGAGTGACAAGTTTGTCTGGACAGCGCAAGCTGATGTAGCATTCAAGGAGTTGAAGGCCATGCTGGGTAGCGCTCCCATCTTGGCTAGTCTGCTACCCAAAGAGCCAATGCTGCTGTACATTGCTGCGACCAACCGAGTGGTCAGTGTTGTGATTGTGGTGGAGAGAGAAGAGGAAGGCAAGACTGTGCAGCGGGCAGTATATTATCTCAGTGAGGTGATGTCCAGCTCCAAGCAGAACTACCCGCATTACCAGAAGATGACTTACGGCGTGTACCTGGGCTCCAAGAAGCTGAAGCACTATTTCCAAGAGCATCCCATCACTGTGGTGAGTTCTGCTCCCATCTCGGATATAATGGGCAACAAGGAGGCAAGTGGCAGAGTAGCCAAGTGGGCGATTGAGCTGGCCGCGTACGCCCCTGCGTATGCGAGAAGAGAAGCCATCAAGTCTCAGATCCTAGCAGATTTTCTGGTGGATTGGGCTGAGGTGCAGTATGAGCCTCCTTCTCCCGTAGCCAACTACTGGAAGATGCACTTTGATGGCTCCAAAGTGAAGGAAGGCCTGGGTGCTGGCGTGGTGCTCACGTCACCCAAGCGAGATCAACTCAAGTATGTGTTGCAGATCCATTTCAAGGCATCCAACAATGTAGCAGAGTACGAGGCCGTGGTACACGGCTTGAAGGTGGCCAAGGAGGTTGGCGTGCAGCGCATCATATGCTATGGCGACTCGGATCTGGTGGTGCAGCAAGTATCAGGCACCTGGGATGCTCTGGATGCCAACATGGCGTCATATCGGTTTCTGGTGCAAACCATGACTGGTTTCTTTGAAGGGTGCGAGTTCAAGCACATACACCAAGCAGAGAATGAGGCAGCTGATGAGCTGTCCAAGTTGGGGTCTTTTCGGAAGTACATCCCGGCTGGGGTTGCTTTGGAGCATTTGAGAAAGCCATCTATCAATCCATCCCCCAACTCGGAATCCATATTCGTTCCTTCTCTGCCTGGTGAGGAAGCTGTTCCCATGGAGATCGACTGGGAGGTTGCAAAAGAGAACCCGGGGACTGCCGTCTCCATCCCGGGGACTGGCACCTGCAACCCGGGGACTGTCCCTTCTTACTCGGGGAATGCCCCTCCCAACTCGGGGACTGTAGCATTCATTGAGGGGGTCCTTGCCGAGTGCTCGGGGACTTGTCTCCAACTCAGAAGAAGAACAGGTGGTGGCTGATCCAATGGAACTGGACGAACCAGTGTTTCCCATCCGGGAGACACCAAGTTGGGCTCTGCCCATATTATCCTTTCTAAAGGACGGCACCTTGCCGAGTGATGAGGTTACCTCGAGGCAAATTCAGAGAAGATCCAAAGGCTATACAATCTTCAGAGATATGCTGCATAAAAGAAGTCCTACTGGTGTGCTGCAGCGCTGTGTAGAGCCAGAAGAAGGAGAAGAAATTCTGGTGGAGATACATCAAGGAGAATGCGGGCATCACGCCTCTTCTCGGGCTCTGGTCAACAAGGCTTTTCGGCATGGCTTCTTTTGGCTCACTGCCTTGAAGCAAGCTGAAGATATCGTCAGAAAGTGCAATGGCTGCCAAACATTTGCAAGTAAGATTCATATGCCAGCTTCCGAGTTGAAGACCATTCACATTACTTGGCCATTTGCTGTTTGGTGCTTGGATATGGTGGATCCTTTCAAGCCAGCTAGAGGCAACATGACTCACATCTTGGTCATGGTTGACAAGTTCACAAAGTGGATTGAGGTGAAACCTATTCGGAAGTGTGATGGAGCCACTGCTGTGAGTTTTCTGAAGGACGTGATCCTGAGATATGGCTACCCACACAGCATTATCACGGATAATGGCACAAACTTTGCTGAGGGTGCTTTTGCGAGGTTCTGCAGAGATAAGCGCATTCGGCTAGATGTTGCATCTGTTGCGCATCCCGCCTCCAATGGGCAAGTTGAAAGAGCAAATGGCATGGTGCTGTCCGGCATAAGGCCAAGGCTGATTGAGCCGCTGCTGAAAACACCTGGGTGTTGGCTAGACGAGTTGCCAGCGGTGTTGTGGAGTCTAAGGACTACCCCTAACCGGTCAACCGGCTACACACCATTCTTCCTGGTATATGGAGCTGAGGCCGTGTTGGCCACTGACCTAGAGCATGACTCGCCCCGTGTAACGCTCTACACTGAGGCAGAGGCTAGAGAAGCTCGAGAAAATGACGTTGACCTGCTAGAAGAAGCAAGAGAGCTAACTCTGTCATGTTCAGCTGTTTACCAGCAAAACTTGAGGCGTTATCCCAGCCGGAAAGTAAACCCAAGGGTTTTCCGAGAAGGAGACATGGTGCTTAGGCTCGTGCAACGCACGGCCGGGATGCACAAGCTTTCCCCTCCGTGGGAAGGGCCTTTCATTGTGAGCAAGGCCTTGCACAATGATGCCTACTATCTAGTTGACGCACAGCCACCCCAGAAGAACAGGCCGGATAGGGCTGGAGCGGAATCCAAGCGCCCTTGGAATGTAGCTCTACTCCGACGTTTTCACTCATGAGCAAATTATGTATGTATCTTCTTATCCGAGTTAAACTCCTATTCGGCAATCTGAAATTGAACTCGGGGACTGCCCTCGTCCAAATTGTTCCTTGTGTTTACTCTGTTTTACTTTGTCTATTCGGTTGAACCACCTAGAATTTCAAAAGCATACAAAGTAGTGTGTTTAAACCCACCGGACACTCTGCGACTCTGCTGCTGTCCGCAACCCGGCTTCATGGCAAGCCAGAGAACAAGCCAAAGGGTCAATGAACACATGAAAAATTGCAAAGGAAAGGAAGCGTGTGGCAACCGAATAGAGTGTTTTTTACTGTTTTTTCTTTTCGGCTAAGTGGTGGGCAGCGTTACTATGATTTTTCTAAGTGGCTGAGTATTTGAAACTCCAACTTTGAACTCTTGTGACTCGACTACCAAAAAAGCAACAAGTTACAGGTAAGAGCTGAGATAAAAAAGGAAGAGTGGATAAAAAATGAAACTCGGGGACTTGCATATTAACGCAACCCGGCATTGAGCCAGAGTTGCTAAGAACTTCAACTAAGATAAAATTGAGTAGCAACAAAGACTTAATAGTTGGATACATTTGCACCCGGCATCCCGGGGATCTGATAAAAGTTCTAGAGAATAAGTGTTTTCAGGAGTCACTTGGAGGTAGCATCGGTGTTGTCCGCAGCAGTGTTGTCAGCTTCAGCTTTCTCGGCATCAACATCAGCCTTGGCGCTGCCAGCATCAGCTTCAGTGTTGGCGTTGGCAGCTGGCTCTGAGGTTGCAGTGGCAACCGAGATGGAATCCGTGCCCGAGGTTGATGCAGCAGACTGGAAGCTAGGCATCGGGAAGACGCCAGTTGCGCCCAGCTCGGGAGCCGCCTGGTTGATCACCATCTCGGTGGTGATGGTGGCCTCCTTGGCGCTGGGTTGCGGCTTCTCGGCTTCATCGTCAACCTTGGCCTTTCCCTTCTCGGCGGATCCATCGGTGCCATCTTCCTCAAACACGCTCAGGCCCTCCGACTCGGCGTCATCGGCATCATCCCCTTCATCTTCGTCCTCGTCCTCAGGCTCGGTGTCTGGTTCGGGGAGGCCGTCGATGTAGTTGGCGGTGTCGGCGTAAGACACGATCTCGTAGGCCACTTCCTTCCGGCGTGCGACGCAGTCGGGATCCTTGGTCCACTTGGACTCTTCGCGCCTCTCGAGAATCCTGTCAAGGTTGAGGTTCTCGTACCAGCTTGTGATGAAATGGAGCAGCTCGTCAGCTCCTGCCCGAGCTGCAGAGGCGCGCCATTTCTTCAACTCGGCCTTCACGCCGTCCAGCTTCTCGGCAAGCGCGCTGAAGCTGTCTGGCGTAGATTGATCTGGACAGAACAGATCATGGAGTTTGTACGCGGTGGACACCATGGTGGTGCCCAAGCCCTTGAGTTGGCGGAGTTGGGTCTTGATGCTCAGAAGATTGTCGTTGACGCTGGACTTGGTGCCAATGGGCATCCCGGATGCAGCTCGGAGTTGCTGGGCCTTCTCTAGAGCAGGCGTGCTAGCGGCGCGGAGATCAGGGAAGATATCTGAAAGAGGAACCAATAAGAGTTGGAAAGGGAGGCAGAAAAGAGATGAAACCAGGTAAAATGGCAGAGAAGAGAAACAACCAGGTGCAGAGAAGAGAAGACTTACGTTTGAGATCCACCAGCAGCGCATCCAGCTTTATCTTCTAGTCCTCCTCGTCGGCAATATGCCTATCTTCGATGCGGCGTGCGTCGGAGATTTGGAGGATGAGCTGCTCGTTGTGTTTCTTCAACACCGAGATCTCCATCTCAAGCGCCTTCTCTTTGGCCTTGGCAGCTGTCTTGACCCCGTCCTTCTCGGCGGCCTGTTCGAGAGCATCCTCAAGAGCCGATTTCAGCTTCACCTGCATTTCTTCGAACTTGGCGCGCTCTGCGTCGCGTTCCTTATGGAGCTCCGCGTCTCGGGTGGCCAGCTGCTGCTGCACCTCGGCAGGCATCAGGCAGTTAAGATGCTGCTCCCAGAATTTCTTGTATTCTTCTGCAAAGAGAACAACAGTATTAGCAGAGTAACCAGGTAAAGGAAGAAGCACAAGTGCAGAGTGGCCAGCAACTCACCTTCCAGATGCTTGATTTTGCTTTCGACAGAGGAAGAGAAGACGTGGCAGTGCTCATGCTGCTCCTTCAGTTCGTTGAATTTGCCTGCGGAGTAAACAGGGTTATAGCAAAAAGCAAACGCGGGCGTAAACACAAAACACACAAACCGAATAGCTAAAAGCTTACCTTCTATCTCAGAGAGTTGGAGAGCGCAGTCCAGCGCCGCCTGCTCCATCGCGGCGTCATCTTTTCGTTCGGCTTCAAGAGCCGCGATGCGGTCCTTGGCCATGCGATGGTTCCAGAGCAGCCGGCAGAACACCTTTGTCCTCTTGAGGAGGCTATTCTGTGGAAGAGAAGAGAAAAGGTCTGAGTACTTTGGAAGATTTGCCCTGAGTAGACGACAACTCGGTCGAGTTTTCGCCTACTCGGCCTGAATCTCGGGGACTGGGGAGTGACTAAGGGGAAAAGAAGAGAAGAAGAAAAGAGAAACCGCAACTCGAAAAAAGCGAGAAAAGAGAACACTTACAGCATAGGTTTGCTCAACGTCCTCGGCGGCTTTGCGGAGGCAGAACAGCTTCCCGGCCAGTGTGCAGGTTGGGGAAGCAATGGTCATCGGAACAGCGCTGATGTCGGCCTTGTTCCAGTCGACGCGATAATGGTCGATTGGACCCAGCGTGAGGCCATTCCATTGCGGGACGCCATGAGCATCGCTCTCCCAAATCTTGTCCACGAAGGCTACCCGGTGCAGGACCGCGGTCAGGCCTTCCGACTCAATCTCGTCCTCGTCGGCCTCGCGCGAGTGGAACTCAAGGGCTGGTTTTGGTTCCTTGCCTCTGGACTTGACGTCCACAGCCTTGGCTTGGCCTCCCTTCAAGGCAGAAAGCTTCTTCTTGCCTTTGGACTGTGAAATCTCATACTGCTTGGACGCCTCAAGCAGGTATTGCAGCCAGCTGGCTTGTGCGCGGACGGCATCTCCGCCACTCGACCCTTCGCCAGGGCCAGCAGATCCAGCAACAACCCTTCGCCAGGGCCCGCTGAGGGTTAGCTATTTGCTCTTTTCTGCCGGCTTCCCGGCTGGCACAAGCGGTGGCTTGGGTGGTGGCATCAGATCTCCACCCTGTGCAGCCTTGCGCGCTGGATTCTTCCGGGTAGGCGCTGCTTCAGGCTTGTTGGTCTTCTTGGGGCTGGGCACAAGGTCCGTCCGAGAAGCGGACGAAGGCACTTGGCGTGAAGCAGAGGGAGGTTGTTGCTGAGAAGTGGTCTTGGAGGTACTCTGCTTAGGTGGAGGGCTTGGCGCAGTCGGTGGAGTTGCCTGTTGGGTAGGCGGCACAGGGGGCCGGCTACCTTGCGCAGCGTCTGGCTGCGCTTGGCTCTAGAGGACTGGCTCCACCACTGTCTTCTCTACCCGCTGCTCGGTAGCGGGATCAGGTGTTGTGTCTACTGTTTCTTCTACCCGCGGCCTGGCCACGGGGTCATCTTGAGCTGCATCTTGTGTATCCTGCTGCTCGGTGGTGTTGTCTTGCCGCTCCAAGGCGGCGCTATCGTGTTGCTGGAGGTCTTCTTCATTGTGTTCCCCAGCTGTTGCAGCTGGGGGAGAGGGGGGCATCCCGTCACGAGCAGTATCCTGCGCGGTCTGCTGCGCGGTCTGCTGCGCGTCAGGCTCCTGCTGCTCGGTGGTTAGATCTTCTTCACCGGCGCATGTGTTCTCGGCGCCAGCATCTTCTTCTAGCTTGACAGGAGAGGACGCACGTGTCCCGTCCCGCTGAACTGGCTCATCCTCCTCCTCGGAGAGTTCGACAAGCTTCTCGAGGTCCATAACAGCTTTCCTCTTGGAACGAGTGGAAGCTGCTGCAGCGTCAGCGTCCAGAGGGGCGCTTGAAGAAGGGAATGGTTCAGAAAAGGAGAAGGAGAAAAGCGGAGAGAGGAACAGCAACAAAGTGGTACTCGGATGGAGTGACTTACCCTTTGGCGGTGGGAGGTTTTCTTCTGGCAGTGGTGGTTTTCTTCTTCTCGGTCTTCTTGGTCGTCTTGGCAGTAGGCTCTTGGGCACCACTGCCCGTCCTCTTCCCGGTTGTGGGAGCAGCTACAGATAGAGGCTGGACATCGATGGGCTCCTCATCATCGTCGTTCAGCTCAGGATCCTCTCCAGAGTAGAAGAGAAAAGGAATTGAGAAACAGAAAAGGAAATCAAAGTGCGCTACTCGCGGTCAGAGAGGTGAACTTGGTCACCTTCGTCATCCTCGGACCAGTCCCGGATAGACGTGTCAACTTGGTGCTTACCAGGCTCATGGGCATGAGGGATGCAGAGGGTGTCCTGGGTGTCGAAGGCGGTCTCGTCATCTTCGTCTCGGTCATCTGACCAATTGCCCTCGAAGACCTCGACATCTTCCTCTCCCTGGCGATCGATGTGCTGCAGAGGCAAAGAGATGGCACAAGTAAGTTGAGTTCTAAGCTGAGGAGTTCTACCTGGTATAGCATGCAAACACAAAGCATATAAGGCTAAGGGGTTCTACTCGGGATAGCATGCAAACACAAAGCATATTAAGCTAAGGGGTTCTACTCGGAATAACATGCAAACACGAAGCATATGCAGCTGAGGATTTCTACTCAACACGGCATGCAAGCACAAAGCATATAGAGCCAACAAGTTGTTTATGATGTTCTACTCGGTGCATCATGCAAAGACTAAGCATACTAAGCTGAGAAGCAACCTACTCGATATCAAAGTGCAGAAGCAAAGCATAGAAGGCTAACCTGTTCGATTCGCTTGACGCGGCTATACGGCACAAAACCATACTGCCAGGTGTCGGAGAGCGTTGTCTGCATGATGGATCTCGCCCAGATGGCCACCTCGGCAGTGCTGAGCTCGAAGGTGGTGGTCCTCGTGCAGTCCCGACTTCCTCCCATATAGCACATCTTGTGGGAGCGACGCTAGAGCGGGAGCACTCGGCGCGAGATCCAGCACGCGATGGGATCATCTCGGCGGAATCCCTCATCCTACAACTCGGCAAGGCGCCGCTCGATCTGGACGACATCCTCGATGTTGCTCTTCGGATTGCAGCCCCAGTTTTGCTGGGTTGGCCTTGCATTCTTCCACTTCGGGAGCCCTATCCGGTCCTGGATTGGCTTCCCCTCTTCGGTGGCGACGTTCTTGATGTAGAGGAAGCTGCGCTGCCACTTGCGCACCGTCTCCAATCCTTTGACGCGCGGGTGATGGCCAGTGGTGCGTTGCAGCATCATGGCGCATCCCGTCTGCGTCATCGCGCGGGCGCTCTCAGCGTGTCTTGGGTTGGGGATGCTCTGCTTGCGGAAGAAGAAGTAGCGAGCCCAGGAGTGGATGGTTGGGTAGACGCCGAGAAAAGCTTCACAGACCACGGCATGGATGGAAAGCATGACCATGGCGTTGGGGGGAAGGTGATGTGGCTGGAGGCCGAAATTCTTGAGGAACTCGGAGAAAAAGTCAGAAATTGGAAGGTCGAAGCCGCGCTTGAAGTGTGCGAGGAAGACGACAAACTCATATTTCTCTGGCGTGGGGATGATCTCGCTGCCTGGCTGCCTGCACCTCACGCCGGGAGGGACGCGGCGGGTGTTGACTAGCCACTAGCAGTCCTCCGTAGTGAACTCCGATCCCTCCCATCAGGCGTGGGCGGCGGCATCGTCTTCTCCGCGAGCCATGGAGGGGGAAAGAGTTGTGCGAGATTTGGAGTTGGAGATTGAGTGTAGGAGTTGCTCTCGGTCTCTCTGGCGGCGCGTGGAGCAGCGACGCAGCAAGGATATGCGGTGGCGGCGTGCTCGACGGCGGCGGAGAGGCGAGGGGGCGTCGAGGGGGTATTTATCTCTCCCCTCGAGTTGCCGTTACCAGCGGATTATTCGCGGATTGATCGTGCACAGAGATCGTGCGGCGTGGCCTGCGCACCGGTTAGAAACGCACACAGCGCATATCGCGCGCGTAGCGGGCGCAGTTAATCCCACGTCGAGATCGTGGGCACTTTAGTGCGGTTGAAGTGACTTAACAGGCTAGTGGGCCGGGGGTGCAGTTATTGGCGCGTGGCCTGCTGTACTCCAGGCACCGAGGCGTCGGGGGCACAGGGGTGTGACACGTGCCCCGTAGAGACACGCAGAGGTGGATTCGCACCGTTTGAGCGGGATTGTGTTTCGAGATTTCGCTAAGTCATTTTACTCGGCATCACAGAAGAGAAATATGGCTATTCGGAGAAGCGGAGATGCAAGCAAGAATGGAAGGGTCGTGTGAAGGTGCTACTCGGCCCCTTTTAGTTATGAAGAGAAAGGTTGTTTTAAGCTGGCAGGGCCCAGTGAACAAGTTCGCAAGACTCTACCAGCTTCAGGGACTAATGTCGGGGGGTTACCCCCGAGTAGGGGTAAGGCAAGTGCTAAAGGCAAGGTCAAAGGTGTTGTTTGACCAGGTAGACGGCTACCCGGTACTCGCTACCCGGTGGCTTTCTATCCGGCCATACCCACTAATGGCCAAGAGGAGAAATCAAGCAAGTTATGTTCATCCTAGTAAAGAAGTTGGTCCGAGTAGAGGGAGTGAGTTCCTACTCGGGCCAGAAGTCAATGGAGCCGTTCTGACAAGGGATCCCGCGTATCCTGCGTCCGTACCGGCGTGCGGTTCAACTTACGGAGCGCGTGATTATCCGTGCTACGGTGTGGCTACAGTGCGGTAGGCGCCTGTCAAGTCATGTCACTGACAGAGGGGACAGGACAGGGCTAGGGGCCTACCCTATCTCACTGACAAGGGTGGACAGGTCCCATCTCTGAACGGCGCGACGACTTACGGCGCCCGCGTCAGCGAGAAGCCGGAAGCGTGCTCTGTTCTGCAGTGCTCATCTCCTATCAGCTGTACCTTTTAGTCTTATTCTATTCGGCTGGGCACCAGTATATAAGGTGCCCTGCCCCCTCCTGCGCGAGGGATGATCTAGAGTTTGCTTCACTTCACACAGAGAGAACTTGAGAGCTAGAGTGGCTACTCGGCTGAAGGTCTGAATTGTACTATGGCTACTCGGTAACACACATATAGAGAGAAAGGCAGGAGTAGGGGTGTTACCTCCACACGAGGGCCCTGAACCTGGGTAAGATCCTGTTGTTTGCAGTGCTTGTGACTTCCCACACGCGGCTACTCGCCGTGTGATCCCTCCCCGAGCACCTCCAGCGTCCATCGGCCCCAAACATTAGCCATCCCATGGCATCTGCCGTGATACCACCACGACAGGAGCTCAAAGCCCGCTTCCAATCAGCCGGAGGGCAAAAATGCAAGAAGATCTCTTTGAGCCAAGAAGTGATCGACCTCGACGGAGTTGCCGTCGCCACTTCCAGGTAGGACTCGGATTCTTTCTTTCGTATACTTTTTCTTGCATCCCTTCTTTCTCGGATTTTTAATCGCGGTTTCTCCTTCTTTTCTTTTTTTAGCCTTGCTCATGTCCCTTTGAAGGGAAAGGGCAGGAAGAAGCTTAAGGTTGTTGCCCTTAGGGGGCCTAAGCCATCCCCTGTAGCTGCCCCGGATACTCCTGTGGCAGCTGGTGAAGAAAATTTGGGTGCTTGGGAAGAATTCAACTATCCCCTTCAGTCCAGCCAGCCCCATGCGCTCGACACGGATGCGCGGGAAAGGGTGGCGCTTGAAGAAGGCAGACCTTCAACAACTCCCCAAGTTGGAACAATTCCAACTTTTGATGGGAAGTTTAAGGTAAAACAAGAGGCCTGCTTTGATGAACTCGGATACATTCATCCATGGGCAACAAAGCATTTCGCCCAAGCCTCCTTTATTCGTCCATGGCCAAAAGGCGGATTGCTTGTTCAGAATAATTATGTCTTCTCACCTCGGCAGGTTCTCCAAGACGGAATCCACCATATGGGGATTTCCTTCTCGGAATACGCTAAGGAATTCACGGAGCTGCTAAGTGGTTTGCAAAAGATTAGCCAATAGTTATATCTAGCCCCGAAGTATTAAGACAAAAGCATACTTTTTGTGTTAATACTTTTCATTTTTGCCTGCTTGTTTTTAACACATCTTTTGCTTTGTATGCTTCTCAGCAAACTGCCGAAAGCATTAACGTGGAAGGTTTTGAGAAGCTGACCATCAAAAACCAAGAGGTAAAATCTCTTCTTCGTATTCTGAATGAGAAGGACTCGGAAATGTCCAAGATTCAGAATCAACTGAAGGAGACTACTGGTAAGCATATTTTTTCCTTCCTTGGTTTTGATTCTGAACTTTCAGATTTTTTTTCCTAAGGACTTTTCCGAGTTTTAATCCTTCGCCTCTTTGTATTCATAGCCTCTTTGGCCAAGGCCAAGAAAATTGCCGAGGATACCACCAATGCGGAGAACCTCCGCAAAGAGTACTCTGAACTTTACAAAATGACCATAAAGCTTCACAAGGACCTGGAAGAGAGCCAGGTGGCCTTAGGTTTGTCCGAGTCTTGGGCTTCCTTACAAGCCGAGAAAGATTGGAGGACCATCCAAGACCTCGAGACTGCCCTTCATCAACGCCTTGAGGAAGGCGCTGAGATGGACAAGATTCTTGGTAGGATTTTGAACTCTTACCAAGTTTTTCTTTTGCTTTGTATAATGCATTCCTTTTCTTCCCTTTGTTTTTCTAATCTCTTATGTTTTTCATTAACACAGGGGAATCCTCTTATTACTCGGATTGACCGCATTCGGGCTTTCGGGACATATGTCACCGAGCTGAAGAATGTCGGAATGTTGCTTATTAATAAGTGCATTTCGGACAAAGCTAGCGAGTTAACGGAAGCTAGCAGGCTCCCAGAAGCTTTTGCAGAGGTAGCAAACTAATGCAAAAACTGGCTCCAGTCCGCCGCCCGCGGTGGTGTACGCATGGCCTTAGGGCTGATGAGAATGCATTACACCACCGCCAAGTCTTGGCGCATCGCTACCGGTGTTCCACAAGGATACAGCGAGACACAAAGGGAGGAAATATTCGATTCTATCAAGGGGCATGCCTCCAAGATAGCTCGGATGGTCTCTACTTCGACATTCTACCCGGAGGAAGAAATTCCATCAACTCTAGAGAATCCGAGTGATAGCGACGAGGAGGACGACGAGGAGTTCGTGGATGCCTGAGCCTGCGAAGCTAGTAGCCAAATAGAGTGCATTACTATTCTTACAATGTAAAACTCAATTGTAATGCATTCTATCTTTTGTATGAACAAGTTTCTATCCTTTGTAGTAAATTTAAGCTTTGCAAGTTTTTTAGAGCTTTAATTCCCTTTCTTCTAAGTTCTCTGGTTTGTATGCTTTAACTTTCCTTAGTGTTAAAACGATTTCACAAGTATGCAATCTTCACGCCAAGTGACTGGGTTAAGAAACCAATCAGTCGAAACTCGGAATCATGGATTATACTTTGGCACTTTACTTACTAAATCAAGTGACCCAACAAAACAAACAATCCGATAATACTTAGGAATAATAAGGAATTTAGGAATATGAACTCCAGGCACGCAAGCACAATCTGGTGTTCTGTAGCCTCCTTAGGCCAAAAGAATTCAGTTTTACAACTCTGAGCATGCAGGAAAAATTTGGGTTAACATTAAAGAAAATTGAAAGATCATTGGGAAATAGAAGAGACGGAACATGATATGAACAATAAAAGACAAAAAAAATGCATGAATTTCCAACAACTTTATTTCATGATCTCAATGATGTTTACATAGAATTAAACTAAGTGTAGAAGGGACGTAACTGTTGGATGCTTCATGACCTTTTTTCTCTCCTAATTCTACATCTATGCTTTGTTTCATTTTGCGATTCGGATTTTTCGTGTCATCCTCCGTGTCTCGAATATCTACAAGGTAATATGACCCATTTTGTATAGGCTTGCTAATGACAAACAGTCCTTCCCAGATTGGGGCTAGCTTGTGTTTTCTGTCCTGTACCAATCTTAGCACCAAATCACCTTCTTTAAAAGATCGGTGTTTGATTTTCTGACTATGATATCCCATAGTCCTTGCTGATAAATGGCGGATATTTGCAACACAAGATCTCCTTCTTCTTCTAAGAGATCAACGACATCCTGACATGCACTTTCGGCATCATATGCTTGCACTCTTGCGCTATCGTGGATCATGTCCGTAGGAAGCACTGCTTCTGCGCCATAGACCAAGAAAAAAGGCGCTTGCCCTGTTGATCTGTTTGGCGTCATTCGAATACTCTAAAGCACGGAAGGTAATTCTTCCACCCATGCTCTAGCTGCTCTGTGAAGAGGAGTTTCGAGTCTTGGGCGTATTCCTTGCAGGATTGAACTATTCATTCGTTCAACCTGGCCATTGGATTGTGGGTGTGCCACAAATGCAAGATCTAGGACAATTCCCGTTTGTCGGTAATATTTTGCCAACTCTCCAATTGAGAAATTTGTCCCGTTATCCGTTATTATACTACGTGGAAGGACATATCGCATGACTACGTCAATGACAAAATTTCTGGAAGTCGCACCATCAAGTTTTTTGATGGGTTTCGTTTCCACCCACTTGGTATACTTATCCACTGCAACGAGTAGATGCGTAAGTCCGCCTCTTGCAGTTTCAAATGGCGCCATTATATCTAGCCCCCAGATCGCAAATGGCCATGTTATGGGGATAGTCTTGAGTGCTTGAGCCAGCATATTTGTCTGCTTGGCGTGGTAATGGCATCCGGCACATGTATTTACTATGTGCTTGATGTCTACGCACGTTTCTATTCTTGTAGACAGTGTTGGGCCTCCAAGTGCAGAGGTTTGTAGAACAGCAGCAAGTTTCCCTTAAGTGGATCACCCAAGGTGTATCGAACTCAGGGAGGTAGAGGTCAAAGATATCCCTCTCAAGCAACCCTGCAATTAAGATACAAGAAGTCTCTTGTGTCCCCAACACACCAAATATACTTGCCAGGTATATAGGTGCACTAGTTCGGCGAAGATATAGTGAAATGCGAGTAATATGGATGGTTATATGTAATAATAGCAATCTGAAATAAATATGGCAGCAAGCAAACATGTAGCAGAACAGGCGGAAAACGGTGTTTCAATGCTTGGAAACAAGGACTAGGGATCCTACTTTCACTAGTGGACACTCTCAACAATGATCACATAATTGAATAACTAAATATCTTCTCTTCACTATGCTACTCTTAACCCTCTCCGGTTGGATAAGGAACACTAATCATTGCGTAGGGCTGCAAAAGGCATTCCTTAAAGTAAGCATTCACATGTCTAGTTAAGCCCACGCTGTCACTATGAGCGCCCTAGAGGTACTAGACAAACACCACAATTCATAGAGGAGACACACACGATGTGCAAATTGTCACCTTCACACCGCGTGACAAGGTGACTCCAAAGTTGATATTAATAAAACACTTGAGTAGCACAAGATGAAGAGTAACATCTACTTATTCAACTAGATTACAAAGCTCACGATCACATATAGATCACACCATGGGAGAGTGAGATGAACCACATAGCTACCGGTAGAGCCCTCAGCCTCGGGGGAGAACTACTCCCTCCTCATCATAGGAGATAGCAACGGCGATGGAGATGGCGGTGGAGTCGATGGAGATGGTTCCGGGGGCACTTCCCCGTCCCGGCAGGATGCTAGAACAAAGATCTGTCCCCTGAAACTTGTTGGAGGCGGCGGCGGAGCTACAGATGTATTTTGTGGAAAAGGTCGATTCCCTTAGGGTTTTCCCTCGGGGGAGTATAAATAGTCGAAAGGGCGATGCTGGGGGGTGGCCAGGGGGGCCACACCACCAGGTGGCGCGACCAGGGGGACCCGCGCCACCTATGGTGTGGCCACCCTGTGCCCCCCCTCCGGGGCTCTTCGGGACTTCTGGATGCTTCCGGGGAAAATAGGAACTTCGGTATTTGTGGGGTCCAATTCAGAAAATATTTCCAGAACAACGTTTCTTAAATAAAAAACAATAGAAAAGAGGGAACTGGCACTTGGCATCTTGTTAATAGGTTAGTCCCGGAAAACGTAAGAAAATGTAGGAAAACGTACGGAAAACATGTAGCAATTGGCTAATATCAACATGGAACATCAGAAATTATAGATACTTTGGAGACGTATCAAGCATCCCCAAGCTTAGTTCCTACTCGTCCTCGAGTAGGTAAACGATAAAACAAAATAATTTCTGAGTTGACATGCTACAACACAATCTTGATCATAATATGTAAAGTAGATCATGTAAACTAGGATCAAATGAACGAAAGTTGTGATCTATATTTGATATCAACAAGTAATGCATAAACAAATAAGAATAAAGAAGCAAAACTTTTAATGAATCAATACTAAAATATTATCAACCGTGCAAAGTTTATTAGAGATGATTTAAGCTTTCAAGAACAACAATATCATGCACGTCAAACGATCTTCACAACCCCTGTTAGGATCAAGTCAAGCTTTCCACACGATGCAATTCTTGAACTATTTGCGCACTAAAAATAGGCAAGTGTTCTGCGTTGGTCCCTAGCACCAGGATGTTATGGCAAAGAGAACATTATGGGGGGTTTGGAAGGTCAATGGAAGAAAATCTCACAAAGCTGAAAGTGGTCATTAGACAAGAGAAAGTCTTACAACCGAAGCTATGCAAGGAGTAGGGATTGCCACACAACGGATGAACATAGAGCTATACGTGTATGAAAGCTCTCCAATGGAACTAGTGCGGGTGCATCCAACTTGCTTGCTCACGAAGACCTAGAGCTCATTTGAGGAGGCTCATCATTGGAATATACAAGCCAAGTTCTATAATGTAAAGTTCCCCAGATAGTTATGAATGAATGATAATATGAAAAGTTTCTCCAAACTGAAGTATTTGTGCTAAACATGAAGCACAAGTGTGGTATAAAGTATAGTGATGCGCCCCCTCTCTCTTTATTCTCTCTTTGGCCCTTTTTTTTTTTTTTTTTTTTGGGCTTTTTCATTTTTTATTTTTTATTTTATATATCCTCGCCGGTAGGAGAAACATCCTATATTACAATGAATCATCACACTTTTAGTACTCATAACTCATAAAGAAATATCTCTGATGTCTCTAACTACATGCTCCTGCCAGTGTAGTAGTATGCATAAATAACCATGAAGCTCATCATCAAGTAACATAATGGAGGTGGATGTTGTGCAACGATATATCTCGGAATGGCTATGGAAATGCCATGATAGGTAGGTATGGTGGCTTTTTTGAGGAAGAATATATGGGCTTATGCGTAGGAGAACAAAGTCCTCCCACGGGATTTGGATGCACTGGCGAAGTTTGCACCAACTCTCAATGTGAGAAAGGGCAATGCACAGTACCTAAGAGGCTAGCAAATATGGATGGTGGAAGTGCCAGGAACCTCAACATAGACTCACGAGTTAAAAGATTATAGCAACAAAACCATCTTACAAGGCACAATGAAAATCACTCCAAGAGGGTCCGTGGCAGTGAAAAGTCATTGTTAGCTACCCCGACCGTAGCGCGTAACAAAAGGCCGATCAGAAAGGTATCACTCGTAGAAATCATATACCATTGTCTCTATCAGCTGGTAATTTAAGTCTGGCACAGTATCAAGTTTCTTAGACCAACCATTAAAATTTTATACTTACTAGGCCTTCCCGTTTATCCATTAAGCAAATTAATATCTCAAAACAACAGTAGTGATTCAAGTGAAGCAGTTTAGTGATCTACAAGACCATGCAAATTTTTCCACTATACCAACTATCACATAAGAATTTCTATTCTCAAGCAAACACGCATATGAGAACCACCTAACTAAAAAAGCTAACAGCTCTGAATAAGAGATGCATGAAAACAAAGGCTAAACGCAGTACTAGCAAAAAGTGAATACTCACAGAACAATAAGAATGAAAACTAGAGTGTTCTAAGCAATGCAAACGGAGTGTGTCTCTCTCCCACACAAGTATGATAAGATCCAACCATAAAATACAGCATATAAAACCAAACAAACTGAAAGAAAAAATAAAAGACGCTCCAAGTAAAGCACATAAGACGTGACTGAATAAAAATATAGTTTCACTAGAAGTGACCTAATAATTTGTCGACGAAGAAGGGGATGCCTTGGGCATCCCCAAGCTTAGACGCTTGATTCTTCTTGGAATTTGATGGGATGTACCTCCGGGGCATCCCCAATCATAGGCTTTTCACTCTTCTTGATCACATCATATCATCCTCTTCTCTTGACCCTTGAAAACTTCCTTCACACCAAATTTCTCACAATCTTCATTAGCAACGTTAGTGCAATCGAAATAGTAAATTCACATGGTTCAGTTTCAACACAAGACTAACACTCATAAACACATTAGCTACTTTCATAACTTCTTTTAAAACTCTTTTTTCTCAAAAGAACACCAAAAGAAAGAGATTAAGATGCAAATGCAATTATAGGCACAAATCTGTCAAAACAGGACAGCAAGTAAAGATGATTTTTTTCGAAAATCTTCTGTTGCTAAAATCAAAAAGTATTCAACTAAGAAAAGTTGCGTATGTAGCCCAGGATTACGCACAAAAAACCTCAGGTCATTTTGAATTTTCTGTGATTTTATACGATTTTAACAGTGGATAGCAGAAATCTGTTTCCTGCGCAGAAATCCGGAATATAGTCTCAACTTTCCACTAGAGGCTTTACTTGGCTCAACAAAGACATAAAAGAAAAGATACAGCGGGGTTGCTAAGGAAATATACAACACCCATATGCAAAGAAAACAAAATAAAACAACGGAAAACGGGTTGAAAACGGAGAAATAAAACGGGTTGTCTCCCGGTAGCGATTTTCTTTAACGCCTTTCAGCTAGGCATAATGATTTTTAACAGATGCTCAGATAAGAATAAGAGTTGAACCAAAATAAGAGAGAATAAAGAAGCAAATATAAAACACATTTAATTCTAACCCACTTCCTATGAAAAAGAGTCTTGTAGAGAAACAAGTCAACGAAGCACAAAGTGACTAGCATAGGAAGACAAAATAAGTGCAACTTCAAAAATTTCAACATAAAGAGGGGAATTTAATATTGTTGAGATGCATCAAACCATGTTTCCCTCTCTCATAATAACCTTTAGTAGCATCATGAATAAAATTAACATTATAGCTATCACATAAAACATTCTTATCATGAGCCACATGCATAAAAGAATTAATACTCTCCACATAAGCATAGTCATTCTTATTAATTGTAGTGGGAGCAAATTCAAAAAAATAGCTATCATTATTATTCTCATCACCATAATCATCAAATATAGGAGGCATAGTATCATCAAAATAAATTTTCTCCTCAATAGTAGGTGGACTGAAAATATCATATTCATCATTGTAATCATCATATATATGAAGAACAATATCATCATAAGCAATAGAATAGTTATCCTCCAAAATGTGTTCATTTGTAAACATATTATCATTTTTACTAGGAGGACATGTATCAAGCATATAATCAATAGCAAAAGGATTTTCAAACACATCATCCACAAGTTTAGAGCTTTCTATATCATCATTTTCTATATCAAAAGTAGTGTGCTTTTCCCAATCATGATCACTACTATATGTAACAGGCATAGGCTCATCATCAAAGCAAATTTTCTCCTCCGTGCTTGGGGAACTAAAAAGGTCATTTTCATATAAACTAGCTTCCCCAATCTTAGAATTTTCCATAGCTTTAGCAATAATGGTGTTCAAAGAATTTATACTAATAACATTGCTATTAGCATGCAAATAAAGCTCCATAGGTTTTTAAATTTTCTCTTCAAACACTTCATGTCCTAACTCAAGATAAATATTATAAAGCTCTCTCATTTTTGTTGTTGTTTTCCATTAAGGATAACTAGTAAATATAAAAACAAGGAAAAGGTAAAAATAAGCCTAACTAGTGAAATCAAGAAACAAAAAGATAAAATTGCATAATCTAAAGGAAATAACTCCGACCACTCACACCCGAGGATGTGAGTACCTTTTACCTTACCTCCCCGGCAACAGCGACAGAAAAGAGCTTGATGTCTACGCACGCTTCTATTCTTGTAGACAGTGTTGGGACTCCAAGTGCAGAGGTTTGTAGAACAGCAGCAAGTTTCCCTTAAGTGGATCAGCCAAGGTTTATCGAACTCAGAGAGGTAGAGGTCAAAGATATCTCTCTCAAGCAACCCTGCAATTAAGATACAAGAAGTCTCTTGTGTCCCCAACACACCCAATATACTTGTCAGGTCTATAGGTGCACTAGTTCGGTGAAGAGATAGTGAAATGCGAGTAATATGGATGGTTATAAGTAATAATAGCAATCTGAAATAAATATTGCAGCAAGCAAACATGTAGCAGAACAGGCGGAAAATGGTGTTTCAATGCTTGGAAACAAGGCCTAGGGATCCTACTTTCACTAGTGGACACTCTCAACAATGATCACATAATTGAATAACTAAATATCTTCTCTTCACTATGCTTACCTCTCCGGTTGGATAACGAACACTAATCATTGCGTAGGGCTGCAAAAAGCATTCCTTAAACTAAGCATTCCCATGTCTAGTTAACGCCACGCTGTCACTATGAGCGCCCTAGAAGGTACTAGACAAACACCACAATTCATAAAGGAGACACACACGATGTGCACACTGTCACCTTCACACCGCGGGACGAGGTGACTCCAAAGTTCATATTAAAAAAACACTTGAGTAGCACAAGATGAAGAGTAACATCTACTTATTCAACTAGATTACAAATTTCACGATCACATATAGATCACACCATGGGAGAGAGAGATGAACCACATAGCTACCGGTAGAGCCCTCAGCCTCGGGGGAGAACTACTCCCTCCTCATCATAGGAGACTGCAACGGCGATGGAGATGGCGGTGGAGTCGATGGAGATGGTTCAAGGGGCACTTCCCCATCCCGGCAGGGTGCTAGAACAGAGATATGTCCCCTCAAAACTTGTCGGTGGCGGCCGCGGAGCTACGGATGTATTTTGTGGAAAAGGTCGACTCCCTTAGGGTTTTCCCTCGGGGGAGCATAAATCGGCGAAAGGGCGATGCCAGGGGGTGGCCAGGGGGCCCACACCACTAGGTGGTGCGGCCAGGGGGACCCGCGCCACCCTGTGGCCCCCCTCTGGGGCTCTTCGGGACTTATGGATGCTTCCGGGGAAAATAGGAACTTCGGGATTCGTGGGGTCCAATTCCGAGAATATTTCTAGAACAACTTTTCTTAAATCAAAAACAGCAGAAAACAAGGAACTGGCACTTGGCATCTTGTTAATAGGTTAGTCCCGGAAAACGTAAGAAAACGTACGGAAAACATGTAGCAATCGGCATAATATCAACATGGAACATCATAAATTATAGATATGTTGGAGACGTATCAGTGCTCTGCATCTGTCTTGGCCGTGCGACAGAAAAACCCTGCACGGAATGCTTTTTTAACTATATTTTTTGACTGTGCATGATGTCCGCAAGCTCTGGCATAAATTTCTTGCAGAATTTCCCGTCCTTCTTCTGGCGAAATACATCGCTGAAAAATTCCGATAGTACTGCGTTTATACAGGCAACCATCGATTACCGTGTATCCTTTGCATCGGCGTTTTATCTGCATTTGCAAGACTTCATCTGCTCCATCTGGGAACTTCTGATCAACTAAGAAGTTTAAGTATGGAATTTTCTAATCCGGGTTAACGAGCAAAAACTTTTATTGACTCGGAAACTAAGGGGTAGTGAACATCTCCGCCTTTTATTAATGGTTCGTACAAATGCTGGAAGAATACACCAGGTGGCAAAGTTTTCACCCTTTCCGAGCCCATGCGGGTTAAAGCGTCCGCATTCCAGTTTTCTTCCCTTTTGACGTTAATAGTATGTTCCATAGGGCGTTATGAAAGAGATTTTTATTTGGTCTTCTTCTTTCATGCGTATTTGATGATACCCGGAAATAAGCATCCAAAAGGAATAAAAGCTCGGAGCCAGTAGTGGCTTCTATTATTTGATCAATCCGCGGTAACGTGAACCTATCTTTTGGGCACAATTTGTTCAAACCGGTGTAATCTATACACATCCTAAGAATAATACTATCCTTCTCGAGGACTAATACTGGGTTCGAAGACCAATCAATATGTATAACTTCCCGGATAAAATCAGCTGCTAAAAGATGGATAATTTCCTTGCCTATATCCTTCCGCCTTCTTCCATGAAAACGACGAAGACCTTGTTTGACGGGTTTTGATCCTGGAATAACCTTCAGTTGGTCCTCAGCAAGTTCTCTAGGAACACCCGACATATTAGCAGGGCACCAGGCGAAAATGTCCCAGTTTTCACGTAGGAACTTGATGAGTGCGCTTTCCTATTTGTCAGTCATTCTTTTTCCCACTACGACAAACTTTGTCGAAACTTTGGGGTCCTGGATGATCTGCTTTGTATTTTGAGGCTTCGAAACTATCTGCCAGCTTCCGGCTTTCTTTTCCTACCGTCATTTCTGTCGGCGATACTTCTTTAGCTAGCTCCTTCAGCTCTTCCTTCTGTATCAGCTGTTTGGCGCAAAGGGTGTTTCCTTTCTCCAGCTCATTCGCCAATTTGAAGTCTCATGATATGGTGATTACACCTCCTTTTGGCCCTGGCATGTTCAGCTTGTTGTAGATATAGCATGACCTTGCCATGAATTTGGCAAAAGTCGGACGTCCGAGTATTGCGTGATACACATTTTTGAACGGCACCACCTCGAATGAGATCATCTCCTGGCGGAAGTGTTCTCTCTTTCCAAAGGTTACTTCTAGGGAAATTTCTCCTAGGTAATGTGCTTGCCTACCAGGAACAATGCCGTGAAAACGTACATTGTTGTGTTTGAGCTGGGTCTCGGAGAGGTGTAGCTGCTTTAGTGTACTTAAGTACATGATATTTATACTGGATCCTCCATTCATCAGCACTCTTTTGAGCCTAGTGTTTTGAACAATAGGGCTTACGACCAAAGCATGTTTGTCGGGTTCAGGGATGTTACCGGGATGATCAGACTAATCCCAGGTAATTGGCGTATTTGAATACTTCAAGTACTTTGGGGTTGGAGGTACAACCGCACTGATTTCTCGAAGCGTTCGTTTTGCCTGTTTTGCTGATGGAGTTGCCAGGAAAGTTAGGTTACATTCTCCTTCAACTCTCGGGAATTTAGGCTCGCCCTTCCGTTGTTGCTCCTAGATTTTATCATCAGTGTTAGACTCGCTTTCGTCTTTTTCAGTTTCCGGCTTTTGCTTGGTGAACTTCCTTTTGGAATTCTTTCCTTTATTCCCGGATCTTGCATTGCCTTTCATGTGCTTATTAAGCCGGCACTGCATATTTGTGTGGGTAGGCTTCCCGAATTGCGAATGGTGGACACAGTCTTCCGACTTAATCTTTTCTCAGTCTTGTTTTGAGTAGGAGATATGTTCCCTGTTTTCTATGCTTTTGCCCTTCCATCTGCTGCCATTATCCTTTCCAAAGGCTATGTTCACTTCTTTGGGTTTTGACTGTGCTTCTAGAGTAGCCTTCTTATCAGAACGAGACGCCTTTTTGCTTGAACCAAAGAATCAATCTTTCCGCCTCTTGCCCTCATGTCGTCTTCGGCCGCTGCATGCTCATTGGCGGTGGTAAGCATAGATCCAAGATCTTTGTGCTATTTCGAACCAACCATGAACGGTACAAGGCTGGGTTTCAGTCCGTTGATGAAAGCATGCATTGCTTCTAACGTCACTTACTCCAGAACAACTATTCTTCATTGCAGTCCATCTTGAGATAAAGTCAACTTACGAATCATCTTCATGTTGTACGCAACGGTTCAGCTGGTTAATGCTCTTATGGCGTTTATACGTACCCCGAAAGTGCTGAGCAAAAACTCTAGCCATATCTTCCCAGTTGTCTACTGTTCTTGATGGAAGTCCGTTGATCCAATCTCTGGCTCCATCCAACAACATTAGGGGAAGAAACTTCACAACCTCTGAATCTGTCCCTTTGTTGATTTGGACGGCGGTATAGTAATCTGAAAGCCATGTATCCGGGTTTGTATTTCCGGTATACTTTTGGTACGTTGGACCGACTTTGGCAAAGCTAGAATGTAGACTCATTCTCTGGATCCTGTCGCTGAAACACTTTGGTCTGAAGTATAAATCATCTATTTCCGTCTCATCGACGTGCGTGGAATACCTTCGAGCTGAATGGACAGAAGGGGATCTGCTCCGTTCTGGTCCATTGTTGCGCGAGTGCGCTCTTCTGGGATCATCCCTATTTCTTCCGGCATCACGTGCATTGGAATAAGGTGGAGTTATACTCCTTTGCCTTTCTTTGTTCCTTGGAGGGGTTAGGGATCTCTCACGCTTGTGAGGATTCTCGTATCTTCTAGCTTTGTCTGTCGGGTATCTCGGAGGCGGCATTGCTTTTTCGTCATTCCGGTTTTGCTCGTCCCGTTCCTTGTTGTCACGGGGTTTATTTCCGCCTTTCGTCAGATGGGATCCTATTATGGACGTTGCATCCTTGTTATCCGGGATATTCTTGTCCTTCTTAGGATCTCTCTTATTTTCCTTAGAATCACCTGAATCTCCGGGTTCGGCAGGGTCAGGTGCTCCAGCGGCACACGTGGTAGTTTTGCACAAGACTGAATCATCATGTAGCTTGCCTAAACATGCTTGTCTTCGTTGTTGCTGTTGTAATGCTTTTCCTAAGAAAGCATACACTCCCTGCATCTTTTCGTCATTGGAGTACATATTGTCATTAAGGATGGCGACCACGGCTTCTGCGTTCTCGGCTGCAGTTTTGTAGATGTGTTCGCCCTTAGCATTAGTGTTGTTAACATGCTTTTGCCAAGATTGGTTTTCAAACCTATTTCTTGTTGGAAGTTCTTCCGGCTTTGAAATTCTGGGTAAGCACGTATGTTTTATTTCGGATCTATTCCTTATTTCGTATTCCTCTATTTCTTCCTGTTGCATTTTAATATCAGCCTGGGTTTTGAGGAGATTTTCCCGAGTTCGAAACAGATGTTGTTGCTGCCGCATTATTGCTTATCTCCTGGCTTCCAGCACTTCCAGGGGCTCGTTACGTGCGACCGGGGTTTGGATTAGATCGATCTCCTCCTGTTCTAACATTTGGGGAACAGGGATTTCATCCTTTTTCTTCTCCGCGGGTTTTACACCGCTGCCTCCTCCAATTTCCAGGTTTTGGTTGGTAATGTCTGCTAATTTTTTTTCACTTTTTTCTTCTCACTTCAAGAAATATGTTGATACATGACCATTTTATAATGACCGTGGATGAACTGGTCATAATTATATGACCATTTTAAACCAATTGGTCATTGACTATTTGTGAGGATGAACTGGTCATAATTATAACGACTATTTTGGTAAAAAAAAATCATGATTTCAATAGACGAATTGGTCATAAACGGACAACATTATGATGCATTTTTCCACCTCATCATTTTTGCTTATGTGGCTCCTAATTGTATCAATTTCAATTACATGTAGTGGTGAGATGTCAATTTCGCTGACATGTAATCAGGCAGCTAAAACCATTGGGCTAACAGAACCCGTTCAACTATCATGTAAGCAAACATGTGCGAGCTGACGAGGAACAGAGCAGGTGGGACCCACTCCGCACCGCACAAGCTCCACCGAGCGCTTCCTGCGAGCTGACAAGGCACCGAGCAGGTGCGACCCACCTTTGCACCCGCAAGCTTCACAGGCAGCTATACGGAAAATAATAGGGTGCGATGGGAGGGCTCGACCTCGCCCAGCGGAACGACCGCAGAAACCAGTAGACCACAGACAACTTCGTGGTATATTCGAACGTTTACCTCTTTTGTCTAAAAAAGATATCGTCTGAAGTGGGCTAGGCCCGTCGAGCTTGGAGAGATTGGCCGTGCTGCTGGGCCGAGCCGGCCGTGTTGCTGGGCTGAGCCGGGCACGCTGCTGCGCTAGGCCGGCCAGCTTGGTAGGTTTGTTTTTCTTTTTGTCTTTTTAATAACTTTTGGTTCAGGACTTCAATTTTAACAAAATAAGTTTTGATTTTTGTAAAAAAACATATGTCTTCTGCTATTATAGACTATTAGGGACCATTTTTGGTTAAAATAAATACAAAATATCCCTAAACTTTATATATTGCTTCATATAGGGTTGTGAACATTCTTAATTAAAATTTCGGATTACTCTTTCAAATTCAAATGCAAGATAAAAATTGCAGGGTTTTCAAATTATGCCACGATTAAATTAAAACAGCCAGTTTAAAACTTGGATTTAAAAATATTTTTTTCAAAAATCATGTGGTCACATTGCGAAGCTTTTCCATTGCAAAAATGATTTCACAATACAGCCAAAACAGGGGACACGACCGTTTGTAGCTAGGTGTTGAATATCGCAAAACTCTTGGTGTATCTATGTTGAAATAGTTACTTGGGTACCTAAAAATGATTTTTTCAAAAAATAAAGAGAAAACTACGAGGCACCTGTAGTTCAAATTTGGCCCGGTTTCAGCTGAATCGGCAGAAATTTGTCTTTTTCGAAAGAGGCGTATGTGAACACTTTTTCTAAGCCGGTTTCAGGAAACGGTCAAAACTGGGGACATGACCGTTCGTACCTAGGTGTTGAATCTTGATGAACTCTTGGTGTATCTATGTTGAAATAGCTACTTGGGTACCTAAAAATGATTTTTTCAAAAATAAAGAGAAAACTACGAGGCACCTGTAGTTCAAATTTGGCCCAGTTTCAGCTGAATCCGCAGAAATTTGTCTTCTTCGAAAGAGACGTATGTGAATCTTCTTAGAGGATGCAATTTGGTTATTTGTATATCAAATACGGTATAATATCTTTATAATTTTACTTTGTACGATTTTGTGTCATATTTTGTGTATGTGCTTCACAAAAAAAACATTTTTGACACTCCAAAAATGGAAAACGATGTTTTTATTCAAAGAAAAATAAAACTTTCTTCGTGAACATTGTTATTTGTTCCAATATGCATCTTTGTGTGGAATATGGAAACATTTAAACAAACTATGCCATGAATGTGGCCATAACATCCGTCATTTCGCCCGAAAGCCATGAATCTTCGTAGGAGATAGCTCATTTCTGTGAACACTTTTTCAACCCAGTTGTCCTATTCCAAGTTTATTATTTTTGTTGCATACTAGGACATATATAATAACACCACGCGAAGGTCTTGCATCATTTCGAGTTTTTATAAATTTTCTGGAATTTGCTAAGCAGGTTTTGAAAAACGGTCAAAACGGGGAACATGACCGTTCGTACCTAGGTGTTGAATCTTGATGAAATCTTGGTGTATCTATGTTGAAATAGCTACTTGGGTACCTAAAAATGATTTTTTTTCAAAAAATAAAGAGAAAACTACGAGGCACCTATAGTTCAAATTTGGCCCGGTTTCAACTGAATCGGCAGAAATTTGTCTTTTTCGAAAGAGGCATATGTGAATCTTTTTAGAGGATGCAATTTGGTTATTTGTATATAAAATATGGTTTATTATCTTTAT
Organism: Alopecurus myosuroides; assembly: GCA_028641055.1. Classification (NCBI taxonomy): domain Eukaryota; kingdom Viridiplantae; phylum Streptophyta; class Magnoliopsida; order Poales; family Poaceae; genus Alopecurus; species Alopecurus myosuroides. The sequence goes on from CM054057.1 coordinate 739,490,509, forward strand.
AATTTTATTTTGTACAATTTTGTGTCATATTTTGTGTATGTGCTTCACAAAAAAAACCCATTTTTTACACTCCGAAAATGGAAAACGATGTTTTTATTCAAAGAGAAATAAAACTTTCTTCGTGAACATTGTTAGTTGTTCCAATATTCATCTTGTTGTGTAATATGGAAACATTTAAACAAACTATGTCATGAATGTGGCCATAACATCCGTCATTTCGCACGAAAGCCATGAATCTTCGTAGGAGATAGCTCATTTCTGTGAACACTTTTTCAACCCAGTTTTCCTATTCCAAGTTTAAGATTTTTTGGTGCATACTAGGACATACATAATAACATCACGCGAAGTTCTTGCATCATTTCGAGTTTTTTTGAATTTTCTGGAATTTTCTAAGCCGGTTTCGGAAAACGGTCAAAACGGGGGACATGACCGTTCGTACCTAGGTGTTGAATCTTTATGAACTCTTGGTGTATCTATGTTTAAATAGCTACTTGGGTACCTATAAATGATTTTTCAAAAAATAAAGAGAAAACTACGAGGCCCCTGTAGTTCAAATTTGGCCCGGTTTCAGCTGAATCAGCAGAAATTTGTCTTTTTTGAAAGAGGCGTATGTGAATCTTTTTAGAGGATGCAATTTGGTTATTTGTATATAAAATATGGTATAGTAGCTTTATAATTTTACTTTGTATGATTTTGTGTCATATTTTGTGTATGTGCTTCACAAAAAAAAACCATTTTTGACACTCCGAAAATGGAAAACGATGTTTTTATTCAAAGAAAAATAAAACTTTCTTCGTGAACATTGTTATTTGTTCCAATATGCATCTTTGTGTGGAATATGGAAACATTTAAACAAACTATGCCATGAATGTGGCCATAACATCCGTCATTTCGCCCGAAAGCCATGAATCTTCGTAGGAGATAGCTCATTTATGTGAACACTTTTTCAACTCAGTTGTCCTATTCCAAGTTTATTATTTTTGGTGCATACTAGGACATATATAATAACACCACGCGAAGTTCTTGCATCATTTTGAGTTTTTTTGAATTTTCTGGAATTTTCTAAGCCGATTTCGGAAAACGGTCAAAACGGGGGACTTGACCGTTCATACTTAGGTGTTGAATCTTGATGAAATCTTGGTGTATCTATGTTGAAATAGCTACTTGGGTACCTAAAAAAAATTCAAAAAATAAAGAGAAAACTATGAGGCACATGTAGTTCAAATTTGGCCCGGTTTCAGCTGAATCGGCAGAAATTTGTCTTTTTCGAAAGAGGCGTATGTGAATCTTTTTAGAGGATGAAATTTGGTTATTTTTATATCAAATATAGTATAGTAGCTTTATAATTTTACTTTTTACAATTTTGTGTCATATTTTGTGTATGTGCTTCACAAAAAAAACCATTTTTGACACTCCGAAAATGGAAAATGACGTTTTTATTCAAAGAAAAATAAAACTTTCTTCGTGAACATTGTTAGTTGTTCCAATATGCATCTTTGTGTGGAATATGGAAACATTTAAACAAACTATGCCATGAATGTGGTCATAACATACATCATTTCGCCCGAAAGCCATGAATCTTCGTAGAAGATAGCTCATTTTTGTGAACACTTTTTTGAGATAACTTATGTATTCGAGTTTATTTTTTTGATGGATACTAGGTCACATTTGATGACATATTGTGAAGGTTATCAATTTTTTGAATTTTTTGGAACCTTTTATGCCGATTTCGAAATACGGTTAAAACGAGGGACATGAACCCCGCGGAAAGTCCTAGCTTGTAGATACCCTCCTCTCCTGGCACCGCGATCCCCTTCTCCTTGAGACCATAAAATTTCTTAAAATTTGAACCGTGTTTGTTGCCTCAAACTATTTAAAATAGAGATATGCAACTATTTTCTATAATCTAATAAAAAAGGGCACAAGGAGCAGACAAGCCACCCATGCCCAGGTAGCCTAGCTCCAACGGCCCAGCCCAGGTCCATTAGGCCTTTTGGACAGCAGCCGAATCACCCCGAGCCGTCGGATGCCGATCTGACGGTAGGTAGCAAGCGCGTATAGTATAAAGTATAAACCCTAGCCCATTTCTCCTCTACAGCCCCTCGCCGCCGCCCTGTGACAAACCCTAGCTTCTCTCCTGGCCCCGATCCCCTGTCTCCTCTCATCCCCAAGGACGACGCCCACCTTCCCTCTCCAGTCTCCTGGCCCTGATCCGCAAGCCCAACCCTTGTGTTCCCTCTCTCCACCCTCCGTGCTCTCGCCGCATCCTCCATCCGCTGCCGACAACGCAGATCCGCCACCAAATCTCACCAGTTACAGATGCACCGCCGCCCTCACCCACGGCGTCGCGGCCGGTTGGCTCGCCAGGGCGCGCATGCTTGGATGCGCGCCGCTTCGTCGAGTTGACCGGACCGCGGTGGCGCGGACCTAGGGTTTGTGGTGGCTTTGCCCCACGCCGGCCATGACTCTCAGGTTTGCGACATCGTCCAAGGACCATTGCCTGGCACCGGTCGCTGCCATGGAGGGAGAACGATGTTATCTACAACCTGCTTGGTCAGTCCCCTTCCTCCCCCTCCTATTAATCTTCATTTTACATCTGCTCTCCTCACACCCTTGCTACTCCTACTGGTTTGATTCGGACGGTGACGCCACCCTCTTTGGAGACGACCTGGCTGGACATGTCCTCACCGACCGTGCAAGCGCACGACCTGCCGGCTCCGGCTGAGCCGCTCTACTAGCATGGACACTACGGCAGGGTGATGTTGCGAACTACTTCGACGACCAATGAGGGCATGTGGTACTACTTACGTCGCCATCCCGATGTTGATTAGCCGTGCACCACCTGAAGACCAGCTAACTACAACGTCCAGGTAATCTCCCTACCCTGGTGCTTTGGTATGTTGTGCATGCTCACCTAGTCACCTGCGTGTATCGTGTATATATCTCCCTCCCAAGTAGATGCTAATTTTCTAGTGCCTTTGAGGATGCCGATGATATATTTTGCACAACACAAGACAACACTTGAGATCCAAAATGTACATACACATGTTTCTTCCTCTACTCTGCAGCCACACATGTTAGCTCTAGCACTTGTGTTGTTATATATATTGACATATCAAGATTCTCCTACTTGATGCCCTGCTAGCGATCTGAAAGTTCACTAGTACAAAGACTGAACTAAAGCCATCGTACCCTTTATTTGTTTTTCTGTTTATGAGTTACCTCCTCGGTTCCAGTCAGGAATAAGAGAGGTTTGTTGTGTTGAATTGTGCGTGTTGTTTGGAAATAAACTCCTTTGTTTCTTGCATTCTTAGTAAATAATAAACGAACCAATGAGGTTGTCAATCTCACCGGTTTTGCTGAACACAAAGAGGTTAAACGTATGGTGTGGAAAACAGTAGGAGAACAGTATGAAAGCAGTAGCAGCAGTATGAAAGAAGTGTGTGTATTATCAGAATGAGAAAATGGACCGGGCTCCACAGTTCGCTAGTGGTGTCTTTCCATGAAAGATAAATAACATGTGTGGTGAACAAATTACAGCTGCGCAATTGACAGAAATGAAGGCTGCACCGTAGTGCATATGCAAGACATATATATTACTATGACATTCATGCGGGAATTACAACAGAATACATCGAGCATCATCCAACTGCATCTATGACTAATAATCCACCCTCTGAATATCATCCGAGCAAACTTTGGGTATTAAGTTGCATGCAACAGATTATCGCAGTAAGCAAAGTGTGTATGGTAAACAATGTAAACGAAGTAAACATCGTTGTTTTCTGCCTAATGGCAACATCACATCCTCCATCCGTCACGTTTCTGTCACTCGAGCACATATGCAAAGGAGGCATGAACCCACTATCGAGCATAAATACTCCCTCTTGGAGTCACTAGCATCTACTTGGTCAGAGCATCTACTAACAACGGAGAGCATGCAAGATCATAAATAACATATGCATGAAGATAATATGATAGATTGATAATCAAAAGACATAGCATTCAATAATTATCGGATCCCAGCAAACACAACATGTAGCATTGCAAATAAATGATCTCGATCATGTGAGGCAGCTCACGAGATCTAAACATGAGGCATAAAGTGGAGAGGACAACCATCTAGCTACTGCTATGGACCCGTAGTCCAGGGATGAACTACTCACGCATCACTCCGGAGGCGGGCATGGTGGTGTAGACACCTCCGGTGATGAATTTCCCTCCCGGTAGGGTGCCGGGGAGAGCTGCAGAACCCTGTCGATCTCAGGTTGACGATGACGGCAGCCTCGGGTGTTTCTTGGGAAGAAGTGGTATATCCTTAGGGTTGACGTATCGGGGGGAATAAATAGGCGAAAGGGCGATGGCGGTGGACGCCCGAGGGGCCCACAACACCCCCGGGCGCGGCCAGGGGCACGCCGCCCTATGGTGTGGCCCCCCTCCGGGCCTCTTTGGGACTCCATGGAACCTTTGGGAATTCTAAGACTTCCAGGCTTCAAATTTTCCAATTCCGAGAATTTTTCCAGAACAACTTTTCTGAAACTAAAAATAGCAGAAAACAAGGAACTGGCTCTATGGCATCTTGTCAATAGGTTAGTCCCGGGAAATCGATAAAAATGACCTAAAGTGTAAGGAAAACATGTAGAATAAGGCATGAAAACAACATGGAACATCAGAAATTATATATACGTTTGTGACGTATCACTGTCCTACAAACCTCTATGCTTGGAGGCCCAACAAAGTCTACAAGAGTAGTAACATGTAGTAGACATCACTTAGTCAATGAAAACATCTAGAAAACAAAGGGAAACGATAGAAAACATGTGGAAACAAAAGGTATTGGGAAGAAAACAAGCATGGAGCATCAAAAATTATAGATACGTTTGCAACATATCAATCAAGCATCATCAATATTCTCAATCAAAGACATAATTTCATAGGTACCTTTCCAAACAATAAATTCTTCAATAAAAATCATAGTTTCCTCAATATACGAGGATATAGTTTTATTATCATTACAAGCACATTGGAAAGGGAGGTGTTTAAAATACATATAGCAGCAAGATTTGTCACAACAATAAGATATATCATATATAGAGCATAACTGTCTAGCATAGCCATCCAAATTATTTTTAAGTATCCGTAAGTGTGTCCCTTTTTGAGACAGGCAATATTCCTTATAATATTTTTGTTGAATTAAGCAAGAACAAAACAAAAGAGAGAAAGTGGAAGTGTGTAACTTCCCTAGCTGAAAGCTTGAAGTCCCCAGCGATGGTGCTAGAAATTACGTGCTTGTTGGCGTGATGACACACCCGTTGGGACACCCCAAGAACCCTAGTTAAGGAACTAGGGTGATCAATCCAGTAGGATAGTAGGTTGCTTGTTGTGTGGCGCTTCAACAAGCGTGGACCTGCACACACACAAACCCTCTCTTGCTCCCAACTTTCCGAGAAGGTTGTCAATCTTCCCGTCTTGCTGAAAACTAGAGAATTAAGTGTATCGAATGGTTAGAGAATATTAAATGAAAACGGAGCAGCGATCAAGTGATGATGAAAGCAAGTAAACGCAGTTGTAATCAATGAGTAAAATAGGACCGAGGGCCATAGTTTCACTAGTAGTGTCTCTCCTAAGAACAATAAACATGCTGGGTGAACAAATTACACCTAGGCAATTGACAAATCATGAACGTTTAACAATACTATTATGACGAAATATAGTGCACGGGTTCTAACATTGTAGGCATTACGTCAAGATAAATAGACCGCTCTCTGGAAACATCTATTATTAAAAGTCCACCTTGAGACAGAAATTCATCAAATCTCGCTAGTATTTAGTTGCAGCAACAAAGTGATTGCTTGTGTGCAATAGACAAATGCATTAAGAACAATATGTAGTGTAATTAATAATTCCCATCTGTAGCCAAGAACACCGCCGTTTTCTCCATAGTGGCAACAACACATCCTCCACCTTACACGTTTTCGTCACTCGAGAGCAGATGAAATGGAGGCATGAACCCACTATCTAGCATATAACCCCTCTCTTGGAGATGCATACAATAACTTGGGCAAGGAATTCATACACATTGGAGAGCATTGCAAGACAATATTAATACTTTCTAAAGATATAAGTGAAGCACTCAACAAGACATGAACAAAGTAATCATAACTTCATGGTTCATCGGATCGCAGCAAACACAACATGTAGAAATTACATAACGGTGATCTTGATCATGTAGGGAAGCTCACAAGATCTAAACATGGTGGCACAAGGAGGAGAGAACACCATCTAGCTACTGCTATGGACCCGTAGTCCCATGGTGAACTACTCATGCATCTGTCCGGAGGCGATCATGGCGATGTAGCGGCATCTAGTGACTATCCCCCTCTCCAGAGGGTGCCGGCGCAGGACTCCAGAATCCCTAGATTGGTCTTTCGAGGTGACGGCGCCTTTGTATGTGTTTCGTGGAAAATTTCTCCGTCCGCGAAGTTTTTAGGGTTAATGTGAATTTATAGGAGAAGAGGCGGCACGAGGCGGTAGCCAGGACCACGAGAGACCTACCACGCGCGCCTTTGGGTCACCTAGTGCCATTGGTTCTCCTCCGACTCTCCTTTGGACTTCTTCCTTGTTATGGGTAAAAAATGACTCGTGAATTTTCACGACTTTTGGCGAATATTTTCTTCAGAACTTTTCCGAAATATAAAAACAACAGAAAATAGAAATTGGCTCTATCATCTTGTTAACTAGAAGGATACCTGATGGCTTACGTTGGTAAACCCCAAGAGAAAGGTTGTGAAGAGTGTAGTGGCAAGTTTTCCCTCAGAAAAGAAACCAAGGTTGAATCGACCAGTAGGAGGACAAGCAATCTCTGAAGGTTGATGCAGCTGAGATGGCAGGGCGCACTACCGGTTCGGCAGCAACGTGGAACCTACACAACACAATCAAATCACTTTTCCCCAACGAAGCAGCGAGGTTGTCAATCTCACCGGTTTTGCTGAACACAAAGAGGTTAAACGTATGGTGTGGAAAACAGTATGAGAACAATATGGAAACAGTAGCAGCGGTGTGAATACAGTGGAAGCAGTGTGTGTATTATCAGTATGATAAAATAGACCGGGGTCCACAGTTCACTAGAGGTGTCTCTCCATGAAACATAGCTAACATGCGTGGTGAACAAATTATAGCTGGGCAATTGACGGATAAAGAAACATGCATGACATAAAGATTACTATGAGATTCATGCGGGCATTACAACAAAATACATAGATCGTCATCCAACTGCATCTATGATTAATAATCCACCCTTCGAACATCATACGAACAAACATTGGGTATTAAGTTGCAAGCAACGGATAATCGCAGTAAGCAAAGTGTGTAATGTAAACGAAGTAAACATCGTTGTTTTCTCCCTAATGGCAACAACACATCCTCAATTTGTCACGTTTCCGTCACTCGAGCACAGATGCAAAGGAGGCATGAACCTACTATCGAGCATAAATACTCCCTCTTGGAGTCACTAGCATCTACTTGGACAGAGCATCTACTAACAACGAAGAGCATGCAAGATCATAAATAACATACACATGAAGATAACATGATAGATTGATAATAAAAAGACATAACATTCAATAATCATCGAATCCCAGCAAACACAACATGTAGCATTGAAATAGATGATCTCGATCATGTGAGGCAGCTCACGAGATCTAAATATGAGGCATAAAGTGGAGAGTACAACCATCTAGCACCTGCTATGGACCCGTAGTCTAGAGATGAGCTACTCACGCATCACTCCGAAGGCGGGCATGGTGGCGTACACCCCTCCGGTGATGAATTCCCCTCCCGGCAGGTGCCGGGGAGAGCTGCAGAACCCTCCCGATCTCGGGTTGACGATGACCGCGGCCTCAGGTGTTTCTCGGGAAAAGGTGGCATATCTTTAGGGTTGACGTATCGGGGGGAATAAATAGGCGAAAGGGCGATGGAGGTGGATGCCCGGGGGGCACACACCACCCCCAGGTGCGGCCATGGTGTACTCACCGCCCTATGGTGTGGCCCCCCTCCGGGCCTCTTTGGGACTCCGTGGAACCTTCGGGAATTCTAAGACTTCCGGGCTTCGAATTTTCCAATTCCGAGAATATTTCTAGAACAAATTTTCTAAAACTAAAAACATCAGAAAATAGGGAACTGGCTCTGTGGCATCTTGTCAATAGGTTAGTCCTAGGAAATCAATAAAAATGAAAAGTGTAAGGAAAACATGTAGCATAATGTCGTGGTGTGGAGAAGACAGATGCCATGGGATGGCTTGAGTTTGGGGCTGATGGATGCTGTAGGTATCCGGGGAGGGATCGCACGGCGAGTAGCCGCGCTCAGGTATCACTGCGAACAACAAGAACTACCCAGGTTCGGGGCCCTCGTGTGGAGGTAACACCCCTACTCCTGCCTACCTCTCTGTATGTATAATTTCCGAGTAGCCACAGTACAACTTTGCCTCTCAGCCGAGTAGCCACTCTGATGTTCTCGCTCTAGTGCTAGCTCTTGTAATAAATGCGATCTGGGGCAACGTCCCTCGCGCAGGAGGGGGCAGAGCACCTTATATACTGGTGCCCAGCCGAATAAACAAAGACTAAAAGGTACAACTGATGGGACATGCCCTTTGTGAAGTAGAGCACGCCTCTGGCTTCTCGCCGATGCGGGCGTGGGAAGTCGCCGCGCCGTCTGGCTGACAGGACCTGTCCACCCTGTCAGTCACACAGAGTAGGCCCTACCTCATGTCCTGTCCCCTCTGTCAGTGACAGGACTTGACAGGCGCCTACCTCACTGTAGCCACGTCGTAGCGCGGATAATCACGCGCTCTGTAACTTGAACTGCACGCCTGTACGGCTGCGGGATACGCGGGATCTCTGTCAGAACGGCTCCATTGACTTCTGTCCCGAGTAGGATTGCTGCCCATCTACTCGGACCATAACTTCTCTATTCGGACGAATACAATCTTTCTCCTTATCTTCTCTTGGCCTTCAACACTTATGACCGAATAGAGACTACCGGGTAGAGGGTACCCGGGTAGCCACCAACTCGGTTGATTGCACCCTGATCTTCATTTTACCACCTGTCTTACCCCTACTCGGGGGTAACCCCCCGACATTAATCCCCGAAGCTGGTAGAGTCCAGCGAACTTGTTCGTAGGGCTCTGCCAGCTTAAACCAAATTGTCTTCTCGAAGGAGTAATGCCGAGTTGCACCTCAACTTGGACCAAGGACTCCTTCTCGAATCTCTCCAACTGTGGTTACGAGAGAAACTTCCTTGTAGCCGAGTAGAGCATTCTCTCTACTGTTCTGCCGAGTAACTTGACTTAGTGACATTTTGAACACGATCCCGCTGGATTGGACCAAATCCATCTTCTCGTGTCGTTGTGGGGCACGTGTCATGCACCAGTGACCGCGACGCCTCGGTGCTGTTGCAGGCCACGCGCCAGTCTCTGTGACTAGGGCCCACAGCCCGTTAGGTCACGTCGAACGGGTACTCGAGATGCCAGGATCTGGGACGTGGGATTAACTGCGCCCGTTACACGCGCGTTTCGCGCTGTGTGCGTTTCTAATGGGAAGTTAACCCACGCGGCACGATCAATGACCACGATTGATCCAACAGTAACTGCAGCTCGCGGGGAGAGATAAATACCCCCGCGCCGCCTACCCTTTCTCTTTCCTCCTCATTTCCCAATCTCGCGCTCCCATCTTCTCTGTCGCCGCCATCGAGCGTAGCGCCACCTCAAGTACTCACCGCGCCCCCACCGTGAAATCTGAGAGCAAGAATCTCGGCGCGCCATCGCCGCCATCCTCGCCCTCAACTCCGACGAGCTCTTTCTCTCCAAAAGCAACTTCACTTCCATGGCTCAGCACGGAGACGAGGTGGTTCCCGCCCGAGCCGGCTGGGAGGGCTCGGACATCACCGCCGAAGACTGTCAATGGCTGGTGAATACCCGCCGAGTTCCTCCCGGCGTTGTCTGCCGGCCTCCCGGCACCAAGCTCGTCCCGGCACCGGAAAAGGACGAGTACGTGGTACTCCTCTCCCACTTCAAACGTGGCTTCGGCCTTCCCATCTCCAAGTTCCTTTCAGACTTTCTCCGCCATTTCGGCCTTCAGCCGCACCACCTTCTACCAAACGCCATAGTTATGCTCTCCACACATGCCACCGTGTGTGAAGCCTTCCTGGGTGTCTACCCGACGGTCCAGACATGGGAAAAATACTTCTTCGTCCGCAAGCAGAGTGTTCCCGATCCTGGCAACACTGAAGCCCCTCCCGTGATGACCCAGACGGGTAGCGCGATGATGCTGCAGCGCAAGACCGGGCACCATCCGCGGGTGCTCGGATTGGAAACCGTGCGCAAGTGGCAGCGCGGTTTCCTCTATGTGAAGAACGTTCCCGCCGAGAAGGGAAAGCCCGTCGAAGACCGGATAGGGCTCCCTAAGTTCGTGAACACGCTGCCCACCGGGCAGAACTGGGGTTATGACCTAAACAAGACCGTGCCAGACGTCCTCCAGGTCGAGAAGCGCATGACCGAGTTGGTGGCGGAAGGGCTCCTTCAGGACGACCCAATCGCCTGCTGGATCTCTCGCCGAGTACTCCCGCTCCAGGAGTGAGTACACAAGATGTGCTACATGGGAGGTCCTCGGGATTGTACCAGGACGACGACCTTTGAGCTCAGCAAGGCTGAGGTGGCCATCTGGGCCAGGTCTATTATGCAGACCACGTTCACTGAGAACTGGGCATACGGCTTCATGCCGTATAGCCGCACCAAGAAGATCCCCCAGGTTGGTGCTCTTCTCTGCACCCTTATTATTTGTAATTGACACTGAGTAGAACTCCTCTTAGCTTCATATGCTTTGTATTTGCATGCTGTGTCGAGTAGGAACCTTTAGGTTTGTTTGCTTTATGTTTGCATGCTGTTCCGAGTAGACTCACTTAGCTTAATATGCTTTGTGTTTGTACGCTATCCCGAGTAGAACCACTTAGCTTAATGTGCTTTATATTTGCACGCTTGTTCCGAGTATAACCACTTATCCGAGAACTCAACTCACTGTGTCTGCTTGTACCAATCAGCACATCAATCGCCAGAGAGAAGAGGACAGTGAAATCTTCGAGGCCAACTGGCACGATGACAGAATTGAGGATGACGCAAAGGCATATGACACCCAAGATACCTTGTGTATCCCTCACGCCATTCAGGCCAGTAAGTCCCGAGCTGAAACCTCTATTTGGGATTGGCCCGAAGATGAAGAAGGTGACTTGATTCACCTTTCCGCTTACTCGCAGTCTGCTTTGCTTCCCTTCTCTTTTGCTTGTTCTGAATTTTCCCTTCTTCTCTGCAGAGGAGCCTGAGTTGGACGAGTTAGAGGAGCCTGTGGACGCGATTCCTGTGTCCATGGCTGCTCCCACTACCCGGAAGAGGGTTGGCAGTGGTGCACAGGCACCTCCTCCCAAGAGAACCAAGAAGAAGCCAGCCAACAAAGTCACCACTGGCCGCCGAAAACGCGTCCCTACCACAGAGGGGTAAGTGCTTCCGAGTAACCCTGGTTCTCTGTTCTGCTTTTCCCTTCACCCTTTTCTGCTTTCTGATCATATTTCTTCTTCTAGTGCGCCTCTCGACGCTGATATCACTGCGGCACCTCGTCCCAAGAAGAAGACAACCGTGCCCCGAGAGCAGCTTGTAGATCTCTCGGATGAAGATGAAAACCAGGAACCGCAGGGTAGGACGCGTGCGTCCTCCCCCATTGACAAAGAGCAAGATCTCGGCGCCGAGCACGATGGCGCCAGGGATGGTACCGACCACGCCTCCGAGCAGCTGCAGCCAGAAGCGCGGCAGACTGAGCAAGATGCTGCCAACACCGAGAAGCCGCCAACTCCCCCAGCTGCATCAGCTGGGGAAGACACTGAACATGCTGCCGAGCAGCAGCAGGACACCACGGCCGTGGAGCGGATAGACGCCACCACCGAGCAGCATCGTGAAGACAATGCTGCAGAGCAGCGCGACCCCGCTGCCGAGCAGCGGGCAGAAGATGATGCCGCCGACAGATCGGATCCCGCTGCGGAGCAGCGGGTAGAAGACAATGTGGTGGAGCCAGCCCGCCAAGACCAAGTGCAGCCGGATGCTGCACCGAGTAGCCGGCCACCTGTGCCGCCAACTCAGCAGACGACTCCACCCCTCACACCAGTTCCTCCACCAACTCAGCAACCATCTCCGCCAGTTCATCAAGTGCCACCACCTCCTCAGCCAACTCTTCACGTGCCTCTGCCTTCTCGGCCAACCCCCACGCCAAGCACCAAGAAGACCACCAAGTCGGGAGCTGAGGCAACCCGGCACCAGCCAAAGCGCGCTGCCTCACAGTCTGGGCAGACGCCGCAGCCCTCCAAGCCGCAAGGTGAGCAGTCCGGGAAGCTGGTCAAGAGCACCCAGCTGACACTCACTCAGAATAGGACTCCGACCACTCCAAGCGCCAACCCGGTTGCCTCCGGGTCACCTTTGGTCCTGTCGAGAAGCTGAGTGCTGGAGCTAGCGCCAGCGGGCAGCGCAAGTATCCCGAGTACTAGACAGATCTGCAGCAGCGCCACCAAATCCAGCTGTCCAAGGAGGATAAACGTCTAGCCGCTCTCAAAGAGCGCAAAGCTGCGGGCCTCTCCAAGTCCAAGGGAAAGAAGGACTCCTTGGTCATTAAGGAACTCTCTTCCCGCGGCGAGGACGACGAGGAGCTACTCGATCCAGCTGCCTCTGCCAACACCGACGCGGACAACACTGCTTCTACTATTGTGTAATTCCTGCAAGCCTTATCTCCAAACTTTTATCAGATCCCCGGGATGCCGGGTGCATATGTAATCGGTACAATTATGTCCTTTGGTACTCAGTTTTATTTGTTTAACAGTTTAGCAACTCTGGCTCAATGCCGGGTTGCGTTTCTATGCAAGTCCCCGAGTTGCATTTTTTATCCACTCATTCTCTTTGTCTTAGCTCTTACCTGCCACTTGTGGCTTTTTTGGTAGTCGAGTCACAAGATTTCAAAGTTTGAGTTTCAAATACTTAGCCACTTAGAAAAAATGCATGGTAACGCTGCCCACCACTTAGCCGAAAAGAGAGAAAACAGTAAAGAACACCCTACTCGGTTGAAGCACTTCTCTTTTCCTTAGCATTTTTTCGTGTGTTCATTGACCTTTGGCTTGTTCTCTTGCTTGCCATGAAGCCGGGTTGCAGACAGCAGCAGAGTCGAAGAGTTGGCCCTTGGGTTTAAACACAGTACTATATATGCTTATGAAATTCTAAGTAAATCAACCGAGTAGACAAAGTAAAACAAAGTAGAATAACACAGAGCAAATTTGGACAAGGGCAGTCCCCGAGTTTGAATTCGGAGTGTCGACTAGAATTTTAACTCGGTTGAGGAGACACATACAACTTTTTGCTCATGAATGAAAACGGCGAAGTAGAGCTACGTTCCAGGGACGCTTGGATTCCTCTCCTGCTCTATCCGGTCTGTTCTTCTGGGGTGCCTGTGCGTCAACTAGGTAATCGGCATCATTGTGTAGAGCCTTTCTCACAATGAAAGGCCCTTCCCACGGAGAGGATAGCTTGTGCATCCCGGCCGTGCACTGCACGAGCCTAAGGACCATGTCTCCTTCTCGGAAAACCCTTGGGTTTATTTTCCGACTGTGATAACGCCTCAAGTTTTGCTGATAGACAGCTGAACGTAACAGAGTTAACTCTCTTGCTTCTTCTAGCAGGTCAACATCATTTTCTCGAGCTTCTCTCACCTCCGCCTCAGTGTAGAGGGCTACTCGAGGCGAGTCATGCTCTAGGTCAGTGGGCAACATGGCCTCAGCTCCATATACCAGGAAGAATGGTGTGTATCTGGTTGATCGGTTAGGGGTAGTCCTTAGACTCCACAACACCGCCGACAACTCGTCCAGCCAACGACCAGGGGTTCGCTGTAATGGCTCAATCAGCCTTGGCTTTATGCCGGATAGCACCATGCCATTTGCTCTCTCAGCTTGCCCATTGGAGGCCGGATGCGCAACAGATGCAACATCTAGCCGGATCCGCTTCTCTTTGCAGAATCTTGCGAAAGCACCCTCAGCAAAGTTTGTGCCATTATCAGTGATGATGCTGTGCGGGTAGCCGTATCTCAGGATCGCGTCCTTCAGGAAACTCACAGCTGTGATTCCATCACACTTCCGAATAGGCTTGACCTCAATCCACTTGGTGAACTTGTCCACCATGACCAAGATGTGAGTCATGTTGCCTCTAGCTGGCTTGAAGGGGCCTACCATGTCCAAGCACCAAACTGCAAATGGCCAAGTAATGGGAATGGTCTTTAACTCGGAAGCTGGCATATGAATCTTACTTGCAAACCTCTGGCACCCGTTGCACTTTCTTACTATATCTTCAGCTTTCCTCAAGGCAGTGAGCCAAAAGAAGCCATGCCGAAAATCCTTGTTGACCAGAGCCCGAGAAGAGACGTGATGCCCGCATTCCCCCTGGTCTATCTCCACAAGAATTTCTTCTCCTTTCTCTGGCTCAACGCAGCGTTGCAGCACGCCAGTAGGACTCCTTCTATGTAGCACCTTGTTGATGATTGTGTAGCCTTTGGATCTTCTATGTATCTGCCTGGCTGTGACCTCGTCACTCGGCAATGTGCCGTCCATTAGAAAGGATAATATGGGCATAGCCCAACTCGGTGTCTCCCGTGTGGGAAACACTAGTTCGTCTACTTCCATTGGATCAGCTACCAAGACCTCTTCTAAGTTGGGGGCGAGTCTCTGAGTCCCTAAATACTCGGAAATGACCCCCTCGATGAATGCGACAGTCCCCGAGTTGAATGGAGCAGTCCCCGTCTTGCAGGTGCCATGTCGCACCCGGACTTCTAGAGGATACTCACAGTCTGCTAAACAGTAGATAAATGGCTTACGGGGCATACCGGCACCCGCATCTCAATGTGAGTAGGCCAACACGTAAACGTGTGACAACCATTCTCTACTATTCATCGTCTGCGCAAACCATCCCATAAAAATCAGGATACTACCATTGACGTACTTCATACCATAAACACATGGTACGTCAACGGCGTTTAACAAAATGATAGCACAACAGATCTCTAAGACACAAATAAATAGAAATAAGTTGCAAATAGCTCTCACTAGAGCAGAGATAGCAAATACAATCATCCAGAGGACACATGTCCCAACATTTCATCATTACATCACAGCGGAAGCATCCAAAGTGTCTGAGTACAGACAAGATCCAAATAGGCCTAAGAAGCCGGAAACGAAAAGACGGAGCCCATCCATGATGTCTCGGATCCTGCCCGGGTCCGCTATCTACTCGTCAGTAGCCTCGTCATACTCCACGTAGTAGCCACCATGGGGATCCTCGGAAACATAGTCTGCGGAAACCACAGCCCCAAAGGGGTCAGTACATAAACGTACTGGCAAGCAAGACTCACAAGATACCATAGTGTACCCGGCAACACCAAGTACAGATGCTCTGGGTTCAACGGAAGAAATAGGTGATACAAAAGTGCGGCAGCAGGCTGCTCTAACCAACTACAGAGACATGCTACAACTTCCGGCTAACAGAAAGGGATAAGATAGCGTATCGTAACCAACTATAACTAACTCCAGACAAACCCATCCTGGATCTCGCCCCTTATCCGAAGAAGCAATCCGAGGATAACTCACACAGTTGGATTAATGATGGTTCAAGTTATTATGTCAATAAGACTATTACTAGTCAAGTCATCATTAGTTAGGTGTAAGTTGTTCTGAGTACTTGTTAGCCAGTACTTTCACCAAGTCAACCATAACCGCGGAAAACACGGCTTCTCGAGAAGATTTAACCCTGCAGGGGTGCACCAATTTAGCCGTACACGTAAGAATACCCCGCCAGGATGGAAATGCACTTCCACCAAGCGAGGCACTCAACACAACTCAACTCTTCTTCGCATCAAGCCCAAAGAACCACGTGATGTGCGTGCGCGGCTAATCGAGCCCCCACGAAGAAAAGGGGGACCCTCATAGCACTGGAAGA
Organism: Alopecurus myosuroides; assembly: GCA_028641055.1. Taxonomy (NCBI): domain Eukaryota; kingdom Viridiplantae; phylum Streptophyta; class Magnoliopsida; order Poales; family Poaceae; genus Alopecurus; species Alopecurus myosuroides. The sequence goes on from CM054057.1 coordinate 739,506,569, forward strand.
CCACGCCGCCCTAAATGTCGACTACAAAATTTCCACCCTGGCCTCGGGTTCGTACCTGCATATGCGTGCATCAAATGGAAAGCCCGAACTAAGTGTGGCGATTTGGACGAGATGCGAATCGAATCAAATTGAGGGGGGCGCCCATACACGCTTCCCACATGCGGATAGTGCGCTCATCATGGATCAGTAGACAAGACCCTTTTCCTAATTAGGGTCGACACTAGCAGGCCTCAAAACCACGTCGGGCCTCCTGCCGGTGCCTTATCATCAAATTAGCATTACCTCAAGTATTAACAGGTTGATTGTTTAAACATCGAGCCCCAGAACATGATAAATATGGTAACAGAAATAACGGACAGCAGACTCGAGAATAAACAACCCTAAGCATGCTAGTAGGACACGGGCAACAAGCAACGGGGTTTTAGGTGTGGAGGTGAGGCTATATCAGGGTTAAAGGATAACATGTGATAGGATCGGAAAACAAGCAACGAATCATAAGGCTAGCAGAATAGACAACGGAAAGTATCGGTATCCAGTGTGGAAAGGAACACAATAGTTCATGTGAGTGAATACTTGCCTGCAAACTCAGCAGCCTGGTACTGAGCTAACTCCTCAGAAGTAGTGTCGTAAACCTCGTCTGTCTCAACGTCGTCGTCTATTCGGGAAGAAGCAAACAAACAACGCAGAGAGACAAACAATCAATAACATGGCATAATGCACAATCATGGGATGATGCATGACAATTTAATTGATGCACCAAAGGTAAGCTAATTGACATGGTAACTTAATTAAATGGACCCCTATGCAATTTGGGTTGCATATGGAAAGCCCATGAATTTAGGTTGAAATAATTGTTCTACAACTAGCCAACAGGTGAAAGTGGATTAGCATGATGCATGGATGAGGAAAACAAAAAGAAAACAACAATAGATCCAATTTGAAATAAAGCTTACCAAGTTTCGAATTTTATTTATTAAGTTATGAAAATTTGCTTCTTAAAGGAGTTACACAAGCATTTGTTGTTTTCACCAATTTCAATTGTTCAAAATAGACAACAAAGTTCATATTTGGAAAGTACACAAAATTTTAGGTGGAATACATGTTTCATTTGTTGGAAAAAGGATTTAAGATGAATTAATTATGAATTAAACAAGTTTAAACAAGATTTAAATGAATTTAATTCAAGTGTGAAATTATTTGAAATTTTATTTGTTCAAAACATTAAACCAAATTCATATTTGAAAAGTTTATACTTTTCTGGTTTGAAAACATATTTTATATGTTCAAAAATAATTTAATTTGAGCAAGTTATGAATTTAGCAATTTTAAATGATTTAAACAAGGTTTAAATTATTTAACCAATTTTAATTATTCAAAACATGAAACAAAGTTTATATTTGCAAAGTACATGAAAAATGGGATGGAAAACATATTTTATTTGTTGAGTTTGGAATTTTTATGCTCAAGTTATGAATTTTGCAAAATTAAATGAATTCAACAAGGATTCAAATATTTCACCAATTTAAAATATTCAAAACAGTAAACAAAATTTATATTTGGGTAGAGAATTCAATTTGGTATGAAAAACATATTTAAAATGTTGAAATTGAAGTTGTAATGAATTATTTATGCAATTTCCAAGATTAGGGTGTAATCTGCCATTTTATATAGCAGCTAGGGACTTGGAATAAATTTAACAGGGACCTACGTGCGAAAAGGGGTGTTGTGCTGGATCTGAAAAAAAAATTGTGTTGCTAACGCGCGGGGGAGGGAGTCGAACCCGCGACCTCATGTGCGCGCGCAGCGAGCGCAACCAGTGCGCTAAGCTGCGAACCCTTGTCAGGTTAGGGGATGGTGGGAGGAAATGCTTCAGATGCGGCTACTGAAACAAAATGGAAAAGAAACCAAAAAGGGGATGGCCGGGATTCGAACCCGCGAGCTCCTGCTGCGCGCGCAGCGAGCGCAGCCAGTGGGCTGCTGCGGCTGGTTTGCTGTATACGGGGCCGGTATGTTTTGAACCTACTGCTCGGCGTTAACTGAAACTGCACGCGAAAAAATTCAGAATTTCTTCTCTGCTGGAAACCAACGACGAACAGGGGCAGTAACTGAAACCACGGCCGGAATTCGCGGCATCTACTGCATGGAATCAAGCAGGCGAATAGCGGGAATGGGTCGAGGGACTCACCCTCTTCGCACGGATGGCCTCAGCGTGGCCGGAGGTGGACGGAGGCGACGGCGGCGAGCTCGGCGAGCGGCGACCGGCCGCGGAAGAAAAACGGCGGCGCCCCTCCCCAACGGTGGCGGCGGAGGTGGGAGAAAGAGGGAAGGGGTGCGGGTTAGGGTTAGGGTTAGGGTTTGCCCCTTGGGGGGGTAGATAAGGAGGGGGGTGGGGTGGAGCTGTGGGGGAAAACGCTGTCGTTTTCCGCCATTGCTGATGTGCGCTCGTACGGAGGTGGGGGAGAAAGGGTAGCGGGCTGGCAGGGATGGTGGGCTGGGCTCAGCCCACTGCCTGCCCTCTCCCCTGTTTTTTTTTTTGATTCTATTTTTTTTTGCTGAAAAGAAATAGGAAGAAAAGGGTAGGGTTTTTGGGGGTAGAAAAATTAGGAAAAAAATTGTATTGATTATTTATTGTAACAGCAACCTAGTGCAAACTTTGGTTTTCCAAATAATTTGAATTTAGTTGCTTTTTGCAATTTATTTGGAATTGATTGAATTTAATATTAATGGAATAATTGAACTTAAGCAACTTAAAAGTTTTTAAGTTCAAGTTTATTTGAAACAAATGATTGAATTGTTTTGTAATTTTCATAATTTTCAAATGGTTGCTGTTTGGAATTTTAATTGAATTTGAATGCAAATTGAATTAAGTGAATTATTAAAAAGAACCATTTGATAGTTTGAACTTTATAGTTTAATGGAAACAATTAATGTTTTGATTTGAACTTTTTATTTGGAAAGTTGTAACAAAGCAAGTATGAAACAAAACATTTGAATATTGTTTGAATTTCAAATGGGAAAACAAAGGAAAACGGATGAAAACAATTGGAAAACAAATGCCAAAACAAATGCAATGATGATGTCATGATGCAAAACAATAATATAACAAGAAACAAAACATTCTAGGGGTGGTTTTTCATACTTGGGATGTTACATGCCAGTCCCCGGGTTGGAGACGACAGTCCCCAGGTTCTCTTTTGCAGCCTCCCAATCAATCTCCATGGGAACAGTTTCTTCTCCTAGGAGAGATGGAACAAAGATAGACTCCGAGTTGGGGGATGGCTTGATGGATGGCTTTCTCAAATGCTCCAAGGCAATCCCAGCCGGGATAAACTGTCGAGAAGACCCCAACTTGGACAGCTCATTAGTTGCATCATTCTCAGCTCGGTGTATATGATGGAACTCACACCCTTCAAAGAAGCATGTCATGGTTTGCACCAGAAACCGGTAGGACGCCATGTTGGCATCCAAAGCATCCCAGGTGCCGGATACCTACTGAATCACCAAATCCAAGTCTCCATATCATACGATACGCTGCACCCCAATCTCCTTGGCTACCCTCAGGCCATGTACCAATGCTTCATACTCTGCCACATTATTGGATGCTTTGAAATGAATCTGCAGCACGTATTTGAGTTGATCTTGCTTGAGTGACGTAAGCACTATGCCAGCACCAAGGCCTTCCTTCACTTTGGAGCCATCAAAATGCATCTTCTAGTACTTGGTTTCCGTCAAGGGAGGCTCATACTGCATCTCGGCCCAATCCACCAAAAAATCTGCCAGAGTTTGCGAATTGATTGCTTCTCTTCTCGCGTACAGAGGAGTGTACGCGGCTACCTCAATTGCCCACTTGACTACCCGGCCGCTTGCTTCCTTGTTGCCCATGATCTCCGAGATGGGAGCAGTACTCACCACTGTGATGGGATGCTCTTGGAAATAATGCTTGAGCTTCTTGGCACCCAGGTACACGCCGTACGTCATCTTCTGGTAGTGCGGGTAGTTCTGCTTGGAGCTGGATAGCACCTCACTGAGATAGTACACTGGCCGCTGCACAGTCTTGCCTTCCTCTTCTCTCTCCACCACTATCACCACACTCACTACCCGGTTGGTAGCCGCAATATAGAGCAGCATTGGCTCTTTGGGTAGCGGGCTTGCCATGATGGGAGCGCTACCCAGCATGGTCTTTAGCTCCTTGAATGCCACATCAGCTTGTGGTGTCCAGACAAACTTGTCACTCTTTTTCATCAGCTGATAGAGAGGCAAGGCCTTCTCGCCCATTCTGCCCAGGAAGCGGCTAAGAGAAGCCAGGCATCCAGTGAACTTCTGCACATCCTTCAGTGATCTCGGCAAAGACATGCTTTCTATAGCTTTTATCTTCGAAGGATTGGCTTCAATGCCCCGGCTGGATACCAAGAAACCGAGTAGCTTGCCAGCCGGAACGCCAAAGGTGCATTTAGTCGGATTCAACTTCATCCTATACTTGCGCAAGTTGGCAAAGGTTTCCTCAATATCACTAAGCAGAGTATGTGTTTTATTCGTTTTGATGACAATGTCATCTACGTACACCTGCACATACTTGCCAATTTGATCATGCAAGCATTTCGGCATGCATCTCTGATAAGTAGCCCCAGCATTCCGGAACCCAAAGCACATAACACGATAGCAATAAGCCCCGTACGGGGTAATAAAGGCATTTTTTATTTGATCATCCGGGTTGAGAGCTATCTGATGGAAACCAGAGTAGGCATCAATGAAAGACAAAAGTTCACACCCGGTAGTGGAATCAATCACCTGGTCTATTCGGGGTAGCGGGAATGGATCCTTGGGGTAGGCCTTGTTCAGGTCGGTGTAATCCTTGTTCAGGTCCACCCATGCCTTGGGGTCCTCCTTCTTCTTCTCAACCATAACCAGGTTGGCCAGCCAATCCGGATGCAGTACCTCCATGATAAATCCGCTTATCAGCAACTTGGTGATCTGATCATCGATGGCTTTCCTCCTCTCATCGCCAAAGCGGCGCATAACCTGCTTAACTGGCTTGCCGTCGGGACGCACATGTAGCGAGTGCTCAACCAACTCCCTCGGGACACCCGGCAAGTCCTCATTGGACCATGCGAAGACATCCCGAGTCTCACGGAGGAAGTGGATGAGCTTGCTTTCCTATTTCTCTCCCAACCCGGCGCCAATGATGGCAACACGGTCTGGGAACTCAGGATCAACCTGGACCTTCTTTGTCTCTTGGGATGCCTGGAAAGCTGTTCCGTACTGGGAACTCTCATGCCCAGCGCACCACCTTGCGCTGCTTGAGCCATAGCAACCACCTCGTGTATCTTCTTCTTCTCAGCTGCAATGACCAGGGCCTCCGCCAGCAGAGATCCAGCAGAGGCGCACTCCAAGGAACGCTTGTAATCACCCGAGATGGTGATGACACCATTAGGACCAGGTAACTTCATCTTCAAGTAGGCCGCATGGGTTGAGGCCATGAACTTGCTGAGGGCAGGCCTACCGAGTAGAGCATGGTAGGGGCTCTGAAGATCAACTACTTCAAACTGCAGGCACTCGGTGCGGCAGTTCTCCCTGGTGCCGAATAGGACATCTATTCAGATGCGGCCGATTGGAGCACAAGATACTCCCGGCACAATGCCATGGAATGTGGTCCTGCTGGGTAGCAGCATGTTCTCGGCGAGACCGAGTTTCTCCAGTGTATCCCGGTACATGATGTTGATGCTGCTGCCGTTATCAATCAGCACTTTGTTGAACCTGACATTCTTCGTGGTCCCCAGGAATGTGGGATCCACCACCAGAGCATAGGTACCTGGATTAGGCATCACCTTGGGGTGATCATCCTTGGACCAGGTAATTTCTTGGTCGCACCAGTGCAGGTAGTGAGGCACAGCCGGGATCACTGCATTCACCTCCATCGTGCGCCTGCGCTGCGACTGCTTGTCGTCTGGCTCAGTGGTGAACACCATGTAGCTCTCATGGTGCTCCTGGTACTGGTTGCGGTCTCCACCACCATTGTTGCCGTTTTTGTTGTTGTTGTTCCTGTTGTTGTTGTTGTTGTTGTAGTTGCGGTTGTCGTAGTTGTAGTTGCGGTTGGCTCCCTGAGCCACTTGGTTCACATTCTCCCTTCTCGGATTCACTGCAGGCGTGGGAGCAGCTGCCCGAATAGGCTGCACATTGGCATTCGCAGGCGGCAGAGGAGGAGGAGGGGGCAGCTGACCAAAGCCTTCACTCTTGATGCGGTCCCACCAGCTACATTGCCGGGTAGTGTGGTTGGCTGGCCTACTCGGATGCCGAGTATGGAAGCTGCATGGCCCGACCTTCATGTTCTCAAAGATAAAACTCTGAGCATCTCTTGAATCCGGGTTGCCGCTACCCAGCTGGGGAGCGTTGTATGGCTTCTTGATGCCTTGGCCCTGGTTCTGGTTCTGCCCGTATTGGGCTCCAGCAGTTTTTTGCCTTTGGCTACTCCTAGCAGCCGCAGGGTCTTGGTTCACAGCATTCACCTCTTCGGCATCATACCGAGTATCAGGTCGGTCACCTCTGCCCTTGTTGCGGAACTCTTGTCGTCTGTGGCCATCATGGTGCTTCCTTCTCAGCTCGAATGCATTGAGCAGAGGCTGAGTAGGGTCTCTGAGTGCATACATATCAGCGATCTTGATCGTCTCGGCGAGCGTACTCGGCATCTCTCTCTGCAGGTTTTGCCATAACATGCTGCCATGCCTGCAGCCTTGAGCAAACCAGGCGATTGCCTGTGACTCGTTCACACCCTCACAGGTGTTCCTCAGTGTGCTCCACCGAGTAAGATACTCTCGATCAGTCTCCTCTTCTTGCTGCTTGCAAGCTGACAGTTGATGCGGCCTATTCGGCCTCTTGTATGTGCTGGTGAATTTGTTGATGAATGCCTCCGAAAAGTCCAGCCAACAGTTGATGATGTCTCTTGGCAGGTTGTTGAGCCAAATCCGAGCAGGAGCCTCCAGCATCTGCGGAACATACCGCACAGCCTATCTCCTGTTGCCGCCTGCAATGTGCACAGCGGTGACATAGTTATTCAGCCAGTCTTCCGGCTTGGTGCTGCCATCATAGCACTTGGTCCCTCTAGCCAGCTGAAACTTGTTCACGGAGGGCTCCTCCATGATGCGGCGACCAAAACAATCTGGGCCGGGTGGCCCCTTCGTCTCGAGTTGCGCAGACCGGTTGATCCGGTCCAGCTTGTATCTTGCATCGCTGGGCTCCAGCATTCGGTCACCAAAACGATCAGTGACATCTCTCGGGTCAGCGTACCCGGCTAGCTCCATCGTCGAGTACCCATCATCATAGCGGTCTTGCGGCATAGGACCGGGTTGAGCCACCGGGTTGGCTGCTGCCACAACTACTTGCGGCTGCACAGCTGCTGGCTGCCGCACTCTCTGCTGGACCGGGTTGGCAGCATGATGCCGCGATGTTCCCGCGCGGTTTCCTCCTTGCCCCTTGCTGTGAGCTTTAGTGGCTTGATAGCCTGCTCCTGCAGAGTTGTGTTTCTGACCGGACTGCCGCGCCACAGCGTGCTATTTTCTGGCGGCAGCCGGGTCGTACACCTGCATCTGTTTGCTCTTCCCAGGGTTCACACTCTAGCCCCTCTCATTGCCACGAAGCGGCGATGAGGCCTGATCCACAGATCTGACCGCATGCGAGTGCACAACCTGAGAAGCGTCAGCTCCCGGATTGGCTTTCCGGAACTCCTCATTCTGCCTGCAAGCCTCTAGCACTAGCTCATTGAGTCTATCCTGCTGCCTAGCGAGCGCGTCGCCAGTGAGATGCGGCAACTCAGCAGCAACTGCCTGTGCAGCCCTAAGAGTTTTGGCGGGGGTGCTATATTTGGGCCTAGTAGCAGTGTTCAAACTAGCAGAATGGCTAACAGCCCTACCATCTCTAGCCAGCTCAGCGCCTAAGTTGCGACGGATAGCGCCTATCTTGCTAGGCAGCCTAGAAACAGGAGTGAAACCGTGTGCTATGTTGTACTCATTTTGGTCTAGGTTAAGCTCAAGACTAACCTTCTCCAGCTCCTGGGACTCCGTGAGTAGCGCTTGACGTTGTTGCTCGAGTTGCGCCCTCAATGTCATGAGATCGAGCTCGGTGGGAGGCGGCATGCCCAGCTGCTCGGTGGCGCCACCGCGAGCAACTGGTATAGCCGCGGACGTGGAAGCAGCCACGTAACCCGGAATGTTCCGGGGCATGTCGTAGGGCTTGTGGACCCTTGCGCCAGCCGGTTCCTCGATTACTTCCGTGGTAGCGGCCGCGCCTTTCCCGGCATCAATAGCCGGGCTTGTCATCATCACCTCCACGCTGTCCGCAGAGCAGCCAAAAGGCTTCCCGCAGGAGCGAGTACAGCAGGAGGATCTTCCGCGACGAGCAACTCCTCCGGGAACTCGCGGATGACGGTGGTGGCAACGTAGACCAGATGCGCACCAAAGGAAAGCACCGAGCCGCCTGTTGGCACGGGCCTGCCGGCGTTGTCGGTGACGAAATCGAAAGAGCCGAATCTGTGGACAAGGCCACAGACCACACGCTCTCCCGAAGCAGAAATTGGTCCCGTCCGAATATGAACCCCAGCCAGCGCCGCTGCTGGCCCCACGGTGGGCGCCAACTGTCGTGGTGTGGAGAAGACAGATGCCATGGGATGGCTTGAGTTTGGGGCCGATGGACGCTGTAGGTATCCGGGGAGGGATCGCACGGCGAGTAGCCGCGCTCAGGTATCACTGCGAACAACAAGAACTACCCAGGTTCGGGGCCACCCCTACTCCTGCCTATCTCTCTGTATGTATAATTTCCGAGTAGCCACGGTACAACTGTGCCTCTTAGCCGAGTAGCCACTCTGCTGTTCTCTCTCGCTGTAGTGCTAGCTCTTGTAATAAATGCGATCTAGGGCAACGTCCCTCGCGCAGGAGGGGGCAGAGCACCTTATATACTGGTGCCCAGCCGAATAAACAAAGACTAAAAGATACAACTGATGGGACATGCCCTCTGCGAAGCAGAGCACGCCTCCGGCTTCTCGCTGATGCGGGCGCGAGAAGTCGCCGCGCCGTCCGGCTGACAGGACCTTCCACCCTGTCAGTCACACAGAGTAGGCCCTACCTCATGTCATTTCCCCTCTGTCAGTGACAGGACTTGACAGGCGCCTACCTCACTGTAGCCATGCCGTAGCGCGGATAATCACCCGCTCCGTAAGTTGAACCGCACGCCTGTACGGCTGCGGGATACGCGGGATCTCTGTCAGAACGGCTCCGTTGACTTCTGGCCCGAGTAGGATTGCTTCCCATCTACTCGGACCATAACTTCTCTATTCGGACAAATACAATCTTTCTCCTTATCTTCTCTTGGCCTTCAACACTTATGACCGAATAGAGACTACAGGGTAGAGGGTACCCGGGTAGCCATCAACTCGGTAGATTGCACCCTGATCTTCATTTTACCACCTGTCTTACCCCTACTCGGGGGTAACCCCCCGACACACAAGGCATGAAAACAACATGGAACATCAGAAATTATAGATACGTTTATGACGTATCAACATCCCCAAGCTTAGTTCCTACTCGTCCTCGAGTAGGTAAACGACAAAACAAATAATTTCTGAGGTGACATGCTACCAACATAAACTTGATCATCATAGTAATGTAAAGCATGTAAAATAGGTTCAAATAAATAAATGTTGTGGTTTATAGTTGATATCAAAGAGTAATGTATAAACTATTACGAATAAAAAAGTAAAACCTTTCAATGAATCAATACTAAAAGACAATCCACTGTGAAAAGTATATTAGAGATGATTTAAGCTTCAAGAACAACAATATAATCATTCAAGGCATCAAACTCTCACAACAACTCCTGTTAGGATCAAGTCAAGTGACAGCAACATGCACATAGGAAAATTATTCAAATAGTTATGCACTCAAAACAAGCAAGCGTTCTGTATTGGTTCCTGGTACCAGGATGTTGTGGCTAAAAGAATATTACGGGGGGTTTGGATGGTCAATGGAAGAAAGTCTCGCACAACTAGAAGTGATCATTAGACAAGAGGAAGTCTTATAATCGAAGTTATGCAAGGAGTAGCGATTGCTACACAACAGATGCACATCGAGCTATAAGTGTATGAAAGCTCTCCAATGGAACTAGTGGGGGTGCATCCAACCTGCTTGCTCACGAAGACCTAGAGATCTTTTGAGGAGGCTCATCATTGGAATATACAAGCAAAGTTCTATAATGTAAATTCCGCACATACTTATGCAAGTCATAATATGAAAACTCTCTCCAAACTGAAGCAATGATGCTAAACAAAGCACAGGTGTGGAATAAATGATAGTAGTGCTGCCCCTCTCTCTTTATTTTCTCTCTTTTGCCTTTTTTCAATTTTTCTCTTTTGGGCTTTTTCTCTTTATTTTTTTATTTTTTTGATATATAACCTCACTGGTAGGGGCAACACTCTATTTTACAATGAATCAACAGAGAGCACTCGGAGAGGAGGTAAACAGATTACTAGCCGCCAAGTTCATCAGGGAAATCAAGATATCCACCTGGCTAGCAAACCCGATGCTGGTCTCGAAGAAAAACACGAACATACTTCGCGTGTGCATCGACTACACGTCGTTGAACAAACATTGCCCCCAAGGATAACTTCCCGCTACCGCAGATCGACTAGATCGTGGACTCTAGAGTAGGCTATCAACGCCTCTCCTTCCTGGACGCCTACTCGGGCTACAACTAGATTAGAATGAAGCAGGAGGACGAGGAAAAGACAGCATTCATCACACCACACGGTGTATACTGCTACACGACAATTCCTCTCGGGCTAAAAAACGCAGGCGCAACATATCAGCGCTGCATGCAAAAATGCCTCGCCAAGCTCATTGGCAAGAACATACAAGTGTACATTGACGATATCGTCATCAAGACTCGAGTGGAGGACAAAGTCCTCGAACACATAAGGGAGACATTCAACACCCTCAACATGTACAGAATCAAGCTCAACCCGACAAAATGCGTCTTCGGGGTTCCCGATGGCCAACTCCTCGGCTATCTGGTCTCTGCCCGAGGAATTGAGGCCAACCCGGAGAAAATTCAAGCAATATTGATGATGAAAGAACCAACAAATCTCTACGGAGTCCAACAGCTAGCAGGGCGACTGGCAGCCCTCAGCAGGTTCATCGCAAGATTGGGCGAGCAGGCGATCCCCTTCTACAAACTGCCGAAGAAAACAGATAAGTTCGAATGGACGCCAGAAGCAAAAAAAATGGCGTTCGTCGACTTGAAAAGAGTGTTGCAGAGCAGGCGCATACTGGCAATGCCGCAAGAAAGGGAACCTCTCTCTACCTTTACCTAGCCGCAACTAATCAAGTGGTCAATACAGTAATATCGTCGAGCAGCCAGAGGACAGAAAAGCATACGGTGCTCAGAGACCAGTATACAACCTCAGCGAGGTACTTTCACCGTGCAAACAACGATACCCCCACTACCAGAAACTCGCGTATGGAGTGGTCCTTACAGCCCGCAAGCTCAAACACTACTTCCAGGAACATACCGACACGGTGCTAAACGATGCATCACTCGGTACCATCATGAATAACCCCATGGCATCTGGAAGAATCGCAAAGTGGAGCATCAAGCTAGGCGCCTGGGACATAATATACACAGGACGCAACGCCCTCAAATCCCAGGTGGTCATAGAGTTCTTTTGCGAGTAGACAGAGCTGCAAACTCCAGGACCCCCAGAGTACACAAGTTCCTAGATCATGTACTTCGACGGGTCGAAAAGAAACGAAGGGGTGGGAGCCGGCGTAATCCTCATATCGCCAAGAGGCGACAAACTACAGTACGTTCTATGCCTCGACTTCCCCCTCGACGATCCAGCATCAAACAATGACGCCGAGTACGAAGCACTCCTCCATGGCATGAAAATGGTGATCGCCTGTGGCGCCACTCGACTGATGATATACGTAGACTCCAACCTTATCGTGCAACAAACAATGAAAGAATGTGACGTCGTCGCAGACAACATGATCGCTTATCGCGACATGTACAACCTTCTCGAAGGAAGCTTTAAAGGGTGCGAACTGAAGCACATTGCTCGATCAAGCAACAAAGAAGCTGACAGATTGGCGAACATCGGGTCAACAAACGCCCAAGTTCCGCAAGGAATTTACTTCGAGCGGATCATCAAAAGATCGGTCAAGCTGAAGAAGCACACGGAGGCGCCAGCAACAACAGAAACAGAAGCCAGTCAAAAAAGCGCCATCGTTGAACTCGCTCACAACATCTCAAGGCAAGTCTTCGGGAGGACATCCCTGAGGCAAGGAAGATCGTTTGGCGCAGCAAATCCTTCCGGGTGATAAACGGAACTCTACAAACAAAGTATATTGGGAGTCCTCCAACAGTGCATCACACCCGATGATGGAAAGGAACTACTACGAGACATACACCAAGGCGACTGCGGACATCATGCAAGTTGGAGAGCCATACTGGGCAAGGCCTTCAGAGCAGGATTTTACTGGCTAACAGCAGCCAAAGACGCCAAGGAACTGGTCGACATGTGTGATGCTTGTCAATGCTTCTCGCCCAAGCCACACGCACCAGGCACATAGCTCCACATGATCCCCTTGTCCTGGCCATTCGCTCAGTGGGGGCTCGACATGGTAGGGCCATTACGGAAGGCAACACCCAGAGGATACACTTATCTACTGGTCGCAGTCGACAAATTCACCAAGTGGATAGAAGTTGTCCCAGTAACATCGCAACATCTGAAGTGCGCAGTCCAATTCCTCGAAACAATCGTGTATCGATTCGGCGTCCCTCACAATATTATCATGGATAATGGGACCAACTTCACAACCAAAGAGACGAAGGCCTTCTGCACAAAGAAGGGGATAACTCTCAGCATCGCCTCGGTAGCACACCCCCAAACAAACGGGCAAGTTGAAAGATCCAACGGATTATTTTCGGCCGGCCTCAAGAAACGCCTACTCGACAGATTACATCCTGCTGCAAGACATTGGGCCGAGGAGCTACCATCTGTCCTATGGAGCCTGAGAACAACTCCAAATAGATTCACTAACTACACGTCATTCTTCATGGTTTACGGCGCCGAAGCAGTCCTGCCTGAGGATGTTTGATTTAGCGCTCCGCGAGTCGTTGCATACAACGAAGAAGCCTCCAACAGAGCACTCACAGAAAATATGGATGCACTGGACAAGGTCAGGGACGTCGCACTCGCAAGATCCGCCGTCTACAAGCAAGCACCACGCAACCACCACAGTCGCCAAATCTGCAGCAGATCCTTCGTAGTAGGCGACCTGGTGCTGCGACTCAAACAAGAAAGCAGACACAAGCTTGAGCCACCATGGGAAGGACCCCTCATCATACACGATATCATCCCTGGAGGTGCCTATCGCTTGAAAAACCCAAAAACAGGCGACGTCTACTCCAACCCATGGAACGTGGCGCACCTGAGGAAATTCTATCCCTAGGAGAGTACCTTTACTCGCAAAATAAGGTTGTTCCAGCCACATTGTAACCCGAGCAAATACATAGCTTCTCAGCCATCGCAATACAAACATGGTTTATCAACCATAGCTACAAAGACTACTTAGTCGCATTTTTCTTTTTCCTTTTTTATTTTACATGCTAAACAAACGGCCACACCCCAACACACGGGGCTACGACAAACTAGCGTCAACAAATCTTCGAGTGCATACGCACCACAGATATTTTACAAGGTTACAAGGTACACACCTTAATTGATTAACTAACATACAAGGTTACAAGGTGCACACCTTAACACACCTTAAACGACTCAAATAAACATACAAGGTATATACACCTTATCAGACACAACTATTGCCGAGCAGCAGCCTCTCGAAGCAACCGCTTGGTCTCTGCAGCGGTCAGCCAAATGGTCCGCTCCGTCGTAGGCCGCACAACCTTATAGTGAGGGACAAAGTCCATAGGTGGTCCTCGGGTCCCAGGAAGTCGCGCCACAGAGTTGAAGTTGACGTCATGGTGCCATAGCCGCACAAAGGCGACTGCCACCTAAGAGCCACAAATGAGTTGCTGACGCACACACTCGCGAACATCCTCCACTCGACGAAACAACCTTAGCAGACCACTCAAGCTATCGGGAACAACGTCGAAAGGGTAAAATTCCCGATGGACCGAAGAAAGGGCCTCCCGACAAGACTCAACAAAGTGTTGCGCCTGGCTCACTTGGTACTGCAGGGTAGCCAGGACAAAACCCCTACCAGGATCAGACCAAAAGTTGCACGCATGAGGTTGGAGCTGCTCGATTCACAAGCGACGCGGTTATCCACCCAGTGACCCTCACACGCTCCATCAGGTTCAACAACTGCATGGACAGGAAACGCGTCAGACCATAAGCAAGAAAACACTCGGGGGCTTGCGGAACTTACAAAGCATGCTCTTTGCAACACTCGCCAGCTCCTCCATCACAAACTGCTCGCGATCTGCAGTAAGCTTCTGCTTGGACTTTGCAACATCCGCCATACCCTGCAGAGCCTTGAGCTTCTGCTCACCATCCGCGACACGGCCACGAAGTGTGGCAAGCATACTCGCATCAGTAATCAAAGACTCAGCCGAAGGAGCACCACCACCCGACGAGCCACCACCAGAATCTACCACCTGGAAAGAACAAAGGAAACACGATAGTTTCAGTCACAAAGCCACACCCCACTCAATGATTTCCAACAAATTTATATTCGAGTGCTCGGGGGCTACTCCCATCGGGAGAACACAAAGTAAGGCACAATAACAAAATGCTAGCACTTTTAAAACATCTCGATTGGAAAGAAACGTATGGGATGCTTCCCAAAGTTCATTACACAGACTAGCATACAAAAGAAAAAACGACGCTAATCCTAAGGAACTATGGACTTTCCAGAGGTAGTTCCACTCGCAACAGGCTTCGCACCACGGCCGCGAGAAATTACCCCGGAGAGCATCTTCGCTAGCTTCCCCGCACGATCGCCAAAGGGTCAGAGCACTACCTTTTTGCCCAACGCAACTCAAGGGAGCTCTGAATACACCTTCTCCAGGTCACCCGAGATGTTGTGCGCCAGGGAAAACTGAATAGCCGTCTTGGCTCCACACTCGGTCTGCGCGAGGGTGTACTCCTCAAGGGGATCGGCTTTGCCAAGAAAGACTTGTAGGAGGCCCCCAAGAGTTGGTGGAACTGGCACTCCCACAAGCAACCGTTGGTGTAGCTGCGACAACACTTGGGCAGCATCACGCAGAGCAAAGCATGCCTTGTTTCCGTGCTCCTACAGCTGAGGGCACACGCTAGTCACAGCGTCGACTCGGACCCCTCCTGACAGCGCCACACCAACTCCAATAGCATCTAAAAATAGAATTAGAGCGAATCAATGAAGGGAAAAGAAAGAATCAAGTTACAAGCGAAGAGAACTTACGGAAAACTTACCAGCCAAACCCTGGGCCACAGGACGGAGGATGCCGACCAAATTATTGTCATGCGCCGCACCCGCGTCCTCCAACTGCTTCAAGGACTCGCAAGATTCAGCGAGGCGGGCGGCTGCATTCTTGCGAGTGGACTCTAGCTCCTTTCGGGCAGATTCCAGCTCCTTCTCCAGATCTTTCACCCGAGAACTAGCCTCGGTCTTCTCGGATTTCAAGCGAAAAACCTCATCTGCAAACATGGATTGCGCGAGTCAAGCAACAGTCGCACCTATAAGAAGCAAAGCCAAAGTAAGAAGTATATGTTAACTCACCCAATAAAGAACGAGCATCTTGAAGAATCTGGTTGCATTCTCCCCGAAGAGAGGTGCACTCCGCCTCGGCCGTGACAAGGCGACGCCCGAAATAATCCAGAGAATCAAGGACAACCTGCAAAATTCCTTGCGGGTTAGAAAGTTCTCACTTGACCCTATACACGACTGTACACAGTCGAGTATAGCCTTGGGGGCTACTCCCATCGGGAGCACTGTCGTGCACCCGATAAAAACTCAAAATCAGGAATCGAACAAGGAAGCAAAAGTCGCGATTTGAGTTTATAGCCAACTGCGAGTAGTCGACCATAGAATCGGGGGCTACTCCCATCGGGAGCACTGCCGTGCACCCGTTAAAAAGAGAAAGAACAAAGTACGGAAAGGATAAAAAGACATCACCTTGATATGCGGGGTCGACAAGGAGTCAGGCGAGCTATCCAAAACTTCCTTGCTCGCTGACGCCCCGGCATCTTTGGGCTGCCCACCCGCCAAAATGTCGATCGCTTTCGCAGGGCTTGGGGGTCGTCGAGCTGGGCTTAGAGCTGGAGCGGGGTCCGCAACAACCTCCTTCTATTTCACTGACAGGGAAGAGGACGTGAATTGGTCCGCGCTGATGGTCACTAGGCTAAAACAAAAGTCAGAATCGAAACAGAAAAGAGTAACCCCATATCAAAGGAAAACAAAGGACTTACTCGTCCTCATCGTCGTCGTCAAGGTTGTCCGGGTCCCAAGCAGTGGGAATCTTCGACTGGTGGATGGCAGGAGGAAATACGTTGAGAGGAGTCGCTTGAATGGGCCTAATCTCCTCGACCATGTTGTCACTCAAGGAATTATACTTGGAAGTGACCTCATCTTCCTCCGCCTTGCGGCGCTTGCAGCAGCGAAGTGGAAGCTCCTCTTCCCCTTCCTTCTCCTCCACCTCCTCTCGCTCATTGTTGGACTCTGCGTCCGCAACGCTAGCTTCGGGTGGAGCCTCAAGGTTGCTCGCCAGAAGATCCGAGGCGCCGTCATCTGTAGAAAGTGGCGGGTAGCACGTCACCACTTCTTGGTTCTACAAAGGAAAAGGAAGAAGAGACGATGGCTCAATCACCGAAAACCCAAAATAGAGAGAAAAGAAACAAAAGAAAGAAGAAGGATAAGAGATTTACCTCACTCGGAGGGTTCTCGACGTCAAAAGGGGTGAGAGGGCATGGAGAGTAGCTTTCCCCTTTCTTCAAGCAGGTGATGGCGACGATCTTCTTTTCGAATTCCGCATTCGAAAGAATGTCGTCGCACGTCCGGCTCGGATCGTTGACACCCATAAACTCCCATAATGGGGTCGGCCTGTCTTGGAGCGGCTGGACCCTCCGGCGCAGGAACACACCCGCCAAGTGTATCCCTTTTAGCGGGGTCCCCTGCTCCTTGTCGCGAAAACGCGCAGCTTTTGCGACCAGGGGAAAAACCACCTTGGATTCCTCGGCTGACAGCGCGTGCGACCAGGACTTCCTCCGCTTCAAGACTGCGAATGAATGGAATTCTGGAATGCCACCCGCATCGTTTTCTTCAACGTAGAACCATCTCCGGCGCCACCCCAGCGCCGAGTCGACAAAGCTCATCTCTAGATACGGGAAATCCTTGTTCGCTTGGATCCCGAAGCCACCGGTCGTCAGTGGCTCTTCGATCCTCTCGCCTGGTAGGGGCTTCTCCTGGAAGATTCGCACCTGGAAGATAGCCTTCCTAAGCCCCCAATGCGGGCGAATGCTGAGAAAGCACTCGCACGATAAAACACGATATGTGTTGAATCGCGTTGGGAGGGAGGCCGTGCAGCTGTATGCTATAGACATACAGCAGCCCGACGAGAAAGGGATGGAGGGGAAATGACAGACCTCGGGCGATGTGCTCCAAAAACGCAACACGCTCGTTAGCGCGCGGATTGGGCATCTCCTCCCTCTTTGTCGACATGCGGATGCACTTGGAGTCCTCGGGAGGAAGCAGTCCCTCCCTTTGCATCTTGACGATGCTCTTCTTCGTCGCGTTGGATGGGCTCCACTCGCCCGTTCTCTTCACCGGAGCCGCTGGCTGCCTCCTTGTCAGAAGCCGTGGTTGCGCCATGTTTCTTACCTCCCGCCATTGGAGCTCGGTTCGTTCTTGCAGAGAGAGAGGAGTGCGCTAGAGGAGGAAGAAGGTGAGTGGAGGCCGGGAAAATGGTCTTTTTCCTAAGGCATGTTATTTATATCGGGGCCAAGCCACTGTGAGCCGTTGATCTACGAACATGACACTCATCCCCGCCGCCAAGTGCGGAGCGGAAACAAGGAGACGGGGGCGGTTACCCCCGCACAATCTTTTACGCAAGATCGTGTGTAATTACTGCACGTCCAGCGGAGAAACCGGCACGCGACGGCTCGTTTTCGTTCAAAAAGCTCACAAGGTGGGTCCTACGCGCCCTGCCCTACTGCGTCACGTCCCATCGGAAGCAGGCGAGTGCGGGATGACGTCATTGCACACATCATGACCCGAAATTTCATTCGTATGAGCATTATGACACCAAATCTCTTTCGTACGAACATCTTGACAGGAAATTTCTTTCGTATGAACTTTATGACACGAAATCTCTTTCGTATGGACATCTTGACATGAAATTTATTTCGTATGAACTTCATGACACAAAATTTCTTTGGTATAGATCAAGAGAATGAAGACCATCTCGCTCGAAAATCGCATAATGATAACAATGGCACTCGCCATTTTTCGGGGCCGGAAGATAGCGCCCGAGGTGCATCCAAAACAGAATCACGAGTACGCGGCTCCTGCAACTCTGCATTACGATGTACTAACGCATCATCTGACCCTGGATCGTTCGGCTGACTAGCACATCCGGATGCCGTACTCTTCGAGTACGAAGGTAAGACCCAAGGATCTCTCCTATGGGCCTGGCATCGCACTCAAGCTGCGTCTGACGGTAAATTTTCCGTGTCAATAACACAAAGAAAAATCCTAGCGCACGCGTCGGGTACCCCTTTAAGGTTAAGTTTGACTTGATAAGACCTCCACGGCCCAGTCGCAATGATCACCTCGCCGAGTTCGAGTCGAAGGTCTCGAACTCGTGTAGGCCAGAACTATTTTTGCCCGAGAAGCAATTAATTGGCCCTGATCTTTTGGGAGAGCCAGGCGACTGAGCCATACCTGTCGTGGTGTGAATCATGGCAGCACCAAGAGGGTGTTCCGGATGGTATTTAAAGAGGGGATATGCTAGCAAATGGAGGCGTTGGCGTGGGATTGGGTAGCAAGCGTGTAGACACACGATGTGCCAAGGTTCAGGGCCCTCACCTCGAGGTAAAACCCCTACTTATGCTTCTCTCTCTTTTCTATTGATGCACGAGTTACAAGGTTGCTCTATGAGCGTTGTTCGAGTGTATAAAGGTGTGGGGGAGAAGAGAATGTCCCCTGCTATCGGGGCCTGGCCAGTCCTTATATACTACCGGACTGGCCAGCTTACAAGTGGGGTCCAGCTGGTACGAGACCAGCCGGGGAGATTCTAGGACAAGCGCCTTTCGTCCTTTGGCCTTCGAGCCCGGTTGGTGTCGTACCGCGCACCGTACGAGGGGCGGCGCTCTACCCATCTCGGCGTACCGCAGCCACTCCCGGCTGCCCATGCCCTCGTACCTAGGCCGTACACCGAGTACCATGAGCCCATGCGGCGGTTACCAGGTGGTGTAGGAAGGTACCGGCTAGCTTGAATAGATGTATCACCGGCCGTACGCGGGTACGGCCAAACCCATGCCGGAGTACCCCAAGTAGCCGGGGAGTAGGTGTACCGAGCCGCGTAGGGTGGCACTTTGGCTTGCGTGAGCCTAGGGAGTTGGCGTGCTCGCCATGCCTCCCCGTACCGGTTGACTCACGGAGTAGTCGGTTCGTCCTAGCAGCTGGCTAGCCTGTCGGTTGCTACCTTTGGCCGGCTGGGCAGCCGGTAGGCGAGCGGCGATCCCCACCTAGTCGGTGGACGGGGGCTTATCGTCACGCCTGCGTGTGTTTAACCTTGTGGGGTACGGCAAGCGGGCATTAGGTCTCTTCTTCCCGCTTCCTCGAGGCACCCGGGGATCATCCCCCGACACTAGCCCCCGAACAAGTGGGAGTTAAGGAGCCGGTGCGCCGGGTGCGAGGCTCCCGTATGTTCCCCCTGGCCTTTGCCGGCTCGGCCAGCCGGTTGGTCGCACGACGCCTCGGCGTGTCCGTGGGGCCGGCTGGTGGTGACGTCATGATTCGCCCGGGTGACGTTGCCGATGACGCGAACGGTCGCGTGGGCCTGCGCCCGCAGTCAAATCGATGTCGTCGCTTCGTTTCTCGTGCTGGGATCTTCTGTGGCCTAGAAAGCCGTTACGGATCCTTTGCGGCGCACTACCCACGACCCCTCGTTTCTCGTGCCAGGTGGGAGGGATCGTGGGGAGCGGTTTCGCCACTCGTCGCACATCCGACGGCGCCTGCCCGCTATAAGTAGGGGCAGAGGACCCTCCCGTGGTCCTCTCCGCCATTCTCTGCGCACGAACGTACCTTGCCTCCTCTTCTTCTCGAGCCCTCTCCGCTGCACGCGCCGCCGACCGTGACGTGTGTGTGAGTACTTCGCCGCTCGTCGCACCGCCGTCGCGAGCCCCCAACTGTTTCCACTCCCCCGCCGAGAAGGCCATGGCTGGTTCGAGGAGAGCCCTGGCCGTCGCCGACGACGCGCCGAAGAAGGGCTCCTGGGAGGGTTCTTGCGTGACGCGAGGAGATCTCCGCTACTATCGGGGCTTGGGCTTCTCTGGGCCGGCCTCGACGGTGGCTGTGACGAGCTGCATTTGCTCCATGGACACCGAGATCGACGAGGGGCTGCGGACAGTGCTACGGGCTCCACCGGAGTTCGAGGTTTTGCCGCAGCTGCAGCCGAACGAGTGAGTCTTGTTCCTCACCCACCTGGACCGCGCCGTCGTGCCCCGGGTGAGTTTCTTTATCTCCTCCTTCCTCACCTACTTTGGGATCCAGATCCACCATCTGGGGCCGAACGCAATGACGTATCTGGCTTACTTTGTAAGCCTGTGCAAAAACTACCTGGGCATCTGGCCCAACCTCGACTTGTTCGTCCGGATGTTATTCCTCACAGGAGGAACCGAGGTGGCGCAAGGATCGCTGGTGAAGTGTGGATGCGCCATCATCGTGGCCCGGCATGGCACCCACTTGTCCCGACTGACCCTGGTGGATTCGGCGTGGATGTGGCAGCAGACATACTTCTACGTTGAAGACCTGCAGGGTGGCGACCAGATTGGCCTCAGCCCCTTCGTCAACCGGCTGCCCAGCTCCCAGAACAACTGGACGAACAGGACCCGGGGCAACTCGAGGGAGTGCGACGACATGATCGACCGGGGTCTGGGAACTAGTCAACAGCAGTCTGACCAGCCGGGACCTGATGTTTGTGTGGATGGTGCCCCGGCTGATGCCACTCCGCCACCGGTCGCACAAGATGTGCTTCACCTCCAGGGTGGACGACACCAACCGGCTGGCCCGGACGGACGTCGACCGGGCATCGCTGAAGAGCCAGATGCGCGCGCTGGCGCCTAAGGAGGTGGTGACGGAGCTCTGGCAGTTCGGACTACCGTCCTACAACTGCCAACACCGGCCTCCTCAGGTAAACGCCCTCTTCGCCCCGGTTGGTTTTCTTGCTTTCCTTGTTTCATCTAGTCCATAACGCCTCGCGTTCGATGTAGCTCTTCGCGACCTAGGCGGAGAAAGACGGGCCTAACGGCCCCCAATTTCTCGACGATCTGCCGCCACTGCCACCTCTTGCGCAGCCGACTGCGGATGACACGGAAGGGGCGAAGGATCACCCGACATTGGCTCGCGATGGTAAGCACCCTAGCATGGATGATGAAGTCATAGATGTGGACGACGAATCTGGTGTCGATTCGCCAGCCTCGACCAAACGGCGCCGGGCTTCCGGCTCGAGCAGTCGGCCGGCCGCGGAGGAGGAGCCTAGAGCGAAGCGCGGGCGCGGCGCGGAGCCTCCGGCTGGGAGCAGCCAACGACATAGGAGGGCCCCGCCTCCGGTTGTATCGGGTTAGGTTTCTCCATCTTCTCGGTCTTTTCCTTCGTAGGTAGACCTATTCCTTAGCATCTTTTATCTTCTCTGCTTGTAGGGACGCGATCCCGTCCAACCCGGTGCCGACACCGGCCCCCTTGCCGGCCCGAGAAGAGGCTCCGCTCTCCGTGGAGTCCTTGGGTGCGGCCGAGGGACAGGCGAACATCGCGACGACGGCTGCTGAAGACCAGCCGTGGACGGACGCGACCCCGCAGCCGAAGGCAGTCGTCGAGCCCCAGGACTCCACGCCGGCTACCGCCTTTGGTCGTGTCTCCGCCTGCCGCGACGCCTTCGCCTGCCACCACTGCGGCCCCGACTGCTACGCCTCATCCCCCTCCAACGACAACCTACACCACGCTGGCGGTGGTGAGGAGCTCCTCTGGCGCGTACCAAGGGTTGGGCATGTCGCCA
The DNA here is from genome assembly GCA_028641055.1 of Alopecurus myosuroides. NCBI lineage: Eukaryota > Viridiplantae > Streptophyta > Magnoliopsida > Poales > Poaceae > Alopecurus > Alopecurus myosuroides. The sequence continues at coordinate 739,528,826 of CM054057.1, forward strand.
TCCTTCCTGGCGCCGTCGGGGGGGGCAGCCGGCGACCGGGCTCTATCCCCTAGCCTCTGCGTCCGGTTCGGGCGTGCCGGCGGTTCGTCCCCCGGCTTCTAGGAGCATCCGGGTCCCCATCAAGCCGCTCGATGCCGGGCAGGCACTCAAGAAGGACCTGGAACCTGTGGCAACGACGGCTGCGGTGCTGGCTAAGGACTTGGCGCTAGCGGTGGCAACCAGCGGCGTCGCGAATGGGTTGATGCTGGTAGGTTTCCCGTTCCTTCGTCCTGGTTTAGCGGATGTCCGCGTGGCGTGCTTGTCTTTTGTTTTTTACCTCAGGACGCCAGCCGCCAGGAGAACCGCGTCCGTTCCGCCGGCCTGCAGGTCATGAGTAAGTAACCTTCCCCCTAGCCGGGTAATTTGTTCCTCCCGGACATAAATGACGTGCTTGTTCCCTTTGCTCTGCAGAGAAGCTAAACGAGCTGAAGGAGGCGGCGAAGAACTCCATCCCGGCTGCCCAGGCGGCACGGATGTTGGATGAGCGTGACAAGGCGCACTCTGAGGCCACCATTGATCCGCGTCGCCGCGCCGAGCGGTCGGACGCACATCGGGTGGAGGCGGAGCGCCTGGCTGCCACCCTCGAGACTGCCAAGGCAGAGCACGCCGCCGCTCTGGAGACCGCCAGGACCGAGCACGCTGCCGCCCTTGAGGCCGCCAACGCTGAGCACGTCGCCGCCCTGACCACCCAGCGGGAGGCTTTCTGGCTACTCGAGGAGGGGCTGGAGAAGGCGAAGAGGGACAAGGAGGCGGCGGTGCAGCCGCTCCAGGACCAACTTGACCTCATCGGCAGCGCGGCCACCGGTATGTTGCTCCTTTCTTATCGGTCATAAGGCGGAGTAGATCTTCCCGCCTTAGCGTGGTTTTCGTGTGTCTGGTTATTATCCGGAGGTGGACGACGTCCTCCGCCGCGGCCACGCGCTCGAACTCAATGTGGCCGCCGACTCCGAGGCGATGGCCGACTGGGAGCCCACCGTAGAGGACCGGGTGGCCACCCTTGGGGAGGAGGCTAAGGCTCTGCGGGAAGCCGGACAGGCCATCTTCTCCGTGACTTGGGAGGACGAGGTGGAGCCGGACAACATAGAGGATCTCGCGGCGCGTCTGCAGGAGGTTCCCGACGTCGTTGAACGTCTCCGAGATTCGGCCGCACGGTCTAGCGCCGAGATGGCGTTGACCATGATTATGTCATGGTTCACCTGTGGCTTCGACAGGGCGGGCCTCAAGCGCATGACCCGTGGATTCCGGCAAGGGACGAGCTTCGAGGCGCTCCGCGTCCTTCTGGGCGTTAGCCAAGCCGCCAGCCGGCTGGGTGGCTACGCGGATCTTGACGTTTTCTTCCCCGAAGAGCCGGAGGAGGACGTGGAGGAGCCGGTGGCGGCATCTATTGAGGAGGCGGCTGGAGCGCGAGTAGAGGGCCCGGCCGTGGTGACTCCCCCGCCTGCCGTAGCGACGGAGCCGACTGCTGGTGAAGAAACGGCGATAGCTGATTGAGTCCTCGGGATGCTGGGCGTATTTGTTTCGTTGAACCTCTTTTTGACGTTTGTCCCCGGGATGTCGGGTGAAGCTGTAGTATTTGAATACTTTTACTTCGTAAATGTTGAAGTGGTTCGCTCTTTCTTGTTGCTTGTTCCTTTTGCCATCCTTTTTCCGTTTTACCCTGTGGTGGCGTTCTAGCCTGCCCACTAGGTGCAGCCCCCAAGATTGGCGGAGATCTTCTCCGGGTTCACCTTGATTCCTTGTTCTGATACGAGGAAACCAAGGAGCTGACCGGCTGGTATGCCGAACACGCACTTGGTGGGGTTGAGCTTCATCTTGTAACGCCTCAAGTTTGCAAAAGTCTCCTCGAAGTCGTCGAGGAGAGTGGATTTCTCCTTTGTCTTGACGACGATGTCGTCTACGTAAGCATGTACGTTGCGGCCGATTTGCTCACGCAGGCATTTCTGCATGCACCTTTGATAGGTGGCGCCGACGTTCTTGAGCCCAAAGGGCATGGTGATGTAGCAGTATTCCCCATATGGGGTGATGAACGTTGTTCGGATCTGGTCATCCGGGTTCAACGGGATCTGGTTGTACCTGGAGTAAGCGTCCAGGAATGATAGGAGGTCGCAGCTGCCGGTGGAGTCGATAACTTGATCGATCCGGGGCAGTGCGAATGGGTCCTTTGGGCACACCTTATTTAGACCGGTGTAGTCGATGCACATACGCCATGTGACGTTCTTCTTTAGTACCTGGACTGGGTTTGTCAGCCAGTCCGGGTGGTAGACTGCGGTGATGAAAACGGCTGAGAGTAGCCGGGCGATTTCCTCCCCGATGGCTCTTCTTCTTTCCTCTCCGAATCTTTGGAGAGGCTGCCTGACCGGCTTGACATGGAGAGAGTGCTCAGCCAGCTCCCTCGGTACACCCGGCATGTCTCTTGGTTCCCATGCGAAGATGTCCCGATTCTCATGGAGGGAGCCGGTGAGCTCGCCTTCCTATTTCCGGTTGAGGGCTCCTCCGAGGGTGAGGAACTTATCGTCCAGCTGGTTTGGATTCAGCGGGACCTGCTTGGTGTCGCGGGCCGGCTGGAACGGTGCCTCGCCCGTAGGTCTTTTTCCTTCCGGGATCTCCGGCTGCTCGGCTGCTATCTGCCGCTTGATCTCCTTCAACTCATGTGCCACCATCAGGGCTTGCGCCATGCGCGAGCCGACTGTGGTGCAGTCAACCGAGAGCCGGTAGTAGCCCACGGTCGTGATGGTGCGAAAAGGCGTCGACATCTTCATCTTGAAGTAGCCGTAGTGTGGCACTGCCATGAACTTGGCAAGAGTCGGGTGCCCTCGAATGGCGTGGTACGCGCTGCTGTGGTCCACCACCTCGAAGGTGATGATTTCCCGGCGATAGTTAGTGACGTCACCGAATATGATGTCCAGCCGGACCGTTCCGAGAGGAACGCAGCTTAGGCCGGGGACGATGCTGTGGAACGTCGTTTGGCTCGGTTCGAGCTGATGCTCGGTGATGTTCAGCTTGTCAGCCGTATCCTTGTACAGGATGTTGATGCTGCTTCCCCCGTCGATCAGTACCCGGGAGAAGGTGCAAGTTGTCTTGTCGTGACAATAATAGTGTCGAGGCGGAGGGCGTATGAGCCCGGGGACGGTAGCACGTTCGGCTGGTCAGCCGGGCCGTATGTCACGCGGGTCATAGGCCAATCCATGGGCGATGTTCACCTCGGCGTATCGGCGACGCTCGCTGTTCTTGTCGAAATGTTCGATGATGTAAGTCGCATGATTACGCAGGAAGTTGTCGCGCGATCCTCCGGCTACATCAGCCGGGGGCAGTCGTGGTCGCTCCGAGCGATTGTTGTTGGCGGCGGCGTTGACCGGCGCACCGGCTGGTGGCGGGGGTGGTGGTGGAGCTCCCCTAGGTGGCAGTCCTTCGCCTTTCACCAGCCGGATGGTTCAGCTGCACTTGGTTGTTATGTGCGTGGCCGGCTTACGGGGGGTGGAATGGTACTTGCACGGCTGGCACAACATGGCCTCGTCTTGTCGGGGGCGAGGGTATCGCCCTTCTCCAGCTGGGGTCGGCTGGTCTGCCTCCGCGGTGTTCACGGCTTGCGCCGCGCCATACCGCTCTTCCGCCATTGCCCCGCTTCGCTTTCGGGTGTCGCGGTTGTCGTGGTAGGGGCGGTCGCGCCGGTCGCGACCGTTCGGCCTGCCGGATGGATGGCTTGGGCCGGCTCCGTCTTCCCTTTCCGACTTGCCGGCAATCACCGCGCCGTTTGCGTCTAGCCGGATCGGGATCATCATGAACGAGTCCGCCGTGGTGTACTTGTCCGCGGCGAGCATGAGGTGCTCCATTGATTTGGGCTCTGCCCGGAAGAGCTTATGCTTCAACATGGTGCCGTCTAGGCACCCGTTGATGAAGTAAGTGATGGCTTGTTGCTCTTGCACCCCCTCGCACGTGTTGCGCAGGTTGGACCACTGATGTCTACGCACGCTTCTATTCTTGTAGACAGTGTTGGGCCTCAAAGTGCAGAGGTTTGTAGAACAGCAGCAAGTTTCCCTTAAGTGGGTCACCCAAGGTTTATCGAACCCAGGGAGGTAGAGGTCAAAGATATCCCTCTCAAGCAACCCTGCAATCAAGATACAAGAAGTATCTTGTTTCCCCAACACACCCAATATACGTGTCAGGTATATATGTGCGCTAGTTCGGCGAAGAGAGAGTAAAATGCAAGTAATATGGATGATAATTAGTGATAATAGCAATCTGAAATAAAAATGACAGCAAGCAAACATGTAGCAGAACAGGCGTAAAACGGTGTTTCAATGCTTGGAAATAAGGCCTAGGGTCCTACTTTCACTAGTGGACACTCTCAACAATGCTCACATAATTAAATTAATAAATATCATTTCTTTACTGTGCTACTCCGAACCACTCTCCGGTCGAATAACGAACACTAATCATTGCGTAGGGCTTAAACAGAACTCCTCAAGTTTATATTCCCTCTCTAGGGCACCCAAATGTCACTACGAGCGCCATAGATTAGTAAACAAACGCCAACAATTTCATAGGTTCATCTTCCAACACAAGATATAAATATCATGCTAAACCACATCGTGCACACACTGTAAGTGTTTACGGAGATAACAAAACCACTTGAGTAGCATAACAGATGAAGATCAATCTACTTATTCAACTAGATTACAAAGATCATGATCACATAAAGATCACACCATGGGAGAGAGAGATGAACCACATAGCTACCGGTAGAACCCTCAGCCTCGGGGGAGAACTACTCCCTCCTCATCATAGGAGACAGCAACGGTGATGGAGATGGCGGTGGAGTCGATGGAGATGGCTTCCGGGGGCACTTCCCCGTCCCGGCAGGGTGCCAGAACAGAGATCCGTCCCCCGAAATTTGTCGGCGGCGACGGCGGAGCTACGAATGTATTTTGTGGAAAAGGTCGATTCTCCTAGGGTTTATGCATCGGGGAGTATATATGGGCGAAAGGGCGATGCCGGGAGGTGTCCAGGGGGGGCACACCCCTAGGTGGCGCGGCCAGGGGGACCCGTGCCACCCCATGGTGTGGCCACCCTGTGGCCCCCCTCCGAGGCTCTTCGGGACTTCTGGAAGCTTCCGAGACTTTTAGGACTTCTGGCTTTCGAATTTTCCAATTCCGAGAATATTTCCAGAACAACTTTTCTGAAACTAAAAAAAGCAGAAAACAGGGAACTGGCTCTGTGGCGTCTTGTTAATAGGTTAGTCCCGGAAAACATAAGAAAACGTAGGAAAACATACGGAAAACATGTAGCAATTGGCATAATATCAACATGGAACATCAGAAATTATAGATACGTTTGAGACGTATCAAGCATCCCCAAGCTTAGTTCCTACTCGTCCTCGAGTAGGTAAACGATAAAACAAAATAATTTCTGAGGTGACATGCTACCACACAATCTCGATCATAATATGTAAAGTAGAACATGTAAACTAGGATCAAATGAACTAAAGATGTGATCTATATTTGATATCAACAAGTAATTCATAACCAAAGAAGAAAGAAGTAAAACCTTTAATGAATCAATACTAAAAGAGTATCAACCGTGCAAAGTTTATTAGAGATGATTTAAGCTTTCAAGAACAACAATATCATGCACGTCAAACTATCTTCACAACCCCTGTTAGGATCAAGTCAATCTTTCCACACGATGCAATGCTTGAATCTTAAACTATTTGCGCACTAAAAACAAGCAAGTGTTTTGCGTTGGTCCCTGGCACCGGGATGTTATGGCTAAGAGAACATTATGGGGGGTTTGGAAGGTCAATGGAAGAAAGGCTCACAAAGCTGAAAGTGGTCATTAGACAAGAGAAAGTCTTACAACCGAAGCTATGCAAGGAGTAGAGATTGCCACACAACGGATGCACATAGAGCTATAAGTGTATGAAATCTCTCCAAAGGAACTAGTGGGGGTGCATCCAACTTGCTTGCTCACGAAGACCTAGAGCTCATTTGAGGAGGCTCATCATTGGAATATACAAGCCAAGTTCTATAATATAAAGTTCCCCACATAGTTATGAATGAATGATAATATGATAACTTTCTCCAAACTGAAGTATTAGTGCTAAAAATGAAGCACAAGTGTGGTATAAAGGATAGTGATGCGCCCCCTCTCTCTTTATTCTCTCTTTGCCCCCCCTTTTTCTTTTTGGGTTTTTTCAATTTTTTTTATATCCTCACAGGTAGGGGCAACATCCTATATTTATGAATCATCACACTTTTAGTACTCATAACTCACAATGAAATATCTCTGATGTATCCAACTGCATGCTCCTGCCAGTGTAGCAGTATGCATAAATAACCATGAAGCTCATCATCAAGTAACATAATGGAGGTGGATGTTGTGCAGCAATATATCTCGGAATGGCTATGGAAATGCCATGATAGGTAGGTATGGTGGCTGTTTTGAGGAAGAATATATGGGCTTATGTGTAGGAGAACAAAGTCCTCCCACGGGATTTGGATGCACTGGCGAAGTTTGCACCAACTCTCAATGTGCGAAAGGGCAATGCACAGTACCGAAGAGGCTAGAAAATATGGATGGTGTAAGTGCCAGGAAACCGCAACATAGAACTCACAAGTTAAAATATTGCAGCAAGCAAATCATCTTACAAGGCAAAGTGCAAATCACTCCAAGAGGGTCCGTGGTAGTGACAAATCACTATTAGCTACCCCGACCGTAGCTTGTAACAAAAGGCCGATCAGAAATGTATCACTCGTAGCAATCATATACCGTTGTTTCCATCAGCTGGTAATTTAAGTGTGGCATAGTTTCAAGTTTCTTAGACCAACCATTAAAATTTTATACTTGCTAGTCCTTCCCGTTTATCCATTAAGCAAATTAATATCTCAAAACAACAGCAGTGATTCAAGTGAAGCAGTTTAGTGATCTACAAAACCATGCAATTTTTTCCACTATACCAACTACCACATAAGCATTTCTGTTCTCAACCAAGCACATATATATGACAACAACCTAACTACAAAAGCTAACATCTCTGAACTAGAGATGCATGAAAACAAAGGCTAAACGCAGTACTAGCAAAAAGTGAACACTCACGGAACAATAAGAATGAAAACTAGAGTGTTCTAAGCAATGAAAATGGAGCGTGTCTCTCTCCCACACAAGTATGATAGGACCAAATATAAACTACAGAAAAGAAAAATAAACAAACTGAAAACAAAAATAAAAGAATTCCAAGTAAAGCACATAAGATGCGACCGAATAAAAATATAGTTTCACTAGAAGTAATCTGCTAATTTGTTGATGAAGAAGGGGATGCCTTGGGAATCCCCAAGCTTAGACGCTTGAGTATTATTGGAATTTTCTTGGATGTACCACCGGGGCATCCACAATATTGGGCTTTTCACTCTTCTTGATCACATCATATCATCCTCTTCTCTTGACCCTTGAAAACTTCCTTCACACCAAAATTCTCACAATCTTCATTAGCAACGTTAGTGCAATTGAAATAATAAATTCACATGGTTAAGTTTCAACACAAGTCTAACACTCAAAAACACATTAGCTACTGTAACAACTTCTTTCAAAATCTTTTTCTCAAAATAACACCAAAAGAAAGAGATTAAGATGCAAATGCGATAAATGGCAGAAATATGTCAAAACAGAACAACAGGTAAAGATTGATTTTGTCAAAAACCTTCTGTTTCTCAAATCAAAAAGTGTTATTCTAAGAAAATTTGCGTATATAACTCAGGATTAAGCACAAAAAATCTCAGGTCATTTTGAATTTTCTGTGATCTTTAACGGAATTAACAGTGGACAGCAGAAATCTGTTTCCTGCGCAGAAATCCGAAATATAGGCTCAACTTTCCACTAGAGGCTTTACTTGGCTCAACAAAAACTCAAAAGAAAATATACAGAGGGGTTTCTAAGGAAATAGACAACACCCAAGTGCAAAACACACCAAAGAAAACGGAGGAAAACGGGTTGAAAACCGCGAAATAAAACGGGTTGTCTCCCGGTAGCGCTTTTCTTTAACGCCTTTCAGCTAGGCATAATGATTTTTAAAAGATGCTCACATAAGAATAAGAGTTGAAGCACAATAAGAGATAATCAAGAATAAAATATAAGACACATTTAAGTCTAACCCACTTCCTATGAAAAATAATCTCGTAGAAAAACAAGTCAACGAAGCACAAAGCGGCTAGCATAGGAAGACAAAATAAGTGCAAAATCAAAAATTTCAACATAAAGAGGGGAAACTTAATATTGTTGAGATGCATAAAACCATGTTTCCCTCTCTCATAATAACTTTCAGTAGCATCATGAATAAAATTAACAATATAGCTATCACATAAAATATTATTATCATGAGCCACATGCATAAAAGAATTAATACTCTCCACATAAGCATAGTCATTCTTATTAATAGTAGTGGGAGCAAATTCAACAAAATAGTTATCATTATTATTCTCATCACCATAATCATTAAATATAGGAGGCATATTGTAGTCATAATTAATTTTTTCCTCAATAGTAGGTGGACTAAAAATATCATAATCATCATTGTAAACAGGTGGAACTACAATACCACAACCATTATAATCATCATATATTGGAGGCAAAGTATCATCAAAGAAAATTTTCTCCTCAAAACTTGGGGGACTAAAAATATCATATTCATCAAAACTAGATTCCCCAAGCTTAGACTTTTCCATAACATTAGCAATAATGGTGTTCAAAGAATTCATACTAATAACATTGCTATTAGCATGCAAATAAAGCTCCATAGGTTTTTTAATTTTCTCTTCAATCACTTCATGTCCTAACTCAAGATAAATATTATAAAGCTCTCTCATTTTTTTTCCATTTAAGCATAAAGATAAAAACAAGTAGCAAGTAAAAATAAGCCTAACTAGTGAAAATAAAAACAAGAAACAAAAAGGTATAATTGCAGAATCTAAAGGAAATAACTTCGAGCACTCACAACCGAGGATGTGAGTACCTTTTACCTTACCTCCCCGGCAATGGCGCCAGAAAAGAGCTTTATGTCTACACACGCTTCTATTCTTGTAGACAGTGTTGGGTCTCCAAGTGCAGAGGTTTGTAGAACAACAACAAGTTTCCCTTAAGTGGATCACCCAAGGTTTATTGAACTCAGGGAGGTAGAGGTCAAAGATATCCCTCTCAAGCAACCCTGCAATCAAGATACAAGAAGTCTTGTGTCCCCCAACACACCAATATACTGTCAGGTATATAGGTGCACTAGTTCAGCGAAGAGAGAGTAAAATGCAAGTAATATGGATAATAATAAGTGATAATAGCAATCTGAAATAAAAATGGCAGCAAGCAAACATGTAGCAGAACAGGCGGAAAACGGTGTTTCAATGCTTGGAAATAAGGCCTAGGGCTCCTACTTTCACTAATCGACACTCTCAACAATGCTCACATAATTGAATTAATAAATATCATTTCTTCACTGTTCTACTCTGAACCACTCTCCGGTCGAATAACGAGCAATAATCATTGCGTAGGGCTTAAACAGCACTCCTCAAGTTTATATTCCCTCTCTAGGGCACCCCAATGTCACTACGAGCTCCATATATTAGTAAAAAAATGCCAACAATTTCATAGGTTCATCTTCGAACACAAGATATAAATATCATGCTACACCACACGGTGCACACACTGTCACCTTTACCCCGTGATCAAAGTGTTTACGGAGATAACAAAACCACTTGAGTAGCATAACAAATGAAGATCAATCTACTTATTCAACTAGATTACAAAGCTCATGATCACATAAAGATCACACCATGGAAGAGAGAGATGAACCACATAGCTACCGGTAGAGCCCTCAGCCTCGGGGGAGAACTACTCACTCCTCATCATAGGAGACAGCAACGGCGATCGAGATAACGGTGGATTCGACGGAGATGGCTTCCGAGGGCACTTCCCCGTCTCGGCAGGGTGCCAAAACAGAGATCTGTCCCCCGAAACTTGTCGGCGGCGGCGGAGCTACGAATGTATTTTGTGGAAAAGGTCGATTCTCCTAGGGTTTATGCATCGGGAGTATATATGGGCGAAAGGGCGATGCCGGGAGGTGTCCAGGGGGCCCACACCCCTAGGTGGCGCGGCAAGGGGGACCCGCGCCACCCCATGGTGTGGCCACCCTGTGCCCCCCTACGGGGATCTTCGGGACTTCTAGAAGCTTCCGGGACTTTTAGGACTTCTAGCTTTCGAATTTTCCAATTCCGAGAATATTTACAGAACAACTTTTCTGAAACTAAAAACAGCAGAAAACGGGGAACTGGCTCTGTGACATCTTGTTAATAGGTTAGTCCCGGAAAACATAAGAAAACGTAGGAAAACATGTAGCAATTGTCATAATATCAACATGGATCATCAGAAATTATAGATAGGTTTGAGACGTATCAACCACCTGGTCAGGTAGTCGCGGTCCTTCTCGCCCTTGCGCTGGATGCAGCAGGCCAGGTGTTGTGGCCGACCAGGTCGCTTGTAGGTGCTGGCGAAGTTGGTGAGGAAGACCTTCTCAAAATCCAACCAGAAATGGATGCTCGCGGCGGGCAGGTTGTTTACCCACGTGCGCGCCACGTCCTTCATCATGAGCGGTGTGTAGCGCACCGCCACTCTTCGGTTGCCGCCTACTATGCCCACCCGGGTGACATAGTCGACGAGCCAGTCTTCCGGCTTGGTTGTCCCGTCGTATTTGGGCGTGTCCCTGGGGAGCTAGAATCCTCTGGGGAAAGGATCCTTCGTGATGTGCGGCCCCAGGCACTGGTGGCCGACCATGTCTTGCTCCTCGAGGATCCTGGAGGCTTCTAGGGTGTTGATGCGTTGCCGGGCATCAATGCTGGTTGCTGGGCCGAAGGCACCCAAGCGGTCGCGGACGTTGGTGAGGGGGGACCCGGGCTCCCGGCTCCGCCTGCTGGTAACCAGCGTGCGAGGCGGCACGCGCCGGCTGATACTCGCCGATGTCGGGCAAGTGCCCACCTCGAGTAGCCGGTTGGTATCCTCTTGGGAGAGGCGGTTGGCAGTAGCGACCTGCCGAGGCAGCCGGTTGCGAGGCGTAGTAGCCCGTACGCCTGTTGTCGTTGCCGCAATATCGGCTGCCCCCCGCAGCCGGTTTGGTGTGACGTCTTGACTGGTAGCCGGAGTTGACGCTGCCATCGCCGCGGGGGGGGGGGCACGCGGCCGGGGTTCGGCGAATACGCCTGTCGGCCGGCGTACGTGGCTCCGACTGCTTGTTGTTCGGGGTCTTGCGCGTCCGGCTAGGCAACATCTCCTGGTTTGGCCGCGGGGGCCTGGCTAGGACTCTTGGATGCGGCCTGGCGGCTTTTGCGTCGCCTGCTGCTGGTTGGCAGCGATGAGGAGGTCCTGCAGGCGGCGCTGCTGACGCAACAAGTCGTCACCCTGGAGACCGGGTAGCTCGGCCACGGTGGCTTCCGCGGCCCTCATGTTCTTGGCCTGGGTGCTATACACCGCGGAAGCCGGGCGGAACGGTCGGGCGGGCGTGATCCCTAACTCGTGCACGAAGTTGCCCCCTGCACTGGCGCACCGCCCCCATTCGGCTGGGCTCAACCGGTACGGGAGTGAAGTTGTGTACGGCGTTAAATTCGCGTACCTGGGACTCTACCCGGTGTTGGGTGGAGGCCACATTCTTGGCGCTGTCGATGAGGCGCTAGCGCATCAGCTCGAGCGCTGTGGCCACTTCCTCGTGGTCCGCATCCGACTTAACGGGCGCGGCGAGGTTCTCGAGGACCTCCTGGACAGAGCTGGGCGCAACGGCATTTCGGCTTGCTTCCGGAATGTCGTCCGGGCGGTGAGTAACCATGCATTCTGCATGGTCTCGCAACTTGTCGTCCTCCTCGTCGATCACCTCTTTGCAGAGGCGGTCGGTGCAGGCCTGTACCCTAGTGGGAAAATCGGGGATGACGGCGACGAAGATGCGATGTTCACCGAACTGGACAACGGAGTCGTTGTCCGGGAGAGTGGGGCCCTCGATGGATCCAGTGTTGTTGATCACGCAATCAACGGTGCCGAAAGTCACCACGAGGCCGGTGACGACACGTCCCCCGGTCTCAGACGAAGGTGGTCCCATGGAGAACTCAGGCCCATCCGTTGCCATCTGCCCCACGGTGGGCGCCAACTGTCGTGGTGTGAATCACGGCAGCACCAAGAGGGTGTTCCATATGGTGTTTAAAGAGGGGACATGGTAGCAAACGGTGGCGTTGGCGTGGGATTCGATAGCAAGCATGTAGACACACGATGTACCCAAGTTCAGGGCCCTCACGTCGAGGTAAAACCCCTACTCCTGCTTTCCTCTCTTTTCTATTGATGCACGAGTTACAAGGTTGCTCTATGAGCTATGTTCAAGTGTATAAAGGTGTGGAAGAGAAGAGAATGTCCCCTGCTATCGGGGCCTGACCAGTCCTTATATACTGCCGGACTGGCCAGCTTACAAGTGGGGTCCGGCTGGTACGAGACCATCCGGGGAGATTCTAGGACACGCGCCCTTTGTCCTTTGGCCTTCGAGCCCGGTTGGTGTTGTACTGCGCACCGTACAAGGGGCAGAGCCCTGCCCATGTCGAGTACCCGACAGCCACTCCCGGCTGCCCATGTCCTCGTACCTAGGCCATACACCGAGTACCATGAGCCCATGCGGCGGTACCGGGTGGTGTAGGCAGGTACCGGCTAACTTGAATAGATGTATCACCGGCCGTACGCGGGTACGACCAAATCCATGCCGGAGTACCCCGAGTAGCCGGGGAGTAGGTGTACCGAGCCGCGTAGGGTGGCACTGTGGCTTGCGTGAGCCTAGGGAGTTGGCGTGCTCGCCATGCCTCCCGTTACCGGTTGAATCGCGGAGTAGTCAGTTCGTCCTAGCAGTCGGTTGCTACCTTTGGCCGGCTATGCAGCCGGTAGGTGAGCGGCGATCCCCACCTAGTCGGTGGATGGGGCTTATCGTCGCGACTGCGTGTGTTTAACCTTGGGGGTTCGGCAAGCGGGCGTCAGGTCTCTTCTTCCCGCTTCCTCGAGGCACCCGGGGATCATCCCCCCGACAATACCCTTCTGCAAAAAAACCCAAACGCAAGGCGCACTTACTGCTCGATACTCGAGTACATCTCACACAGGGTACACACCCTTCAAGTCAAGTATTCGACTGACTCAATCGTAAGGTCCAGAAACGGATTATGAGTGCTTACTCGACTATTCTCAGTCGAACAAGCACTTGGGGGATACTAACGAGGGGATGACTACAGGACCTGTCGGGTGAGCCTACCTAGTCAATGGCCTAGCACTAAAGTGTAACACCTGGGGTGTTACCTGTTTGTTTTTGCTTGCATCATATGCATCACATTGCATTGCACCATGTTTGCATCACAACTGAAAATTTCAAAACAATTTAAACTTTCACCCTTGCTCAAAATTTCCAATTTCAAAATTTCAAACTAAACCACTCAATTGTTTTTCACTGGTTGAATCTTGTTTTAATCAACTTGCCTGTTACTAAATTTTTTTTCCCCCTTTTGTTTAAAAACCCTAATGGCAATTCAAAATTTCAAAGCAACTCAAACCTACTTATCCTTTTTCAGTATGGGTTCACAAGTTAAAAGAATCTTTGCAAACAAAGTAAAGTAAATAATGCTTGCAAAATTTCTTGAGCTTATTAAATAGAATTTATTTATTTCCAAAACTCCCAAATCAAAACATTATTTGGAATTCAACTAACCCCTTGAAAATCAAACTAATATTACCAATCTTGAAATCAATAACTAAACTTCTTTTTAATTATTGTTTTGCAAATTACTAAACTTTAACTATCAAATAACCACCCTCACCCCCTAATTGAAAAATTCAACTAAACAATTTTGAATCACATTAAGACTTTCAATCTTGTGAAGCATAATGCTAACCTTGCCTTAAGTTTGTGATTTGAAAATTAAAACAAATAATCCATCAAAGAAAAACCCCAAATCCTTTCTTTCTCTCCCTTTCATTCCTTTACAAAAAAAAATCAAAAGGAAAAAAAAACTAGCAAGGAGAGAGATGCAGGCAGCCCATCTCTGTTTTTCTCCCTCCCCAAGCCCACCATCGTTTCAGCCCGTTACCCCCTCTCTTTTCTGTCTTCTTCCTCCACCCCTAGGTCATCTCTGTACTATCTCCATCAGAGCCATCCGATCCTCTCCCCCCCTGCTGGATGCCATGCCGTACAAGGTCTTCCCCCCCTTAAAGCACCTACACCTCCCCCTCTGCCCCTAACCCTAGAGCCCCCTCCTTCCCCATCGCCGCCATCTCCCACCTCCTTCCCTCTCTCTGAAAACCTCTCAGTCTCTGAACCCCCCAACCGAGCCTTGCCACCACCTCCTCCTCTCACCGCCGGTAGCCCTGGGCACCTCGAGGAGCACCCGAGGGTGGGAATGGAAACGCGGAGTTTCACCCTTGCTCCTCGTGCCCTCGCCGCTTGCCGGGAGCCGCTGCGGAGTCCGCGCCGTCGCCGGCAACCTCCGCCGTTTCTGCCTCGACGACGGAACGACGACAGCGACCAGCAGGTGATCGCCCTGCCCTTCCCCTCTCTCCCTGTCCGCCTCCGCGTGCACCCACACACCCATCCACGCACCGCACGCCACCGCGAGGGTTAGTCCCCGTCGTGCTCCACCGGAGACCCGCCGTCGAACCTCCTCTCTGTATCTCATACCGTGCGTGCTGTCGAGGAAGATTTCTGTTCTCGTCAGTTTCGTCAGTCACACCTACAGCAGCAACTACAAAACCCAACCCTACCTGTACCTGTTAACAAACCGCAAGCCAGCGCACTGGCTAGCACCCCTGGCGCGCACACCCTAGGTCCCGAGATCGATCCCTCCCGGCCGCGCCAAGGGGCCCTTTTTTTCCATTTTCTTCCGCGCGGACGGCCCCACGCGTCATCGACACCTGTGTCCACCTCACCGCGCACCCTCCTGCGTGGCTGCCACCTGGGCACGGGCCCGCACGGCAGCGGCTCAGGCTAGGGGGGCACTGGGTGCACAACGCCCCAGGGGCCTCTCTGTGATTCTAAATCTTCCTTTAGGCCCCCTGTTTTTACAGATTAGCCCCCAAACTTAAAATGAACATAACTTTTATTTTCCAAACTCAAATAATAAAAATAAAATATGTTTTCTGGCCCAAATTTAATACTCTATCTAACTACATCACTTGTTTTCTGTTTTGAATTTTCAAAATGCAATTCAAATTTGAATTCAAATAATTCAATTGTAATTTGCAACAATTCATAAATAATTCATACTAATTCCAAATAAGGCAAATAAAATATGTTTTCCATACCCTTTCAAATAACCTTTTCAAATATAAATTTTGTTTCATGGTTTGAATAATTTAAATTGCCTAAATAATTTAATACTTGTTTAATTCATTTTAAATTGATAAAATCATAACTTGCTCAAAATAAAATAATTTTGAACATGCAAAATATGTTTTCAAACCATCAAAGTCTAAACTCTTCAAATGTGAATTTGAATTTATGTTTGAACAAATAAAAATTCAATCAAATTCAAACTTGTTTTAAATTCATTTAAAACTGTTTAATATTGTTTAATCATAATTAAATTATCCTAATTCCAATTTCAATATTTGAAACATGTAATCCAACTAAAATTTGATGTTCTTTTCAAATATAAATTTTTTTATTTGTTTTGAACACTTTAACTTGATGAAAACAACAATTGCTTGTGTGACATGTTTAAGTAACCAAACTTTCCAATCTTAACCAATAATTTCCAAACTTGTTAAACCTTATTTCCAACTGGTTCTATTGTTGTTATTTTGTTGTTTTCCTCATCCATGCATCATACTAAACCACTTTCACCTGCTGATTAGTTGGAAAACAAATAATCTAACCAAAATTCATGGGCTTCCATATGCAACTCAAATTGCATATGGGTCCCTTTAAATCTTTTTATCATGTCAACTAGTTTATTTCTATGCATCAATTAAATTGTCAGGCATCCATATCTTGATCATGCTGGATCTTTTGCCGTAGTAGTAATTGTTGCATCCGGTGTTTGTTCGAGGTTCGTTGCTTCTTCCCGGATAGGACGTTGAGATGATGTGAGCAACGACAAGTTCTGCTACCTTGCGGGATCTCAGGCAAGTATACTCACTTGCTGCCAAATGGCTGCCTTTCATCACTTGTTACCGATAATTTCCGTTGTTCTGTTCTGCTAGCCTTAGTAGTAGTTGTTTCTGTTACGAACCTATCACATGAATCCTTTAACCATGATATTGCCTCCCCTCCATACCTATAACCATTGCTTGTGCCCGTGTCTTACTAGCATGCTTAGGTTGTTTTGCTCGAGTCTGTTACCCGTTACTTTCTGTTATTACTTCATTATGTTCTGGGGCTCGATGTTTAATCAATCAATCAATCTACTGTTTTGTTAAATAATAATTTGATGATAAGGCACCGGCAGGAGGCCCTTGTGGTTTTGAGGCCTGCTAGTGTCGACCCTAATAGGAAAAGGGTCTTGTCTACTGATCCATGATGAGCGCACTACCTGCATGTGGGAAGCGAGTATGGGCGCCCCCCTCAATTTGACTCGATTCGCATCTCGTCCAAATCGCTTCATTTAGTTCGGGTTTTCCATTTGCTGCATGCATGATCTTGCGAGCCCTTGGATCCCGGGTGGAACTTCGTAGTCGGCATAGGAGGACACGTTCTTAGAGTGCTATGAGGGTCCATTTCTTCTGGGCTCGATTAGCCGTGCGCCTAAGGTGCTTTGGGCTTGATGCGAAGAAGAGTTGAGTTGTGTAGAGTACCTCGCTTGGTGGTTAGCTCCCCATCTGGGGTTCTTGCGTGTACGGCTAAATTGGTGCAAACCCTGCAGGGATAATCTTCTCGAGAAGCCGTGTTTTCCGCGGTTATGGATTACTTGGTGAAAGTACTGGCTAACAATTACTCAGGACAACTTAAACCTAATGATTAACAATCTTTCACCCCATGATTAATAACTTGACTAGTAATAGGCTTATTGACACAATAATCTGAACCATCATTAATCAAACTGTGTGAGTTATCCTCGGATTGCTTCTTTGGATAAGGGGCGAGATCCAGGATGGGTTTGTTTGGATTTACTTTCAGTTGGTTACACTACTCGATCTTATCTTCTTTCTGGTAGCCAGAAGTCGTAGTATCCCCTCTGTAGTTGGTTAGTGCAGCCTGCTGTCGTTTATTTGCAATAACCCCTTCCTTTCCGTTGATCCCAAAGTATTTGTATCTTGTGATGACTGGCTACGCCGGTATCTTGTGAGTATGGTTTATCCACTTGCCAGTACTTTACCGTACTGACCCACAAATTGCCAGTACTTAATTGGCTGCATATTCAACATTGCAGTCAACAGGTTGAAGTCTGACGATGTTAGCTGGGAATCCCTCCGGCTTGGCCTTGGCAGGGATTGGACGCACTCGTTATCTTCAGGACTCTTAGTCCAATTTGTATTTGTCCGTAGACGGACGATATGTTGTTTCTTCCGCTGTTATTTGGATTCTTTGTATTGTATCAATTGTATCCCTGGCTCGTCTGAGTTCTTGTATCTATCTGTTTCTGTTGTAATTGTGGAATATTCGTGAACTATTGTAATGTTATCATAAATGGCAACCTGGAATCGGTTATTATGCGGATTTGGCGGAAATGCTGAAATCTGCATAGTACCCGATCTCGGGGCGTCACAAAATGGTATCAGAGCCTTGGTTCCGATTCCCGAGATTGTTTCGATAAGAATGGTTATCGAAGCAACGGGTCCGCAAAGCCTGTAGGTTAACCTCTCTAACGGTCGTTGTTTCTAGAGTGTCAAAAACTTTCTGCTAAACTATTTTGGAAAACATCCAATAGATTCTGGATTTTTCTCCTTACCCCCTATTCTATTTCCCCTCCATCTTATTTGTTTTGGGTCTCCCCCGTGTCTATCTTTCAAAGTGTTAGGATCCTACGTGGGTGGACGTTTTCTGAGCCTTAACCTAATAGGTTCGATCATCGGAAGGTTCCTGGTGGAAGAACATCGTCGTCACTCGAGCAAGAATTCTTGTTAGTGGTGTCGAGAAACCCTTGTTAGTGGTGTCGAGGAGATCAACTGGAAGCACGAAGAATCGATAGTCGAACTTCTTTTCCCTCCTGGGTTAGCAGGTGGATTGTGAGGGCGCAATCCCTTGTTAGTGGTGTCGTCTGTAACACCTGGGGTGTTACCTGTTTGTTTTTACTTGCATCATATGCATCACATTGCATTGCACCATGTTTGCATCACAACTAAAAATTTCAAAACAATTTAAACTTTCACCCTTGCTTAAAATTTCCAATTTCAAAATTTCAAACTAAACCACTCAATTGTTTTTCACTGGTTGAATCTTGTTTTAATCAACTTGCCTGTTACTAAAAAAATATTCCCCCTTTTGTTTAAAAACCCTAATGGCAATTCAAAATTTCAAAGCAACTCAAACCTACTTATCCTTTTTCAGTATGGGTTCACAAGTTAAAAGAATCTTTGCAAACAAAGTAAAGTAAATAATGCTTGCAAAATTTCTTGAGCTTATTAAATAGAATTTATTTATTTCAAAACTCCCAAATCAAAACATTATTTGGAATTCAACTAACCCCTTGAAAAATCAAACTAATATTACCAATCTTGAAATCAATAACTAAACTTGTTTTAATTATTGTTTGCAAATTACTAAACTTTAACTATCAAAACACCCTCACCCCCTAATTGAAAAATTCAACTAAACAATTTTGAATCACATTAAGACTTTCAATCTTGTGAAGCATAATGCTAACCTTGCCTTAAGTTTGTGATTTGAAAATTAAAACAAATAGTCCATCAAAGAAAAACCCCAAATCCTTTCTTTCTCTCCCTTTCATTCCTTTACAAAAAAAAAATCAAAAGGAAAAAAAACTAGCAAGGAGAGAGATGCAGGCAGCCCATCTGTTTTTCTCCCTCCCAAGCCCACCATCGTTTCAGCCCGTTACCCCCTCTCTTTCTGTCTTCTTCCTCCACCCCTACGTCATCTCTGTACTATCTCCATCAAGCCATCCGATCCTCTCCCCCCCTGCTGGATGCCATGCCGTACAAGGTCTTCCCCCCCTTAAAGCACCTACACCTCCCCCTCTGCCCCTAACCCTAGAGCCCCCTCCTTCCCCATCGCCGCCATCTCCCACCTCCTTCCCTCTCTCTGAAAACCTCTCAGTCTCTGAACCCCCCAACCGAGCCTTGCCACCACCTCCTCCTCTCACCGCCGGTAGCCCTGGGCACCTCGAGGAGCACCCGAGGGTGGGAATGGAAACGCGGAGTTTCACCCTCGCTCCTCGTGCCCTCGCCGCTTGCCGGGAGCCGCTGCGGAGTCCGCGCCGTCGCGGCAACCTCCGCCGTTTCTGCCTCGACGACGGAACGACGACAGCGACCAGCAGGTGATCGCCCTGCCCTTCCCTCTCTCCCTGTCCGCCTCCGCGTGCACCCACACACCCATCCACGCACCGCACGCCACCGCGAGGGTTAGTCCCCGTCGTGCTCCACCGAGACCCCGCCGTCGAACCTCCCTCTGTATCTCAGACCGTGCGTGCTGTCGAGGAAGATTTATGTTCTCGTCAGTTTCGTCAGCCACACCTACAGCAGCAACTACAAAACCCAACCCTACCTGTACCTGTTAACAAACCGCAAGCCAGCGCACTGGCTAGCACCCCTGGCGCGCACACCCTAGGTCCCGAGATCGATCCCTCCCGGCCGCGCCAAGGGGCCCTTTTTTCCATTTTCTTCCGCGCGGACGGCCCCACGCGTCATCGACACCTGTGTCCACCTCACCGCGCACCCGCCTGCGTGGCTGCCACCTGGCACGGGCCGCACGGCAGCGGCTCAGGCTAGGGGGCACTGGGTGCACAACGCCCCAGGGTCCTCTCTGTGATCTAAATCTTCCTTTAGGCCCCTGTTTTTACAGATTAGCCCCCAAACTTAAAATGAACATAACTTTTATTTTCCAAACTCAAATAATAAAAATAAAATATGTTTTCTGGCCCAAATTTAATACTCTATCTAACTACATCACTTGTTTTCTGTTTTGAATTTTCAAAATGCAATTCAAATTTGAATTCAATAATTCAATTGTAATTTGCAACAATTCATAAATAATTCATACTAATTCAAATAAGGCAAATAAAATATGTTTCCATACCCTTTCAAATAACCTTTTCAAATATAAATTTTGTTTCATGGTTTGAATAATTTAAATTGCCTAAATAATTTAATACTTGTTTAATTCATTTAAATTTGATAAAATCATAACTTGCTCAAAATAAAATAATTTTGAACATGCCAAATATGTTTTCAACATCAAAGTTAAACTCTTCAAATGTGAATTTGAATTTATGTTTTGAACAAATAAAAATTCAATCAAATTCAAATTGTTTTAAATTCATTTAAAACTTGTTTAATATTGTTTAATTCATAATTAAATTCCTAATTCCAATTTCAATATTTGAAACATGTAATCCAACTAAAATTTGATGTTCTTTTCAAATATAAATTTTGTTATTTGTTTTGAACACTTTAAACTTGATGAAAACAACAATTGCTTGTGTGACATGTTTAAGTAACCAAACTTTCCAATCTTAACCAATAATTTCCAAACTTGTTAAACCTTATTTCCACTGGTTCTATTGTTGTTATTTTGTTGTTTTCCTCATCCATGCATCATACTAAAACCACTTTCACCTGCTGATAGTTGGAAAACAAATAATCTAACCAAAATTCATGGGCTTCCATATGCAACTCAAATTGCATATGGGTCCCTTTAAATCTTTTTATCATGTCAACTAGTTTATTCTATGCATCAATTAAATTGTCACGCATCCATATCTTGATCATGCTGGATCTTTTGTCGTAGTAGTAATTGTTGCATCCGGTGTTTGTTCGAGGTTCGTTGCTTCTTCCCGGATAGGACGTTGAGATGATGTGAGCAACGACAAGTTCTGCTACCTTGCGGGATCTCAGGCAAGTATACTCACTTGCTGCCAAATGGCTGCCTTTCATCACTTGTTACCGATACTTTCCGTTGTTCTGTTCTGCTAGCCTTAGTAGTAGTTGTTTCTGTACGAACCTATCACATGAATCCTTTAACCCTGATATTGCCTCCCCTCCATACCTATAACCATTGCTTGTGCCCGTGTCTTACTAGCATGCTTAGGTTGTTTTGCTCGAGTCTGTTACCCGTTACTTTTCAGTTATTACTTCATATGTTCTGGGGCTCGATGTTTAATCAATCAATCAATCATGCTACTGTTTTGTTAAATAATAATTTGATGATAAGGCACCGGCAGGAGGCCCTTGTGGTTTTGAGGCCTGCTAGTGTCAACCCTAATAGGAAAAGGGTCTTGTCTACTGATCCATGATGAGCGCACTACCCCATGTGGGAGCGAGTATGGGCGCCCCCCTCAATTTGACTCGATTCGCATCTCGTCCAAATCGCTTCATTTAGTTCGGTTTTCCATTTGCTGCATGCATGATCTTGCGCCCTTGGATCCCGGGTGGAACTTTCGTAGTCGCATATAGGAGGACACGTTCTTAGAGTGCTATGAGGGTCCATTTTCTTCTGGCTCGATTAGCCGTGCGCCTAAGGTGCTTTGGCTTGATGCGAAGAAGAGTTGAGTTGTGTAGAGTACCTCGCTTGGTGGGTTAGCCTCCCATCTGGCGGGTTATTCTTGCGTGTACGCTAAATTGGTGCAACCTGCAGGGGATAATCTTCTCGAGAAGCCGTGTTTTCCGCGGTTATGGATTACTTGGTGAAAGTAACTGGCTAACAAGTACTCAGGACAACTTAACCTAATGATTAACAATCTTTCACCCATGATTAATAACTTGACTAGTAATGCTTATTGACACAATAATCTGAACCATCATTAATCAAACTGTGGAGTTATCCTCGGATTGCTTCTTCGGATAAGGGGCGAGATCCAGGATGGGTTTGTTTGGATTTACTTTCAGTTGGTTACACTACTCGATCTTATCTTTCTTTCTGGTAGCCGGAAGTCGTAGTATCCCTCTGTAGTTGGTTAGTGCAGCCTGTTGTCGTTTATTTGCAATAACCCCTTCCTTTCCGTTGATCCCAAAGTATTTGTATTTGTGATGACTGGCTACGCCGTATCTTGTGAGTATGGTTTATCCACTTGCCAGTACTTACCGTACTGACCCACGAATCTCTTTCGTGGCTGCATATTCAACATTGCAGTCAACAGGTTTGAAGTCTGACGACGTTAGCTTGGGAATCCCTCCGGCTTGGCCTGGGCAGGGATTGGACGCTCTCGGTTATCTTCAGGACTCTTAGTCCAATTTGTATCTTGTCCGTAGACGGACGATATGTTGTTTCTTCCGCTGTTATTTGGATCTTTGTATTGTATCAGTTGTATCCCTGGCTCGTCTGAGTCATCTTGTATCTATCTGTTTCTGTTGTAATTGTGGAATATTCGTGAACTATTGTAATGTTATCATAAATGGCAACCTGGAATCGGTTATTATGCGGATTTGGCGGAAATACTGAAATCTGCATAGTACCCGATCTCGGGGCGTCACAAAATGGTATCAGAGCCTTCGTTCCGATTCCCGAGATTGTTTCGATACGAATGGTTATCGAAGCAACGGGTCCGCAAAGCCTGTAGGTTAACCTCGCTAACGGTCGTTGTTTCTAGAGTGTCAAAAACTATTTCTGCTAAACTATTTTGGAAAACATCTCAATAGGATTCTGGATTTTTCTCCTTACCCCTATTCTATTTCCCCTCCCATCTTATTTGTTTTGGAGTCTCCCCCGTGTCTATCTTTCAAAGTGTTAGGATCCTACGTGGGTGGACGTTTTCTGAGCCATTAACCTAATAGGTTCGATCATAGGAAGGTTCCTGGTGGAAGAACATCGTCGTCACTCCGAGCAAGAATCTCTTGTTAGTGGTGTCGAGAAACCCTTGTTAGTGGTGTCGAGGAGATCAACTGGAAGCACGAAGAATCGATAGTCGAACTTCTTTTCCCTCCCGGGTTAGCAGGTGGATTGCGAGGGCGCAATCCCTTGTTAGTGGTGTCGTCTGTAACACCTGGGGTGTTACCTGTTTGTTTTTGCTTGCATCATATGC
Organism: Alopecurus myosuroides; assembly: GCA_028641055.1. Classification (NCBI taxonomy): domain Eukaryota; kingdom Viridiplantae; phylum Streptophyta; class Magnoliopsida; order Poales; family Poaceae; genus Alopecurus; species Alopecurus myosuroides. The sequence continues at coordinate 739,552,033 of CM054057.1, forward strand.
ATCACATTGCATTGCACCATGTTTGCATCACAACTGAAAATTTCAAAACAATTTTAAACTTTCACCCTTGCTCAAATTTCCAATTTCAAAATTTCAAACTAAACCACTCAATTGTTTTTCACTGGTTGAATCTTGTTTTAATCAACTTGCCTGTTACTAAATTTTTTCCCCCTTTTGTTTAAAAACCCTAATGGCAATTCAAAATTTCAAAGCAACTCAAACCTACTTATCCTTTTTCAGTATGGGTTCACAAGTTAAAAGAATCTTTGCAAACAAGTAAAGTAAATAATGCTTGCAAATTTCTTGAGCTTATTAAATAGAATTTATTTATTTCCAAAACTCCCAATCAAAACATTATTGGAATTCAACTAACCCCTTGAAAATCAAACTAATATTACCAATCTTGAAATCAATAACTAAACTTGTTTTTAATTATTGTTTTGCAAATTACTAAACTTTAACTATCAAATAATCACCCTCACCCCCTAATTGAAAAATTCAACTAAACAATTTTGAATCACATTAAGACTTTCAATCTTGTGAAGCATAATGCTAACCTTGCCTTAAGTTTGTGATTTGAAAATTAAAACAAATAGTCCATCAAAGAAAAACCCCAAATCCTTTCTTTCTCTCCCTTTCATTCCTTTACAAAAAAAAATCAAAAGGAAAAAAAAAACTAGCAAGGAGAGAGATGCAGGCAGCCCATCTCTGTTTTTCTCCCTCCCCAAGCCCACCATCGTTTCAGCCCGTTACCCCCTCTCTTTTCTGTCTTCTTCCTCCACCCCTACGTCATCTCTGTACTATCTCCATCAGAGCCATCCGATCCTCTCCCCCCTGCTGGATGCCATGCCGTACAAGGTCTTCCCCCTTAAAGCACCTACACCTCCCCCTCTGCCCTAACCCTAGAGCCCCCTCCTTCCCATCGCCGCCATCTCCCACCTCCTTCCCTCTCTCTGAAAACCTCTCAGTCTCTGAACCCCCCAACCGAGCCTTGCCACCACCTCCTCCTCTCACCGCCGGTAGCCCTGGGCACCTCGAGGAGCACCCGAGGGTGGGAATGGAAACGCGGAGTTTCACCCTCGCTCCTCGTGCCCTCGCCGCTTGCCGGGAGCCGCTGCGGAGTCCGCGCCGTCGCCGGCAACCTCCGCCGTTTCTGCCTCGACGACGGAACGACGACAGCGACCAGCAGGTGATCGCCCTGCCCTTCCCTCTCTCCCTGTCCGCTCCGCGTGCACCCACACACCCATCCACGCACCGCACGCCACCGCGAGGGTTAGTCCCCGTCGTGCTCCACCGGAGACCCGCCGTCGAACCTCCTCTCTGTATCTCAGACCGTGCGTGCTGTCGAGGAAGATTTCTGTTCTCGTCAGTTTCGTCAGTCACACCTACAGCAGCAACTACAAAACCCAACCCTACCTGTACCTGTTAACAAACCGCAAGCCAGCGCACTGGCTAGCACCCCTGGCGCGCACCCTAGGTCCCGAGATCGATCCCTCCCGGCCGCGCCAAGGGGCCCTTTTTTTCCATTTTCTTCCGCGCGGACGGCCCCACGCGTCATCGACACCTGTGTCCACCTCACCGCGCACCCGCCTGCGTGGCTGCCACCTGGGCACGGGCCCGCACGGCAGCGGCTCAGGCTAGGGGGCACTGGGTGCACAACGCCCCAGGGGCCTCTCTGTGATTCTAAATCTTCCTTTAGGCCCCCTGTTTTTACAGATTAGCCCCCAAACTTAAAATGAACATAACTTTTATTTTCCAAACTCAAATAATAAAAATAAAATATGTTTTCTGGCCCAAATTTAATACTCTATCTAACTACATCACTTGTTTTCTGTTTTGAATTTTCAAAATGCAATTCAAATTTGAATTCAAATAATTCAATTGTAATTTGCAACAATTCATAAATAATTCATACTAATTCCAAATAAGGCAAATAAAATATGTTTTCCATACCCTTTCAAATAACCTTTTCAAATATAAATTTTGTTTCATGGTTTGAATAATTTAAATTGCCTAAATAATTTAATACTTGTTTAATTCATTTAAATTTGATAAAATCATAACTTGCTCAAAATAAAATAATTTTGAACATGCAAAATATGTTTTCAAACCATCAAAGTCTAAACTCTTCAAATGTGAATTTGAATTTATGTTTTGAACAAATAAAAATTCAATCAAATTCAAACTTGTTTTAAATTCATTTAAAACTTGTTTAATATTGTTTAATTCATAATTAAATTATCCTAATTCCAATTTCAATATTTGAAACATGTAATCCAACTAAAATTTGATGTTCTTTTCAAATATAAATTTTGTTATTTGTTTTGAACACTTTAACTTGATGAAAACAACAATTGCTTGTGTGACATGTTTAAGTAACCAAACTTTCCAATCTTAACCAATAATTTCCAAACTTGTTAAACCTTATTTCCAACTGGTTCTATTGTTGTTATTTTGTTGTTTTCCTCATCCATGCATCATACTAAACCACTTTCACCTGCTGATTAGTTGGAAAACAAATAATCTAACCAAAATTCATGGGCTTCCATATGCAACTCAAATTGCATATGGGTCCCTTTAAATCTGTTTATCATGTCAACTAGTTTATTTCTATGCATCAATTAAATTGTCAGGCATCCATATCTTGATCATGCTGGATCTTTTGCCGTAGTAGTAATTGTTGCATCCGGTGTTTGTTCGAGGTTCGTTGCTTCTTCCCGGATAGGACGTTGAGATGATGTGAGCAACGACAAGTTCTGCTACCTTGCGGGATCTCAGGCAAGTATACTCACTTGCTGCCAAATGGCTGCCTTTCATCACTTGTTACCGATACTTTCCGTTGTTCTGTTCTGCTAGCCTTAGTAGTAGTTGTTTCTGTTACGAACCTATCACATGAATCCTTTAACCCTGATATTGCCTCCCCTCCATACCTATAACCATTGCTTGTGCCCGTGTCTTACTAGCATGCTTAGGTTGTTTTGCTCGAGTCTGTTACCCGTTACTTTCTGTTATTACTTCATTATGTTCTGGGGGCTCGATGTTTAATCAATCAATCAATCATGCTACTGTTTTGTTAAATAATAATTTGATGATAAGGCACCGGCAGGAGGCCCTTGTGGTTTTGAGGCCTGCTAGTGTCAACCCTAATAGGAAAAGGGTCTTGTCTACTGATCCATGATGAGCGCACTACCCGCATGTGGGAAGCGAGTATGGGCGCCCCCTCAATTTGACTCGATTCGCATCTCGTCCAAATCGCTTCATTTAGTTCGGGTTTTCCATTTGCTGCATGCATGATCTTGCGAGCCCTTGGATCCCGGGTGGAACTTTCGTAGTCGGCATATAGGAGGACACGTTCTTAGAGTGCTATGAGGGTCCATTTTCTTCTGGGCTCGATTAGCCGTGCGCCTAAGGTGCTTTGGGCTTGATGCGAAGAAGAGTTGAGTTGTGTAGAGTACCTCGCTTGGTGGGTTAGCTCCCCATCTGGCGGGTTATTCTTGCGTGTACGGCTAAATTGGTGCAACCCTGCAGGGATAATCTTCTCGAGAAGCCGTGTTTTCCGCGGTTATGGATTACTTGGTGAAAGTACTGGCTAACAAGTACTCAGGACAACTTAAACCTAATGATTAACAATCTTTCACCCCATGATTAATAACTTGACTAGTAATAGGCTTATTGACACAATAATCTGAACCATCATTAATCAAACTGTGTGAGTTATCCTCGGATTGCTTCTTTGGATAAGGGGCGAGATCCAGGATGGGTTTGTTTGGATTTACTTTCAGTTGGTTACACTACTCGATCTTATCTTCTTTCTGGTAGCCGGAAGTCGTAGTATCCCCTCTGTAGTTGGTTAGTGCAGCCTGCTGTCGTTTATTTGCAATAACCCCTTCCTTTCCGTTGATCCCAAAGTATTTGTATCTTGTGATGACTGGCTACGCCGGTATCTTGTGAGTATGGTTTATCCACTTGCCAGTACTTTACCGTACTGACCCACAAATCTCTTTCGTGGCTGCATATTCAACATTGCAGTCAACAGGTTTGAAGTCTGACGACGTTAGCTTGGGAATCCCTCCGGCTTGGCCTGGGCAGGGATTGGACGCTCTCGGTTATCTTCAGGACTCTTAGTCCAGTTTGTATCTTGTCCGTAGACGGACGATATGTTGTTTCTTCCGCTGTTATTTGGATCTTTGTATTGTATCAGTTGTATCCCTGGCTCGTCTGAGTCATCTTGTATCTATCTGTTTCTGTTGTAATTGTGGAATATTCGTGAACTATTGTAATTTTATCATAAATGGCAACCTGGAATCGGTTATTATGCGGATTTGGCGGAAATGCTGAAATCTGCATAGTACCCGATCTCGGGGCGTCACATAAAGCCCAGCACAAAGGACTACCCCGTGGCTCTAGAAGGCCCATCAGCGGCCCACCCGCAAGACTTGCGGGGCAAGATGGAAAGCTTCCACCGACTAGAGCTAGGGTTTGTAACCCCCTCGGGTACGGCTTGAGACCCAGCCTTCTATTTAAAGGCTGGGAGAGCAACCCGAGGGGGACATCCAATCTCAGTTTTTCCACCACCATAGCCATAGCTCAAGATCCAATCTCTCGGCCAGGGCACCCACCATTCTAACAATCCTCATAATACAAAGACAGACAAGCAGGAGTAAGGGTTTTACCTCTACGAGGGCCCCAAACCTGGGTAAATCGTGCCCCATGTTAGCCAACGTTGTCACGAGCGCCTACTTCGTTCTCTTACTCAAAACCCTATCGGACCATCCCAGGGATTTGTCGACATGACTAATCGACAGTCATATACCATTATCCTATCAACTGGTTATTTGAGTGTGACACAGTTTCAAGCTTTTAGACCAACCATTAATTGTTTTTACTCTACTGGACCAGCAAGTTTACCATTAAGCAAATATTCAAGTGAAACAGTTTAATGATCTACAAGAATATGCAAGCTTTTTTGTTATACCATCTACCACACGTAGCATTTTCTACCAAACAACAAAAACTCTCCAAGAGATATAGCAATGAAACGAGAGATTACTAACACAACTCTACTAAAACTAACAGCTCTAAATAAGAGATGCAAGAAAAACAGGAGCTAAACAGGAAATTTGCAGCAGCTAGAAGAAAAACTAAGAATACAAGCATAACAAGTATTCAAATGAAAAGGCGGAGCGTGTCTCTCTCCCACACAAAGAATGCTAGGGTCCAACTACATTATTGCAGCAAGGAAAACAAAAGAAAACAAGGAAAGCAAAAGAAAAACAAACAGACGCTCCAAGTAAACTTCATATGATGTGCCCGAATAAAAATATAGTTTCACTAGAAGTGACCTGATAAATTGTTGATGAAGAAGGAGATGCCTTGGGCATCCCCAAACTTAGATGCTTGAGTCTTCTTAGAATTTGCTGGGATGAACCACGGGGGCATCCCCAAGCTATGACCTTGCACTCTTCTTGATCATATTATATCACCGTCTTCTCTTGACCCTTGAAAACTTCCTTCACACCACACTCAAAGAGTAATTCGCATTAGAGGGTTAGTGAAACAATAAAAAATTCATGGGTTATGCATGGGCACAAGTGCTATTGATGATTTTAAACATTAGCTACAACCACTGATATTTCGTGAAGCAAAGAAATCCACTTGACATCGTAAAAGAGCAAATGCAAGAAAAATGACAAAATCTGCCAAAACCAGAACAGTCTATAAAGACGATTTTTTTCAGGGCACTTACATTGCTCAGATCGGAAAACTTAAAGAACAAAAAAGTTTCGAAATTAGCTGGGGAATAAGCACAAACAATTTCAGATCATTCCGATCTTTCTGAATTTTATACGATTTTTTACGGTGCACAGCAGAAATCTGTTTCCTGCGCAGAAATCCAAAACCAACTCCAACTTTCGTCAGAAACTTTACTTGGCACAACTAAAACATGAAAATAAAGATACAAAGGAGTTTTTACAGAAGTATACAAACCCTTGAATTAAATAAAACAGATAAAAACAAAGCAAAAATAAAACCATGGGTTATCTCCCAAGAAGTGCTTTTCTTTAACGCCTTTCAGCTAGGCATAGAAAGAAAGAAGATGCTCACATAAGAAATATGAATTAAGCAAAAGAGAGCATAAAGAAGCAAGTATATTTTTTTTAAGTGTAACCCACTTTCTATGCATAGGAATCTTGTAAAGAAACAAATTAAAGAAGCTCAAACTAGAAATCATGGGAAGGTAGAACAAGAGCAACTTCAAAACTTTCAACTAAAAGAGAGGTGTTTTAGTAACATGAAAATTCATACAAGAAAATTTTCCTCTCTCATAATAATTTTCAGTACCATCATGAAAAAACTCAACAACATAATTATCACATAAAGCATGTTTGTCATGGTCTAAAAGCACACAATTCATATCAAGCTGAAAAATAGTGGGATCAAAATTTAAAATAAACTCCTCTTTCTTCCCACTTTTAGCAATAGCAAAACAAGATGATTGATCACTCATAAAAGGTATATGATACATTATAGAAATCCTATTTTCAGTAGCATTATAATTTATAACATCAACTAACATAGGACCATCATCAAGAGCATTATCATATAAATTTTCTAAACAAACTTCCCCATTATCATGCATATCAATAGTTGGAATAAATAGAGGATTATCATAGGATTTACCAAGTAGCATGGATTATCATAAATAACAATAGCAATATCATTCTCACAAGTTTCATTCATAGAAGTATCAAGATCACAAGTATGGCAAGTATCAATTTCATCAAAAAGGGATATTTCAAAAGAGTCAACAGGATCATAAAAAAATGAGTTAAAGAGTTACTCTCATTGGGATGTAGACATGGGTAGCTACTCCATTCTTCCTCCTCTTGATCATCACTCTCCTCCTCTTTTTCATCCAATGAGCTTCCAGATTCAACAATTTCTTCTTCCATAGGCTCCTGCAAGGCATTACTCTCCTCCTTTGGAGGAGAACATCTATTAAGATATTTAAGTATGTAGTAATTACAATCCTTGTAATTATCAAAACAATATTCGGGTATAGTATAAGTCGCGTATTTATAAGGTGCATCATCAATACTTTCAAGCAAATAGGCAATTTCGAATGCACCCTTCCAAGCAATAAATTCTCAATTTGTTCCACATCATAAAATTCATAATTTACCTTAACATAAGAAGATATGGTAACATTATCATTATACTCACATTGAAAATGGAGGTGTTTATACCTCCTACAGCAACGAGATTTATCAAATCAATAAGTAACAATATAAGTAGAGCACAAGTTTTTAGCATAGTCATGCAATTTATTAATTTGCTCACATAAGTGTATCCCTTTTTGTGACGAGCGGTGTTCCTTATAATATTTTTGTTGTTCATCCGTGAACCCACCTTTCCAATAAGATATAGTTTCAAAGATATCAAGAATTTCTAGCAAGCATGATAAAGCAAGTAAAAAGAAAAACAATAACAAAGTAAAAATGATTGGAGTGAGAGACTCCCCTTGCAGAAATTCTCTTCCTCCCCGGCAACGGTGCCAGAAAACTTGTTGATGGCCGACGTTGGTAAACCCCAAGAGAAAGGTTGTGAAGAGTGCAGCGGCAAGTTTTCCCTCAGAAAAGAAACCAAGGTTGAATCGACCAGTAAGAGGACAAGCAATCTCTGAAGGTTGATGCAGCTGAGATGGCAGGGCGCACTACCGTTCAGCAACAATGTGGAACCTACACAACACAATCAAATCACTTTGCCCCAACGAAGCAGTGAGGTTGTCAATCTCACCGGTTTTGCTGAACACAAAGAGGTTAAACGTATGGTATGGAAAACAGTATGAGAACAATATGAAAACAGTAGCAGCGGTGTGAAAATAGTGGAAGCAGTGTGTGTATTATTAGTATGAGAAAATAGACCGGGGGTCCACAGTTCACTAGAGGTGTCTCTCCATGAAAGATAGCTAACATGCGTGGTGAACAAATTACATCTGGGCAATTGACAGATAAAGAAACATGCATACCATAAAGATTACTATTAGATTCATGCAGGCATTAGAACAAAATACATAGATCGTCATCCAACTGCATCTATGACTAATAATCCATCCTTCGAATATCATCCGAACAAACGTTGGGTATTAAGTTGCAAGCAACGGATAATCGCAGAAAGCAAAGTGTGTAATGTAAACAATGTAAACGAAGTAAACATCATTGTTTTCTCCCTAATGGAATCAACATATCCTCCATCCGTCACGTTTCTGTCACTCGAGCACAGATGCAAAGGAGGCATGAACCCACTATCGAGCATAATACTCCCTCTTGGAGTCACTAGCATCTACTTGGCCAGAGAATCTACTAACAACAGAGAGCATGCAAGATCATAAATAACATACACATGAAGATAAACATGATAGATGATAATCAAAAGACATAACATTCAATAATCATCGGATCCCAACAAACACAACATGTAGCATTACAAATAGATGATCTCGATCATGTGAGGCAGCTCACGAGATCTAAACATAAGGCATAAAGTGGAGAGTACAACCATCTTGCTACTGCTATGGACCCATAGTCCAGGCAAGAACTACTCACGCATCACTCTGGAGGCAGGCATGGCGGTGTAGACCCCTCCGATGATGAATTCCCCTCCCGGCAGGGTACCGGGGAGAGCTCCAGAACCCTCCCGATCTCGGGTTGACGATGACGGCGGTCTCGGGTGTTTCTCGGGAAAAAGTGGTATATCTCTATGGTATGCCCCCCTGTGGCCCCCTCCGGGCCTCTTCGAGACTCCGTGGAACCTTCGGGAATTCTAAGACTTCCGGGCTTCGAATTTTCCAATTCCGAGAATATTTCGAGAACAACTTTTCTGAAACTAAAAACAACAGAAAACAGGGAACTGGCTCTATGGCATCTTGTCAATAGGTTAGTCCCGGGAAATCGATAAAAATGACATAAAGTGTAAGGAAAACATGTAGCATAAGGCATGAAAACAACATGAAACATAAGAAATTATAGATACGTTTATGACGTATCAATACCCCGCGCGTTGCTACGGGGATCGCTTTAGAAACTATACTATATTGTGAACAATTTTTTATAAGAGATGTGATACATTATATTTCCTACGTAAATATGCAAAATTCAATTGATCATAGTATATATTTTAAATTATTAATATGAATAATTGGAAGGTTTAAAAAATGGATGATGTGTAGTTTGCATGTAGTGATTAATAAATATTAGTGAAGATGCCATGGACAATTGATTGGCTAAAACCATGATGATGTGGATAGCTTGCATGTTGAGATAGAAAAATCGTAAATACATGTTAGTGGAGTTTTGCTTTATAAGAAGTATAGATAGATAGGTTAGTCCATGAAATCAACCGGAAATCAAAGTAAAACATATAGAAAACATGTAAGAATATAAAGAAAACACGCATGGATCATCAAAAGTTATAGATATGTTTGAGATGTATCAAGCCTCCTCTATTTCTTGATGGTGGCTACTTCTTCGTAGGATCCCAGGGGCGGGTAGGTCCTCTGAATCTGCTCTAATTTCGGGATAACTAAATCAGCTCAATATGTAAGCGAACTTGTTTCAGTGTGCTGGAAGAACTGATATTGTATTATTATAAGTAATTGTGCTACTATATATATGTGATGGACTGTGCTATTTTGCTATGTGATTTGTCCAACACTTGTCTTGTTGGATTTATGATATTCAAAAGTTGAGTTCATCGATTGTATTTTGAATATATAGAAGCAACACTCCACATTATATATTTGTTAAACAATCATTCAGAAGTGTTTTTAACAGATAAACACAAATTTACTGAAATGCACATGTACCATTTTGGGTTTATTATTTACCGAGCTACATATTTACCATTTTGGGTATATTATTTACTTGACTAAATTTCCTTTATTTCTTCTACCAGCTACATATTGGAACCTAGGGAGATGTCCATCTTATCAATTCTGGAAACAATCTTTTACAAGATGGTGTAAATAATGGAAGGAAAACCTAGAAAAGCAGAAAAATGGAAAGGTAGAATATGTACTAAAATTAAAAAGAAGCTAGACAAATTTGTCGAGTGGAGTACATAGCGCAAGTTTTCTCTGCTAGCAATGCAATACATGTTCATCTAACTCCTGCAAGTGGCAGAGGGAGAGCTACAAAAAGGAGAGGTTACAAAACTGGACCCGGGAGTGCTCATTATCTGCTATTTGGAGATGAGAGGCTGCAATATATCTTAATGCCGAAGTTCTCCCACATTTGAACATGCAAAAAGTACCTCCCAGTCAGAATGCACCTACAGATGTTGGGTCTGTAGCTGGCATTTCTAGATATCTTCAAGAACTTGTCCATGTATATGTATTAGTCATGAACAACCAGTATTTTGGTCATTATTTCGGTGTGAACCTTTTTGTGTCCAACTTTGTGTGAAACCAATATAAATCCAGTGCCAAAACATGTGTGAATTTTCATGTCAATTATTGAATTTTACTGCATTTTACTTTGAATTACCACACCTCTTTTCACGTTCCTATAAATTACCGGAATTTATTGAATTCTCATGTCAAGTACTTGATTTTACTACATTTTCCTGTAAATTACAACACCTCTATCCAGCACCTCTACCCGGCGGGAATGTGTCGGATGATCCGACACCTGGGGAACGCGTGAGAGCCGTAGGCAGCGTTTGCCGGATGATCCGTTGTCGGGGCTGTCATACAATCCGACGCTGGTGCAGGGTTAAACCCGAGAGAAGCTGGACGGGTACAGGTAGTTGCCGGTAGGAATCCGGCATATGGGGTTCTGGACGGTTCACAGCTAGTGCAGGGTTAAATCCGAGAGCAGCTGGCACTAGTAGAAAACGGGCCTCTAGTCTCGGGCCGTAAGGGGCTACAGTCCCGGATGGCAATCCGTGACTACTTATCCGGGACTAGAGGCCCCCTTTTGTCCCGCCGGCCCAAGACCCGCGACTAGAGGGCAGCCCACGGGGAGCTCCCGGGGCGCTCTCGGGGCAGGACTTTTAGTCCCGGGTGGTAATACAACCCGGGACTCGAGTTTTTTTAGTCTCGGGGCAGGACTTTCACTCTTATTTCACTCTGAACTGACACTTCCCACGAGGTCACCCATCCTCAGACTACTCCACTCTCAAGCACACTTAACTTCTGGGTTACTTCAGTCTCAGCTTCCAAGAAACAAATTATGTTTTACTGACAATAGTATGGTGTCAATCATGTTAAGCTTTGAGATATGTTGTCGCACATCTTTATTTTGTGAATCAAAAATTATTTACTTAAATATAAATATATAAATAATAATAGTCTTGAATTTAAATAATAATTAATTAATTAAAATAATAATTAAATAATTTAAATAATAATTAATCAATTAATTTAAATAATAATTAATTAATTTAAATAATAATTAGTTTTCCGAAATTTCAAACATAGCTCGGGTGTCAAATGAAATTTCTGAAATTTCATCACATATATACATCAATTGCTTAATTAAGCTTGCTCAGATCGATCATATGCATATATATAATTAAACAAGGACATTTAATATATATTGTTTTTTATATACCTAGTTAATTATTCTAAGATACCTCAATACAATTTTTGACAAAAAAATATCACCAACATACTCAGTTTTTTCAATATAACTTTTTACGTACATAAAAACAGTATATGTGCAAATAAAATAAAATATCGAGACTGAAATAATTCTTTTCACATAACTCAATTTGGAGTATCTAGTATTGAATAATGAAGTATATTAAATCTACACAGACTGCTCGTCTTCCGAATCCCAAACATGAGCAGGAGACCCGGGGGCAAGGTGATGCTGCCCATATCCAAAGAAACTGATGATACGGTATATCTCGTAGGAAAGGTACCCATCGACAACTGCGTAATCAATGTTTACCTGGTCAAGTGGGCTCTTCTCCCAAAGATTGTGCCTGAAACTGAGGAAATCTTTCTTCATGGTACTATACTTCTCGTCGATCAGTGCGGCTGCCATATCAGCCATGGAAGTCCTTTCATACCGAAGCTGGAACAGCTCCTGAATATCAATATGACACTGAGATGGTATCGCAATACGCCAGGTGTTCCACATATTCGACCTGTCATTCCTTATATCAACGCTAGCAAAACGTATGTCGCTGTTGACAAGGAAATCCATCAGTTCTGGACAATTTTTATCACTACTGCAACAAAAAAATGTAACAAATGTTAAACAAATAATGTTATGCAACAACAAATTTGATCAAATGTTATGCAACCAGTATAAGTTTCAATTCAACAAGTATATTGTTTCAATGCAACAAATTTATTCTTTCCCATGCACGTACATACATATAGGTAGGATTCAAATGGGAACATTTAGAAATAGAATTTCCAATACACATTGCTATATGAATACAAATGGAATTCCAAATACACATTGCTATATGAGTACAAATGGAATTTTCAAATACACATTGCTATATGAATACACATGGATGGATATATATATTACTTTCCTATGCAATTTCAGCTATCCAATACATTATTGCTATATGAATATAAATGGAATTTCCAATACACATTGCTATATGAATACAAATGGAATTTTCAATACACATTGCTATATGGATACACATGGATACAATGCAATTTCGGCCAATATATTATTTTTCTATATGAATACAAATGGATTCCAATACACATGGCTATATATGAATACAAATGGATACACACGTACATGTTGCTATCCTATACAATTTTCGATCCAATCAAAATAAGATCAATGAGAAACATGGGAAAAGAGAAAGAGAGGAGAAGATCGACCGGGGTGCTTATTACCTTGCCCATTGGAAGAGAAAGACACGCCTCTTGTGAGCAAGTTGGATGAGAGCCACTTTCTTTTGATCATCCATGTACTCAAGATCAAGGCCAAGAAAACCCCCGCCATCCTCGCGAAGCCATTTCTTCAAGAGGTCAAGATAGGCCGGCACCCTCCTACTCTCGTTGGTGTATGCGACTTTGAAGTTCCGACCATGTGAGTTCACGTCCATAATCTCTGGTCACATGGTGGAGAATATGGAAGAATTAAGAGAGGAGAGCAATAGGGAGAAGGGAGGCGCTCGGACTGTAACAATGACATGTTTCTCTATTTTTTATTGCCTGCCCGATGATCGAACAACTTCCGAAGCGTGGGAGACAAACAATTTGGGCATTTAATACCGGGCCGTAACACGACCCAGGACTAAATGCTCTCCGGCTAGGCGAACGGTTGCCACGACGACTTTTAGTTCCGAGCCGTGTTACGACACAGACTAAAAGTCTGCGAGGCGACGTGAACGGTGGCCAGAGGACTTTTAGTCCCGGGCCGTGTTACGACGCGGGACTAAAAACTTTCGAGGCAAGGCGGGCCATTGCCCTGCCCCCCTCTGGTCCCGGTTGGTAGGCTCATGGGGACTAGAGCCAAAAACCGTTGGGGTTTTTTTCTACTAGTGTGGACAGGCGCCAGTAGCTATCGGCAGACATCCGACGTGCCGAACGGTCCAGTGCTTGGGACGCGTGTTGACGCCGCATGCAGTATCTTATCTCTAAAAATTGCATGTGACCTTGGATTGCGACGATCCAAAAATCAAAATTGCTTGTTTCGACGAGACGCACAACTTTGATTCACATTTTTTTTCATTTCAGCTCATCTTGGTGACATTTCGTTGTAAGCCAAAATTAGTCGTCAGCAATCTCTTTGCATGTTCCCGTCAATTACTAAAATTTATTGCATGTCCCTGTAAAATTATTGCAAATTTCACATCAAATTCATCAACTAATGTCCTTTTTGCCTTTTTATTTCCAATTCTTGCTCAAAACAATAGGAATATTTAACTGCAACCTGGCATCTTTATTGACAAATCATACATATTACATATTACTTTCCAGATTGCACTACACACACGTTTGCATCATACAAATCCCCTATCTAAGATAACAAACATAGCATATGGGAATACACATATCAAGTCTACCTGACCAGAAAGGTTGTTGTTGTTTCAAAAACTACCAGGCTATGAGAGCTGGCATTCCTATCACCTGGGGTTGTTTCGAGGAAGCATTCCTGAATCACCACATTCCAGATAATCTATTCTCCAAATGAATCAAGTCTATTCAGCTATACACCCTCAATACAAAACCTCTCCCTTTACTTGAAATTGTTCCGGTGGTTTCCAAATTCCCTGAAATCTTTCCAGAAGAGTTGCCAGGAATGCCTATCTTTTTGAACTTCCAGAAGAACTATCCAAGGTGCACGATGTGTTTCACGTGTCACAGCTCAAGAGGATCTTCGTAAGAAGTATCCGGACCTTTTCTTTTCTCAGTAGGAATCTCGGGGCGCGATTCCTTCAAGGGGGGGCGTTTTGTAACATCCCAAGTCTGAAAAATAGCCATTAGAATGTTTGCTCTCTGTTATTTTATGTTTTGCATCATGGCATCATGTTGATTGCATTTGTTTTGCTTGTTTTTCATTTGTTTTCCAACTGTTTTCATTTGATTTCCTTTGTTTTCTATTTGAATTTCAAACCAAAATTCAAACATTTTGTTTCATCCTTGTGATGTTACAATTTCCAAAATCATGTTTCAAATCAAAACAATCAATTGTTTCCATTAAAGTGTGATTTCAAAACTGTTGTTTTGTTTCTATAAAGAATGCATCCAATAACCAAACCCTTTTCAAATTCAATTAATTTCCAAAACAACAACCATGTTGAAAGTTATGAAAATTGCAAAACAAATCAATCATTTGTTTCCAATTAAAATCATTTGATCACCATAATTAAAATATTGTTTTCAATAACCACTTATCCACAAATTTCAATCAAATTCATTCAAGTCAAAACAGCCCATAATTCAATTAATTTGAAATTCCAAAACTTGCATTTGGTTAATATTACCTAAAGGAGTTAACCCAAATTTTTCTGAAATTTTTACTAACCTCAAAACCCTCATTCTCTTCCTTTTCCAATCCAGCAAAAAAAAAATTAGAACAAATAATAAAAGAACAAGAGCAAGGGAGAGAGAGAGCAGCAGCAAGCCCAGCCCACCTTATTCCCCAGCCCAATACCCCTTCGGTGGTCATCCCTAACCTCTGTACGGATTGCATCACAGCTATCCACGTAGCAGAGACAATGGGGGAACGACCATCCTCCATCCACCCCTCCTATAACTCCTGGAGCTCGAGCCCTAGGGTTCCTAACCCTAACCTCTTCCCCTCCTTCTTCCTCTCCGCCTCCAATCTCTCCCTCCTCCCTCTGCTCTCTCTTCTCTCTGAATATTTCCTCTGTAACTGAACCGAAATTGCCTCCTCCTCCTCCGGTGGTCGCCGGCCGTCCGGGCCCCCTCCGGCCGCGGTGAGGGCGGGAATGGAAAGCCTCACCGCGGGTTCCTCTCCAACACCTCGGCACGGGCGGAGATGGCGGAGCCGCCGCCGTCCGCCCAAGGCGCCTCGACCTCCTGTCCGCCCTTCCGTCAGGTCAATGGTGAGCACCACCTCCGTTTCCCTCCTTCCCTCTCGCCTTCCCTCCTCCTCCGACCACCACACCCACACCCACAGCGCCTCTACCACGGCGCCCCCTCCGGCGAGCTGCCGCTGACCGTCGCTGGTTGTGGTACAGCAGCGCACGATCAGGTACAGGAAAGGCACAGCGAGCATCTTCAGTTTCAGAGAAAAATCCCGCCAGCCATACCTTATCCACCCCGACGCCCCTCTCCTATCAACACACAGAGCAACACCCCACTGGTAGCAACCCATCGCGCGCAAGCCCCACGTCCCAGGATCGAATCCCAGCCCCCACTCTTTTCTGCTCTTTTCCGTTTTAATTCAGTTAAACACCGCAGCCAACACCTCTTACCCCCCGATCTGCCCCTTTCCATCACCATCAGCCGCACTAGCCCACTGGTTCCTGTCCCTTGAGCGCTAGCAGAGGTG
Source organism: Alopecurus myosuroides (assembly GCA_028641055.1). NCBI lineage: Eukaryota > Viridiplantae > Streptophyta > Magnoliopsida > Poales > Poaceae > Alopecurus > Alopecurus myosuroides. The sequence continues at coordinate 739,568,037 of CM054057.1, forward strand.
CAGGGTTCGATCCCCCTGCGCCCCAAACACCAAATCTTTTTATTTTTCCAATTGTTTGGTCACAGAAACATCTCAGATTCACAGCTAGGCCCTTCTAACTTATTTCTAGCCCTGCAAAAATTATTTCTAAGTCCCTGGTTCCCTAAAAATGGCAGATTGCACCTCAATTTTGTAAATTGCATAACTATTTCATCCCAACTCCAAATTCAACATTTTTAATATGTTTTCTGTACCAAATTAAATGTTCTATCCAAATATAAAATTTGTTTACTGTTTTGAATATTTTAAATTGGTGAAACATTTGAATTCTTGTTAAATTCACTTAATTTTGCAAAATTCATAACTTGGGCATAAAAATTCCAAATTCCACAAACTAAATATGTTTTCCAATCAAATTTTCATGTACTTTCCAAATATAAATTTTGTTTTCTGTTTTGAATAATTTAAATTGCTGAAAACAACTGTTTCTTAATTATTGCATTTAAAATTGCCAAAATAATAACTTGCTCATTTTAAATCCAATTTCAACAAATGAAATATGTTTTCCATGCAAAATTAAACCACCTTTTCAAATATAAATTTGTTCCATGTTTTGAATAATTAAAATTGGTTAAATAATTTAAACCTTGTTTAATTCATTTAATATTGTTAAATTTTAACTTGATCAAAACAAATTCTTTTGGGGACATTAAAATATGTTTTCCAACCCTAAAAGTATAAACTTTTCAAATATTAATTTGGTTTAATGCTTTGAACAAATTCAAATAAGTTCATGTTTGAATTAAATTCATTTAATTCTTGCTTAAACTTGTTTAATTCATAATAATTCATTTGAAATCCTTTTGCAACAAGTGAAACATGTAATCCAACTAAAATCTTGTTTTCTTTTCAAATATAAACTTTGTTATCTGTTTTGAACAATTTAACATGATGAAAACAACAAATGCTTGTGTGACACCTTTAAGTAACCAAAATTTCCTAACTTAATGAATGAATTTCCAACTTGGTAAACCTTATTTCCAATTGATTCTATTGTTGTTTTTGCTGTTTTCCTCATCCATGCATCATGCTAATCCACTTTCATATAATGATTAGTTGTAAAACAATTAATTCAACCATAATTCATGGGCTTTCCATTGCAATCCAATTGCATGTGGGTCCATTTAATCATGTTGCTATCTTGTCAACTACTTTATTTTGATGCACAATTAAACCATCATGCATCATCCATGTTTGTGCACTATGCCATGTTATTGATTGTTTATCTTTCTGCATTGTTTGTTTGCTTCTTCTCGGATACACGACGACGTTGAGACCGACGATACTTACGACACCCTTCTAAGGAGTTAGCTCAGTACCAGGCTACTGGGTTTGCAGGCAAGTTATCACTCACATGAACCATTGTGTTCCTTTCAACATTGGTTACGATACTTTCGTTGTCTATTCCTGCTAAGCCATAGTAGTAGTTGTTTTGTTACGAACCTATCACATGAATCTCTTAACCCTGATATTGCCTCACCACCACTCTACAACCCTATTGTTTGAGCCAGAGTCTTACTAGCATGCTTAGGTTGTTTTGCTCGAGTCTGTTACCCGTTACTTTCTGTTACTTATTCCATTATCTTCTGGGGGCTCGATGTTTAATCAATCAATCATGCTAATGTTATTATCAATAATAAATTTGATGATAAGGCACCGGCAGGAGGCCTTTGTGGTTTTGAGGCCTGCTAGTGTCGACCCTAATAGGAAAAGGGTCTTGTCTACTGATCCATGATGAGCGCATACCCGCATGTGGGAAGCGAGTATGGGCGCCCCCCTCAATTTGACTCGATTCGCATCTCGTCCAAATCGCCTCATTTAGTTCGGGTTTTCCATTTGCTGCATGCATGATCTTGCGAGCCCTTGGTACCGGGTGGAACTTTTGTAGTCGGCATATAGGGGGACACGTTCTTAGAGTGCTATGAGGGTCCATTTTCTTCTGGGCTCGATTAGCCGTGCGCCCAAGGTTCTTTGGGCTTGATGCGAAGAAGAGTTGAGTTGTGTAGAGTACCCCGCTTGGTGGGAGGCATCCCATCTGGCGGGTTATTCTTGCGTGTACGGCCAAATTGGTGCACCCTGCAGGGATAATCTTCTCGAGAAGCCGTGTTTTCCGCGGTTATGGACTACTTGGTGAAAGTACTGGCTAACAAGTACTCAGGACAACTTAAACCTAATGATTAACAACCTTACACCCAATGATTAACAACTTGACTAGTAATAGGCTTATTGACACAATAATTTGAACCATCATTAATCCAACTGTGTGAGTTATCCTCGGATTGCTTCTTTGGATAAGGGCGAGGTCCAGGATGGGTTTGTTTGATGTTAGTTGATAGGTTGGTTACGATACACGATCTTATCTCCTTTCTGATAGCGGAAGTGGTAGTAACTCTGTAGTTGGTTAGAGCAGCCAGTTGCAGCATCTTTTATATCCCCTTCCTTCCGTGGAACCCAAAGCATCTGTGCTTGGTGTTGACGGGTTACACTTTGGTGAATTGTGAGTCTTGCTTGCCAGTACGTTTATGTACTGACCCCTTTGGGGCTGTGGTTTCCGCAGACCTACGTTTCCGAGGATCTACATGGTGGCTACTACGTGGAGTATGACGAGATGCTGACGAGTAGATAGCGGACCCGGGCAGGATCCGAGACTTCGTGGATGGGCTCCGTCTTTTCGTTTCCGGCCTCGTAGGCTATTTGGATCTTGTCTGTACTCAGACATGTTGAATGCTTCCGCTGTGATGTAATGATGAATTGTTGGGACATGTGTCCTCTGGATGATTGTATTTGCTATCTCTGCTCTAATGAGAGCGATTTGCAACTTATTTCAATCTTTTGTGTCGTAGAGATCTGTTGTGATATCACTTGTTCCAATGCCGTTGACGTGCCATGTGTGTATGTTTTGAAGTACGTCAATGGAAGTATCCTGATTTCTATGGGATAGTTTACGTCGACGCTGAACAGATAGGGGTTGGTTGTCACCATACGTGTGTTGGCCTACTCGTAAGAGGACGCGGGTGCCGGTAAGCCCCGTAATCCAATCTACTACTGTTCAACGGAACGGCGAGTATCCTTTAGAAGTCCGGGTGCGACAAATGGTATCAGAGCCTGTCTGCCTGTAGGATCCCTTTTACTGGTCGCAGTTGAGTCTAGAAACTATTTTGTAGCTATATAGGAAAAATGAAACGTGAGAGTAGGAATTCTGTTCTTTTTCTTCTTTCCCACCCACCCTTTTATGGTAAGGAAGTGCAACGTTGTTTTTTCCCTTCTCATCTAAACTTTCAAGTTAGGATTTCACGAATCCTGGTTTCTCTAGGATGGTTATATCTACTAGACCATAGGAATGGAGGTGGTTGTGACATGATTTATCATGTTGCCTACTCACGATTGAGAACGGAGGCGTGTAAGCCCGGAAGCAGATCCTCTATTCCTTAAGCAGTAGAGAAGCCCGGATGGGTTTTCTGTAGTACCTCGGGAGTGTTTTGATCTCGTTTCCGGTGTTGCTTTGTTATCCTGTTCTTCTCAACATCCTTTTCGTCCGTTGAAATCTTGTTGTTGCTTCCCATTTCAATTCTTCTACCGGCGTCTAATCAAAACTTCCCAAATATCAAGTCTATCTGACCAGAAAGGTTGTTGTTGTTTCGAAAACTACCAGGCTATGAGAGCTGGCATTCCTATCACCTGGGGTTGTTTCGAGGAAGCATTCCTGAATCACCACATTCAGATAATCTATTCTCCAAATGAATCAAGTCTATTCAGCTATACACCCTCAATACAAACCTCTCCCTTTACTTGAAATTGTTCCGGTGGTTTCCAAATTCCTGAAATCTTTCCAGAAGAGTTGCCAGGAATGCTATCTTTTTGAACTTCCAGAAGAACTATCCAAGGTGCACGATGTGTTTCACGTGTCACAGCTCAAGAGGATCTTCGTAAGAAGTATCCGGACCTTTTCTTTTCTCAGTAGGAATCTCGGGGCGCGATTCCTTCAAGGGGGGGGCGTTTTGTAACATCCCAAGTCTGAAAAATAGCCATTAGAATGTTTGCTCTCTGTTATTTTATGTTTTGCATCATGGCATCATGTTGATTGCATTTGTTTTGCTTGTTTTTCATTTGTTTTCCAACTGTTTTCATTTGTTTTCCTTTGTTTTCTATTTGAATTTCAAATCAAAATTCAAACATTTTGTTTCATCCTTGTGATGTTACAATTTCCAAAATCATGTTTCAAATCAAAACAATCAATTGTTTCCATTAAAGTGTGATTTCAAAACTGTTGTTTTGTTTCTATAAAGAATGCATCCAATAACCAAACCCTTTTCAAATTCAATTAATTTCCAAAACAACAACCATGTTGAAAGTTATGAAAATTGCAAAACAAATCAATCATTTGTTTCCAATTAAAATCATTTGATCACCATAATTAAAATATTGTTTTCAATAACCACTTATCCACAAATTTCAATCAAATTCATTCCAAGTCAAAACAGCCCCATAATTCAATTAATTTGAAATTCCAAAACTTGCATTTGGTTAATATTACCTAAAGGAGTTAACCCAAATTTTTCTGAAATTTTTACTAACCTCAAAACCCTCATTCTCTTCCTTTTCCAATCCAGCAAAAAAAAATAATTAGAACAAATAATAAAAGAACAAGAGCAAGGGAGAGAGAGAGCAGCAGCAAGCCCAGCCACCTTATTCCCCAGCCCAATACCCCTTCGGTGGTCATCCCTACCTCTGTACGGATGCATCACAGCTATCCACGTAGCAGAGACAATGGGGGAACGACCATCCTCCATCCACCCCTCCTATAACTCCTGGAGCTCGAGCCCTAGGGTTCCTAACCCTAACCTCTTCCTCCTTCTTCCTCTCCGCCTCCAATCTCCCTCCTCCCTCTGCTCTCTCTTCTCTCTGAATATTTCCTCTGTAACTGAACCGAAATTGCCTCCTCCTCCTCCGGTGGTCGCCGGCCGTCCGGGCCCCCTCCGGCCGCGGTGAGGGCGGGAATGGAAAGCCCTCACCGCGGGCTTCCTCTCCAACACCTCGGCACGGGCGGAGATGGCCGGAGCCGCCGCCGCCGTCCGCCCAAGGCGCCCTCGACCTCCCTGTCCGCCCTTCCCGTCAGGTCAATGGTGAGCACCCCACCTCCGTTTCCCCTCCTTCCCTCTCGCCTTCCCTCCTCCTCCGACCACCACACCCACACCCACAGCGCCTCCACCACGGCGCCCCCTCCGGCGAGCTGCCGCTGACCGTCGCTGGTTGTGGTACAGCAGCGCACGATCAGGTACAGGAAAGGCACAGCGAGCATCTTCAGTTTCAGAGAAAAATCCGCCAGCCATACCTTATCCACCCGACGCCCTCTCCTATCAACACACAGAGCAACACCCACTGGTAGCAACCCACCGCGCGCAAGCCCCACGTCCCAGGATCGAATCCCAGCCCCCACTCTTTTTGCTCTTTTCCGTTTAATTCAGTTAAACACCGCAGCCAAACACCTCTTACCCCCGATCTGCCCCTTTCCATCACCATCAGCCGCACTAGCCACTGGTTCCTGTCCCTTGAGCGCTAGCAGAGGTGCAGGGTTCGATCCCCCTGCGCCCCAAACACCAAATCTTTTTATTTTTCCAATTGTTTGGTCACAGAAACATCTCAAATTCACAGCTAGGCCCTTCTAACTTATTTCTAGCCCCTGCAAAATTATTTCTAAGTCCTTGGTTCCCTAAAAATGGCAGATTGCACCTCAATTTTGTAAATTGCATAACTATTTCATCCCAACTCCAAATTCAACATTTTTAATATGTTTTCTGTACCAAATTAAATGTTCTATCCAAATATAAAATTTGTTTACTGTTTTGAATATTTTAAATTGGTGAAACATTTGAATTCTTGTTAAATTCACTTAATTTTGCAAAATTCATAACTTGGGCATAAAAATTCCAAATTCCACAAACTAAATATGTTTTCCAATCAACTGTTCATGTACTTTCCAAATATAAATTTTGTTTGCTGTTTTGAATAATTTAAATTGCTGAAAACAACTGTTTCTTAATTATTGCATTTAAAATTGCCAAAATAATAACTTGCTCATTTTAAATCCAATTTCAACAAATGAAATATGTTTTCCATGCAAAATTAAACCACCTTTTCAAATATAAAATTTGTTCCATGTTTTGAATAATTAAAATTGGTTAAATAATTTAAACCTTGTTTAATTCATTTAATATTGTTAAATTCATAACTTGATCAAAACAAATTCTTTTGGGACATATAAAATATGTTTTCCAACCCTAAAAGTATAAACTTTTCAAATATGAATTTGGTTTAATGCTTTGAACAAATAAAAATTCAAATAAGTTCATGTTTGAATTAAATTCATTTAATTCTTGCTTAAACTTGTTTAATTCATAAATAATTCATTTGAAATCCTTTTGCAACAAGTGAAACATGTAATCCAACTAAAATCTTGTTTTCTTTTCAAATATAAACTTTGTTATCTGTTTTGAACAATTTAACATGATGAAAACAACAAATGCTTGTGTGACACCTTTAAGTAACCAAAATTTCCTAACTTAATGAATGAATTTCCAAACTTGGTAAACCTTATTTCCAATTGATTCTATTGTTGTTATTTTGCTGTTTTCCTCATCCATGCATCATGCTAATCCACTTTCATATAATGATTAGTTGTAAAACAATTAATTCAACCATAATTCATGGGCTTTCCATATGCAATCCAATTGCATGTGGGTCCATTTAATCATGTTGCTATCTTGTCAACTACTTTATTTTGATGCACCAATTAAACCATCATGCATCATCCCATGTTTGTGCACTATGCCATGTTATTGATTGTTTATCTTTCTGCATTGTTTGTTTGCTTCTTCTCGGATACACGACGACGTTGAGACCGACGATACTTACGACACCCCTTCTAAGGAGTTAGCTCAGTACCAGGCTACTGGGTTTGCATGCAAGTTATCACTCACATGAACCATTGTGTTCCTTTCAACATTGGTTACCGATACTTTCCGTTGTCTATTCCTGCTAAGCCATAGTAGTAGTTGTTTCTGTTACGAACCTATCACATGAATCTCTTAACCCTGATATTGCCTCACCACCACTCCTACAACCCTATTGTTTGAGCCAGAGTCTTACTAGCATGCTTAGGTTGTTTTGCTCGAGTCTGTTACCCGTTACTTTCTGTTACTATATTCCATTATCTTCTGGGGGCTCGATGTTTAATCAATCAATCATGCTAATGTTATTATCAATAATAAATTTGATGATAAGGCACCGGCAGGAGGCCCTTTGTGGTTTTGAGGCCTGCTAGTGTCGACCCTAATAGGAAAAGGGTCTTGTCTACTGATCCATGATGAGCGCACTACCCGCATGTGGGAAGCGAGTATGGGCGCCCCCTCAATTTGACTCGATTCGCATCTCGTCCAAATCGCCTCATTTAGTTCGGGTTTTCCATTTGCTGCATGCATGATCTTGCGAGCCCTTGGTACCCGGGTGGAACTTTTGTAGTCGGCATATCGGGGGACACGTTCTTAGAGTGCTATGAGGGTCCATTTTCTTCTGGGCTCGATTAGCCGTGCGCCCAAGGTTCTTTGGGCTTGATGCGAAGAAGAGTTGAGTTGTGTAGAGTACCCCGCTTGGTGGGAGGCATCCCATCTGGCGGGTTATTCTTGCGTGTACGGCCAAATTGGTGCACCCCTGCAGGGATAAATCTTCTCGAGAAGCCGTGTTTTCCGCGGTTATGGACTACTTGGTGAAAGTACTGGCTAACAAGTACTCAGGACAACTTAAACCTAATGATTAACAACCTTACACCCAATGATTAACAACTTGACTAGTAATAGGCTTATTGACACAATAATTTGAACCATCATTAATCCAACTGTGTGAGTTATCCTCGGATTGCTTCTTTGGATAAGGGGCGAGGTCCAGGATGGGTTTGTTTGATGTTAGTTGATAGGTTGGTTACGATACACGATCTTATCTCCTTTCTGATAGCCGGAAGTGGTAGTAACTCTGTAGTTGGTTAGAGCAGCCAGTTGCAGCATCTTTATATCCCCTTCCTTCCGTGGAACCCAAAGCATCTGTGCTTGGTGTTGACGGGTTACACTTTGGTGAATTGTGAGTCTTGCTTGCCAGTACGTTTATGTACTGACCCCTTTGGGGCTATGGTTTCCGCAGACCTACGTTTCCGAGGATCTACATGGTGGCTACTACGTGGAGTATGACGAGACTGCTGACGAGTAGATAGCGGACCCGGGCAGGATCCGAGACTTCGTGGATGGGCTCCGTCTTTTCGTTTCCGGCCTCGTAGGCCTATTTGGATCTCGTCTGTACTCAGACATGTTGAATGCTTCCGCTGTGATGTAATGATGAATTGTTGGGATATGTGTCCTCTGGATGATTGTATTTGCTATCTCTGCTCTATTGAGAGCGATTTGCAACTTATTTCAATCTTTTGTGTCGTAGAGATCTGTTGTGATATCACTTGTTCCAATGCCGTTGACGTGCCATGTGTGTATGTTTTGAAGTACGTCAATGGAAGTATCCTGATTTCTATGGGATAGTTTACGTCGACGCTGAACAGATAGGGGTTGGTTGTCACACATACGTGTGTTGGCCTACTCGTAAGAGGACGCGGGTGCCGGTAAGCCCCGTAATCCAATCTACTACTGTTCAACGGAACGACGAGTATCCTTTAGAAGTCCGGGTGCGACAGCTTTCATCGCCGCGTGCTATGCTGCTTCCGTCGACTCCGGTCACGCTGCTTCTGCCGACCTCGGAGTGCAACACCCATCGCCTCTCGCTGCCGGTCGCTTCAAGCCTCACCCACTAGATCATTCTCCGTCGCTGTCGAATCTGCATCTCAACAAATCTCTCGGGTGAACCCATAGGGTTTTGATTAGGAGAACGTGTAGGCGCTGGTGACAATCGTCGGCTAGACAGGGGACACGATTTACCCAGGTTCGGGGCCCTCGTAAAGGTAAAACCCTTACTCTTGCCTCTGTCGATCTGTATTCACGAATAGATCGGTTACAATGGGGGATTGCTCAAGTCGACAGTACGATCTCGAGCTCAAGGCTTGGTGGTGCGATATTCCTTGGTCCTCTCCCGGTGGTTCTCCTGGCCTTATATAGGTGGCCAGGTCTCAAACCATACCCGTGTAGGACTCGAACTCTAACCCTATGTCGGTTACAAGTTTCCTATCTTAACCCGCAAGGCATTGTGGGTGGGCTTCCATTGGGCCTTCTAGAACAGTACGCGACGCCTCCTTTAGAGCCTGGGCCGTGGGCCTGAGACCGGGTAGGCATACCCGACAGGCCTAGGATCCATCCCTTCGTCAGTAGCCCCCGAGTGTTTAGTCGATTGAGAATCAGTCGGGTGAGCACTCAGAGCCCGTTCTTGATTTCTTCGATTGGTTATTCAATCGTCAAGTTTTGAGGGTGTATACCCTGTGTGCGATGCGCCTCTATACTCGAGCATCGAGTGGTAAATGTGCCTTGTTGGCTGTTTTCGCAGAAGGATGCGGCTCAGTCGCTTGGCTCTCCCGAAAGCTCAGGGCCAATTAATTGCATCTAGGGAAAAAACAGTTCTGGCCTACACAAATTCGAGACCTCCGACTCGAATCCGGCGAGGTGATCGTTGCGACTGGGCCGTTGAGGTCTTACCGAATCGAACTTAACCTAAAGGGGTACCCGACGCGTCTGGTTGGATTTTTCTTCGTGTTGTTGACACGGAATTTACCGGAGGACGCAACTTGAGTGCGATTCCAGGCCCTCAAGAGAGATCTTTTGGGTCTTACCTTCGTATTTGAAAGAAATACGACATCCGGATGTGCCTAGTCGGTCAAACGACCCGGGAGATTGATGTGTGTACATCGTATGATCGAGTGGTAGGAGCTACACACTGGCAGGTTTTTGTCCAGAGATATTTCGAGTGAATTTTCTCCCTTGATTTCGCGCACAAAGTGCTTTGTGCTTTGTAATCTTCCTTCCATACGAAAGAGTTTTCGTGTTTGGAAATTTTGTCATGCCCATTCGAAAAGAAATTTCGTATCTGGGACTTTTATGCGAGAGAATTTTCGCGTCACAGTTTGTACATACGAAGTTATTTCGTGTTTGGAGTTTCATGCGAAGGAGTTCTCGCGTTTTTGATTTGCCCATACGAAGTCTATTTCGTGTTTGGGACTTTTATCCGAAGAAATTCTGGGCTTGATGATGTGCGCTATGACGTCACGGCGCACTTTATCCTCCCGATGGGATGTGATGGAGCGAGAGCAGAGGTGCTGGCCCACCTTGCCAGCTTTTTGACCGGAAACGAGACGTCGTTTCCGGTTTTTACGCGAACTACGCGCAGTAATTGCGCACGATCTACTGTTGGGATCGTGGCACGAAACAGCTTCCACCGCCCTTTCGTTTCACCTTCACGCGTGACAGCCGCGATGGGCGCCACGTTGCTCGATGAACGGCTAGGATTGGGCGGCCCTGTATATAAATGTGGCCCTTAGGTAAACGGTGAAAAGTTCCCGTCATTTGCTTCCAGCCTTCGTCTTCCTCGCGCTCAACCCTCTCTCTGTGAACTCGCACCAGCATCCATGGCGGGAGGCAAGAAGCGTAGTGCAGCTGTTTCTTCTTCGAGGGCGACGGAGGAAGTTCCCGCGCCACCTGCTCTGCGCTTAGGCGACTGGCGCTCGCCCAATACGACGAACAAGAGCATCAAGGAGATGCAGAGGGAGGGGCTGCTGCCTCCGGAGACCGAGAAGCGGGTGCGCCTCGGTAAAAAGGAAGAGGTACCGAATCCCCGCGCGAACGAACGCGTGATCTTCGCGGGTCACGTTTCGCGCGGGCTCTCCTTCCCCCTCCATCCTTTCCTTGTGGCATTGCTGTATGTCTATGGCATACAGCTCCACGATCTGCCTCCAAATGCGGTGCAACACATCTCGTGCTTCATCGTTTTTTGCGAGTGCTTCTTGGGCATCCGCCCTCATTGGGGCCTTTGGAAGGCCCTCTTCAAGGTGCGTGTCTTTCGCGAGAAATCGCGGGTAGAGACTGAGTCCGGAGAGCCGCTGCACACCGGTGGCTTTGGAATCCAGACGAAATCGGACAACTGCTACTTCGCGATGCACTTCATCGACTCCGCGCAAGGATGGAGCAAGAAGTGGTTCTACGTCGCCGACAACAACGCGGGTGGAGTTCATGAGTTCCACCCGTTCGCTGTCCTGAAGCGGCGGAAGTCCTGGGCGCACAAGCTTTCAGCTGAAGAAAGTCGAGTTGTCGCCCCGCTACTCGCCAAGGTGGCCGCCCTTCGTGACCAAACCGCAGGAGTTGTGCTGAACGGCTTGCACCTGGCGAGCGTGTTCCTCAAGCGCAGGATCCAGCCCCTGCAGGAGAGACCCTCCACGATGTGGGAGTACCAGGGTGTTGAAGACCCCAGCCGCATGAGCCGCGAAGAACTTTCGAATGTGGAATTCGAGAAGAAAATCGCGGCTATCACCAGCTTGAAAGTGGGTGAGACCTTCCCTGACTGCTCTGTCGCAGCTTTTGAGGCTTCGAGACCTCCTCCACCCGAAGTAAGTTCAGATTTTCTCTTGTCTCGGTTCTTTTTCTAGCTTGAAAGTTTGTCGACTGAATTTCTTCTTCCTTTTCTTCTTGTAGAGTTTAGCGGTGGTCACCTGCTACCCGCTAGTTTCCGGTGAAGAAGTCTCAGACTTGTTGGCGAGCAACCTGGATGTCCCTGCCGACACCAGCGTCGCTGAAGCCGAATCTAGTTCTGAGCATGACTCCTCGGATGACGTGGAAGAATCGGGTTGTGATCTCCAGCACCGCAAGCGCCGCCGGACGGAGGGGGACGAAGCTACTTCTAAGGACAACTCCCTTGGCGGAGCGTCTGATAAGGAGCCTCTCCATGCGACCCTGCTGAGTGTGTGTGCTCCTTTTGCTCTCAAGCCGACAATCCAAACCGCTTGGAACGCGGATATGCTGGATGATGAGGATGATGACGAGTAAGTTTTCGCCTCTTCGTTCTAGTCGAACGTTTCTTTTTTGTTTCTTCTGACACTTGTTGTTTTCCTTCATGCCAGCCTTCAATCCATCAACCCTGGCCGGTTTGCTTCTTCACTTCCTCTCGAAAAAAGGAAAGAAGTTGCTGCTGCGGGTGGGACTCCAACAGCCGGCACCGTCCAGAACTCACCGAGTCCAGTCCCCACAGCTGCGGCTACGGACTATCAGCTCCCTAGTTTTGCGGTTAGGGGTTCGACCTCGAAAGAAGTTTCGGGCAGCTCGGCTGATCCTCTCTGCCTCGCTCAAGGGTTCTAGGGTTACAACTCTCACTCGATTTTGGGATTTCAGTGTAGAGAGTAGGGATGGTAACGGTGAATTAAAATATATCCAAGGGTTTTTCTGCAATGATTTCAGACGAGGCGCGTTTCACTTCGCCGGCGTGGCTGGGCACGTGTCGCATCGACGACCACTGGGGACTAAAACGAACCCGCATGTCAAGTACCTCAACGGCGGCTTCACGTCCTGCAAGTTATGGGACTGATGTGGCCTCCCGTGCAATTACCTCCAATCCTAAAAGAAAAGAAAGTTAACGGGAGTGGAGATTTGGTGCTCACGGTCACTAGCGCTTCCGCCAACTTAAAAAAACGAAAAAAAAATATATTTATGAGTTTTAATAAACGTTGAAAAAAAAATCTGTAAATAGCTAGTGGTATATACTACAAACTTGTAAAAAATCAACTTCAAATAATTTGTATTCTAAACTAAAAAAAAACAAGAGTGCAGTTTGGCCAATGCCTATTTTCAAATCTATAGATTTTATCATTTTGTCATTTTTGTGTAGTCTATACTGCTTTGTATTTCAAATTGAAATTTTGCATGTATACCATTGACCACAACCGTATTTATTTTCAGAATTTTGTGAAAATCGTAAATATTTTTTCGAAAATTTTAAACTGGCAGAACACTGCCAAAAGCACTTTCCGAGTAACACTTTTTTTTGTGAAGTTTTTTTTGTGTGTGCGTGTGTGAAGGAGTAACACTTTCTTTCTTGTTCTCCAACCCAACACCAACGACAACAACCTTTCCTGCTCCGCATCCGTGTATTCCCCTCCTGCGAAGGAAAGAAGTAGGAGTATATCTTTCCCCCGGATCCCGTACGCCCAACCAACATACCCCCACACGCCACCAACCGTTCCAGATACACGCGAGCCCCGGGCGCCGCTCCAATGCTTATCCGCCACGTGCCCTCACACATATCCACCCACAGAGCCCCACGGAGCAGCCGAACCGCGCACCGCCTCGCCCCACCAGTGCTCGCCTCCTCATCCAGCACCCGCTGGCAGCCGGTCCCGAACCTCTCCGGCCCCACGCCTCAGCGACAGCAGCTAGCAACAGGCTCCTCTACCGGATATATCTTCTCCATCACGGCCCCCAGATTTTCTTTTATTTTCTCTCCTATAAACTCACTCCCCACCCGTGCGGCCCTCCTCCTCCTCCCACCTCAAATCGCCAGTCGCGAAGTCAAGCCGAAAACCCTCCAGGCGAAGCGAGAGAGTCAATCACATAGGGAGGTGAAGCCGCTGTGAGTCGGTGGGACGGCGGCGGCGGAGGCGAGCGCGAGATGAAGCTCAACGTGAAGACCCTCAAGGGCACCAGCTTCGAGATCGAGGCCACCCCCGACGCCTCGGTACGATCCCCTCTCCTCTACCTCCCCCCACCTCCCGCCTCTCCCCGATCGCGCGGGATTCGGCGCGATTCTGTGCCAATTCGCTTGATTCGGGGGCGTGCTCGTGCGATTCGGGCGTCTCCACGGTTAGGTGCTCGTGCGGCGGCGGTCGCGCTTCCGAGAATCTGAATCTAGGGTTTAGTCGGCTGATGCTGAGCTCCGCTGTGCTGGTGCGTAGGGGTCCGCTCTGGCGCGGATCGGCCCGCCCTGGGGGTCTATCTGTTACGGCACTGATGGCGTGACATTTCCCATCGGTTGGGTGAGCATCTCGAGTGCTGCTGGGTAGTGATCGACATGTGCGGGATTTCGTTTCCGTGGGCGGTTTGTTGGCACACTTGTAATCAATGTGGTTCATGCTGCAATGCTGATGAAGTAAGATCCCCGCTGAATTGTAGTCAGTACGACCCCCCCTGAACATGCCGAGTACTGCTTGATTGTAGTCGCCCTCTGCTCGTCTGTTGTAATCTGTCAACGTGATTCATTGATGCTACAATAGTTGATGTTCTGCTTCTGCCCCAGTCGTGTACCCTGCTTAGACTTGCTCTGTTTTTGCAGGTGGGCGAGGTTAAGAGGATCATCGAGAGTGCTCAGGGGCAGAATGTGTACCCTGCAGACCAGCAGATGCTCATATACCAGGGGAAAATCCTCAAGGATGATACCACCATGGAGTCCAACAATGTTGTCGAGAACAGCTTCCTTGTTATAATGCTGTCTAAGGTACTTGATGCTCTGCTTGAGTCCCATTTGATTGAATTGTAAGTATTCAAACTGCTGAACGAATTTCTGCCAGACCCTTCTTTGGTTTGAATGGAAATCTCTTCCCTCTTGTATGTTACAGGCACTAAGCTTGACTACTTAGCCTGTTTTAGCTTGTTATAATGCATAAATGTCATTAATGAGCACATTTTTTTAACGTGCCTGTTTTGCTGGGAAATATATCGGACCTTATTAGACTGTGACACTGTGTAACCAAACTATTCCATCCGTTTGATGATCAAAATGAAGTGACTAAAAATAGCATTTTCTTTGTGTAGTCACGAGGGAGCTATAATTACAGAAATGCTTCTCTGTTAAAACTTCTGAATTGCCATTAATTTCATGTTTAATTAAGTGAGGGCATTTCAAACTTTTTCTAGTTTTCTAGCCCACTAATCAGAAATATGCCATAAAAACTGCACTTCGTGACCATGATTTCGTTGATGTTGATCCACATTTACATGTTCTGCGCTTCTAATGTTCCTTCTGTTGAGAATTTTGCATCGTTAGTAAAAATTGGTGACACAAGAGTATTTCGAACATTCTCTTGGCTATAATTTTTATATCTGGATACTAGTAACTTATCTGGTATGTATAATATTTCAGGCTAAGGCGTCGTCTAGTGGTGCTTCTACTCCTTCGAAGGCACCTGCTACTCAGGTAATTTGTGGTCGATATATTTTATCAGATTTACTTGTTGTAAGCAACATCTTGTTATGAGTTCTTATGGCTTACTGTGTTAAAGCTAGATATGATATATTTAGTCGCCATGCTTGGTAATTTCTTTTGCTCCGCGTTGCAGTATTTGGTGCCAATTTTTTTCTCTGCCTTCAAGTGTAACACAAATTCTCCTTTTTATTAATAGGTCATCATTTCTTATGTAGTTTTTTCCAGTTTGTTTTCTGTGTTGCATCTCCATTACAACCATATCAACATACAGGCAAACAATGTGCTCTTCTGGCTTTGTCATGTACTCCCTCCGTTCAACAATACTTGACTTCCATTTGTCCAAATATGAATGTATCTAGACATGTTTTAGTGTATAGATACATTCATATTTAGACAAATGGAAGTCAAGTTTTGTTGAACGGAGGTAGTACCTCTTTGTTGTTTCGGTTTTTTGTAGGCATTTCAAATTAAGAAAGTTAAATTAGTGAACCTGAATGATGACTGTCTTACTATATATAGCAAGAAGGTGGTGATCTGTGATCATAAAACCTTCTTGATTTCTGTGAATGTGGTTCACTTTTGCTGGTATATAAGAACAAAGTAGTGCTCGTTCGTCTCATATTAACTGTCGTTAAAATGGATGTATCTAGAACTAAAATACTTAGATACAAGTAGAATTTTTCGTCATAAATTGTCGCTGTGTAAGATCAATCCTTCCTGTTTGTTGGGTAGCCGTTATTTTATTAACATCGTTCAATTTGTCACATTGCGCTAGGCTACTCCTGTTGCTGCTTCTACTCCATCTGTCCCTGTTGCCTCAGCTGCAAGATCACCACCGTCACAAGCTCCTGTTGCTTCATCCGAACTGTGAGTTATCTGTTATGCAAATTTTGTATCTGAACCTTCTATTATTAATAATTTTTCTCGTTTGTAGGGCGCCTCCCAGTGCACAACCTTCAGCTGCTCCAGTTGCTGCTACAACTGCATCGTGAGCCCATTTCAAATCCTTTACTCCGTTTTGTTAGATGTTACCTTTTTTGCTTAATGTATGTAGTCAGTTTGTTAATCATATTTATAGATATTTGTCCTTGTGGTTTCTAGCTTTGAATCCTTGCTAGCTTTTTTGCATATGTGGTCTCTTGGGTTCTTTCTGTAAATTCTTATCTATTTTGCATATTTATGACCTGACATATTTTTCGTCTCTGTTCCTCATATAGGACACACAATGATTGATGAGCCTTTTCTGTACTTTTCTTGAATATGCAAGAACAAATGAATTTCTTTTTTGCTTCTGTACCGAATAAATATACAGATGGATAAACGAAGTAGTCATAGTAGGAGCTGATAAGCTGTATAAATTTTGCTCTGAAATATTTTTCATTGATATAATATTTTTATTTAGCAGTTCGGCAAGCTGTACTGCTTAAGTGATAGGTAGAAAATATACTGTAGAAAAGTATGTAGAAAGACTAATGAAAACCTAGGAAATGCATAAGTTCAGATATTTTCAAAATTTTATGCTCTGTGCAGTATTGACCTATTTTGATAGGTTAGAATTTGATGTGTTTCAGTTTTGTACTATATTCTCTGAATGTGTTGACTGGAAAAGCTAGCAGTTCATTTCATGTGTCTGTGCAACTGCCCTCATTCTCTTTTTTGGGTGCATAATTCGTTTCTACTATAAATTAATATTGCTATATTCTGCTTGTGCTATATAGAGGTGAAGCTGATGTATACAGTCAGGCTGCATCAAACCTTGTCTCTGGCGGTGGTCTAGAACAGACAGTACAACAGATTATCGACATGGGTGGTGGCACCTGGGATCGTGACATGGTTGTCCGTGCTTTACGTGCTGCATTTAACAATCCTGAAAGGGCTATTGACTATCTGTATTCTGTGAGTTTCATACTTGTTAATTTTCTATTTCCATGTCCTCCTTTCATGTCCTCAATTATTAAGTACAAAATCCGTACAAAATCCAGAGGGCCCTAAAAGATCTGTTAATACCGTTTTCATGTTTCATTTCTAAACACACTGGTTTTGCAATTAAATGGGATTTATTTTTGTGACGAAAAAACAAAACACTTTGATATGCTTTACTGTTACAATGGATTTGCATAGAAAATAACACGCTAAGTTTAATTTTGGTTTGACTGCTAGGGAATACCTGAGACTGTAGAGGCCCCACCTGTTGCTCGAGGATCTGCTCCTGGTCAACAGGCACCAGGCCTGCAGGCTCCATCTCAGGGTCAGGCTGCACCTCCACCACCAATTCAGCCAACCGGTGGTGCTTCTGCAGGGCCTAATGCAAATCCTCTAAACCTTTTCCCCCAGGTATGTGCTCTAAATATACCCTTTCCCCCAGGTAGAGCCTGGGCACCAATTAAATTAGTTTATGCCTTGTTAGTCATTCATTCATGTTCACACATAATTGTTTGGGATGAAATGCCATAGGGCATCACCAGAAGCATGATTGTGATTCATAAAAGCACTGGTAATGTTCTTTTAGGAACTTCACAGCAGGAGGTTACTACTGCTTGAATAAAACTAAAAAATACATACAGGAATCATTTGCCAGTTTACATGAGACGCCACACGACCTGCCCCTAGATAAAAAGCTAAAAGTAAGTTCATATGTGTAGGAGAAATTCATAACGTCTCAGGCAGTTTGGATTCGATATGCTCGTCACTATCTGTTCTAGAGTCTCCTCATGTAAAGATTACAAATACAAGCAGTGATGTGTTTGTGTCTCCTGATATGCAATTTTTTTGTGTAGCCCATTGTACATGTTTAATCGAAAGTCAAACTTTTTTTCATGATGACGATGAGTCCTTTAGCTAACTTTCAGATAAAAAAAACCTTAATAGGGTATTCCAGGTGGTGGGGCCAATCCTGGTGCTGGTTTGGGTGCCGGTGCTGGTGCCCTTGATGCCCTGCGTCAGCTTCCTCAGGTACTAGCACTACAATCTTTTATATGCAGGTTTCTCACTGAAGTGTTGTATTGTCCTAACTTTGTTCTTTTTCCTCTCAGTTCCAAGCACTGCTTACATTGGTCCAGTCAAATCCTCAAATCTTGCAGGTACAGTATAGCCTATTTATTCGCAACATATAATTGTACTCTTTATACTTGAAAAATCATTTGGTGTCTGATCCTGTTCATTCACAGCCCATGCTTCAAGAGCTGGGGAAACAAAACCCGCAGATCCTGCGGTTGATTCAGGAAAACCAGGCTGAATTTCTCCGTCTGGTTAATGAAACACCTGAGAGTGGTTCTGGCGCGTAAGAATTTAGAAACTTTACACAATAATGCATATTTGCTATGGCAGGCATACAAGCAGCACTTACATTATATTTTCTCCATGTTCAACCAGGTCCAGAAATGTGCTAGGCGAGCTAGCAGCTCAATTGCCACAGCAGATTGCAGTTACTCCGGAAGAGCGGGATGCCATCCAGCGGGTACATTACATTTGATTACCTGTGTTCTTTCTAAACCTTTTTTATCTTTTTTTTGGAGGAACCCTATTTCTCTGCAAAATCTATGTGTTCTTGCGCTAGTTTCACTCTTGATGTTTCAATAGCCATTATGAATGTATAGTATCAATTTAATTATTGCATTATTACTTACTAAAAGAGCTAGACATTGTTGTGCATGTGAAGAAAATGCATATACTGTTCTAGTTTGTACTTATACCCTAGACTCGGTGCTATTTGAAATGCTTCTAGTGAAACCCGTGGAACATATAGTATCTAGCAACATGGCCAGAATTAGACCTCTATAGATGTGAGTTGCAGCCTGTTTTGTTTCAGTAGTCATAGTTGTGCTTTGTGTGCAAACAACTGAAGGATTTTTGGCTTCTAGACGTAGCTCACATTATTTTAAATTTCAAAAAGGTGTGTTAGGTTAATAGTCATTTCTGATATTCAAAAAGCTAACAAAGCAACTTTTTGTGTGCCCCCCTTTTCTACAAAATGCACATCTGTTCACCAACATTTGCCCTTACGCACTTCCTTTGCACCAGGATTTATGATTAGACTTTTGAAGCTTGCTTAGTCTTGTGCTCTGAAAACACAGTAGGCACAGAGCTTCACGTCACCCTCGCACAAAGTGGCCATCACATTTAACTCACTATTAGTTGATTCTGTCTAATAATCCCTCCGTCTCAAATTAATTGTCACAAAGTTTGACAAAAGTGCATGTATCTAGACATGAATTTGAGACGGAGGGAGTACTAATTTATTTACAAGCATGTCAGGTAGCTTTAATATATACTTATGTATTTGTTCATTTGGCAGCTGGAGGCGATGGGGTTCAACCGTGAGCTTGTTCTGGAGGTGTTCTTTGCGTGCAACAGGGATGAAGAGCTGGCTGCCAACTATCTCTTGGATCACAGCCACGAGTTTGAGGATCAACAATAGATGATGTTAGATTGGTGTTACCAAGGAAAGACAGGGACAGAAGTGGTACAGTTCGGTATCGATCTCATTACACCTTTGCTGCTGAGTACCACAGTCGCTACGTGCCGTTAGTGCAGTGCCGCTGACTGTTTGAATTCCTTGTATCCTGGAGATGGTCTTTTCTAAGTACATATTAATATCATATTCAAACTTTATGTTATTTTGTTTTGCTTCTCTTTGTTTCTGCTCGTTGAACCTGCATTGTGTTTATTTCCATAGTTAATGGTGGAATAGTTCTGGAAGAAATTACTTCCTACTTCATCTGTTCCTAATTATGCTATGTAGTGTTTTAGTGTTTTGTTTCCTTTGTTTTGGTCAGTATGTTGTCCATATTGAAATTTCTAGAACTTTCATACCAAAATGTAAGATGTTTTAATGTTTCTTAGACTACATTTGACATATCTAGACATATTCTAGTGTAGATACATATGAATCTACACAGTAAAACGTGTCTAAACACGTGTGTTGTCTATGGAGGGAGTTATTTGGAACAAGTTTTTTCATTGTGGTCCAAAATTCATGGCCAGGCTGTCTGGAGTGTCACTAGCCGCCGGGGGCAGGCCACCTCTTATCCCCGTGATTTTTTTTTTTGAAACTAACCCTTTTAGGTAGCGCCCAAAACGGAGGCGTGGTGGATCAAACGGCAACTCCATCGCACCCGGCGCGGTGCTTCCGTCACGTTGGTAAGGCGGGGCCTAGGTGCGTTAAGGTAGCTCCCTGGTCGTCGGCGCGGTGGATACGAGGGCAGTGCCTCGGTGTAGTCCTCCTGGATACGTAAAACCGGCCGTGCCTGACCTCTCTCTCTCCCTCATCTATTCGCCAACCTCTCTCTCTCCCTCATCTATTCGCCAACCCGAAACACACAGAAGGAACCAGAGAAGCAACCCGAGAGCAGCTACCCCTCAGCGTCGCCCAAATTGTTAAGGAAGGGAGGGTAGCGCCGGAAACCTAGGCACGGTGCTCCTCAGTGCAGCTCCATCCGCGTCGGCGCGGTGACGGTGCAGCGTAGCCTCGGGGGTGCGGTCCTTCTTTCTGCCGCGCCAAGCTGGCCAACGCGGTGATCTGTATCTGTTTCCAAACAGATCAGAAACCACTTCAATATCAACATTGCAACACAAACACAGTGGACAAAAGAAAATATGACAGCATTAGAAAAACAAATAGTTGGACATCCACCACTTCAGTTTACGCACATCCATCAGTTTAGGACACACACAATTCATAACGCACAAGTTTACACACAAATCGACAAGTTCGGCGATCCACTAGTTCAGAACGATACCGATGTCCACTAACAGTGACATCCTTCTTCCATTGCCGGCGAGCAGTGGCGGAGCTTCGTGGGGGCGAAATGGGCTGTCGCCCCCCCAGCCCATGTAAGTTTATCTTAATATGTATAGGTTTTTGGCCCATTTGGGCATTGAAAATTAGACTAAATTTGATTTTTCGCCCCCCCCAGATTTTCGGCCCAAGCTCCGCCACTGCCGGCGAGGACGGCGGGTCAGTATTCTTCCTCCCGCACAAAGCTTCTTCCTCTTCGGGGGCAGCGGCGGAGGGGCCTCGATCTCCTCCTCGGTCTCAACATCTTCTTCCTCCTGGGACTCTTCATCTTTGGCCTCATGTTCATCTTCCTCCACAACCATCTTGGCCTTTTTCTTGGACCTTAAACCATAGGAACGTACATATGCCTCCGAGGTCCGATCGTCACCCAGGTTATCATTAAACTGAAACAAAAAAAAGACGAATCATGTTTCTTTGTTCTAGGCTAACCACATGGAAATCTATAATATCTAAATGGGAGCAACCCACTAAGTGTATTTCTCTCAACATGCAGGCTATACACATCAGCAATAATCTAATTGGTCCATTTCATCTCCGGTCAGTCACATAGCCACATCAGCAAGTCATGCATGCCATTTTCCATGTGTTCTAGAGATTACACGGCACCCAATTTTGAATGTCAGTCCAACCATTAAAACAACATCATCTCAATTAATTAACCATCATCGAATTAGTGGGTGCTGAGTCCACCTTCCACCGAAGGCCTAAAAGTTTGTTTCTTCTTCCATGCATGCCTCTCAACTCCTTAGTATTGAGCTGAAGCGTCTCCACTTTTTGGTGGTTTTATATTCCCGTACTAGATCATGTAGGCGCGCGTTGCCGCGCCCGTCCTAGGACGATAAATTGTTAAAAATTGGCAGGAATATATTTGGAATTAAGGTTAGCTACATACTTGTCAATCTAATATGCACAAGACGTGCACATTACGACGAAGGAACAAAGGTAAATAATTTCAGTGAATAAACAAAATCTAACCAGCCCAGGAGCCATGTCCGAACTTCCATAAGAGCAGGATGCAAGACAAGTAAAAGTCTTGGATGAGACCTGCTATACATACGACGTTCCACGTCCGACGTCTGTACGACGCGGAGCGTGGGCCATTTGATGGGCTGAGTGGATGAACTTGGTAGTACGGGTATCGTACGTGTTTAGTCGTACGTGAAGCAATTTGCCTATTGGATTATTCTACCAGCAATGGAGCAATAGTCTTCTCAAACACATTGGACAAACCATGAGTGCTCCTCTACGGGTGACCGTGCCTATGGTGCAATCCCACCGGAGCACAACTCTTTCCTTTTTCTCTCAGACAAATGAACATGTTAATGACCCCATGAGCAGGGCCCACCCACATGCAGCAATAATCTCCTTCCTCCCGTCTCTCTTTCCTTTCTTTGACCCAGATATGGAAACTAATTTAGCACAAACTACAATTAGCATAAAAGGAAACAATATGTCTGAATTTTAACCTGATGTACGGTCACCGGCAAGCTAGCCTTGCCTTGGACAAACGTGCCTGTCTACTGGCCAACAAAAGGCCTATTGTCACCTGGCAGGGTGAAAATGGCCGTAAGCAGAAATTCAAAACTGAAGCATTGTAACACCGTATTAGAATTATGTCCATTTCCTGATTAGTGAACCAAGTATGATGAGCCATCCATCCTTCTCACAGCCAAGCTAGAATTTTTCATTTGCGGAAGATGCTTTGCTTGATTTTGGTGCAGGCCTGTAAAGCATATTTACATTTCATTAGTTTGTATGCATGTCAAATAATTCACATGAAAAAGTTAATATATATGATTTAGTTATTCACTTTTTTTTAGGATTTGTTGTGCTATTGTAAGTGTCCATTGCAGCTCCATTTGCATCATCCATGGACTGTCCATTGGTGCAAAGTGATGTTTTCTACCACGGAAATTTCAAGATGGAGTACAATTTTATTGGAGTCTATAACTGAATAATATTTATGAAAAATGATGAAAAAATAAATGGTCATTCTGGCGTGCTAAATACATGTTTTTCAGCAATTGTAGTATAGATCTATATTGCATTTTCATCAGCTTCATTGGTGCTACGGTTGTTTTGGATGCTAGTATTGACCTGAATAGCAGAATAGGAGCATTTCATAGGTGGGTGGAGTGGAATTATCTAACTAATTGCATCTACATGTGGAATAGCGTCAGAGCTTGCGTCAGAGATGACCTCATAGTTATGAAGAGAACAATTGTAAATTAGATAAATAAATAGACATAAAACTTGTATCGATAAATTTTTATATTATGCTTACCAAATAGGACACGCCTTGCTAGCTTGTGCAGGTGTCTGGCTTGATGTGCTATTTGATCCATAACTAAACTCGTAGAACTCAAAAACATTTGGCTTAATATGCACCTTTGTTTACACTATTAGCCTGGAAAATTAGTTGCCATAGTGAAATCCCTTTTCATTAACATGGAAATCCAGAGTCGGCCGAGAGATAAGTACAAACATTTGTCTTCGTATGCACCATTATTTTATACTGTTAGCCTAGAAAGATAATTCCCCATAGTGAAGTCCCTTTTCATAAACATTGAGATCCAGAGTGAGTCTCTCAGAGATAAGGGCTGTTATTTCTGCAGGAAAATCATACAAATGACTGGTTGAACTACACATAAGTACTTCAAGCCTCTTTCCTATGATTTGTTTGACAATAGTAGAAATGAAGATGAACTCAGCTTCGGCCAACTCATCGGCAGCAATAACATGCACTTTGTACCGGAGAATCATATTTGTTCAATACATTTTTTTTAAACGGAAAACCCAGCCTCTGCATTCAGGATCACCAATCATTCGATTATCCATAATAACTGTGCATAATATCATAATTGTTCAATACATTAGTTTTGGAAACAGTAGGAAGTTATTATGTGATTATCCATAATGTTTCTACCGAATAAGCCACTAAGATGTATTTCGTGTCCATTTGATGCTTTGGGAGTGTGTCAAAGAATCAGTGAGTACAAAAGCAAGAAGATAATATATTTTAAAAAAACCTTAGATGATATAGGTTGCTCGATATGAGTTCATTAGAGGCTCCTCTTATCAGATTCATGTGCTCTAAAGAGAAACGAACGTTCCGGAGATCTGACATGCCTGAAACTATTCCAATACCATCTGCACATACAAACATGCAAGTGAAAATTAACCGGACAGTACAAAAAAAAAAGATATTAAGCAAAGTAATAACTGTGCAAGTAATTCAGTAAATTAACTTGCCTTTTTACATACAGAGCGGGCAGAAATTTAATATATAAGTGAGCGAACATGCATACCGAGGGTAACCAACAGGTATATTATGTAGCACTTCAACCTTAGATGATGGAGTTGACTCGCTTCAACAGCCTTGCACATTTTTTAATAAGGCAAAGATTCTGCTGCCTGGGATTTTCCATCAACTTTTCTGCATATGACCCGCCGTTGTTTCACCAAACATCTTGGTCCCTTGTATAGAAGATTAGTAATTACATGAAAATTTGGTTGTATAATTACGAACAAAGGGTAGTAAATATGCAGTAGAATTGCTCGTCAATGAAGACGATGTCAATATGCATTACCTCATTGTCATTATAGAAATCTATACACGAGCTACCAGTGCAAGGGCTCTTCCACGCCTCATCAGTGGACTTGGATCTGATTTGACAGACGCAATTTGGCCTGTAATTTGTACATATAAAAAGTCAGCAGAAGCATCACGCAATGGACATGAGTGCACTGACTTTTCCTTTATCCTGTGTCCAATGCAGGCCATTAGAAATCACCAGGAAAATTATCTTTTTTGCTCGCTTATGCAGAGAATCAGAATGCGATGTGGAGGCTTCAAACCCAACCTGCAACACTTTTCAACATTCGAATTACTTTACTAACTGACCTACTTCATACATCAGCAACCATAACTGATCGTACCATGGCATCCAATTTTATGTTAAGCACCCTTTTATATTGAAGAAAAAATCATTTAACTTTGAGAAATTTGCAAGAATTGATAAGACATGGAACTGTTCTAGCACCAACATTGTAAGTGCAGATATACAAGGATACTTTTGAACAGAATTCGAATTTTGATTAATTTAAGAAATATTTAACATGAAATGGTTCTAGGTCTAGCACCGGCACTGCTAATAGACGTTTACATGGATACCTGTGAGCGAAAAAGATGAGTTATTTAGGAACTGACCTGGCCGCCGCCATTGCACATAGTCAGATGAGGAATTTCACCATCAAATAAATCCGACCAGACTCCAAGATTTAACAGAACGAATTGGGCGGAACCATGATGAACATAACCTGCAAGAAACTGGAGTTACAGCCTGTTACAAGTTTACAATAATTGGGTCGAAAAGGGCAGTGCCCAGGACAGGAAAGAAAACCTAGCAGCGAACCATTAACCTTGGAGGACAATCTTCAAGGCGGGCACATGAGCTTCAATCACGATGGTTCACATCTAGCTGCTGCATCAAGTGCTGAAGGGCGCATCGCACATCCAGATCGCCTGGTTCGCCCTTCCTCCCACAAACACGCATCTCCTGGTCGCCTCACCTCCTCGCATTCATCGTTGCCGATTCCTGCTTTTTTTTCTATCGATCTGAATCGTTGTCGCTTTTAGGTCGGTCCAACAGTTTGTGGGCTTTAGTGGATATTGGGGGTCGAATTAACCACAGTTGGCCAATTTGACCTCGAGAGTAGCTGCCCTCAGGGATTTTCGGCCCACTGCGGGAACAACAGGAAATCTGACGGCCAAAAATGGTTTTGAAGCGTGATCCAACGAACCAAATGGCTGATGTCGTGAGAGGACTCATATTTGGCTCAGTTTTAATATCCCTAATGATGCACCTTCTTGACCATTCATTCGTTTGTTCAGGGAGAAATTAACATGAATTTTTTGTACTCACACAAAGTCTTTTCCTTGGCAACTTTTAACTTGAGGCATGGAACATATCGCCAAGAGGTTAAATCAGACAAATGCTGCTACCGATTCCACTTTCTGCTCACTACCACAAATCTTAGTACCTTCAAGGATACAGTTTTATTATTTTACTTAGATCTAGATTTTTTTTGCCTTCTAATATAAAGTTCTTAATTCCATGATTGCGTTTTTGTTTTCACAGTAGTTCATGCAATGGGATGCAGTCTGTAAAGATCTATTTCAACTGGTACCATCGACCAGGTTGCCTTCTTTCTTTCCTTCTCTGTATCATGATGTGATATACCTGCTACTTGCCCATTGTAGCTAGAGGCCATAGAAAGTCTGCAATATAGACGTTAGCACATGTGTACTTCAAGATTATAATAAGTTGAATTTGTTCGGTCATGATCTGCGACACGCTAATACTTTGCCCTCCATGATATTTCATAGTACATCAGAATAGCGCAAGTGAGGTAATATTCTTGACCATTTTATTTTACAATTTGGTTAACCTATTGATTTTACATATTTTTAATGTTTTGATTTCATATACATTCAACTGTATATATAATTATGTTCGAAATTGCCGTTTCTTGGAGCTTTTACATTATCAAAGAAATATATGCCAACTTTTTGTGTGACATTAAAGGTAAGGTGTCCAAATGTATCAATTTTCAGATACCCATTTCCAAACTAATGTGTTTTCTTATTCATTTCCTTTTGCCTAACCGTAGGGAAAAAGAAGAACACATAATTAGTTTACAAGTTCCTGTGCCGCAGCAACGCGCGGGAAATTGTCTAGTTATAAAAAAAAGGCTAACCACATGGATATTATGAAAGAAGGCTAACAACATGGACATTCTCATATATTTGACATCCATATAAAACACGTTAGAGAAAACCACTTAAATTCATTCTCACATGTCAAATGTATCTCCCACATCTGCATATCTAGCACAACTATTACATACACAACATTATCTACCACCATAGAGAATACCAAAAATATGTCAAATGTCTCTCACACATGTACATATCTAGCACAACTATTTCATTCTAACAAGGCAAATGTCTCTTAACACATCTACATCTCTAGAACAACTATTATATACACCAAAGTATCACTAAATTTTGAAATCAATCAAGAACTATGATTACACCCAGGGTTAACAAAATATGTCAAATCTGAGAGATTTTATGGACAAAATTGAGGGGATCGGATGAGAATACCTTGAGGAGGGATGGGGGCTTCAAATCCACAGAGAAATCTACCAAAACAAGCTGAATTTGGGTCAAGATTTAGGAGGGGGAGAGGGGGGGCGCCGGCAGCCATGGTCAACCTTCTGTGTGTTTCGGGTTGAGGAATAGATGAGGGAGAGAGGGGGGGAGGGGGAGGGGTCGGGCGCGGCCGGTTTTACGTATCCAGGAGGACCGCGCCGAGGCACTGGGCGCTGCCCTCGTATCCACCGCGCCGGCGACCAGGGAGCTACCTTAACGCACTTGGGCCCCGCCTTGCCAACGTGGCGGAAGCACCGCGCCGAGTGCGATGGAGTCGCCCTTTGAACCACCGCGCCTCCGTGTTGGGCGCTACCCAAAAGGGTTAGTTTCGTAAAAATATTGCGTTTAGGTTTATTTTATGCTGAAGTTTCTCCCCAAGGTTATTTTTGTGATTTTTCACCTCATCCCCATTCATGTACTTGTACGTGCTATGTCAGTGATTCTGTGGGGCTGGGCTGATGCCTGGCGCAGTTACCTCCTTTCACTTGAGCTCAGCGCTTCAGTGGAAACCTCAAATCAAGTCTCACCGCCATTACCTTCTCGGAGGCGGTGTGTAATCTTTCAACTAAGCACAGCGCTGCTCTGATGGAAACCTCAAATCCAGTCTCAAGGCTCGGATGACGGTGTGTTCTGGCATATTCTCGCTTCATGCAGACGTTGTCTTGATCGGCCAATGGCTTGTATAGGGCAACTCCTCTAGATCCGTGGTGTTGCAACTTCTGTGGGTAATGAACAGAGACGACTCGCGGCAGGTCCTGTGACACCATTCATCTGCTTGTTTTGGGTTCCTTTGTTGCATCTTTGCATACAAGCACTGAAGTCGGAGATGAGTGCTTTGTTGGCTAGGTCAGCAAATGTTGCACGGTAGGGGTAGGGGCGATTGTGTGTTTTTTTTACCCGGGTTGCGATGCTTTTCGGCCTTTTAAGTGAGAATCCTACTGTATTACTTTTTCGTTTGCGAACAAGGCAAATATTATCCGAAATCAACCCATACAAGAAAAGAAATAACACATAAATCCTTGAAAGCTTGACGGCTCGCCGAGAGGAAAGCATGATGCCGCCTCTGGTCCTCCAGCGTAGCGAAGCTCATGGCGGAGAAAGCCTGAAAATCCCATGCATGTGTATAAGCGGCGGTAGGGAAGTCGTTGAGGTGGACCAAAATATCCCGGCGACCACGATCTCAAGACTCCTTCTCTAGAGTGTCCCAGATATTTTTTCTATCTTCCATACGAAAACTGTCAATTCTCATAAGATCTTCAGTCTTACTCAAAAGGTCCAATAGTCAATGGTACAAACAGGGGCTTTGGTCCCGGTTTTTTAGGGCCATTCATCCCGGTTGTGCAACCGGGATGGGGCAGCCGGGACAAATGCCACACCCCCATTGGTCCCGGTTGTGCTAGGACCCGGGATGCATGGGGTTGACCACGTGGCAGGGTGCGCAGGAATCTGGCCAGGGCCATTTGTCCCGGTTCTTAACACGAACCGGGACGAATGCCTCCTCTGCCGCGGCAAAGTTTTTTTTTTCTATTTATTGTTTTCCTTTTTATTTTATGTTCTGCGATCAATTCGATTGTACGATACCCCTGTCACCATACACTGATAAGGAGCCTTGGTGGCCCCTCCCCGGACCTCCCGGATCCCAGGAGAAGAGAGGAGCCTGGTGGCCCTTCTCCGGACCTCCCGGATCCCACGAGAAGTGAGGAGCCTTGGTGGCCCCTCCCCGGACCTCCCGGATCCCACGAGAAGAGAGGAGCCTCGGTGGACCCTCCCCGGACCTCCCGGATCCCACGAGAAGAGAGGAGCCTCGGTGGACCCTCCCCGGACCTCCTGGATCCCACGAGTGAATAAGTAATACATATATATAGCAAAACAAGGAACACTTATATTACAGAATCAAAGTATATCAAGCATATTACATGACCGATGGAATGAATTACAAAATCAAGTTCATTCCCAAGCGGTATAGTACTCTCCATTTACATTTAGGACCTCTGCATCTAAGAAGCCCGTAATTTCCTCCTGAATTGCTCGTATGCGTTCTCTTGGTAGAAGACCGTCCCGGAGCCGTTCGATCTAATATAAAGAAGAGTGGTCAATATATATTAATGAAACTAAGTAAATAAAATAGATGGTAATAAGAAAAATTGACGACTGACGTACATGAAGTTTGTTGAAATCTCTGCCCTTGGGACAGGTCGTCTGACGAATGAACTCGCAGACGTAGTATCCACACAAGTGATTCCCGTCTCCCTGTTGCAAGCACTTTACGAGAACATGGTTTGAATCAAAATAATAATCAACCAGCCATGATAATGGCATCGAAACTGCGCGGATCTAGATAGTAGTACTTACTTGCACAATTTCAAATGTAAGCTCTTATTTTCATTCACCCCTGGCCTTTTTTATGAACCTCTTCCAAGCGCTGCCCGGGAAAGAAAAAGAATAAAAAGAGCTAGTAATTACTTGATATCCGAAAATGAAACAAAGTAGTCGATATAGTGCCATATATAAAGATTGAAATTACCGCTGGATCATTTCCTGCATGTCCGCCCAGATCTCTAGGGGTTTACGTTTTGGGTCCATTACCAGTACTTTTCCTTTCTCAACTTGGAAGATTAGCAGAATATGGTGGAAGCTGCGCACGCATAACTCATCAATTATACACTGAACATCGAGTAAGGAAAACAGAATGTGTACAACACAGTAACACTCACCCGAAGCTGTAAGGAAATAGTATTTCCCGTCGGTTTTGTAGAAACCTTATTGCCCTCAGAAGGTTATCTTCTGTGTCCTTGGGAGATAGCTCAAGAGTCTTATGATTAACAAAATATGGGTCAATGAACCCAACATCATAGATTTTTCCTCTTTTGCATTCGAGAATCTTCATTCTGCAATTATAATATAATGAGTGTACTATATATATGAATGCAATGAACGAGGTGAGCTAGCTAGAGACTTAATTAGAGAAATAATTACTTACAAACAATAGGCACTAACGATATATTTGTCGAGGGAATTCTGCTGGAATAACTGAAACAATTCGTCAAATTGAATCAGAACCAGTCTATCTCCATACCCGTAGTGCTCGTCTCTAACTCCGACCATTATCCAGTCCTGAGATTTCTGAGCGGCTTCCATATACCAATTATGCACTCTTCGCATTTTGGTTGGTAGATTTTTTACCTCCTCGGGTTTGACGAGAGGATTCCCGTGCCGGTATTTGTACGCACATTCAGAAGCGGGGAAGTACTCTACTGTTTGCATATACTCAGCAAAGGACGAACCCACAACAGCTGCCCATGGTCCGTACAGTTCTATAAACTTCGGATCAATTTGCTCGTCAGCATTAGTGCTCGGCCCCACCTGGGTATTGGAAATCACTTTGAGCGGGGAGATGGATTGTTTTTTCTGCTCTCCGAGCTGGGCAACTGATTTCCCGCTTTTCGCGCTTGCGCTACTACTCTTCATCGACCGCACCATTTCCTGGTGTGACTTCAGAATAGAGCGGTCATAATCAGATGACAGCCTCGGCTCGGGTTGATGAAGAGTCTTCACCATTTTCCACACTCGTTCTACATCTTCTTCGGTGTCGGGGAAATCTGCCTTTTTCTGCTCCTTCGGCTTCGATTTCCACGCCTCGTATTTGTCCCTTGCGATTTTCTGGGTTTCCTCAGGAGTATAGTCGTAAGGTAACTTGGGTAACTCCTTTGGTACCTTCGGGAGGGGCGACAGTTGACGTTTGGGTGATCTTTTACGACTCCGCAGAAACTTAGTGGGTGGAGAAGGCTGACGCGGCGGCGTAGACGACCGCGCTGAGACGACATGCACGGCGTAGGCGACCGCGCTGGAGACGGCATGCACGGCGGAGACGACCGCGCTGGAGACTGTTGTGCTGGAGAATGGTGAGGATTCGATTGCCTTGTCATCTGATTTGGAAGCACAATGTGTTCCTTTAGCCATAGAACGGTCAACTTCTTGGCTTCTCTGAGTTCAGTCACCTCTCCGTCTTCACCTTCGGGGAATTCAAGTTTCACCCGCTCGAATCCGTTGACAACTTCATCGACCCCAACAACAGCGTAGCCCCGTGAAACCAGAAGACTATGGTGAGTTGGTTCGTTTCCAATTGGCAATACATAGCCGACCGCCACCTTGATGGTTATGTTGACGACCTTCACGTGGAGCTCACAAGTTGTCATCTCCGTGATATCATCCACCGGGTGCATCATCGGCGGTGCATCATCACCCTGGAGCTGCGTGGACGCAACGCTGCTTGCGCCGGTAGCATCGACTTCACCTTCTACCATGTGTGGTACGCCGGTAGACACTAGCTGTTGGCTAAGTGTGTTAATTTGCTCTTGCTGCTTCATTGCTATGTCCTGCGTCCGCTTTTTCTGTTCTTCAAGTTGACGCCTCTAGTTTGCCTGACTCGCTGCTTCTGCTGCCTCCGCGTCCTTTTTCCGATGACGGCTTCTATCAGGATATTGCTTTTTTCTCTCGTCAAACCCAATACTCCATAGAACACCGCCTATTGTCGTTCGTGTACGCCCTACGTGTTCTGGATTCTTGAGGGCGCGTGTGAGCTCGTCCTTCTCTCTGTCTGGTATGAACCTCCCTTCTTTAGCATACTTTATTGCGTTTCTAAGATCTTCTATGGGTAGAGGATTCTCTTTATGCCTTTGATTATAGATTGCATTTCCTTCGGCGTCCAACTTGCTCCCATGCCCGTAGAACCAAAACCTTGTCCGCTCGACCCACATGAATGGCTCGGGAGTGATCCCCTTCTCAAGCAGGCCGTTCTCCCATTTCTCCCACTTGGGAAGCGAACCCTTGTAGCCAGCTTGCCCCATAATATGATGATATACCTTTTTGGAGGCGTTTTTCTGATTTGTTTTTGACCTTAGCTTCGCATTATCCGACAGCTTGTACTTCACAAAATCTGCCCATAAGGGTTTTATTTTCTCATACCCTTGAGTGAAATCAGGAGTCTTTCCCTTATTAATAAAGTCAAGGTGCTATCTTGTCTTCCAGTTGCTGAATTGCTGGGCCATCTTTTTCAGAGTCCACGCCTTTGCCTTTTTCACTAACTCAAGTTTCTTTTGATTAGAATCGACTTAACCATCTACCTCCTCATTCTCATCCGCCTCATTCTCGTCCACCTGCGGCGTCGGTAAGATGAAATTACACATGATCTTTTTGAAAAGATTATCTTTGGCTAAGTTGTTGACAAATGAAATTCCTTGTCTCTACGGACCTTTTGGCTCATTCCACTCTTGAACAATGATCGGGATGTGATCCATAACTGGCACTCCGCATTGCTTTACAAATTTTTGGGCAACATCAGCGGGAAGCTCGGGTGCGCCGTCTGCTGCAATCGTTTCGATCCTATATCTTTCTGTATCTTTCAACTTCTTTATTGCGCCTCGTTTAGTCTTTTTTCCGGTTGATATGCTTGAACCGGATGGCTAAAAAAATAAAGACTGTTAATACATGTATATAGACAACGGATGCTTCAATAATTAACATATCTATATGCACCTCGGAGACGGTGTTTGTAATTTGTACGACTCCACCGGAGCCGCCGGCATCTCCCTCACCGGAGCCGTCGGTATCTCCCTCACCGGAGCCGTCGACTTCTCCCTCATCGGAGCCGCCGGCTTCTGCCTCACCGGAGCCGTCGGCTTCTCCCTCAGCAGAGACGTCTCTTCGGGTGAGCTCCGGATCTCCCTCACCGGAGTTGCTCATCCACTGGCTCACATCGGTCTCTCCCTCGGGCCCGAGGATTAAACCCGCGAGCAAGTTTTCCGTATCTTCGTCTCTTGGCTCCATACTTTTCTGCAAATACACAAAATTCCCTAAGTCAAAATTTGATGCTACACGAAGTATAATTCCCTAAGTCAAAATTTGATTCTACACAAAATTCCCTAAGTCAAAAAATTACCAAAAGTTTTACACTAAGTGTAATTTGATTCCACACTAAGTCAAAATACTGCCAAAAAATAATAATTCTTAAGTGAAATTCCCTAAGTCAAATACACTAAGTCAAATTTCTAAAAATTCTTATTTTTTCTACACTTAGACAAATTACTGAAAATTCTAATATTTTACACTAAGTCAAATTACACTAAATTAAATTACTAAAAAAATAAAGTAGTTGCACTAAAATTCCCTATGTCAAAAACATAAAAAATTACCAAAAGATTTACACTAAGTATAATTTGATTCTACACTAAGTCAAAATACTACAAAAATAATAAATCTTAAGTGAAATTCCCTAAGTCAAATACACTAAGTAAAATTTCTAAAATTTCTTATTTGTTTACACTTAGACAAATTACTGAAAATTCCAATATTTTACACTAAGTTAAATTTTGTACACTCATGAATTTCTACACTAATGTTTCTAACACTAAGTCAAAAATTTCTAATGTTTCTAACACTAAAATTCTAACACTAAAAATTCTAATATTTCTAGCACTAACACGTACTAAAATTACTAAGTCAAATTTTCTAACTTAGTGTAAAAATACCTTAATGTAAAAAATTTCTAAGTAAAAATACCTTAGTGTAAAATATTTCTAAGTAAAATACCTAAATTTTGTAATACTAAGTAAATTTTTTCTAACACTATGTAAAAAATTTCTAACACTAAGTAAAATACCTAAATTTTCTAACACTAATTAAAAATTTTCTAACTTAGTGTAAAAAATTTCTAAGTAAAAAGTTTCTAAGTAAAAATACCTTAGTGTAATTTTCTTTTCTAACTTAGTGTAAAACTTTTCTAAGTAAAATACCTAAATTTTCTAATACCAAGTAAAAAGTTTCTGACACTAAGTAGAAAATTTCTAACACTAAGTAAAATACCTAAATTTTCTAACACTAAGTAAAATACCTAAATTTTCTAACACTATGTAAAAAATTTCTACATTACAATTTTTTCTAAGTTAGTGTAAAAATACCTTAGTGTCTCTAACTTAGTGTAAAAATTTTCTAAGTAAAAATTTTCTAAGTAAAAATACCTTAGTGTTTCTAACTTAGTGTAAAAAATTTCTAAGTAAAATACCTAAATTTTGTAATACTAAGTAAATTTTTTCTAACACTAAGTAAACAAATTCTAACACTAAGTAAAATACATAAAGTTTCTAACACTAAGTAAAAAATTTCTAACACTAAGTAAAAATTTTCTAACACTAATTATATACAAATTGTAACATTGCATTTCTAATGTTTCTAACACTAACAATAAAATTATATACAAATTTTCTACACTAATGTTTCTATAAAAATTTTCTACACTAAAATTCTATACAAATTTCTAATATTTCTAACACTAAAACTAAAATTCTAACACTAATTGAAATTTTCTACACTAATGTACCTAATGGAAACAGTAAAAAAAAGTAAAAACAAAAGGAGTAAAAAAAAATAAACAAAAATCTCTCTGTTTCTTTTCTTACAGAGAGAGAGCCGAGAGCGAGAGAAGGGGGAGCTCCTCCACGGGCGCGGGCGTTGGCGAGGCGAGCTCGTCCATGGGCACGGGCGCAACTCGTCCACGGATGCGGGCGCGTAGCTCCTCCACCGGCGACGATGCGGGCGTTGGTGCGGCGAGCTCCTCCACGGCCGCGGGCGCAGGTCTAGTCCATGGGCGCGGGAGCGCTCAACCATGGGGCGATGGTGCTCTGACATGGCGAGTACGACGACGGCGCGGCCACGGGCACGGGCGACAGAGAGCAGCAGCCTGGCGGCGTCGTCCAAAATCCTTCCGCGCGAGATTGATTTTGGGGAGGAAGAAGGTGCGGCTTATATAGGTAAGGGCATCCGTCCCGGTTGTTGCTACCAACCGGGATGGATGCTCCTCCCTTTTTTTTCACAGCGGGCGGATGGGGGTACGTGGAGCGCGCGTGTTGGGGGGGCATCCGTCCCGGTTGTTAATACAAACCGGGACTAATTCCCTATTTTTAATACTTTTTAAGTTTAATATTTGTTCCTAAATATTTTTTTTCCAAAACTCGTATAAAACATTTAATAACAATCACAAAAATATAAACAAGATACCAAAACATTTAGAAAATTATAAACTAACTGAATATATTACTTTCAAAACATATTTGGTGAAGTTCAATTTTTTTAATTAATTAATTTAAGAAATGGAGAAAATATCAAATAATTCAATAAATTCTGAAAATTGCAAGGTATATATAAAAATTACCAGAAAGATAAATTCAACTCACTTATGATGTTTTAAAACTCAATTGGGTGACTGATAAGGTGGTTTCCATTTTTTTTTTAAAACTCATTTGGGTGACTTACATATTTTGTTTTCCATTATTTCCTTTTTATTTTCTCTTGTTTCCTTTATGGTTTCTATTGTATTATTTTGTTTTCTCTTGTTTCCTTTTTGTTTTCTCTTGTTTTATTTCTTTCTGTTATTTCCTTTATGTTTTCTATTGTTTTCCTTTATGTTTCTATTGTTTTATTTTGTTTTCTCTTGTTATCTTTTTTTGTTTTCTCTTGTTTTATTTTGTTTTCTATTGTTCCCTTTATGTTTTCTATTGTTTTTCTTTATGTTTTCTATTGTTTTATTTTGTTTTCTCTTGTTTTCTTTTTGTTTTCTCTTGTTCTATTTTGTTTTCTATTGTTTTCTTTATGTTTTCTATTGTTTCCTTTTTGTTTTCTCTTGTTTTATTTTGTTTCCGATTGTTTCCTTTATGTTTTCTATTGTTTTCCTTTATGTTTTCTATTGTTTTCCTTTATGTTTTCTATTGTTTTATTTTTTTTCCATTATATCCTTTATGTTTCAAATAATAACTCCACACATTTCAAATACAGAACAAGGTACATTAAATTTATAATAAGTGCACACCAGACCAGTTGATCCATGCATATACATAGTTTCGTCGCATACAAGGCAGACAAATATATACGTAGTATCAAACCTTTTGTAAAACCTTCAAGGGGGGATGTAGAACAAAACAATCGGTATCGCCATCATAATCCCCGACCGTGGCAGTTGAGTGCATATATGCATATCAAAAGAACGACCGGACGTATGATGGCGAATCCGGATGATTTATATTCGGTTGATGAACTGAATGATGTATCAAACCTTAAAGGAGGGATGTAGAACAAAACAATCGGTATCGCCAGCATACAGCCCTACCGTAGCTACTGAGTGCATATATTCATACCAAATGCACGGTAGGACGTATGCTGGCGAATCCGGATGATTTGTATTTGGTCGATGAACTGACTGATGTATGAAGGTGGGCTATATATAGGGTCCTCTGGCTCACAAAGTGTTGTGCTAGAGTTTCGATCCAACGGTTAAGAAACACCCCTGATGCAACGGCTCACAACCGCTCGAAAGAAACACACCGTACCCCTGATCGAACGGCTCACAACAGCTCGAAAGAAACACACCCCTGATCCAACGACTCACAAGCGCTTGAAAGAAACACACGATCCGTGTGATTCTTTCTGATTGGTCCCAACGAAACCCTAACCATTTAGTCACGGTTGGTAAAACAGGACTAGACTAAAGGGACGATCCGTTTCCCAACGAAACCCGAACCATTTCGTCCTGGTTGGTAAAACAGGCCGGGACTAAAGGGTCTGTTTCTTCTCACTATATATATGTATGCATTGCCACCATTGGCATAAACACATATAAACTGACCACTCTCTCATGGATTCTACCGTACCCAGTCTAACCTTCCTCCAGGCGGAGGCACTTTCCGCCTCGAACTACCCCTGCCCGCCTGGCTATAGCGTCCCGGCCGGTTGGATGCTGAGCGCCGGAGGAGTGCTGGTCCCTCCTCTTCCTCAAGATGCGGCACGTCGGGCGGCCATCACGAACCACTACTACCACGAGCTCACGCCGGAGCAGGAGGAATCCCAGTTGGAATCCCTACTAATGCCCTACTTGGGACGCCTTCTTCATTAATCGGCGTGAGAGTACGCTCGCGAGGTACGAGGAGAACAACCCGCCTCCTTCGAACTTCAACAAGGCCGGTCGTTAGCTGTGGTGGGGCCATAGACGGACTCTTCAGAGCGTCATGAACTACATCAGGGCCGGCGATAACCCCCGCCCGCGCTACCCTCACGCCCAGTCCTGGCGTCGTGATCCTCAGAGGGAGTCCAGAGTACCGTCCGACGATAGTGACGACGACGGCGACGACTACGACGACTATGAGTCGGAGTACTATAGGCCTAGACAGGAGTATGACTAGCAGATCAGATCGAGTCTTTCCATTATGTACTGCCTTGTTTATCTAGATCTATGCTCTCCGTTTAGGTTTAGATCCACTCTTGCCATTATGTACTGCCTTGTTTATCTATCCAAGATGCATGTTTGTGCGCAATATGGGCGCGAGCGTGGTGCGACAACAAATACAAAAGCTCTATAAAAAAGAAATAGGGTGATACAAATTCTTTTATTAAAAATAGAAAACAGACGCGCTAGCGCGCCGCAGTTCCCCGGAATACAAATTCTTTTATTAAAAACAGAAAACAGACGAACACTACTCCTCGTCGTCCTCGTCGGGGAACTCGTTGGTGACCTCCTCCGGGTCATCGTCGTCGCCGAACTCGTCGGTGACCTCCTCGTCATCGTCAGAGGTGCATGACGGTATGTCCGAGATAGGCCCCCACCTCGGATCGTCGGAGGCCCAGACTTCACTGGCGTGGTCGGCCCGGTGAAGATCTTGCATCGCCTTTGTCCTCGCCTCCCGAGCGGCATCTAACGCGAGGTGGCACTCCGCCCGCTCAGCCGCGCGGGTCTGCCAGAGCTCCTGGTCGGCGCTCTCCTCCCCCGGATTGTTCCGGTAATACTCGCGGACGACGCGATCGTCCCTGGCGTCGACTAGGCCCTGAAACACGCGGTGGAGGAGGTGGCGATGGTTGGCGGCAGTGACGATCTGCGGATTTGGCGCCCTGGCCTCCGCTTCCCAGAGTGTGTGGCAGTCGTTGAAGTTCAGCAGCGACTGCGGGCGGTTGAGGCGCCAGGCCGCCGCATCCCAGGCGCGGGCGGCCTCCGCCGCCATCGCAAAGGAGCCGAGGGGGATGCGGTCATCCCCGCAGAGGATATCCGCGCTGAACATTCCGTTCTGCCGTGCTCGCAGCGGAAGCCGGTGGTGCTGTTCCTCCTCGGAGGCATGGTGGTGGCGCAACAATGTGTGGAGAGGAGAAGACGCTCGAGGCGCGGCAGTGTATACCGCGCGCTCCTGGCCACGTGGCACAACTCCCGCGGCACGTGTCACAACTCCCGCACCACGCGTCCACGCGTCCACGCGGCACAGCTCCCGCGCCACGCAGCATAACTCCCGCGCCACGCGGCACAACTCCGAAACCTTAGAATGTTAGGAGGAGATAGCAAGTTTTTGTGAACACTTTTTCAACAGAACCGTCGTATTCCAAGTTTATTATTTTTTGTGGATACTAGGACATATGTAATGACAGCACGTGAAGGTCTCGCGTTATTTAGAGTTTTTTTTTGATTTCTGGAATTTTCTCAGCCCGTTTTACGAGAAAGTCAAGACGGAGGGCATGACCGTTCGTAGCTAGGGGTTGTATATTTAGCAACTCATTGTGGATCTCTATTGAAATAGGTAGTTGACTACCTAAAAATGAATTTTGCTTCATGAGCAAATTACGAGGCCCTGTAGTTCAAATTTGTCCCGTTTCCATCTGAATCGGCAGAAACTTGTGATTTTCAAAAGAGGTGCATGGAAATCTATTTTTAGACAACAAATTATTTATTTGTGCATATCACATGTCCTAGCATGTTTAAAAAATTAAGCCCCCATGTTTTGCAACATGTCTGTGGTCCTTCGCAAAAAAACCCATTTCTAGCACTCCGAAAATGGAAAATGGCTTTTTTATTCAGGTAAAAAAAATTCATTCGTCATCATTGTCCGTGCTTCCAAGATGCATGTTTGTGTGCAATATGGGCTCATTATAAAAAACTATGCCATGTGTTTGGCCATAACACCCGTTGTTTCAACCGAAACCCTAGAATGTTAGGAGGAGATAGCAAGTTTTTGTGAACACTTTTCAACAGAACTGTCGTATTCCAAGTTTACTATTTTTGGTGGATACTAGGACATATGTAATGACACCACACGAAGGTCTCGCGTTATTTAGGATTTTTTGAATTTTCTGCAATTTTCTCAGCCCGTTTTACGAGAAAGTCAAGACGGAGGGCATGCCCGTTCGAAGCTAGGGGTTGTATATTCAGAAACTCACTATGGATCTCTATTGAAATATGTAGTTTAGTACCTAAAAATGATTTTTGCCAAAATTTATGAGCAAATTACGAGGCACCTGTAGTTCAAATTTGTCCCGTTTCCAGCTGAATTGACAGAAACTTGTGATTTTCAAAAGAGGTGCATGGAAATCTTTTCTTAGACAACAAATTGTTTATTTGTGCATATCACATGTCCTAACATGTTTAAAAAATTAAGCCCCCAAGTTTTGCAACATGTATGTGGTAGGTCCTTCACAAAAAAACCCATTTCCCACACTCCGAAAATGGAAAATGGTTTTTTTTATTCAGGTAATTTTTTCCCTCGTCGACATTGTCCGTGCTTCCAAGATGCAAGGTTGTGTGCAATATGGGCTCATTATAACAAACTATTCCATTTGTTTGGCCATAACACCCGTCGTTTCAACCGAAACCCTAGAATGTTAGGAGGAGATAGCAAGTTTTTGTGAACACTTTTTCAACAGAACCGTCGTATTCCAAGTTTATTATTTTTTTGTGGATACTAGGACATATTTAATGACATCACGCGAAGGTGTCGCATTATTTAGGGTGTTTTTGAATTTTCTGGAATTTGCTCAGCCTGTTTTACGAGAAAGTCAAGACAGAGGGCATGACCATTCGAAGCTAGGGGTTGTATATTCATCAAGTCATATGGATCTCTATTGAAATAGGTAGTTGAGTACCTAAAAATGATTTTTTCCAAAATTCATGAGCAAATTACGAGGCACATGTAGTTCAGATTTGTCCCGTTTCCAACTAAATCGGCAGAAACTTGTGATTTTCAAAAGAGGTGCATGGAAATCTTTTCTTAGACAACAATTTTTTATTTGTGCATATCACATGTCCTAGTATGTTTAAAAAATTAAGCCTTCAAGTTTTGCAACATGTCTGTGGTAGGTCCTTCACAAAAAAACCAATTTCTGACACTCCGAAAATGGAAAATGGTTTCTTTATTTAGGTAAAAAAAAACTTCCTTCGTCAACATTGTCCGTGCTTCCAAGATACATGTTTGTGTGCAATATGGGCTCATTATAACAAACTATGCCATGTGTTTGACCATAACACCCGTCGTTTGAACCGAAACCCTAGAATGTTAGGGGGAGATAGCAAGTTTTTGTGAACACTTTTTCAACAGAACCGTCGTATTCCAAGTTTATTATTTTTGGTGCATACTAGGACATATGTAATGACACGACACGAAGGTCTCGCATTATTTAGGGTTTTTTTTTGAATTTTCTGGAATTTTCTCAGCCCGTTTTACGAGAAAGTCAAGATGGAGGGCATGACCGTTCGAAGCTAGGGGTTGTATATCCAGCAACTCACTTTGGATCTCTATTGAAATAGATAGTTGAGTACCTAAAAACGATTTTTGCCAAAATTCATAAGCAAATTACGAGGCACCTGTAGTTCAAATTTGTCCCATTTCCAGCTGAATCGGCAGAAACTTGTGATTTTCAAAAGAGGTGCATGGAAATATTTTCTTAGACAAATTTTTTTTTATTTGTGCATATCACATGTCTTAACATGTTTTAAAAATTCAGCCCCCAAGTTTTGCAACATGTTTGTGGTAGGTCCTTCACAAAAAACCCATTTCTGACACTCCGAAAATGGAAAATGAATTTTTTGTTCATGTAAAAAAAACTTCCTTCATCAACATTGTCCGTGCTTCCAAGATGCATGTTTGTGTGCAATATGGGCTCATTATAACAAACTATGCCATTTGTTTGGCCATAACACCCGTCGTTTCAACCGAAACCCTAGAATGTTAGGAGGAGATAACAATTTTTGTGAACACTTTTTCAACAGAACCGTCGTATTCCAAGTTTATTATTTTTTGTGGATACTAGGACATATGTAATGACATCACGCGAAGGTCTCGCATTATTTAGGGTGTTTTTGAATTTTCTGGAATTTTCTCAGCCTGTTTTACGAGAAAGTCAAGACAGAGGGCATTACCATTCGAAGCTAGGGGTTGTATATTCAGCAACTCACTGTGGATCTCTATTGAAATAGGTAGTTGAGTACCTAAAAATTATTTTTGCCAAAATTCATGAGCAAATTACGAGGCACATGTAGTTCAGATTTGTCCCGTTTCCAACTAAATATGCAGAAACTTGTGATTTTCAGAAGAGGTGCATGGAAATCTTTTCTTAGACAACAATTTTTTATTTGTGCATATCACATGTCCTAGTATGTTTAAAAAATTAAGCCTTCAAGTTTTGCAACATGTCTGTGGTAGGTCCTTCACAAAAAAAACCATTTCTGACACTCCGAAAATGGAAAATGGTTTTTCTATTCGGGTAAAAAAAAACTTCCTTCTTCAACATTGTCCGTGCTTCGAAGATGCATGTTTGTGTGCAATATGGCCTCATTATAACAAACTATGCCATGTGTTTGACCATAACACCCGTCGTTTGAACCTAAACCCTAGAATGTTAGGGGGAGATAGCAAGTTTTTGTGAACACTTTTTCAACAGAACTGTCGTATTCCAAGTTTATTATTTTTGGTGGATACTAGGACATATGTAATGACACGACACGAATGTCTCGCATTATTTAGGGTTTTGTTTTGAAATTTCTGGAATTTTCTCAGCCTGTTTTACGAGAAAGTCAAGACGGAGGGCATGACCGTTCGAAGCTAGGGGTTGTATATCCAGCAAATCACTGTGGATCTCTATTGAAATAGGTAGTTGAGTACCTAAAAACATTTTTTTCATGAGCAAATTACGAGGCACCTGTAGTTCAAATTTGTCCCATTTCCAGCTGAATCGGCAGAAACTTGTGATTTTCAAAAGAGGTGCATGGAAATATTTTCTTAGACAAAAAATTGTTTATTTGTGCATATCACATGTCTCAACATGTTTAAAAAATTAATCCCCCAAGTTTTGCAACATGTCTGTGGTAGGTCCTTAAAAAAAACCCATTTCTGACACTCCGAAAATGGAAAATGATTTTTTTATTCAGGTAAAAAAAAACTTCCTTCATCAACATTGTCCGTGCTTCCAATATGCATGTTTGTGTGCAATATGGGCTCATTATAACAAACTATGCCATTTTTTTGGCCATAACACCCGTCGTTTCAACCGAAACCCTAGAATGTTAGGAGGAGATAACAAGTTTTTGTGAACACTTTTTCAACAGAACCGTCGTATTCCAAGTTTATTATTTTTTGTGGATACTAGGACATATGTGATGACATCACGCGAAGGTCTCGCGTTATTTAGGGTGTTTTTGAATTTTCTGATATTTTCTTAGCCCGTTTTACGAGAAAGTCAAGACAGAGGGCATGACCATTCGAAGCTAGGGGTTGTATTCAACAACTCACTATGGATCTCTATTGAAATAGGTAGTTGAGTACCTAAAAATGATTTTTTCCAAAATTCATGAGCAAATTACGAGGCACCTGTAGTTCAGATTTGTCCCGTTTCCAACTAAATCGGCAGAAACTTGTGATTTTCAAAAGAGGTGCATGGAAATATTTTCTTAGACAACAAATTTTTATTTGTGCATATCACATGTCCTAGTATGTTTAAAAAAATTAAGCCTTCAAGTTTTGCAACATGTCTGTGGTAGCTCCTTCACAAAAAAAACCATTTCTGACACTCCGAAAATGGAAAATGGTTTCTTTATTTAGGTAAAAAAAAACTTCCTTCGTCAACATTGTCCGTTCTTCCAAGATACATGTTTGTGTGCAATATGGGCTCATTATAGAAAACTATGCCATGTGTTTGACCATAACACCCGTCGTTTGAACCGAAACCCTAGAATGTTATGGGGAGATAGCAAGTTTTTGTGAACACTTTTTCAACAGAACCGTCGTATTCCAACTTTATTATTTTTGGTGCATACTAGGACATATGTAATGACACGACGCGAAGGTCTCGCATTATTTAGGTTTTTTTTTTTGAATTTTCTGGAATTTTCTCAGCCCGTTTTACGAGAAAGTCAAGACGGTGGGCATGACCGTTCGAAGCTAGGGGTTGTATATCCAGCAACTCACTTTGGATCTCTATTGAAATAGGTAGTTGAGTACCTAAAAACGATTTTTTCCAAAATTCATAAGCAAATTACGAGGCACCTGTAGTTCAAATTTGTCCCATTTCCAACTGAATCGGCAGAAACTTGTGATTTTCAAAAGAGGTGCATGGAAATATTTTCTTATATAAAAAATTGTTTATTTGTGCATATCACATGTCTTAACATGTTAAAAAAATTAAGCCCCCAAGTTTTGCAACATGTCCGTGGTAGGTCCTTCACAAAAAACCCATTTCTGACACTTCGAAAATG
This sequence comes from Alopecurus myosuroides, assembly GCA_028641055.1. Classification (NCBI taxonomy): domain Eukaryota; kingdom Viridiplantae; phylum Streptophyta; class Magnoliopsida; order Poales; family Poaceae; genus Alopecurus; species Alopecurus myosuroides. The sequence goes on from CM054057.1 coordinate 739,611,795, forward strand.
GAAAATGGTTTTTTTATTCAGGTAAAAAAAAATTCCTTCATCAACATTGTCCGTGCTTCCAATATGCATGTTTGTGTGCAATATGGGCTCATTATAACAAACTATGCGATTTTTTTGGCCATAACACCCGTCGTTTCAACCGAAACCCTAGAATGTTAGGAGGAGATAGCAAGTTTTTGTGAACACTTTTTCAACAGAACCGTCATATTCCAAGTTTATTATTTTTTGTGGATACTAGGACATATTTAATGACATCACGCGAAGGTCTCGCGTTATTTAGGGTGTTTTTGAATTTTCTGGAATTTTCTCAGCCCGTTTTACGAGAAAGTCAAGACAGAGGGCATGACCATTCGAAGCTAGGGGTTGTATATTCAACAACTCACTATGGATCTCTATTGAAATAGGTAGTTGAGTACCTAAAAATGATTTTTGCCACAATTCATGAGCAAATTACGAGGCACCTGTAGTTCAGATTTGTCCCGTTTCCAACTAAATCGGCAGAAACTTGTGATTTTCAAAAGAGGTGCATGGAAATATTTTCTTAGACAACAATTTTTTATTTGTGCATATCACATGTCCTAGTATGTTTAAAAAAATGAAGCCTTCAAGTTTTGCAACATGTCTGTGGTAGGTCCTTCACAAAAAAAAACCATTTCTGACACTCCGAAAATGGAAAATGGTTTATTTATTTAGGTAAAAAAAAACTTCCTTCGTCAACATTGTCCGTGCTTCCAAGATACATGTGTGTGTGCAATATGGGCTCATTATAGAAAACTATGCCATGTGTTTGACCATAACACCCGTCGTTTGAACCGAAACCCTAGAATGTTATGGGGAGATAGCAAGTTTTTGTGAACACTTTTTCAACAGAACCGTCGTATTCGAAGTTTATTATTTTTGGTTCATACTAGGACATATGTAATGACATGACGCGAAGGTCTCGCATTATTTAGGTTTTTTTTTCAATTTTCTGGAATTTTCTTAGCCCGTTTTACGAGAAAGCCAAGACGGAGGGCATGACCGTTCGAAGCTAGGGGTTGTATATCTAGCAACTCACTTTGGATCTCTATTGAAATAGGTAGTTGAGTACCTAAAAACAATTTTTGACAAAATTCATAAGCAAATTACGAGGCACCTGTAGTTCAAATTTGTCCCATTTCTAGCTGAATCGGCAGAAACTTGTGATTTTCAAAAGAGGTGCATGGAAATATTTTCTTAGATAAAAAATTGTTTATTTGTGCATATCACATGTCTTAACATGTTTAAAAAATTAAGCCTTCAAGTTTTGCAACATGTCTGTGGTAGGTCCTTCACAAAAAAAAACCATTTCTAACACTCCGAAAATGGTTTCTTTATTTAGGTAAAAAAAAACTTCCTTCGTCAACATTGTCCGTTCTTCCAAGATACATGTTTGTGTGCAATATGGGCTCATTATAACAAACTATGCCATGTGTTTGACCGTAACACCCGTCGTTTGAACCGAAACCCTAGAATGTTAGGGGGAGATAGCAAATTTTTGTGAACATTTTTTCAACAGAACCGTCGTATTCCAACTTTATTATTTTTGGTGCATACTAGGACATATGTAATGACACGACGCGAAGGTCTCGCATTATTTAGGGGTTTTTTTTGAATTTTCTGGAATTTTCTCAGCCCGTTTTACGAGAAAGTCAAGACGGTGGGCATGACCGTTCGAAGCTAGGGGTTGTATATCCAGCAACTCACTTGGGATCTCTATTGAAATAGGTAGTTGAGTACCTAAAAACGATTTTTTCCAAAATTCATAAGCAAATTACGAGGCACCTGTAGTTCAAATTTGTCCCATTTCCAACTGAATCGGCAGAAACTTGTGATTTTCAAAAGAGGTGCATGGAAATATTTTCTTAGATAAAAAATTGTTTATTTGTGCATATCACATGTCTTAACATGTTTAAAAAATTAAGCCCCCAAGTTTTGCAACATGTCTGTGGTAGGTCCTTTACAAAAAAACCATTTCTGACACTCCGAAAATGGAAAATGGTTTTTTTATTCAGGTAAAAAATTTCCTTCATCAACATTGTCCGTGCTTCCAATATGCATGTTTGTGTGCAATATGGGCTCATTATAACAAACTATGCGATTTGTTTGGCCATAACACCCGTCGTTTCAACCGAAACCCTAGAATGTTAGGAGGAGATAGCAAGTTTTTGTGAACACTTTTTCAACAGAACCGTCGTATTCCAAGTTTATTATTTTTTGTTGATACTAGGACATATGTAATGACATCACGCGAAGGTCTCGCGTTATTTAGGGTGTTTTTGAATTTTCTGGAATTTTCTCAGCCCGTTTTATGAGAAAGTCAAGACAGAGGGCATGACCATTCGAAGCTAGGGGTTGTATATTCAACAACTCACTATGGATCTCTATTGAAATAGGTAGTTGAGTACCTAAAAATGATTTTTGCCACAATTCATGAGCAAATTACGAGGCACCTGTAGTTCAGATTTGTCCCGTTTCCAACTAAATCGGCAGAAACTTGTGATTTTCAAAAGAGGTGCATGGAAATATTTTCTTAGACAACAATTTTTTATTTGTGCATATCACATGTCCTAGTATGTTTAAAAAAATTAAGCCTTCAAGTTTTGCAACATGTCTGTGGTAGGTCCTTCACAAAAAAAAACCATTTCTGACACTCCGAAAATGGAAAATGGTTTCTTTATTTAGGTAAAAAAAACTTCCTTCGTCAACATTGTCCGTGCTTCCAAGATACATGTGTGTGTGCAATATGGGCTCATTATAAAAAACTATGCCGTGTGTTTGACCATAACACCCGTCGTTTGAACCGAAACCCTAGAATGTTATGGGGAGATAGCAAGTTTTTGTGAACACTTTTTCAACAGAACCGTCGTATTCGAAGTTTATTATTTTTGGTTCATACTAGGACATATGTAATGACATGACGCGAAGGTCTCGCATTATTTAGGGTTTTTTTTTGAATTTTCTGGAATTTTCTTAGCCCGTTTTACGAGAAAGCCAAGACGGAGGGCATGACCGTTCGAAGCTAGGGGTTGTATATCTAGCAACTCACTTTGGATCTCTATTGAAATAGGTAGTTGAGTACCTAAAAACGATTTTTGCCAAAATTCATAAGCAAATTACGAGGCACCTGTAGTTCAAATTTGTCCCATTTCTAGCTGAATCGGCAGAAACTTGTGATTTTCAAAAGAGGTGCATGGAAATATTTTCTTAGACAAAAAATTGTTTATTTGTGCATATCACATGTCTTAACATGTTTAAAAAATTAATCCCCCAAGTTTTGCAACATGTCTGTGGTAGGTCCTTCACAAAAAACCCATTTCTGACACTCCGAAAATGGAAAATGGTTTTTTTGTTCATGTAAAAAAAACTTCCTTCATCAACATTGTCCGTGCTTCCAAGATGCATGTTTGTGTGCAATATGGGCTCATTATAACAAACTATGCCATTTGTTTGGCCATAACACCCGTCGTTTCAACCGAAACCCAAGAATGTTAGGAGGAGATAACAAGTTTTTGTGAACAGTTTTTCAACAGAACCGTCGTATTCCAAGTTTATTATTTTTTGTGGATACTAGGACATATGTAATGACATCACGCGAAGGTCTCGCATTATTCAGGGTGTTTTTGAATTTTATGAAATTTCTCAGCCTGTTTTACGAGAAACTCAAGACGGAGGGCATGACCATTCGAAGCTAGCGATTGTATATTCAGCAACTCACTATGGATCTCTATTGAAATAGGTAGTTGAGTACCTAAAAATGATTTTTGCCAAAATTCATGAGCAAATTACGAGGCACATGTAGTTCAAATTTGTCCCGTTTCCAACTAAATCGGCAGAAACTTGTGATTTTCAAAAGAGGTGCATTGAAATATTTTCTTAGACAACAATTTTTTATTTGTGCATATCACATGTCCTAGTATGTTTAAAAAATTAAGCCTTCAAGTTTTGCAACATGTCTGTGGTAGGTCCTTCACAAAAAAACCCATTTCTGACACTCCGAAACCCTAGAATGTTAGGAGGAGATAACAAGTTGTTGTGAACAGTTTTTCAACAGAACCGTCGTATTCCAAGTTTATTATTTTTTGTGGATACTAGGACATATTTAATGACATCACGCGAAGGTCTCGCATTATTTAGGGTGTTTTTTGAATTTTCTGGAATTTTCTCAGCCTTTTTTACGAGAAAGTCAAGAAAGAGGGCATGACCATTCGAAGCTAGGGGTTGTATATTCAGCAACTCACTATGGATCTCTATTGAAATAGGTAGTTGAGTACCTAAAAATGATTTTTGCCAAAATTCATGAGAAAATTACGAGGCACATGTAGTTCAGATTTGTCCCGTTTCCAACTAAATCGGTAGAAACTTGTGATTTTCAAAAGAGGTGCATGGAAATCTTTTCTTAGAAAACAAATTGTTTATTTGTGCATATCACATGTCCTAGCATGTTTAAAAAATTAAGCCCCCAAGTTTTGCAACATGTCTGTGGTAGGTCCTTCACAAAAAACCCTTTTCTGACACTCCGAAAATGGAAAATGGTTTTTTTTTCATGTAAAAAAACTTCCTTCATCAACATTGTCCGTGCTTCCAAGATGCATGTTTGTGTGCAATATGGGCTCATTATAACAAACTATCCCATTTGTTTGACCATAACACCCGTCGTTTCAACAGAAACCCTAGAATGTTAGGAGGAGATAGCAAGTTTTTGTGAACACTTTTTCAACAGAACTGTCGTATTCCAAGTTTATTATTTTTTGTGGATACTAGGACATATGTAATGACATCACGCAAAGGTCTCGCATTATTTAGGGTGTTTTTGAATTTTATGGAAATTTCTCAGCCTGTTTTACGAGAAACTCAAGACGGAGGGCATGACCATTCGAAGCTAGGGGTTGTATATTCAGCAACTCACTATGGATCTCTATTGAAATAGGTAGTTGAGTACCTAAAAAATGATTTTTGCCAAAATTCATGAGCAAATTACAAGGCACATGTAGTTCAAATTTGTCCCGTTTCCAACTAAATCGGCAGAAACTTGTGATTTTCAAAAGAGGTGCATGGAAATCTTTTCTTAGACAACAATTTTTTATTTGTGCATATCACATGTCCTAGTATATTTAAAAAATTATGCCTTCAAGTTTTGCAACATGTCTGTGGTAGGTTCTTCACAAAAAAACCCATTTCTGACACTCCGAAAATGGAAAATGGTTTTTTTATTCAGGTAAAAAAAAATTCCTTCGTCAACATTGTCCATGCTTCCAAGATGCATGTTTGTGTGCAATATGGGCTCATTATAACAAACTATGCCATGTGTTTGACCATAACACCCGTCGTTTGAACCTAAACCCTAAAATGTTAGGGGGAGATAGCAAGTTTTTGTGAACACTTTTTCAACAGAACTGTCGTATTCCAAGTTTATTATTTTTGGTGGATACTAGGACATATGTAATGACACAACGCGAAGGTCTCACATTATTTATTTTTTTTGAAATTTCTGGAATTTTCTCAGCCTGTTTTACGAGAAACTCAAGACGGAGGGCATGACCGTTCGAAGCTAGGGGTTGTATATCCAGCAAATCACTATGGATATCTATTGAAATAGGTAGTTGAGTACCTAAAAACGTTTTTTGCCAAAATTCATGAGCAAATTACGAGGCACCTGTAGTTCAAATTTGTCCCATTTCCAGTTGAATCGACGGAAACTTGTGATTTTCAAAATAGGTGCATGGAAATATTTTCTTAGACAAAAAATTGTTTATTTGTGCATATCACATGTCTCAACATGTTTAAAAAATTAAGCCCCAAGTTTTGCAACATGTCTGTGGTAGGTCCTTCACAAAAAACCCATTTCTGACACTCCGAAAATGGAAAATGGTTTTTTTATTCAGGTAAAAACAAATTTCCTTCATCAACATTGTCCGTGCTTCCAATATGTATGTTTGTGTGAAATATGGGCTCATTATAACAAACTATGCCATTTGTTTGGCCATAACACCCGTCGTTTCAACCGAAACCCTAGAATGTTAGGAGGAGATAGCAAGTTTCTGTGAACACTTTTCAACAGAACCGTCGTATTCCAAGTTTATTATTTTTTGTGGATACTAGGACATATGTAATGACATCACACGAAGGTCTCGCGTTATTTAGGGTGTTTTCGAATTTTCTGGAATTTTCTCAGCCCGTTTTACGAGAAAGTCAAGACAGAGGGCGTGACCATTCGAAGCTAGGGGTTGTATATTCAACAAATCACTATGGATCTCTATTGAAATAGGTAGTTGAGTACCTAAAAATAATTTTTTGCAAAATTCATGAGCAAATTACGAGGCACCTGTAGTTTAGATTTGTCCTGTTTCCAACTAAATCGGCAGAAACTTGTGATTTTCAAAAGAGGTGCATGGAAATCTTTACTTAGACAACAATTTTTTATTTGTGCATATCACATGTCCTAGTATGTTTTAAAAAATTAAGCCTTCAAGTTTTGCAACATGTCTGTGGTATGTCCTTCACAAAAAACCCATTTCTGACACTCCGAAAATAGAAAATGGTTTCTTTATTTAGGTAAAAAAACCTCCTTCGTCAACATTGTCCGTGCTTCCAAGATGCATGTTTGTGTGCAATATGGGCTCATTATAACAAACTATGCCATGTGTTTGACCATAACACCCGTCTTTTGAACCGAAACCCTAGAATGTTAGGGGGAGATAGCAAGTTTTTGTGAACACTTTTTCAACAGAACCGTCGTATTCCAAGTTTATTATTTTTGGTGCATAATAGGACATATGTAATGACACGAAACGAAGGTCTCGCATTATTTAGGTTTTTTTTTTGAATTTTCCGGAATTTTCTCAGCCCGTTTTACGAGAAAGTCAAGACGGAGGGCATGACCGTTCGAAGCTAGGGGTTGTATATCCAGCAACTCACTTTGGATCTCTATTGAAATAGGTAGTTGAGTACCTAAAAATAATTTTTGCCAAAATTCATAAGCAAATTACGAGGCACCTGTAGTTCAAATTTGTCCCATTTCCAGCTGAATCGGCAGAAACTTGTGATTTTCAAAAGAGGTGCATGGAAATATTTTCTTAGACAAAAAATTGTTTATTTGTGCATATCACATATCTTAACATGTTTAAAAAATTAAGCCCCAAGTTTTGCAACATGTCTGTGGTAGGTCCTTCACAAAAAACCAATTTCTGACACTCCGAAAATGAAAAATGGTTTTTTTTATGCAGGTAAAAAAAAATCCTTCGTTAACATTGTCCCTGCTTCCAAGATGCATGTTTGTGTGCAATATGGGCTCATTATAACAAACTATGCCATTTGTTTGGCCATAACACCCGTCGTTTCAACCGAAACCCTAGAATGGTAGGAGGAGATAGCAAGTTTTTGTGAACACTTTTTCAACAGAACCGTCGTATTCCAAGTTTATTATTTTTTGTGGATACTAGGACATATGTAATGACATCACGCGAAGGTTTCGCGTTATTTAGGGTGTTTTTGAACTTTCTGGAATTTTCTCAGCCCGTTTTACGAGAAAGTCAAGACGGAGGGCATGACCGTTCGAAGCTAGGGGTTGTATATCCAGCAAATCACCGTGGATCTCTATTGAAATAGGTAGTTGAGTGTAATGACACGACGCGAAGGTCTCACATTTTTTAGGGTTTTTTTTTGAAATTTCTGGAATTTTCTCAGCCTGTTTTACGAGAAACTCAAGACGGAGGGCATGACCGTGCGAAGCTAGGGGTTGTATATCCAGCAAATCACTGTGGATCTCTATTGAAATAGGTAGTTGAGTACCTAAAAACGTTTTTTGCCAAAATTCATGAGCAAATTACGGGGCACCTGTAGTTCAAATTTGTCCCATTTCCAGCTGAATCGACGGAAACTTGTGATTTTCAAAAGAGGTGCATGGAAATATTTTCTTAGACAAAAAATTGTTGATTTGCGCATATCACATGTCTCAACATGTATAAAAAATTAAGCCCCAAGTTTTGCAACATGTCTGTGGTAGGTCCTTCACAAAAAACCCATTTCTGACACTCCGAAAATGGAAAATGGTTTTTTTATTCAGGTAAAAACAAATTTCCTTCATCAACATTGTCCGTGCTTCCAATATGTATGTTTGTGTGAAATATGGGCTCATTATAACAAACTATGCCATTTGTTTGGCCATAACACCCGTCGTTTCAACCGAAACCCTAGAATGTTAGGAGGAGATAGCAAGTTTCTGTGAACACTTTTTCAACAGAACCGTCGTATTCCAAGTTTATTATTTTTTGTGGATACTAGGACCTATGTAATGACATCACGCGAAGGTCTCGCATTATTTAGGGTGTTTTTGAATTTTCTGGAATTTTCTCAGCCCGTTTTACGAGAAAGTCAAGACAGAGGGCATGACCATTCGAAGCTAGGGGTTGTATATTCAACAACTCACTATGGTTCTCTATTGGAATAGGTAGTTGAGTACCTAAAAATAATTTTTGGCAAAATTCATGAGAAAATTACGAGGCACCTGTAGTTTAGATTTGTCCCGTTTCCAACTAAATCGGCAGAAACTTGTGATTTTCAAAAGAGGTGCATGGAAATCTTTACTTAGACAACAATTTTTTATTTATGCATATCACATGTCCTAGTATGTTTTAAAAAATTAAGCCTTCAAGTTTTGCAACATGTCTGTGGTATGTCCTTCACAAAAAACCCATTTCTGACACTCCGAAAATGGAAAATGGTTTCTTTATTTAGGTAAAAAAAACCTCCTTCGTCAACATTGTCCGTTCTTCCAAGATGCATGTTTGTGTGCAATATGGGCTCATTATAACAAACTATGCCATGTGTTTGACCATAACACCCGTCGTTTGAACCGAAACCCTAGAATGTTAGGGGGAGATAGCAAGTTTTTGTGAACACCTTTTCAACAGAACCGTCGTATTCCAAGTTTATTATTTTTGGTGCATAATTGGACATATGTAATGACACGAAACGAAGGTCTCGCATTATTTAGGGTTTTTTTTTGAATTTTCCGGAATTTTCTCAGCCCGTTTTACGAGAAAGTCAAGACGGAGGGCATGACCATTCGAAGCTAGGGGTTGTATATCCAGCAACTCACTTTGGATCTCTATTGAAATAGGTAGTTGAGTACCTAAAAATGATTTTTGCCAAAATTCATAAGCAAATTACGAGGCACCTGTAGTTCAAATTTGTCCCATTTCCAGCTGAATCGGCAGAAACTTGTGATTTTCAAAAGAGGTGCATGGAAATATTTTCTTAGACAAAAAATTGTTTATTTGTGCATATCACATGTCTTAACATGTTTAAAAAATTAAGCCCCAAGTTTTGCAACATGTCTGTGGTAGGTCCTTCACAAAAAACCAATTTCTGACACTTCGAAAATGGAAAATTGTTTTTTTATGCAGGTAAAAAAAAATTCCTTCATTAACATTGTCCCTGCTTCCAAGTTGCATGTTTGTGTGCAATATGGGCTCATTATAACAAACTATGCCATTTGTTTGGCCATAACACCCGTCGTTTCAACCGAAACCCTAGAATGGTAGGAGGAGATAGCAAGTTTTTGTGAACACTTTTTCAACAGAACCGTCGTATTCCAAGTTTATTATTTTTTGTGGATACTAGGACATATGTAATGACATCACGCGAAGGTTTCGCGTTATTTAGGGTGTTTTTGAACTTTCTGGAATTTTCTCAGCCCGTTTTACGAGAAAGTCAAGACAGAGGGCATAACCATTCGAAGCTAGGAGTTGTATATTCAACAACTCACTATGGATCTCTATGGAAATAGGTACTTGAGTACCTAAAAATGATTTTTTTCAAAATTCATGAGCAAATTACGAGGCACATGTAGTTCAGATTTGTCCCGTTTCCAACTAAATCGGCAGAAACTTGTGATTTTCAAAAGAGGTGCAAGGAAATATTTTCTTCGACAACAATTTTTTATTTGTGCATATCACATGTCCTAGTATGTTTAAAAAATTAAGCCTTCAAGTTTTGCAACATGTCTATGGTAGGTCCTTAAAAAAAACCCATTTCTGACACTCCGAAAATGGAAAATGGTTTTTTTATTCAGGTAAAAAAAATTCCTTCGTCAACATTGTCCGTTCTTCCAAGATGCATGTTTGTGTGCAATATGGGCTCATTATAACAAACTATGCCATGTGTTTGACCATAACACCTGTCGTTTGAACCTAAACCCTAGAATGTTAGGAGGAGATAGCAAGTTTTTGTGAACACTTTTTCAACAGAACTGTCGTATTACAAGTTTATTATTTTTGGTGGATACTAGGACATATGTAATGACACGACGCGAAGGTCTCGCATTATTTAGGGTTTTTTTCTGAAATTTTTGGAATTTTCTCAGCCTGTTTTACGAGAAAGTCAAGATGGAGGGCATGACCGTTCGAAGCTAGGGGTTGTATATCCAGCAAATCACTCTGGATTTCTATTGAAATAGGTAGTTGAGTACCTAAAAACGATTTTCCCAAAATTCATGAGCAAATTACGAGGCACCTTTAGTTCAAATTTGTCCCATTTCCAGTTGAATCGGCAGAAACTTGTGATTTTCAAAAGAGGTGCATGGAAATATTTTCTTAGACAAAAAATTGTTTATTTGTGCATATCACATGTCTCAACATGTTTAAAAAATTAAGCCCCCAAGTTTTGCAACGTGTCTGTGGTAGGTCCTTCACAAAAAACCCATTTCTAACACTCCGAAAATGGAAAATGGTTTTTTTATTCAGGTAAAAAAAAACTTCCTTCATCAACATTGCCCGTGCTTCCAATATGCATGTTTGTGTGCAATATGGGCTCATTATAACAAACTATGCCATTTGTTTGGCCATAACACCCGTCGTTTCAACCGAAACCCTAGAATGTTAGGAGGAGATAGCAAGTTTTTGTGAACACTTTTTCAACAGAACCGTCGTATTCCAAGTTTATTATTTTTTGTGGATACTAGTACATATGTAATGACATCACGCGAAGGTCTCGCGTTATTTAGGCTGTTTTTGAATTTTCTGGAATTTTCTCAGCCCGGTTTACGAGAAAGTCAAGACAGAGGGCATGACCATTCGAAGCTAGGGGTTGTATATTCAGCAACTCAATATGGACCTCTATTGAAATAGGTAGTTGAGTACCTAAAAATGATTTTTTCCAAAATTCATGAGCAAATTACGAGGCACCTGTAGTTCAGATTTGTCCCGTTTCCAACTAAATCGGCAGAAACTTGTGATTTTCAAAAGAGGTGCATGGAAATCTTTTCTTAGACAACAATTTTTTATTTCTGCATATCACATGTACTAGTATGTTTAAAAAAATTAAGCCTTCAAGTTTTGCAACATGTCTGTGGTAGGTCCTTCACAAAAAAACCCATTTCTGACACTCCGAAAATGGAAAATGGTTTCTTTATTTAGGTAAAAAATTTCCTTCGTCAACATTGTCCGTGCTTCCAAGATGCATGTTTGTGTGCAATATGGGCTCATTATAACAAACTATGCCATGTGTTTGACCATAACACCCGTCGTTTGAACCGAAACCCTAGAATGTTAGGGGGAGATAGCAAGTTTTTGTGAACACTATTTCAACAGAACCGTCGTATTCCAAGTTTATTATCTTTTGTGGATACTAGGACATATGTAATGACACGACGCGAAGGTCTCGCATTATTTAGGGTTTTTTTTTGAATTTTCTGGAATTTTCTCAGCCCGTTTTACGAGAAAGTCAAGACGGAGGGCATGACCGTTCGAAGCTAGGGGTTGTATATCCAGCAACTCACTTTGGATTTCTATTGAAATAGGTAGTTGAGTACCTAAAAACGATTTTTGCCAAAATTCATGAGCAAATTACGAGGCACCTGTAGTTCAAATTTGTCCCATTTCCAACTGAATCGGCAGAAACTTGTGATTTTCAAAAGAGGTGCATGGAAATATTTTCTTAGACAAAAAAATGTTTATTTGTGCATATCACATGTCTTAACATGTTTAAAAAATTAATCCCTCAAGTTTTGCAACATGTCGGTGGTAGGTCCTTCACAAAAAACCCATTTCTGACACTCCAAAAATGGAAAATGGTTTTTTTATTCAGGTAAAAAAAAAACTTCCTTCATCAACATTGTCTGTGCTTCCAAGATGCATGTTTGTGTGTAATATGGGCTCATTATAACAAACTATGCCATTTGTTTGGCCATAACACCCGTCGTTTCAACCGAAACCCTAGAATGTTAGGAGGAGATAGCAAGTTTTTGTGAGCACTTTTTCAACAGAACCGTCGTATTCCAAGTTTATTATTTTTTGTGGATACTAGGACATATGTAATGACATCACGCGAAGGTCTCGCGTTATTTAGGGTGTTTTTGAATTTTCTGGAATTTTCTCAGCCCGTTTTACAAGAAAGTCAAGACAGAGGGCATGACCATTCGAAGCTAGGGGTTGTATATTCAACAACTCACTATGGATCTCTATTGAAATAGGTAGTTGAGTACCTAAAAATGATTTTTTCCAAAATTCATGAGCAAATTACGAGGCACCTGTAGTTCAGATTTGTCCCGTTTCCAACTAAATCGGCAGAAACTTGTGATTTTCAAAAGAGGTGCATGGAAATCTTTTCTTAGACAACAATTTTTTATTTGTGCATATCACATGTCCTAGTATGTTTAAAAAAATTAAGCCTTCAAGTTTTGCAACATGTCTGTGGTAGGTCCTTCACAAAAAAACTCATTTCTGAAACTCCGAAAATGGAAAATGGTTTCTTTATTTAGGTAAAAAAAAACTTCCTTCGTTTACATTGTCCGTGCTTCCAAGATGCATGTTTGTGTGCAATATGGGCTCATTATAACAAACTATGCCATGTGTTTGACCATAACACCCGTTGTTTGAACCGAAACCCTAGAATGTTAAGGGGAGATAGCAAGTTTTTGTGAGCACTTTTTCAACAGAACCGTCGTATTCCAAGTTTATTATTTTTGGTGGATACTAGGACATATGTAATGACACGACGCGAAGGTCTCGCATTATTGAGGTTTTTTTTTGAATTTTCTGGAATTTTCTCAGCCCGTTTTACGAGAAAGTCAAGACGGAGGGCATGACCGTTGGAAGCTAGGGGTTCTATATCCAGCAACTCACTTTGGATCTCTATATAAATATGTAGTTGAGTACCTAAAAACGATTTTGCCAAAATTCATGAGCAAATTACGAGGCACCTGTAGTTCAAATTTGTCCCATTTCCAGCTAAATCGGCAGAAACTTGTGATTTTCAAAAGAGGTGCATGGAAATCTTTTCTTAGACAACAAATTGTTTATCTGTGCATATCACATGTCTTAACATGTTTAAAAAATTAAGCCCCCAAGTTTTTCAACATGTCTGTGGTAGGTCCTTTACAAAAAAAACCATTTCTGACACTCTGATAATGGAAAATGGTTATTTTATTCAGGTAAAAAAATTCCTTCGTCAACATTGTCCGTGCTTCCAAGATGCATGTGTGTGTGCAATGTGGGCTCATGATAACAAACTATGCCATGTGTTTGGCCATAACACCCGTTGTTTCAACCAAAACCCTAGAATGTTAGGAGGAGATAGCAAGTTTTTGTGAACACTTTTTCAACAGAACCATCGTATTCCAAGTTTATTATTTTTGGTGGATACTAGGACATAAGTAATGATACAGAACTATGCCATGTATTCCACGTTTATTATTACACATCACCACTAGTAGGAAACTGCCTTTCTATGGAAGGCTTTCTGTGGCGCACCAGTGTGTGGTGCGCCATAGAAATTTAGTTTTGTGGCGCACGTCAAAATATGCGCCACAGAAATGTTGTATTCTGTGGTGCACGGAGTAAGGATGCGCCACAGAAACTCAATTTCTGTGGCGCACGTAATCTGGTGCGCCACAAAAATAGGCAATTCTATGGCGCACGGGGATTGGTGCGCCACAGAAATAGCTAATTCTATGGCGCACGGGGATTGGTGCGCCACAGAAATAGGCAATTCTATGGCGCACGGGCATTGGTGCGCCACAGAATCCAACATTTCTGCCACACGTGGAGCCACATAATTTTTTTCTTCCCTCCACACCCCCCCCGGGAACGCCTTTTCTAGTTTTTGAAGGAAGAGTTGACGGTCTAAAAAGCATCAAAAAATAAATCACTTCGGCCTGTGAGATTTTTTTAGAATCGCCAAATTCCAAAAGGAACAAAAGTTATGGCAGTTTTAAGATTTTGACTAGAAAATAAAAAAAATTTCTGTGGCGCACCCCTTCATTTGGTGCGCCACAGAATTGTGGAGGCAGGATTCAAAATCCTGCCTCCTCCCCTCCTCTTCTTCCTCTTCTACCCTCCTCCCCTCCTCTTCTTCCCTTCTACCCTCCACTTCTCCTCCACTTCTCATCTTCTACCTCTCCACTTCTCTCCTCTCCTCCACCTACTACTCCACCTCTCCACCACAACCACCACCACCACCACCACCACCACCACCACCACCACCACCACCACCTCTCCTCCTCCTCCACCACCACCACCACCTCTCCTCCTCCACCACCACCATCTCCGGCGAGCTACTCCGGCGAGCTCCTCCTCCTCCTCCTCCACCACCACCACCACCCCTCCGGTGAGCTCCTCCACCACCACCTCTCCTCCTCCTCCTTCTCCTCCTCCACCACCACCTCTCCTTCTCCTCCTCCTCCACCACCACCACCACCACCACCACCACCACCACCTCCGGCGAGCTTCTCCTTCTCCTCCCCACCAACTCCGGTGACCCCCATCCTCCACCCACCAACTCCGGCGAGCATCCGACGAAATCCGACGAAATTTCGTAATTTCGAAAAATTCCCGCGGCCAGATCTGGCCGCCTTTTTTTTTTGAAATTCAAAAAAAAATTCTGTGGCGCACCACCCTTGGTGCGCCACAGAATTGCAAATTTCTGTGGCGCACGGCTGAGGTGCGCCACAGAATTGACATTTCTGTGGCGCACGGCCACGGTACGCCACAGAAAAATTTTCTATGGCATGAATTCTTTGGCGCACCCCTCTGGCCCCTAGGTGCGCCACAAAATCTCAATTTGGTGCGCCACAGATAGGCCTTTTTCTACTAGTGCACCAACAACATCCCTATCTAGTCTTCTGAATTTTCTTCGTGTAGAGATGGTCCATGAACCCTATGTCCCTTGCTTATGATCGCTTTGGCTGTAACCATGGAGCATCTTCATTATTTAATAGGATGGTTGGGTCAGCTTTCATTGTGAAGGGTGGAATTTCAACAAACTTATTATAATCTTCTCACATGTTTGTCTTGTCCTCGATTCCCACGATGTTTCTTTTCCCTGAAAGAACTATGTGACGCTTTGGCTCATCATATGATGTATTTGTTAGCTCATTTTTTCCTTTTGTTTTGGTCCGGAGGACATGTCCTTCACATAGAAGACTTGAGCCACATCATTGGCTAGGACGAATGGTTCGTCATTGTAACCAATATTGTTGAGATCCACTGTTGTCATTCCGTAAAGCGGGTCTACCTTTACCCCTTCCCCATTCAGTTTGACCCATTTGCACTTGAACAAAGGGACTTTAAAAGAAGGTCCATAGTCAAGTTCCCATATCTCCTCTATGTAACCATAGTATGTGTCATTTTTTCCATTCTCGTTTGTTGTATCAAAGCGGACACCACTGTTTTGGTTGGTGCTCTTCTTATCTTGGGCGATCGTGTAAAATGTATTACCATTTATCTCGTACCCTTGAAAACTCCCAATAGTCGAAGATGGTGACCCGGCCAACATGTACAACTGATCTTCAACAGTGGTGTCATTTATAAGATGTGTTTGCAACCAAGTTTGGAAAGTCTCCATGTGTTTGCGTTTAATCCATGAGTCATCCTTCCTCAGGTTTATGGAGCGTACAATATTCTTGTGGTCCTCGAGATACGGAGCCACGAAGGTGGAATTTTGTAGAACTGTGTAGTGTGCTTTAGTGAAAGATTGCCCGTCCCTGGGTATCATTGTTTTCTTTCCCAGCATTCCTTTTCCCCTCAGTCTCCCCTCATGCCGTGATTCACGAACACCAATCTTCTTAAGGTTAGGAATAAGGTCAACACAGAACCCAATGACCTCCTCTGTTTCATAGCCCTTCGTGATGCTTCCTTCTGGCCTAGCACGTTTATGAACACATTTCTTCAAGACTCTCATGAACCTCTCAAAGGGGAACATATTGTGTAGAAACACCGGACCGAGAATATGAATATCTTCACATAGGTGAACCAGGAGATGAGTCATAATGTTGAAAAGGATGGTGGGAACACCAACTCAAAACTAACAAGACAGTGGACCACATCCCTCTGTAATCTTGCCAGAATTTCTGGATCAATTACCTTCTGAGATATTGCATTGAGGAATGCACATAGCTTCACAATGGGTACTCGAACATTTTTCGGTAGAAGCCCCCTCAATGCAATCAGAAGCAACTGCGTCATAATAACGTGGCAGTCATGAGACTTCAGGTTTTGGAATTTTTCTCTGCCATGTTTATTATCCCCTTTATATTCAACAAGAAGCCAGACGACACCTTGATACTGTAAAGGACTTCAAAACATATTTCCTTCTCTGCTTGGTAAGAGCGTAGGTGCTTAAGTAATGGCGCCCTGTATCCGTGTGCTTGTTGCTTGGGTCTTTCATACGTTGCTGGTCCTCCCGTGCTTCTGGCGTATCTTTTGACTTCCCATACACGCCCAAGAAGCATAGAAGGTTGACACAGAGATTGTTTGTCACGTGCATCACGTCGATTGAAGAGCAGACCTCTGGAACTTTCCAATAGGGTAGCTCCCAAAATATAGATTAATTCTTCCACATGGGTGCATGCTTATCAGGGCCGTTCGGAATGGGTTGGCTGCCATCACCCTTCCCAAAGATTAATTTTTGGTCCTTGACCATATCGAGTACATCATTACCACTACGAAGGTCAGGTTTCTTCCGGGTATTTGCCTCACCTCTGAAATGCTTCCCTCCTTTCTTTCTTATGGGATGCTTGAAAGTGCACTATGGTCCACTAGAGGGGGGGGGGGTGAATAGGTTGACTACCAATTTTTCTTTTCTTTTCCTTTTAGTGGGGCTTAGCAAGATAAAGTAAGGTTCTCTAGATGTGCAACTAGGTGAGAAACCTATGTGGACAAAACGATATGCGCAACGGAAGTAAAGCGTAAGGTAGTAAAGCAAACAACAAGTGTAAACAAGGAGACAAGGATATGATTCACCGTAGTTCCTTCTCAAAGAGAAGTTCATCTACGTTGGAGAGGTGGGGAGCCACCTAGGCGCTCCTCAATAGCACGGTTGTGCACACCTTGTTCTCCTTGAGCTTCTCCGGTGAGGGAGATGCTCGTTTCCACTATGAGGTCGACTTGAAGGCGTTGACCAAACCTTTACAAGGACTTGAGGTCACTCCACAAGATGGATGGAGGCTCTCAAGCAATCCGTAGCTTCTTGCAACAAGGTGGAAACTACAAGCACGAGATCTACTAAGGTTTCTAGGCCTCAAGTAGGATTCTAGATCTACTAGGTTGTGGTGGATGGATTTTAGATTCCTTTGGTGGAAGTGTGGATCTAGGTCTCCTCTAGCTCTTCACCAAGTTTGGGAGTGTTTGGGTGGACGGAGTGGGAGATCTAGGTGGTTGAAGCTTTCATTAATGGCTAGGAGAGAGAATGGGAAAAGCTTGGCATTTAAGAGGTAGGGGAAGGGGTATTTATACCCCTTGCATTTAAGTGACCGTTTGCAGTCCAGGGCACCGGAGGCTTCGGTGGTTTCACCGGAGGCTCCGGTGGTCTTCAGCCCACTCCATAGTTGTGCAGCGCACCAGCTCGTATGTGCTGGAATACTGGGCGGAGGTTCCGGTGGGTCCTGCGGAGGTTCCGCCCACCGGAGTCTCACCGGAGGCTCCGGTGGAACCTCCGCTCTGCTCAAACAGAAAGCCAGTTAAGCGGAGCATCCACCGGACCCCCCACCGGAGGCCAGTTACCCTAGGGAAAGGGAGGCCACCGGATGTCCACTGGAGGCTCCGGTGGAACCTCCGCTCTTCTCAAACAGAAGGGCATTTAAGCGGAGCTACCACCGGAACCACACCGGATCCCTTTTTGCGTGCAACACGTGTGTTGGAGGATGGCGGAGCCTCCAGTGGACTTGGCGGAGGTTCCGCCCACCGGAGCTCCACCGGAACTTCCGCTCCTGGGTCCGCTCGTTTGCTCCAGAGAGGGGTTTTGGCAAAGCCCCCACCGGACCCCCACCGGATCCTGGGCGGAGCCTCCGGTGGATTCACCGGAGCCTCCGCTCCTGCATATTGCACTTTCCTGGATTCGTTTCTCCTTGCACTTTTCATATAAATTGATCATTTGCCCCATAGAATAAGTGAACCTGTTTAAACCTGGGCATTTCCATCTATTGAACACACATTAGATCAAATAGTTGTGTTATCATATAATTACCAAAACGGACGATGATCTTTCATTCTCCCCCTTTTTGGTAATTGATGACAACATAACTATTTGTATGATTATAAACACAATATGAACGGAGCTCCCCCTAAAGGTATGCTCCTTTCATATTGAGAGCATTTAGGCATGATATATAAGAATAACATGACAACAATATCACAGTACACATATATCACATAAATAACATCAAACAAGGTTCACACGAACATAATATGACATACGAGGTTCACATAAACATAATATGACGAAGTTCACGATAGATAGGAATATTCTAGATAAGCCGAAGTTCCAAATGATCCAATAAGAAACCAAACTCCCTCAAGCCAAATAAAAGATGCAAAATAAAGAAGCTTGAGGGAGATCCATTCAAATGCCCGTTCCTAATATAAATCTCTCCCCCTTGGCATCAAGATACCAAAAAGAGAGAGACCAAGATGCAAACGTCCCAAATCACTCGGAGGAGGAGGAGGAGGCTTCCGGAGCCGGGGAGGGATCACGGCGGTGAGAGCTAGTGGCTTCATCTCCTTCTTCCTCGGACCACTCAATAAGCTTGCCCTTGGAGTCCTTTGCTTGCCAGTCGTCCCAATCGGTGATGCTATCAAGAACCGGGGAGTCAATGGAGAGGCCTTCCTCACAAAGACGTTGACGAGAAGCTTGAGATTTGTTGCGGTTCTTGAGTTCCTTATCATAGTGTTCCTCCCATTGATGTTGCTCTATTTTCTTGTTCAAACGAAACACTTTCTTGAGAGCTCTTGCCATCCATTTGAAGGCATTGCTAGAGGGAGGAGGTTGAGATGGACCCTCGTCTTCTTCCTCATCAACAATGATGCGAGGCCTAGCCTTGTTCTTGCGGATGGCGGGAGTGGGATGCACAACGGGTTCTGTGTGATCTTTCATGAGAAGCCTCTTTTCCGTGTGAGAGATCCAATGTGCATCATCAAGAGGTTCATTCGGAAACTTTTTATTCCATACGTCAAGGATGATCTTCATGATGAATGGCCCAAAACAAGCATTCTTCCGGTTGACAATGGCATACCACAACTCATTCCAAATATAATCAAGCACATCAAGCTTGCGAGGAGTGTCATCCATCCGGTGTTGATGAGTAAGGAGCATAAGGTTCTTCAAGAAGCCTTGAATCTCATCCACATTGCCCGCCTTTGGGTTGATGGTCTCGCGATAGATGCGCAACATGATGTCATATGTGGGATAGAGACCCTTCACGAACCCAACGGCGTATTTCTTCCAATGATAGAGAGGAGTAAGTCCATCCTTGGGAAGTGACGAGGTGTTAATGACATGAACTCGGAACCATCCGTTAGCAAACTCTTCTCCCTCAGCAAACGGACCAAAATCTGGGTAGCCACCAAGAATGATACCAACATCTTTCCATGTGATGTCAAGCTGTCTACCTTTAGTCATCCAAATCATATTACGCTCGGTCTCATTGGAGAGATGAACCGTGGCTAGAAACTGACAAACGAGCTCTTCGTCGAAATCTTGTTGAAGAGTAATAATGGGACCAAGACCAAATTTTTGAATGAGCTCAAGAGCCTCCCCAAAGTACTTGTGATTCCTTTCCATGTGCCCAATACTAATGGCGTGTTGAGGGACGACATTTTCCTTCGGCTTCCTCATCAAAATCTCACTATAAATCTGCCCTTGGAAGACGGTGTGAAAGCGTGGATCCTTACCCCGGAATTGGGGCATCAAACGATCACGGGCAACCACATATGGGTTCGCACGCCTTTCCTTCAAGAACATAGCCTCGGACATCTTGGAGGCGGTTGGTGCGGTGTTCCTCCTTGGCAAAGTCTTCTCGGGAGCCGGGAAGCGCTTGCGTTTGCCTTGAGAGCTGTCAAGTTCTGCTTGAATCTCATCCACGGGTTGAGGCTTGCGGCGGCCGGTGGTCTTGTACCGTTTCCCTTTTCCCTTGGAACCGGAAGCATCTAAGAGAGAAAGCAAGAAGATCATGAACAAAGAGTAATGCTCGAGTTGGTAAGGCACGCACAAAACCAAGAAACCTAGATACACGGGGTGTTAGGGTTGAATAATCTAGGGTTAGGGCAAAAACTCCCAACAACCGCAACGATTCAAGCCTAACAAGCCTTACCTAGGTTACTAGGGTTTGTACTTGAGAAATTCCACTCCTAAAACTCCAAATCCACGAATCTAGAGGCAAAGAACATGAACTCCTATGCATCCCATCCATCAACTAGATGAGAGAGAGAGAGAGAGCACGTACCCGCGTCATCCATGGTGAAAAAGGAGGGAGGGAAGGTTCCCGGAGCGTCCCAAGGCGAGGAGATGGCCTTCCCGCGGTGGAGCGCTCGAATCCGGCGGCGAAAAGCTCGGGGCGGCGGCGGTTCTTGAGGAGGAAGATGGGGGCGGGTGGGGGAAAGTGAAAGTGGATCTCACTTACCCCCGCACGCCCATCACTTATCCACAGAAATTTTCCGCCGGCGGAGCCTCCGCTCCCACCAGCGGAGCCTCCGGTGGTTCGCACCGGAGCCTCCGCTCCCTGTCCCAAAACAGTTAAGTTTTGGCCCGCTGAGCCATTGTGGGACAGCGGAGCATCCGGTGGTGTTCCGGTGGACAGAACCAGCGGAGCCTCCGGTGGGTTCACCGGAGCCTCTGCCCTTGGCAGCGGAGCCTCCGGTGGATGCACCGGAGCCTCCGCTCAACCAAATTTTCGCGCGCCAAGATTGGAAAAACACGAGCATTTCGATGAAAGCAATGGTTTGGGCAAAGGAGGCTTGGGTTGGAAAAACGTCACTGATATACGAGAGACATTACTCGAAGGGGTCCGCAAAAAGCAACAAAAAGATAGAAGACCGAACCCGTACGAGTTGTCAAGACGGAGATATGATAAGCGTGAAAGATCCAAAACACAAAATGGTCGGTGGCCGAGGCCACCATGTTTTAGTGTGTAACTTGGCACCGCGAAGATATATCTTGGGTCCAAAATTACTACTCACAATTAAGCACAATAAGTCACAAATGACTAGATATGCAATGATGATTTAATTTTCGCATAATAGGAGGAGTGCATACTCATAAGTTGAGTAGTGCTCCCCCTATGTCCATGCCTACATCTAAGCCTAATAGCATGCATAATGAGGGTAGATATGCAAGGTTTCAAGTGAAGTTGGAGGAATCTATGACATTTAGTTCATTCCTCAAAGCTCGAAATCTTGGTTCATCAAGGGCCTTCGTGAAGATATCGGCAAGTTGATCCGTTGTGGAGACATATGAGAGATCAATATCACCTTTCTCAACATGATCCCGAATGAAATGATGACGGATCTCAGTGTGCGTCGTCTTGGAATGAAGAACCCGGTTGTAGGCGATCTTGATAGCACTCTCATTGTCACAAAGAAGAGGCACCTTGTCAAAATGAATACCATAATCCTTCAAGGTTTGCCTCATCCATAGCAATTGGGCACAACAACTTGCCGCGGAGATATACTCGGCCTCGGTGGTGGAGAGAGCAATGCAATTTTGCTTCTTAGAAGACCAACATACCAAGGAGCGACCAAGGAATTGACAACCCCCGGATGTGGACTTCCTATCCGTCTTCTCTCCCGCATAATCCGCATCCGAGTATCCAATGAGCTGAAAGCTTGAACCCTTGGGGTACCAAATACCGAAGTTTGGGGTATGAACTAGATATCGAAAGATCCGTTTCACAGCTTCCAAATGACTTTGCCTTGGGGAGGCTTGAAACCTTGCACATTTACCTACGCTATACATGATATCGGGTCTAGATGCACAAAGGTAGAGCAAAGAGCCAATCATGGAGCGGTATACCTTTTGATCTACCTCAAGTCGGTGGTTGTGGACATAGGAGTCTTCATAGGTTTGGCATCATTCATATTAAACCTCTTGAGCATGTCTTGAGTGTATTTGGCTTGTTTGATGAAAGTCCCTTCATAATATTGATTTACTTCAAAGCCAAGGAAGAATTCCAACTCTCCCATCATAGACATCTCAAACCTATCGGTCATAAGCTTGCAAAACTCCTCATTGAACAAGGTGTTAGTAGACCCAAAAATGATGTCATCCACATAGAGTTGGCATATGAACAAGTCACCTCCAACCATCTTGGTAAAGAGGGTGGGATCGATTAAACCAACATTAAACCCGCGATCTACTAGAAACTCTTTAAGGTGCTCATACCACGCACGTGGAGCTTGTTTAAGTCCATAGAGCGCCTTATCAAGTTTATAGACATGATCGGGGTGGTTGGGATCCTCGAAACCCGGAGGTTGCTTGACATATACTAACTCATTTATGGGACCATTAAGGAAAGCACTTTTGACATCCATTTGTTGTAACTTGAAGTTATGATGAGATGCATAGGCAAGTAAGATACGAATGGATTCAAGGCGAGCTACGGGGGCAAAAGTTTCACCGAAATCGATACCTTCGACTTGAGAAAAACCTTGGGCCACCAATCTTGCCTTGTTGCAAATGACAATGCCATCTTTGTCTTGCTTGTTCTTGAACACCCATTTGGTGCCAATGACATTTTTGCAATCCTTGGGTCTTGGCACTAATTTCCACACTTTGTTGCGCTCGAAGTTATTGAGTTCATCATGCATGGCTTCAAGCCAATCTTGATCTTCGAGAGCTTCATATACCTTCTTGGGTTCAATGAAGGAGACAAAAGCATGAGCCTTGCTAAAATCCGCCAATTGGCTTCTAGTGACCACTCTTCCACGAACTTGTCCAAGAATCATGTCCTCCGTATGACCCGCTCGTTCAAGATTCTCTAGCCTTCTCTTTGCTCTACGAGCTAGTATCTCCTCCAAAGATTCCTTGGATATTGATTGAGAATCACCTTCTTCATCGGGACATGTCCATCTTCATTTCGTCCTTGATCAAAGATGGGTGATGAATCACCACTAGGTTGAGCATTCTCAACAATAATAGAATCTTGATCATGATTTAGATCTGTTGCTTGGCCTTGTTCATTAGCTTGGCCTTGATAGTTGGCTTGAGGGCTTGGTGCATCTTGTTGGATAGCTTGATCATCAATGGGTGTAGTCAATAGCTCCACTTGAGTGGGGCATAGTCCTTCTCCCGTCATCCGGTAACCCTCAATGGGAATTATTTCACCAATCCCCATTCTTCTTATGACGATGGGAGGAATTGCATCTCCTACAACACCATGATCTATACGCCCCCCTTGGGAGCCGTTGTCCTCATCAAACACTACGTCTATAGCTTCTTCAACTTGCCTGGTGGACTTGTTGTAGACTCTATAGGCGTGAGCATTCGTGGCATAGCCAACAAAGATACCCTCATAAGATCTAGTCTCAAATTTTGACAACCGTTTTCCTTTCTTGCGAATGAAGCACTTGCAACCGAAGACCTTGAAATAAGATACATCCGGTTTCTTGCCCGCGAGAATCTCATAGGGAGTCTTGTTCAAGATCTTGCAAAGATAGAGCCGATTGGTAGCATGACAAGCGGTGGAGACGGCTTCGGCCCAAAAGTTATAGGGAGAAGAGAACTCCGCAATCATAGTCCTAGCCGCATCCATCAAAGTACGGTTCTTTCTCTCCGCAACACCATTTTGTTGAGGGGTATAGGGAGTGGAATATTGATGAGCAATGCCTTCTTCACTAAGAAAACCCTCAACGGTGTAGTTCTTGAACTCCGAGCCATTATCACTCCGAATGGCCAAGATGGTAGCATTGTGTTGGCGCTCCACTAGAGTGATGAACTCGATGACTCTATTTTGAGTTTCACTTTTCCTCTTGAAGAAATACACGCAACAATATCTTGAATAATCATCCACAATCACCAAGCAAAACTTCTTTCCTCCGAGGCTATCATAAGATAGTGGGCCAAAGAGATCTAAGTGAATGAGCTCGAGAATTCTTGTGGTGGAGATAGTTGTCTTGGTTGGGTGTTGTTCTCCATGTTGCTTCCCAAAGGTACAAGAGCTACACGCACGATCTTTAGCAAACTTAGCTTTGGTTAGTCCTAGAACGTGATTGCCACTTTGGAGGTCATGTAACATTCTCATATTGGTGTGGGCTAGTCGGCGATGCCAAAGCCATCCCACATCAACTTAGCCATTAGGCATGTCGCGGCACACGTGTCTTCTTTAGAGAAGTCCACTACATACATGCCGTTCTCGACAAACCCAACAAAAGCTACTTTAAGAGAAGTCTCCCAAGTGACAATCACACTCTCTTTATTAAAGAACGAGGTAAAACCACAGTTTGCAAGTTGAAGAACGGACATCAAGTTATAGCCAAGGGACTCAACAAGGAGAACATTCTCAATTGATAAATCATTTGAGATAGCTACTTTGCCTCGTCCCAATACCTTAAGCTCGGACTTGTCTCCAATTGTAACGCAATTGAGATGTGGTAGAGGAGGTTCAATATTACTTATTGCGTCATGGCTTCCGGTCATGTGTTGGGATGCACCACTATCCACTGTCCATCTATGTGCTCCGGAAGCATTTCCCTACAAGAGATCAATTTCTTGATTTAGGTACCCATCCTTCAATGGGTCCTCTTTTGTTCGTCACAAGGGTCTTAGGAACCCAAATAGTCCAATGATAATCATCACCATAAGAAGTACCAACGTATTTAGCATAAACATGTCCATCTCTAGATTTCATAAGAACATAAGATGTGTTATATTTTCCGGCAAAATCATTATGAGTGATGCTCCCCCTAGAGGTATCACCACCCATAATGGCGTTGGTCTCCTTTTCTTTGGGCACCTCACCCTCTTTCACAAAGATAACATTTTTGGAGGGAGAGGTGACACTCTTGGATTTCTTCTTTGACTTGGAAACAAAGCCAAGTCCCTCTTTTCCTTTCTTGGCACCTTGAGAGCTTATTGCATCATTGAGAATTCTTTCCTTCCCTACAATGTTAGTTGTAGTAGAAGATGTAGGCATAATAACAATGCTATTTGATGAAGATGCAACATGCTTATTAGATTGTTGAGCTAGAAGCTTGATTCGAGACTTAGCAAGTTTGTCATGAATTTCTTTGAGAGATGCAAACTCCCCTTTTAGTTTGTCATGTTCCTCGACAAGTTTTCATGGGCTATTCCTAGCTTTAACTCTTCCTCTTTAAATTCTTTAAGTAAAACAAGAGATTTGGCATGTTCTTTCTTAAGCTTAGCAAGAGATTTCTCGTTATCTTTTCTAAGCTTTGAGACACTAATAGCATACGTCTCTTGTAGACTAGATAGTTTTCTCTTCAAAGAGGCTCTCATGGATCTCTCCTTTTCAAGAGCCTTGATGAGTTCGTCATCATGATTATCATTGCTACCGCCATGGTTCTCTAAGGTCATGATGATCTCCTCCTTCTCATCGATGAGGGAGTTAGCCTCATCAAGTTGCCTTAGGAGAGCTTTTACCTTTTCTTTAGTTTCACCTTCAAGACTACACAACCACGATCCTAGGTTCTTGGCCTCCTCATCATCAACAATGTTTTCTACACAATCCAATAATGAGGGAGAGCTAGTGATAATAGACTTGGAGGTGGAAGATATTACCGTGGTGGCTTTTGCCATGAGACATGTAGGTCGGATCGATGCCTTCTCATTGGGAGATTCAAATAGAGAGACCGATGAAGAGGAAGTCGTAGCTATGGCGACATGGGCGACACCTACGACTTCATCTTCTCCTTCATCTCCGGATTAGTATGTTTCCAATGTTGGGCCCTCTTGGACATATAGAGCCCTTGGGACTCTTCTAGCGAGGTTCTTGTTTTGTGGAGCTTTGTTCTTGTCCTTGCGAACAAGCTTACCTTCATTCTCTTCTCGTGGCTCAAAAGGGCACTCTTTGACAAAGTGGTTCGCACTTCCACAATTGTAAAATGTCCTTGGCCGCTCCCCTTTATTCCTAAAGGTCTTGTTCCTTGAAGGTCTAGGGGCACCGGCCTTGTGAGCCTCCCATCTCTTCCAATACCCTTGCATGGCAAGAGCAATACAGTTGTGGGCACCCTTGTATGTATCCTCATAGTCCTCATCATCATCATCATCATCATCATCATCATCCACTTCTTCTATCTTGGCCATGGCCTTAGATTTTAAGGCAAGGTTAGGAGACTTCCCATGGCCTCTTGAGCGAGAAAGAGCATCATCCGCGCTCTTGTGAGACAAAGATATGGCTATGAACTCACTAAGGACACCAATGGAGTTGAGTGAGTTGTAGTCGGATCTTGTTCGAATGCTAGTGGAGAGGTTCTTCTCAAAAGGAGTTATGGCCTTGACAAATTTTCTCTTGATCCATTCATCGGAGATTTCCTCCTTTCCAAAGTCCCTTAATTGATTGCCAAGGGTGACCACTCTTCTATATAGCTCCTCGGGACTTTCATCTTCATGCATGACAAAGTTCTCGGACTTATCAAGAGCAACATCGTATTTTGATGATTGGATGCTTGCATTGCCTTGGAACAAGGAGTCAAGCTTATCCCAAGCTTCCTTGGCGGTCTTGATACCGCGAATGTGTTCAAGATGTTCTCTTGGGAGAGCCTTTTGGATAGTCACAAGAGCGGTCTTGTTGAGTTGAAATTCCACATCCTCTCTTGGAGTCAAGTTGTTCGGATCGTGAGGGTGAAATCCATATAGAATGCTTCTCCACAATGCGGTGCAAGATCCTGAAATGTGAGACTCCATATCGAACTTCCAAGAAGAAAACTCGTTAGTGTTAAGCATGGGAGGAACTACAACATTAACCATGTGTGGCATAGTGGCGATAGGGTGGATAGAGTCGCAATTGGGAGGTGGTGGAACTTTAGATTGAGACCCCGAACCGTTAGCCGATTGAGACTTGGAGCCCTCGGAGCTCACACCACCCTTAGCCTTTTTATCGGCTTTTGCTTTGGCTTTCACCTTAGCTAAAGCAATGTTAGCTTCCATCTCGTCGATATCCGGAATGGACTCTTCGTCCGAGCTAACATCGTTGGTGGTGAGGGGTGGTTCCGTGGACTCCTTGTGACGGGGGGATGATAACCCGATAGGCCAAACTCCAAGGAGTAACCCGGCCCAAAGGACGGTTCGCAGGATCCGGCTAAGGATAAGGAAGCTTGTGGAAGGCCCAAGTTTGTAGGCCCAGCAATCCGGATTGTGGGTTACTGTAAAGGAAAGCTAGGGTTTGTGCGCCGTGTCCGGGTAGGATCCAGGATGCGCCTTGGGGAATAAGCCAGGGGGTACGGGTGCTTTATAAACCGACCCCCAGGTATAGTTTTAAGTAGAGATCTAAGAACCCTAGCAATATTGCGTGATATCGAGCATCCAGTGTAAACCCTAATCGAATTATCATATCGAGAATAGAGATCCGGCGACTTCGATTGCCGGCTATCAGATCAAATTGCACCATGTTTTCCCTTGAGCTAAACCCTCTCCCAAACGCCTGTGTTGACTTGCCCCAAGATCAGTTACCCCTGGTAACATCTGCCGTGATTATCCCACGACAGTTGGCGCCCACCGTGGGGCCTGCGTCCAAAGGTGTTTACATCACGGGAGAAGCTCGGAAGGGCATGGAGAATCTTGTCATCGGCGAAATCTACATCGACCACGAAGGAGAAAAGGTGGTGGACGATTCCGGCTGGGGGCCGGAGTCGGATCACCTCGGAACCGGATCCGTCGTGACAATCGGCCGGATCAGCGTCTTCATCGGTATGGTATGTGCTTCCAATTCGGTCCCTGACAACGTTGGATCTGATTCTATGCCAGGAAAAGCCACGTCTATCCGATCAGATGATGAAGAATCGACTGGAACGACATATCCGGAAGAAGAACCCATCGCGGAGTGGGAACAGCCGGAGGAGCCGGCATGGACCCACGCGACCGGGCCCAAGGAGAAGATGATACCGGGTCTATCCTGGATCTACTGGAAAACCGGTATGAGGAGAACGGTGAGGAGGAACAGCCTGATTTACACCGGATATCGTACGCCGAGTTGCAGTCTATGCGGCCCCCGCGGCCAACCAAGGAAACACAACCGCGGCATCAGTCGGGGCGGCTCAGGCAGTGGCCCAGCAACAGGGCGCGGTTAACGGAGACCCGGTCTTGACCCGGGTTGATGGAGAGTCGGCATCGGTCACCAGTCGCGCAGCAGATGAGGAGCAACACGCCCACATGTTCGGGTTTCAAGCAAACCGGACACCAGGGGCGGGTCCTTCGAATCCACGTCACCCGGCCCTGTTCGATAATAATTTGATTTTGGATCCTACAGTCCTCGCCACAGTTATCACCCCAGAAAACGCGGCAGAGCGTGTCAGAGATCTGGATGTGGCTCGTCGTGCATTGGAACAGCAAAGAAGGCAAGTGGAAGCAGATAGACAGGGGATGGCCACACGACGGCGCGAGCTAGATGCGTTGGAAACCCGGCTTCGAGAGGAAACGTCCAGGATACATCAAAGGCATCACACCAGGTTACCAGCAACGGGCGGGGTCATTAATCCGGCTAATTTATTCGTTACACCTCAGGATCAGCCGATACCCAGTGGTGAACCAAGGAACCGCACCCCAACAGATGATAGCAGCGACACATCCGGCGAATGAACGGACCGGGTTACCCCAACCCCACCACAAACTAGAGTCACAACCGGCAACGATCTACTGCCGCCGCCACCATCACGATTCCGCACACCAGCCGGCCACTACAACAATCCTATGGACAACGTATATGCAGCGACACTCGCATTGAATCAAATCCCTGTGGGAGAGTCGCCCCATGCAGAGAAGACTCGGCAAGCCATCGAGCTGTTGCACACTGCGGTGGCACAGCAAGCCAATTACCCGGATCACAGAAGCGGTATGCACGGGACGCCATACGTCAGTCAGCAGCAAGGGAATATCCAAACAAGTTCAGCGCGGCGGAGGGAAGAGCAGCATCAAATGCCGCCTCCTCCCCGCGCTCAGGCAGCATCAGCAGCACAGGCCGTCGTGGACAGTTCTAGGGCTCGGAGGGCCGCGGCCGGGTCTGCAGCGCATGGACCTCCCGCAGCACCGCGCCCAGCCGCGCCCCCGCGGCGTCGCACGTTTCTAGAGCAAGGCCAGCTTCAATCGTTCTTGCGGGACCCAAGTGTCTCTCGGACAATATTAGAGCTGAACCTTACCCGGAAAAATTCAAAGAGCCAGGGAAAGTAGTGAATTATGAGCCAACCATGGATCCCGAAACATGGCTAAGCAGTTACGAGATGGCAATGTCAATTCGCAACGCGTCCGAGAACCTCCAAGCCAAGTTCATGTATCTGATGATGTCGGAAGGAGCAGCAAAATTGTGGTTCACCAATCTACCAGAGGGATCGATCAAGTCTTGGGAGGAATTGAAGACCGCGTTTGTCAAACACTTTCACGGGACCTGCAAGAAATTATTCACTATTGATGATCTAGAGCGATGCGTTCAGAAGAAGGGAGAATCGGCGCGCAGTTGGGTGCGCCGGGTTATGGAGATACTTCACTCATCCACGGATATCCAGCCCAAGGATGCACTACAGGCCATGGCAAAAACATGCAAGTATATACCTTTAGTGCAAAAGTTAACTCGCATGAAGTCCAGTCGAAATGCCTCGGAAGTCACAATGGGAGAATTGATGGATGCGTGCAACAAACACGCTGCTACAGATACTACAGAAGAAGAAGCTGATGACAAGAAGGCAAAAGCAAACACAAGCGGTAATGGAAGAACCGGCAACGGATCAGCATCAGGTAACAATGGAAATAGCCAGAACAAGCGCCCTTTCGAAGGAGGCTCCGAGTTTGTCGCCAACACAGAAGCCGGGTCTTCGAGGCCAAGAGCAGAAGGAAATTTCAACGGAGGTAACCACAATGGAGGAAATTATCAAGGTCCACCAAGGCCGGGTAACAATTGGGACATATTCAGGATGGCATGTCCGAAGCACAGCAGGAATGGCAGGCCAGCTAACCACTCCCTAGAAACAGTGCGCCGATTTACAAAGATGGAAAAATGAGGAAGTGCACAGAGCTATGCGAGGTGCAGGACGGGGAGGAGGACCGGGTCCAGGGGCAAACCCGGGCAACGGCCCACCCCCGGCCGGTAACCCGGCGGCTGGAAATCAAAGTAATAACCAAGGGGAGGCAGGAGGTTTCCAGGCTAACCCCAAACAATTGGGTCAATATCATGTGCATACCACCGGAGGCTCTAACAAGGACAAAAAGATACTGAAGCAAGCGGTCAACTCAGTTTCGTTAGCTGTCCCGAGATACTTGAGATGGTCAGAACAGGAGGTAACATGGAGCAGAAGGGATCACCCGGAAAGAGTGGAACACCCAGGAGTCTTGGCACTAGTAGTTGCACCGCAAGTCAACGGGTACGAACTGAAAAAGGTTTTAATGGATGGTGGAAGCAGCATCAATATACTGTATTGGGAAACCTTCCTACGCATGGGTCTCAAGGAATCTCAACTGCAAAAAAGCTCAACAGTTTTTCATGGGATAGTGCCGGGTCACTCAGCATGCCCCGAGGGAAAAATCGCATTGGAGGTAGCTTTTGGAGAGTCAAAGGATAACTATCGAATTGAGTGGCTCACCTTTGAGGTAGTGAAATTGCGCAGCCCCTATCACGCGCTATTTGGAAGGCCGGCTTATGCCAAATTCATGGCTAGGCCGTGTTACGTATATCTACAGCTAAAAATCCCGGGTCCCAAGAAGACCATTACCATACATGGAAATCGAGACATAGCAGCTGAATGCGACGAAGGAGATGCAGCAATGGCCGAGCAGGCCTGTAGAAAAGAAGAACTCAAGCATTACCGGTCTCAAGCAGACCCGGAGGATAGAGCCACATCAAAAAGGCCGAGTACTGAAGGTGAAAGAACAAAATCCAAGGTAGCGCAAGATGCTAAAATGGTGGCCTTAATCGAGGATGATTCCCCCAAGCGACCCGATGTAAAGGAAGAAGCTACATGGCCGCTTACAACCAGCTGAGTCATGGGAACACCCCACCCGGGTTGGCTAGCAAACCCGGTACTCATCAGGAAAAGGTCCAACATATGGAGAATGTGCATTGGTCAAGCCAGACCGGGACCAGTGCTTATGAAGAACTAAACAATGTAACGGGCAGCAGGTTTCAGACGCGCTCTTTTCCTACTCAGGGTACCTAAGGGGACTGGAAGGTTTTTAATGAGGCGGCCTGCTGATCCAAAATTTCTAGTATCAATAAAGAGATGGTTATCAAGTCCTATATCATTACATCCTGATTACAAGTAAGAAGTATCCACGCGACATCAGTAATTCAGTATCATTAAAGGCATCAAGTGCATGTAGGTCTTGGGGGTTGGTTGCTCAAGTGACCAACCACTAACCCGAATGACCCGGCCTTGGTGCCTATAAGTTATAAGGGCCGATTATTCGCAAACGAGTACGGCTGCAATCTTAGCTGGGCAAAGGAGCCAAATTTTCTTGACTTTTCTTACTTAAGCTCGATGTGACTCGCACTAAAGTGGCATGATTCGTTCGCTTACGATTACAATCAGCCATGAAGCCCAATGGGACTTGCCTGACACTGTTCTCGTATGGATGTAACAACATGGTATCCACGCGAAAGCCGGCTTACAGTACAAGATAGTCAAAAGGGTCATCTAAACCACAAGTTTATGCAGAGTACAAGGCTAAAGCCGGAAACTCAACAATTATCAAGCATAACTTCAGTATTTACACGGAATGGCTTTAGGCTTACGACTCGGTAAAAAATAATTTGTTCTCTGAGAAAGGCCACACCCCCATGACTCGGACTTTGGGTCATGGGGACTGGGGGACTTCGAAACAGAAACAAACTACTTGGCTATCGCAGTTCGAAAAACCCCACCATCCGAGTCTTGGGGACTTAAAGAAAAAGTCCACATATCAAAGCCCCCGGTACTCGGAAAACCGAGTCTTCCGAAGGGAGCCAAAATAGAGAATTGGGTATCGAGAAAAAATTCAAAGAATAAGCAAGCAATACGGTTGTCAAAAGACCAGAAAAGCCGCAAAGTACATCACGGGCTAAAAAGTGCGTTACAAGGTACGACATCAGTATCAGGGGTGCACAGGCGCACCATCAAAAGCATAACAGTGTGATTACAAAGCATTACAAGGTATTATGACAATACGGCCCTATTCGGCCTCCTGAGTACGGCCTTCCGGGTCTGAGTCTTGGGTTTGCTGCTTAGCCTTCCTGGCACCCTTACCCGGACTCATTGCATAAGGGCGGACTGGTGGAAGGACGGCTGGTGTAGAGGCAGACGGGCCCGATTTTAACTCGGCCTCCCTCTTCGCAGCGCTTCCCTCTTCCTGGCCGAGCTAGAAACCCACTTCTCCAAGATATCAAGAGGAGGGGGCGCATCCTCCGTAATAACTTTGCCATCAGCGTCATATGCACTCATAATCGTATTTAGATCCAAGCTATCGGCCAAGGCGGTAGCTGAGGGGCGCACTGCGGCTTGTATGGCTTTGAAATCCTTGGGTGTAAATTTGGAACCGTCAGCCTTGAATTCGGGAAACCCGGATGTTACCTTTGCCGGGTCAAGCTTTGGAAAGAAAGCCTTGGCCAGAGTAAAAGCCCGGGTCATTCCAATTCGGCATGATGAGCGTTTCCAGATCTCAATCCACCCAGGCACAGTAGAACAGGCTTGAACGAGATTCTCTTCACCGGATATACTTCCGTGGGCCACTTCACAGCATCCAATATGAATTTTGTGCCGGCAAAGAAAGTCCGGAGTACAGTCTTGAGGGTTTTAGCCTTGGTAACGGCATTTTCCTCTGGGGCCGCAAGGTTGGCGCCTGCAGTCGTAGCAAACGAAAGAGCGTATCAGTAATCCCGAGTCTGTTATAATAAATTGAAGACATTAAGCCAATCAGCAGCAGAAAACTTACTGAGCAAGATCTGATAAGTATCGGAAACCTGGTCCGATAGTTTCTTCAGTTCGGTCTGAGCGGCATTGCACTTCTTCTTGTATTTGGACACATCTTTCTTCAAGGTTTTCATGTCATCCTCAAGGATTTCCCTTCGTTTCATCTCGGCAAGAAGAAGTTGCTCGGTCCTCAGTAAAGTTTCATCAGACCGGGTTATCTGTGCCTGTAAGTAGCAAGGAATGCAAGTATTAGTTGAATTGTATGGAAGCCGAATGTGGTGTAAAGTACCAAGCATCACTTTTGCAAGTCATACTTGGGACTTGGGGACTAGGTATGCAATATGGGATACAAAGTGTCCTTACCTGATGCTCTGCAGCCATGCGCTCCAAGATCTGGCTCTCTGAAGCCTTCATAGTAGGAGACTGTTCATCAACTGATCAAAAGTATCTTTACTCGTATCAGAAGACCCGGGGCCTTGGAAATTCCGGGAAGGAGCTTTCTTCTTAGCAGGAGGCGGAACCCGGGTCATCCGCGTGTCGGAATCCGACGCTTCTTCTTCTTCACCCAAGATGGTGGTCTTGTTCTTCTTGCTTGCATGGGAAGCAATTGGATACTCGGCTCCCTGCGGGTCCGGGTTTGGCGGCGACGCTTGTTTTTCACCGCTGGACGCGACTGTAGTCTTATCAGCCGGGCTCCCCTTACCCGGGCCCTCGGTCTCCGTTTCCTCTTGATCGCTGACAACGACTGTGGCCCTATAAGGTGTTGTCAGTCAGTAGTTAAATACACAGTCAAGAAAGGGTGATGAAATATGGTGGAACGTCAGGAAAGGGATCTTACCCGGTATTCACCGCGAAGTCACAAGGAAATCCATCGCTGGACTCGGGAGAAGCTGGAAATTATCAAGTTAGATGTCACATGGGAATGGTTTAAAGAGAATGTCTTGACCCAGAAAAGATAGGGTAATTACCAGCCCGCCGCGGGGGGGTCGAGGTAATACCCGGGTTAAGGGCTTCATCACCCGGATGATTCCGAGTTGACCTACGCTTGGGCCTGGGCGACTCCTTCAAGAACGGCCAGTGGGACAATGTCAAGTTAGCTCAAGTATATCATTAAAATAATGCGAGTTGAATGTGAGAGGGAGATATGAAACCTTGGAGGTGGCCTCTTGGGTCTTTCTTTTGGATCCGACTTTGACTGTCGGCTCCAGTTCTTCCTCGTCGCTGGCAGATTCTACCTTGCCATCGGAGTTTTCTTCCTCGTCATCTTCTTGTTCTGGATATCATCAAAGTTATGGTTAGAAAGGAAGGGGCTATGGTGAGTTCAAGGGAACCAAATAAAATTCGGAGAGTACCTTCTTCCGAGTTAACCGTATCTTGCTCCTCTGGACTTTCGGAGCTAGGGGAGGCATTAGTTTTCCAAAAATCATCATCAGCCTGAAAAGTGTTGACATAAGGGTTATTAACCGCGTAGAGTGGAAAGAGTAAAAGTAAAAGCATCAAAGTCGGATTTTTACCTTGGGGGCTGGATTCTCAAGTGTGAAGGGCTCTAACCCGGATATGTTCCGGATTACATCGAGCTTTTCCGTCAAGAAACCCTTGATGGTTTTATGAGTGTCGCCAGCTGCGAAGATGTTGTCGGAGTATCGGCGGCGGATCAGAAGGTTCCCCTGAATACTCGCACATCAACTTCGTGCGGATGGAATTGGGCTGAATCCTGAAATCAACCCAAGTCTTCACCAGGTTGAGCCCGATGAGGCCTTGGGCTGTAAGAGTAGCAATTTTGGCTAGAAGAGGTTGAATTGCCTCCCTGTCCGGGTCAGGGGCGAAGGCACTAAACTTATCGGAAATATCAAGAAGACCCTCCGAGTAACCCGGCAGTTTCTTTTGACCGGGTGGGGAAGTGTCCTGGCAGTAAAAGTACGAGAGCTGCCAATGCTTGACATGGGAATTGAGGGTGAGGGGTGGCATCAGAGAGTTTTTGCGGCGTTGGATTGAAACCCCGCCGCAAGTGAGAAGCGCCCCATCACCGCTTTCGCGGCATGGTTTGCATTGAAAAAGCTCAATAAAAAGAGCTAGACTTGGCGGAGTGCACAAGTAAGATTCGGAAAGGACAATGAAATGGGAAATATTTAGCACAGAATTGGGTCCGATATCAAAGACACGAAGGCCGTAGTGGCTAAGGATGTCACGGAAAAAGGGGTGACCCGGTGGTCGAAAACCCCGGGTCACATGTTCCACGAAACAGATTACCTCATCTTTTGTAGGGGTGGGGGGTCTCTTTACCCGGCACCCTCCATTGGATATTTCCTGAGGAGGAAGAATTCCAGTTTCACCAGCTCCTCCAATTTGGCCTTTGTGACCATAGACCGTGCCCAGTTGGCAGAATTAGGTGGCCTTAGCCTTGGTTGGAGTTTTCCCCTGTTTCTTGGGAGCCATGTGGTGGACCTGCAAAGTACAAGAGCAAAGTTTGAAATTACCCAGGTATCAGGCATTATGGCGAAAATTATGGGGTCTAAATGCCGAAGAAGTTTTTTGAAGACAGTAGACGGCTTCCTGGGCACTCAACGTGATTAAAAGAAACTAGAAAGGAAAGGTCCAGCCGGGTGATTAATGCAAAGGCGGAAATTTCGGGTAGTTCGAGCCTAGATTGGAAGTTCTATTTTCGAATTTGTGGTGGGAATAACGATTGCGGGCAGTAGGAGAGTGTATTGGAGTATGCGCTTTATTCATTGTGCATGCTAGAAGAGAATATGGGCAATCTAATTCGGCATAGCCGAGAAATCCGTGTCGGGCAGATTTGGATCTAATCTAAGGTGAAATCAAAAAGTGCAAGGGCGGATTAATGGACGCAAGTGGCTTACCGGAGGAGATCTGAGCGAGGCTTTGCAAAGGCAGATGGCGCAAGTCTGGTGTCCCTTTGCGGTCTTTGACGGGCCGGATGGGGATTCGCCGGTGGATCTCGGCGGCGGCGCGGGGCGAGTCGTGGCGGAGCGCAGCCTCCGGCAGATGGGCTCCGGTGATGCGCACGGGATTTCCGTGGTGGTGCTCAGTGAGAGTGAGCTGAGAAGGAGAAAGGAAGCGGAATGGGGGGAAATGAGCCGTTAGGGTTCGGGTTACCCCCAAGGAACTTATTTATAGTGGGTAAGCCCGGTTCGGTGAGTGGGGGCCGGGAGTTGCGGAGGTAAACGGCTATTTATTCAAGTTTCTGCGAGATATGCGCCAAATATTGAGCAAGGCATCTGGATAAAAGAGAGAAGGGAATCCATCCCGTGATATCAGGGTCGATTATCAAGTATGGAATCAGAGTTTTAGACCTGGAAAATTAAAGGTGTTTGGGGGAAAAACCCGGGTTACTACATGGCCTCCGTGGAGTAAGGCCTAGCAGAGTATCAGAGCATTTTAACCCGGCCTCTATATGCCTGTATGATTGATATCTTTGCAGGGAATAGCGAGCGCTTCAAGGAGGATCCATGAAGCCCAGGCTATTCTGGGGACTACTGACGGGGGGATGATAACCCGGTAGGCCAAACTCCAAGGAGTAACCCGGCCCAAAGGACGGTTCGCAGGATCCGGCTAAGGATAAGGAAGCTTGTGGAAGGCCCAAGTTTGTAGGCCCAGCAATCCGGATTGTGGGTTACTGTAAAGGAAAGCTAGGGTTTGTGCGCCGTGTCCGGGTAGGATCCAGGATGCGCCTTGGGGAATAAGCCAGGGGGTACGGGTGCTTTATAAACCGACCCCCAGGTATAGTTTTAAGTAGAGATCTAAGAACCCTAGCAATATTGCGTGATATCGAGCATCCAGTGTAAACCCTAATCGAATTATCATATCGAGAATAGAGATCCGGCGACTTCGATTGCCGGCTATCAGATCAAATTGCACCATGTTTTCCCTTGAGCTAAACCCTCTCCCAAACGCCTGTGTCGACTTGCCCCAAGATCAGTTACCCCTGGTAACATCTGCCGTGATTATCCCACGACACCTTGGTTTTCCCCATCAGTGCCTCCATCATTTTCTTTATGCTAGACACCTCCGAGCTAACACTAGAGCTAACCTTAGATAGTTCGGTTTGGAGAACTCCAACCGTATCTTGTAGGTTAGATATAGTGTCGGCCATTTTGGAGATTTCCGCACTAGAACTTCCGGGGGCATTTTCATCGACCATTGTACTCTTGGGCGGTTAAGCCCTTAGTAAGAGCCGAGGCTCTGATACCAATTGAAAGTGCACTATGGTCAACTAGAGGGGGGGTGAATAGGTTGACTACCAATTTTTCTTTTCTTTTCCTTTTAGTGGGGCTTAGCAAGATAAAGTAAGGTTTTCTAGATGTGCAACTAGGTGAGCACCCTATGTGGACAAAACGATATGCGCAACGGAAGTAAAGCGTAAGGTAGTAAAGCAAACAACAAGTGTAAACAAGGAGACAAGGATATGATTCACCGTAGTTCCTTCTCAAAGAGAAGTACGTATATGTTGGAGAGGAGGGGAGCCACCTAGGCGCTCCTCAATAGCACGGTTGTGCACACCTTGTTCTCCTTGAGCTTCTCCGGTGAGGGAGATGCTCGTTTCCACTATGAGGTCGACTTGAAGGCGTTGACCAAACCTTTACAAGGACTTGAGGTCACTCCACAAGATGGATGGAGGCTCTCAAGCAATCCGTAGCTTCTTGCAACAAGGTGGAAACTACAAGCACGAGATCTACTAAGGTTTCTAGGCCTCAAGTAGGATTCTAGATCTACTAGGTTGTGGTGGATGGATTTGAGATTCCTTTGGTGGAAGTGTGGATCTAGGTCTCCTCTAGCTCTCCACCAAGTTTGGGAGTGTTTGGGTGGACGGAGTGGGTGATCTAGGTGGTTGAAGCTTTCATTAATGGCTAGGAGAGAGAATGGGAAAAGCTTGGCATTTAAGAGGTAGGGGAAGGGGTATTTATACCCCTTGCATTTAAGTGACCGTTTGCAGTCCAGGGCACCGGAGGCTCCGGTGGTCTTCAGCCCACTCCATAGTTGCGCAGCGCACCAGCTCATATGTGCTGGAATACTGGGCGGAGGTTCCGGTGGGTCCTGCGGAGGTTCCGCCCACCGGAGTCTCACCGGAGGCTCCGGTGGAACCTCCGCTCTGCTCAAACAGAAAGCCAGTTAAGCGGAGCATCCACCGGACCCCCCACCGAAGGCCAGTTACCCTAGGGAAAGGGAGGCCACCGGATGTCCACCGGAGGCTCCGGTGGAACCTCCGCTCTTCTCAAACAGAAGGGCATTTAAGCGGAGCTGCCACCGGAACCACACCGGATCCCTTTTTGCGTGCAGCACGTGTGTTGGAGGATGGCGGAGCCTCCGGTGGACTTGGCGGAGGTTCCGCCCACCGGAGCTCCACCGGAACTTCCGCTCCTGGGTCCGCTCGTTTGCTCCAGAGAGGGGTTTTGGCGGAGCCCCCACCGGACCCCCACCGGATCCTGGGCGGAGCCTCCGGTGGATTCACCGGAGCCTCCGCTCCTGCATATTGAACTTTCCTGGATTCGTTTCTCCTTGCACTTTTCATATAAACTGATCATTTTCCCCATAGAATAAGTGAACCTGTTTAAACCTGGGCATTTCCATCTATTGAACACACATTAGATCAAATAGTTGTGTTATCATATAATTACCAAAACGGACGATGATCTTTCAATGCTTGATCGGAATAAATCTACGATGCCCCAGGTATAGAACCTTCTTAGATTTATCCAAATAAACACTATCAGTCTTACCTAAACAGTGTGTGCATGCATTGTATCCTTTGTTTGTATGTCCGGAAATGTTACTAAGAGCAGGCCAATCATTGATGGTTACGAAAAGCAACGCCCGTAGGTCAAATGGCTTTTGTTCGTTCTCATCCCACACACGTACACCTGGTTTGCCCCATAATGGTAAGAGTTCTTCCACAAATGGAATTAGATACACATCAATGTCGTTGCCAGGTTGCCTCGGGCCTTGGATGAGCACTGGCATCATAATGAACTTGCGCTTCATGCACAACCAAGGAGTAAGGTTGTAGATACATAGAGTCACGGGCCAGGTCCTATGACTGGAGCTCTGCTCCCCAAAAGGATTAAAGCCATCTGTACTTAGACCAAACCATAAGTTTCTTGCCTCTCCTATAAAGTCCGGGAAGTCTTTCTCGATCTTTCTCCACTGCGATCCATCGGCGGGGTGTCTCAACTTTCCGTCTTTCTTACAGTCTTCTTTGTGAAAACGCAACAACCTAGCATGCTCTTTGTTTCTAAACAAACGTTTCAACCGTGGTATTATAGGAGAATACCACGTTACCTTTGCAGGAACCCTCTTAGGAGGGCTGGCCGTCAACATCAGCAGGGTCATCTGCTCTGATCTTATACCGCAGGGCAGTGCATACCGGACATTCATCCAAATTCTCGTACTTCTCACCGCGGTAGAGGATGCAGTCATTAATGCATGCATGTATCTTCTACACATCTAATCCTAGAGGGCAGAGAGATTTCTTTGCTTCCTACGTACTCTCAGGAAATTTGCTATCCTTTGGAAGCTTCGGCTTCATTAGTTGAAGTGAACTCTCAAATGCCTTGTCAGTCACACCGTTCTGTGCCTTCCATTTCAGCAACTCCAGTGTGGTACCGAGCTTTGTGCTGCCATCTTCGTAATTTGGGT
The DNA here is from genome assembly GCA_028641055.1 of Alopecurus myosuroides. Classification (NCBI taxonomy): domain Eukaryota; kingdom Viridiplantae; phylum Streptophyta; class Magnoliopsida; order Poales; family Poaceae; genus Alopecurus; species Alopecurus myosuroides. The sequence goes on from CM054057.1 coordinate 739,651,778, forward strand.
ACAACAACTTTTTGTGATCCTGTAACATGTTGTCCAGCTTCAACCTCTCCAATTCACTTTCACAGTCTTCCCTTGCATCAGCAATAACTCGGCCAAGATCATCATCGGGCTCTTCTGATGCCCGTTCTTGATCACCTCCTGCTTCTGCATTGTCTTCCATTGCAGTATCACCGTATTCAGGGAACAAAGGATCATCTTCTTCTTCTTCATTGTCTTCCATCACAACCCCTATTTCTCCATGCTTGGTCCAGCAATTATAGCTGGGCATGAAACCTCTCCGAAGTAGGTGGCCATGAAGGACTCTCGAGGAAGAGTGCTCCCTGACGTTCCGACAATCAACACGTGGGAAACACATAAAGCCATTATCTTTGTTCACCTGAGCTACAGCGAGAAATGCATTTAGGCCTGCCATGTACTCGGAAGTGCGTCGGTCACCATACATCCATCGCTGCCGTGCATCCATCTGCATCGTATAATTAAGTTTATAAAAAAGCATTACAATAACATCTTCAATGGAGAAATGACCATAGTACATCGACAAATATAACTTTTTTTTTGTATCAATTACAGATGAAAAAGATAAGTTTGCTAACCTTGGTCGAAGATACCATTTTCTGTGAGCTTATGTGTGGCTCGGGTGTTTCGTCGAACACCTCGTGTGCATAGTAAAAGAACACACACTAGCACCCCACCTCTCTCACTCCTCCAAGCAAAAAAATAACAGAGGGAAGGGGGGCTGGGAGCCAGTATATGTAGGGCAAGGGGGCTATTCGTCCCGGTTTGTGGCATGAACCGGGACCAATGCCCTTGCGCGTGCCACGTGGCGTGTGGCGAGGCATTGGTCCTGGTTCATGCCACAAACCGGGACAAATGCCAGCTTAAAAACTGGGACCAATGCCCTCAGGCGATTTCTGCTACCCCGACCGCAAAAACCGGGACCAATGCATATCATTGGTCCCGGATTTTGGTGCAACCGGGACTAATTCCTTTTCTAGCTTAGAACGAAAGGTGTGGTTTATAGTAGTGAGTGTATGTATATTGGCCCTTTTGAGACAATTATACGTTCTAGAAGGCAATTCTAACTGATCAATAAAAATAAAATTCAATGGAATTCCTTTTTTGTTTGAGGAATAAGCATCCGCTAACTTTGTGCCAACAACCGCGGTAAGACAGAGGACGCAAGAGTTATCCGGAATGATTGGGCGTAAAGCGTCTGTAGGTGGCTTTTCAAGTCCGCTGTCAAATCCCAGGGCTCAACCCCAGACAGGCGGTGGAAACTACCAAGCTGGAGTACGGTAGGGGCAGAGGGAATTTTCGGCGGAGCGGTGAAATGCATTGAGATCGGATAGATCACCATCCCGGAGAAGTGCTGAAATTTGGGATGGGATTTAGGCCCACTAGGGCCCATGCTGCCATAGCAAGTGGTGAGAGTTTAGTCCCACATTTCTAGTTGGGAGAGTTTTGGACCAGCTTATAAGGTGAGCTCTCCCCCACTAGTATGAGTTGGTATGAACAGAGAGGAGTTGTGGATGTGTTCCACACGCGCGCTACTCCTCTGCCGCCCGCCTCGCCACGCCTCATCACGACACGACGTGGGTTGCGGGAATGGGCCGAGCCGATGACTTTATTTTGGCAGTCAAAATTGGAGAAGTCTGTTATTACTGCATGAAAACGTCTGTTAACGCATGCTGGACCGTTCTCCTACCCGGCCGTGCCTATATATTGGAGCCTAATTTTGTGCCCATTGTCGTTCCACTCGCTCTTGCTGCAGTCGGTGATCCCAACCCTTCTACCGCGTACACGGCCGACGGGAGAGCTGGCCTCCGAAACCCTGCCTCTCCAGATCCTGTATGGGAGAGGGACGATTAGGTTTTTGGAGAGCGTGTCCTACGCGACTGCTCGCTTCCGTTCGTCTACTTAGACTACTTCCTCATCGCTCTCGTCATCTCCATGTCTACCGACGCCGAACGACTCGCTGCTGAGAAGGCCGCTGTCGACGAGGCCGCCGCCTTCACTGCTATTGCGGCTGCTGCCGCTTCTTCTACTGCTATGACCAACTGGCCGATTAGAGGGTATAACATGTTTATCCCTCTCCTAATTATTTCTATATGTGCAGTGCTAGTACTTTGCATAGATATTTGTACCATCGACCTAGTATGCAATAATATTGTCAAATATCAGTCTGTTTACGTCGGAAAATTTCCTAAATACTCAACAAGAAGTTAGTACCAAGGAGAGCTGGTAGATAATCCCATCTCCACACAAAACTCGCAACTTCCCAAAAAAGCCGTCCATGGCTGAGCTTCACCGGGCGGAGAAGGCGGAATTTAAGGACACCAATATGCCGCGACATCAACCCCTCCATAGAACACTGCCGCCATAGACCGACACTTATCACGCCATACCTAATCACTAGTACAAACAGGGGCTTTTGTCCCGGTTTGTAAGGCCCATTTGTCCCGGTTTTGCAACCGGGATGGGGCATCCGGGACAAATGCCCCTCCCCCATTGGTCCCGGTTGTGCTAGGACCCGGGACAAATGGGGCTGACCACGTGGCAGTTGGGCTAGAACCTGGCCAGGGCTATTAGTCCCGGTTCTTAACACGAACCGGGATGCATGTCCCTTCTGCCGCGGCAGAGTTTTTATGTTTTGTGTTTATTATTTTCCTTTTTATGTTTTGCAATCCCCAGATCTCCCGGTGGCCCCTCCCCGGACCTCCCGGATCCCATGAAAAGAGAGGAGCCACGGTGGCCCCTCCCTGGATCCCAGGAGAAGAGAGGAGCCAAGTGGCCCTTCCTCGGACCTCCCAGATCCGAGGAGAAGAGAGAGTATTCCGGTGGCCCTTCCCCGGACCTCCCGGATCCCACGAGAAGAGAGGAGCCTCGGTGGCCCCTTCCCGGAGCTCCCGGATCCCACGAGTGAATACGTAATACATATATATAGCAAAAGAAGGAACACTTATATTACAGAAGCAAAGTATATCGAGTATATTACATGACCGATGGAGTGAATTACAAAATCAAATTCAGTCCCAACCGGCGCTATAGTACTCTCCATTTACATTTAGGACCTCTGCATCTAAGAAGCCCACAATTTCCTCCTGAATTGCTCGTATGCAGTCCCTTGGTAGAAGACCGTCCCGGAGCCGTTCGATCTAATATAAAGAAGAGTGGTCAATATATATTAATGAAACTAAGTAACTAAAATAGATGGTAATAAGAAAAATTGACGACAGACGTACATGAAGTTTGTTGAAATCTCTGCCCTTGGCACAGGTCGTCTGACGAATGAACTCACAGACGTAGTATCCACACAAGTGATTTCCGTCTCCTTGTTGCAAGCACTTTACGAGAAATGGTTTCAATCAAAATAATAATCAACCAGCCATGATAATGGTATCGACACTAGAATCAAGGAGATGCAAGCATCTCGTAGCGAACTCCTGTCTTTGTTCCAGTTGCTGTGTTTGTTCCAGCGCCATTCCTGTAGCGAACTCGTTGAAAAACTGTGAGACATGTGTCTACTACAGGCAGTGACACAGCGGCCGCCTGCCTCGTAATCCCCAACCGGCCTCCCCTTCCCCAACCGCAGCCACGCGTGGTCAAAGGGGGCCACTGGCCAGCGACCTAGTGGCCGCCTCGCCTTCCCCCACGTCCCCACGTCTTTTATTAACCCCCCTAACCGCGGCCACATGTGGTCAAAGGGCCCACTGGCCAGCGACCCAGTGACCGCCTCGCCTCAACCCGTCCCCCACTTCCCAACCCGTGGCCACGAACGGTCAAAAAGGGCCGCATTCAACGCCACCTGCCCCAGTGGCATGCAACCGCCGCCACGTTCTCACCGCCGGTTGGCACGCCATCCCCGTCCCCGGTCCTTTTTAAAGGGACCCTGCCGCCCGTACACCCGCACACCCACTCCCTCAACCCCAGCCCAAACCCTAAACCCTAGCCATGTCGCCCCGCCGCTGGTTCAAGAAGGCCAAGAACGAGCACGAGGCCGGGTCCTCCAGGGCCGGACAGAGAGGCCGAAGCTCCAGCAGCGGCGGCGTCCCCCCCCCCCCCCCCCCGCGGGAGGCATTTGGCTTTGGTCCGACTGGCGTGCGGATCAGGGCCAACCCACGCCTCCCAGTAACACCTCGGCCGCGCGCCACCCGCCGCCTCGCGCCGTGCCGGGCAAGCGGTTCCGCCGGTACGTCTGGAAGGAGGAGTGCTATTGGTACTGGCAGAACGACACGCCGGTCTTCTGGCCGGACGTCCACCTCCCGGACGGCTGGCACCTCAACCCGCAGCGGGTCCCGGTGCCGCCGGTCCCGACCAACGAACGCGACCGGGCCGAGGAGATAGCTCGCCGGCGCGCTCCTGCCAGCCGACCTCCTCAGGTACCCCGCCTACGCGCTGAACTCGCCAAACTGGGACGAGTGGTTCCAGTAGGAGCACGACCAGCGCCGCCGCTCCTACTTCGCTACGCCCCCGAATCCTCCGGCCAACCCCGCCCCTACCCAACGCCGCCGCCCGGCAACGAGCCGGAGCTGTGGTTCAAGGAGGACATCGTCGACGACGACGAGGACCCCGACATGCAGGCCGCCTTCGAGGCCTCCCGCCGCTCCCTCATCGAGGACGAGATCAAGCTCTGGGAGCATGTCCTCGCCTGCGCGGCCGCCGCCGCGGCTTCCGACGCCGACACGGCCGCGATGCCGCCCCCTCCACCGCCGGCGCCGTGGTGGCAGGTGATGAGCGCCGCACTGGAGGCGTCGATGGACGAGCCGGAGCCACAGCCGCTGCCCCCTGGCCTGGAATACGGCATGCACTAGACCTGGACCGGCGGCGAGTGGTCGCCGGAGGAGGAGCCGCCGCCGCAGCCACCGCTGACACAGGACTGGCCAGCGCCACCACTGGAGGATGCGCCCCCGATGCCACCGCAGCCGCCCAGCTGCCTGCCCACCTATGGGTCCAGCCGGACTACCATTGCATCTCCTCCGACGAGGAGGACTAGGCCGACGCCGGCGCTCCCCCGGCCCAACTAGTTTGTTAGGTTTACTTCTACCCCCGCAAGAAACGGCCGGCCGCCTGTGGCCGTGCCACCGCCCCCATGTAAGGACCAGCCACTAGGGCCGTCATCAAGAAACGGCCGGCCGCCTGTGGCCGCGCTGCCACCCCAATGTAAGCACCGGCCGCTCGGGCCTTTTATGAATGAAATCGCTTCCGTCACAACTCGTCCCCGGCCAATATATGGCCAATCTAATTCAATAAACGGCCGGAGCCGGCGCCGGCGGGATCTTTCTATCCATCCCCGCCGCCGGCGCGGATCGGCAGGGCTTCGCCTAGGCTAGTCTGGTCGGTCCCGGGTGGTTGCTCGGCCTGGAGAGAGGGCCTGGGTATTTATACTAATGGGCCTCTAGTCCCGGCCCGTGCAACCACCTGGGACTAGAGGTACCCCATTTGGTCCCGGCTGGTGGCACGGGCCGGGACCATACGTATTTCGAAATTTGGTTCTACCCTGCGCGCCCAAATGTTTTAACGCCAAAATTTGAAAATTGTTTGAATATGCACATGAATAACTTCTATATACTTTCGAATTTGACAAAAATTTCAATATGAAAAGTGCTGGAATTTGCATAACTAATTCAAATCCATTTTCTGTTTAACTAAATAATTATTCTAACTATTAACTATTTTACTATCTGCATATAATTTGAATACAAATATCTTATATTGTTTTAAAATTAGTAACAATTACATTAATAGCAACATAATTAATAGACTCCTTGTCTCACTGGCCGTAGAGTGTTCACGTACAAAACCACAAATCAGTTTCTAAAGTTTTTCGGTTTGCGTCTTTTTCTTCTTCTTCTGTGTCACTTTGTTCGGATTTCGCCGCAACCATGGACAATCTTCATCATTTATTTTGTTTTCTGTTGTTTCCTTTATGTTTTCTATTGTTTTCCTTTATGTTTTCTATTGTTTTATTTTGTTTTCTCTTGTATTCTTTTTGTTTTCTCTTGTGATCCTCCGAGGGAGTCCAGAGCACCGTCGGACGATAGTGACGACGACGGCGGCGACTACGACGACTACGAGTCGGAGTATTATAGGCCTAGGCAGGAGTATGACTAGCAGATATCAGATCCAATCTTGCCATTATGTAGATCTATGCTCTCCGTTTAGGTTTAGATCCACTCTTGCCATAATGTAATGCCTTTTTTATCTATCCAAGATGCATGTTTGTGTGCAATATGGGCGCGAGCACCGGTGCAACAATTTTTGTGAACACTTTTTCAACAGAAGCTATGATCATGTATTCCACGTTTATTATTACACATCACCAACAACATCCCTATTTAGTCTTCTGAATTTTCTTCGTGTAGAGATGGTCCATGAACCCTTGTCCCTTGCTTATGATCGCTTCGGCCGTAACCATGGAGCATCTTCATTATTTAACGGGATGGTTGGGTCAGCTTTCACTGTGAAGGGTGGAATTTCAACAAACTTATTATAATCTTCTGAGATGTCTGTCGTGTCCTCGATTCCCACGATGTTTCTTTTCCCTGAAAGAACTATGTGACGCTTCGGCTCATCGTATGATGTATTTGTTTGCTTATTTTTTCTTTTTTCGGTCTGGAGGACATGTCCTTCACATAGAAGACCCGAGCCACATCATTGGCTAGGACGAATGGTGCGTCATTGTAACAAATATTGTTGAGATCCACTGTCGTCATTCCGTAAAGCGGGTCTACCTTTACCCCTTCTCCATTCAGATTGACCCATTTGCACTTGAACATAGGGACCTTAAAAGAAGGTCCATAGTCAAGTTCCCATATCTCCTCTATGTAACCATAGTATGTGTCATTTTTTCCATTCTCATTTGTTGTATCAAAGCGGACACCACTGTTTTGGTTCGTGCTCTTCTTATCTTGGGCGATCATGTAAAATGTATTCCCATTTATCTCGTACCCTTGAAAACTCCCAATAGTCGAAGATGGTGACCCGGCCAACATGTAGAGCTGATCTTCAACAGTGGTGTCATTTATAAGATGTGTTTGCAACCAACTTCCAAAAGTCTCCATGTGTTTGCGTTTAATCTATGAGTCATCCTTCCCCGGGTTTGTGGAGCGTACAATATTCTTGTGTTCCTCGAGATACGGAGCCACGAAGATAGAATTTTGTGGAACTGTGTAGTGTGCTTGAGTGAAAGAATGCCCGTCCCTGGGTATCATTGTTTTCTTTCCCAGCGTTCCTTTTCCCCTCAGTCTCCCCTCATGCCGCGATTCAGGAACACCAACCGTCTTAAGGTCAGGAATAAAGTCAACACAGAACCCAATGACCTCCTCTGTTCCATAGCCCTTCGAGATGCTTCCTTCTGGCCTATCACAGTTATGAACATATTTCTTCAAGACTCCCATGAACCTCTCAAAGGGGAACATATTGTGTAGAAATACCGGACCGAGAATATGAATCTCTTCACATAGGTGAACCAGGAGATGAGTCATACTGTTGAAGAAGGATGGTGGGAACACCAACTCAAAACTAACAAGACACTGGACCACATCCCTCTGTAATCTTGCCAGAATTTCTGGATCGATTACCTTCTGAGATATTGTGTTGAGGAATGCAGATAGCTTCACAATGGGTACTCGAACATTTTCCGGTAGAAGCCCCCTCAATGCAATCGGAAGCAACTGCGTCATAATCACGTGGCAGTCATGAGACTTCAGGTTTTGGAATTTTTCTCTGCCATGTTTATTATCCCCTTTATATTCGACGAGAAGCCAGACGGAACCTTGATACTGTAAAGGACTTCAAAAAATATTTCCTTCTCTGCCTTAGTAAGAGCGTAGCTGCTTAAGTAATGGCGCCCTGTATCCGTGTGCTTGTTGCTTGGATCTTTCATACGTTGCTGGTCCTCCCGTGTTTCTGGCGTATCTTTTGACTTCCCATACACGCCCAGGAAGCATAGCAGGTTGACGCAGAGATTCTTTGTCATGTGCATCACGTCGATTGAAGACCGGACCTCTAAACCTTTCCAATAGGGTAGCTCCCAAAATATAGATTTCTTCTTCCACATGGATGCGCGCTTATCAGGGCCGTTCGGAACAGGTTGGCTGCCATCACCCTTCCCAAAGATTACTTTTAGGTCCTTGACCATATCGAATAAATAATTACCACTACGGAGGTCAGGCTTCTGCCGGTTATCTGCCTCACCTCTGAACTGCTTCCCTCCTTTCTTTCTTACGGGATGCTTGATCGAAAGAAATCTACGATGCCCCAGGTATACAAACTTATTTTACATTCATCCAAATAAACACTGTCAGTCTTATCTAAACAGTGTGTGCATGCATTGTATCCCTTGTTTGTATGTCCGGAAATGTTACTAAGAGCAGGCCAATCATTGATGGTTACAAAAAAGCAACGCCCGTAGGTCAAATGGCTTTTGTTCGTTCTCATCCCACACACGTACACCTGGTTTTCCCCACAATTGTAAGAGTTCTTCCACTAATGGCCTTAGATACACATCAATGTCGTTGCCAGGTTGCCTTGGGCCTTGGATGAGAACTGGCATCATAATGAACTTGCGCTTCATGCACAACCAAGGAGGAAGGTTGTACATACATAGAGTTACGGGCCAGGTCCTATGACTAGAGCTCTACTCCCCAAAAGGATTAAAGCCATCTGTACTTAGACCAAACCATAAGTTTCTCGCCTCTCCTGTAAAGTCCCGGAAGTCTCTTTTGATCTTTCTCCACTGCGATCCATCGGCGGGGTGTCTCAACTTTCCGTCTTTCTTACGGTCTTCTTTGTGCCATCGCAACAACCTAGCATGCTCTTTGTTTCTAAACAGATGTTTCAACTGTGGTATTATAGGAGCATACCACATCACCTTAGCAGGAACCCTCTTACGGGGGGGAGGGGGGCTCGCTGTCAGCATCAGCAGGGTCATCTACTCTGATCATATACCGCAGTGTAGTGCATACCGGACATTCATCCAAATTCTCGTACTTCTCACCGTGGTAGAGGATGCAGTCATTAATGCATGCATGTATCTTCTACACATCTAATCCTAGAGGGCAGAGAGATTTCTTTGCTTCCTACGTACTCTCAGGCAATTCGTTATCCTTTGGAAGCTTCGGCTTCATTAGTTGAAGTAAACTCTCAAATGCCTTGTCAGTCACACCATTCTGATCCTTCCATTTCAGCAACTCCAGTGTGGTACCGAGCTTTGTGCTACCATCTTCACAATTTGGGTACAACAACTTTTTGTGATCCTGTAACATGTTGTCCAGCTTCAACCTCTCCAATTGACTTTCACAGTCTTCCCTTGCATCAACAATAACTCGGCCAAGATCATCATCGGGCTCTTCTGATGCCTGTTCTTGATCACCTCCTTCTTCTGCATTGTCTTCAATTGCAGTATCACCGTATTCAGGGACCAAAGGATCTTCTTCTTCTTCTTCATTGTCTTCCATCACAACCCCTCTTTCTCCATGCTTGGTCCAACAATTATAGCTGGGCATGAAACCTCTCTGAAGTAGGTGGCCGTGAAGGATTCTCGAGGAAGAGTGCTCCCTGACGTTCCGACAATCAACACATGGGCAACACATAAATCCATTATCTTTGTTCGCCTGAGCTACAACGAGAAATGCATTCAGGCCTGCCATATACTCGGAAGTGCGTCGGTCATCGTACATCCATCGCTGCCATGCATCCATCTGCATCGTATAATTAAGTTTATAAAAAACATTACAATAACATATTCAATAGAGAAATGTTTGTTATCTCTTAGAGAAATGACCACAGTACACCGACAAATATTACTTTTTTTATGTATCAATTACAGATGAAAAAGATAAGTTTGTTAACCTCGGTCGAAGATACCATTTTCAGTGAGTTTATGTGTGGCTCGGGTATTTCGTCGAACACCTCGTGTGCATAGTAAAATAACACACACTAACACCCACCTCTCTCATTCCTCCAAGCCAAAAAAATAGGGAAGGGGGGGTTGTGAGGCAGTATATGTAGGGGAAGGGGGGCATTGGTCCCGGTTTGTGGAATGAACTGGGACCAATGCCCATGTGCGTGCCACGTGGCCTGTGGCTAGGCATTGGTCCCGGTTCATGCCATAAACCGGGACCAATGCCTCCCCACGAACCGGGACAGTTGCCCTCAGGTGATTTCTGCTGCCTCGGGCGCACAAACCGGGACCAATGCATAGAATTTGTCCCGGATTTTTGTGCAACCAGGATGAATGGAATTTTGCCCCCTGGACGATAGGGGTTGTTTCCACTAGTGACTGCCCGACGATCAACATTAAACTCCAGCGCGTCGATGCTCCTCGAGGGAAGAATATCGATATGGTTGGGCTGAAGTATCTTTATTCTCATCGCTGCCGTTATTAAAGGGTTACATGCATGAATTTAAAATTTTCCGTCTTACGTAACCGCCAGGATCTACTATGAAGATACGAATATCGCCCATAAATGCATTGATTTAGTACTTACAAACACTGGCGGAAGAAGAATGCGTTGACGTTATCAATGAAGCCTATTGAAGTTTCTCATGTGAAAGCCTGCAGGTGAGATTGTTGCTGATTCTCTCGTCAAGGATTGTAAGTGTAACCCCTCTTAGGTCATGTACAATAGTATACACTCATCTGTTGTAACATGTGCCACTTAAGAAATTAGTAAACGTGTATAAAATGTAATGAGGGCGTCGCTAGAAATATAGACAGTCTAATCCCGTGAAATTCGCAGCCTACACACGGTAATCCTCTTGTACGAGAGGGACGGATACATCGTTTACTAACAGATCCTTTTTTACGAATAGGTGTGGGGCCAGATGTGATCAAATGTGTTACCTCCGTAACTACCTTTGACCCTGTAGACAATATATACATATACTGCACTATACGAACAATCTTTAGGGCTATCTAGAAATGACATAGAGGAGCAGTGCAGACAATAGGTGTCTAGAGTGTTGTACATGCCCTTATAGTATCCACACATCCACTTGCGTCAACCCGTCAGTGTTCTGCGGTTCAGAACTCAGGGCGAACAAAGAGAGAGTAGTCTTTGGGTTTAGCTATGGTGGTAGATCCAATAAATTAGATTAGATCTATATCAGACGGTGAAAGTGCAACTCATTCCCTAAATGTGTTTTGGTGTGTGATGGAAATGCATTTAGTTTATCTAACAATGTCCTTGTATTAGTCTATAGGTTTATCTCATGGCATGCTCATGTCCCTCCCCAAAAGGACACCTCGCAAAAATCTCATGGGAGGATTTCTGGTACTGCTTGGCGGTTGTACCGGGTCCAGACCCGGTAGTAACGACTGCCCCCATGGGAGGTAGTACCGGTGTGTACTACCGAGGCCACGCATGCCAAGACGATCCGCCCTCTTGTTTTACCACTAGCTGGCCGTTTGTAGAGAGGTAGTACCAACCGTGCGGTAGTACCGATGCTTCGACTGGAAGTACTGGGTGCCCCCACGTCGGTAATTCTGAGCCAGCTACCGAGGGAAGGCTTTCCCTCAAGAATTGCGCACTTTATACCCCAGTGCATTGTATCGATACTTGCATGGTAGTTGGCCGGTAGGGTAGTACCGGGACCTAAGCCGCTAGTACCGGATGTATGCCCAAGTGAAGACCGAGGGCCTTTTGAAGACTGGAGCAGTAGTATCGGCTGTGCACCCAAGTGAAGACTGAAGGCCTTTCGAGGACTGGGGCGGTAGTACCAGCCTTGGCCCTGGTAGTATCGAGCCCGCACTGCCTCTCTCAAACGACCATATGTCGAGAAAGTATAAAAGGAGTTCTTCTCCCCCATTGAATGTCAAGCTTCACCCACTCTCTCTCCTAGCCATTAATGCAAGTTTCAACCTCCTAGATCTCCCACTCCAACCACCTAAACATCTTGATACTTTTTGGAGTGATAGAGGAGACCTAGATCCGTAGTTCCACCAAAGGAATTGCAAATCCTGCATTAAATCCTAACGGATCTTGAAACCGAAAGAGCATTTCCCCGAATTGTTTTGATGTTTGTTGACAACACAACTAGGCACTAATGTGTGCTAAGTATCTTCACTGTATTGAGCTTATATTACATATCATGATATTTTTGATAAGGGTGCAATTTCCTTTATGCTCATTTAAGAATTCAATATCCATGGTGGGTATTCTGTCTGGGCCGGTACTACCGGGCGTCGTCCGGTACTACCGGATTTTTCAAGAGTGCGTACTGGACTCGAAGCCCTACCTTCTGATTAACCCGGAACTACCGGGGGCGTCCGGTAGTTCAGCGCGGTACTACCGACCCCGCGCGGTAGTACCGGATTTTCACGGAAGAAACAAGAATTGCGTAATGGACTCAAAGCCCCACCTTCTGGTTAATTCGGAACTACGACGGGCGTCTGGTAGTTCAGCGCGGTACTACCGCACCCGTCCGGTAGTACCGGATTTTCACGGAAGAATCAAGAAATGCGTATAGGAATCCATCGCCAACCTTCTGGTTAATCCAGAACTACCGGGGGCGTCCGGTAGTTCATCACGGTACTATCGGACCTGCCCGGTAGTACCGACCGTGGTCACTGTCTGCGAAGCTGCGTTGACCAAGGTGGAGATATGCACGTGCGGTACTACCGGACGCCGTCCGGTAGTACCAGGTCAAGCAATAAATGCCCCAAACGGTCAGGTTCATGGGATGGGTATAAATACCCCATCCTCTTCTTCCCTAAGATCTAGTTCGTCCAAGCATTCAAGTGCATTTATTAGAGCTCACCAAATCTTTCATTTCTCTCAATCCCTCCACCCAAACTCGTTGATTCTTGGAGGATTGAAGGAGAAGCCCCCGATCTACATCTCCACCAAGCCGTTCTTCATTTCACCTTCATTATCACTTGAGGGATCTAGTGTAGGATTTCCTTGTGGAGAATCTAGACCCTATTTCTACACTTGTTGGTGATTGGTGATTTTTGGGAGCCCCCAATTTGGTTGTGGGTGTGTGTGACCGAAGCTTGTTTGTAAAGAATTCGATTCCCGCCTCAAAGGGGATCAATAGTGGAAGGTGGACTAGGCCTTTGTGGCGGGGTTCATCGGAGAATAGGGTGAGGCCTTTGTGGTGTTGAGTAGGCCTTTGTGGCGAGCTCACACCCCTCCAAAAGACATACTCTCTTAACAAGGAGGAACTCGGGAATACATCGTGTCTCCGCGTGCTTAATATCGGTTATCTCGTTCCCTTCCTCCTTTACTTGTGCTTGTATTGTGTTTGTGCTTGTTCTTGTCATATAGGTAAATTCACCGTAGTTGCATATCTAGAGAATTTACCTTTGTGTCAAGCCTAATCTTGAAGAAAAATTAAAATTGGTCGTAGCACCTATTCACCCCCCTCTAGGTGCCCTTACTATCCGTTCAATTGGTATCATAGCCTCGACTCTTTTATCGGGCTTAACCGCCTAAGAGTTTAGTATGGTCGATGATGCGAATGTCACCGTTTCCGTGGCAAGTCACTATAGATGATCTCAAGGAGTTGAAAAATTCCTTGACCTCATCTATGGAGGGCAAAATTGATGAGTTGCGAACACTCGTGTTGCAACTTATGAAAGCCAAGGAAATGGAGACCTCCACTTCATCCCCTACGGTCGAACAACCGGTGGGTGCCAAGAATGGGGCAAATGGTGAACCAACTAAAGATGCTTCCGCTAAGAACTCCACCGATAAGGGTACGGAAGGAAAAGGAGAATTCCACGCCGTCGAAGGACACTATTCTCTCGATCCTCCCGTACCACATCCCCATATAATTCCTAGAGGAGAACCTCCTAAAATTGATGCACCTTCTTTTGGTGAGTGACAATATTACATAGAAACTCACTTGAACTCTTCTTGTATAGAAATTTGGAGGGTCACTCGAGATCGATACAAGCCACATGACCCCAAGAACTTGACAAGAAGAGAAGTCGTAGATTGTCAACTCAACTACACCGCCTTCTCCATCATTCAACAAGCCGTGAGTCCTAACCACATGCCTCGTCTTCAACAATATTCCACCGCCAAGGAAACATGGGACGCTCTTATCGTCATGTTTGTGGGCAATGAGAGTATGCAAAGGAATAGGTATGATGCCTTGAGCAATGAGGACGAAGGGTTCTATATGCATGATGGTGAGAGCCATAAAGACATGTACTGAAGGTTCAAGACTCTTGCCACCGCATTCAACAATGTTCGTTCCAAGTATATTAATGATGCTTGGATCAAGAGGAAGTACATGATTGCTCTCATGCCTTTTGAGCCCACGGAGTTGAAGAGAATTCAAGGAAGACATGACTTTGATTCCTTGACCTCAACCCAAGTGATGCAAGAAGTGTGCTTCTATCAAGTGCAAACCAAAAATGCTCTTGACTACCGTGCTAGAGCTCTAGGAATGCACAAAGGAGCATCAGTTACTTTGAAGGCCAAGGTTGTGTCAAGGGAAGTTGAGTATGAAGAAAATTTATTTGAGGACTTGGCTCCGTTAAAGGATCAAGAGTATGAACCCGTGCTCAAAGATGTCATTGATCTTACCATGCAAAAGTTTTGGAAGAATCCATCCAAGGCCAAGGCATATGTTGAGGAGAAGAACAAGTATCGCTATGGCAACGAATGGACTCAAAGGGAGAGGACTTGCTTCAATTGTCAAGATAAGAACCATTTCATTCCGGAGTGCCCCTTTGAGAATAGAGAACATCATGGTGGCAAGCTTATTCGCAAGGAAAATTCCAAGGTTGAGTACAAGAAGCCTCATTTCAATAGGAAACCTTTCAACAAGAAGATTCCAACCAAGTTTTTGCTCGTGACCCAAGAAGAGTATGATTCTGGAAGTGATGAAGAAGAAGAAACCACAAGTGAAGTGGCCGCTCTTGCTATTGCTACAACTCCATCATCTTCATCATTCTTTGAATCCCCCAATGAGAATCATCCTCAATCCAATGCCAAGTGCTTCATGGCTAAGGCCTCGGAGGTATCACCTTCTCCCTACTCTAGGACCCCAAATGTATTGATAAACCATGCTAGTCTTAGAGTAGAAGATCAAATTGCCTCTTTGGAACATTTTATGTCTAACATGCAAGGTGAGACCAAGAAGTACTTTGATCTCCTCATGAGCTAATTGCGAGAGGCCCATGAAGCTCTTGAGAAGAAAGGTGAAATTGAAAGGAGGGATGCGGATGAAATAGCATCTCTGTCCATGACTCTTGAGGAAGAGCATAATGGTAGAGTTTCTCTTGAAGAGGAACTTGATTCTATTGAAGAGTCACATAATGAACTTGTCTCTAATATCACTAAAGAACATGACCTTGCAATTGCTAAATATAAAAAGGCTAGAAATGATAAGGTTGAGTTTGGGGTTGGTCATGATAAACTAACCGATGAGTTTGAAAAGCTCACCAAGGCTCACAAGGCCTTGGAGAGTCAACACTCTACCCTCAAAGAGTTACATGAACAACTTAAAACTCAACTTAATTAATTCAACACCCCTAGAACCTCCACTTATTCTTGTGATCAGACAAATATCATTGAGGAAAATGCTAGGTTGAAGGAAGAGCTAGCAAGGCTCAAGGGCAAGAGCCCTCAAGTTGAGAAGGTTGTGGCCTCTATCCCACAAGTGGTTGTTTCTAGACCACAAGTAAGTGCTCAAAGGCCACAAGTTGTCAAGAAAGGTCTTGGCTATGTTGCCAAGAAGAAGAACAAGAAGAAGATCAAGAAGAAGGCCAAAAATGTTGCTTCAGGTGGTATTGTCATTAGGGACAACACTACTCGTAGAATTCTCGCACAAGCCAACAATGTTGCCCCTAGTGGTGGCGTCATGAGAGACAACACTACTCGTAGCATTTCCGCAGGAACTAACAATCCACACCGTTTATTATATGTTGATTATTATGGTGTTGTGCAAGCTAAATATGTTGGTCCTATTGAAGGTTTCATTGATTATACTATTTGGGTTCCAAAGACCCTTGTTTCTAACATGAGGAGACCCTTCTCGGGTCCTAACTCTAGTCAATGATATCTTGCAGGACTATGCTTCCGGTGGGTATAAATGGATAATTGATAGTGGATGCACTAGTCATATGACCGGAAGCAAAGAACTTGTGACGGAGTTGCGCCCAAATGACATTGATGCAACCGTCACCTGTGGAGACAAGTCCAAGTCTAAGTTATCGGGGTTTGGCAAGGTTGTGAGTGCTCTTGATATCAATATCGTGGACGTCATGCTTGTTGAACCCTTGGTTTCAATTTACTTTCAGTTCATTCATTAGGGAAGATGGGTTTCACCGTCTTCTTTGATCCTGATACTGCGGTCCTTTTGAGGAGAAAGACTCTTGAAGTCACATACGTGGGACATGGTTAAAATGAGTTGTTCGTGGTGGAATTTTCAAAGTCTATCAACTCTCAATCAATGTGCTTTTACAAAAGGAGGACGTGGGGTGGTTGTGGCATTGCCGCTTATCCCATGTCAACATGAGAACTTTGCAAAGTCTTCACAAAGGTGGCCTTTTCCTCGGACTAAAAGAAAATGTTTCCTTTTCCAAAGATCACATTTGTAGGTCGTGTGTTGAAGGAAAGATGCATGATGCCGCCCACAAGTCCAAGACTATTATCTCATCTAACAGGATCTTGGAGCTTCTCCATGTTGATCTCTTTGGTGCCGTGCCCGAGGAAAGTCTTGGAGGCAAGAATTATTGCTTGGTGATTGTCGATGACTATTCAAGATACACTTGGGGTTTATTTCTTCAAGTGCAAGAGTGATACCCAACAAACTATCATCGACTTCACCAACAAAGTGCAACGTCAACCCAATGTACAAATCATGGCTGTTTGGAGTGACAATGGCTCCGAGTTCAAGAACTACACTTTGAATGATTTACTTAGTGATGAGGGTATTCGTCATCAATATTGCGCCACCTACACCCCTCAACAAAATGGTGTAGACAAGCGGAAGAATAGAACTCTATTGGATATGACAAGGACCATGTTGGTGGAGTATTCTTCTCCCCAATATCTATGGGCCGAGGGCCATATCCACCGCATGCCATTCTTCCAACCGCCTCTACATCCGCAAGGGCTTGGACAAGAATCCATATGATATCCTCACCGAGAACAAAGCCAACGTCTCCTACTTCCGTGTATTCGGTTGTAAGTGTTTCTTTTTGATCAAGGGTGTTCGGTTGTCTAAATTTCAATCTAAAACTATTGAGGGTATATTTGTTGGTTACGGTGCTGAATCCTAGACTTATAGAGTCTTTGACAAAGCCTCACGGATTGTCATAAAATCTTGTAGTGTGGTTTTCGAGGAAAATGATGGCTCCCAAGTGGCGCAATTTCATGTTTCTAATGTAGATGTTGAAATGCCTCAAGAAGCCATAGGAAGGATGGGTGTGGGATTTTTCCGCCCCATCGAGGGACACCTTATGGCAACTCGAGAAGGACTATGCTCTACTCAAGTGGATCCCTCCTATACAATATAAGAACAAGCCAAGGAGCCAAGTTATGCACCTAACCAAGAACATGTTGAAGACCCTCCTCTCATTTACCAAGTTACTATGCAAGATGCAACCACTCCTATCATTCAAGCTAGTCAAGGTCAAGGCCAAGATCAACCGTCCTCATCCTCCTCTCCTCAAGTTGAAGCAAGTGTTGATGATGATGATGATGATGTTGATCAAGGCCATCAAGTTGGTCAAGACGGGGACCCACATGATCAAGATGATCAAGTGATTCCTCCTCGCAATAATAAGAAGATCGAAGCCCATCGTACTAGAAGGATTATAAGAGCTTTGAAGTGTATTGATGCTTCAAACAACAAAGTGTTCGAAGATATTCAAACCGAAAGATACACAAGAATACAATTGGAAAACTTTAGTGAGCATCAAGCTCACATATCCATGGTGGAACCAAAGAAGGTGTTTAAAGATCTTGAAGACTCCGATTGGGTTGAAGCTATGCATGACGAGCTCAATAACTTTGAGCGCAATAAGGTTTAGAAACTAGTTGAGAAGCCCAAAGATTTCCACAATGTTATTGGAACTAAGTGGATATTCAAGAACAAGCAAGATGAGAATGGTATTGTCATAAGGAACAAGGCAAGATTGGTGGCTCAAGGTTACACTCAAGTGGAAGGAATTGACTTTGATGAAACCTATGGTCCCGTGGCTCGCCTTGAGTCCATCCGTATCCTTCTTGCATATGCATCTTCGCATAATTCTTGATGATGACTACTACGCCTTGATGGTGCCTTGACGGGGAAACTTCTTGATGATGATGAATTTTAAGTCCCCGACAACGGCGCCAAAAATTTTTGATGCTTGTGATGGCGTGTTGGGAACCCCAAGAGGAGGGTATGATGAGTACAGCGGTAAGAATCTCCCTCAGCTAAGAACCAAGGTTAGCAATCCAGTACGAGAAAGAGGATCTTCGGAAGGTTGATGCCACTGACGGTGGTGATGGCGCCTCACCGGTCTCAGCAACAACGCGGAACCTACACACAACACAGCCAAAATACTTTGTACCAATGGTACAGTGAGGTTTTCAATCTCATCGGTCTTGCTGAAAACAAAGATTAGACGTATATTGTGGAAAATGGTGTATGCTTGCAGTAAGTAAAGAAAGCAGGGAATTGTAGTGGTTTGTTTAATAGTGTAGGAAAATTGACCGGGGTTCATAGGTTCACTAGTGGTGTCTCTCCATAAAAGATAGCATGCTGGGTGAACAAATTACAGCTGAGCAATTGTCAAATAGAGGTTGCACCGTAGTGCACATTCATGACATCATGACTACTATGATATTTAGTGCGGGCATTACAACAATATACATAGACCGTTATCCAACTGCATCTATGGCTAATAGTCCACCCTCAGTTTATCATCTGAACCCCCTTAGGTATTATGTTGCAAGCAATAGATAATCGCATTGAGCAATGTGTGTAATGTAAGCAATGATTGTGCACGCGGGCACTCACACCGCTGTTTTCTTCCTAGTGGCAACAACACATCTTCCCCCGTCACGTTTCTGTCACTCAAGCACAGGCGAAAAGGAGGCATGAACCCAACTATCGAGCATAAATACTCCCTCTTGGAGTCACTAGCAACTACTTGGATAGAGCAACCACTAGCAACGAAAAGCATGCAAGATCACAGCAAAGACAACACATATAATTACATAAGAACAATATCAATCACGTTAGGCAGCTCACGAGATCTAAAAATTGAGGCATAGGAGGAGAAGACAACCATCTAGCTACTGCTATGGACCCGTAGTCCAAGGATGAACTACTCACACATCACTCTGGAGGCATGCATGGTGATGAAGAGACCTCCGGTGATGATCTCCTCTCCGGAAGGGTGCCGGGAGACAGCTTCAGAACCTCCCTGATCTAGGGTGGACAATGACGGCGGCTGCAAAACTTTTTGGGGATTTTTGATCAGGTAAGTAGGGTTTTTCCTTCGGAGGGGAATAAATAGGCGAAAGGGCGACGTCAGTGGGCCACGAGGGTGGCCTCACCACCCCCCAGGTGCGTCAAAGGGGGGGGGGCTAGCTATGGTGAGGCCCCCCTGGTGCCCGTCTTCGACTCCTCTTCGGACTTCTGGATGCTTCCGAGAAAAATAGGAACTTTGAGATTCGTGGGGTCCAATTACAAGAATATTTCCAGAACAACTTTTCTGAAATAAAAAACAGCAGAAAATAGGGAACTGGCACTTGGCATCTTGTTAAGAGGTTAGTCCCGGAAAACATGTAAAAATGCTATAAAGAAGGGAGAAAACATGTAGAAATTGGCATAATATCAACATGGAACATCAGAAATTATAGATACGTTGGAGACGTATCAAGCATCCCCAAGCTTAGTTCCTACCCGTCCTCGAGTAGGTAAACGATAAAAAATAATAATTTCTGAGGTGACATGCTACCACACAATCTTGATCATAATATGTAAAGCAGAGCATGTAAACTAGGATCAAATGAACTAAAGTTGTGATCTATATTTGATATCAACAAGTAATACATAAACAAATAAGAAAGAAGTAAAACTTTTAATGAATCAATACTAAAAGACGATCAACCGTGCAGGGTTTATTAGAGATGATTTAAGCTTTCAAGAAGAACAATATCACGCACGTCAAACGATCTTCACAAACCTTGTTAGGTTCAGGTCAAGCTTTTCACACGATGCAATGCTTGAATCTTAAACTATTTGCGCACTAAAAACAAGCAAGTTTTCTGCATTGGTCCCTGGCACCGGGCTGTTATGGCAAAGATAACATTATGCGGGGGGGGGGGGGGGGGGGGTTGGAAGGTCAATGGAAGAAAGGCTCACAAATCTGAAAGTGGTCATTAGACAAGAGAAAGTCTTACAACCTAAGCTATGCAGGGAGTAGGGATTGCCACACAACGGATGCACATAGAGCTATAAGTGTATGAAAGCTCTCCAATGGAACTAGTGGGGGTGCATCCAACTTGCTTGCTCACGAAGACCTAGAGCTCATTTGAGGAGGCTCATCATTGGAATATACAAGCCAAGTTCTATAATGTAAAATTCCCCACATAGTTATGAATGAATCATAATATGAAAACGTTCTCCAAACTGAAGCATTGTTGCTAAACATGAAGCACAAGTGTGGTATAAAGGATAGTGATGCGCCCCTCTCTCTTTATTCTCTCTTTGGCCCCCCCCTTTTTTTCTTT
Source organism: Alopecurus myosuroides (assembly GCA_028641055.1). Classification (NCBI taxonomy): domain Eukaryota; kingdom Viridiplantae; phylum Streptophyta; class Magnoliopsida; order Poales; family Poaceae; genus Alopecurus; species Alopecurus myosuroides. The sequence continues at coordinate 739,672,468 of CM054057.1, forward strand.
TTGGGCTTTTTCATTATTTTTTTTATATACCCTCACCGGTAGGGGCAACATCCTATATTACAATGAATCATCACACTTTCAGTACTCATAATTCATAATGGAATATCTCTAATGTATCCAACTGCATGCTCCTGCTAGTGTACCAGTATGCATAAATAACCATGAAGCTCATCATCAATTAACATAATGGAGGTGGATGTTGTGCAGCAATATATCTCGGAATGGCTGTGGAAATGCCATGATAGGTAGGTATGATGGATGTTTTGAGGAAGAATATATGGGATTATATGTAGGAGAATAAAGTCCTCCCATGGGATTTGAATGCACTGGTTAAGTTTGCACCAACACTCAATGTGAGAAAGGGCAATTCACAGTACCGAAGAGGCTAGCAAATATGGATGGTGGAAGTGCCAGGAACCGCAACACAGACTCACGAGTTAAAATGTTGCAGCAAGAAAATCATCTTTACAAGGCACAATGCAAATCACTCCAAGAGAGTCCGTGGCAGTGACAAGTCACTGTTAGCTACCCCGACCGTAGCGCGTAACAAAAGGCCGATCGGAAATGTATCACTCGTAGCAATCATATACCATTGTTTCTATCAGCTGGTAATTTAAGTGTGGCACATTTTCAAGTTTCTTAGACCAACCATTAAAATTTTCTACTTACTAGTCCTTCCCGTTTATCCATTAAGCAAATCAATATCTCAAAACAACAGCAGTGATGCAAGTGAAGCAGTTTAGTGATCTACAAGACCATGCGTTTTTTTCCAGTATACAACCTATCACATAAGCATTTCTATTCCCAACCAAGAACATATATGACACAAAAAAAAACTCTCTCTAAGAATATAGCAATGAAAAGTAGAGAGTACTAACAGCTCTAAATAAGAGATGAATGCAAAACATGAGCTAAATAAATGCAACAGCCATACCAAGATTAAGAACACAAAGTATTCCCATGAAAAAGCGGAGCGTATCACTCTCCAATAAAAGAATTCTAGGGGTCCAACCAAGATTATTGCAAAAAAATAAAAACAAACTGAAAGCAAAAATAAAAGACGCTCCAAGTAAAGCACATAAGATGTGACCGAATAAAAATATAGTTTGACTAGAAGAGACCTGATAATTTGTCGATGAAGAATGGAATGCATTGGGCATCCCCAAGCTTATACACTTGAGTCTTCTTGGAATTTTCTGGGATGTACCACCTAGGCATCCCCAATCTTAGGATCTTCAATCTTCTTGATCACGTCATATCATCCTCTTCTCTTGACCCTTGAAAACTTCCTTCACACCAAACTTCTCACAATCTTCATTAGCAACGTTAGTGCAATCGAAATAATAAATTCACACAGTTTGAACACAATACTAACACTCACAAACACATTAGCTACTGTCACAACTTCGTTTAAAACTCTTTTTCTCAAAAGAACACCAAAATAAAGAGATTAAGATGCAAATGCAATTATTGGCAGAAATCTGTCAAAACAGGACAGCAGGTAAAGATGAATTTTTTTCGAAAATATTATGTTTCTCACATAAAAAAGTGCTCAACTAAGAAAAGTTGCGTATATAGCCCAGGATTACGCACCAAAAAACTCAGGTCATTTTGAATTTTCTGTGATTTTATACGAATTTAATAGTGGACAGCAGAAATATGTTTCCTGCGCAGAAATCCGAAATATGGTCTCAACTTTCCACTAGAGGCTTTAGTTGGCTCAACAAAGATACTAATGAAAAGATTCCGCGGGGTTGCTAAGGAAATAGACAACACCCAAGTGCAAAGCACAAAGAAAGAAATGATGGAAAACGGGTTGAAAACAGAGAAATAAAACGGGTTGTCTCCCGGTAGCGCTTTTCTTTAACGCCTTTCAGCTAGGCATAGAAAGCAACTCAAGTATTTTCAAGTGAAGAAGCATCAAAATTAAGCTTAGAAATCTCCTCAACAATGAATTGTTTTTCATCTATAGAAGTTTTAGATGTCCCTTTATCAGCACTTTTAGCCACACTACTTTCATCAAATGGGTTTGCAGGAACAATCCAATCAAAATTCTTTTCTAGAGCTTCATGCATTCCTACCAATTTAAAGGGTATTGGTATTTTCATTTCCTTATCATTGGCTTTATCTGGTGTGCTATTAATATCTACACATGAGCCTGACATCTCAAATCGGTTAAAAACTTTTCTAGCCTCAATGGCAACATCACCAAATTCATTAAACAAAATTTCTAGAATAAACTCTCTTTTTTCGCTATCCTTAATGTTATCAAGGTTGAGGAACATTTTTTGTACTATGGGATTAAGGTTAACAAACCTAGCTTCCAGCATACGAACTAGAGATCCTGCATCGGTTTCATAATCTGGAGCAAGTCCAGCTAGGGAACTATCCTCAAATTCTTTGTGCAACCTAACATAATTAAAGAACTCTCCAATATTATCTTTCCCAATTATATCACTGCTACCTATTGGTACGTCTTTCAAGGTAAACTTGGGTAGAATCCTGATTAGAGATTAAACTAAGAGCAGAAAAGCAAAAATAACAGCTATGAAGTAAACTAATTTTTTTGTGTGTTTTTGATATAAAGAAGGAAAACAAGACAAAAAATAAAAACAAGACAATAAACAAAATAAAGAGGTTGACATTGAGAGACTCCCCTTTCCAGAAGACTTCTTCCTCCCCGGCAACGGCGCCAGAAATTCTTTGCTGCGCGTTGATGGTGCCTTGACGGGGAGACTTCTTGATGATGATGAATTTTAAGTCCCCGACGACGGCGCCAGAAATTCTTGATGCTTGTGATGGCGTGTTGGGAACCCCAAGAGGAGGGTGTGATGAGTACAGCGGTAAGAATTTCTCTTAGTTAAGAACCAAGGTTATCAATCCAGTAGGAGAAGGAGGATCTTCGGAAGGTTGATGCCATTGACGGTGGTGATGGCGCCTCAACGGTGTCAGCAACAACGCGGAACCTGCACACAACAGAACCAAAATACTTTGTCCCAACGGTACAGTGAGTTTGTCAATCTCGCCGGTCTTGCTAAAAAGAAAGATTAGACGTATAGTGTGGAAAATGGTGTATAGTTGCAGTAAGTAAAGAAAGCAGGGAATTGTAGTGGTTTGTTTAACAGCGTAGGAAAATAGACCGGGGTTCATAGGTTCAGTAGTGTGTCTCTCCATAAAAGATAGCATGCTGGGTGAACAAATTACAGCTGGGCAATTGAAAAATAAAGGTTGCACCGTAGTGCACATTCACGACATGATGGCTACTATGATAGTTAGTGCGGGCATTACAACAATATACATAGACCATAATCCAACTGCATCTATGACTAATAATCCACCCTCAGGTTATCATCCGAACCCCCTTAGGGATTAAGTTGCGAGCAACATATAACCGCATTAAGTAATGTGTGTAATGTAAGCAATGATTGTGCACGCGGGGACTCACACCGTTGTTTTCTCCCTAGTGGCAACAACACATCCTCCCCGGTCACGTTTCTGTCACTCGAGTACAGGCGAAAAGGAGGCATGAACCCAACTATCGAGCATAAACACTCCCTCTTGGAGTCACTAGCAACTACTTGGCCAGAGCAACCACTAGCAACGGAAAGCATGCAAGATCACAAATAACATATGCAATAAAGACTATAATCAACTTGGCATAAGTTCAATATTCATCGGATCCCAGCAAACACATCACATATAATTACATAAGAACAATCTCAATCACGTTAGGCAGCTCACGAGATCTAAAAATTGAGGCATAGGAGGAGAAGACAACCATCTAGCTACTGCTATGGACCCGTAGTCCAAGGATGAACTACTCACACATCACTTCGGAGGCAGGCATGGTGATGAAGAGACCTCCGGTGATGATCTCCTCTCCGGAAGGGCGCCGGGAGACAGCTTCAGAACCTCCCTGATCTAGGGTTGACAATGACGGCGGCTGCAAAACTTTTTGGGGATTTTTGATCAGGTAAGTAGGGTTTTTCCTTCGGAGGGGAATAAATAGGCGAAAGGGCGACGTCACTGGGCCACTAGGGTGGCCTCACCACCCCCCAGGTGCGTCCAAGGGGGGGGCTAGCTATGTGAGGCCCCCCTGGTGCCCGTCTTCGACTCCTCTTCGGACTTCTGGATGCTTCCGAGAAAAATAGGAACTTTGAGATTCGTGGGGTCCAATTACAAGAATATTTCCAGAACAACTTTTCTGAAATAAAAAACAGCAGAAAATAGGGAACTGGCACTTGGCATCTTTTTAAGAGGTTAGTCCCGGAAAACATGTAAAAATGCTATAAAGAAGGGAGAAAACATGTAGAAATTGGCATAATATCAACATGGAACATCAGAAATTATAGATACGTTGGAGACGTATCAAGCATCCCCAAGCTTAGTTCCTACTCGTCCTCGAGTAGGTAAACGATAAAAAATAATAATTTCTGAGGTGACATGCTACCACACAATCTTGATCATAATATGTAAAGCAGAGCATGTAAACTAGGATCAAATGAACTAAAGCTGTGATCTATATTTGATATCAACAAGTAATACATAAACAAATAAGAAAGAAGTAAAAAATTTAATGAATCAATACTAAAAGACTATCAACCGTGCAAGGTTTATTAGAGATGATTTAAGCTTTCACGAAGAAAAATATCATGCACGTCAAACGATCTTCACAAACCTTGTTAGGTTCAAGTCAAGCTTTTCACACGATGCAATGCTTGAATCTTAAACTATTTGCGCACTAAAAACAAGCAAGTTTTCTGCATTGGCCCCTGGCACCGGGCTGTTATGGCAAAGATAACATTATGCGGGGGGGGGGGGGGGGGGTTGGTAGGTCAATGGAAGAAAGGCTCACAAATCTGAAAGTGGTCATTAGACAAGAGAAAGTCTTACAACCTAAGCTATGCAGGGAGTAGGGATTGACACACAACGGATGCACATAGAGCTATAAGTGAATGAAAGCTCTCCAATGGAAATAGTGGGGGTGCATCCAACTTGCTTGCTCACGAAGACCTAGAGCTCATTTGAGGAGGCTCATCATTGGAATATACAAGCCAAGTTCTATAATGTAAAATTCCCCACATAGTTATGAATGAATCATAATATGAAAACTTTCTCCAAACTAAAGCATTGTTGCTAAACATGAAGCACAAGTGTGGTATAAAGGATAGTGATGCGCCCCTCTCTCTTTATTCTCTCTTTGGCCCCCCCCCTTTTTTTTCCTTTTTTTCTTTTTGGGCTTTTTCATTATTATTTTTATATATCCTCACCAGTAGGGGCAACATCCTATATTACAATGAATCATCACACTTTCAGTACTCATAACTCATAATGGAATATCTCTAATGTATCCAACTGCATGCTCCTGCTAGTGTAGCAGTATGCATAAATAACCATGAAGCTCATCATCAATTAACATAATGGAGGTGGATGTTGTGCAGCAATATATCTCGGAATGGCTGTGGAAATGCCATGATAGGTAGGTATGGTGGCTGTTTTGAGGAAGAATATATGGGATTATATGTAGGAGAAGAAAGTCCTCCCATGGTGATGGGGGGATGCTAACCCGGTATGTCAAGATCCGAGGAATAACCCGGCCCAGAGACAGTGAGCAGGATACGGCTAGGGATAAAGATGTTTGTGGAGGCCCAAGCTCGTGGGCCTAGTGACCCGGATTGTGGGTGTTGTAAAGGAAAGTTAGGGTTAGCACGCCGTGTCTGGGTAGGACCCGGGTGTGCCTTGTAAAGTAAGTTAGGGGGTACGGGAGCTATATAAACCGACCCCCGGGTATAGATTGAGAGAGATCTAAGAACCCTAGCAATATCGTGTGGTATCGAGTATCCAGTGTAAGCCCTAATCGAGTTATTGTATCGAGAATAGAGATCCGGCGACTTCGATTGCCGGCTGTCAGTTCAAGTTATACCATGTCTTCCCTTGAGCTAAACCCTCTCCCGAACGCCTGTGTCGACTTGCCCAAGATCAGTTACCCCTGGTAACATCTGCCGTGATTATCCCACGACAGTTGGCGCCACCGTGGGGCCTGCGTCCAAAGGTGTCTACATCACGGGAGAAGCTCGGAAGGGCATGGAGAATCTTGTCATCGGCGAGATCTACATCGACCACGAAGGAGAAAAGGTGGTGGCGATTCCGGCTGGGGCCGGAGTGGATCACCTCGAAACCGGATCCGTCGTAACAATCGGCGGATCAACGTCTTCATCGGTATGGTATGTGCTTCCAATTCGGTCCCTGACAAGTTGGATCTGATTCTATGCCAGGAAAGCCACGTCTATCCGATCAGATGATGAAGAATCAACGGGAACGACATATCCGGCAGAAGAACCCATCGCGGAGTGGGAACAGCCGGAGGAGCGGCATGGACCCACGCGACCGGGTCCAAAGAGAAGATGACACCGGGTCTATCCTGGATCTACTGGAAAGCGGTATGAGGAGAACGGTGAAGAGGAACAGCCTGAATTTACACGGATATCGCGCGCCGAGTTGCAGTCTATGCAGCCCCCGCGGCCAACCAAGGAAACACAGCCGCGACACCAGTCGGGGCGGTTCAGGCGTGGCCCAGCAACAGGCGCGGTTAACGGAGACCGGTCTTGACCGGGTCGATGGTGAGTCAGCATCGGTCAGTCGCGCAGCAGATGAGGAGCAACACGCCAACTTGTTCGGGTTTCAAGCCAATCGGACGCCAGGGGCGGGTCCCTCGAATCCGCGTCACCGGCCCTGTTCGATAATAATTTGATTTTGGATCCTACAGTCCTCGCCACTGTTATCACCCCAGAAAACGCGGCAGAGCGTGTTAGAGATCTGGACGTGGCTCGTCGTGCAATTGGAACAGCAAAGAAGGCAAGTGGAAGCAGACAGACAGGGGATGGCCACCCGGCGGCGCGAGCTAGACGCGTTGGGAAACCCGGCTTCGAGAGGAAACGTCCAGGATACATCAAAGGCACCACACCAGGTTGCCAGCAACGGGCGGGGTTATTAATGGAATTTGTTCATCACGCCTCAGGACCAACCGATACCAGTGGTGAACCAGGGAACCGCACCCAACAGACACAGCGACACATCCGGCGAATGAACGGACGGGTTACCCCACCGCAAACTAGAGTCACAACCGGCAACGATCTACTGCCGCCGCACCATCACGATTCCGCAGCCAGCCGGCCACTACTACAATCCTATGGACAACGTATATGCGGCGACACTCGCATTGAATCAAATACCTGTGGGAGAGTCGCCCCATGCAGAGAAGACTCGGCAAGCCATCGAGCTGTTGCACACTGCGGTGGCACAGCAAGCTAATTACCCGGATCACAGAAGCGGAATGCACGGGACGCCATATGTCAGCCAGCAGCAAGGGAATTTACAAACGAGTTCGGCGCGGCGGAGGGAAGAGCAGCAGCAAATGCCGCCTCCTCCCCGCGTTCAGGCAGTATCAGCAGCACAGGCCGTCGTGGACAGTTCTAGGGCTCGGAGGGCCGCGGCCGGGTCTGCAGCGCATGGACCTCCCGCGGCACAGCGCCCAGACGCGCCCCCCGTGGCATCACACGTTTCCAGGGCAAGGCCGGCTTCAATCATTCTTGCGGGGCCCAAGTGTCTCTCGGACAATATTAGAGCTGAACCTTACCCGGAAAAGTTCAAAGAGCCAGGGAAAGTAGTGAATTATGAGCCAACCATGGATCCCGAAACGTGGCTAAGCAGTTACGAGATGGCAATGTCAATCCGCAACGCGTCCGAGAACCTCCAAGCCAAATTCATGTATCTGATGATGTCTGAAGGAGCAGCAAAATTGTGGTTCACCAATCTACCAGAGGGATCGATCAAGTCTTGGGAGGAATTGAAGACCGCGTTTATCAAGCACTTTCACGGGACCTGCAGGAAATTATTCACCATTGATGATCTAGAGCGATGCGTCCAAAAGAAGGGAGAATCGGCACGCAGTTGGGTGCGCCGGGTTATGGAGATACTTCACTCATCTACAGACATCCAGCCCAAGGATGCGCTACAAGCCATGGCAAAAACATGCAAGTATATACCTTTAGTGCAAAAGTTAACTCGCATGAAGTCCAGTCGAAATGCGTCAGAAGTCACAATGGGAGAATTGATGGATGCGTGCAACAAACACGCTGCGACAGATACCACAGAAGAAGAAGCTGATGACAAGAAGACAAAAGCAAACACAAGCGGTAATGGAAGAACCGGCAACGGAACAGCGTCAGGAAGCAATGGAAATAGTCAGAACAAGCGTCCCTTCGAAGGAGGCTCCGAGTTTGTCGCTAACACCGAAGCCGGGTCTTCAAGGCCAAGAGCAGAAGGAAATTTCAACGGAAGTAACCACCATGGAGGAAACTATCAAGGTCCACCAAGGCCGGGTAACAATTGGGACATATTCAGAATGGCATGTCCGAAGCACAGCAGGAATGGCAGGCCAGCTAACCACTCCCTAGAACAATGCGCCGATTTGCAAAGATGGAAAAATGAGGAAGTGCACAGAGCTATGCGAGGTGCAGGGCGGGGAGGAGGACCGGGTCCAGGGGCAAACCCGGGCAACGGCCCACCCCCAGCTGGTAACCCGGCGGCTGGAAATCAAGGTAACAACCAAGGGGGGGCAGGAGGCTTCCAGGCTAACCCCAAACAATTGGGTCAATATCATGTGCATACCACAGGAGGATCTAACAAGGACAAAAAGATACTGAAGCAAGCAGTCAACTCAGTTTCGTTAGCCGTTCCGAGATACTTGAGATGGTCAGAGCAGGAGGTAACATGGAGCAGAAGGGATCACCCAGAAAGAGTGGAACACCCAGGAGTCTTGGCACTAGTAGTCGCACCGCAAGTTAATGGGTACGAACTAAAGAAGGTTTTAATGGATGGTGGAAGCAGCATCAATATACTGTATTGGGAAACCTTCCTACGCATGGGTCTCAAGGAATCTCAACTGCAAAAAAGCTCAACAGTTTTTCATGGAATAGTGCCGGGTCATTCAGCATGCCCCGAGGGAAAAATCGCATTGGAGGTAGCTTTCGGAGAATCAAAGGATAACTATCGAATTGAGTGGCTCACCTTTGAGGTAGTGAAATTACGCAGCCCCTATCACGCGCTGTTTGAAGGCCGGCTTATGCCAAATTCATGGCTAGGCCGTGTTATGTATATCTACAGCTAAAAATCCCGGGTCCCAAGAAGACTATAACCATACACGGAAATCGGGACATAGCCGCTGAATGCGACGAAGGAGATGCAGCAATGGCCGAGCAAGCTTGCAGAAAGGAAGAACTCAAGCACTATCGGTCTCAAGCAGACCCGGAGGACAGAACTACATCAAAGAAGCCAAATACTGAAGGCGAAAAAGCAAAGTCCAAGGTAACGCAAGATGCTAAAATGGTGGCCTTAATCGAAGTTGACTCTCCCAAGCAGTCTGCTGTAAAGGAAGAAGTTACACGGCCGCCCACAACCAGCAAAGTCATGGAGACACCCCACCCGGGTTGGCTGGCAAACCCGGTACTCATCAGGAAAAAGTCCAACTTATGGAGGATGTGCATTGGTCAAGCCGGATCAGGACCAGTGCTTACAAAAAACCGAGTAATGTAACGGGCGGCAGGTTTCAGACGCGCTCTTTTCCTACCCAGGGTACCTAAGGGGACTGGAAGGTTTTTAATGAGGCGGCCTGCTGATCCAAAATTTCTAGTATCAATAAAGAGATGGTTATCAAGTCCTATATCATTACACCCTGATTACAAGTAAGTAGTATCCCGGCAATATCGATAATTCAGTATCATCAAAAGCATCGATTGCATGTAGGTCTTGGGGGTGGGTTGCTCAGGTAACCAACCACTAACCCGAATGACCCGGCATAGATAGCTATAAGTTATAAGGCCGATTCCTCGCAAACGAGCACGGCTGCAATCTTATGACTGGGCAAAGAAGCCAACTTTTCTTGACTTTTCTTACTTAAGCTCGATGTGACTCGCACTAAAAGTGGCATGATTCGTTCGCTTATGATTACAATCAGCCGTGAAGCCCAATGGGACTCGCCTGACTCTGTTTTCATACAGATGTAACAACATGGTATCCACGCGAAAGCCGGCTTATAGTATAAGATAGTCAAAAGGGTCATCTAAACCACAAGTTTATGCAGAGTACAAGGCTGATAAGCCGGAAACTCAGTGATTATCAAGCATAACTTCAGTATTTACATGAGATGGTTTTTAGGGCTTTGCCTTGGTAGGGAATGATTTGTCCTCTGAGAAAGGCCACACCCCCATAACTCGTCCTTTGGGTCATGGGGACTGGGGACTTCGCAACAGAAACAAACCACTTTGATACCAAGGTTCAAAACGTCCCTTTCATCCGAGTCTTGGGAACTTCAAGAGAATTTCACTTATCAAAGCCCCTGGTCTCGGAAAAAACGAGTCTTATGAAGGGAGCTAAAAGGAGAGATGGGTATCAAGAACAAGTTCAGAAGAACAGCAAAAAGTACGATTATCAAAAGGCTGGGAAAGCCGCGAAAATATGTCACCAAATAGAAGTATATTACAAGTTTTTGCATCGGTATCAGAAGTGCACAGGCGCACCATTAACAGAATAAAATAGCTCAAGCAAAAAGGTCCCATGTGACTAAGGTATTATGACATCCTCACTCTACTCGGCCTCCTGAGCGCGATCTTCCGGGTCTTGCTCCTGGACCTGCTTCTTAGCTTTTTTGGCAGAGCCACCCGGACTCACCGCGCCAGGGCGGATAGGAGGAAGGACGGACGGTGTAGAGGCGGACGGCCCTGATTTTAAGTCGGCCTCCCTCCTCGCAGTTGCCTCCTTCTTCTTAGCTGAGTAATCAGCCCACTTCTCCAAGAGGTCAAAGGGCGGGGGTGCTTCCTCTGTGATAATCTTGTCATCCGCGTCATACGCAGTCATTAGTGTATTAAGGTTCAAGCTATCAGCTAGAGTGGTGGCAGAGGGACGCACTGCCGACTGAATGGCCTTGAAATCCTTAGGCGTAAATTTGGCGCCATCCGCCTTGAACTCAGGAAACCCGGAGATTATCTTCGCCGGGTCAAGCTTCGGAAAGTAGGCTTTGGCCAAGGTCAAAGCCCGCACTATACCAGTACGGCAGGATGAACGCTTCCAGAGTTCAATCCAGCCGGTACAGTGGAGCAGGCTTGGACAAGGTTCTCTTCACCCGGATAGGCTTCCGTGGGCCAATTAATGGCATTCAATATAAATTTTGTGCCGGCAAAGAAAGTCCGGAGCACAGTCTTCAGGGTCCTAACCTTGACAATAGCATCTTCCTCTGGAGCCGCAAGGTTCGCACCTATAGTGGAGACAGAAGCAAGAACGTATCAGTAGCACCGGGTATGAAATTAGTCGGCAGGCAAAAACTTAGTCGGCAGGCAAACACTTACTAAGTAAGATCTGATAAGTATCGGAGACTTGATCCGATAACTTCTCAAATCGGCCTGAGCGGCGAGGCACTTCTCCTTGTATTTTGAGACATCCTTCTTCAAAGTTTTCATATTACCCTCAAGGATTTCTCGGCGTTTTATCTCGGCAAGAAGGAGCTGTTCAGTCTTCAGCAAGGTTTCATCAGACCGAGTTACCTGTCCTGTAAGTGTAAAAGGGTGCAAGAACCAGCTGAGTGTTATGGCAAGAAAAATATGGTGAGAAGTACCAAGCATAACTTTTGCAAGTTATACTCGGAACTTGGGGACTAGATAGGGAATATAAGATAACAAGCGCTCTTACCTGGTGCTCTGCAGCCATGCGCTCTAAAGTCTCGCTCTCCGAAGCCTTCATGGTGAGAAGCTGTCCATCAATTGTTCGAAAGTATCTTTATTCGTGTCAGAAGACCCGGGTCCTTGGAATTTCCTAGAAGAGGTTTTCTTCTTAGAAGGAGGTGGAACCCGGGTCATTTGCACGTTGGAATCCGACACTCCTTCTGCACCTAAGGCGGTGGTCTTTCTCTTGCTGGCATGAGAAGCAATTGGATATTCGGTTTCCTGCTGGTCCGGTTTAGTCGGCGATGTTTGTTCTTCATCGCCAGACGCGGTTGCAGTTTTATCAGCCGGGTTCCCCTTACCCGGGCCCTTATCTTCCGAATCCTCTTGATCGCTGACAACGACCGTGGCCCTGTAGATGTTATCACAAAGCAGCTAAATATGCAGTCAGGAAAAGATGACGAAGTACCGGAAAGTATCTGGAAGGGGATTTTACCCGGCATTCACCGCAAAGTCACAAGGAAATCCATCGTCAGACCCGGGGAGGCTGGAAAATGTCAAGTTAAATATTATGCGAGAATGCTTCGAGGAAACCGTGCTAACCAAGAAAAGATAGAGCAAGTACCAACTTGTCGAGTGGGGAGCGGTGAAGAACCCGGGTTAAGGGCGTCGTTACCTGGGTGATTTCGAGTCGACCTGCGCTTAGGCACGGGCGACCCCTTCAAGATTGACCAGTGGAATAACGTCAAGAAAGGTTCAAGAATATCATTACGGTAATACAAATTGAATGTGTGAAGGGGGATGAAACCTTGGAGGTGGCTCCTTGAGCTTTTCTTTTAGATCCGGCTTTGGTTGCCGGCTCCGGTTCTTCCTCATCACTGGCGGATTCTACCTTGCCGTCCGAATCTTCTTCCTCGTCATCTTCTTGTTCTGAATGCCATCAAGATTACGGTTGGAAATAAAGGGGTTACGGTGAGTCCAAACGAATCAAGTAAAACTCAAAGAGTACCTTCGTCTGAGTGAACAGCTTCTTGCTCCTCTGGACCTTCGGAGCTAGGGGGGTATTGGTGTTCCAAAAGTCGTCATCATCCTGAAAGGCGTTAAAGTAGGGTTATCAGTTGCATCAAGTGGAAAGAGCGAAAGTAAAGGCGTCAGAGTCGGGTTTTTACCTGGGGGGCCGGGTTTTCAAGTGTGAAGGGCTCTAACCCGGATATGTTCCGGATTACCTCGAGCTTTTCCGTAAGAAAACCCTTGATGGTCTTGAGAGTGTCGCCGGCTGCGAAGATGTTGTCAGAGTATCGTAGTGGATCAGAAGGTTCCCCAGAATACTCGCACATCAGCTTTGTGCGGATGGAGTTGGGTTGAATTCTGAAGTCGACCCAGGTCTTCACTAGGTTGAGCCCAATGAGGCCCTGGGCTCTAAGGGTGGCGAGTTTGGCTAGCAGAGGTTGGATTGCCTCCCTATCTGAGTCAGGGGCAAAGGCACTAAATTTATCAGAGATGTCAAGAAGACCATCAGAATAACCCGGCAGTTTCTTTTGGCCGGATGGGAAGTGTCCTGGCAGTAGAAATAAGAAAGCTGCCAGTGTTTGACATGAGAATTAAGGGTGAGGGATGGCATCAGAGAGTTCTTGCGGCGCTGGATCGAAACCCCGCCGCAAGTGAGAAGCGCCCCATCACCGCTTTCGCGGCATGGTTTGCATTGATAAAGCTCGATAAAAAGAGCTAGGTTTGGTGGAGTGCATAAATAGGATTCAGAAAGGACAATAAAGTGGGTAATATTTAGCACGGAATTGGGCCCGATGTCGAAGACGCGAAGGCCATAGTGACTAAGAATGTCACGGAAAAAAGGATGACCGGGTGGGCGAAAACCCCGGTCACATGTTCCACGAAGCAGATTACCTCGTCTTTTGTAGGGGTGGGCCGGGTCTCCTTACCCGGCACCCTCCATTGGATATTCTCCTGAGGAGGGAGAACTCCCAGCTCCACTAGCTCCTCCAACTTGGCCTTCGTGACCATAGACGCCCCCAGTTGGCGGAAATGGTGTTGGTGGCTTTAGCCTTGGTTGGGGTTTTCACCTGTTTCTTGGGAGCCATGTGGTTGACCTGCAAGGCACCAAATAAGAAGAAGATTAAGACATGGAAGTTACGAAACGGTCAAGTATCAGCCGGATGGTATTGAGGTATGGCAGAAGATCCGGGTGTTAGCCCGTAGAATCAAGCTCGGAAGTTCCGGGTATTGCGTATTATGGAGAAATTTATGGGGTCTAAATGGTAAAGAAGCTTTTTGAAAACAATGGGCAGTGGCTTAAGCGCCAAACGTGAATAAAGGGGATTAAAAAGAAGCAGTCCAGCCGAGTGATTGATGCAGAGGCGGAAATCTTGGGCAGTACGAGCCTAGATTGGAAGTTTTATTTTCAAATTTGTGGCGAGGGCAATGATTGTGGCGGTAGGCGAGTTGGTTGGAGTATGCGCTTTATCCTTTGTGCGAACTAAAAGAGACTATGGGTAGCCTAATCCGGTCTAGCCAAGAAATCTGAGGCGGACGGATCTAGATCTAATCTGAGGAAAAAAATCAGAGGTTGCGAGGGAAAGTTGATGAACGCAAAAGGCTTACCGGAGGAGATCCGAGGGAGGCCTTGCGGAGGCAGATGGCGCAGGCCTGGTGTCCTTTCGCGGTTCTTGGTGGGCCGGATGAGGATTCGCCGGCGGATCTTGGCGGCGGCGCGGAGTGACCGTGGCGGAGCGTAGCCTTCGGGCAATGGGTTCCGGTGACGTGCGTGGAAGATCCGTGGTGGCGCTCAGGAGGAAAGAGAGCTCAAGGGGAGAAAGGAATGGAGTGGGGAAATGAGCCGTTAGGGTTCGAGTCACTCCTAAGGAGCTTTTTTATAGTGCGACTGGGTAAGCCCGGTTCGGTGAGTGGAGGCCGGGAATTGTGGGGGTAAAACGGCTATTTATTTAAAGTTCCTGCGAGATATGCGCCCAGTATTGAGTAAAGCATCCGGATAAAGAAAGAAGGGGATTCGTCCCGCGATGATGGGATTAACTGTCAAGCATAGGATCTTGGCGTTGCTACTATGATTTGGACCCAGAAGTTTGAACCAAGGTGTTGGAGGGAAAAATGAATTATCGCATGGCCACCAAGGAGCAAGGCCTAGCTGAATGTTGAAACATCTTAACCCGGTTTCCATGTGCCCGTGTTATTGATATCTTTTCAGGAATAGCAAGCGCTTCAAGGAGATCCGTGAAGCCCAGGCTATTCTGGGGACTACTGATGGGGGGATGCTAACCCGGTATGTCAAGATCCGAGGAATAACCCGGCCCAGAGACAGTGAGCAGGATACGGCTAGGGATAAAGATGTTTGTGGAGGCCCAAGCTCGTGGGCCTAGTGACCCGGATTGTGGGTGTTGTAAAGGAAAGTTAGGGTTAGCACGCCGTGTCTGGGTAGGACCCGGGTGTGCCTTGTAAAGTAAGTTAGGGGGTACGGGAGCTATATAAACCGACCCCCGGGTATAGATTGAGAGAGATCTAAGAACCCTAGCAATATCGTGTGGTATCGAGTATCCAGTGTAAGCCCTAATCGAGTTATTGTATCGAGAATAGAGATCCGGCGACTTCGATTGCCGGCTGTCAGTTCAAGTTATACCATGTCTTCCCTTGAGCTAAACCCTCTCCCGAACGCCTGTGTCGACTTGCCCCAAGATCAGTTACCCCTGGTAACATCTGCCGTGATTATCCCACGACACATGGGATTTGAATTCACTTGTTAAGTTTGCACCAACACTCAATGTGACAAAGGGCAATTCACAGTACCTAAGAGGCTAGCAAATATGGATGGTGGAAGTGCCAGGAACCGCAACACAGACTCACGAGTTAAAATGTTGCAGCAAGAAAATCATCTTTACAAGGCACAATGCAAATCACTCCAAGAGAGTCCGTGGCAGTGACAAGTCACTGTTAGCTACCCCGACCGTAGCGCGTAACAAAAGGCCGATCGGAAATGTATCACTCGTAGCAATCATATACCATTGTTTCTATCAGCTGGTAATTTAAGTGTGGCACATTTTCAAGTTTCTTAGACCAACCATTAAAATTTTCTACTTACTAGTCCTTCCCGTTTATCCATTAAGCAAATTAATATCTCAAAACAACAGCAGTGATTCAAGTGAAGCAGTTTAGTGATCTACAAGACCATGCGATTTTTTCCAGTATACAACCTATCACATAAGCATTTCTATTCCCAACCAAGAACATATATGAGACAAAAAAAACTCTCTCTAAGCATATAGCAATGAAAAGTAGAGAGTACTAACAGCTCTAAATAAGAGATGAATGCAAAACATGAGCTAAATAAATGCAACAGCCATACCAAGATTAAGAATACAAAGTATTCCCATAAAAAAGCGGAGCGTATCACTCTCCAATAAAAGAATTCTGGGGTCCAACCAAGCTTATTGCAAAAAAAGTAAAAACAAACTGAAAGCAAAAATAAAAGACGCTCCAAGTAAAGCACATAAGATGTGACCGAATAAAAATATAGTTTGACTAGAAGAGACCTGATAATTTGTCGATGAAGAATGGGATGCATTGGGCATCCCCAAGCTTAGACACTTGAGTCTTCTTGGAATTTTCTGGGATGTACCACCTAGGCATCCCCAATCTTAGGATCTTCAATCTTCTTGATCACGTCATATCATCCTCTTCCCTTGACCCTTGAAAACTTCCTTCACACGAAACTTCTCACAATCTTCATTAGCAACGTTAGTGCAATCGAAATAATAAATTCACACAGTTTGAACACAATCCTAACACTCACAAACACATTAGCTACTGTCACAACTTCGTTTAAAACTCTTTTTCTCAAAAGAACACCAAAAGAAAGAGATTAAGATGCAAATGCAATTATTGGCAGAAATCTGTCAAAACAGGACAGCAGGTAAAGATGAATTTTTTCGAAAATATTATGTTGCTAACATAAAAAGTGCTAAACTAAGAAAAGTTGCGTATATAGCCCAGGATTACGCACCAAAAAACTCAGGTCATTTTGAATTTTCTGTGATTTTATACGAATTTAATAGTGGACAGCAGAAATCTGTTTCCTGCGCAGAAATCCGAAATATGGTCTCAACTTTCCACTAGAGGCTTTAGTTGGCTCAACAAAGATACTAATGAAAAGATTCCGCGGGGTTGCTAAGGAAATAGACAACACCCAGGTGCAAAGCACAAAGAAAGAAACGATGGAAAACGGGTTGAAAACGGAGAAATAAAACGGGTTGTCTCCCGGTAGCGCTTTTCTTTAACGCCTTTCAGCTAGGCATAGAAAGCAACTCAAGTATTTTCAAGTGAAGAAGCATAAAAATTAAGCTTAGAAATCTCGTCAACAATGAATTGTTTTTCATCTATAGAAGTTTTAGATGTCCCTTTATCAGCACTTTTAGCCACACTACTTTCATCGAATGGGTTTGCAGGAACAATCCAATCAAAATTCTTTTCTAGAGCTTCGTGCATTCCTACCAATTTAAAGGGTATTGGTATTTTAATTTCCTTATCATTGGCTTTACCTGGTGTGCTATTAAAATCTACATATGAGCCTGACATCTCAAATCGGTTAAAAACTTTTCTAGCCTCAATGGCAACAGCACCAAATTCATTAAACAAAGTTTCTTGGAATTTTCTGGGATGTACCACCTAGGCATCCCCAATCTTAGGATCTTCAATCTTCTTGATCACGTCATATCATCCTCTTCTCTTGACCCTTGAAATCTTCCTTCACACCAAACTTCTCACAATCTTCATTAGCAACGTTAGTGCAATCGAAATAATAAATTCACACAGTTTGAACACAATCCTAACACTCACAAACACATTAGATACTGTCACAACTTATTTTAGAACTCCTTTTCTCAAAGGAACACCAAAAGAAAGAGATTAAGATGCAAATGCAATTATTGGCAGAAATCTGTCAAAACAGGACAGCAGGTAAAGATGATTTTTTTTCGAAAATATTCTGTTTCTCAAATTAAAAAGTTCTCAACTAAGAAAAGTTGCATATATAGCCCAGGATTACGCACAAAAAAACTTAGGCAATTTTGAATTTTCTGTGATTTTATACGAATTTAACAGTGGACAGCAGAAATCTGTTTCCTGCGCAGAAATCCAAAATATAGTCTCAACTTTCCACTAGAGGCTTTACTTGGCTCAACAAAGACACAAAAGAAAAGATACAGCGGGGTTGCTAAGGAAATAGACAACACCCAGGTGCAAAGCACACAGAAAGAAACGATGGAAAACGGGTTGAAAACGGAGAAATAAAACGGGTTGTCTCCCGGTAGCGCTTTTCTTTAACTCCTTTCAGCTAGGCATAGAAAGCAACTCAAGTATTTTCAAGTGAAGAAGCATCAAAATTAAGCTTAGAAATCTCCTCAACAATGAACTGTATTTCATCTATAGAAGTTTTAGATGTCGCTTTATCAGCACTTTTAGGCACACTAATTTCATCAAATGGGTTTGCAGGAACAATCCAATCAAAATTCTTTTCTAGAGCTTCGTGCATTCCTACCAATTTAAAGGGTATTGGTATTTTAATTTACTTATCATTGTCTTTACCCGGTGTGCTATTAAAATCTACACATGAGCCTGACATCTCAAATCGGTTAAAAACTTTTCTAGCCTCAATGGCAACATCACCAAATTCTTTAAACACAGTATCTAGAAGAAACTCTCTTTTTTTCGCTATCCTTAATGTTATAAAGGTTGAGGAACATTTTTTGTACTATAGGATTAAGGTTAACAAACCTATCTTCCAGCATACGAACTACAGATAATGCAGCGGTTTCATAATCTGGAGCAAGTTCAGCTAAGGATCTATCCTCAATTGCAGACTAGTTCTTTCCGCCTGTGTCAGTTGGGGTAGCAGGAGCTGCATCAGGGGAAGGTTGAACTCCTTTGCCAGCAGCTGCTCTATGTCTCTTCAGCTTTTTAGGCTTCAGAGAAGAGGAGCAAGGCTGAAACAAAACGAAAGAAATTCCGAGAAATTAGAAATCCGAGAAAGTAAAATGTTTCCAGCGACCAAAAGCAGTGAAACAGAAACCCAAAGGATTACCTGGACGTAGCGACGGGAACTCCGTCAAGTTCCACCACCCCTTCCGTGGTTGATGACCTCTTGCGCTTCCGACCACCATAAAACTTGACATGCAGTTCGTCAAGTTCGGTGTCAGTTGCAAGATCTTTTTCAGTAAGGTCATCAAACTGGGGAAAAAGCAAAATATCCGACTAAGTTAGGAAAACTGAGAATGATATAAATCCGAGAAAATTTCCCAGAAATGAAAAATTATTTCCTTTGGGACTAGGTTTCCTTCATGATACATCTCTCGGCTTTCTTTATATTGGTCGCGTGTAGCGACCAAATGATTGACCCGCTTCCTGAAGTCCCTCTTCGTGAAAGCCTTATCCTTTCCCCTCATGGGATCTTCTGGGCCTTTTTATTCGCACGGAAGCCGAGTTCGATACGCCAGAGGTTGGAGATGCCTTCCGAACCAACACAATACAGTGTCGGTTCCGGTGAGAGGAGGTTTGGAGACGACGAGTTTTGCGATGCGCCGTTTGATTTTCATCAAGTCATCTGGCAGGGTTTGGACTGCGTCTTCTGCCCAGTTATCCTGGGGAGTAGCAGCGCAGTTGTGGAAAGGTGGAACCCCAGTTTCCTTTCCAGGAAACAGGATGTCTTGGTGGTAGAAAAAGGAACCCGTCCAAAACTTGACGGATTCGGACGTTTTTATCTTGGGGAACCAATCTTCCCTGAATCTGCGCAGGGTAAAAGATATGGTTCCGCAAGTTGGGAGAGCGCCCTCTGAGGGGTTTCTCTTAATCCCAAAGAAGTATTGCCAAAAGTCTAGCCTAGGTGCTAATCCTAGATACCCTTCGAAGATGGCCTGGAACCCGGCTAGATAAAGAATGGAATTCGGTGGCAGGTTGTGGGGCTGGACGTTATAGTGGCTAAGGATCTCGAGGAAGAAGCTGGAAGGCGGAATTCCCATACCTCTTGAGATGTGCGAGGTCAAGAGGACCTGTTCCCCGGCTTAGGGCAAGGGCTCAGACTCTTCTTCCTCGTGTCACCATTTCCCTTTCACAATCAACCCCTCCTTCTCCATTGTCGGAAGAAGGGAGGGGGTGGATGTTGCACCGGCTCCAGTTGCCGGAGATTTCACCCTCGTCTTCGGCTCCGGTGGCCGCGGCCGCGGCGGCGAGCTCCTCCCCGACAAGGAGGATTTTTCCTCTACCGTTTCAGGAGCGAACGGCGGAGGCGGCGCGGAGGAAAAGGTAGCCAGGGTCTCGGCCGCGAGAGACATTTCCTCGCGGGCCTGGTGGCCGGAGTTCCTCTCTGGTGCATTAGCGGAGTCGCGGCTCGGGGAATCGATCTGTGGATCCATGGAGTTGATGATCTCGTCGATCTCAACGGAGACCAAGAGCTTTTCCGCCGCGCGTGGTGAATCGTCGGAGTCCATTCGCGGGCGACGCGTTGAGGGTTGCGAGCTCTCGACGGAGAAGTTCCGGGAACGGCTCGGACGTGCGTGAGCTCTGCTCGCTCTGAGTGAACCTTGGCACGGGTGCAGTGGCGCTTGGGTGCTGGGAAGCGGAGTTAGAGCAGAAGGGTCGCCAAAGGGTTCGAGGTAGGCTATTTATAGCCGGAAAAACTTTAAGATACGTTACAACGGCTCTTTGGACTGTTAGATCATCAACGTGTGTCACTCGCCTTAAAATCCGGGAAATGAGGTGGCAAGTGATTACTGCTATCTCCTCGTTTCCCAAGAGAATTTGTCAGAGATACGTTTCAGGGTTTCACACTCAAAACCCAAACGTGCCTGACGTCAGCATGGTTTTATCGCTGACGTAGGAGGATTCTTCTCCGCGAAGGTTCATGGAAGAAAAAGCCGGATTTCCTGAAATCTGAGTTTCGTGTTAAAGCAAGATAGAAGAAAAGAAGAATCTAGACATAGAGCCAGCATTTCTCGGAAAGGTTACAAAATTGACGAAAGACGGCGAATTGAAGTCTCAATCCTTCTTGGGGGATACTGTCGGATATATAACGATTAGGGGTATATCAGATAGTGTCCTAAAGAGCCGGATTACCAGGGTGGCCTGAATGGTAATGGATTATGGTCCATTAGGCGGCCCAGTAAGCTGACGCACAGAAGCCGGATTCTAGAAGAACCCGGACCACGGCCCACGTGGTGTGGCTTGGAGTAGAAGGCGAATTCTTGCCTTCCAAGTTAGAAATTACCGTAGTCTTCTAGGTTTCCTTTCTGTAAGCCCTAACCCGGCTATTTATATAAAGCCGGACGGGAGAGAAGAAGAGGGAAGAAGATAGAAGCCAACTCGTCGAGAAGTTGATCCTCGTCGACTTAGCAACCCAGACTCACATTGTACTCTGTATGCTTCAGGCTTCAGCCCTGATTTAGTGAGATTGCAGGAGTAGGAACGCCGCCTAGTTGCGACGTACCGAACCTGGGTAAACTTTTGTGTCCCTAGTTGTCATACTACCACGTCCCCCCGTGTCTTTACCCGTAGGCCTCATGGCACCCCCGTCTATGAACCCTACTACGATGTCTCGATAAGCTTCTTGCAAGAAGTGAGAAGAATCCTCAAGTTAAGTTCACAGTTCGTAAAGTTCCTTCCATTGTTCGCTAGTTATTATTTCTCTATGAACATATCGAAATTGAAAGCGGGTGGTGCCATGATCTACATCATATTTTCAAATACTATTTAGACTAAGTTTATGAAAATTAAGTTCAAGTTAATTCTAAAATTGTCCCATGAACTCCCACTCAAAAACAACAGCCCTCTAGTCATTTTAGTGATTACGCAAACCAAATTCACTACACCGAAACTGATCATCACATAAGACGGTGTGTTTGCAAAGGCGAACATCAACATGTTCATCATATCATCCATATGAATCATGCTTTACCTTTAGGTTACGTGGTCTGAGGCCATGTATGTACATGCTAGGCTCGCCAAGTAGAATCATAGTATTTGCATGTGTTCTGAGGCCATGTATGTACATGCTAGTCTCGACAGCACCCGTTGTATGCGAACGTTGAGTCTATCACACCCGATCATCGGGTGGTGTCTCGAGACGACAAACCTTATTAACGGTGCATGCTACAGAACAAAACATTATTATCTTGATATTAAGTGAGAGGAATCATCTTATAATTCTACCGTCATGATCTATGAAAAATAAGATGCATAAAAGGATTAACATCACATGCATAAATAATGTTATATGATATGGTCCTTCTTGCACTTGATCTCCATCTTGTGCATCATGGTATGATCCCCATCATCCTACCAGCATGGCACCAAGGTCAGTGGTACCTCCATATTGATTGTCCCTCAAAATTAAAACATATCACATGGATATGATATACAACATGCAGGCCATAAATAATAAGACAATCATATGGCTCCTGCCGGTATGTCAATACTTTACAAAAGAGATCATTTCATACATCAAATTTGTAACATTGACCATATCACACCACTCAAAATTCCAAGGGTTTCTTTAATAAATAAATAACACAATTTCATTTAGATTTTTCTAATATTTGTTAATCCTATTAACAAACATTAACACTTACCCCCTTGAAATATTTGTTAATCAAACATTTACGTTTACCACCTTGTACTATTTAAATATTACCCGAAACAATTTTGGTGTTGTCCAAAACTTTCTCTAATATTCTGTATCCCCTCAAATGTGTCGTTAAAACTTCAATATGGCACCCTATGGTTCGCGAATAATATAGACATGATCGAGAATCCTATCCGATCAATAATCAACAGCGGGATCTAGAGATCCGCAATGGATCCTATATATTCAACGATGAATCTTGTTACCGTGTGAACCATCAACGTCGTAACCAATTCCCTTTGGATCATGATATTTTACTTGTTTGAGATACGATCATTGGCATCAACCATACCTAGTTACTCGGTTATTCGTTCCATGATATGACATCCCTGTGACCTAGTAAAATTCTTGCAAGCGGTGTCGATGTGATATCATCGAGAGGGCCTAGAGTATATATTTATGTCATTTGGATGGACAAATCCCACTCTTGATCCATGAGTCTCAACTAACACTTCCGAATACCCAACGCTACCTTTATAGGCACACTATTACGGTGTGACGTTTTATGTCATCAAAGCACCCTTCCAGTATTCGTGATTGACACAATCTCATGATCTAAGGAATAGGATCAATTTGTATGTAAGATACAACAATATAAACTTAATGATTTAATAGTATTTTTATACTTAATTTGGATCTATGTTTATCACATCATTCTCCCAATGGCATGACCCTGTTGTTAACAACATCCAATGTTCGTGATCAGGAAACATTGATCTCCAGTTAATCAATGAGATAGTTAAACAAGATGTGTTACTAGGAACTCTTGTTTGTTTATTAAACACACATGTATCAATGTTTCCGGTTAATACAATTCTAGCATGAGAAATAAACATTTATCATAAACATGGAATGAGATAATAACCATATTATTATTTCCTCTCGGGCATATTCTCTTTACATGAGATCTCCCGGGATGTGATAAATATGTTTTCGACATTAGTGGATAAGGTTTATGATTTTATCTATTGGGCTCGTAGGGTTTCGGAGGAGTTTCGGACAAACCCCAAGAAGGGGGTAGTGCCGGAGGGGGCTGGATAGCCTAGCGTGGAACCACGCATGGTGTGGTGCTTACGCATGGGCCCCAACCCCACCAAGGAAGGTGCACCACACCCCCCCAGGTTTCCTTATTTTGTTTTTGGAATAATGGGAACAGTCCAAAATTAAACGGAAAAGAAAATAAAGGCCAATGGGCAAGAGGAAGGGTGTGCCTGCCCTAGCTTGGCCGCACCGTCGAGGGGGATATCTCCTCCCCAAAGGGAAAATCCCCCTTCCGTCCCACTGTATAAAGAACCCCACCCCCATGGGATCAAACACACAATTGGCATTTTTATCTTTCTCTACGTGGTTTTTTAGGTGTCCTCTCACTTTATATGAGATCCAATTGTCTCTCTCTCATGTGTTGAGGAACACACATGTGAAAGTAGAAGTATGGTCATTATATGGGGGTGACTCGGTGACTACCAATTTTTCTTTCTTTTCTGTTTAGTTTGGGATAAACAAGGTAAATCACAAGGTTATATAGATGTGCAACTAGGTGAACAACCTATCTGATAGAAACAAGATGCACCACAGAGCAATATGTAAAGCACAAGATAAACCACAAGTGTAAACAAGGAGATAAGGATATGTTTCACGTAGTTACTTCCCAAGGGAAGTGTGTCTACGTTGGAGAGGTGAGAAGCCACCTAAGCACTCTAATAGCATCGAGGTGCACACCTTATTCTCCTTGATCTTCTCCGATGAGGAAGATTCTCGTTTCTACTATGAGGTCGACTTGAAGGCATCGACCAAGACTTTACACAAGGTTGAGGAAACTTCACAAATCAATTGGAGGCTCTCAACAAGACCTGAAACTTCTTGCAACAAGGTGTAAGCTCCAAGCACTAAGTTTTCTCTAAGATTCAAATTACCCAAGAGGTTTCTGAACGGATAGTAAGGGAACCTAGAGGGGGGGAATAGGTGCTACGACCAATTTTAATTTTTCTTCAAGATTAGGCTTGACACAAAGGTAAATTCTCTAGATAATGCAACTACGGTGAATTTACCTATATGACAAGAACAAGCACAAACACAATACACGCACAAGTAAAGGAGGAAGGGAACGAGGTAACCGATATGAAGCACGCGGAGACACGATGTATTCCCGAGCTCCTCCTTGTTAAGGGAGTATGTCTCGTTGGAGGGGTGTGAGCTCGCCACAAATGCCTACTCAACGCCACAAAAGGCATCACCCTATTATCCTATGAACCCTACCACAAAGGCCTATTCCACCTTCCACTATTGATCCCCTTTGAGGTGGTAATCGAATCATTTACAAACAAGCTTGGGGCACACACCCACTACCGAATTGGGGGCTCCCAACAATGACCAATCACCAACAAGTGTAGCAACAGGATCTAGATTCTCCACAAGGAAACCCTAGACTAGATCCCTCAAGTGAATGCGGGGGAAATGAAGAACGGCTTGGTGGAGATGTAGATCAGGGGCTTCTCCTTCAATCCTCCAAGAATCAACGTGTTTGGGTAGACGGATTGAGAGAAATCGAAGATTTGGTGAGCTCTAATAAATGCACTTGAATGCTTGGACGAACTAGATCTTGGGGAAGAAGGGGATCGGCTATTTATACCCATCCACGAATCTGACCGTTTGGGGCATTTATTGCTTCACCTGGTACTACCGGACGGCGTTCGGTAGTACCTCCCGTGCATATCTCTACCTTGGTCAACGCAGCTTCACACACAGTGACCACAGTCGGTACTACCGGGCAGGTCCGGTAGTACCGCGATGAACTACCGGACTCCCTCGGTAGTTCCGGATTAACCAGAAGGTTTGCGATGGAGTCCAGTACGCATTTCTTGATTCTTCCATGAAAATCCGGTACTACCGGACGGGTACGGTAGTACCGCGCTGAACTACCGGACGCCCCTGGTAGTTCCGAATTAACCAGAAGGTGGGGGTTCGAGTCCAGTACGCAATTCTTGTTTCTTCTGTGAAAATACGGTACTACCGTGTGGGATCGGTAGTACCGCGCTGAACTACCGGATTCCCCGGTAGTTCCGAATTAACCAGAAGGTAGGGCTTCAAGTCCAGTACGCACTCCTGGAAAATCCGGTAGTACCGGACGGCGCCCGGTAGTACCGGCCCAGACAGAAAACCCACTATAGATATTTAATTCTTCAATGAGCATAAAGGAAATTGCACAATTATCAAAAATACCATGATATGTAATATAAGCTCAATACCCTGAAAATACTTAGCACACATTAGTGCTCTAGTTGTGTTGTCAACAAACATCAAAACAATACGGGGAAATGCACTTTCAATCTCCACCTTTTTGGTGTTTGATGACAACACAATTGTTGAGCAAGGATTTGATAGCATTGCACACAAGTGAACTAAAGCAATTTATAATGAGAAGAAATAGCTAGGCACAAGACTTGCAATAGATAGAAAGTACTTAATGAGATAACAAGTCTTACACCACACTCCAACTTAAAAGTTCAACACCAAATAAAAGGTTCAGCTTAAACGGAGACACAAGCAAGAGAATTAACAAATATAGAAAGCTTGTGAATCCACCCATGTAAATCCCGGATCAACCTAATATACTCATTCTCCCCCTTTGTCATAAAATGCCAAAAAGGGAGAAGAGGCTAGCGTTCCAAGTCACTCCTTGTCTTCAGGAATGTGGTGGGTGGACGAGGAAGGAATGCCGGGGCTGCTCCATGTGCTATGCTCGGAGATCCACTATGCCTTGGGAGTTATCGCTTCCTCAGAACCCAAGGACACTGGAAAACCCGCTTGAGCCATCATCTTTTTGTGGTAGATGTGAGGATCATACCAGCGCTCCTAGAGGTCGAGCTGGAGGCAAAAGTCCTTCTTGGCCTTGATCTGGAACTTCTTGAACCAAGAGGGTTCCTCCACAGAGTCAGAAACAACAGGTGGTGCTCCATCCCTCACACCAATACGAGAGGAAGATGCCTTTTGGGCTGCAGCAGCGACTAGCTCGGAGGGAGTCAGATGAGCCTTCACTCTAGGCTCCTTTACGGATTGCTTGAGCACCATACTGCCATCCTTCATTATGTCCTCCTTTGTGTCTTCCCACCATTTCCTCTTGATTAGCTTCATGGTATAGGGGCCAAATATGGGAGCCCTCTTGTCAATAACGGTAAGCCAAACCTCTTCACAGATCCAATCCAGCACATCAAAACGTTCGTCGGAGCCTTACTTATCCTTGGATCCCTTGAGGAGGTAAAAAATATAGCCATGCACCTCATCCCGATTCCCCACACAAGGAGCAAGAGTCTCCCTATAGATACGGTGAAGAATCTCAAATGGGCGAATGAGATGAGAAGTTTTTTCCGGTGTACCTCCTTCCATGGTGATGTTGGGAATGGAATTCTTGTGGCTAAATGTGTTGTTGTCATGGCACCTCCATCCACATAGCTCATGTGCCCCCTTATCTTGATATTCCAAGAGAGCACCAAACTCCTTCAAAGTGGCCGAGAGCAATCCACTTCAAAGTCCTCTCTTCATCAATCCCAGAGTGCAAAGTTGCATAGAATTGCATAATGTAATTAATACTCAATGTACGGATGGTTGAACTTCATGAGTGGAATGAGTCCAAATTCCTCACACGTGGACAAAGATTCATCAACGTAGCCCTTGAACTTAAGAAGCCTCATGTGGGGGATGTTGAGAGTATGTCGAATGGTGACGGACTAGTCCTTGCCCACATAGATATCATTGTAGACACGCTCTTGGTACTTTGTGAAGAAGTGAGGGTTATCCATATAATCCATCTCATGCTCAGAAGGATTCTCTTCCCTATATTCTTGATAGGATTCGGGCTTCCACTTATTGAAGGGCTTGCGAGCAGATTTCCTAGCAACTGCCTTGGGTTGAGAGGAGCCACGAACAACACGTCCACCCCGACCACCACCACGAGTCCTAGCGGTGGTAGGAGCGGGCACGATCTCAGCCTTAGCCTCAAAATCATCCATGAACTCATCCTCATCTTCCTCAGCAGCCACAGACTTGTCTCCTGGAGCCTTGCGCTTGTTTCTAGCATAGGTGACCCATCCTTCCCCAAAGACCTAGAACCACGAGAACCTGTGAAGAAAGAGGAATAGGGATAGGAAACAAGATGAGGGAACATACTCAAAGAAAATGGGAATAAAAACTAGTTGATTCAAGTTTCAACAAGTTGATTTGTCCCAAACTTATGAAGGCGGTAGTACCGGACAGCGCCCGATAGTACCGACCGCACAAGTTTTAGGTTCCATCTTCCAGATCTGAGCATGAAATCAAGGGAAAATCAATTAAATGAGACTAGGAGCAACTAGCAAATGCAATTTCCAGCCTATAGTGAATCATCCATCCAATTTAACCGACCAAATCGGGGCTACAAGCATCTATCCTCAAGATCTCATCTAGGGTTCATCGATGGCATCAACGGGGACCCAAAACAAGAGCAAGGAGAGGAAAAATAACAGAGGCCATGGAGGAGATTGATGCGGGAGTGATTCCCGCGGCAAAAATCCGGCTAGAAACGGCGGAATCCGGCGAGGGGAGGCCAAGCCGGACGAGGGAGAGGAAGGGGCAGCAGGGAGTGAGCAGTTCATGCGGGTGGGGAATAACCCCTAGCCCGTATGACTCTGAGTTTTTTTAAGTCGAAACTGCCTCTCCCGGTAGTACCGGACCGGTCCGATAGTACTGCATGTTGCACAGGCAGTAGTACCGTGCAAGCTCGATAGTACCAGCTGTAGAGATTTCCATAGACAGCGTCTGTTTCTATCTCCACACACGGTAGTACCGGGTGTGTATGTTTGAACAGAAAAGGCTGCTTTCGATTATACACAGGCGGTAGTTCCCGTCACTGGTCGGTAGTACCGGGGCACCCTTCGTCTTCCTCAAGTGACAATTTTTGAGTATGTTCAAGAATAGAAGTTGTTTCTAGGATGAGATAGGATTAGTATGGAAGACCAAGCTGAAGATAGTACTTCTCCCCCTCACTTGCAAGAAACACACAAATGAAAGGCCAAGTGAGAGAGATTTTCCTAAGAGAAACACGTATCTAGGAAAACGAGACAAGTGCAAGTAACTCAAAATAAACCCCAACTAAGATCCAACTCTTCACAAGGAAGAGGTTGGTGGCCTAAGTCACTGATACGTCTCCAATGTATCTATAATTTCTGATGTTCCATGTTGCTATTATGCCAATTGCTACATGTTTTCTCCCTTCTTTATAGCTTTTTTACACGTTTTCTGGGACTAACCTATTAACAAGATGCCAAGTGACAGTTCCATGTTTTCTGATGTTTTTATTTCAGAGTTCCTATCTTCCTCGGAAGCATCCAGAAGTCCGAAGAGGAGTCGAAGACGGGCACGAGGGGGGCCTCACCATAGCCAGGCGCCCCCCCTTGGCCGCGCCTGGGGTGGTGAGGCCACCCTGGTGGCCCACTGACGTTGCCCTTTCGCCTATTTATTCCCCTCCGAAGGAAAACCCTACGTACCTGATCAAAAATCCCTGAAAAGTTCCGCAGCCGCCGTCATTGTCAACCCTAGATCAGGGGGGTTCTGAAGTTGTCTCTCGGCACCCTGCCGGAGAGGACATCATCACTGGAGGCTTCTTCATCATCATGCCTGCCTCTGGAGTGATGCGTGAGTAGTTCATCCTTGGACTACGGGTCCATAGCAGTAGCTAGATGGTTGTCTTCTCCTCCTATGCCTCAATATTTAGATCTCGTGAGCTGCCTAACATGATCGAGATTGTTCTTATGTAATTCTATGTTTTGTGTTTGCTGGGATCCGATGAATATTGAACTTATGCTAAGTTGATTATAGTCTTTATTTCATATGTTATTTGTGATCTTACATGCTTTCCGTTGCTAGTGGTTGTTCTGGCCATGTAGTTGCTAGTGACTCCAAGAGGGAGTATTTATGCTGGATAGTTGGGTTCATGCCTCCTTTTCGCCTTTGCTCGAGTGACAGAAACATGACGGGGGAGTATGTGTTGTTGCCACTAGGGAGAAAACAACGGTGTGAGTGCCTGCGTGCACAATCATTGCTTACATTACACACATTGCTTAATCCGATTATCTATTGCTTGCAACTTAATACCTAAGGGGGTTCGGATGATAACCTGAGGGTGGATTATTAGTCATAGATGCAGTTGGATTATGGTCTATGTATATTGTTGTAATGCCCACACTAAATATCATAGTAGTCCTCATGTCATGAATCTGCACTACGGTGCAACCTCTATTTTTCAATTGCCCAGCTGTAATTTGTTCACCCAACATGCTATCTTTTATGGAGAGACACACTAGTGAACCTATGAAACCGGTCCATTTTCCTACACTGTTAAACAAACCACTACAATTCCCTGCTTTCTTTACTTACTGCAAGCATACACCATTTTCCACAGTATACGTCTAATCTTTGTTTTCAGCAAGACCTGTGAGATTGCCAACCTCACTGTACCGTTGGGTCAAAGTATTTTGGTTGTGTTGTGTGCAGGCTCCGCGTTGTTGCTGACACCGGTGAGGCACCATCACCATCGTAAGTGGCATCAACCTTCCGAAGATCCTCTTTCTCCTACTGGATTGGTAACCTTGGTTATTAACTGAGGGAAATTCTTACCGCTGTACTCATCACACCCTCCTCTTGGGGTTCCCAACACGCCATCACAAGCATCAAGAATTTCTGGCGCCGTTGTCGGGGACTTAAAATTCATCATCATCAAGAAGTCTCGCCGTCATGGCACCATCGGCGCCGTTGCCGGGGAGGAAGAGGTCCTCTGGCAAGGGGAGTCTCTTACTGTCAACCTCTTTATTTTGTTTATTGTCTTGTTTTTATTTTTTGTCTTGTTTTGCTTCTTTATATAAAAAACACACAAAAAATGTTTTGTTTTTATGCTCTTAGTTTAATCTCTAATTATGATTCTACCCAAGTTTACCTTGAAAGATGTACCAATAGGTAGCAGTGATATAATTGGGAAAGATAATATTGGAGAGTTCTTTAATTATGTTAGTAAGCACAAAGAAGAACAAGAGTATCCATTGTCGACTAGCCAGCCATTTGCATCCGAGACGGTTGTGAGGGAAAGGGAGGTGCCGGAAATGGGTGGATCTTCTCGTACAACTGAGGAGGAACCCATTCCAACTTTTGGCAGAGATTTTAAGGTAAAGGAAGAACCGTTTGACGAACACGGAAACATTCGTCCGTAAACCGCCAAATTCTTCGCTCCAGCCCCTCTGATCCGTCCTTGGCCGCAAGGCGGGCTTGTTGTAAGGAATAACTTCGTGTTTTCACCTCGGCAGTTCATCCAGGACGGCCTTTGCAATGTTGGGATTCTTTTTGCCGATTATACAAAAGAATTCAATGAAAACTTGGCCGACCTGACCAAGATGAGCCAGGTAATATCTCTAGCCCCCAAGCAATAAGTCAAATGTATACTTTTGTCTTAATCCTTTTTCCATTGTTATGCTTGTTGTTAACTTAAGAATTTTTTGTTTCTTTTCCATGTTTCAGCAAACTGCTGAGAACATAAAGTCGGAAGTTTTCGACAAACTTACCATCAAGAACAAGGAGGTGAAAACCCTTCTTTCTATTCTTGAGGGTAAGAAGGCAGAACTGGCATCCACTCAGCAACATCTGAAGGATTCAGCAGGTAAAATATTTCTCTGCTTTCAGTTGTGAATTTTTTCTAAGTAATTTTCCGATTTTAACTCTTCCTTTACTTTCTTTTTAGCTTCTTTGTCGAAAGCCAAGCAAATTGCTGAAGATGCCGGCAATGCCGAAAACCTCCGCCGCGAAAACCTGGATCTTCACAGGCTTAATGTGAAGCTGCAACAGGACCTGGAGGCCAGCCAACTAGCTGTTGGCATTGCCGAATCTAAGGCCTCCAGCCAGGCCAAGAAGGATAAGGCCACCATCCGAGACCTGGAGAACGCCTTGAACCAGCGCCTAGAAGAAGGCGCTAAGATGGACAAGATTCTCGGTAAGTTCTTTGTCATTTACCGGATTTTCCATGTTTCACTCCTTCTGTTTTTTCTAACATTTGTGTGTTTTACTGAAACAGGAGATAGCCCGCTTACCCGGATTGAAAAAATCTGGTCGTTCGGGAAGGTGTTCACCGCGATCAAGGCTGCGGGAATGTTGCTTGTCAACAAGTGCCTTCCCGCCAGGTCTGGGGAATTCTCGGAAGTTGAAAAGTTTTCGGAAGCTATGGTGGAGGTGACGGAATCCAGGGAGTCCCTTCTCCGTTCCGCAGCTCGTGGTGGTGCACGCATGGCTCTTGGGCTCATGCGCATGCACTACCCAACTGCCAAATCTTGGCGTGTGGCGTCCGACATCCCTCAAGGTTACACGGATGCTCAACGGGCCAGCATCTTTGATGAAATCAAAGGTCACGTCACCAAGATCGCCACCATGGTGAACATCTCCACCTTCTACCCTGAAGAAGCCACCCCGACAACTCCAGAGGAATCCAGCAGTGAGGAAGAGTCGGATGCCTGAAGGAGCTGCCTGGACCTGGGTAGAGTTAGGGAAATAGAAGCATTATTGTTCTTACAATGTAAACTTATTATAATGATTTCTTTTCTTTTGTGTAAACAAGTACTCCGCTTTTGCAGTTAATTATTAAGTCTTTGCAAGTTTTCCGGGGTTTTATTCCTTTATCTTCTAAGTTATCTGGTTTATATGTCTTAATTGTCCTTAGTGTTTGAAATGGCTCGATAGTACTTTAATCTTCATGCCAAGTAACTGGGTATAACCAATCAGTCAAAACTCGGAAACATGGATCATACTAAAGGCATTTTTACTTACTAGCTCTAGTGACCCAACATAAAAACAATCAGATAATACTTAGAGAAAAAGTAAGGAATTTTTTGAATGAAACTCAGGCACGCAGGCTCAATCTGGGTTTCCTTAAGCCATTTTAGGCTGAAAATCATTCAGTTTTTTAACACCGAGCACGCAGGCACAATTCGGGTTAACATTGAGTATTTTGAAAGATCATTGGGAAATAGATAAGGCGGACTTATGCTTTGTACTATAATAAACATGTAAAAAACATAGATGTATGAATTTTGACAACTTTATTTCATGATCTCAAAGATGTTTACATAGAAATTGAACTAAGTGTAGAAGGGACGTAACTGCTGGATGCTCCAGGGCCTTTTTGTCTCTCCTAGCTCAACATCTATCTTTCTCTTTCTTTTGCGATTCAGGCGTTTGGGATCATCTTCCGTATCTCGAATATCTACAAGATAATAAGATCCATTTTTCATAGCCTTGCTAATGAAAAATGGTCCCTCCCAGACTGGGGCCAACTTGTGCTTCCTTTCTTGCACCAATCTTAGCACTAGGTCACCTTCTTTAAAATATCTGTAACATCCCAATTTTGCTAAACTAGGTTGTGTTCATCTCATACATCCATGAAAACAAAAAATTTAATCATGTTTTGACAAATTTAAATTGTGAATTTAAATGGGTTGAGAAAATCCCACAAATAGTACTTATTTTGGTTCACAATATTTTGTGTTGGAAAATATTTCAAATACACCAAATAAACACATGGTTTTGTTGGAAATTTCATGAGCTTTCCAAAAATGATTTTTGCCAAATTTTCTGTTTACAAAAAGGCCCTCAAAATCTAATGTTTTGTTCTGTTTTATAATAGAAAAGGGCTAATTTGTAAAATCAAGGAACTCTAGGGGGTGTTGTAAAAAAATGGTCTTCTTCAACCTCTGCCAGTAGGAGCACCTGCATGGCCTCCCACGGAAGTTGCCGTATGCCACCTCCTGCTTGATCCGGCAGACGGGTAAGGACGCCACGGAGACCCTGCGCCCTCCCTCGTTCACCTTCCCCTCGAATCCCTCTCTCTCTGTGGACATCTCACAGAACCAAACCCTCACCCTACTGTACCGACGCCCGTCGGCGAGCGCAGTCGCCTCGAGTCGCCTCGTGACCTGCCACTTGTTCCGCGAGCTCCGCCTAACCCTCCTCTATCTCCTCGTGGAGCTGCACTTGCTGGGAGCACCCCAATCGCCGGAATCGACGTCGTCTTCCTCGCCTCCGGCCGAGCTCCGACGTGTCCGATTGCCGCCGTTCTCGACCTCCTCTGCCCTCTCCGCCTGCCCTAACACCTCCACGGTGAGCCAGTGAGCCTCCCGGTACTCCCCTCCATCTCCCTCCCCCTCGGTAACTCTCCGTGCTCGTGCTCCCACCGGCCTCCGCGGCGTCATGGTCGCCGGCGAGCTTTTCCGGTGACCATTTGGTCACCCAGCACCACCTACACATTCCCCTCAAGCCGCTGCACCTTCCCATAGCTTTCAATTTGAGAATCATCGACGAATTTGATCGAGTTTGGAGTTCATCTGTGAGGTTTAGAGGAGGGTGATGTCACAGTGACATCATGATGATGTCATAACCCCCTATGTTTAATGTTTCGAGTAAATTCCAGAAAATAGTTAATTTTGTAAATTGAATAACTATTAAAATATTATTCAGAAAAATAAAATAAAAGTATGGTTTTGTTAAGAAAAATGTAATCAACCCAAATATGTAATTTTCATATATGTTTGAGAAAGTCCAAAAATGAGCCTTTATTTAATGTTGTTTAAATCATTTAAAATAGAGAAATAAGTTTTTATTCACTAAAATTAGAAAATTGAAACTTATATACCAAAATGCTCAAAATGACAAATTCAATCTAGTTATGATGTTTACAAACCCATTTGAGCACTTTAAATTGTACTCACTTTCATAATCGTCCGAATTGCCCCTCCGGGGTCTATTTCGGGCAAATTTCAGAAAAACTACATAACTGACATATGAACCCTAGCAACCCAACGATCATGTTTAGGGCTTTAATTTATTGCATTAACTTGCTCATGCATACATGTTAGGCATTGCATCGATGCCATGTGTTGATTGTTATTTCTCTTTCGGTGTTGTTTCCACCTCGGTAGAACGTGACTCCGAAGTGAAGGCCATCAACTCCAATGGAGAATACTTGATCCTAACCGACAAATCAAGCACTTATTCCTGAAGCCTCTATCTGGTTTTCTTATAACCAAGGAAAGCATAACCTCTTATCTGCTCATATATGGTTTTCGAAGTGTTTTGTAATCTCGAATATTGCATGTGGTTCAAAGTATTTATGGTCTTAGATAGAGTTCTCCTATACCTGCTGCATCGCCTAAATATCCTGATCCACTGCTTCTAGCAGCTATAGGTTTGATTGTGCGCGCCTTGTTAAAGTCTGTGAGTCTTGCTTAGCCATGCCTAGTTGTGATCTGATCCATCCAGTTGATGAATCTGGTCAAATGCGTGAATCTACTTTGTTAGGTTGTTGTGATTTGAGTTATCTTTGATAACTTGACTAAATAATGGCATGGATGTGAGGCCACAATGGGTTGTGGCATTTTGTCCTGTTCATGCCCCTAGGAGCGAGTTCTCGCCTTCGAAACCAAGACTGAGCGTGCAACCACACGCGGGGCCTAACAGACCACGCTCGACCAACTAACTTGTTTGGCCACGTCCATGAGTCACGTAGTTTGATCTTTCCATATGTGTGTGAGTCAGAAAACGATTTGGAGAAAACTTAGGGCGTGATCAGGACAAGTGATGGACGTACACAGATCTTAATCCCGACTCACAGAACAGGTGCCGTCAGGAGGTGGCCAACTCCCTGTTGACGGGGTACTCCCTTTTGACGGGGTGGCCCTGTTTGGGTTGAATCATGGATAGGGTCGAGCAAGGTAAAGGTCGTGGCCAGCCACCCTCTGCCGCGCTCCATGGACGATCGTACATGTGGAGTTAAGAGTCGGATTGTACGTGTGGTTAAAGTGTACCCCCTGCAGGGATAAATCTCCTTGAGAAGCCGTGTCCGCGGTTACGGACGACTTGGCAACAGATTTTGTGATCATAGATAACTTCAACGGAATGACTAAAACTTGTTAACCGTGATTGAAGGGTGCCTCCTCGGAGATGCCGAGAGGGGTGATCCTTGTAGCATGAGATAGTGTGGGAATGAGAAGCACTTGGTGGAATAAAAGAAGATGATGATCTCAGTAGTTGAGTAGCTTTCTCATCTGTTTTAAAAATATTCTTTGAGACGTGCTACTCCTCCTCGATTTGGAAAACAAAGATTGCTTTACACAAATCAGCCTCCATAAAACCATTTTCTGAAACAGAAGATATATAATAGGCTAACTAAGTCTTGTTGAGTACCTCCCGTACTCAGGTTTGCTTAATTTTGGTTCAGGTGGAGTTCCTCACTTCGGTGGTGATTCAACATGGACATCGACGAGTAGTTTGGGGTTCCCAGGTAGCAGCCTAGAATCTTATGGGCTGGGACGTCGCCTTATGTTGCGGCCTCTTAGGCCTTTTTGGTTCTTGTTGATTAGCAACATAATTTGCCTTCCGTTGTCTGATGTAATGTTGGGTCATGTGACCTCTGCTTGTACAGCTACTCTAGTAATACCTGTTGAATACAGCTTCATGTCTAGAGTGCTGCTTTGATCGGTTGTTGGTTTCGAGCTCATTGTTATACAGTTTTGGCTATGCCTGCATAGTTGTCGCAGTCGAGGGGTTGTGGAGCCGATGATCCATGTCTGAGCCCGCCTGCCGATGTGATTCGGCCTGGGGCGAGGTAATCCCAGTAACCCTCGATTGTTGTTGCACTTTCAGGAAACATAGCATCTATGTATAGCTTTGGTCCCGTTCCTTCAGTTTCGTACGATTCGTGGACGCTTTGATATTCATAGTTGGTTATGACTAGCATGGACACAAGGAGTAGTAGTACCGTGGTGATCCGGCCTGCGTGCCGATGAATCCGGTCTGCCTGCCGTTGTTTGTTGCGGCCGGGGCTGGTAACCCTGAAGCCCTATTGGGTCCATATCTAGGAGCACATAAAAGTATGTATATCTATGGGTCCGGGGTCGTGACAAGATCGATGCCTTATTTTCCGACTATGATAGCGTCTCAATCCTTGCTGATAAATGGCGAATCTTTGGAGCACAAGGTCTCGTTCTTCTTCTAGAAGATCGACGGCATCCTGTCGAGCACATTCGGCATCCGAGTTATCGTAAGCCTGTACTCTTGGGCTATCATGGAGCATGTCCGTTGGAACCATTGCTTCTGCGCCATAAACTAAGAAAAACGGGGTTTGCCATGTTGATCTATTTGGCGTCGTTCGAATACTCCAAAGCACGGAAGGTAACTCTTCTACCCATGCTCCAGCTGCTCTATGAAGAGGAGATTCGGAGTCTTGGGCGTATTCCTTGCAGGATTGAGCTATTCATTCTTTCAACCTGCTCATTGGATTATGGGTGTGCCACAGACGCAAGGTCTAGGCGTATTCCCGTTTGTCGGCAATATTTTGCCAACTCTCCAATAGAGAAATTTGTCCCGTTGTCGGTAATTATACTGTGTGGTACGCCATATCTCATGACTACGTCAATGATGAAATTCCTGGCGGTCACACAGTCCAGATTTTTTATGGGTTTTGCCTCCACCCACTTGGTATACTTATCTACTGCAACGAGTAGATGTGTGAGTCCACCTCTTGCAGTTTTGAAAGGTCCCATCATATCTAGCCCCCAGACCGCAAATGGCCATGTTATAGGGATAGTTTTTAGTGCTTGGGCTGGCATATTCTTCTGCTTGGCTTAATACTGACATCCGACACATGTGTTTACTATGTGTTCGGCATCTTTTTTGGCTGTTAGCCAGAAAAACCCTGCACATAATTCTTTCTTAACTATGCTTTTTGATTCAGCATGATGTGCGCAATCCCCTGCGTGGATTTCTTGCAGTATTTCTCGGCCTTCTTCTGGCGAAATACATCGCTGAAAGATTCCGGTAGTGCTGCGTTTATACATGCAACCATTGATTACCGTGTATCCTTTGCGTCGACATTTTATTTGTCTTTGCAAGACCTCGTCTGCTCCATACGGGTACTTCTGATCTACTAAGAAGTTTAAATATGTAATTTTCCAATCCGGGTTAACGAGCAGGACTTCAATTGACTCGGACACAAGAGGATAATCAACATCTCCACCTTTTATCGATGGTTTATGCAAATGTTGGACAAACATACCTGGTGGTAGGGTTTTCACTCTTTCCGAGCCCATGCGGGCTAATGCATCAGCGTTCCAATTTTCCTCTCTTTTGACATGAAGTACTTGAAATCCCAGGAAGCAAATAGCAAACTCATCCACCGTTCTCGGATATTCGGCCATGATGGGACTTTTGGCGTGCCATGTTTGGTTGAGCTGATGCTGTACAAAATCTGAGTCGCCATAGAATAATATGCGTTTGACGCCTATTTCTTTTCCAATTTGCAAGCCATGAAGCAAAGCTTCGTATTCTGCCACATTATTGCTGGCGTTGAAGTGTATTTGAAACAGATACTCCATAATATCTGCCTTTGGGGATTTTAGCACTACACCAGCTCCGGCGCCTTCCTTCATCTTGGATCCGTCAAAGTGCATAACCAAGTATTCTGACTCCGGCATTGGCATGTTTTCCATTGCTTCTGTCCAATCGGCGACGAAATCTGCCAACGCCTGGGATTTAATTGCCGTCCGGGGTTGGTACTTAATGTCAAACGCAGCCAGCTCGATGCCCCATTTGGCTACTTGGCCCGTTGCGTCTGCATTGTTAATTATATCCCCTAGTGGTGCTTTACATACCACTGTTATGGAATGTCCTTGGAAATAATGGCGGAGTTTTCGAGACGCGAAAAATACGCCATATGCCAGCTTTTGATTGTGTGGGTACCTTTGTTTGGACTTGGAACAAACTTCGCTTATATAATATACTGGATGTTGATCTGGTATGCTTTGCTCTTCTTTTCTTCTTTCCACAACTATCACAGCACTAATAACCCTGTTTGTTGCTGTGAGATACAATAACATGTGTTCTTCGTCTTTTGGTGATGCCAAAATCGGAGCTTTCATCAAGGTTTCATTTAACTGGGTTAATGCTTTGTCCGCCTCTTCTGTCCACTCAAATTTGTCGGATTTCTTCAACAATTTATATAATGGCAGAGCTTTCTCTCCTAGCCGGCTTATATACCTGCTGACGGCAGCTGCAGAACCCGTCAGTCATTGTACATCTTTTAAGCACGTATGCTTTGTGATGTTTAGGATTGCCTTAATCTTTTCCGGGTTTACTTCTATTCCTCTGTGAGAAACGATAAAAAAGTTTTCCTAAGGGAACCCCGAATACGCACTTCAATGGATTTAACTTCATTTTGTAAGTGCGAAATTTTCGAAGGTTTCTCGCATATCTTCAAGGAGTGTGTCTTTTTCCTTGGAAATGACGGCAAAGTCATCCACGTAAACGTGAAATTTTTTGCTAATCTGAATATGCAAACATCGTTGCATGCAACGCTGGTAAGTTGCACCTGCGTTCTTCAAGCCAAAAGGCATGGTTATGTAATAGTATGTTCCATACGGGATTATGAAGGAGGTTTTGATTTGGTCTTCTCCCTTCATACGTATTTGATGGTACCCGGAATAAGCATCCAAGAAGCATAAAATCTCGGAGCCTGCAGTGGCATCTATTATTTGATCGATTCGCGGTAACGCAAATCTATCTTTTGGGCACAATTTGTTCAGGCCGGTGTAATCTATACACATTCTGAGAACAGTACTATCTTTCTTCGGGACTAATACTGGGTTCGCAGACCATTCATTATGTATAACTTCCTGGATAAAATCAGCTGCTAATAGCCGGATAATCTCCTTGCCAATAGCCTTCCATCTTCTTCCGTCAAATCGGCGGAGACCTTGTTTGACGGATTTAGATCCTGGGATCACCTTGAGTTGATGCTCAGCAAGTTCCCTGGGTACACCCGGCATGTCCGCAGGACACCAGGCAAAAATATCCCAGTTCTCATGGAGGAACTCGATGAGCGCGCTTTCCTATTTGTCGGTCATCCCTGTCCCTACTATGAAATTTTTTGTCGGATCCTTGGGGTCTAGGATAACCTGCCTTGTATTCTCGGAAGCCTTGAAACTATCTGCGGGCTTCCGGCTTTCTTTTCCTGCTGGCATTTCTGTCGGCGATACTTCTTTTGCCAGCTCTTTCAATTCCTCCTTTGCTATCACTTTTTCTGCGCAAAGGGCGTTTCCTTTTTCCAGCTCATTTGCCAATTTGAAGTCTCCTGATATGGTGATCACTCCTCCTTTTGGCCCTGGCATCTTCAGCTTGTTATAGATATAACATGATCTTGCCATAAATTTGGCGAAAGCTGGACGTCCGAGAATTGCGTGGTATACACTCTCGAACGGCACGACCTCGAAACAGATTTTTTCCTGGCGGAAGTGCTCTTTTTCTCCAAAGGTTACATCTAGGGAAATTTCTCCTAGGGATTGTGCTTGTCTGCCGGGAGCGATGCCGTGGAAACGTATGTTGCTATGATTGAGCTGGGTCTCGGAGATTCGCAGATGCTTCAGTGTATCCAGGTACATTATGTTAATGATGGATCCTCCATCCATCAACACCCTTTTTAGCCTAGTGTTTTGAACAATAGGACTTACAATTAGAGCTTGTGAGCCGGGTTCTGGGATATTTCCGGGATGATCAGACTGATCCCAGGTAATTGGTGTTTTCGAGTCCTTCAAGAATTTGGGGGTTGGTGGAACAACCGCGTTTATTTCTCGAAGTGTCCTCTTTGGCACCTTTGCTGAGGGAGTTGCGAGGACAGGTAAATTGCATTCTCCATCAACTCTCGGGAACTTTGGTTCTCCTTTTCGCTGTTGTTCTTGGATTTTTTCGTCAGTGTCCGATTCACTGTCTTCTTTTTCAGCTTCTGGCTTTTGCTTGGAGAATTTCCTCTTGGAGTTCTTCCCCTTGTTCTCGGATCCTGCACTGCCTTTCATATGCTTGTTGAGCCGGCATTGTGCGTTCGTATGGGTGGGTTTCCCAAATTGTGAATGGTGGACACAGTTCTCCGACTTAATCTTTTCCCACTCTTCCTTTGTGTAGGAGATGGGTTCTGTGCTTCTTCCTTTCCATTTGCTTCCATTATCCTTTCCAAAGGCTAGGTTAACTTCTTTGGGCTTTGGCTGTGTTTCTGGAGTAGTTTTTTTGTCAGAACGAGGCATCTTTTTGGCCTGAGCCAAAGCATCGATATTTCCACCTCTCGCTCTGATGTCATCTTCGGCCGCTGCATGCTCATTTGCGGTTGTAAGCATAGATCCGAGATCTTTGTGCTGTTTTGAACCAACCATGAATAGTACGAGGCCGGGTTTTAAGACATTGACGAAAGCATGCATTACTTGTACGTCACTTACTCCAGAGCAGCTATTCTTCAATGCAGTCCATCTTGAGATGAAGTCCACGTATGGCTCATCTTTAAACTGGGTGCAGCGGTTGAGCTGGTTGATGTTGTTGGGGCGTTTGTAAGTTGCCCGAAAATGCTGAGTAAAGACTCTGGCTCCATCTCAGCTATCTACGGTTCTTGACGGAAGCCCGTTAATCCAATCTCTAGCTCCATCCAGTAACATTAGGGGGAGGAATTTTACTACCTCTAAATCTGTCCCTTTGTTGATCTGGACGGCTGTATAATAGTCTGAGAGCCAGGTATCGGGGTTTGTACTACCGGTATATTTTTGATATGTTGGACCAACTTTGGCGAAGCCAGAATGTAGAGTTATCCTTCGGATCCTGTCAGTAAAACACTTAGGTCCAAAGTATAGATCATCTCTTTCCGCTCTGTTAGCATGTATGAAATATCTACCGGCTGAATGGACAAAAGGGGATCTGCTCCTTTCTTTTCCATTGTTGCGCGAGTGCGCTCTTCCGGGATTATCTCTGTTTCCTCTGTTATCATGTCCTTATTCCTAGGGGGTACGGGATCTCTCACGCCTGTGAGGAATATCATGTCTTTCGGCTTTTTCAGCAGGGCGTCTCGGAGGCGGCATTGTTTTTCCGTCCTTCTGGTTTTGTTCTTCCCGATCATGGGGATTGATTCCACCTTTCGGCGGATGGGATCCTGTTCTAGACGCTGCATCCTTGTTATCGGGAATTTTCTTGTCCTTTTTCGGATCTCCTTTCTTCTGTTTGGAATTGCCTGCATCTCCAGGTTCTCCAGGTCCAGGTGCTCCAGCGGCGCATGTGGCTGTTTTGCATAGGGCTGAGTCGTCATGCAACTTCCCTGATCTTTCTTGCCCTCGCTGCTGTTGTTGCAATGCTTTTCCTAAGAAAGCATACAACCCTTGGAGTTTTTCATCATTGGAGTACAGATCATCGTTGAGGATGGCGAACGCGGATTCCGCGTTTTCTGCCGCGGTTTTGTGTATAGGTTCACCCCTGGCATTGATGCTGTTTACTTGCTTTTGCCAGGCGGGGTTTTGGACCCGATCCTTTGGCTGCAGTACTTCCGGTCTTACGATTCTGGGTAACCTTGTAGGTTTTATGCCGGATCTATTCTTCCTCTCGTACTCCTAAATTTCTTCCTGCTTGAACCTAACGTCAGCCTGGGTTTGTAGGAGACATTCCCGAGTTCTTAATAGATGTTGCAGTTGCCTTTGAAGAGCAAGTCTCCTGGCTTCTAGCACTTCAGGGGGTTTGTGGGGTCCCACTGGTGTTTGAAGTAGATCTTGTTCGTCCTGTTCTTACATTGGTGGAACAGAGATTTCCTTCGTTTTCTTCTCCACAGACATGACTCTGCTTCCTCCTGCTTGTTCCGGGTTTTTCTTGGTGGTATCCACCACTTTTTTCTTCCGGAGCTTGTACTGGAGTTTCTTGGTAGCCTTGTTTATTTTCATGGAAGAGGGAGGTTTTTTACCAGGTTCATCTTCTGTCAATTCCTTGACATCAGGGTAAATTGGACTGGTTTCACCGTCCTCTCTTTGCTCGCCTGGCGGAGGTGTTTGGGGGTCTTCCTGACTTTCGGCGTCCGAGTTATCAGTCGGTTTTGCCATAAGCACTTCATGGAATCCCACTTGAAAAGATTTGACCTTTCTTTTGAAAGCGTCTTCATCTTCGTCTTCGGAATCGAGCTGGTCCGATCCGGTTTCTGATTCCAGTCTCGCCTCTATGGCGGCTAGTACGGAATCAGCTTCCGAGTTCGTCGTCGGATTGACGGATGTCGGATCTTCCACCTCTATTGTGGGATTATTTTCTTCTGCCTTTTCCACGGGATTATTTTCATCCGTGTTTTCAGCGATCTCGGTTTGCACCATACCAATAAAGTGCGATCTCGTTGCAGGCGTCTCCGAAGAGGTAGCGATTTGAGCAGGATATTGGCGATCTGAGAAAAATCCGGCATCATAGTTTTCTTCAACTGGGTATAGGGTGGGTGGGATAAATCTACTTCCACCACAGAATCCCATTGCCTCTGCAGTTAATCCGATAAATATATTTGCAGATCCAATCGGTAAAACGCAGGCACTTACCAGATGATTCCGTGCTGGCATGTACGATCCGTTGTAGAGGAAGCGCCCGACATCCTTGTCGAACTCCAAGATTCCCACAGTTATAGTACTGCCGATTCCGCCGAGTATCGCGGATCGAAACATAACGCCTGATGTTGCAGGCCCCACGGTGGGCGCCAACTGTCGAGACATCGTAGTAGGGTTCATAGAGGGGGGTGCCGTGAGGCCTACAGGTAAAGACGCCGGGGGGGGGGGGGACATGGTAGTATGACAACAAGGGACACAAAATTTTACCCAGGTTCGTACGTTACATCTAGGCGGCGTTCCTACTCCTGCAATCTCACTAAATCAGGGCTGAAGCCTGACGTATACAGAGTACAATATGAGTCTGGGTTGCTAAGTCGACAAGGATGAACTTCTCGGCGAGTTGCCTTCTAGCTTCTTCCGTCTTCTTCTCTCCCGTCCGGCTTTATATAAATAGTCGGGTTAGGGCTTACAGAAAGGAAACCTAGAAGACTACGGTAAGTTCTAACTTGGAAGGCAAGAATCTGCCTTCTACTCCAAGCCGCACCACGTGGGTCGTGGTCCGGATTCTTCTAGAATCCGGCTTCTGTGCGTCAGCTTACTGGGCCGCCTAATGGACCATAATCCATTACCATTCAGGCCACCCTGGTAATCCGGCTCTTTAGGACACTATCTGATATACCCCTAATCGTTATATACCCGACAAAGCTCTATGTGCCTGATGCACCGCTAGGTGACCCGCCCGCTGTTGATGATTGTGATGAAGAGAAAAATATTTTTCTGACTTAACCAGAAGACCAAAATATAGTTCACCTTAGCACTGTATGGTTTAGAGCCGAAGCTGCGAAAGCATTTCGAGAACAACAACACTTTTGATACAATGGGAGAATTGAAATCAATTTTTGATACCCATGCTTCCATAGAGAGTTATGATGCTTCCGAAAAGTTATTTAGCTTCATGATGGAATAGAACAACTTCGTTAGCGAGGACGTACTCAGAATGTCAGGTCTGTTGATAAGCTCACACATTTGGGAATAACGATTCCCAATGTGGTAAGAATACATTGTGTTCTCCAATCTCAACCACCAAGTTACAAGAAATTTGTGATGAACTATAATATACAAGGCATGAAGAAGACTCTCCCTGAGCTTCTTTCAATGCTCAAAACTGCTGAAGTGGAGATCAAGACGGAACATCAAGTGTTGATGATCAATAAGACCACTAGTTTCAAGAAGGGAAAGAAAGGAAAGCCAAAGGTTAACTTCAAGAAGGGCGGCAAGAATGTTGCAGCACCTGAGAAGAAAACCAAGAATGGCCCTAAGATAGAGACTAAGTGTTTCTATTGCTAGGGCACTGGAAGCATAACTTCACCAAATATCTTGCAAAATAAGAAGTCCGGAAAAGTGAACAAAGGTATATGTGATATACATGCTATTGATGTGTACCTTACTAGTACTCGCAATAGTGCCTGAGTAATTGATATTGGTTCGGTTGCTCACTTATGTAACTCGAAACAGGATCTGTAGAATAAGCAATGATACGTTGCAAGCATATCTATAATTTTTGACGCTCCATGTTTCTACCCGATACCTTTTTTCCCACTTGTTTTCTTTCGTTCTCCGGATGTTTTCACGGACTAACCTATTGACAAGATGCCCCAGGACAGTTGCTATTTTCTTCTGTTTTTTTATTTCAGACAAGTTCTTAAGGAAATATTCTCGGAAAGGGCTGAAAATCCATGGAGATAATTTTTTACCCAGAACGGAGACACAGTCCAAAGAAGAGCCATAGGGGGGCCAGGGGCCCCAGGAGGGTGCCAGGTAGGCTGTGCCTATGGGCCCGTGGAGACCCTGGCCACCGTCACTCGGTGCCTCTTCACCCATAAATTGCCTTCAACCCTAAAAATCACGGGGACAGTGTTTTTTTTCATGAAACATAGAGAGAGGCGCCGTCACCTCGAAAGTCCAA
This sequence comes from Alopecurus myosuroides, assembly GCA_028641055.1. NCBI lineage: Eukaryota > Viridiplantae > Streptophyta > Magnoliopsida > Poales > Poaceae > Alopecurus > Alopecurus myosuroides. Next base: position 739,717,273 of record CM054057.1, read on the forward strand.
TCTAGGGCTTCTGCAGCCCTGTTCCGGCGCCCTGCCGGAGAGGGGAATCGTCATCGGAGGCCTCTACATCGCGATGATCTCCTCCGGACAGTGTGTGAGTAGTTCATCTCGGGACTACGGGTCCATAGGAGTAGATAGATGGTTGTCTCTCCCCTATGCCTCCATGTTTAGAGTCTCGTGAGCTACCTCACATGGTCGAGACGACCTTTATGTAATTGTGCATGTTATGTTTGATGGGATCCGATGAACCATGAGATTATGATTATCTTGTTCATGTCAATATGAGATTCTTCATTTATATTTGTAGAGATTTTTAATCTTGTATTGAAATGCTCTACGGTGTTTTTGATTACCTTGTCCACGTGGTTGTTTGCACCTCCAAGGGAGGGTTTATAAGCTTGATGGTAGGTTCATGCCTCCCTTACATCTGTGCTCGACTGACAAAAACTTGGCGGATGGGGGTTGTGCTGTTGCTACTAGGAAAACATAGCGCTGCTGTGACGCCCCGAGATCGGGCACTATGCAGATTTCAGCATTTCCGCCAAAATCCACATAATAACCGATTTCAGGTTGCCACTTGTGATAACATTACAACAGTTCACGAATATTCCGCAACAACAACAGAAAAGATATATACAAGACGACTCAAACGAGTCAAGGATACAACTGATACAATACAAAGATCCAAATGACAGCGGAAGAAACAACATAGTGTCCGACTACGGACAAGATACAAATTGGACTAAGAGTCCTGAAGATAACCGATGGCGTCCAAATCCCTGCCCAGGCCAAGCCGGAGGGATTCCCAAGCTAACGTCGTCAGACTTCAAACCTGTTGACTGCAATGTGGAATATGCAGCCACGAAAAGGATTCGTGGGTCAGTACTGTTAAGTACTGGCAAGTGGATAAACCATACTCACAGGATACCAGCGTAACCAATCATCACAAGATACAAATACTTTGGGTACAACGGAAGGAAGGGGTTATTGCAAAGAAGCGGCAGCGGGCAGCACTAACAAACTAAAGATACGCGCTACAACTTCCGGCTATTAGAGAGGGATAAGAGAGCGCGACAAAACCAACTACAACTACTCACCAAACAATACCCATCCAATGTTACCCCCTACTAAGGAAGCAAACCAAGGAAACTCACACTGTTGAATAATGAAGGCTCAGCTTATTGTGACAATATGCCTATTACTAGTCAAGTTATTATCAATTAGGTGTAAGTTGTCTGAATACTTGTTAGCCAGCACTTTCACCAAGTCGTCACATAACCACGGACAACACGGCTTCTCGAGAAGATTCATCCCTGCAGGGTGCGCTACAGTACCCGTACACACTCAAGCCACCAACTAAAACTCAGGTTGGCTCGACACGACCCAAACCGTCTCTACAACCCATCCTAGGAGCCACGGAGCTATAAGGTCCCGGCCAGTCCGACCTAACCTAAGCGCAAGGGTGAAAACCACACCCCCCGGCACCACAGGCCTCGCCCTATATGCATCATCATCATAACCATCATAATCATGATCAACCATGGGGGCGCCTCCCATTATGCATATGAGCAAATGGAACACCCGAACTAAGTGTGGCTCTTCGGACAAGCTGAAAATCAGGTCTAAGTCGAGGGGGGTCCCATACTACCTCCCGGATGCGGTTAGCGCGCTCATCATGGATCAATGGACAAGACTCTTTTCCTAAGTTCGACACCAGCAGGCTCCAAAACCACGGGCCTCCTGCCGGTGCCTTATCAGCAAGTTACTATTACCCAAAATTAACAGGTTGTTGTTTAACATCGAGCCCCAGAACATAATGAAATAATTACAGAAAGTAACGGGTAACAGACTCGAGCAAAACAACCCTAAGCATGCTAGTAAGAGAGGGCAACAAGCAATGGTTATAGGTATGGAGGTGAGGCAATATCAGGGTTAAAGGATACATGTGATGGGTTCGTAACAGAAACAACTAATCATAGGGCTAGCAGAAATAGACAACGGAAAGTATCGGTAACCAATGTTGAAAGGAACACAATGGTTCATGTGAGTGATAACTTGCCTGCAAACCCAGTAGCCTGGTACTGAGCTAACTCCTTAGAGGGGTGTCGTAGGTATCGTCGGTCTCAACGTCGTCGTGTATCCGAGAAGAAGCAAACAAACAAGGCAGAAATATAAACAATCAATATCATGGCATTGTGCACAATCAAGATGATGCATGACAGTTTAATTGATGCATCCAAAGGAAATAGTTGACAAGATAGAAACAGGATTAAATGGACCCATATGCAATTGGATTGCATATGGAAAGCCCATGAATTATGGTTGAATTAATTGTTTTACAACTAATCATTATATGAAAGTGGATTAGCATGATGCATGGATGATGAAAACAATAAGAAAACAACAATAGCTTCAGTTTGATATGTTGTTTACCAAGTTTGGAATTTTATTTATTAAGTTATGAACTTTGGCATTTTAAATGATTTAAACAAACATTTGTTGTTTTCACCAATTTTTAATGTTCAAAACAGATAACAAAATTTATATTTGGAAAGAACACAAAATTTTAGATGGAATACATATTTCATTTGTTGAATTTGGATTTAAAATGAGCAAGTTATGAATTTGGCAATTTTAAATGCATTAATTAAGAAATAGTTGTTTTCAGCAATTTAAATTGTTCAAAACAGAAAACAAAGTTAATATTTGGAAAGCTTATTCAATTTTGCATGGAAAACATATTTTACATGTTGGAATTGGATTTGAATTGCCCAAGTTATGAATTTTGCAATTTAAAAGGTTTAATTAAAGCATTGAATTATTGCACCACTTTTAATTAGGAAAAACAGTAAACAAATTGTATTGGAAAGGTTGAAAACATGTAGCAAATGTTTCACTGAACATTTTGAGCTATTAAACATAATTTTTGGGTTATTATTGAATTTATTATGCAATTCTTCATAAGTATTTTATTCTGCCCTTTTTAGTAAACAGAAGGAAACATTTTCAAATTTAATTCAATTGTGACCAAATAAAATACCAATGTGTAGAGTTTGTTAAGACAAATTTTTAGAGCCCAAGTTTGCTCAAATTGGATGAACAGAGCTCAAGTTATGAATTCCCAAAGTTTCAAATTTTAGTAGCCATTTATGTATTTAATTATTTAGTGCAAAATTGTTATCAGAAACATATTGCAACTTTGACATTAACAGAAAGAGCACAAGATTCTGAATCCACAGAAACTTGAATCATTTAAATTGGATCATTTTTCAATTTGTTATGGATTTTACAATTAAAGACTCAGATCTGTTTTTCTGGATTTCGAGAAATAAAAGAAAAATAGAGGAAAAAGGGGTGGCTTTTGCTGCGGAAGGGGAGATTGGAACCCGGGGCTCCAGGGCGTGCGGACGGGGTGCCAAGCCACTAGGCTGCTGTGCGTGTTTGTGATGGATACAGGAGGCGTATGGTTTTGAGGTGGGGGTGCGGGCTGGACTGACGAAACTGATCAACGATCGGGAAGCAGCGACGGCAACGACCGCAGCGAGTGCGCTGCCGGCGTGCGCGCCGTGCCGCGCGGCACTGGGTGGTGCGGCGACCGTGGATTGCGGAGGGGGGAGGAGAAAAGGCAGAGGGGTGCTTACCGAGAGCCTGGGCGACCGGGAGCAGGCGACAGAGAAGGAGTTGGCCGCCGGCGTCGGCGGCAAAACGTGGACGGCGCGGTGGCTCTGGCTCCTCTCCGGGCCGACCGAGGGGACGAGGGCGACGAGGGAGGTGGGGTGGTTCCATTCCCGCGGAGACCTTGGCCGGAGGACGAGCGTAGCGGCGGCGCCATGCTCCCAAAGTGGCGGCCATGGAGGGGCTCCGGTTCTTCTTCAGAAGTTACAGAGAGGTGGGGAAAAAGGACAGAGGAGGAAGGGAAGGAGGGTGGCGGCGGCTGCAGGGAGAGAGAGGGGGGAGAGCTAGGGTTTGGGAGGAGGGGAGGGGCTGTTTTAAGGTGGGGGGGGAGCAGGTGAGGAGGGGTCCTTTTTCTCCCATGGCTGGCGTCAGCCACCGTACGGAGGTGGGAGAAGAGAGGGAGGTGGGCTGGGCGCTCGAGTTGTAGGTGGCCGACTGGGCCTTGTTGGCCCAGTTCGGCTGCCTCCTCACTCCCTTTCTTTTTTTTTCTTTTTTTTCTCTTTTTTTTTGTAGAAGATGAATAAGAGAGAGAGATAGAAGGGTTTTGGGGTTCCAAAAAATTATGGGGTTAATTTTTAGGGTTTCATTATTGCAAAGTCCCAGTTGCATGATATTTGGTTTTTTGAGAATTTCAAATTGTTGGTGGTGTTTGAAATTTGAATTCGAAATTCAAATTAGGGTTTTAATAAAAGGAATTTATTTAACCAAGCAAATATTAATTCCAATTCAAATTCTTAATGAAAACAATTTGAGTTGATAACAAAGGTGCTTTGTTTGAGAAGTTAAAATTGGTTTGAATTTTCAGGTTGGTTTGAAAACAAGTGCAATGCATATGATGCAATGCTATGCAAAAAGAAAAACAACCAGATTTCTATTTGGGGGGAATCCCCCGGGTGTTACAGACGACACCACTAACAAGGGATTGCGCCCTCGCAATCCGCCAACGCCAAGAGATAGGAAGAAGCAGGACTATCGAGTCTTCGGTCACCTTGTTGATCTCCTCAACACCACTAACAAAACTTCTCGACACCACTAACAAGAGATTCTTGCTCGTTGTTGATGATGATGCTCTTCCGGTGAGAACCTTCCGAAGTTTGAACCTATTAGGTTAAAAGGCTAAGAGAATGTCCAACCCACGTAGGATCCTAAAACTTTGAAAGATAGAAAAGAGGGGAGACTCCAAAACAAATAAGGTAGGAGGAGAAATAGAATAGAGATAAGGAGAAAACAAGAATCCTATTGAGGTGTTTCCAAAATAGTTTAGCAGAAATAGTTTTTGACACTCTAGAAACACGACCGTTAGCTAGGTTATCCTACAGGCTTTGCGGACCCGTTGCTTCGATAACCATTCGTATCGAAACAATATCGGGAATCGGAAACCATGCTCTGATACCATTTGTGACGCCCCGAGATCGGGCACTATGCAGATTTCAGCATTTCCGCCAAAATCCACATAATAACCGATTTCAGGTTGCCACTTGTGATAACATTACAACAGTTCACGAATATTCCGCAACAACAACAGAAAAGATATATACAAGACGACTCAAACGAGTCAAGGATACAACTGATACAATACAAAGATCCAAATGACAGCGGAAGAAACAACATAGTGTCCGACTACGGACAAGATACAAATTGGACTAAGAGTCCTGAAGATAACCGATGGCGTCCAAATCTCTGCCCAGGCCAAGCCGGAGGGATTCCCAAGCTAACGTCGTCAGACTTCAAACCTGTTGACTGCAATGTGGAATATGCAGCCACGAAAAGGATTCGTGGGTCAGTACTGTTAAGTACTGGCAAGTGGATAAACCATACTCACAGGATACCAGCGTAACCAATCATCACAAGATACAAATACTTTGGGTACAACGGAAGGAAGGGGTTATTGCAAAGAAGCGGCAGCGGGCAGCACTAACAAACTAAGATACGCGCTACAACTTCCGGCTATTAGAGAGGGATAAGAGAGCGCGACAAAACCAACTACAACTACTCACCAAACAATACCCATCCAATGTTACCCCCTACTAAGGAAGCAAACCAAGGAAACTCACACTGTTGAATAATGAAGGCTCAGCTTATTGTGACAATATGCCTATTACTAGTCAAGTTATTATCAATTAGGTGTAAGTTGTCTGAATACTTGTTAGCCAGCACTTTCACCAAGTCGTCACATAACCACGGACAACACGGCTTCTCGAGAAGATTCATCCCTGCAGGGTGCGCTACAGTACCCGTACACACTCAAGCCACCAACTAAAACTCAGGTTGGCTCGACACGACCCAAACCGTCTCTACAACTCATCCTAGGAGCCACGGAGCTATAAGGTCCCGGCCAGTCCGACCTAACCTAAGCGCAAGGGTGAAAACCACACCCCCCGGCACCACAGGCCTCGCCCTATATGCATCATCATCATAACCATCATAATCATGATCAACCATGGGGGCGCCTCCCATTATGCATATGAGCAAATGGAACACCCGAACTAAGTGTGGCTCTTCGGACAAGCTGAAAATCAGGTCTAAGTCGAGGGGGGTCCCATACTACCTCCCGGATGCGGTTAGCGCGCTCATGGATCAATGGACAAGACTCTTTTCCTAAGTTCGACACCAGCAGGCTCCAAAACCACGCCGGGCCTCCTGCCGGTGCCTTATCAGCAAGTTATTATTACCCAAAATTAACAGGTTGTTGTTTAACATCGAGCCCCAGAACATAATGAAATAATTACAGAAAGTAACGGGTAACAGACTCGAGCAAAACAACCCTAAGCATGCTAGTAAGAGACGGGCAACAAGCAATGGTTATAGGTATGGAGGTGAGGCAATATCAGGGTTAAAGGATACATGTGATGGGTTCGTAACAGAAACAACTAATCATAGGGCTAGCAGAAATAGACAACGGAAAGTATCGGTAACCAATGTTGAAAGGAACACAATGGTTCATGTGAGTGATAACTTGCCTGCAAACCCAGTAGCCTGGTACTGAGCTAACTCCTTAGAGGGGTGTCGTAGGTATCGTCGGTCTCAACGTCGTCGTGTATCCGAGAAGAAGCAAACAAACAAGGCAGAAATATAAACAATCAATATCATGGCATTGTGCACAATCAAGATGATGCATGACAGTTTAATTGATGCATCCAAAGGAAATAGTTGACAAGATAGAAACAGGATTAAATGGACCCATATGCAATTGGATTGCATATGGAAAGCCCATGAATTATGGTTGAATTAATTGTTTTACAACTAATCATTATATGAAAGTGGATTAGCATGATGCATGGATGATGAAAACAATAAGAAAACAACAATAGCTTCAGTTTGATATGTTGTTTACCAAGTTTGGAATTTTATTTATTAAGTTATGAACTTTGGCATTTTAAATGATTTAAACAAACATTTGTTGTTTTCACCAATTTTTAATGTTCAAAACAGATAACAAAATTTATATTTGGAAAGAACACAAAATTTTAGATGGAATACATATTTCATTTGTTGAATTTGGATTTAAAATGAGCAAGTTATGAATTTGGCAATTTTAAATGCATTAATTAAGAAATAGTTGTTTTCAGCAATTTAAATTGTTCAAAACAGAAAACAAAGTTAATATTTGGAAAGCTTATTCAATTTTGCATGGAAAACATATTTTACATGTTGGAATTGGATTTGAATTGCCCAAGTTATGAATTTTGCAATTTAAAAGGTTTAATTACAGCATTGAATTATTGCACCACTTTTAATTAGGAAAAACAGTAAACAAATTGTATTGGAAAGGTTGAAAACATGTAGCAAATGTTTCACTGAACATTTTGAGCTATTAAACATAATTTTTGGGTTATTATTGAATTTATTATGCAATTCTTCATAAGTATTTTATTCTGCCCTTTTAGTAAACAGAAGGAAACATTTTCAAATTTAATTCAATTGTGACCAAATAAAATACCAATGTGTAGAGTTTGTTAAGACAAATTTTTAGAGCCCAAGTTTGCTCAAATTGGATGAACAGAGCTCAAGTTATGAATTCCCAAAGTTTCAAATTTTAATAGCCATTTATGTATTTAATTATTTAGTGCAAAATTGTTAACAGAAACATATTGCAACTTTGACATTAACAGAAAGAGCACAAGATTCTGAATCCACAGAAACTTGAATCATTTAAATTGGATCATTTTTCAATTTGTTATGGATTTTACAATTAAAGACTCAGATCTGTTTTTCTGGATTTCGAGAATAAAAGAAAAATAGAGGAAAAAGGGGTGGCTTTTGCTGCGGAAGGGGAGATTGGAACCCGGGGCTCCAGGGCGTGCGGACGGGGTGCCAAGCCACTAGGCTGTTGTGCGTGTTTGTGATGGATACAGGAGGCGTATGGTTTTGAGGTGGGGGTGCGGGCTGGACTGACGAAACTGATCAACGATCGGGAAGCAGCGACGGCAACGACCGCAGCGAGTGCGCTGCCGGCGTGCGCGCCGTGCCGCGCGGCACTGGGTGGTGCGGCGACCGTGGATTGCGGAGGGGGGAGGAGAAAAGGCAGGGGGTGCTTACCGAGAGCCTGGGCGAGCGGGAGCAGGCGACAGAGAAGGAGTTGGCCGCCGGCGTCGGCGGCAAAACGTGGACGGCGCGGTGGCTCTGGCTCCTCTCCGGGCCGACCGAGGGGACGAGGGCGACGAGGGAGGTGGGGTGGTTCCATTCCCGCGGAGACCTTGGCCGGAGGACGAGCGTAGCGGCGGCGCCATGCTCCCAAAGTGGCGGCCATGGAGGGGCTCCGGTTCTTCTTCAGAAGTTACAGAGAGGTGGGGAAAAAGGACAGAGGAGGAAGGGAAGGAGGGTGGCGGCGGCTGCAGGGAGAGAGAGGGGGGAGAGCTAGGGTTTGGGAGGAGGGGAGGGGCTGTTTTAAGGTGGGGGGGGGGGGAGCAGGTGAGGGGTCCTTTTTCCCCCATGGCTGGCGTCAGCCACCGTACGGAGGTGGGAGAAGAGAGGGAGGTGGGCTGGGCGCTCGAGTTGTAGGTGGCCGACTGGGCCTTGTTGGCCCAGTTCGGCTGCCTCCTCACTCCCTTCTTTTTTTCTCTTTTTTTTCTCTTTTTTTTTGTAGAAGATGAATAAGAGAGAGAGATAGAAGGGTTTTGGGGTTCCAAAAAATTTTGGGGTTAATTTTTTAGGGTTTCATTATTGCAAAGTCCCAGTTGCATGATATTTGGTTTTTTGAGAATTTCAAATTGTTGGTGGTGTTTGAAATTTGAATTCGAAATTCAAATTAGGGTTTTAATAAAAGGAATTTATTTAACCAAGCAAATATTAATTCCAATTCAAATTCTTAATGAAAACAATTTGAGTTGATAACAAAGGTGCTTTGTTTGAGAAGTTAAAATTGGTTTGAATTTTCAGGTTGGTTTGAAAACAAGTGCAATGCATATGATGCAATGCTATGCAAAAAGAAAAACAACCAGATTTCTATTTGGGGGGAATCCCCCGAGTGTTACAGACGACACCACTAACAAGGGATTGCGCCCTCGCAATCCGCCAACGCCAAGAGATAGGAAGAAGCAGGACTATCGAGTCTTCGGTCACCTTGTTGATCTCCTCAACACCACTAACAAAACTTCTCGACACCACTAACAAGAGATTCTTGCTCGTTGTTGATGATGATGCTCTTCCGGTGAGAACCTTCCGAAGTTTGAACCTATTAGGTTAAAAGGCTAAGAGAATGTCCAACCCACGTAGGATCCTAAAACTTTGAAAGATAGAAAAGAGGGGAGACTCCAAAACAAATAAGGTAGGAGAGAAAAGAATAGAGATAAGGAGAAAACAAGAATCCTATTGAGGTGTTTCCAAAATAGTTTAGCAGAAATAGTTTTTGACACTCTAGAAACACGACCGTTAGCTAGGTTATCCTACAGGCTTTGCGGACCCGTTGCTTCGATAACCATTCGTATCGAAACAATATCGGGAATCGGAAACCATGCTCTGATACCATTTGTGACGCCCCGAGATCGGGCACTATGCAGATTTCAGCATTTCCGCCAAAATCCACATAATAACCGATTTCAGGTTGCCACTTGTGATAACATTACAACAGTTCACGAATATTCCGCAACAACAACAGAAAAGATATATACAAGACGACTCAAACGAGTCAAGGATACAACTGATACAATACAAAGATCCAAATGACAGCGGAACAAACAACATAGTGTCCGACTACGGACAAGATACAAATTGGACTAAGAGTCCTGAAGATAACCGATGGCGTCCAAATCCCTGCCCAGGCCAAGCCGGAGGGATTCCCAAGCTAACGTCGTCAGACTTCAAACCTGTTGACTGCAATGTGGAATATGCAGCCACGAAAAGGATTCGTGGGTCAGTACTGTTAAGTACTGGCAAGTGGATAAACCATACTCACAGGATACCAGCGTAACCAATCATCACAAGATACAAATACTTTGGGTACAACGGAAGGAAGGGGTTATTGCAAGAAGCGGCAGCGGGCAGCACTAACAAACTAAAGATACGCGCTACAACTTCCGGCTATTAGAGAGGGATAAGAGAGCGCGACAAAACCAACTACAACTACTCACCAAACAATACCCATCCAATGTTACCCCCTACTAAGGAAGCAAACCAAGGAAACTCACACTGTTGAATAATGAAGGCTCAGCTTATTGTGACAATATGCCTATTACTAGTCAAGTTATTATCAATTAGGTGTAAGTTGTCTGAATACTTGTTAGCCAGCACTTTCACCAAGTCGTCACATAACCACGGACAACACGGCTTCTCGAGAAGATTCATCCCTGCAGGGTGCGCTACAGTACCCGTACACACTCAAGCCACCAACTAAAACTCAGGTTGGCTCGACACGACCCAAACCGTCTCTACAACTCATCCTAGGAGCCACGGAGCTATAAGGTCCCGGCCAGTCCGACCTAACCTAAGCGCAAGGGTGAAAACCACACCCCCCGGCACCACAGGCCTCGCCCTATATGCATCATCATCATAACCATCATAATCATGATCAACCATGGGGGCGCCTCCCATTATGCATATGAGCAAATGGAACACCCGAACTAAGTGTGGCTCTTCGGACAAGCTGAAAATCAGGTCTAAGTCGAGGGGGGTCCCATACTACCTCCCGGATGCGGTTAGCGCGCTCATCATGGATCAATGGACAAGACTCTTTTCCTAAGTTCGACACCAGCAGGCTCCAAAACCACGCCGGGCCTCCTGCCGGTGCCTTATCAGCAAGTTATTACCCAAAATTAACAGGTTGTTGTTTAACATCGAGCCCCAGAACATAATGAAATAATTACAGAAAGTAACGGGTAACAGACTCGAGCAAAACAACCCTAAGCATGCTAGTAAGAGACGGGCAACAAGCAATGGTTATAGGTATGGAGGTGAGGCAATATCAGGGTTAAAGGATACATGTGATGGGTTCGTAACAGAAACAACTAATCATAGGGCTAGCAGAAATAGACAACGGAAAGTATCGGTAACCAATGTTGAAAGGAACACAATGGTTCATGTGAGTGATAACTTGCCTGCAAACCCAGTAACCTGAGTAACCTTAGAACTCTTAGGGGTGTCGTAGGTATCGTCGGTCTCAACGTCGTCGTGTATCCGAGAAGAAGCAAACAAACAAGGCAGAAATATAAACAATCAATATCATGGCATTGTGCACAATCAAGATGATGCATGACAGTTTAATTGATGCATCCAAAGGAAATAGTTGACAAGATAGAAACAGGATTAAATGGACCCATATGCAATTGGATTGCATATGGAAAGCCCATGAATTATGGTTGAATTAATTGTTTTACAACTAATCATTATATGAAAGTGGATTAGCATGATGCATGGATGATGAAAACAATAAGAAAACAACAATAGCTTCAGTTTGATATGTTGTTTACCAAGTTTGGAATTTTATTTATTAAGTTATGAACTTTGGCATTTTAAATGATTTAAACAAACATTTGTTGTTTTCACCAATTTTTAATGTTCAAAAACAGATAACAAAATTTATATTTGGAAAGAACACAAAATTTTAGATGGAATACATATTTCATTTGTTGAATTTGGATTTAAAATGAGCAAGTTATGAATTTGGCAATTTTAAATGCATTAATTAAGAAATAGTTGTTTTCAGCAATTTAAATTGTTCAAAACAGAAAACAAAGTTAATATTTGGAAAGCTTATTCAATTTTGCATGGAAAACATATTTTACATGTTGGAATTGGATTTGAATTGCCCAAGTTATGAATTTTGCAATTTAAAAGGTTTAATTACAGCATTGAATTATTGCACCACTTTTAATTAGGAAAAACAGTAAACAAATTGTATTGGAAAGGTTGAAAACATGTAGCAAATGTTTCACTGAACATTTTGAGCTATTAAACATAATTTTTGGGTTATTATTGAATTTATTATGCAATTCTTCATAAGTATTTTATTCTGCCCTTTTTAGTAAACAGAAGGAAACATTTTCAAATTTAATTCAATTGTGACCAAATAAAATACCAATGTGTAGAGTTTGTTAAGACAAATTTTTAGAGCCCAAGTTTGCTCAAATTGGATGAACAGAGCTCAAGTTATGAATTCCCAAAGTTTCAAATTTTAATAGCCATTTATGTATTTAATTATTTAGTGCAAAATTGTTAACAGAAACATATTGCAACTTTGACATTAACAGAAAGAGCACAAGATTCTGAATCCACAGAAACTTGAATCATTTAAATTGGATCATTTTTCAATTTGTTATGGATTTTACAATTAAAGACTCAGATCTGTTTTTCTGGATTTCGAGAAATAAAAGAAAAATAGAGGAAAAAGGGGTGGCTTTTGCTGCGGAAGGGGAGATTGGAACCCGGGGCTCCAGGGCGTGCGGACGGGGTGCCAAGCCACTAGGCTGCTGTGCGTGTTTGTGATGGATACAGGAGGCGTATGGTTTTGAGGGGGGTGCGGGCTGGACTGACGAAACTGATCAACGATCGGGAAGCAGCGACGGCAACGACCGCAGCGAGTGCGCTGCCGGCGTGCGCGCCGTGCCGCGCGGCACTGGGTGGTGCGGCGACCGTGGATTGCGGAGGGGGGAGGAGAAAAGGCAGAGGGGTGCTTACCGAGAGCCTGGGCGAGCGGGAGCAGGCGACAGAGAAGGAGTTGGCCGCCGGCGTCGGCGGCAAAACGTGGACGGCGCGGTGGCTCTGGCTCCTCTCCGGGCCGACCGAGGGGACGAGGGCGACGAGGGAGGTGGGGTGGTTCCATTCCCGCGGAGACCTTGGCCGGAGGAGGCGAGCGTAGCGGCGGCGCCATGCTCCCAAAGTGGCGGCCATGGAGGGGCTCCGGTTCTTCTTCAGAAGTTACAGAGAGGTGGGGAAAAAGGACAGAGGAGGAAGGGAAGGAGGGTGGCGGCGGCTGCAGGGAGAGAGGGGGGAGAGCTAGGGTTTGGGAGGAGGGGAGGGGCTGTTTTAAGGTGGGGGGGGGGGAGCAGGTGAGGAGGGGTCCTTTTTCCCCCATGGCTGGCGTCAGCCACCGTACGGAGGTGGGAGAAGAGAGGGAGGTGGGCTGGGCGCTCGAGTTGTAGGTGGCCGACTGGGCCTTGTTGGCCCAGTTCGGCTGCCTCCTCACTCCCTTTCTTTTTTTTTTCTTTTTTTTCTCTTTTTTTTTGTAGAAGATGAATAAGAGAGAGAGATAGAAGGGTTTTGGGGTTCCAAAAAATTATGGGGTTAATTTTTAGGGTTTCATTATTGCAAAGTCCCAGTTGCATGATATTTGGTTTTTTGAGAATTTCAAATTGTTGGTGGTGTTTGAAATTTGAATTCGAAATTCAAATTAGGGTTTTAATAAAAGGAATTTATTTAACCAAGCAAATATTAATTCCAATTCAAATTCTTAATGAAAACAATTTGAGTTGATAACAAAGGTGCTTTGTTTGAGAAGTTAAAATTGGTTTGAATTTTCAGGTTGGTTTGAAAACAAGTGCAATGCATATGATGCAATGCTATGCAAAAAGAAAAACAACCAGATTTCTATTTGGGGGGAATCCCCCGGGTGTTACAGCTGCTCTTGTCCATAGACGAGGACCAATTCTTACATTACATATTGTTCTTAATGCATTTGTCTGTTGCACACTAAGCAATCATTTCGTTGCTGCAACTTAATACCAGAGAGATTTGCTGGATAGCTTTCTTGAGGTGGAATTTTAGATATGGATGCATGCTGGATAGCGGTCCATATGCCTTGAGGTAATGCCTACAATGTTAGAACCCATGAACTTTATCTCGTCATAATAGTATTGTTATACATTCATGATTTGTCAGTTTCCCAGATGTAATTTTTTCACCCAGCATGTTTGTTTTCTTTGGAGAGACACCACTAGTGAATCTATGGCCCCCGATCCTATTTTCCTCATATTTGCAACTTTCTTTTAATCACTTTTCAAAACTGTTTCCTCGCTTTTTTTACTTTATTTTTTTTTCCAAGACTCTATATGTTAGTTCTCTTGTTTTCAACAATACCGGAAGATTGACAACCTTCCGAAAAGTTGGGGCAAGAGAGAGTTTGTGTTTATGTGCAGGTTCAATGATTTTTTATGCGCCAGACAATAAGCAACCTTCTCCAAGACTATGAAGTCCTACTGGTTTGATAAACCCTGGTTCCTTAATTGGGGGGGGGAGGAATTCCCGTTGGACTTCATCATACCTTCCGCTTGGGGGTCTCCCAACGAGCCTGTGATCACGTCAGCATCAAGTACTTTTTCTGGCGCCATTGCCGGGGACTTCTAGCTTGCTGCAAGGGGAGTCTCACACTTCCACTCTCTTTGTTTTCTTTTATCTTCTTTTGTTCTTTCTTAGTTTAGTTTTGTTTAGTCTTGTTTTCTCTTTATCAAAAAACCAAAAAATTAGTTCTCTAGTTTCAAGACTTTTCTTTGTGTGTGTAGTTTATTTTGTTGGTATGTCTACCTCTACTCCTTTTGTTTTGTCTCCCGATGTTGAGGTCCTCACCTTGAAACGAAGAGGTGGGGAAGGTTTAAAAGATGCTTGGTATATAATTAATGATACTCAAAATAGATCTACTAAAAAGCATACCGCCAAGATCCTCCTTAGAAACTTTTATGTCGGTACCACCATGTGGTATAGATTTATTCTTGACACTTTAACAGGAGGAAATATTTTAGGAGACCCTACTCCATAGGCTTATAATACTATTAGAATTTTAGTAGGGAATGCTCCTTGTGAAGAGAACAAAACTGATATTTCAATAGAGCAAGTGTTAGAAAGATTGGGTGCTATAGAGAAGAATATTAAGGAACAAAAGGAGAGAGATAATAAGATAGCCGATAAAGTGGATAAAATATATTGTGTTACGAAAAATGTTGCTAAGAGAGTTAGAATTGCTGAAGGGGATATTGAAGAAATTTTTGATGATCTTGATGATAATAAAATTGATAATACTTGATTCGTTCTTCATGACTAGCTAAAAAGCGTTAAACAAAAGAGCTTGTGGGTGGCAACTCACTTCTGTTTTCCTTTCTTTTATTTTTATTTTCTTCTGTTTTCTTATGTTGTTTTTGTGTCTTGGAAGTTTTTAACTCTATATCAACCTCTTTTTATAATTTTTATTTTGTTTTTGTGCCAAGAGTAACCTGTAATATAGAGGTAGTGCGATTTGGGGAAGTTGCTGTTTTGAAATAGATTTCTTGGCTGTTACCAAAAACATTATTTCTCTCAGAAAGAATGTTGGATTGCTTTAAAAAAAAGAGAAACATTCCTCAGGTTGTTATCTAACCTTCATTAGTTTCCAACTTTTTTAGTTTAGCAACAGAAGAGTTCCAAAAAAATTCATCTTTACCGACTGTTCTGTTTTGACATATTTTTTCCAATATTTGCATTCACGTATTAATCTCTTTCTTTTGGTGTTATTTTGAGGGGAAGAGTTTTAAAAGAAGTTGTGACAGTAGCTAATGTTTTAAATTGAGTGTTAGACTTGTGTTGATATTGAACGAAGTGGATTGATTATTTTGATTACACTAACGTTGCTAATCAAATGGTGAGAAGTTTTAGGTGGAGGAACCTTTTAAGTGTAGGGAGAGAAGTATGATTTGATGAGATGAAGGATGGACAAAATCTCAAACTTGGGGATTACCTTGTCACGCCAAGACATATCCAAGAAGTACAAGCCTCAAAGCTTGAGGATGCCCAAGGCATCCTCTTCTTCATCAACAAAATATCAGGTTTCCTTAAACACTATATTTTTATTGCTTCACATGATATGTGTTATTCTTGGAGCGTCATTTTATTTTGGTTTCATTTTTGTTTTGTTTTATTTTGTGTAGATTTTGGTTGGATCCTAGCATTTTTTTATTTTGGAGAGAAAGACGCTCCGTTTTTATGGCCTAGAACACTCTAGTTTTCACTCTTTTTGTCCTGTGAGTGTTCAAATTTTGCTAGTACAATGTTTAGCTCTTGTTTTTCACTCAAATTTTGTTTAGAGCTTATTGGTTTTCTTCATTTATATATGATTAGCTCTCTGGCCTTTGATGATTTGTCGGGGGGCTACCCCCGAGTAGGGGTAAGATAGGTGAGAAATGGAGCTCAAGACATTGTTTACCGAGTTTGGCCGTACCGAGTTGGTATGTGCAGGATAGGGCTATCCGACACGAAGCATAAGAGGCCAAGGGAAGATTCAAGTATCTGTCTGGGTCAGCCGGGTAGCACTCGGGTGATCCGGATAGAGGAGAAGCTGTTCTACTCGGAGGCAAAGTCAATGGAGCTGTTGAGGTGAATCCCGCGTATCCAGGGGACGTACCGGCGTGCGGTTCAACTTACTAGGTACGTGGTAATCTGTATCCAGACGTGGGTGTAGTGCGGTATGGGCAGTTTCAAGTCCTGTCTCTGACAAGGGGGACATGACATGTAAGTGGCCTACCGTGGTGACTGACAAGGGGGACAAGACATGTCAGCGGCCTACCGCGGAAACTTTCGGCGACGCAGTCAGCGAAGACACGGAGGCGTGCGCTGCTGCACAGTGGTGTTGTCTATTCAGTACTTCTATTCGTGGAATAGTGGTTGGCCACAAGTATATAAGGTGGCTTACCCCCTCCCGCGCGAGGGACGACGAAACTCGGTGGAAAAACCCTAGAGGCATTAATACTCACACATAGAGAGAGAGAAACTCTTGTACTCGGCATAGCATAATACAGAGAGAAAGGCTGGAGTAGGGGTGTTACCTCCACACGAGGGCCCCGAACCTGGGTAGATTGTGTTGTTTGCAGTATTCTGAGCGCATCAGCTAGGCGTGCGATCCCTCCCCGGATACCTACAGCGTCCATCGGCCCCAACTTTAGCCATCCTATGTCATCTGTATTCTCCACACCACGACAGTTGGCGCCCACCGTGGGGCCAGCAGTAGCGCTGGCTGGGGTTCATATCCGGATGGGACCCGTTTCTCGTTCGGGGGAGCGCGTGGTTTGTGGCCTTGTCCATAGATTCGGCTCCCTCGACTTCGTCACCGACAATGCTCGTGACTTCGGCAGCAGGCCCGTGCCTGCAGGCGGCTTCGTCGTCTCCTTCGGCGCGCATCTGGTGTACGTCGCCTCCACTGTCATCCGCGAGTACCCCGAGGTGGTGCTCGTTGCTGCGGACCCTCCTGCCATTCTCGCCGTCCGCAGGCAGCCATCCGGCCGCTCCGGGCAGCGTGGAGGTGATGGTGACTGGCCCGTCTATCGATGTCGGGAAAGGCGCGCCCACTACGCCTGAAGTCATCGACGAGCTGGCTGCTCGTCCGAGGCACAAGCCCTACGATAGGCCCCAGAATCAACCGGGCTACAAGGATCCGTCTACATCAACTGCGATACCGGTGGCTCGTGCTGGTGTCATCGAGAACTTGGGCATGCCTCTCGCCACGGATGCAGATCCAGCGGTGTTGAGGGCGTAGCTCGAGTAGCAGCGCCAGGCCTCTCTCCAGGAGGCCCAGGAGCTGGAAAAGGTTAGGCTTGAGCTCAACCTTGACCAGAATGAGTACAATAGAGCCCATGGTTTTATTCCTGTTTCTAGAAATCCTAGCAAGATAGGAATCATTCGTCGCAACTTAGGTGCTGAACTGGCTAGAGATGGTAGAGCCGCTAGAAAATCTGATAGTAGGACCTCAGCTGGTAGGCCTAAATATAGCTCTCCTGCCAAAACACTTAGAGCTGCAGAGGCAGTTGCTGCTGAGCTGCCAAACTTATCTGGTGAAGCTCGCATTAGGAAGTAGGACTGGCTCAATGATCTTGTTCTGGAGGGTTGTAGGCAGAATGAGGCTTTCCGGAAAGCGAATCCGGGAGCTGGTGCGTCTCATGTTGTTCAGTCGCATGGGGCAAGATCCGGAAAACATGCCTCATCACCGCTTCCCGGTGGTGTAAGGGCTCCGAGTGTAAACTCCGGGAAGAGCAAGCAGATGCAGATGTACGATCCGGCTGTCACCGGAAAACAGCACGCGGTAGAGCGGCAGCCCGGTCAAAAACACATTGCTGCAGGTACTGGCCATCAGGCCGCCCGAGGTCACCAAGAGGGGTAAGGAGGAAACCGAGATGGCCCATCTCGGCATTATGTTGTCAACCCGGTTCAGCATGTTGTTCAGCCACAAGCAGTTGCAGCAGTGGCCAACCCGGTTGCTCAACCCGGTCCTGTGCACCAAGACCGCTACAATGACGGGTACTCGGCAGTGGAGCAAGCCGGGTACGTCGACTCAAGAGATCTTGCAGCTCGGTTGAGAGCGAGGATGTTGCAGCCAAGTGATGCAAGGTACAAGGTGGACAAGATCTACTTGTCCGAGGAGATAGAAGCAAGGGGCCCACCCGGCCCAAGTTGCTTCGGTCCCAGGATCATGGGGAGCTAGCCGTGCCCAAATTCCAGCTGGCTAGAGGGACCAAGACCTATGATGGAAGCACCAAGCCAGATGACTGGCTGAATCACTATGTTACTGTTGTGTACGTTGCCGGCGACAACCGGAGATGGGTTATGAGGTATGTGCCTCAGATGTTGGAGGGCCCTGCCCGGATCTGGCTCAACAATCTGCTGAAAGATAGCATCAACTGCTGGCTTGACTTCTCAGAAACCTTCATCAGCAACTTCACCAGCACCTACAGGAGGCCAAACCGACCACATCAGCTCTCGGCGTGCAAGCAGAGGGAAGAAGAAAATGACCGCGAGTATCTTACTCGGTGGAGTACCCTAAGGAACACCTGTGAGGGTGTGAATGAGTCACATGCTATTTCCTGGTTTGCTCAAGGCTGTTGACATGGTATCATGCTGTGGCAGAAATTGCAAAAGGAGATGCCGAGTACGCTCGCTGAGACAATCAAGATTGCAGATATGTATGCTCTCGGCGACCCTACTCAGCCTCTACTCGACTCGTTCGAGCCAAAAAGAAGACACCATGATGGAGCCAGACGCAATGACCGCTAAGATTTCCATAACAAGAGGAGAGATGACCGTCCGGATATCTTCTACGGATCAGATCATGTAGCTGCAGTCAACCAGGATCAACCCTCTACTGGGAGAAGTAGAAGGCAAAAAACTGCTGGAGCCCAATATGGGCAAAACCAGAATCAGGGCCAGAACTTCAAGAAGTAGTACAATGCTCCTCAGCAGTACAATGCTCCCCAGGAATCCAGAGACCCTCCGAGGTTCATCTTTGAGACCATGAAGGAGGGGTCGTGCAGCTTCCATACTCGGCATCCGAGCAGGCCAGCTAACCACACTACTCGGCAGTGCAACTGGTGGGACTGGATCAAGAGTGAGGGCTTTGGCGAATTGCCTCCCCCTCCTTCTCTTCCACACGTGGGTTCCAATGTGCAGCCTATCCGGGCAGCTGCCCCCAGGCCGGCCGAGAATCAGAGGAGGGAGAATGTGAACCAAGTGGCGCAGGGGTCCAACAACAACTACAACCGCAACTACTACAACAACAACCACAACAACAACTACTACACCCGCAACAACAACTACAACAACAATAATGTCAACCAGAACAAGAAGAAGAACAACAACAATGGTGGTGGTGGAGACCGGAACCAGTACCAGGAGCATCATGAGAGCTACACGGTGTTCACCACTGAGCCGGATGACAAGCAGAGCCAACGCAAGTGCGCGATGGAGGTGAACGATGTGATGCCAGCGGTGCCGGATTACATGCATTGGTGCGACCAGGCCATTGTCTGGTCCAGAGCTGATCACCCCAAGATCATGCCCAGCCAGGGTACTTATGCTTTGGTGGTGGACCCTACTTTCCTGGGGTCCAAGAAGAATGTGAAGTTCAGCAAAGTGCTGATTCACAATGGCAGCAGCATCAACATCATGTACCGGGATACTATGGAGAAGCTCGGCATTGCCGAGAACATGCTGCTACCCAGCCGGACTACATTCCATGGCATTGTGCCGGGAGTGTCTTGTGCACCTATTGGACAGATCTGGATTGATGTGCTTTTCGGCATAAGGGACAACTGCCGGACTGAGTGTCTGCAGTTTGAGGTGATTGATCTTTAGAGCTCCTATCATGCTCTGCTCGGCAGGCCTGCTCTGACCAAGTTCATGGCTTGAACTCATGCGGCCTATCTGAAGATGAAGCTTCCCGGTCCCAATGGCATCATCACCATCTCGGGTGACTACAAGCGCTCCATGGAGTGTGCATCTGCTGGATCTCGGCTAGCCGAGTCCATGGTCATTGCGGCCGAGAAGAAGAAAATACATGAGGTTGTGGCCCTGGCACAGGCGGCTCAACTCAGTATGCCTGGCAAGCCGAGCTCTTAGCATGGAGCCACATTCTAGGCCTCCCAAGAGATAAAGAAGGTGCAGATTGACCCGGAGTTCCCGGAGTGTGTTGCCATCATTGGCGCCATATTGGAGGAGAAATAGGAAAGCGAGCTCATCCACTTCTTCAGTGAGAATCGGGATGTCTTTGCATGGTCCAACCAGGATCTGCCGGGTGTCTCGAGGGAGCTGGTTGAGCACTCTTTACATGTGCGGACGGATGCCAAGCCGGTGAAGAAAGCTATGCACCGCTTTGCGGATGAAAGGAGGAAAGCCATTGGTGACGAGATCACAAGGCTGCTAGCAAGTGGATTTATCATGGAGGTGTTGCATCCGGATTGGATGGCCAATCCGGTCATGGTGGAGAAGAAGAAGGATGACCCCATGGCCACTGTGGTGTGGCGCATGTGCGTGGCCTACACCGACCTGAACAGGGCCTGCCCCAAGGACCCGTTCCCACTGCCCCGGATAGATCAGGTGATTGATTCCACTGTCAGGTGCGAGCTTTTGTCTTTCATTGATGCCTACTCTGGTTTTCACCAGATCCTTTTAAATCCAGCTGATCAAATAAAGACTGCTTTTATCACCCCGTACGGGGCTTATTGCTATCGTGTTATGTGTTTTGGCTTGAGGAATGCTGGGGCCACTTACCAGAGATGCATACAGAAATGCCTATATGAGCAGATAGGCAAAAATGTGCAGGTGTATGTGGATGACATTGTCGTCAAAACCAAAGAAAAACACACTCTGCTGAGCGATATTGAAGAAACATTTGCAAGCTTGCGCAAGTACTGGATGAAGTTGAATCCAACCAAGTGCAGATTTGGCGTCCCAGTTGGGAAGTTACTCGGCTTATTGGTGTCTAGTCGGGGCATTGAGGCCAATCCTTCAAAGATAAAAGCTATAGAGAACATGTCTTTGCCGAGATCACTGAAGGATGTGCAGAAGTTCACCGGGTGCCTGGCTTCCCTTAGCCGGTTCCTAGGAAGAATGGGTTAGAAGGCCTTGCCTCTTTACCAGCTCATGAAGAAAAGTGACAAATTTGTCTGGACCCCACAAGCTGATATGGCATTCATGGAACTCAAGAGCATGCTGGCTACCGATCCAGTCCTGGCGTCTCCACTACCTAAGGAGCCAATGTTGCTCTATATTGCAGCCACCAACCGGGTAGTAAGTGTGGTGGTGGTAGTGGAGCAAGAAGAAGAAGGCAAATCCGTGCAGAGGCGGTTTATTATCTGAGTGAAGTGCTATCCAGCTCCAAGCAAAACTATCCGCACTATCAGAAGATGACTTATGGGGTTTACCTGCGTGCCCAGAAGCTCAAGCACTATTTCCAGGAGCATCCAATCACAGTGGTGAGCACCGCTCCCATCTCAGAGATCATGGGCAACAAGGATGCAAGTGGCCGGGTGGCCAAGTGGGCAATTGAGCTAGCCGCTTACACCCCATTGTATGCAAGAAGGGAAGTTATCAAGTCCCAGGCCCAGGCGGATTTCTTTGTTGACTGGGCCGAAATGCAGTATGAGCCTCCCTTGCCGGAGACAAATTTCTGGAGGATGCATTTCGATGGCTCCAAGGTAAAAGAGGGACTCGGTGCCGGTGTTGTGCTCACCTCACCCAAGCGGGACCAACTCAAGTATGTGCTTCAGATTCATTTTCCGGCATCCAATAATGTAGCCGAGTACGAAGCCCTCGTCCATGGCTTGAAAGTGTCCAAGGAGATCAGAATCCGGCGGATTGTGTGCTATGACGACTCAGACTTGGTGGTTCAACAGGTCTCGGGGACTTGGGACGCGTTGGATGCCAATATGGCATATTACTAGTTCCTCGTCCAGATTATGACCAGATTCTTCGATGGGTGTGTGTTCCATCACATCCACCGAGCTGAAAATGATGCATCGGATGCTCTATCCAAATTGGGTTCTTCTCGGCAGTTCATCCAACCTAGGATTGCTCTGGAATATTTGAGGAAGCCCTCCATCAAGCCATCCCCCAACTCGGATTCCATAATCATCCCAGCTCTGCCGGACTCAGAAGTTGTTCCTATGGAGATTGACTGGGAGAGCTCAAAGGAGAACCCGGGGACGGCTCCATCCAACCCGGGGACTGCTCCTTCTAACCCGGGGACTGTCCCATTCATCGAGGGGATCATTTATCAGTACTCGGGGACTCGGGGACTCGTCTTCAAGTCAAAGCAAGTCATGAGAGCTGATCCAATGGAAGTAAATGAACCAGTGTTTCCTGTTCGGGAGACACCGAGTTGGGTTTTGCCCATATTATCCTTTGTGATGGATGGTACCTTGTCGAGTGACGAGGTCACAGCCAGGCAGATACAAAGAAGATCCAAGGGCTATACCATCATCAACAAAGAGTTGTACAAGAGAAGTGCCACTGGCGTACTCCAACGCTGTGTTCAGCTGGAAGAAGGAGAAGAGATTATCAGAGAGATACAACAAGGAGAATGTGGGCACCATGCCTCATCTTGGGACCGAGTCAAGAAAGCATTCCGGCATGGATTCTATTGGCTCACTGCCTTGCAACAAGCAGAAAACCTGGTGATGAAGTGCAATGGATGCCCGAGATATGCAAGCAAAATTCATATGCCAGCTTCCGAGTTGAAGACAATCCCCATTACCTGGACATTTGTTGTCTGGTGCTTGGATATGGTGGGTCCTTTCAAGCCAGCTCCAGGCAACATGACACACATCTTGGTCATGGTTGATAACTTCACCAACTGGATTGAAGTGAAACCAATCCGGAAATGTGATGGAAACACAGAAGTAAGCTTCTTGAAGGATATTATCCTGAGGTACGGCTACCCGCATGGAATCATCTCGGATAATGGGACAAACTTTGCTGAAGGAGATTTTGCTCGGTTCTGTAAGGAGAACCGGATCCGGCTAGACATTGCATCAGTCGCCCATCCGACTTCAAATGGCCAAGTTGAAAGAGGAAATGGCATGGTCCTATCCGCAATAAAGCCAAGGTTGATTGAGCCATTGCTGAAAACACCTGGGTGTTGGCTAGATGAGTTTCTGGCGGTGTTGTGGAGTCTAAGGACTACCCCTAACCGATCAACCGGATACACACCATTCTTCCTGGTATATGGAGCAGAGGCCGTGTTGCCCACTGACCTTGAGCATGACTCACCGAGAATAACCCTCTATACTGAGGCAGAGGCAAGAGAAGCCCAAGAAGATGATGTTGTTCTGCTCGAAGAAGCAAGAGAATTAACTCTATCGCGCTCAGCTGTATATCAACAGAATTTGAGACGCTATCATAGCCAGAAAGTAAACCCAAGGGTTTTTTTAGAAGGAGACATGGTGCTTAGGCCTGTGCAACGCACAGCTAGGATGAGCAAACTTTCCCCTCCATGGGAAGGTCCTTTCATTGTGAGCAAAGCTCTGCAAAATGATGTGTATTACCTCATCGATGCACAGGCACCACAGAAGAACCGGGCGGATAAATCCGGAGAGGAATCCAAGTGTCCCTGGAATGTAGCTCTACTCCGCTGTTTTCATTCCGGAACAAACATTGTATGTATCTCCTCAACCGAGTTAAATTCCAAGTCGGCACTCCGAATTCGAACTCGGGGACTGCCTGTGCCAAACTTGCTCTGTGTCGTTTACTTTCTTTAATTTGTCTACTCGGTTAGTCTACTCGGAACTTCATGCGCATGTCTAGTAATGTGTTTAAACCTAGGGGCCAACTCTTCGACTTTGCTGCTGTCGGAAACCTGGCTTCATGGCAAGCAAGAGAACAAGCCAAAGGTTAATGAACACACGAAAAACTGCTAGCGAAAGAAGGAGTATATCAACCAAGTAGGGTTTCTTTTCGTTCTATGTTTTCGGCTAAGTGTTGGGCAGTGTTAATTTCAAATCTCAAAGGTGTTAAGTATTAGGAAGCCAATTTTTGAAATCTTGTGACTCGACTCCCAAAAAGCCACAAGTGGCAGGTAAGAGCAAAGACAAAAGAGCTGGGCGGATAAGAAAAGCAACTCGGGGACTCGCAATTAGCACAATCTGGCATTGAGCCAGTCTTGCTAAAACTAAATAAAACTGAGTAGCACGCACGAAACAATAAATTGTGGCATACATCTGCACCCGGCATACCGGAGATCTGATAAAAAGTTTGAAGTTGAAATAGAGCAGGAACTTTGGCCACTATCGAAGGAGCAGAGCTGGTTTCAAGGCTTGATAGGTCGGAAGACTCGCTGATAAGCACGGAGGCAGTAGTCGATGCAGGGTTCACGGAGTCGCCAGTCGGGGCGGCGGGCCCGGATGCGGCATTCTCGGCGGGAGTCTCTATGGCGCTCAACTCGGGGGCCGGCGTGGAGATCACCATCTCGGTGGTGACGACTCCGAGCGAGGCAGTGGGCTGCGGATCGGCTTGGATTTCCTCATCCACCTCTTCGGAGCCATCTCTTAGCTCGGCTGTCGCCTGGTCGTCGCCCTCGTCGGTTTCCTCAGTCGCGGTTTCCTCCTGCTCAGACTCCTTGCCGCCAGCCTCATCTTGCTCGGCCTCCTCGTCAGCTGCTTCACCTTCATCGCCATCCTCAACATCATCTTCATCTTCACCGTCCTCGATGTCGGTGTCCGGTTCCGTGGGGCCGTCAATGAACTCCTTTGTATCTGCATAGGAGGCTAGCAAGTATGTCGTCTCCTGGCGGTGCTGGATAAATACCTCTCGCTTGGTCCACTTGGAGTTGTTCCGGAGGGTCTTGAGCCTGTTGAGATCCAGATTCTCATACCAGTACATCACGAAGTGGAGGGCCTCATCTGCGCCAGCTCGGGCAGCTGAGGCGCGCCATTTCTTCAGTTCCTCCTTCACGTAGTCCAGATTGGAGGCCGTCTTGTTGATGGTGGTCGGGGGCTCGACATCAGGCCAGAAGACCTTATGTAGGTGCATGCCGGTAAAAACAAGTGGTCCCCAGGCCCTTGAGGAGGTGAACCCGACTCTTGATGTTTTTGATCTGGTCATCGATCATGACCGAGTCGGTAACATCATGGCCGAGCTCCTTCCGCAACTTCCTGGCCTTTTCCACGGCTTGCTCAGCGCTCACATTGAGATCTGGGAAGGTCCCTAAGAGAGGTGATGCTAGGTAGAGTCAAGAAACCAGATAAGAAAAACCGGAGAAGAGAAACTGAGTAGAAGAAACCGGATGGAATAAGCTAGAGAGGGGCAGTAACTTACAGCGCATATCCAAGACAAGATCCCTAAGCCGGCTGTGCCATCCTGCAGCGAGGGTGTGCTCCTTGTCCAGCAGGCCTCGAGAGCTGACCAACATGGTGTCGAGGTCGTTGTTTCGGGTCCTGAGGGATTCAATCTCCCTTTCCAGTTCCAGCTTCTCGACTACAGCCCGGTTCAGTGCCTCGGTCTTGTCGTTTTCAGCCTGCAACACCGACTTGAGAGCTTCAGCCA
Source organism: Alopecurus myosuroides (assembly GCA_028641055.1). Lineage (NCBI taxonomy): Eukaryota > Viridiplantae > Streptophyta > Magnoliopsida > Poales > Poaceae > Alopecurus > Alopecurus myosuroides. The sequence continues at coordinate 739,743,148 of CM054057.1, forward strand.
GCTCACGCTTAATCTTGAGCACCTCCTTATTCTCGGCGGCAAGCTCTGCCTCCAGCATGGTCTGGGTGGTTTGCACCTGTAGCTGCACCTCGGCCGGAGTAACACACCCTTGGTGCAGCGTGAGAAAGGATTTATGCTCATCTGGGAAGGAGCCAACCCGATCAGTAAAGCAGAAAAGATACCGAAATTGGATAGAAGAAAAAGAAAAGGCGACTTACTCTCCAGAGATGAAGTTTTGCTCTGCGCTGACTCGGCCAGCACAGTGCAATCTTGGTGCGTGTCAGCAAGGGCCTTGTACTCACTTGCAGAGAAACAAAAGCTGAGCAAAAAATTGGCGTAAACACAAAACACACAAACAAACTATTGCGCTTACTCTCTAGAGAGGAGATCTTGGTGATGGCTTTAGTAACACTCTGCTCCAAGATAGCTATGAATTGGGAAACATGAACCGAGTTAGAAAACTGATGCCGGTAAAGCATAAGCAGTAACTCGGTGAGAATAAAGTTACCTATTTGGCCTTCTCTTCCTCCAGCTTCCGGTTCTTCTCCTTGACGGCCCGGTGGGACGAGAGGAGCTGGCGGAAGATCTTGGTGCGGGTATCGGTGTATTCCTGAAGAAATGACAGAGACAATATGAGTGGGAAGATTCAGCCTGAGTAGACTGCAACTTTGTCAAGTATTGCCTACTCGGCCCAAATCTCGAGGACTGGATGGTGTATAGAAAAAGAGATAGAAAAAGTTGCAACTCGGAAAACCGGATAGAAGATAAAGTACTTACCTGATTGGTCTCCTCAGCATCTTCGGCAGCTTTGCGCAAACAATACATCTTGTGCGCCAGGGTGCTGCTGGACGAGACAACGACCATTGATATAGGGCCGACATCAGCCTTGTTCCAGGCTTGCCGGTAGTTATCCAGGTTGCCCAGCATCTTGCCGTCCCAATTCGAGTTACCAAACTTCTTGCTGTCCCACTCTTGGTCAATGTGGCCTATCCGGTCCAGCACAGTATCCATATCTTCTCGGAGCTTAGATGCAAGCTCCGTCAGCGGGGCATCTGACTGGATGGCCAGAGTGCCGGCCTTGCCCTTGGATCTGGCGGGGGCGTCCTTCTTCCTCTTCTTCAGCTACTCTTGCTGCTCTTCTGCACGCTCCTGCCGTCTCTGGTGCTCCTCCTGCAGCTCACGCCATTGATCCGGAAAGCTCACAGTGGCAGAAGTTCCGCTGATCCCCGCCCCTGGAGCTAGTTTGTCCTTGGGCCCAAACTGAATATTCTAATGCACCAGCTTGGAGCTGCGGGTGATAGGGCCACTCGTGGCGGTCTTGGTGGTCTTGGTGGTGGCCTTCTCGGCTGTGGTCGCAACCTCCAAGGGTCTGGGCTGTCTAGGCTTATTTAACGGCCAGTTTCCTCTTGGTGTTGGCGTAGGAGCCTGTTGCTTGGCTGGAGGTTGCTGCTGCTATGGCTGCTCGGCCTCCTTGGCACCTTGTGGCTGGTGCTCGGAAGATTGCTCTGGCTGCTTCGGCCCAGCCTGCCCCATGTCTTGCTTGGGCTGTTCCTTGGGCGGCTGCTGCTGTTTCGCCAGTTTTGGTGTTGGCGGTGGTTGTTGTTGCTTCTCGGCGGCAGATTCTGGTGGTGGTTGTTGCTTCTCGGCTGCAGGTTCCGGTGATGGCTGCTGCTTCTCGGCAGGGGGCTCCGTTGGCTGCGGCTCAGAAATGGGCTCCGGTTGCACCGAAACCCGATCAGTGTCAATCTCGGCGCCAGTATTGTCAGCGCTGAGGTATGGCTCTTCCTTAACAGGAGGAGGCATCTTAGTCCTCTCCTCCGGTTGATATTCTCCCTCATCGGGATCGAGATCCACAAAGTGCGGGGGCACACTCGGTTTTGGGGGTGCGTTGGTAGCGTCTGCGTCAAGTGCTTCGCTCGGGGGAAGAAAGAAGAAGAAGGGGAGAAATAAGCAAAGTGCAAACACAAAGCACCCAGATTGAAAAGAGATGGGAAGAGAAGACAAAGAAAAAAGAACATGGAGGAACTCGGGAGAAGGCTAACCCGTCCTCAGTAGGGTGTGCTGGCCTCTTGTTGCGGCCAGTAGTAGTCTTGGTGGGTTTCTCCGCGCCCTTCTTCGGCTCTGTGGCGCCGCTACCAAGTCTTTTCCTCGTATCGATGGGGGCAGCGAACGCCACGGGTATCGCATCGATCGGCTCCTCGTCCATCTCCTCTAGAGCTCAGATAAGGAAGTGCAACCATGAGACCGGGAAAAAGCTGGAAAGCATCTAGAAATATACGATGGTGGTCTTGGTCACCTTCATCATCATCGGACCTGTCCCGGATTGATGTGGATACTCGGGACTTACCATCTTTTCCGGCGAGCGGAATGCAGAGCATGTCCTGTACATTGAATGCCTCTGCGTCATCCTCGGTCCGGTCCGGCTGCCAGTTCTGCTCAGAGATAGCCTTGTCCTCTATATTCTGGCGAGGAATAACCTAAAGATGCAAACATAGAGCATAAGGAACAGACTATAATCAAGGTAACCGAGTTGAGGCTCTACTCGGTGTAGCGTGCAAGCATAAAGCATACTAAGCTAAGTCCTATCAGGAGAGACTGGGTTGAGTTTCTACTCGACATAGCATGCAAACACAAAGCATAAATGACTAAGTCCATTCAATAGGAACCAAGATGAGTTCTACTCGGCATAGCATGCAACCACTAAGCATATAGGTCTAAGTCTAAGCCATAGAATCCAAGGTACAACCTACTCGGTGAAGCAAGAGAAACAGTAAGCAAAATCGACTAAGTGTGTGCAAAAGGAAACTAACTTTGGGGGGTGGCTGATCTCTCCATAAAACATAGCATGCTGGGTGAACAAATTACAGCTGGGCAATTGACAAATAGAGGTTGCACCGTAGTGCACAATATGACATGAAGATTACTATGCTATTTAGTGCGGGCATTACAACAAGATACATAGACCGACATCCATCTGCATCTATGACTAATAATCCACCCTCAGGTTATCATCCGAACCCCCTCAGGTATTAAGTTGCAAGCAACGGATAATTGCATTAAACAAAGTGTGTAAAGTAAGCAATGATTATGCACGCGGGCACTCTCACCGCTGTTTTCTCCCTAATGGCAACAACACATCCTCCCCCTTCACGTTTCTGTCACTCGAGCAAGGCAACAAGGAGGCATGGACCCACTATCGAGCATAAATACTCCCTCTTGGAGTCACTAGCAACTACTTGGCCAGAATAACCACTAGCAATGGAGAGCATGCAAGATAACAAATAACATATGCAAATAAAGACTATAATCAACTTGGCATATGGTCAATATTCATCAGATCCCTGCAAACACAACATAGAGAATTACATAAGATCAATCTCGATCATGATAGGCAGCACACGAGATCTAAACATGAAGGCATATGAGGAGAAGACAACCATCTAGCTACAGCTACGAACCCGTAGTCCAAGGATGAACTACTCACGCATCTCTCCGGACGCAGGCGTGGTGATCTAGAAGGCTCCGACGATGATCTCCTCTCCGGCAGGGTGCCGGAAACAGCTTCAGAACCCCCCTGATCTGGGGCTGATGGTGACGGCGGCTGCGGAACTTTTTCAGGGATTTTGATCAGGTGTTTAGGGTTTTCCATCCGGGGGGCTTAAATAGGCGAAAAGGCGAAGGTGGTGCCGCTCCAGGGGGCCCACACCTATAGCTGATGCGGCCAGGGGGGCCGCACCACCTTATGGTGTGGCCCCCTGCTGCCCCTCTCTGGCTCCTTTTCGGTCTTCTGGATGCTTCTGGGGAAAATAGGACTTTCGAGCTTCGAACTTTCCAACTCTGAGAATATTTCCCGAACAACTTTTCTGAAACTGAAAAACAACAGAAAACAGGGAACTGGGTCTATGGCATCTTGTTAATAGGTTAGTCTAGAAAATCGATAAAAATGACATAAAGAAGGGAGAAAACATGTAGCAATTGTCATAATATGATCATGGAGCATCAGAAATTAGGGATACGTTTATGACGTATCAGGTTGTTTCAAATAAGTTGATTGGTGTTGGAGAAGAGTAAATTGTTTTATTCTTATGCTTGTGCAATAGGAAGCTTGTTTTGGTTGTGGATTAGGCTTTGGCATGTCATGTTAGATGTTATTTTAATTGTGTGCTTAGCAGTATATTATGTATCATGACTAGTCTCAAATAGCTGAGAGTGCTTAATGTGCCATTGAAATTAAATCATGTCTTGTTTTCTCATATTGAAGCATGGTATTATGGTATTTCTCCTTTGAATGATTTATCTCGATTGACTTGGATCACACTCACACCATGGTATGACTAAAAAAAGTCACCTCTAGCCTTGATGATAATTTAGTTTTTGACTTTTAATATCACTTCATGCTTTGATTAATGGTGTTTTGTCGCTATGCATGATTATGGCCGTTATTGCTCTCTTAGTTGGTCTCTCCCAGTCTTTTGCTAGCCTTCACATGTACTGAGTATGAGCTCTACTTGTGCATCCAACTTCCAAAAACCAAAGTTTTCCAAATGTGTCCACCATATCTACCTATATGTGGTATTTCACCGCCACTCTAAATAAATTTCTCTTGTGCTATTTTTAAAACTTTCAAAATTATTAACCTGTTTGTGTTCCTGTTTTAGCTCACGAGGAAGTAGTTTAAGGTTTAGTACGGTTTATGTCAATTAAAGTTCTTCTTCCTTATTTCACCCAATGAGTATGGAATATGTGCTCATCTAAATACACCGAGAGATGGTGCCAAATTATATGAATTCGAAATAATAAAAAGGCACTTCCCCATGTTTGATGAAAGCTGGTGGGTACCCGTGGATACGTCTAGCCCTAGTTTGTGATAGAAAGGTCGGGGGGGGGGGAGTGCCAGCCAATAAGAAACAAATGCTAATGGAAACCACTCTCAACATTATTTTCAATACCTCTGTTTATTATATAAAAATCTCCAGCGCATGAGTAATCCATGCTTCCCTCTGCGAAGGGCCTTTCTTATACTTGTATGATAAGTATTCATCTTCTTACTTTATGCACAAGCCAAGAGAGCATAGTTGTCATTCTTAGTATAATGTGCATAGTCCCAAAATTTATTATTGATTGATTCATGATTATGGTATTGCTTGCTCTCAAATTATTTGTATCTAGTCACCATTTCAACTTTGAAGGTTTCCTTTCATTTATGTTTTGCTACCACGCGCAGGACAAGCTGGATACAACTTTATTACGTTTTTCTTTATGATTGAAACAAACATATCACTTTCAATGCATTATTATTCGTTGTCTTTTGTTTTTGTTACTTTTCATGTGCAACGTAGTTGCTATGTTTACATCAGTTCAAATAATATTTATCATAGATTTGTTAAAGTACTTTGATCTCAGCTTGCAATGCTTTCACATAACATTGATCAAGATTTGTGTTGGCTTCATGTCACCTCAAAAATTATTTTGTTATCACTTACCTACTCGAGGAAGAGTAGGAGTTAAGCTCGGGGATGTTGATACGTTGCAAACATATTTTTGCTGCTCCATGCTTGTTTTCTACACAATACCTTTTGTTTTCCACTTGTTTTCTTTCATTTTCCATCATTTTCTAGATGTTTTCACACACTAACCTATTGACAAGATGACCCATGCCGGTTGCTATTTTCTGCTGTTTTTCTATTTCAGAAAAAGTTCTTAAGAAAATATTCTCGGGAAGGTCTGAAAATCCACGAAGATCATTTTTTACCCGGAACAGAGAGAGAGTCAAAAGAAGAGCAGGAGGTGGGCCAGGGGTCCCCCCAGGAGGGTGCGAGGCACGACCTCACCCCTAGGCCGCGCCTGGTGGGCCACTGGAGACCCTGGCCACCGCCTCTCGGTGCCTCTTCGCCCATAAATTGCCTTCAAACCTAAAAGTCACGGGGACAATGTTATTTTTCATGAAACATATAGAGAGGCACCATCACCCTGAAAGTCCAATCTAGGGCTTCTGCACCCATGTTCCGGGACCTTGCCGGAGAGGGGAATCGTCATCAGAGGCCTCTACATCGCCATGATCTCCTTCCGACAGATGCGTGAGTAGTTCATCTCGGGACTACGGGTTAATAGAAGTAGCTAGATGGTTGTTCTATCCCCTAGGCCTCCATGTTTAGGGTCTAGTGAGCTGCCTCACATGATCGAGACCACCGTTATGCAATTGTGCATGTTGTGTTTGTTGGGATCCGATGAACCATGAGATTATGATTATTTTGATCATGTCAATCTGTGATGCTTCACTTATGTTTGTAGAGAGTTCTAATCTTGTCTTGCAATGATCTTTGGTGTTTATGATTACCTTGGCCACGTAGTTGTTTTCACCTGCAAGAGAGGGTTTATATGCTTCCCTTACATCTGTGATCAGTGACAAAAACGCGACAGATGGGGGATATGCTGTTGCTACCAGGGAGAAAACAACGGTGCTCTGGTCTATGCACAAGGTCCACTGCTTACATTACGTACTTTTCTTAATGCATTTGTCTATTGCACACAAAGCAATCACTTCGTTGCTGCAACCTAATAACACAGAGGTTTGTTGGATTGATTTCTTGAGGTGGACTTTTAGATATGGATGCATGTTGGATACCGGTCTATATGCCTTGACGTAATGCCTACAATATTAGAACCCCTGAACTTTATCTCGTCATAATAGTATTGTTATACGTTCATGACTTTTCAATTCCCTAGCTGTAATTTGTTCACCCAACATGTTTGTTTTCTTTGGAAAGACACCACTAGTGAACCTATGGCCCCCGGTACTATTTTCCTCATATTTACAACATTGTTTTAAGAACTTTTCATAATTGTTTCCCCTTTGTTCTGTTTTTAGTTTATTTGTTTTCCAAGACTATATACGATAATTCTCTCGTTTTTAGCAAGACCGAAAGATTGACAACCTTCCGAAAAGTTGGGGCAAGAGAGAGTTTTTGTTTGTGTGTAGGTTCTACGCTAGTTGACACGCTAGACAACAAGCAACCTTCTCCAAGAACAAAAAGTCCTACTAGTTTGATACACCCTGGTTCCTTAATTGGGGGAAAATATCCGCTGGACTACATCATACCTTCCGCTTGGGGTCTCCCAACGAGCGTGTGATCACGTCAACATCAAGCGACGGATGAAGTGGCGATGCACGTCGACAATGGATGAATAGTTGATGTGATCGCCGTCGGGACGCTGCCTCTCCATTTACCATATGGATTAGTCATAAACATTAATAATTGTTATTTGGTGCCTGCATTAAGCATGAATATCATTTCTAGATCTTGTTTAACACAAAGTGGTTATTTGTTTAAATCCGAGAACAATGGTTCTTCGACTTATAAATAATATCTTTTATGGTCACGCACCTGTGAAGAATGATTTGTTTCTTTTGAATCTTGATAGTATTGATACACATATTCATAATGTGAATGCCAAAAGAATTAAGATGAATGATGATATTGCTACTTACATGTGGAATTGCCTCTTAGGTCATAATGTTGTTAAACGCATGAAGAAGCTACATTCTGATGGTCCCTTAGAATCACTTGATTATGAATCATATGAGACATGTGAACCTTGCCTTGTGGGTAAGATGACTAGAACCCCGTTTTCCGGCACAATGGAGCGGGCGACAGAATTGTTGGAAAATCATACATACTGATGTGTGTGGTCAATGAGTGTGTTACAACACGGTGGATATCGTTATTTAGTCACTTTCACAGACGATTTAAGTAGATATGGGTATATTTACTTAATGAAACATAAGTCTGAAACATTTGAAAAGTTCAAAGAATTTCAGAGTGAAGTGGAAAACCATCGTAATAGAAAGATACAATTTCTATGATCCGATCATTTGAGTTACGGGTTTGGCATGCATAAGAAACAATGTAGAATAGTTTCACAACTCACTCCTGCCGGAACACCACAGTGTAATGGTGTTTCTAAACGTCGTAACCGTACTTTATTAGATATGGTCCGGTCTATGATGTCTCTTACAAATTTGCGAATATCATTTTGAGATCATGCACTAGAGACAATTGCATTCACTTTAAATAGGGCGCCATCTAAATCCTTTGAGATGACACTATGAATTATGGTTTGGAATCAAACCTAAGCTGTCATTTATAAAAGTTTGGGGATGCGATTTTTATGGGAAGAAGCTTCAACCTATAAGCTCGCACCCATAGCAGAAAAATGTGTCTTCATAGGATACCCTAAAGAAACAATTGGGTACACCTTCTGTCACCGATCTGAAGGCAATGTTTTCGTTACCAAGAATGGATCCTTTTTGGAGAAGGAGCTTCTCTCGAAATGTGTGAGTAGTAGGAAGGTAGAACTCGACGAGGTTATTGGAAGTTCTCTTCTTGGAATGGCGTGTAGCGCAGCACCGGAAGTTGTTCTAGAGCTAACTCCACCAGTTGAAGAGGGAACAAATGATCAAGATCATGAAACTCCAGAAGAGGAAACTACCATACTTCGCAGGTCGGGTAGGAAACGTACAACTCCTGAAGTATATGGTAATCACGTATTGAATTTCATGGTAGATGGAAATAACGACCCTGCGACGTATGATGAAGCGATGATGAGCCCAGATTCCAACAAACGGCTAGAAGCCATGAATTCCGTAATGGGGTTCATGTACGAAAACCAAGGATGGACTTTGGTGGACTTACGCAATAACGGCAAGACCGTTGAAAAAAAAGGATATTCAAAAATAAAACTGACGCTGATGGTAATGTGACCGTCTATAAATTTTGACTTGTCTCAAAAGGTTTTCGACAAATTCAAGGAGTTGGCTACGATGAGACTTTCTCACCTATAGCGATGCTAAAGTTTATTAGGATTATGTTACCAAAGCTGCATTTTTCGATTACGAAATCTAGTAGATGGATGTTAAAACGGTGTTCCTTAATGGTGACATTGAGGAAGAGTTGTATATGATGCAACCCAAAGGTTTTGTCGATCCTAAGGGTGCTGACAAGGTATGCAAGCTTCAACGATCCATTTATGGACTAAAGCAAGCATCCCGGATATGGAACCTCCATTTTGATAAGGTGGTTAAAGGGTTTGGATTTGTCGAAACTTATGGAGAAGCTTTTATCTACAAGAAAGTGAGTGGGAGCTGTATAGCATTTTTAGTACTATATGTGGATGACATATTGTTGATTGGAAATGATATAGAACTTTTGAAAAGTGTAAAAGGTTATTTGAACAGTAGTTTTTCGATGAAGGACCTTGGTGAAGCACCTTTATATATTAGGCATAAAAATCTACATGGATATCAAGTCGCTTAATTGGAATTTCGCAAAGTACATACCTTGACAAGATTTTGAAGATGTTAAGAATGAACGAATGTAAGAAGGGGTTCTTACCCATGTTGCAAGGAAAGACATTGAGTACGACTCAAAGTCCAACTACAACAGCAGATAGAGAGATAATGAATACGATCCCATATGCCCCAGCCATAGGTTCTATCATGTCTGCTATGCTATGTACAAGACTTGATGTGGCACATGCTATTAGTTTGACTAGTAGGTACCAATCTGATCGAGGTTTGGCACATGCTATTACTCGTTCCATGATATGACATCCCTGTGACCTAGTCACCTGTTTGCAAGCGGTGTCGATATGATATCACCGAGAGGGCCGGGAGTATATCTCTCTGTCATTTGGATGGAGAAATACCACTCTTGATACATGAGCCTCAACTAACACTTTCTGAATACCCAACGCCACCTTTATAGTCACCCTGTTATGGTGTGATGTTTGATGTCATCAAAGCACCCTTCATGTTTTAGTGATTGACATGATATCATGGTCTAAGGAATAGGGTCACTTCGTATGTAAGATATACAATATAAAATTAATGATTTGATCGTATTGTTATACTCAATTTGGTTCTATGTTCATCACATCATTCTCCCAGTGACATGACCTTGTTATTAACAACATCCAATGCTCATGATCAGAAAACCTTGATCATCAGTGAATCAACGAGCCAGTTAAACGAGAGGTGTTACTAGGAACTATTGTTTGTTTATTAAACACACATGTATCAACATTTCCGGTTAATACAATGCTAGCATGAGATATAAATATTTATCATAAACATGGAATAAGATAATAACCATATTATTATTACCTCTCGGGCATATTCCCTTCAGTCTCCCACTTGCACTAGGTTCTATCGTCCTCGAGTATGAAGGTGATAAAACTAACATGGACTTTGCATATTGAAACAATCATGGGATATCAAGGAGGATTATTCATGCTACATATAATCAAACACACATTTCTATATTAATTCCTAGCTATACTATTTCTATATTATGTCAAACACACATTTCAAAACAAACAAACAAAAACACATCAAGAAAACATATATCTAGTCAATACCAAACTCATCCAGTTGGATTTACTTCAAAATATATTTTTGAACTCATTCTAAAAATAATAGAAGAGCCTACTGGACTTTTTAAGATTTTAAAATGAATTGGTATTATTTTTCTTAATTTTTTGATATATTATTTGTATTTTTAAGATTTTAAAATGAATTAGTTTTATTTTTCTTAATTTTTTGATATATTATTTTTATTTTTAAGATTTTAAAATGAATTAGTTTTATTTTCTTTATTTTTTGATATATTATTTGTATTTTTAAGATTTAAAAATGAATTAGTTTTATTTTTCTGAATATTTTGATGTATTAATAGTATTTTTAGAAATAATACAAACTAAAAAGTTAATGTTTATTTATTTATTCAAAATTATTAATTACATCATTACTTTTGTTTATTAAAAGATTTATTTGAAATTCAAACAATAAAGAAATATGACATCGACCAACATGTTAATAAAATTGATATGATACTACTATCACATACATGCGTGCGAAACACTTGGATGCGGGACGGGATGGAACTCGGAAGTTAAGCGTGCTAGTGCTAGACTAGTGGGAGGATGGGTGACCGACCGGGAAGTTTGATCACGAGTAAGTAATTTCACTAGAGATAATTGTAGTTAGACACTAAGCAAATAATACAAATTCTGAAAAAAAATTGGAGTGAAAAAAGAGAGTGAAAAAAAGGGAGTGAAAAATAATTAGAAACCCAAATGAATTAAAAAAATTACGAAATAAAGTTTAGTCCCGGTTCGTGTGGCCAACCGGGACTAAAGGTCCTCCGCCCCCCGGCTCACGCCACCCGCCCACGTGGCCGGGCCTTTAGCCGCGGTTCGTAAGAGGCGCGACTAAAGAGGGGGGGCGGCCTTTAGTCGCGCCTAATTAGTCCCGGTTGCGCGGCCGGGATTAATGGGCCTGACGAACCGGGACTGTAGGCATATTTTCTACCAGTGGTACAAGAAAGCTATCACTTCTTAATCAGGACCGGGAATAATGACCAAGTGGCCGGGCTTGGTGTAAAACCAACCAGGTTACTAAGCGTCCAACAAAACACTTAGTCCTCGCATGACATCTAAATTATGTGCTCTACGCACAAGCACATATGAAATTAATTAGCATGAGGATTTTAGAAGTTGAACATTATAAGAAGCTTAAAACACATGGAAAGCGAAGAAACCCCTTTTAAACTATGAGGAGGATCGCAAAAAAAATAAAAATGATATTCTACAGCACATGCTAAACAAATTTGGTGCTCTTAAATTTAACGTCACATAAACTGAGTACTTGTAGGGAACAACAGCTTAACACTTGTCCCCGTTCAAGTTCCATCTCTTCAATCTCTCTCGAGTAGCCTCTACCTGAAATATTAGAATAGAAACCATAAATGAGTTTATCTCATAACGTTTGATTTAATTAACAGGTCAATGAAGACATGCTGTAAGTTATAATCGTCTGTGTACAGTGATAATCGAACAAGTAAGCAAAACTAACCTGCTTATCCCAATCCGTTCTAACTGTTATGAACAAAAGCACAATGGTTTGGACTAGTGTTCCGAGCAGCATGCCGACCCAAATGCCCTATATGTATCAACAACCAAGTAGAGTTAATTACGAGCAAACTTTGAGCCACTGTGCAGAAGGACAACGAATTCAATAAAAGATTTACTCTTGCAATAGCTTCTTCGAAAATAATTATCTTACCTCCACATGATATCCAAGGACATAACCTAGGATTGCTCCAAGGGGGATGCCGATCAAGTAATATGCTGTGATGTTAACATAAGCAACTACACCTTGCCAACCCGCACCAACAGCAACACCTACAATCGAATGGGAGAGTAGTCTAAGTACATAAAACAAGCTGGTTGTAATATATAGTTTCAAAATTAATTAAATAAAAATCATACCTGATAAAACTGGCTGTACACTGTTCAACAAGATGGAGAAAGCCAAAAGGGGCGATAGATCAGCTACTGCGGCAGCTACCTCTTCGCTCTCGGTAAATATGTAGGAAAGCTTTCCGCGTAATAGAAGGAAGAAAATGAACAACACAAGGCCTATCAAGAACGAAATTATGACGACATTGAAGATGGAAAACTTGACTCTTCTTGCATTTCCAGCTCCGAGCTCATTGGCCACACGCACTCTAGCGCACAAAATAAAATCATTATCGTTAAATGCTTGAATACAATAATTGGTTAATTAATAACAGGCCCTTAGATGGAGAAGTACCCTGTTGCAGCCAAAAATCCGATGGAAATCATCAGTTCCAAACCATTGATGTTAAGGCTGCACGTATTTCACAATGCTTAATTAATTAGTTCATATGCAGCCACAATATTCTTTATAGAAAAAAGAAACAACATGAAATGGTGCAATGCCAAATTTGCAAAGGCCTATGTAGTAAATAGATTCCAGGAAAAAAATTGCATAGTGAATTGTGAACTTAAGTAGTATACACTAGAAGATATCCTGTGCACATTGCAGCGGAAATAGTTTTAATAACTCTATAATGTGAAGGAAAGTGTATAAGATGCATGAAACCTGAAGTTGTCAACAAGAGGCGAAATTTTAATCGACATGAAATGGTTGGATATTTGAATCACTAAAGGTATGTAGCTAAAGCTCAGGAATATACATGCATGGTAGTTAAAGTCGTAAATAGGATGAAATCAACGGCCTAGAGAAACCGTGGTGCAGATAAATTGCATGAAGAGCTGTCATACACATGCATGTCACACATTTCTTTCAATTTTCCTGAGTTCCATGTAAAAGATGACATATATTAGAATAGGGATTAAATGATTTCCATCACTGAGAACTAATTGGCAAAAATCCGCCAATGATTTTACTGTGTAACTGCGTAGCAGTACACTGTGATCCTATCAACTGAGTTGACGGTCCGAGAGGGTATCTTAGGTGGTTGGCTACGAGGTATCTCCCATGACCTCGGGCACTGGCACTCGGTGAGCTTTTGGCCTTGGCTGAGCGCATTGACACAATGGACTTCGTGGAAGAATCGGTGGACTCATTAAGATGGAACTGGGAGGGCGACCACTCCTATTCGGCACGGTTGGCGTATCGGGGGCTATTTGCTAGCACCACTGGTTTCAGACGTGCGCAACAAATCTGGAGATCTCGTGCACCCGCAAAGTGCAAATTTTTTCCTTTGGCTGGCTCTGCGTAACCGCTGCTGGACGGCGGACCGCCTAGAGAGGCGGGGACTACCGAGGCCTGCAGCTTGCCCTTTCTGCGACCAGCACGCAGAAGATATTGACCACCTCCTTTTGGGTTGTGTGTTGTCACGGGAAGTGTGGACTATTTTCCTCCGACATTGGAACCTTGAGGGCTGGATTCCCAACCTCGGTGATCTCTTGGCGGATTGGCTACCTGCCAAATCAGGGCAGGGCTCTAGGCGCGAGATCTGGACTACACTTGGGCTCATCCTGTGGTGCCCGTGGAATCATCGGAACGGAATTGTCTTTGAAGACCAACGACCAGATGCAACGGCTGTGATACAGAATATCGTGGTGGAGGCCAGCCGGTGGAGGGCGACGAGATTGTTTAGGAAAGACTTAGCAAAGGTGGAGCGATGGAGGGTTAGCGAGTAGTCCACTTTTCTGAGTTTTGGGTGTGCGTTCTCGACGTGTGTGTCGACCGCGTTGTAAAACTTGGCCTCTTGGCGCTTCTTCTATGAAAACGATACGTCGATCCATGACGTATCCTTAAAAAAAAGATATGGATAATTGGATAGGTAAGAAAAGAGTGATGTAGATAGTTTGCATGTAGAGATAAATATCATTAACAATTGGTGGGTTAAAATAGTTGATGATGTGGATCATTTACATGCTGAGGTAGACGATCGATCATAAACAAATCTTAGTGAAGTTTTGTACCATATTGAAAGAGCGTTAAGTGCTATCTCTGGATTCTTCAAGTACCCCGTTAGAAGCACCAATACGCTGTTGTACCACAATTCCAAACTGAAGAGGCAAACAAGAAGAAGAAAAATGCGTTATATATGAACTGTACACGGCACATCCGAAAATTTTCATACGGGGCAGTAAAGTATGGACTTTATTTCTTCCTACAACTGGTTAGGTTAGTATATATAAAATACATTACAAAATAAGGTTATTCGCGCGTACCAGAGCATGACACCAGATGATACAGAAAGCTTGAGCATGGGGAGCAGGTCGACGAGTGCCGCCGACGAGAACCCCGTCCACGTGAGAGGGCAGCCACCAAGGAAGACGTATGCGAGCTGCCCGACACTGGGAACCCAGGAGGCGATGATCAGGGAGATCATGACCCCTGCGAGGCCAAGGTGGAACTTGGCGGTCAAGAGCCACGACAGGAACAAATGGAGGCCCAGGTTGAAAACCGCGAGGTAGGTGATGATCATGTTTTTGCTTTGCGCCTGCAGGTACATCTGGAGCGTAAAGTTGCTGATGAAGGAGAACATGACGGGGATGTACCAGAGTGAGATGGTCCCCGCGACGGCGCAGATCTCAGGGTCCTGCCCAATGAGGACGAGGAGCGGCTCCGCGAAGAGGTAGATGGGAAGATTGAGCAGGGCGCATCCGGTGAGGATGATCCAGGAGCGCTGTAGGTAGATGCCCATCATGTTGTACTGCCTAGCCCCGTATGACTGCCCGCACAGTGTCTCCAGCGCGCTCGCCATGCCCAGCTGCATATATTATTCAGTTTATTTACGTACGAGCAGGTCGTTACTGAAAGTCTTAATAAAGACACTGACTAAATGGCAGACGTAAGGAGAGAATTAGCTACCAGGATGCCGGTGCTGAAGCGCATCATGACGGTGGAGACGAGAGCGAAGGCGGAGAGCTCGATGACGCCGATGTGGCCGACGAAGGCCTGGCTGATGACGGTGAGGCCGAAAGTGGAGAAGCGCGTGCATATGGACGGCCCAGCCACCACCCATAGCTTCTTGTTCTCCTCTAGCAGCCGCCGCCTGAACCCTCCTCCATCGCCGATCGCAAGCTCACCGGCGCTCTCCAGCAGCGGGACATTGCTCACCTGCACCATGGAAATGGACGGCTGGGTACCGCTGCTGCCGAGCAGCTCAGTGGACAACTACGGCCCAATACAAGGAGAGGTTGAAGATGTAAGATGCTTCTATTGTACTCGTAGCTGACAGCAGGTGACCCTTTCATATACATGAGCAGGGTAGAAAATACCTAGGTAGAGTCGTGCTGGAGGAAGAGTTTGAGATCCGATCAAACTGCACCATGTGGTTAAACTAGCAAAACAAGTTTTTGCTTGTGCTAGCTGCGCCATGAGGATCCAGAATAATTAAGATAACCAACACATGCAGACCGCCACATAAGCAGCTGACAGCGCCTGCGACATCGCCCGCCGATGCACGATTATGTGCAGCTAGCATGGAAATAAGGGAACCAAGCTATTAGTTTAATTACACGCCGATACACGACGGTGCATGGGCTAGATACCAGTTTAATTCCATGCCCATGCACGACTGTGTGCTAGAGACTAGTTTTATCTGACGCCGATGCACGACTGTGTGCTAGTCGACTGAGGGCTAGATACTAGCTTCATTAGACGCCGGTTCACGATTGTGTTCGGCATAGAAAATACGGGAATGCTAGATAGTAGCCTGATTAGACTATTTTACACTCTTCCTCATATAAAGTTCAGTTCAACCCAATCAATATAGGCAGGCTAGCTGCGAGTGCGCGCCAAGCAGGCCGGGTTCGAGTCCCAGCTTCGGCTGCGTGCGCTCGAATAAACCGGGAGTCTCATCTACCTAACAACGTAAAACCAAGCGAGGGATCATTCCGCCGTTGGCCACGTTTTTTTAATATAGGAAAACGGCAATGTTTTTCCATTTTTTTCTATTATTCATTTAATATGGAATAACTTATATCTTTTAGTCCGTAAATCAAAATTAAAAAAATAAAATATCTAAACCGATTAGAAAAATGAGAGGAATCCAAATATGAAAGCTATATCATCTGTTGCATCAGAAAAACTCATTTACCTAGGCGAAATTACTTTCAAAAAATTGGCATAAACTTATTTAACTAGGCAAAATTAGATAGAAATTAAGAAAATTTCTAATACTTGTGTATTGTCCATCAAATGTGCACTAATCATTGTGAGATTTAGATGGGTGTCATTTTGCACCATATTTTTTGTACTTTTTCACAAAAAAAGTCATTTTTGCCACTTAGAAAAAGAAAAAAAAAGTATAATATAACCCTTTGGAACCATTGTTTCTTATACAAAGATACACCTATTTGTATAATATAAGAACTTTATCACAAACTATGACATGGTAATTACCAAAACTTGGTCATTTGGCTTGAAACTTATAGATATTTATACATGATTAACCTTTTTGTGAAGAACTTTTTGAGCAATTTGTCAAAAATCAAATTTATCATTTTTCATAGAAACAAGTACATATAATAGGACTCCATGCCAGAGTAAATGTTTTTTTGAGGGTTTTTTTTTCACTTTATTTGATTTTTCTAAAAAAAGGTCAAAATGACCACCATGACTATTCATCGAAAGAGGTCAAATTTTCTAAAACTATCAATGTTTCTGTGATATAACCACTAGTTGTGTACCTTAATATGATTTTCCAAAAAAATCACACCAAACTATCAAACACTTGTAGTTCAAATTTGGAATACTTTAGGAAAATCAACGTAAACTCTTTTAACTAGGCGAAATCAGATATAAATCAATAAAATTCCTAATACTTGGTGATTATCCATAAAATGTGGACTACTTTTTGTGAAAATTAGATGGGTGCCATTTTGCACAATATTTATTCTACTTGGTTCACAAAAAAAAGACATTTTTTAGTTAGAAAAAAGAAAATGGTATTAATAAAAATATTTGAAAAATCCCTTAGGAACCATTGTTTACTATACCAAGATACACCTATTTGTCAAATATGAGAACCTTATCATGAACTATGCTGTGGGAATTGCCATAACTTGGTCATTTGGCTTGAAACTTATACATGTTTATACATTATACACCATTTTGTGAAGATTTTTCTGAAAATTTTGTTAAACACAAAGTTTATCAATTTTCATATCAACTAGTACACACAAAAGGAGTTCATGCCGGAGGAAATCTTTTTTTGAATTTATTTACACTTTTTATTTAAAAAAGGGTTAAAATGTCGCCATGACTATTCATTGAAAGAGGTCAAATTTCTAAAACTATCGATGTTTCTATGATATGGATGTCATATTTAAATTCCTCGTTTTACTGTCAACTTAGACATTTTATTTGTCAAATTTTGATTTACGGATTTAAATATATGGATTATTCCATATTAAATCTAAAAATGAAAAAATAAAGTAAAACTCATTTTATTGTTATTTATTAAAAAATAGTATTACATAATCATAGCTATTTATTCAAATAAATCTTTCAAATTTAGACAATAAAAAAGTGTAACATTATGACCCAGTGATTAAATATGATTGATATGATACTAATATCAGTTAGCTAACTTCTCATTTGGAAGAAACTTAAAAGCATTAGGAGGGTCGATTGGATTTCTCGCTCTTAACAGGGAGGGAGACGGAGAGACATAGTGGTTTTTACCCAGGTTAAGGTCGCCCGGAGGATAACAATGCTACATCCTGGATTGGTAGTATTCATGGCGACGGAGTATAGCTACAAGATGGTTTCCTGGTTCTATCGAGCCACCAACGGAGGAAGAAGAATAG
The DNA here is from genome assembly GCA_028641055.1 of Alopecurus myosuroides. NCBI lineage: Eukaryota > Viridiplantae > Streptophyta > Magnoliopsida > Poales > Poaceae > Alopecurus > Alopecurus myosuroides. The sequence continues at coordinate 739,761,304 of CM054057.1, forward strand.
CAGATCCTTCTAGTGGTTTGATCACCTCTCACCTTTCTCCCATCACTGTATCTGTTGTTCTAATCTATGATCCATAGAGTTACACATGACACCCGCACTGTCACCTTGCACCATGGGACAAAGGTGACTCCGGAAATTATACTATATAAAATCTGCTAAGCAACATCATATCCACAACATAAAGAAGGGGAAACATCATATGAATTCAACTAGATTACAATGCTCATGATCACAACATGGGAGAGAGAGATGACCACGTAGTTAGCCCTGAGCACCGTGGAGAGACTATTCCCTCATCATCATGGGAGAAAGTAACATCGTTGAGGATGCCTCCTGGGACACTTCCCCATCTTGAAAGAGTGCAAGAACTGAGACTTTTGTCCCCCCGAATCAGGGTTTTGGAGGGAGGCGGATCTCGAACGCGTTACTAAAAAATATCATCTGGGGGTCATCAGTTTTATGTCAATGGGGTTCTCATGGGAGAAGAGGTGAATCGAGGCAGTGCCCGAGGCCACTAGGCGAGCTGATAGTGCGACGTATGCTGGGCTCGCACCATGGAATCCCCAGTGGTTGTGCCCCCGTCTTTGGTTGTCCATTGGACTCCGTTTTCGTTCTTGGTAAAAACTTGTTCTCGAATTTTCATGGAGTTTTCTGCAGGATTTTTTTAGTACGGATTTTCTAAAATTTTAAAATAGTAGAAAAACAGAAACAACCTCTGGACACTTGTCAATAGGTTAGTCCAAGAAAATAATCCCAAATTATATGAAACTATAGCAAAAAACATAGGGCAATGGTACAAAACAAGCATGGAAGAATAAAAAAATTTAGATGTGTTTTGGACGTATCAAGCCACCACTTGCCGTGCTATCATTGTGGGCTGGACGCCTGCCCTGATGGATGGCAGCCTGGTCTCAGCGGCAGCGGTCGCGGCCGACCAGACACGCGCAACGTGTGGCACGCCGGAGAGTCTGCTAGCTCTCAGCAGTGCGTCCATTACTGGCCCGCGCTGTCCTGGCTCCACCCGATCTTCCAACCTTGAAAGTTCCACCAATTCTTCTTACTAGTAGCTCGGCAACGTGCACGCACGATCCCTGCATTTGGCCAAAAGTTTATTTATTTATTTTTGTGTCGTTGTAGTTGGTGTCCGAGGCCACAGAGATACTGTCGACATTCCATAATTTCATACTGTATCGCATGAGCACCTCCTCGTGGTCAGCGCCGAGCACCCTGCACAATAAATAAGGCTAGGGCGGTGGATCGGAGCTTGTTGCCGTAGATGAGGGAGACGACCAGCATAGCATGGGGCTCCAACCTTTTTAGCCGTAATAGACTTTCGCCCCGCTTTATAAATATAAAGCAACGACCGTCGGACAAGCGCCTTCTCTAACCTCTTTAGTTGGTAGCGGATGCACATGTGTCCCTCGTCCATCTTCACCATCGTCATTCTAGTCTCCCGTCTCACCACCAGCACCCGATCTTCCGTTCGAACCCTAGTTATGATCTCGATCGATCTGGCATCGGTGTATTTTGACATGAGACCAGATCAGGATGGGCCATCTATGTATACACAATATATATGTACTCCTTCCATCTCAAATTAAGTGCCGCAAAGTTTGATAAAAGTGGATGTATCTAGACATAATTTAGTGCTAGATACATCCACTTTTGTCAAACTTTGTGACACTTAATTTGAGACGGAGGGAGTATATATACACAAATATACGGTGTGCTTAGATCATAGAAAAAAAATCTTGCTAGCTTAGTTAGGCTAGGATTCGAAAAAAATCTCGCTTAGTTAAGCTAGGGTTGCTCTTTGATCCGGTGAATGTCCACCGCGCCGGCATTGCTTGGTCACATACCCGTCGTGACAATATCCTCTCTGCAGCATAAATAGTGTTGTAAACCACTGGCTGGGTAGCCATCAATGTCCCCTAATATAAACCTCAATTTATACCGAACGGCCGGAGAAGCGTTTCCAGGTACGTATTGGGCAAGGTTTCTACTCTAGCTATGAAGCACACGTATGCTGGCTTGGTTAGAGCTGCGCTAATTAACGTGTAGCATCTGGACTCTTTGTTTATTAGTACAAGACGGAGGGTCTTTGCTATTTTTCTTTTGGACCGCTCCTATCGGTTTTGCTACTTCCCGTAAAGCACATGGATTTTATTTATTAGCACACGACGGTGTGTCGAGTACCTCAACATTAAAGCAATCTAGACTATTGGATTTTGATAGTTTGATGGCTGAGATTAATTGTATCTACGAAGTTTGCTCTTTTATAAGTACTACCTCCGTTCCATATTAATAGGTGGTAAAGTGGATGTATCTAGACATGTTTTATTGCTAGATACATCCACTTCACCACCTATTAATATGGGTCGGAGGGAGTAGTATAGATAGTACAAGACGGAGGGTCTTTGCTATTTGTCTTTTGGACCGCTCTGATCGGTTTTGCTACTTCCCGTAAAGCACATGGATTTTATTTATTAGCACACGACGGTGTGTCGAGTACCTCAACATTAAAGCAATCTAGACTGTTGGATTTTGATAGTTTGATGGCTGAAATTAATTGTATCTACGAAGTTTGCTCTTTTATAAGTAGTATAGATTACCTAGGCAATAAAGTAGGAAAAGGTTAGTATTCAGGCGGATGATACGACGCGCAGCGTCCTCCACTTTCACGTTACGCCAAGCGTCGCTGCGGGGCCACACACCGCCCCTCCCCTGTCGCACCCGGACTTCTAGGGGATACCCACAGTCCGTTAAACAGTAGATAAATGGCTTACGGGGCATACCGGCAACCGCATCTCAATATGAGCAGGCCAACACGTAAACGTGTGACAACCATTATCTTACTATTTATCGTCTGCGCAAACCATCCCGTAGAAATCCAGATACTTCCATTGACGTACTTCAAAACATACACACATGGTACGTCAACGGCATTGGAACAAGTGATATCACAACAGATCTCTACGACACAAAAGATGGAAATAAGTTGCAAATAGCTCTCATTAGAGCAGAGATAGCAAATACAATCATCCAGAGGGCACATGCCCCAACATCACATCATTACATCACAGCGGAAGCATTCAAAGTGTCTGAGTACAGACAAGATCCAAATAGGCCTAAGAGGCCGGAAACGAAAAGACGGAGCCCATCCACGAAGTCTCGGATCCTGCCCGGGTCCGCTATCTACTCGTCAACAGCTTCGTCGTACTCCACGTAGTAGCCACCATGGGGATCCTCGGAAACGTAGTCTGCGGAAACCACAGCCCCAAAGGGGTCAGTACATAAACGTACTGGCAAGCAAGACTCACAGTTCACCAAAGTGTAACCCGTCAACACCAAGCACAGATGCTTTGGGTTCAACGGAAGGAAGGGGATATGAAAGATGCTGCAACTGACTGCGCTAACCAACTACAGAACATACTACAACTTCCGGCTAACTGAAAGGAGATAAGATAGCGTATCGGAACCAACTATAACTAACTCCAAACAAAACCCATCCTGGATCTCGCCCCTTATCCAAAGAAGCAATCCGAGGATAACTCACACAGTTGGATTAATGAGGGTTCAGATTGTGTGTTATTAAGCCTATTACTAGTCAGATTGTTAATCATTAGGTTTAAGTTGTCCTGAATACTTGTTAGCCAGTACTTTCACCAAGTAGTCCATAACCGCGGAAAACACGGCTTCTCGAGAAGATTTATCCCTGCAGGGGTGCACCAATTTGGCTGTACACGCAAGAATAACCCGCCAGATGGGAAGGCCTTTCCCACCAAGCGGGGCACTCAACACAACTCAACTCTTCTTCGCATCAAGCCCAAAGAACCCCGTGCAGTGAGCGCACGGCTAATCGAGCCCCACGAAGAAAAGTGGACCCTCATAGCACTCTAAGAACGTGTCTCGCTAAATGCCGACTACAAAAGTTTCCACCCTGGCCTGGGCTCGCAAAAACATGCATGCGGCAAATGGAACACCCGAACTAAATGAGGCGATTTGGACGAGATGCGAATCGAATCAAATTGAGGGGGGCGCCCATACACGCTTCCCACATGCGGTTAGTGCGCTCATCATGGATCAGTAGACAAGACCCTTTTCCTAATTAGGGTCGACACTAGCAGGCCTCAAAACCACACAGGGCCTCCTGCCGGTGCCTTATCATCAAATTATTATTATCCACAACATTAACAGGTTGATTGATTAAACCTCGAGCCCCAGAACATACTAGAATAAGATAATAGAAAGTAAATGACAACAGACTCGAGCAAAACAACCCTAAGCATGCTAGTAAGACACGGGCAACAAGCAAAAGATTATAGGTGTGGAGGTGAGGCCATATCAGGGTTCAGGGTATCATGTGATAGGATCGAACAGAAGCAACTTTTCATAGGGCTAGCAGAATAGACAACAGAAAGTATCGGTAACCAAGGTTGAAAGGAACACAGTGGTTCATGTGAGTGAATACTTGCCTGCAAACCCAGTAGCCTGGTACTGAGCTAGATCCTTAGAAGGGGTGTCGTAAGTATCGTCGGTCTCAACGTCGTCGTTTATCCGAGAAGAAGCAAACAAACAACGCAGAGAGATAAACAATCAATAACATGGCATAGTGCACAATGATGGGATGATGCATGACCATTTAATTGATGCAACAAAATAAACTAGTTGACAAGATAACATAACATGATTAAATGGACCCACATGCAATTGGATTGCATATGGAAAGCCCATGAATTAAGGTTGAATTAATTGTTTTACAACTAATCATCATATGAAAGTGGATTAGCATGATGCATGGATGAGGAAAACAGAAAAATAACAACAATAGAAACAATTTGAAATAAGGTTTAACAAGTGTAGAATTTTAGTTATTAAGTTAGGACAATTTGCTTCTTAAAGGTGTTACACAAGAATTTGTTGTTTTCACCAATTTTAATTGTTCAAAAAAAATAACAAAATTCATATTTGGAAAGAACACACAATTTTAGGTGGAATACATGTTTCACTTGTTGAAAAAGGATTTCAAATAAATTATTTATGAATTAAACAAGTTTAAGCAAGAATTAAATTAATTTAATTCAAGTTTGAAATTATTTGAAGTTTTATTTGTTCAAGACATCAAACCAAATTCATATTTGAAAATATTATACTTTTATGGGTTGAAAACATATTTTATAGGTTCAAAAGAAATTAGTTTGATCAAGTTATGAATGTAGCAATTTTAAATGATTTAAACAAAGGTTTAAATTGTTTAACCAATTTTAATTATTCAAAACATGGGACAAATTTTATATTTGAAAAGGTGGTTTAATTTTGCATGGAAAACATATTTTATTTGTTGAAATTGGATTTAAAATGAGCAAGTTATTAATTTGGCAATTTTAAATGCATTAAACAAGAAACAGTTGTTTTCAGCAATTTAAATTATTCAAAACAGCAAACAAAGTTGATATTTGAAAAGTACATGAAAAATTGAGTGGAAAACATATTTATTTTGTGGAATTTGGAATTTTTATGCCCAAGTTATGATTTTTGTAAAATTAAGTGAATTAAACAAGTTTTTAAATATTTCACCAATTTAAAATATTCAAAACAGTAAACAAATTTTATATTTGGATAGAGCATTCAATTTGGGACAGAAAACATATTTAAAAAGTTGGAGTTGGAGTTAAAATGATTTAGTTATGCATTTTACAAGATTAGGGTGCAAATCTGCCATTTTTATTACCTCTAGGGACTTAGGAAAAATTAAACAGGGATCTAGAAATTACAACAGGGACTTGGGTGCAATTTGGGATAGATCTAGATCTAGAAAAATAAATGGAAAAAAGATTGGTTTTAATAGGCAGGGGTGGGATTCGAACCCCTGCCCTCTGCTTCCTGCGCACAAGGGAACAACCAGATGGGCTGCTGCTGCTTTGTTGACAGATAAGGGGTTCGAAGGGGGTTAAGGTTCAGAGACGTTTACTGAAATTAATTCGGAAAAAAGGAACAGAGAAAAGGTGGGGGCTGGGACTCGATCCCGCGCGCTGCTGGGGCGCGCAGAGAGGTGCTGCCAGTTGGTCTGCTGCGTGTTCGTTGATAGGTAGCGGTACGGGAGAGGATATGGTTCAGCAGTGAGACGTTTAACTGAACTGCAACAGTTCAGATCGACTGAACCTTGGCAGTCGAGCGGTGGCCGGAATCGAGGGATCGATGTGCTCTGCTTTGGGCGCTGCTCGCGGTTGCGGTGGGTGTGTGCGGAGAGAAGGGAAGGGAGAGGGAGAGAGAGTAGCGAGAGGGAGGGAGGCGAGGCGAGGAGCTCACCTCGATGCGGATATAGGAGGCGGTCGGGGCAGGAGCAGGGAGACGGCGGCGGCTTGGCGGCGACGGCGGCGGCGCCTCGGGCCGTCCCGGCCCAAGCCGAGGGGTGGAGGAGGGAGCTGGAGGTGGGGCGGCTCCATTCCCGCCATCGCCATGGCCGGAGGGAGACTCAACGTCGGTGATCACCGGAGAAGGGAGGGGCTCGGTGGGGTGTTCGGTATAGGTTCAGGTTCAGGTTCAGAAGAAATTGCAGAGAGCAGAGAGATGGGAGAGATTGGAGGCGGGGGAAGAGAGAAGGAGGGAGAAGGAGAGGTGGAAGGGAAACCCTAGGGCTAGGGCATGGAGTTATAGGGAGGGGGGAGTGAGCTTGGCCGTTGCTTTTGCATCTCTGTATACCTGGTGCTCTGGATGGTGAGCCGTACGAAGAAGATGAAGATCGAGGGGGTATTGGGCCAAGGGGTAGAGGTGGGCTGGTTTGGGGTGGGCCTGCTGCCCCTCTCTCTCTCTCTCTCTTGCTTCCTTGTTAATTTTTTTTTTGTTCTACTTATTTTTTTTGCTGAAATGAAATAAGGAAGAAAGAGATAGGTGTTTGGATTGGGAAAATTTTGGAATAGAAGTTTTATAGATTGTTTGTTGCCACAACAACATTGTGCAAGTTTAAATTTCCAGAATAAATAAATTATGTTGCTGTTTGAATTTTGATTGAATTTGAATGGATTTGGGATATTAAGTGGAAATTCAAAATAACCATTTCAAATAGTTTGAACCCTCCATTTTATTTGCAACAAATTGCTTAGAATTGTTTTGTAAATTTCATAAATTTCAATTGGTGGCTGTTTGCATAATGTGATTTGAATTTTGAATGGGATTTGAGTTACATGAGTTATTAAATAAAATAACAAGTTAATAGTTCTATTCAAATAGAAACAACTAGCTGTTTTAATTGAACCTTTTATTTGGAAAATGTAACATAATAAAGTGTGAACAATTATTTGGATGTTGGTTTGGAATTTCAAATGTTTTTGGTATTAGATGAATTTTTGTTAGAAACAAATCAACAGTTTTGGAATCACAACTTTTAATGGAAACAAACAATTGTTTTATTTGAAATATCATTTTGGAAATTGTAACATCACAAGTATGAAACAAAAGGTTTGAAATTTGGTTTGAAATTCAAATATAAAACAAAGGAAAACAAAGGAAAACAATTGGAAAACAAATGAAAACAGAGGAAAACAAATGGAAAACAAGCAAAACAAATGCAATGAACATGATGCCATGATGCAAAACATAAAATAACAGAGAGCAAAACATTCTAATGGCTATTTTTCATACTTGGGATGTTACATCCCCCATCCTCTCCCTAGTTCGTTCATTTTAACCATCGTTCCGATTCACTCCCAGTGAAAGGATAAGGACCGTCTGTTCCCCTCTCCTGCACAACATTTGCCCGCCATGCGCCCGGATTCACCACCTTGATACGTTAATAAAGTATTTGTAATTTTTGATGCTACATGCTTATTTTGTACATGTTTTTTCTATGTTTTTCTATGATTTCTATCATTTATTTGACTAACCTATTAACAGGATTCTCAGTGCCAGTTTCTTTCTATTTTGTTTATGAATTGCTAGAAAAGGTACAAAAATGAAAGTGCTCGGAATCGGCTCAAAATTTACGTTGATTTTTTATTCACCGGAAGACCCAAGGAAGCCAAAAGGAGATCCGGAGGGGGCACCAGCCGCGCCCCCTTGGCCGTGCCTGGGATCCACCTAGGGACCCTGACCACCACCTAGCGTCGCCTCTTCGCCCATAAATTCCCTCTTGACCTAAAACTAAAGACCCCCGGAGGATTTTTCTAGAAACACATCCGAGCTCCGCCGCCATCCAAAACCCTAATTCCGGGGACAGAAGTCTCTCTTCTGGCACTCTGCCGGGACGGGGAAGTGTCCCCGGAGCCATCTTCATCAACGTTGCTGCCCCTACAATTATGCGGGAGTAGTCCCTCCTCGGGGCCGAGGGCTCATGCTAGTAGCTATGTGGTTATCTCTCTCTCATGATGTGATCCTGATTATGATCGTGTGCTATGTTATAATTGTTGAATCTAGATGTTTCCCCTTCATTATGTAATTGATTCGATGTACTCAATTGGTTTATCTAGTATAATTCTCTGGAGTCACCTTTGTTCCACGATGCTGATACGTCCAAAAAATATCTACTTTACCAAACACTTTTGCTACTGTTTAACCTCTAATTTGTATGATTTGGGTTGAACAAACATGGACTATCACTGTTTTCAGCAGAATTGCCCCGCTGTCTTATTTTTGTTCAGAAAGTCAAGTTTCTGGAAAATCGCCGAAAACCGTCGCAAACTTCAGATTTTTCCAGAAGACCCATGGAGCCAGAAGGGGAGTCGGAGGTGGCGCACAAGGCTACCACCCCACACCCCGACGCGGCAGGGGGTGGGACTGCGCCGTCCTGTGGCGTGATCGCCTCGGTTGCCCCCCGACGTCGCCCTTTCAACTGATTAAGCCTTCTGACCTGAAAACGTTGGGGGTTCGTCATATTCCACAGAAACAACCCCGAGCGCCCCCCTCCTCGAAACTCAATTCGGGGATCAGAACTTCCTGTTCTGGCACCTGCCAGGATGGGGATTCGGAGGAGATCATCGCCATCGTCATCGCCACCACCTCTCCATCAAACGTCCATGATTCACCCATCCATGTGCGAGTAATCCCCGTTGTAGGCTGAGAGAGATGGTAGGGATTGGATGAGATCGTTCATGTAATAATTGCCTGATTGTTAGGGCATGGTGCCTAGTATCCGTTGTTAGTGCTACCTATCGTTGGTGTGCTTAATGCTTGTTACTAGGGCCCGAGTGTCATGATCTCATATTTGAACATGTTATTGTATCATGAGGACAATTGTGTTTTAGATCATACCTGCAAGTTGTATACACATATCATTTTCCGGAACCCGAGGCCCCAAAGTGACAACAATTGGGATAACCAGAGGGGAAGATTGTGATGTGAGGATTACGTGTGCTCATGAAGTGTTAATGCTTTGCTCTGGTACTAAAACGAGTACCTTAATTGACAATAGTTTCCCTTGAGGCCTTTGTCGAATATGCATATCAACAAGTCCCTCGGTTGAACCGATAGGGTTTCGAGTAAGAGAACGAGTAGGCGCTGGTGACACTACTAGGAAAAGGCCTATAGCCGCATCCCATAGACATGTCATTTGTCGAATTTTCCTACATATAATCAAATTAATTTTTTTTCAAAAAGATTAAAAAATGTTTTTTTGAGAAAAGATAATAAGGATATCATATTTGGATTCCTCGTATTCTTCTGATCAATTTAGACATGTCATTTGTCGAATTTGTAATTACCGATTTGTAGATATGGTGCAATAATTAAGAGGACTGATAGTACTATACTTACAAGAAAGAATGAGGGAGTCATAGGTAGAGTAGTGGGATGGAACTAAGAAGTTAAGCGTGCTCGGGCTAGAGTAGTGGGAGGATGGGTGATCGAGCAGGATGTTGACCAAAGTTGACAAAGGGGACCTAGAATGATAGAGAAAAAATTCAAATAAATCAAATATATGTTTTTATTTGTTTTGGAAAAAATTACGAAAAACAATTTTCGAAAAAAAAAAATCCGAATGTTACCGCCGGCGCGTGGGATGTTGGTGCGCCGGCGGTAACTTTTTACCGCTGGCGCATTGAGCCTGCGCGCCGGCGGTAACTTTTTACCACTGGCGTGAGCATCGCCGGCGAGCGCCCATGCGCCGGCGGTAAGCCCATTTGGCGCGCCGGCGGTAAGCCTTTTCCTAGTAGTGTGACAATCGTCGGCTAACAGGGGCAAGATTTACCCAGGTTCGGGGCCCTCGTAGAGGTAAAACCCTTACTCCTGCTTCTGTCGATCTGTATTGATGAGTAGATCGCTTACAACGGGGGATGCTCAAGTCGAGGGTATGATCTAGATCTCATGGCTTTGATGGTGCGGTATTGCTTGGTCCTCCCCCCGGTGGTTCCCCTGGCTTTATATAGATAGCCAGGTCTCAAACCGTGTCCGGGGGGGATACAAACTCTAACCTAAAGTCGGTTACAGGTTTCCTTTCTTAACCCGCAAGACTTTGCGGGTGGGCCTTGATTGGGCCTTCTAGAACAGTCCACGGCATCTCCCTTGGAGCTTGGATCTTGGGCCTTTAGACCGGGTAGGCTCACCCGATAGGTGTAGGGTCCATCCCTTCGTCAGTATCCCCTGAGCGTTTACTCGGCCGAGAATCTGTCGGGTAGACGCTCAAAGTTCGTCTTGATTTCCTTTCGACTGGTGGCTTCAATCGTTTGAAGAGGGTGTGTACCCTGTGTGCGATGTACTCCTTGTACTCGAGTACCGAGAAAATAAAAGTGCCTCTGTATTGGCTGTTTTTCGCAGAAGGTTGTGGCTCATTTGCTTGGCTCTCCCGAAAGCTCAGGGCCTATTAATTGCATCTAGGGCAAAAACAGTTCTGGCCTACGCAGACTCGAGACCTCTGACTCGAATTTGGTGAGGTGATCATTGCGACTGGGCCGTGGAGGTCTTACCGAGTCGAACTTAACCTATGAGGGTACCCGGCGCGTCCGCTAGGATTTTTCTTCGTGTTGGTGACACGGAAATTTACCGGAGGACGCATCTTGAGTGTGATTCCAGGCCCTCAAGAAAGATCTTTTGGGTCTTACCTTCGTATTGAGAGGATACGGAATCCGGATGTGCCTAGTCGGCATAACGATCCAGGATAAAGATGTGTATACATGGTGTGTTAGAGTGGCAGGGACTGCTCACCCACGAATATTTCCTCACGACTTTGCGAGTAATTTTTTTTTGCTTGTTTGAATTTACGCATAAGGATTTTGGATTTGTGTTTTCCTGTCCATACAAGAGAATTTTCTTGTCTGGAAGCCTTGTTGTGCCTATACGAAAGAATTTTCGTGTCAAGGGCTTTTGTGCGAAGGAGTTTTCGCGTATTGATACGTCCATACGAAAGAAATTTTATGTTATGGAGTTTATGCGAAAGAGTTTTCGCGTCTTGAAGTATCCATACGAAAGAAATTTCGTGTTATGGAGAGTTTCCGCATCTTGATGTATCCATACGAAAGAAATTTCGTGTTATGGAGTTTATGCGAAAGAGTTTTCGCATCTTGATGTGTCCATACGAAAGAAATTTCGTGTTTAGGATCCTACCCGAGGGAATACTCGGGTTTCATGATGAACGCAATGATGTAATTGTGCACTTTGTTCGTTCTGACTACTCCCGATGGGACGTGACGAAGTAAAAACAGGGCGTGCTGGCCCACCTTGTCAGCTTTTTGACCGGAAACGAGACGTCGTTTCCTGTTTTCCGCGAGCCACACGCAATAAATGCGCATGATCCGCTGTTTAGATCGTGGCATAAAACAACTTTCCACCGCTGCTTCGTTTCCACTTCACGCGTGGCAGCCGCGATGGACACCATGTTGCTTGATCTGCGGCCCAGATAGGCTTGGCTTGTGTATAAATATCCACCCTTAGCGGAAAGAAAAAACTTTCCGGACATTTGCTTCCCTTTATTCTTCGTTGCGCGCATCTCCTTCTCTGCAAGTACTCACAAGCTCTCATGGCGGGAGGCAAGAAACGCGGCGGTGTTGCTTCGTCGTCGAGGGCGACCGAGGATGTCCCTGTGCTGCCCGTCGCGAGGACGGGCGACTGGCGCTCCGCCAACACCACCAACAAAACCATCAAGGAGATGCAGAGGGAGGGGCTGCTGCCCCCTGAAGGCGACAAGCGCGTTCGCCTAGGAAAGAAGGAGGAGGTACCAAATCCTCACGCGAACGAGCGCGTGATCTTCGCGGATCACGTCTCACGCGGTCTTTCCCTTCCTCTTCATCCCTTCCTCCTAGGACTGATGTATGTCTATGGCATACAGCTCCACGATCTGCCTCCTAATGCGATTCAGCACATTTCGTGCTTTATCGTACTTTGCGAGTGATTCTTAGGCATTCGCCCCGCACTGGGGCCTTTGTAAGGCCCTATTCAAAGTGCGGGTCTTCCGCGAGAAGTCGCGGGTGGAGAACCAGCTTGGAGAGACGCTGCGAACCGGCGGCTTCGGAATCCAGGCAAAGACTGATAGCTCCTACTTGGAGATGCACTTCATCGACTCCGCGCAGGGATGGCGGAGGATGTGGTTTTATGTTGTCGACAATAGCGCGGGTGGAGCTCGTGAATTCCACCCGTTCTCTGTTTTGAAGCGACGGAAGTCCTCGACGCATAAGATGTCAGCCGAAGAAAACCGGATCGTCGCTTTGCTACTCGCGAAGGTGGCAGTTCTTCGCGACCAGACAACAGAGGTCGCGCTGAATGGTCTGCACCTGGCGAGTGTCTTCCTCCGGCGCAGGACCCAGCCTCTTCAAGAGAGGCCATCAACTATGTGGGAGTACCAGGGTGTCCAGGACCCTAGCCGTGTATGCTAGGATATCCTCTCGAATGCCTAATTCGAGAAGAAAATCGCGGCTATCACCAAGCTGAAGGTAGGCGAGCACTTTGCGGCTTGCCCTCTTGAAGCATTCGAGGCTTCAAAGCCTCCTCCAGCCGATGTAAGTTTTCTTCTCTTCTCTGTTTTAACCTTTTTGCCATTCGAGAGTTTGTCGACTGAGTTTTCTCTTTTCTTCTTCTTTTCTTGTAGAGTTTGGAAATAGCTACGTGCTATCCGCCAGTCTCGGCTGAGGATGCCTCAGACCTCCTGGAAAGCAACGTTGAGGCAGCTCTCGACACCAATGATGCTGAGGCCGACTCGAGTTTCGAGCACGGCTCTTCAGATGACGTGGAAGAGTCGGGTAGCGACCTCCCTCACCGCAAGGGCCGCCGGCGGGTAGACGATGAAGCCACTTCCAAAGATAGTTCTTTGGGTGGCGACAAAGCCTCTCGTGGTGACGCCCTTAAACGTGCTTCCTCCTCCAGCCCCCAAGTCGAAGGTCTCCAGCGCCTGGAATGCGGATATGCTGGATGATGACGACGATGATGAGTGAGTTCTTCCTTTCCTATTATCCTTTAGTCGAAAGTTTTCTCTCGTTTTCCTTATGCTTTTGTTCGATTCTTCCTTTCATGACAGGCTTCAATCCATCAGCCCTGGTCAGTTTGCTTCTTCTATTCCTTCTGTGAAGATAAAAGAAGCGATTGCGGGTGAAACTCCAGTCGTCAAGGCCACCCAGAAGTCTCCGAGCCCAGCACCGGTAGCTGCGGCTCCAGATTATAGACTGCCTGGCTTCGCGGGTGGGGTTTCGGCGAGCAAAGAAGTTTCTGATAGCTCGGCGGATCCTATGTGCACCGCCCAGGGCCAGGTAAATCTTGTCACTTCTTTTGTATCTTCTGCTTCGTCCGTTTGTGTTTTTTATCGGGTGCACGTCAGTGCTCCCGATGGGAGTAGCCCCCGAGGCCGTGGTTAATCGCTTGCGATTAGCTACGGACTCAAGTTTAAGCTTTTTTCTTCCCTTGATTTTATCGGGTGCACGGCAGTGCTCCTGATGGGAGTAGCCCCCGAGGCTATACTTGACTGTGTACAGTAGCGAATAGGCTCAAGAGCTTTTTTCTTTAACTTGAATTTTGTGTTGTGCTTTTGCAGTCTCTTCTTGACTCCCTTGCCGCCATTGGCCGGCGCGTGCTTTCGGCTGAGGCGGATTGCGCCGCCCTTCGGCTGGATCGTGATCGACTCGTCGAGGACGGCCAAGCTCTCCAAGGTAGGTTAATCCGCTCCATTTTTCTTCCGCTATTTCTTTTGATCATATAGATTTTCTTTAGGCTGAATTCACTATTCTGCAGCTCAAGTCGATCTCCTGAAGGCCGAGAAAACTGAAGCTATCACTCGGGTGAAAACCCTTGAGGCCGAGTTGGAGTCCACCCCGAAAGGAGTTGGAGTCCACTCGCAAGCATTCGGCTGACTTTGAGGGGAAGCTCGCCGAGGCCCAGGAGGCGCTGAAGCACTTGGAAGATGCTGGTGCTAAACATGATAACGATCTTGTTGGCATCATCCTCCCTCTGGCTCAGCAATTTGTAGGTAAGCTGCACTTGACTTCTGTTGCGACGCAATTTTAATTGGCTATCACGAGAGTTTACGATGTCCTTTTGCAGATATCCTTGGTGTTGCACTGGAGCTACCTGGGAGCCGGCGATTGGATGCTTTGACGGACTCCTGCACCCAGCTTCAGAAACACGCGAGTGGGATCTGCTCCCTTGTTGGCGAAGCAATTTGAGTGTTGACGCAATTCCATGAGCGCCTTCTGGTGGATGCCGTGGTTCCGCCTACGCTGGGCGGCCTTCTGAAAGTTTTCCTGGAGGATGCTCTTCTTCAGGTTTATTCGGTTGCACAGTCTGAATGCGGAGCGAAGACTGCTATCCAGTTTGCGTTGGAGCACGGAGTTGCGGGCCTGGAGAAGGCGTACTCGAGCCTTCCTTACGATGTCGCCACAGGAAGAAAGGTAGCGATTCGTCCTTTTTGGCGATCCGGCTGAATCCCTTGCCAAGAAGCTATCCGAATTGCTTGCTCGCGCTAGTCGCAAGGGGCATCCTGCTGCGAGTGGCACTACCTCTGTAGTTCCATAGGATAGTCTGTTTTTACTTTGCCCTTTCGATGAAATGAACCTCGGGATGTATTCCCGTATTTTGGTTTTAATCGAAGTGCTCTTTGATGTTTAAAATGCCTGATTATTGCGATTGAAGCGTTATGAGCTCCCGATGGGAGTAGCCCCCGAGCACGTGTTAACTAGGTGGTATGTTTCTCGAGTGGGGTCTTGGAGTGTATCTGAACTTGTTTCATTTCCTTCAAGGTTATGGGTCCTAGCGCAGAGTCTTCGAGTGGATCTGCTGCACGAGTGGATCCCCTTGTTGCTGATGTTAGTACATTGGCCTCGCTCCATGATCGTGTGGCAGATGGAGAGCGCAAGCTGAAAGCTTTGCGTGGAGTGGCTGATGTGGCTAAGTCAAAAAAAAAGTTTGCGGCTGAGCGTGAATAGTTCGTGATGGAGGATCTGGCAGCTATTACCAAAGACATGCTTTGTAAGAATGCTAGCCCCCTATCATTTTGTTGTTTACCTTCTTTTCACCTTTTAACCTTTTGTACTATCCCTTGTAGTTGTTGAGACTGACAGTCCGTGTGAAGCGCATTGGGTGGAGAATCATATTAATCATGAGGCGGGTAGCTCAAAACCGCATGCGAACAACTTCTGGTCTGACCACAGTCGAGGCTTCATCTTGGCTACTTTGAAGTATCGAGTAAGCTAGGCGAAGATACTTGTTGATGCTTGTCGTGAAGCTCTGACATCTGTGCACAAGACTTTTTATCCGCTTGGTGAAGTTCCAGAAAGTTTGAGCAAGCTACTAAAAATCTTTGGTCAGGTAGGGGAAGTGCGCGAGTGTGTTCGCCAGCAGCTTATCTGCAGATCCCATGTAGCGCTTGCTTTTGTTTGGATGTGGCACCCTGAGGTCAATTTCAATTACGTGGCTAGGTTTCCTAGTGCTCCAGTCGATTTTACACCTCATTATGCAGTCGTTCAACCTGCGGGGGAGGAGATCATTCCACTGACTTCTAAAGGTTGACCAGATGCTAGCCGAAAAGACTGCTCATCGTCAGGTGTAATCGTAGGATGTAGATATCCTGTTATCTTGTATAGTTCAATTTAGATTTTATAAGGTGTTTTTATAAGGGTGAACCTTGTTTGTACCTTGTATTTGTAAATTTTCCTCTAATGCTTAGTTAGGCGTATCCCCCGTGCGCTTGGGGTGTATACCTGTTGTTTTAGCATGAAGAAAACACGAATAGCTATGGTTGAGAAACCATGTGTTTTTATTGATATGGCTAAGAAGCTATGCATTTCTTCGAGCTACAAGATGGCTAGTATAGCCTTATTTTTGCGAATAGAATAATCCTAAGGACAGAACTTGCGGAGATGCGCAACGTTCCATGTATTGGAGTACATGCCACCGGTCTCCGGGTTCTTCAATCGATACGCGCCGCCTGGGATAACTTCGTGTATGATGAAGAGTCCTTCCCATGGTGGCTCGAGTTTGTGCTCTTCCTTTTGCTTGAGCCGCAACACCAGGTCGCGTACCACGAAGGATTTGTGGCGTATGCGACGACTGTGGTAATTGCGCAGTGATTGCTGGTATACCGCCGATCTTGCGAGTGCAATGTCGCGAATTTCATCAAGTGCGTCTACGTCTTCTGCGAGTGCTCTGTTCGAGTTTTCTTCGTTGTATGCGACGACTCGGGGTGCGCTCAATTTGACGTCTTCCGGTAGGATGGCCTCGGCTCCGTAGACCATGAAAAATGGCGTATAGTTTGTTGACCGATTTGGCGTTGTGCGAAGGCTCCACAGTACTGATGGTAACTCCTCTGCCCAATGCCATGCTGCTGGGTTTAGGCGATCGAGTAGCCGCTCCTTGAGGCCAGCTGAGACTAATCCATTGGATCGCTTGACTTGACCATTAGTTTGCGGGTGAGCCACTGAGGCAAAGTTGAGGGTAATTCCTTTCTTTTCGCAGAATTCCTGTGTTTCCCTCGCTGTGAAGTTGCTTCCATTATTGTTGTGCGGTATGCCAAACCTGCACACAATGGAATCGAGGAATTTCACGGCGCATTGGGCGCTGGTGGAGGTGACTGGCATAGCCTCGACCCACTTCGTGACTTTGTCGACTGCTACGAGCAAGTGCGTATATCCTCCGGGTGTCGACTTGCGCAGTGGTCCTACCATGTCTAGCCCCCATTGTGCAAAGGGCCAGGCGATTGGTATCATGTGTAGTTCTGTGGCAGGAGCGTGTGGCTTGGGCGCGAATCGTTGACAAGCATTGCACTTGTCGACTAGGTCCTTTGCGTCCCTGGCCGCTGTGAGCCAGTAGAATCCTGCTCGGAAAGCTTTACCCACGATCGCTTTTCCAGCTGGCGTGGTGTCCGCAATCTCCTTGGTGTATATCCCGCAGCAGTTCCTTGCCATCCTCGGGTGCTATACATCTCTGCAATATTCCTGATATGCTCTGTTTGTACAGCTCTCCGTTGAGCACCCGAAAAGTTTTGCTGCGTCGTACTATCTGTCGAGCCTCACGAACGTCTGCTGGGAGCTGTTTGTTGGACAAGTAGTCGAGGTATTTCTGCGTCTAGACTGGCTCGACCAGAAAAACTTGTCTCGAAATGTTGTGGCTGAGCTCGATTATAGCGGTTTGTGGGCTGACCTCCGTCTCCAATGCTACGGGTGCTTTTGCTGATTTTTTAACCTTGACTGAGCGCTTGATCATCCGCTCGAGGTATATTCCCGGTGGTATGGGCGCGTTGGTAGACCCCAAGTTTGCCAGTTTATCCGGTTCCTCGTTGCTAGATCGCGCGATGTGCTTTAGTTCGCATCCTTTGAAACTTCTTTCGAGCAGGTTATACATATCTCGGTAGGCGACCATGTTATCTGCAATAGCATCGCATTCTTTCATCGTCTGATCTACGATGAGGTTGGAATTTCCATAGATCATCAGTCGGGTGGCTCCGCAGGCGATCGCCATTTTCATGCCGTGAAGGAGGGCCTCGTATTCTGCATCGTTGTTTGATGCCGGGTCGTCGGGTGGGAAATCCAATCGCAGGACGTACTGTAGCTTGTCTCCTTTGGGAGATATCAAGACAACTCCGGCTCCAGCTCCTTCGTTTCTCTTCGACCCGTTGAAGTACATTATCCAGTTGCTCGTGTATTCTGGTGGCCCTGGCGTTTGCAGTTCTGTCCACTCCCTCAGGAATTCCACGAGTACTTATGATTTCACAGATTTGCGCCCTGCATATATGATGTCCCAGGCGCCGAGCTCGATACTCCACTTTGCAATTCTTCCAGATGCCATGGGATTGTTCATGATAGTACCGAGTGATGCGTCGTTCATCACCGTGACGGTATGTTCTTGGAAGTATTGCTTGAGTTTTCAAGCTGTGAGTACCACACCGTACGCGAGTTTCTGGTAGTGAGGGTATCTCTGTTTGCACGGCGAAAGCACCTCGCTGATGTAATATATTGGTCTCTGGACGCCATACGCCTTGCCGTCCTCCGGTCGCTCGACTACGATCGCTGTGCTAATGACTTGATTTGTTGCGGCTAGGTATAGGTACAGTGGCTCCCGTTCTTGTGGCGTTGCCAGGATACGCCTACTCTACAAAGGTTGCTTGAGGTCTGCGAATGCTTTTTGTGCTTCAGGTGTCCACTCGAACTTATCCGTTTTCTTCAGTAGCTTGTAGAAGGGCAATGCTTGCTCGCCTAGCCTCGGAATGAATCTGCTCAGAGCCGCTAGTCGTCCGGAAGGTTGCTGCACACCGCGGAGATTGGTTGGCTCCTTCATTGTCAGGATCGCTTGGATTTTCTCCGGGTTGGCTTCAATTCCTCGAGCAGACACCAGGTACCCGAGAAGTTGTCCTGCAGGGACGCCAAATACGCATTTGGTCGGGTTGAGCCTTATTCGGTACGCGTTTAGAGCGTCGAATGTTTCTCTGATGTCATCGAGGAGCGTGTCCTCTACTCGAGTCTTGATGACGATGTCGTCAACGTACACTTGCACATTCTTGCCAATGAGCTTGGTGAGGCATTTTTGCATGCAGCGCTGATATGTTGCGCCTGCGTTCTTTAGCCCGAAGGGCATTGTCGTGTAGCAGTAGACACCGTGGGGTGTGATAAATGCTGTTTTCTCCTCGTCATCCTTTTTCATCCTGATCTGATGATAGCCCGAGTAGGCGTCCATGAAGGAGAGGCGATGCCAGCCTGCTTTGGAGTCCACGACCTGGTCGATCCGTGGTAGGGGGAAGTTATCCTTGGGGCAGCGCTTGTTCAGTGACGTGTAGTCGATGCACACGCGAAGTATGTCAGTATTTTTCTCCGGGACCAGTATCGGGTTTGCTAACCAGGTGGAGATCTTTATCTCGCGGATGAACTTTGCTGCGAGTAATCTGTTCACTTCTTCTCCAAGTGCTTTTTTGCTTTGGCTCTGAAAACCGTCGGGTTGTCTGCTTGATAGGTCTGGCATCTTTGTAAACTTCAAGTGAGTGCTCGGCGAACTCCCTGGCTATCCCTGGCATATCTGAAGGCTGCCAGGCGAAAATTTCCCAGTACTCACGGAGGAGTTCGACGAGCGCGCCTTCCTATGGTGGCGAGAGAGTGGTGGACACCATCGCCGTTTTCGTAGACTCGGTCGGGTGCATCTGATGTTTTCGAGTGCCGCTGTTTGCGCTGAACTCGAGCTCTGGGGCGTTCTTTTTGGTGAGAGGCATCACGGAGTGATCCATGGTTTTTGCTATCTCTTCCAGCTCCTCCTGCATCCCGAAGGATTTGGCGATCTCGTTGAACTCGATGTTGCATTTATTGGATTTTTGGAAATCGCCATCGATGGTGATGGTGCCATGTTCCCCAGGTAACTTGAGTTTCAGGTATGCATAGTGTGGTACTGCCATGAACCTGGCGAACGCTGTTCGACCAATAATAGCGTGGTACTGTGAGGGCAAGTCGACTACTTCGAAGTCGAGGAATTCTCGTCTGTAATTGCTTCGGTTACCAAGAACCACCTCCAAGTTTATTGTTCCGAGTGGGCGGACTGCCTTCCCTGGTACTATCCCGTGAAAAGATGACTCTGATTCCGCGAGTCCGTCCAGGTTCCTATTCATTCTGCGGAGTGTGTCCGCGTAAATGATGTTAATCCCGCTGCCTCCGTCCATGAATACTCGGGCAAGTTCATAGTTGCCTATTTGTGCCTGGATGACGAGTGCGGCATGCCCTGGTCGATACACTCTGGGGGGGATGGTCCTCCTTGGAGAAAATTATCGGCTGGACGGTCATCTTTAGGTACTCGGGTTGGGATGGTGGGGCCTGGACGGCCATGAATACTTGTCGAGTGTTTGTTTTCTGGGCCCTGCGGGACGGGCAAACTTTCTGTATCATCCCTAGGAGTCCTGCTGGGTTCGGGTACCCATTAGCTCCCTGGTTTGTGGCGGGTGGCGCTGGTAGCGCGGCTAGCACCGTGTTTTGGTTTCCTGCTGGAGGCAAGGCTTGCGGCGGGTGGAATCCATGAGTTCCTCCTCCCGGGAGCTGCGGGTAGCCTTGATTGACTGCCTCTCTGTTTTTCTTTGAGAAGGCCTCGTGTATGTCAAGGAACTTTCGGCAATCCTTGAGAAGGTGTGTTGCCTTAGTTTTTCCTGTGCGCTTATCTGTAAATAGATGTAGCGTGCAGTAGCCATCGAGGTCTTCTTCAGGAGTTTTGTCCTCTGGCTTTGGCTTCCACTCACGATTGCCGCGATATCCGATGTCGCGATTTCTTGTGAATTCTGCTGCCACCAGTTCTTCCCGATCATCGTGATCGTAATGCTTTCTCCTTTTCTTTCGACCATGGTGATCGTCTTCAGGTGCTGGTAAGATGCCTTCTCGTTGCGCACCGCGTCTTCGCCGTTGGCCCATCTGTCGGCTATAGCCATCAGTTCTCCAATGGTTTTGGGCGCGGCTCGTCCCAACTCTTCCCGGAAGGCGGTTCGCCTAGCTCATTTGGCAAAAGCTCCGACTGCAACTTCTTCTGATATATTTCCCGCCGTATTCCTGAGTTTTCTCCATCGCTGGATATACTCGCGAGTAGACTCGCCACTTTTCTGCTTGGAAGCTCGTAACTCGTCGATGGTCGCAGGTCTTTTGTATGTCGCCTGGAAGTTCTTGCAGAAGTCAAAGGTTAGACCGTCCCATGATATGTAGCACGCCTTTGGTCTTCCTTCGAGCCAGCTTTGCGCAGCGCCTACAAGATGTAGGTTAAGGTACTGCATAGCCGTGTTCTTGTTCCCACGTTGGCATTTTACTGCCGTGAGGTAATCTGACAACCAGGATTATGGCTCCAGCGAGCTGTCGTATTTTGGCACCTCCGTAGTGAGCTTAAACCTCTTGGGCATTGGTGCCTCGCGGGTGTCGCGAGTAAAGCATAACGCTACGCAGACCTCTTCGTCGGAAGAGGTAGATGGGGAACGCGCGCGGTTCCTGGCCGCTCGAGCATTGTCGATTTTGTGCTGAGCGATGTCTGATCGCGCGTTGTACCCAGGCTCGTCGCGATTGATGTCTCTCCGCGGCTCCTTGCTGCGGTGTCGCGAGCGACTGCTGTGACGTCGTGGGCTCCGATCTCGATCTCTCTGCGGGCTGCGATCTCGACCTCTCCGCGGGCTACGATCTCGACCTCTCGGGTTGTCGTCACTGGCACTCGGACTATCTCCGTGTCGTCGAGCTTCTTTTCCTCGCGCGCGACGAGGTGACTTCCCCTTCCTGGGTGACGTGCTCCTATGTCCGCGAGGTGCTTCTTTATCTTTTTGCGCAGCCGCCTTCCTGCGGTCGTAAGCGGCGATTCTTGCGGCTGCCATGCCTAGCCCTTTCTGGACCTGCCTATATTGCACTGCATGGGGGTCGTTCTCCCCTGGTTGGTTCGTTTGGAGGTAGGTGGCTGCAGCTAATACTGCGGCGGCAGGAGTCGTCGGGTGCACGTTGTCGTCCTCGTCGACGCGCATAAGGGAGGCCTCGAGTGACGTACTGATCCCAGTTAGGGATTCGCCATCCATAGTCGCAGTTCTTGAGACGTGTCTTTTTCTCCCGAGATGGTTCCCAACAGAATATGTCTTTGAGAGCGCCGCACGACGTTGACTAGACTCGTCCGCTAGCTTCCTTCGTTCAGTCAGGTCTTTTCGAGCTTCCTTGATCAAAGTTGCCGCTCTCACTAGGTGGTAGTGGTATGCAGTCATATCTTCGTGAGGCACTCCGGCTTCGAGCGGCTTGCTTGTGCGGATGGCCTCCATTGCCCGATCCCAAGCGCCTCGAGATACGTTGATGGCCGCGCGTTCCCTTGCGCTATCTTCAGTTTATTCGGGTGGATCTCCTGATCCTGCCATGCAGACCTGGGCCAGATATGGCTCGTGAGTCCTAGGCGTAGTTTGGAAAGCTTTCTAGACCCGCGGTATGGAAATTGCGGGTGCTGAGGCGGATGGATTCGCCACTTTTTGCTAAGTTGCGATCCGCGTAGTTGGGAAGCGAGTCAACAACTTCTGGGCTCGAGATTGACTCCGAGCCCGATCCATCGAGATTAGATTGCTCGGGGAAGTGCAAGATTCCTTCTTTGTCAGTGTAGAACTGGAAACTCCCGAATGTTAGGGTGATGCTTTTCTCCAATTCGCTGAACACCGGGCGCGATTCCGGCGAGTGGGGGGTGACGACTACCGACCCGATACGGATCGGATTGGTTGGTGTCGAAGTTCCGGGGTTCCAGCGTGAGTTGTTTGTCGATGAGGCCGAAGATGCCGGAGATCCAGCACCCGCCGTTTCCACAGACAGCGCCAATTGTCGAATATGCATCTCAACAAGTCCATCGGGTGAACCCATAGGGTTTCGAGTAAGAGAACGAGTAGGCGCTGGTGACAATCGTCGGCTAACAGGGGGGCAAGATTTACCCAGGTTCGGGGCCCTCGTAGAGGTAAAACCCTTACTCCTCCTTTTGTCGATCTGTATTAATGAGTAGATCGGTTACAATGGGGGATGCTCAAGTCGAGGGTATGATCTCGATCTCAAGGCTTCGATGGTGCGGTATTGCTTGGTCCTCCCCCCGGTGGTTCCCCTGGCTTTATATAGATAGCCAGGTCTCAAACCGTGCCCGGGGAGGATACAAACCCTGACCTAAAGTAGGTTATAGGTTTCCTTTCTTAACCCGCAAGGCTTTGCGGGTGGGCCTTGATTGGGCCTTCTAGAACAGTCCACGGCTCTTCCTTGGAGCTTGGGTCTTGGGCCTTTAGACCGCGTAGGCTCACCCGATAGGTCTAGGATCCATCCCTTCGTCAGCCTTGCTGCAACGGCCTGGAAGGAGAAAATATGTTGTGCAAATTTCTCATTACGAGCACGTACGACTATATACAGAACACATGCCTATGTTTATTTTAGTACTTGGATGCTTTAATATTGTTTATCTGTAAGTGCCATGTGTTATGATTATTATTTGAACTATCTCATCCATGCAACGCCCGTACACCTGTTCTTCTGCCTACAATATTTTAATCCTACTTTTTACTGATATCATTACTGATGTCTATGTTACACTGTTACTACTGTTACTTCACTACTACTGATGTTATATCACTGTTCCTACTGGTAAATTGTGCCAAGTTTATGTTCAGGTGCAGCTGAACTGATAATTAATATGTTAAGGCTTATATTTATTCTTTGGCTCCCTTTGTGTCAAACTAATAAATTTCAGTTTTACTTCCCTCGAAAACTGTTCCGATCCTCTATACTTATGCGTCATCAAGACTATTTTCTAGCACCATTGTCGGGGAGCATACCTTTATTTATAAGCTCATCTGAAGGTAATATTATTCGCTGCAATTTATTTATCATGGGGAAGGCTCATGATAAGAAGGTGGCTTTCTTGCCATCCACTGCAAGAAAAGGTACAACTGTGAGTACCTCTCCTACTCTTGATTCACCGTCCGTTATTAATCAACTTGTAACACCGCCACATGTGTCTGCTTCACGTGTGACTACTGCTGAATCTGAGAATACTCCTGATGAATTTGATGATGTTTCTACTATCTTTAATGAGAGTGGTTCGTTAGGCCCTTTTCTAGATGATACAATTGCTAGGTCTAGATAATCTGAATATGCTAAAATACCTAATGAAAATATTATTACACCTGACGTTTCACCTGAGTCTAGAGAGCGTCCTAGTGATGATCTCGATGATGAGGATGAATATGTTAAAATTGATGATGAATTTATTGAAGATTGCATGAAACATGATTCTTTTAAAAATGCTGATGAGATAAGGGACTTATTGAGAAACATGCTGTTAGTTATAAGCTTTCTTCTGATCCTAAGTTTGCTACATCACCTATAAACATAAGGGATAAAGATTATGTTTTTTCTGTTGATTTGTCTCTTATATTTGTTATGGAGGACGAATCTTTTAGAGGGGTTGAAAATGAAAGTGCTATGGAACATATGAAAAAGCTTTCTACTCTAAGTAGTTTGTTTTCTGATGATATTAAAAAGCGCAGTTAAATGGTTACCAAAATATTCCCGTTGTCATTGAAAGATGATGCTAAAACTTGGTTTAATAATTTATCTTCTGGTTCTATTAGAAGTCCTCAAGGCTTGATTGAAGTTTTCTTCCAGAAATATTATCCTGCTAGTGCTCAACATGCTGCTTTGCAAAGAATTTTTAACTTTGAGCAATTAAAGGAAGAAAACATACCTGAATCTTGGACAAGGTTTTGCTATTTAATTAGGATTTCGCCTAGGCATCAAGTAGCTAAAAAATGATATTCTTGATGTATTTTATAATCGACTAACTTTTGAATCTAGGACCTACCGAGATAGTTGTGCTGGTTGTGTCTTCAGGAAATGAACTCCAGATGAAGGAGATGAATTAATAGACAAAATAAGTCAAAACCCTGAAGATTGGACTATGCCGGAACCTATTCTAGTTCCCACATCGAGGAAAAGATGTGTTGTTGAGCTAAATGATAAAGGAATGAGAGAAGCTAAAAGATCTCTTAAAGATAGAGGTATTAAATATGAAGATGTGAAGAATCTACCTCCAATAAAAGAATTATGCAAACCAATTCCTCAACCTTATGCAATTGAGGTAAAATCTCTCCAATATTTCAATGCTAGCGATATTCCTTATGGTAAACCTCCTTATAAATTCTTAGATGAACTTGATAATATTATTGCTAAGCAAGAGAATTTTAATATGAGAGTGCAAAATCAGCTATTAGAAATTTCTCGTAGCATTAGTAAATTGCATGATGTTTTAGAAAGAACCGTGAATGATATTAAGGGACTTGTTAAACATTTTAATATGGTTCAAACCCAAATGGAGCAAATTACTAAGGTACAAAAAGATCTACTAGCTAAGAATTTGAAAAATGATGATAAACATGCTTTTGGTATAGAAACTAGATGTGGTGCTTTGATGGTGCAGATCTTGCACTCGTTGGGATACCCCAAGAGGAGGGTGTGATGACCACATCGGTAGGAGTTTTCCCCTTAGTTAATAACCAAGGTTATCAATTCAGTAGGAGAAGGAGAACCTTCTGAAGGTTGATGTCACTAACGGTGGTGCTGGCGCTTCACCGGTGTCAGCAACAACGTGGAACCTGCACACAACACAACCAAAATACTTTGCCCTAACGGTATAGTGAGGTTGTCAATCTCAACGGTCTTGCTGAAAACAAATGGACCAGGTTTCATAGGTTCTTGTGGAAAAACAGTGTGTGCTTGCAGTAAGTAAAGAGAGCAGGAAATTGTTGTGGTTTGTTTAACAGTGTGGAAAATGGACCGGGCTTCATAGGTTCACCAGTGCTGGCTCTCCATAAAAATAACATGTTGGATGAACAAATTAAAGCTGGGAAATTGAAAAATAAAGGTTGCACCATAGTGCACATTATAGCATGATGATTACTATGATATTTAGTGCGGGTATTACAACAAGATACATAGACCGACATCCATCTGCATCTATGACTAATAATCCACGCTCAGGTTATCATCCGAACCCCCTTAGGTATTAAGTTGCAAGCAACAGATAATTGCATTAAACAAAGTGTGTAAAGTAAGCAATGATTATGCACGCGGGCACTCTCACCGCTGTTTTCTCCCTAATGGCAACAACACATCCTCCCCCTTCACATTTCTGTCACTCGAGCAAGGCAACGAGGAGGCATGAACCTACTATCAAGTATAAATACCCCCTCTTGGAGTCACTAGCAACTACTTGGCCAAAGCAACCACTAGCAACGGAAAGCATGCAAGATCACAAATAGCATATGCAATAAAGACTATAATCAACTTGGCATAAGGTCAATATTCATCGGATCCCAGCAAACACAACATATAGAATTACATAAGATCAATCTCGATCATGATAGGCAGCTCACAAGATCTAAACATGGAGGCATATGAGGAGCAGACAACCATCTAGCTACTGCTATGGACCCGTAGTCGAGGGATGAACTACTCACGCATCACTCCGGAGGCAGGCATGGTGATGTAGAAGCCTCCGGTGCTGACTTCCTCTCCGGCAGGGTGCCGGAAAACAGCTCTAGAATCCTCCTGATCTAGGATTGACGACGACGGCGGCTGCGGAACTTTTTCAGGATTTTGATCAGGTGATTAGGGTTTTCCATCCGGGGGGATTAAATAAGCGAAAGGGCAGAGGCAGTGGAGGTCCAGGGGCCCCATACCACCCCCTAGCGCGGCCAAGGTGGGCGCCACCCTATGATGTGGGCCCCCGGATGCCCCTCTTCGTCTCCTCTTCGGTCTTCTGGATGCTTCCGGGGAAAATAGGACTTCCGGGCTTCGAACTTTCCAATTCCGAGAATATTTGCAGAACAACTTTTCTGAAACTAAAAAACAGCAGAAAACAGGGAACTGGCTCTATGGCATCTTGTCACTAGGTTAGTCCGGAAAATCGATAAAAATGACATAAAGAAGGAAGGAGCCATGAAGCAATTGGCATAATATCATCATAGAGCATCAGAAATTAGGGATACGTTTATGACGTATCAAGCATCCCCAAGCTTAGTTCCTACTCGTCCTCGAGTAGGTAAACGATAAAACAATAATTTCTGAGGTAACATGCTACTAACATAAACTTGATCAATCTAATGTAAAAGCATATGCACGCTGAGATTATTAAACTTTAAACACATGCATGATAAATAAAAATTTAATAATAAAGCATAGTAATTACTTTGCATCACGAAGAGTAACTCAAATAAAGGATCATGAATAATAATGCAAAGAAAGGTAAACTTTTGTTTCAGGTATAGAGAAAGCATGTCAAAGTGATATTTCGATAGTCCTTAAGAGTGGGGCAAAACATAAATGCCAGGACACTTTCAAAGTTCAAGAGGAAGTCTAGAACAAATAATTTAAGAACAAATGACATCACATCATGAAGTAATTATTGATGTTTATGGGACAAATGCACATAGAACTCAGAATGACAAAACTGCTCTCTCAACTGTGCATAAAGTTATGGAGACTCAACATAAAAGTAAAAGAAAGGCCCTTCGCAGAGGGAAGCAGGGATCACTCATGTGCAAGAGCTTTTTTACTTTATTCAACAAAGGTATTAAAAGTTTGACATTTGTGGAGGAATGTCTATATTTTAGGAGGGGTGTATGCTAGTGTCAACGAATGGTAACCAGACAATATAGTACGTCACAAGCCAACTGGATTCACAAGAGCGTCTCCCATGGTAAAGGACGCAACTGGTGTAGAAGGTCATCCCTGTTTCTCTTTTGTTTACACAATTATGCTTTGACTGATATGATCAGGGGCAAAAATATTGAAAAGAATTTGTTTGTATTAATTTGGGACTGGGCACCCCGCTGCCAGCTCTTCTATCATTTGGATATGCGGATGAAGCCACTAGTCCAGGGTGTGAAATCCAATCAACAAGTGAGATAAAGATTCTCTATTGACGTCCTCATGAGCAAAAACAAGAACACAAAGCATGAGTAATTTTAAAGGTTTTAAAGGTAACACATGAGCAATTTACCTGGAATGGCAGTTAAATACCACATGTAGGTAGGTATGGTATACACAATGAGAAAAACTTTGGTTTAAGGGAGTTTGGATGCACGAGTAGAGCTCATACTCAGTACAGGTGGAGGCTAGCAAAAGACTGGGAGCGACAAATCAAGAGAGTATAAGAGACATAATCATGCATAGCGACATAAGCATCATTAATTAAAACATAAGCAGTATCACAAGTTCAAAAACTAAGTGGTCATGGAGGCTATTCGTGACTGGTTTGTAGTCATAAACATGGTGTGAGCATGCGCCAAGTCAACCAAATAAAACATTCGAAAGAGAATACCATATATTGATGCTTTACTATGACAAGAACAACTCATGAATCTTTCAATACATATTAAACACTCTCAGATATTTGAGGCTATTCATGCTAATCAATAACCACAATCCTTTAAAACTAAAATAACATTTAGTGTGGCATGAAAAAGTTCTAGCCACAGTCTATACAAGCTTCTACTAGTACTGTTATAAATTCTACTTCAAGCAGCAGTTTTCTTTCTCCCAACAAGCACCATACAAGATATGTTTTAACAAAAATAATCTTTATGATACAACAAACAAACATGAGAGTACTCAAATAACACTAATAAAACTAACAGCTCTGATAAGAGATGCATGCAAAACAGGAGCTAATTAAATGCAGCAGCTCGACAGAGACTAAGAATACAACGTATTTTCATGAAAAAGCGGAGCGTGTCACTCTCCAATAAAAGAATGCTGGGGTCCAACCAAGCTTATTATGAAATTAAAAACAAACTGAAAACAAAAATAAAAGACGCTCCAAGTAAAGCACAAAAGATGGGACCAAATAAAAATATAGTTTCACTAGAAGTGACCTGATAATTTGTTGATGAAGAAGGGGATGCATTGGGCATCCCCAAGCTTAGACACTTGAGTCTTCTTGGAATTTGCTGGGATGTACCACCGGGGCATCCCCAAGCTTAGAATTTTCACTCTTCTTGATCACATCATATCATCCTCTTCTCTTGACCCTTGAAAACTTACTTCACATCAAAATTCTCACAATCTTCATTAGCAACGTTAGTGCAATCGAAATAATAAACTCACATGGTTCAATTTAAACACAAGACTAGCATTCAAAAACACATTATATACTGTCACAACTTCTTTTAAAACTCTTTTTCTCAAAAGAACATCAAAATAAAGAGATTAAGACGGAAATACAATAATTGGCAGAAATCTGTCAAAACAGAACAACAGGCAGAGATCGTTTTTTTAGAAAATCTTCTGTTGCTCAAATTAAAAAGTTGTCAGCTAAGAAAAGTTGCGTATATAAATCAGGATTAAGCACAAAAAATCTATGGTCATTTTGAATTTTATGTGATTTTTAACGGAATTAACAGTGGACAGCAGAAATCTGTTTTCTGCGCAGAAATCCGAAATATAGTGTCAACTTTCCACTAGAGGATTTACTTGGCTCGACAAAAACACAAAATAAAAGATAGAGAGGGGTTGATAAGGAACTATAAAACACCCAGGTGCAAAGAACACAAAAGAAAACAAAGGAAAACTGAATGAAAACAGAGAAATAAAACGGATTGTCACCCGGTAGCGCTTTTCTTTAACGCCTTTCAGCTAGGCATAAAATATCAACTCAAGTATTTTCAAGTGAAGAAGCATCAACATTAACTTCCTCTAAACCATTATTTGCAGCAATAGGAACTCCAGATGTTTCTGAAGATTCAACATGGAGGTCACTCTTAGTTTCATTAATTGTTTTAGCAATTTTCAGCACAAATTGAGATTTGGGTTTAGTTGTCTTGGGAACATACATGAATCTTTGCTCCTTTCCCACAAAGGCTTTCTCCTTCTTGAAATTAATAGATGAAAAAGTTGAGCTTAAAGTTCCCATAGCATCTTCTAGTTTACCAATCCTAAAATTTTGATTATTATGAGTGTTGCTAGCCTGTAAAGTAGTGATTCTTTTATCAATAGTAGTTATTGATTCATTAATTTTACTAGCATTATCAAGGAAAATTGGTAAGTTCATTTACAAAGAGTTTAGTTTATTAATAACATCCTCCAAAGTGATCTCAGTTTTAACCGTTGTAATGGAGGGTGATCCTACTAAACTTTCAATCAAATTGCAAGCTTCTACAGCAGGAGTTCCTAGAAAATTACCACCTGTAAGAGTATCTAACACATACCTATACCAACCAGAAATACCAACATAAAAATTCCTCAGGAGTATTAGGGTAAATTTTTTTTTGTACATTTAATATGAGCATCATTCATTCTATACCAAGCATCTTTTAAACTCTCTCCCCCTGTTGCTTAAAAGAACGAACCTTAACCTCAGGGATACTCATTCTAGTGAAATAAAAGCAAGTAAATAAATAACAGCTATAAAGTAAACTTATTTTTTGTGTTTTCAATATAGAGAATAAAACCAAGACAAAAAATGAAAACAATATAATAAAAAAATAAAGAGGTTGAGAGTGAGAGACTCCCCTTCCCAGAAGACATCCTTCTTCGTGGCAACGGCGCCAGAAAAACTCCTTGATGGTGCAGATCTTGCACTCGTTGGGATACCCCAAGAGGAGGGTGCGATGAGAACATCGGTAGGAGTTTCCCCTTAGTTAAGAACCAAGGTTATCAATCCAGTTGGGGAAGGAGGACCTTCGGAAGGTTGATGCCACTGACGGTGGTGCTGGCGCTTCACCGGTGTCAGCAACAACATGGAACCTGCACACAACACAACCAAAATACTTTGCCCCAACGGTACAATGAGGTTGTCAATCTCACCGGTCTTGCTGAAAATAAAGATTAGACGTATAGTGTGGAAAAACAGTGTATGCTTGCAGTAAGTAAAGAGAGCAGGAAATTGTTGTGGTTTGTTTAACAGTGTGGAAAATGGACCAGGGTTCATAGGTTCCCTAGTGGTGTCTCTCCATAAAATTAACATGCTAGGTGAACAAATTACAGCTGGGCAATTGACAAATAAAGGTTGCACCATAGTGCACATTATAACAGGATGGTTACTATGATATTTAGTGCGGGCATTACAACAAGATACATAGACCGACATCCATCTGCATCTATGACTAATAATCCACCCTCAGGTTATCATCCGAACCCCCTTAGTTATTAAGTTGCAAGCAATAGATAATTGCATTAAACAAAGTGTGTAATCTAAGCAAAGATTATGCACGCGGGCACCCTCACCGCTGTTTTCTCCCTAATGGCAAAAACTCATCCTCCCCCTTCACATTTCTGTCACTCGAGCAAGACAACGAGGAGGCTTGAACCCACTATCAAGCATAAATACTCCCTCTTGGAGTCACTAGGAACTACTTGGCCAGAGCAACCACTAGCAACGGAAAGCATGCAAGATCACAAATAGCATACGCAATAAAGACTATAATCAACTTGGCATAAGGTCGATATTCATTGTATCCCAGCAAACACAACATATAGAATTACATTAGATCAATCTCGATCATGATAGGCAGCTCACAAGATCTAAACATGGAGGCATATGAGGAGGAGACAACCATCTAGATACTGCTATGGACCCGTAGTCGAGGGATGAACTACTCACGCATCACTCCGGAGGCAGGCATGGTGATGTAGAAGCCTCCGGTGCTGACTTCCTCTCCGGCAGGGTCCGGAAAACAGCTCTAGAATCCTCCTGATCTAGGATTGACGACGACGGCGGCTCCGGAACTTTTTCAGAATTTTTGATCAGTTGCTTAGGGTTTTCCATCCGGGGGGATTAAATAAGCGAAAGGGCAGAGGCAGTGGAGCTCCATGGGCCCCACACCACCCCTGGCGCGGCCAAGGAGGGGGGCGCCACCCTATGGTGTGGGCCCCCCTGATGCCCCTCATCGTCTCCTCTTCGGTCTTTTGGGTGCTTCCGGGGAAAATAGGACTTCCGGGCTTCGAACCTTCCAATTCCGAGAATATTTCCAGAACAACTTTTCTGAAACTTAAAAACAGCAGAAAACAGGGAACTGACTCTATGGCATCTTGTCAATAGGTTAGTCCGGAAAATGGATAAAAATGACATAAAGAAGGGAGAAAACATGTAGCAATTGGCATAATATCATCATGGGGCATCAGAAATTAGGGATACGTTTATGGCGTATCAAGCATCCCCAAGCTTAGTTCCTACTCGTCCTCGAGTAGGTAAACGATAAAACAATAATTTCTGAGGTGACATGCTACTAACATAAACTTGATCAATCTAATGTAAAAGCATATGCATGCTGAGATCATAAAACTTTATACACAGGCATGATAAATAAAACTTTAATAATAAAGCATAGTAATTACTTTGCATCACGAAGAGTAACTCAAATAAAGGATCATGAATAATAATGCAAAGAAAGGTAAACGTTTGTTTCAGGTTAAGAGAAAGCATGGCAAAGTGATATTTCGATTGTCCTTAAGAGTGGGGCAAAACATAAATGCTAGGACACTTTCAAAGTTCAATAGGAAGACTAGAACAAATAATGTAAGAAGAAATGATATCACATCATGAAGTAATTATTGATGTTTATGGGACAAATGCACATAGAACTCAGAATGGCAAAAATGCTCTCTCAACTGTGCATAAAGTTAGAGGATGGAGACTCAACATAAAAGTAAAAGAAAGGCCCTTCGCAGAGGGAAGCAGGGATCACTCATGTGCTAGAGCTTTTTATTTTATTAAACAGAGGTATTAAAAGTTTGACATTTGTGGAGGAATGTCTATATTTTAGGAGGGGTATATGCTAGTGTTAACGAATGGTAAACAGACAATACAGTACGTCACAAGCCAACTGGATTCACAAGAGCGTCTCCCATGGTGAAGGACACAACTGGTGTAGAAGGTCATCCCTGTTTCTCTTTTGTTTACACAATTATGCTTTGACTGATATGATCAGGGGCAAAAATATTGAAAAGAATTTGTTTGTATTAATTTGGAGCTAGGCACCCCGCTGCCAGATCTTCTATCAATTGGATAAGCGGATGAAGCCACTAGTCCAGGGTGTGAAATCCAATCAACAAGTGAGATAAAGATTCTCTATTGACGTCCTCATGAGCAAAAACAAGAACACAAAGCAGGAGTAATTTTGAAGGTTTTAAAGGTAACACATGAGCAATTTACTTGGAATGGCAGTTAAATACCACATGTAGGTAGGTATGGTGTACACAATGGGAAAAACTTTGGTTTAAGGGAGTTTGGATGCACGAGTAGAGCTCATACGCAGTACAGGTGGAGGCTAGCAAAAGACTGGGAGCGACAAATCAAGAGAGTATAAGAGCCATAATCATGCATAACGACATAAGCATCATTAATTAAAACATAAGCAGTATCACAAGTTCAAAAACTAAGTGGTCATGGAGGCTATTCGTGACTGGTTTGTAGTCATAAACATGGTGTGAGCATGCACCAAGTCAACCAAATAAAACATTCGAAAGAGAATACCATATATTGATGCCTTACTATGACAAGAACAACTCATGAATCTTTCAATATATATTAAACACTCTCAGCTATTTGAGGGTATTCATGCTACTCAATAACGACAAGGCTTTAAAACTAAAATAACATTTAGCATGACATGAAAAAGTTCTAGCCACAGTCTATACAAGCTTCTACTAATACTGTTATAAATTCTACTTCAAGCAGCAATTTTCTTTCTCCCAACAAGAACCATACAAGATATGTTTTAACAAAAATACACTTTATGATACAACAAACAAATATGAGAGTACTCAAATAACACTACTAAAACTAACAGCTCTGATAAGAGATGCATGCAAAACAGGAGCTAATTAAATGCAGCAGCTAGACAGAGACTAAGAATACAACGTATTCTCATGAAAAAGCGGAGCGTGTCACTCTCCAATAAAAGAATGCTTGGGTCCAACCAAGATTATTATGAAAGTAAAAACAAACTGAAAACAAAAATAAAAGATGCTCCAAGTAAAGTACATAAGATGCGACCGAATAAAAATATAGTTTCACTAGAAGTGACCAGATAATTTGTTGATGAAGAAGGGGATGCCCTGGGATGTACCACCGGGGCATCCCCAAGCTTAGAATTTTCACTCTTCTTGATCACGTCATATCATCCTCTTCTCTTGACCCTTGAAAACTTCCTTCACATAAAAATTCTCACAATCTTCATTAGCAACGTTAGTGCAATCGGAATAATAAACTCACATGGTTCAGTTTCAACAAAAGAATAGAAATCAAAACACATTAGCTACTGTCACAACTTCTTTTAAAACTCTTTTCTCATAAGAACACCAAAAGAAAGAGATTAAGACGGAAATACAATAATTGGTAGAAATCTATCAAAACAGAACAACAGGCAGAGATCGTTTTTTTTAGAAAATCTTCTTTTGCTCGAATCAAAAAGTGGTCAGCTAATGAAATTTTCGTATATAAATCAGGATTAAGCAAAAAAAGCTCAGGTAATTTTGATTTTTTTTGTGATTTCTAACGGAATTAACAGTGGACAGCAGAAATCTGTTTTCTGCGCAGAAATCCGAAATATAGTGTCAACTTTCCACTAGAGGCTTTACTTGAATCAACAAAAACACAAAAGGAAAGATACAACGTGGTTGCTAAGGAAATAGAAAACACCCAGGTGAAAATCACACACAAAAAACAAAGGAAAACTGAATGAAAACAGAGAAATCAAACGGGTTGTCTCCCGCTAGCTCTTTTCTTTAACGTCTTTCAGCTAGGCATAAAAGATCAACTCAAGTATTTTCAAGTGAAGAAGCATCAACATTAACTTCCTCTAAACCATTATTTGCAGCAATAGGCACTCCATATGTTTCGGAAGATTCAAAATGGAGGTCATTCTTAGATTCATTAATTATTTTAGCAATTTTCAGCACAAATTGAGATTTGGGTTTAGTTGTCTTGGAAACATACATGAATCTTTGCTCCTTTCCCACAAAGGATTTATCCTTCTTGAAATTAAGGGATGAAAAATTGAGCTTAAAGTTCCCATAGCATCTTCTAGTTTACCAATCCTAAAATTATGATTATCATGAGTGTTGCTAGCCTCTAAAGTAGTGATTCTTTTATAAATAGTAGTTATTGATTCATTAATTTTACTAGCATTATCAAGGAAAATTGGTAAGTTCATTTCCATAGAGTTTAGTTTATTAATAACATACTCCAAAGTGATCTCAGTTTTAGCAGTTGTAATGGGGGGTGATCCTACTAAACTTTCAATCAAATTGCAGGCTTCTACAGCAGGAGTTCCTAGAAAATTACCACTGTAAGAGTATCTAACACATACCTATACCAGCCAGAAATACCAACATAAAAATACCTCAGGAGTATCAGGGTAGAATATTTTTTTTGTACAATTAATATGAGCATCATTTATTCTATACCAAGCATCTTTTAAACTCTCTTCCCCTATTGCTTAAAAGAACGAACCTCAACTTCAGGGATACTCATTCTAGTGAAATAAAAGCAAGCAAATAAATAACAGCTATAAAGTAAACTAATTTGTTGCGTTTTCAATATAGAGAATAAAAACAAGACAATAAACAAAATAAAGAGGTTGAGAGTGAGAGACTCCCCTTGCCAGAATACTTCCTTCTCCCCGGGACCGGCGCCAGAAAAAGTCCTTGATGGTGCAGATCTTGCACTCGTTGGGATACCCCAAAAGGAGGGTGTGATGAACACATCGGTAGGAGTTTTCCCCTTAGTTAAGAACCAAGGTTATCAATCCAGTAGGGGGAAGGAGGAGCTTCGGAAGGTTGATGCCACTGACGGTGGTGCTGGCGCTTCACCGGTGTCAGCAACAACGTGGAACCTGCACACAACACAACCAAAATACTTTGCCCCAACGATACAGTGAGGTTGTCAATCTCACCGGTCTTGCTGAAAACAAAGATTAGACGTATAGTATGGACAAATAGTGTATGCTTGCAGTAAGTAAAGAGAGGAAGAAATTGTTGTGGTTTGTTTAATAGTGTGGAAAATGGACCGGGGTTCATAGGTTCACTAGTGGTGTCTCTCCATAAAAATAACATGCTGGGTGAACAAATTACAGCTGGGCAATTGAGAAATAAAACTTGCACCGTAGTGCACATTATAACATGATGATTACTATGATATTTAGTGCTCGAATTACAACAAGATACGTAGACCGACATCCATCTGCATCTATGACTAATAATCCACCCTCAGGTTATCATCCGAACTCCCTTAGCTATTAAGTTGCAAGCAACAGATAATTGCATTAACAAAGTGTGTAATGTAAGCAACGATTATGCACGCGGGCACTCTCACCGATGTTTTCTCCCTAATGGCAACAGCACATCCTCGCCCTTGACGTTTCTATCACTAGAGCAAGGTAACGAGGAGGCATGAACCCACTATCAAGCATAAATACTCCCTCTTGAAGTCACTAGCAACTACTTGGCCATAGCAACCACTAGCAACGGAAATCATGCAAGATCACAAATAGCATATGCAATAAAGACTATAATCAACTTGGCATAAGGTCAATATTCATCGGATCCCAGCAAACACAATATATAGAATTACATAAGATCAATCTCGATCATGATAGGCAGCTCACGAGATCTAAACATGGAGGCATATGAGGAGGAGACAACCATCTAGCTGCTGCTATGGACCCGTAGTCTAGGGATGTACTACTCACGCATCACTCCGGAGGCAGGTAGGGTGATGTAGAAGCCTCCGGTGATGATTTCCTCTTCGGCAGGGTGCCGGAAAACGGCTCCAGAACCCTCCTGATCTAGGGTTGACGACGCCGGCGGCTGCGGAACTTTTTCGGGATTTTTTATCGGGTTCTTAGGGTTTTCCATCCGGGGCGGTTAAATAGGAGAAAGGGCGGAGACGGTGGAGGTACAGGGGCCCCACACCACCCCCTGGCGCGGCCAAGGGGGGGGCCGCGCCACCCTATGGTGTGGCCCTCCTGATGCCCCTCTTCATCTCCTCTTCGGTCTTCTCGATGCTTCCGGGGAAAATAGGACTTCCGGGCTTCGAAATTTCCAATTCCGAGAATATTTCCAGAGCAACTTTTCTGAAACAAAAAAACAGCAGAAAATAGGGAACTGGCTCTGCGGCATCTTGTCAATAGGTTTGTCCGGAAAATCGACAAAAATGACAAAAAGAAGGGAGAAAATATGTAGCAATTGGCATAATATCATCATGGAGCATCAGAAATTAGGGATACGTTTATGACGTATCATGCTTCTACTCAATACCTCGTATATCCTGAAGGACATCCTAATTTTTTTTAACAATACTCTCAGTTAACTAAAAAACCTGGTACTACACTGGTGGAGAACAGGCCAGTAGCACCGGTTTGTAAGGGCCTTTGGACTCGGATACAAAACCGGTGCTACGTATCCGGGACTAAAGCCCCCCCCCCTTTAGAACCGGTCAGTCACCAACCGGTTCTAAAGGCCTCCACGTGGGCGCCGAAGAGAGCGCGCAGGCGGAGGACCTTTAGAACCGGTTGGTAATACCAACCGGTCCTAAAGTTTTTTTTTTCTTTTTTTTTTCTTTTTTCTTTTCAGGGTTTCCAATTCCGTATTTAGGGTTTAGGGTTTAGGGCGTGTTCCGTATTTTCAGGGTTTCCATTTACGTGTTTCCGTTTCTGTTTGCGGTTAAATGTTGATGCACCAAATAGTACATATATATATACATGTAACACGAAGTAATCGACCGATAATTACATAAATCTGAGGTTCGTTTTGAATAGTTGTATACTTGCATAGAGAAGGGAGCTGGCTATTATTGGTTCATAGGATGGAAAAATTCTCCGTCTTCTGCTATGACTTGCGTGAGAAGAAATCCTGCCAATTCCTCTGCAATAGCCTTGCAACGGTCGATTGGTTTGAGCTGCGCCCGCTTTCGTGCCATCTTGAAAAGAAGTAGATGAAAACAATTAAGTTATGAACAAAACTAAACATAATTAATGGCAACATAAATAAAGTTGTGAAGATCCGATTACGTACCTCTAGAGTTCTTGTAGTACGGGATTTCTCATTGATCCTCCTGAATGAACTCGCAAACGTAGTATCCACAATAATCAGTTCCCTGTGGTTGTTGCGGGACTTTCTATATACGAGAAACATAATTCAGTCAAATTAATAATAATCAAGAGAATGGTAATGGTATTTAAATCAGGGTACGTAGTACTACTTACTGTGTTAATCTGAAAGTTGAGCTTGTCTGCCCATGTACCGGGTTCTTCCTTGATGAACATTTGCCAAACCCTGGGCGACAAAAGAAAAATGAATAGAAGAGTTAATTATTACTTACTTGATATCAGGGAATGAACGAAAAGAGGCCGATGAACGAAAGAGGCTGATATATATATACTTTTGAAGCATCTGACGCGCGCTCTTCCATCTGTCAGCGCCCCAGTTTAACGAGTCCCAGACTTCAACTTGTCCTCTATCGATTCTAATGATGAACAATATGAAGTGGCCGCTGCGCACGTGTACACACGCAGTCATGCATACTCATCAATTACACTTAACATCAGGTAAGCAAAATGGAATGTCTACAAGACAGTAACACTCACCTGAATCCGTAGGGCCAAAGTATTTTCTTTTTTGGTATTTTGTCGCTTCAAAAACCTTAGCAAATCATCCGGTGTAGTCTTGTTGAACTTTTCTACTGTGGTTTGATGATACGAATACGGGTCAATGAACCCAAAGTCCCAGATTCCTGCCAGTCTGCATTCACGAATCTTCATTCTGCATAGTAGCGTACAAAAAGAATGTCGTCAGTGATAATTATACGGGCAACGAACGCGAGCTTAACTAAATAATTAAATTACACAAATAAATCACTTACAAACAGTAGCAGCTGAGGATAGACTTGTCGAGGGCACGTTGATTGTACATCTGGAAGAAATCATCGAACCCAAGCTCCACACCGTAATCTCCGAAGTAGTGTTGATCCTGAATTTGAGCCATGATACAGTCTCTCTCTCTGCCTTGCGGCCTCCAAGTACCAATCATGTAAACTCCGTAGTTGGGTTGTTAGAGCAGTAGGATCTTCGACCAGAGGGTGTCCGGGCTTGTATTTATATACCACATCAGCAATAGCGTAACCCACGTCGCCCATGCGTGGACAGGACACTGAAGCCGCGTCAGATAAGACCTTGAGCGGGCCAACTGACTGTGCTTCTTGTTGTCCGAGCTGGGGAACTTGTTTCCCGCATTTCGTCTGCTCCGCCTGCTTCATCTGTGCGGCGTTCTTCTTTTCAATATACCGTTCATAGTCTGAAAGGGGCGGCGGTGGCGGCGGTGCAGGATAATATAAGTTGTCGATGGTCCGCTCAATTTTCCACTTTGGGATGTCCTTCAGAGTTTCCTTCCAGACGTCTGGAGGGGGCTTCTGGGGAAACTGTGCGAACCATGCCTTGGTTTTGGATGCCACTGCATTGGTTAGTTCCTCCTCAGTCATCAAGCCTGGTAACTTCGGGGGACTCTTGACTTTCTTGGATTTCCTTGGTCTCTTCTTGGGAGGAGTCCCGTTTCTTCTGAACTGCAGCTTCCGCTTTGTCGTACCCGTAGTGGGCGCATCCGTCGGCTCACGGGAGTGCACGGGCGATGGACCCTCGGCCTCGGGCTCCGGCCAATCTTCGTTGTGGGGTGGACTTGGAGGTTCGTTGGGGGGTGGACTTGGAGGTCGTGCATTCTCTGTACGAAATTGAAAAAACTATTAAAAATAAGATAACATGTGGTGCAACATTCAGTAATTGATGGAGGTATGGTGCATTCGTACCTGGAGGAGTCGGTGGCCTTGGCGCCGAGTTAGGGAACACGATGTGTTCTTATTCCACAAGATGATACCAAGCTCCATTTCTCCCAGTGTCTTCTCGCCCTCACCTCCAGGAATACTGAGCTCAATTGAATGGCATCCCGGCGTAATTGTTGACAACCCGACACGAGCATGGGATGCTGGAATCTGACCACCATGGTAGGTTGCTCCAGGTTGATTCGGTAAAGCATAGCCTGACGCCACCGTGAAGGATATGTTCCCCATTGGCATATGTATCTCACAGTTTGTCTTCTCCGTGATATCATCCACGGGGTAGTGAGGCGCCGACGGTTCGACTGCACGACCGTCTTCTAGCTGCAGGTGCGTGGAACCCACGCTGCTTCTATGCTGAGATGGGACGGCATGATCGTCTTCTATTTGCAGCTGATCAGGTGCAGGACGATGTTCTACCTCCTCTTCAGTGTCAGGTAGAGGGTGTCCCCCTTTCTTCAAGAGAAAATCCACCTTTTCTTCTAATGTCGATATCCGTTCACTCGTCTTTTTCTTGCTTCTATCACGGCTTCTGTAAGTGGCAATGTCCGCTGCAAACCCTTGGCTCCACGGGGTATCCGCTCCAAAGCCTCGTGTTCGTCCCCACTTTTCGGGGTTCCCGAGTGCCCTCGTCAGCTCGTCGTTCTCTCTATCGGGAACAAAAGTTCCTTTTCGAACAGCTTCTATTGCCTTCTCTAGTTCTGCTACGACTGTTGTTATTTTTTCCGACCATGGTCCCTGAGCAACAATCATCCCAGTCTCAGCGTCCAACGTTGCCCCATGCGCGAACAACCAGAACTTGGACCTATCGGGCCAGTCATGTGTCTGTGGAATGATACCTCTTTTCACAAGCGCATTTTCATAGCTTCGCCACCTAGGCAGGGCAGTCATGTAGCCACCTGACCCCAAAATATGGTGATATTTCTTCTTCTTCGCATTCTCCGAATTTTTGGCCGATCAGGATGCAAAGACACCCGATTTCTTGTACGCCTTAAAATCATCCCAAGCGTCTCTTATCTTCACTAGGTTCCCAGTGAAAACTGGATCTTCTTTCTGATATTTCTTCCACAGTTCTTTCTTCCACCTCTGGAATTGTGTGGCCATCTTCTTCAAGCCCACTTCTCGACTTTCTTCTTCTTATCTTCCGCTACGCTGAAATTTTGCCATAGCGTTTCGCAAAGAATTTTTTTCAATCTTTCATCGACATAACTAGCTCCAACGTTGGCCCCGGTCTTCGGCTTGTTCCATTCTATTAAGTTGATCGGGACCAGGTCTCTTACAACAACTCCGCACTGATTTACGAATTTGCGATAAGTTTCTGGGGGCTGCAGTGGTTTGCCATCAGCAGCAACTGTATCAATCGAGAACCTTGCGGTATCTTTCAACCTTGCGGCCGGGCCTCGTTTGGACTTTGTCTCAGTACTTGCGCTAGCTGTTCCGGAGGGCGCCTAAACGGGAAAATAATGATTCGTTAGTAAGTGCAAAACAAATTAATTGTTGCGTGAACAGTGACTTGAGATATACATTGGCAGAGTTTGTTCTGGAGGGCACTTCTTCATCCTCGACGTTGTCGTCGTCATCATCTACTACATTCTATATTCTGATCTCCGTCGCCGGAGAGTCGTTCAAAAATTGATTGCTAAACGCCTGTCCATCGTCGTCATCACGATATATGGCCGTTGCATTATCAAAAATCATCTGGCACACGTATCTTTCCTTCTCCGCCTCACCCATTCCGGCGAGCTGATCGGCGTGCTGATCATGTACAGGTTCTTGGGAATCCATAGCTCAACACCTGCTAGTAAAATTTAAAATGAAGAACACTTAGCGAAATTTTCATCGGGCACTTGGCGAAATTATTTCATCGGACAGTAATAAAATAATAGTTCTGGACATATTAATGAAATAATAGTTCTGGACACACCAAGAGTTACATAGCTCGGGTTGATTTTTTTAACCCTAATACATCACGATCGAATAATATCACTTATACATAGTCTCGTGACATCTCTCAAAATAATTAACTCCGACCGGGTCCTAAGCCGCGGGGTGCTGAGTCACGGGTGCTACGCATCCATAGATAAGGAACCCTCATAGGGTCATAGCTCACGTGGTAAGGAACCCTCCTAATAATCGACCAACTGCTGCTATACTGCCTATACTGCCTATCGAGCAAGTACATGTAGCGACGGACGTGCTCGTCCTCCTCCCTGATACGCTGTTGTACCACCTCCTCAGGGGCCGGCTCTCTCCGCACCGAGCGTGGCCCACGCGATGGCCACCAAAGAATATCCGGGTCGACCACGTCACCCGGATTTCTCACCAAGCCGCGTGCCCCGGTACTAAGGAGCTCCCAATGCCAGCCTGGCGGGGCCCAGTCCCGGACATCCCCCGGCGGGTCCAACAAAGACATGAACTAAAAACCTGCCCGGACTAAGTAAATATTCCATAATTAAGTAAAATACCTTAGTGTTTCTAACTTAGTAAAAAATAGTAAATTGAGAAATATAACAGAAATAAGATGAAAGTTAAACAGGAACAATATGGTAACTTAGTGAAAAATTTTAACTTACTGAAATTATATAGTTATTCTAACTTTCTGAAATTTTCTAACACTAACTTAGTGAAATTTTCTAACACAACATTCTAACAGAAAAATTCTAACACTAAACAAAATTGTAAAAACAAAATAAAGCACTAAAAAAATCTAACACTAACTCTAAAAATTTCTAACACTAATTAAATTCTAACACTAACACTAATAACTCTAAAAAAATCTAACACTAAATCTAAAAATTTCTAACACTAACACTAACTCTAAAAACAATCTAACACTAAATCTAAAAATTTCTAACACTAAACACTAACACTAACTCTAAAATTCTAACAGTAAAACAAAATTGAAAAAAACCGAAATAAATTACCTAGCTAGGCCGGCGATCGACGGCGATCGAGGGGCGAGAGGCGGGGCGGCGGAGGCGGAGGCGAGACGGAGGCGCGACAGAGGCGGACGGCGCGACGGCGCGACGGAGGCGGACGGCGACCGCGGAGGCGCGACGGACGCGGGGCCGCGCGGGGGATCGACGGCGACGGAGACAGAGAGCGGCCGGAGGCGCGGCGGACGGAGGTGAGGCCGACGGAGGCGCGGCGGACCGAGGCGAGGCGTACGGCGACGAGGCGGACGGACGGCGACGAGGCGGAGCAGGGCTTCGCCGTAGGTAGAGGAGAAGACGCGCGAAAGAAATGAGGCCAAAATTTCACAAGTCCTGGAGATATATCCCCACTATAGGCCTTTAGCACCGGTTTGTGTTAACAACCGGTTCTAAAGGGTCTTTAGCACCGGTTGCTAA
Organism: Alopecurus myosuroides; assembly: GCA_028641055.1. Lineage (NCBI taxonomy): Eukaryota > Viridiplantae > Streptophyta > Magnoliopsida > Poales > Poaceae > Alopecurus > Alopecurus myosuroides. The sequence goes on from CM054057.1 coordinate 739,804,374, forward strand.
CACAAACCGGTGCTAAAGGCCTGTAGTTGGGGCCACACCCAGACTGCGCGCCCACTACAGGCCTTTAGCACCGGTTTGTGTTAGCAACCGGTGCTAAAGGTCTTAATACAAACTGCTCGCCTCCCGCGCGCGGCGGTTTTATTGCTACAGTGCGCACCGGCCCGATCGCGAGTCTCTGTTTCTCTCTTCTTCCTCTGTCTCTTCTTCTTCCTCTCTTGGTTTCCTCCACTAAGCACCATGGCTGAAGTTTCTAAGAGATATGATGTGCCCACACCATGCGGCAAAAGTCGACGTGTTCTACACCAACAACTGCGAGGAGCTCCGGTGCTATTGGGTATTTGACCAATCTGTATTTCTCCTCTCCCGAAGAACACCGGTTTTTCGGGCTTGATTTAGAGTATACGGCGGATAAACGGAATGTTGCAGTCATCCAGATTGCGTTCAAGGAGGCCGTTTTGGTCTTCCAATGGTCAAGGTAACGCACACGTACAATCTTGCATCTTCGATTTGTTTGTTGCATGTGAAGAATACATGTGTTGCCATATATCTAACACGTACACGTATCAAATTTTTGTTGTTGCAGTAGTTCAAAGCATTCTCCGGCACTTGTTGATTTTCTTGTCAACAAGGGGTATGACTTTTGCAGCGTTGACAACACGCAAGACCGTCCGAAGTTGATGCGCTTGGGTATTGTGATGAAGATCACTACATTGATATTCAGGGTCTTATCCATTTGAACGGGCCAAAGACCGGTATGGCTCGCATGGCAAGTGCCTTCATCCACGAGGGCTACGGAACCATGAAGACTGATTTCCCCTCGAAGAATCACTGGTTGTGGGAGAAGAACCCACTGGACTGGACCAACATCACGTATGCAGCCATAGATGCATACGTCTCCTACGAGTTGTTCCGCTTCTACTCGACGGATCCATAGATGTTGTTTGTGTACCGCATCTTGTGTTCGATATATGCATGTAATGGATATATTAGTATGTAATGGATATATTATCATGTAATGTATATTATTATGTAATGGTATTATTTCTATATTAATTCCTAGCTAAACTATTTCTATATTATGTCAAACACACGTTTCAAAACAGACAAACAAAAACACATCAAGAAAACAAAACAGAAAAACTACTGTTTCTGTATATGTGATCACTTACCCCAGGCGCACTTTACACAAAATGCGCCTGCGGTAAATCTCTTATCCCAGGCGCATTTCCTGACTGTGCGCCTGCGGTAAAGTTACCCTAGGCGCATTTTGCTGTTTATGCGCCTGTGGTAAGTTAGGGTGGGTAATGAGTAAGGCAACGAGAAGTGAGAGCGCAAGTGATACATCGAGCATATATATCGTGGATACTATATATAGATTGATTTAGCGAGATACCATACAGATTGATTTAGCGATTGCCGCAGTGTCGCCGGAATACAAATTCTTTTATTAAAAAGAGAAAACAGACGAACACTACTCCTCGCCATCGTCGTCGGGGAACTCGTCGGTGACCTCCTCCGGGTCATCATCGTCGCCGAACTCGTCGGTGACCTCCTCGTCATCATCGGAGGTGCATGATGGTATGTCCGAGATAGGCCCCCACCTCGGATCGTCGGAGGCCCAGACTTCGCCGGCGCGGTCGGCCCGACGAAGCTCTTGCAGCGCCCTCGTCCTCACCTCCCGAGCCGCATCTAACGCGAGGTGGCGTTCGAGGCGGCGCTCCGCCCGCTGACCCGCGCGTGTCTTCCAGAGCTCCTCGTCGGCGCTCTCCCCCGGGTTGTTCCGGTAATAATCGCGGACGACGCGGTCTTCCCTGGCGTCGACTAGGCCCTGAAACGCGCGGTGGCGGAGGTGGAGGTGGTCGGCGGCAGTGATGATCTGTGGTTTCGTCGCCCTGGCCTCCGCTTCCCAGACTGTGTGGCAGTCGTTGAAGTTCATCAGCGACCGCGGGCGGTTGAGGCGCCAGGCCGCCGCGTCCCAGGCGCGGGCTGCCTCTGCCGCCGTCGCAAAGGTGCCGAGGGGGATGCGGTCGTCCCCCAGCGGATATCTGCGCTGAACATTCCGTTCTGCCGTGCTCGGACGCCGCGGAAACCGGTGGTGCTGTTCCTCCTCGGAGGCATGGTGGAAGCGCGACGGTGCAGAGGGATGGAGAAGAAGCGCTCGAGGAGCGACAGTGGCTACTGGGTGCATATATAGGGTCCTCTGGCTCACAAAGTGTTGAGCTAGGGTTTTTGATCCAACGGTTAAGAAACATCCCAACGGCTCACAACAGCTCGAAAGAAACACACCGTAGCCCTGATCGAACGGCTCACAACAGCTGGAAAGAAACACACCCCGGATCCAACGACTCACAAGCGGTTGAAACAAACACACGATCCGTGTGATTCTATCTGATTGGTCCAAACGAAACCCTAACCCATTTTAGTCCCGGTTGGTGTCCCCAACCGGTACTAAAGGGACGATCCGTTTCTATTTGTCTTGTCTTTCTTCTGATTGCGCCGTAACCATGGAACATCTTCATCATTTAACTGAATGCTAGGATCATCTTTAACTTTGAAGGGAGGAATTTCATCAAATTTAATGTAATCTGATCAATTACCCCAGGCGCACATTGCACACCATGCGCCTGTGGTATAGCTCTTAGCCCAGGCGCATATTCTGTCTATGCGCCTGCGGTAATTTTCCCCAGGCGCATATTGTAGTCTATGCGCCTGTGGTAAGTTAGGGTGGGTAATGAGTAAGGCAACGAGAAGTGAGAGCGCAAGTGATACATCGAGCATATATATCGTGGATACATATATATAGATTGATTTAGCGAGATACCATACATGTAGATTGATTTAGCGATTGGTATACTAGCCCGCTGGTACTTTGTTTCTCACTTTTAAAAAGTACATACATATATCGCGAGTATTTCCCTCTGTCAACCTTTCATCACAATCTTACGCTTGCCTTTCTTGGTTGATGTTGAATACGTGACTGCCATACCGTGACTTCTTCTGTCTGCCTCTGTGACAACCGGTCGTCACAATCTTACTCTTGCCTTTCTTGGTACCGGTTGCGGTTAACAACCGGTGCTAAAGGGTCTTTAGCACCGGTTGTTAACGGCAAACCGGTTGTTAACGGCAACCGGTGCGAAAGGGTCTTTAGCACCGGTTGTTAACGGCAACCGGTCCTAAAGGCCTGTACAGGGGGGCGCACATTTCTTTTTCTTCTTCTTTCTGTTTCCAAAGGGGGGTGTAGAACAAAACAAACGGTATCGCCATCATACAGCCCAACCGTGGCTACTGGGTGCATATATGCATACCAAATGCACGGCTCGACGTATGATGGCGAATCCGGATGTTTTGTATTTGCTCGATGAACTGAATATATGATGTATCAAACCTTAAAAGGGTGGTGTAGAACAAAACAAACGGTATCGCCGTCATACTGCCCAACCGTGGCTAGCTACTGGGTGCATATATATGCATACCAAATGCACGGCTGGACGTATGACGGCGAATCCGGATGTTTTGTATTTGCTCGATGAACTGAGTATATGATGTATCAAACCTTAAGGGGGGTGTGGAACAAAACAGACGGTATCGCCATCATACAGCCCGACCGTGGCTACTGGGTGCATATATGCATACCAAATGCACGGCCGGACGTATGATGGCGAATCCGGATGTTTTGTATTTGCTCGATGAACTGAGTATATGATGTATCAAACCTTAAAGGAGGGTGTAGAACAAAACAAACGGTATCGCCAGTATACAACCCCGCAGTGGCTACTGAGTGCATATATGCATACCAAATGCACCGCGGGGCGTATGCTGGCGAATCCGGATGTTTTGTATTTGGGAGATGAACTGAACGGTGTATGAAGCTGGGCTATATATAGGGTCCTCTGGCTCACAAAGTGTTGAGCTAGGGTTTTGATCCAACGGTTAAGAAACATCTCATCCAACGGCTCACAACAGCTCGAAAGAAACACACCGTAGCCCTGATCGAACGGCTCACAACAGCTGGAAAGAAACACACCCCGGATCCAACGACTCACAAGCGGTTGAAACAAACACACGATCCGTGTGATTCTATCTGATTGGTCCAAACGAAACCCTAACCCATTTAGTCCCGGTTGGTGTCCCCAACCGGTACTAAAGGGACGATCCGTTTCTATTTTTCTTCTTGCCTTTCTTCTGATTGCGCCGTAACCATGGAACATCTTCATCATTTAACTGAATGCTAGGATCATCTTTGACTTTGAAGGGAGGAATTTCATCAAATTTAATGTAATCTTCTGACATGTCTGTCTTGTCCTCGACTCCCACGATGTTTCTTTTCCCTGAAAGAACTATGTGGCGCCTTGGCTCATCGTCTGATGTATTCGTTTCTTTATCTTTTGTTTTTCTCGGTCTGCTAGACATGTCCTTCACATAGAAAACCTGAGCCACATCATTGGCTAGGACGAATTGATCATTGTCGTACCCAAGATTCTTCTGATCCACTGTTGTCATTCCGTACTTCGGGTCTACCTTCACGCCTGACAGGTTGAACCATTTGCACCAGAACAAAGGGACCTTAAAGGAAGGTCCGTAGTCAAGTTCCCATATCTGCTCTATGTAACCATAGTATGTGACCCTTTGCCCGTTGTCGTCTTTTGCATCAAACCGGACGCCACTGTTTTGGTTGGTGCTCTTTTTATCTTGTTCTGCCGTGTAAAATATGTTACCATTTATCTCGTACCCTTTAAAGGTCAATACAGTCGAAGATGGTTGCTTGTCCAACAAGTATAGCTCATCTTCAACAATGTTGTCATTAATCAGACGTCTTTGCAACCAACCTCCGAAAGTCTTCGCGTGTTCTTTAGCAATGAAATCTTCAGGTTGCTCCGGATATTCCGAGCGTAAAATATCCGTGTGTTCCTGGATATATGGAGCCGCCAAGCTGGAATTAACTAGAACTGTGTAGTGTGCTTGACTGAAAGATTGCTCGTCCATACATGTTGTTGATTTCTTTCCTAGCGTGCCTTTTCCACGCAGTCTCCCCTCATGGCGCGACTGAGGAACCCCGATCGGGTTCAGGTCAGGAATAAAGTCAACACAAAACTCAATGACCTCCTCTGTTCCATAGCCCTTGACCATGCTTCCTTCTGGTCTAGCACGGTTTCTAACATAATTCTTCAAGACTCCCATGAACCTCTCAAAGGGGAACATATTGTGTAAGAATACAGGACCGAGAACGGAAATCTCTTCGACTAGGTGAACTATGAGGTGCGTCATAATATTGAAAAAGGTTGGTGGGAACACCAACTCGAAGCTGACAAGACATTGGACCACGTCCTTCTGTAAACTTGGTAGAGTTGCTGGATCGATTGCCTTCTGAGAAATTGCGTTGAGGAATGCACATAGCTTCACAATGGGTACTCGCACGTTTTCTGGCAGAAGCCCCCTCAATGCAATCGGAAGTAACTGGGTCATGATCACGTGGCAGTCATGAGACTTAAGGTTTTGGAACTTTTTCTCTTCCAGGTTTAGTATTCCTTTTATGTTCGACGAGTAGCCAGACGGGACCTTGATACTACTCAGGACTTGGAAAAAGATCTCCTTCTCTTCCTTGGTAAGAGTGTAGCTGGCAGGACCTTTGAAATTCTCTGGATTCATCAGGTCGTTTCGTTCGTGCATACGTTGGTGGTGCAGCCGTGCTTTTGGTGTATCTCTTGACTTCTTCCCATGCACGCCCAATAAGTTTAGCAGGTTCACGCAAATATTTTTCGTCACGTGCATCACGTCGATCGCAGAGCGAACCTCTAGGAATTTCCAATAGGGTAGTTCCCAGAATATAGATTTCTTCTTCCACATGGCTACGTGGTTGTCGGCGTCATTTGGAACAGATTGTGCGCCAGGACCCTTTCCAAAGATTACTTTTATATCTTTGACCATGTCATATATATCAGTACCTTTAGGGAGGGTTGGCTTCCTCCGTGTATCTGCCTCGCCTTTGAAATTCTTTCCTTTCTTTCTTACGGGATGCCTGTCTGGAAGAAATCGACGATGCCCCGGGTACACATTCTTGCCTATATGTATACTTTCTGTCTCGCCTAAACAGTGTGTGCATGCGTTGTATCCCTTGTTTGACTGTCCTGAGATGTTACTAAGAGCGGGCCAATCATTGATGGTAACAAACAGCAACCCTCGTAGGTCAAATTCCTCTTGTTTGTACTCGTCCCACACACGTACACCTTCGTCAGCCCACAACTCTAAAAGTTCATCAACCAGTGGCCTCAGGTACACATCAATGTTGTTGCCGGGTTGCGACGGGCCTGGGATAAGCACTGGCATCATAATGAACTTACGCTTCATGCATAACCAAGGAGGAAGGTTATAGATACATAGAGTCACGGGCCAGGTGCTATGACTGCTACTCTGCTCCCCAAATGGATTCAGGCCATCTGTACTCAGACCAAACCTTAAGTTTCTTGCGTCACGTGCAAAGTCCTCGTACTTATCGTCGATGTTTCTCCACTGCGACCCATCAGCGGGGTGTCTCAGCATATCGTCTTCCTTACGGTCTTCTTTGTGCCATCGCAACAACTTGGCATGCTCTTTGTTTCGGAACAAACGTTTCAACCGTGGTATTATAGGAGCATGCCACATCACCTTGGCAGGAAACCTCTTCCTGGGGCGATCGTCGCCCTCAACATCACCAGGGTCATCTCGCCTGATCTTATACCGAAATGCACTGCATACCGGGCAGGCATTTAAATTCTCGTGCTGGCCGCGGTAGAGGATGCAGTCATTGATGCATGCATGTATCTTATGCACTTCCAATCCTAGAGGGCAGACAACCTTCTTTGCTTCGTATGTACTGCAGGGCAGCACGTTATTTCTTGGAAGCATCTTCTTCATTATTTTCAGCAGGTTTTCAAATCCCTTGTCAGATAATCCATTCTCTGCCTTCCATTGTAGCAATTCAAGGGTGGTGCCCAGTTTTTTCTGGCCATCTTCGCAAGTTGGGTACAACAATTTTTTGTGGTCTTCTAACATGCGCTCCAACTTCAACCTCTCGTTTTCACTTGCGCAGTTTATCTGTTCTTCACGAATGACCTGACGAAGATCATCATCAGACTCATCAACAATGTCCTCAAGTTCAGGCTCATCTTCCCCCATTTCAGTATCACCGTGTTCATCGAACATAGGATACTCATCATTATCCTCTTCTTCTTCATTGTCTTCCATTATAACCCCTCTTTCTCCGTGCTTGGTCCAACAAAAATAACTGGGCATGAAGCCTTCTTGCAACAGGTGGGTGTGTATGGTTCTTGAGCTAGGGAAATTCCTCTTATTCTGGCATTTTTTACATGGACAAAAAATAAATCCATTCTGCCTGTTTTTCTCAGCCACATTGAGAAAACTATGCATGCCATTAAGGAATTCGGGACGACGTCGATCACTGTACATCCATTGCCGGTTCATCTGCATTATATAAATTTATCAACAACCATTATGCTAAATCATCATGACTAAATTAGTTAATTAATACAAAAAGTTCATCACACGTTAATACCAAACTAGCGTATAGTGACCATATATACATATATAGTTCTCAGAAAAATACACACTGAAACCATCCATAAAAACTCTCTCTAATTAATGCATTTAAAAACAACAACAAATGCGATCAAAATCGCAACAAAGGTAACAATTGACCCGACGACATAATGATATCAAGCCTCTTTACTAATTGCATATTTCCTAATCTTTCTAATCTTCAGGCGCATTGCGTCCATCTCGCTCTTGTGACTATCGACGACACCGGCAAGAACCTTTTCCAAGGTCATCTTCTCTCTTTCAGTTTTTTCCAACCTTTCTTCAGTTTTTTTCAATCTTTCTTTCAAGCCAATATTTTCTTGTTCAACTAAGTATAACTTCTCAACAATAGGGTCGACTGGCATTTCCGGTTCCACTACCTCCTATATAAAAATATCTATGTCAAGTTGGTCGGCGTAAGTAATTGTCGTATAATCAGGAAATAAAAATATGTAGTGAAAAAAGATAATATACCACATCCGAATCATAGACTGGACGAGGGCCAACGGGGACGGATATCAAAACCATGGCTCTAGAAAATTATATACAAGTAAATACGTAAATCATACAAATCAAAATTTGTTTTGGTAAATAAAAACAATAGGCTCACCAAGGTTGTGTCGGTGATGGGGCGATTGACGGTAGTGAGTAAGGGGACAAGGCGCGCGACACTAAAAAAAGCACAAATCATAATTAATTTTGAGCTCAAATTGCATCAATTTGTATACATAACAAAATGAATAACAAATTCTAGCTTAGCTAGGCATTTCATCAAACACCTAGCTAGCACAACAAAAATGAAATGAGCAAGAAAACGAGCAAAACCTGCAATGCCGGAAGAGGGAACGTTGATGCTAACCGTAGAACCGATGGGTACCAACAATCTTGACAAATGGTGGAGAAAATGGGGATGGATTAGACCTCACAAGAGGAAGAGAGAGCAAAAATGGAGTTGAGCTCGAGCTGGAAAAAATGAGCTGAGCTCGGGGTGGTATGTAGGGTTTAGGGGAGGGATTTAGGACCGGTTTGTGTTACAAACCGGTTCTAAAGGTTATGACAGCGGGACCCGCAGTGGCTGCAAAAAATGAGAAAACCTGTAGAACCGGTTTGTGATACAACCCGGTTCTAAAGGTTCTGCCCCTGGGCCCCCCTCCCTGCAGCAAATGGCCCGCAAGGCCTTTAGGACCGGTTTGTGTTACAAACCGGTCCTAAAGGCCTTGCGGGCATTTTGCTGCATGGGTGGGGCCCAGGGACAGACCCTTCTGAACCGGTTTGTATCACATCCGGTTCCATTGGGCTTGGCTCAATGCCCTGTTTTCTACTAGTGCTACTTTTAAGAAAAAGAAGGAGAAACATAAAAATGATGTAGATTCTTCTTAAACAGCTAAGGATAAACAACCTGTTAATGATCCTAATAGTATATGTGTGTCTCATGTTGAAACTGAAGATGTTAATGAACATGTTAATAACTATGATAATGACACTGCCGATAATAAGGAAGTAATTGAAGAAGATTCTGATGATTATATTGAAAACAAGAAATACACTAAAGAAGATTTTATTGCTAAGAAACATGGTAAAGAAAGAGTACCTTGGGTGCAAAAATCAATGCCTTTTCCTAAAAAGAAACATAAATTCAAGGAAAAAAACACTGCAATAACTTTTGTGAGTGGATGAAATCTTTGTTCTTGCAAATACCTTTGACTGATGCTATTAAATTATCTCCTTATTCAAAATATATGAAAGATATTGTCTCTAACAAAAGGAAGATTCCTAATGAGGAAATTTCTACTGTGCTTGCTAATTAATCTTTCAATGGTAAGATTCCAGAGAAACTTGGAGATCCATGTATACCAACTATTGTGGGGTCAGTTTCTGTGACCAGTGGCTTCGGGAGTAGTACTCCTAGCTGGGTGCCACAAAATAGCCAAAAACATGTGGGGTCAGCCGACCCCACATCTATAAGGGCATGTTCAATCGTTCAGACAGATACTGACTGTAGCGTTGCGCTATGTCATTTATAGACGGCAGTGCAGACAGTATGTACAGCAGGCTTGCATTTTGATGAGTCGATTCGAGTACATGCATGGAACGTGGAACACGGGCAGTTAGCTGCATGCCCGTTATGATTTGCAGCCTCCTCGTCGTACAACAAGGAAAAAGGCGTCGATAAGTAGCGAAATGAACGGAACTCGACCGTCTGTTAAATTGTAGACGGACTCCTTCTCTCTCATGTTTCTCTCTCCTCCACATCACAAAAAATCCGGCGTGTCCCCTCTTCTAAACAGCTGATTGTACTGCGTTGTACACGCCCTAATGTGGCTCTGCCGTTGTGCCTTCCCCAACGACCCCTTGCGCAGGAACCCTGTTCCCAAACCTCTCCTCCGACTACAACCTCCCGCCTACTAACCGCCACATAACGGTCCGTGTCGTCTAGGAAGGGACGCGGCTGCAGCTGCAACTCGACTCAAAACGGCGGTTTTGCGTGTGGAAACCACATATTCGTTGGACCCTGCCACAGATCTGGTGCTCCCTGCAGCAGTGGACGCCAGCACCATGCTCCTTCGACATGGGATGCTGGTGTGAATTTGTCTGCTCTTATTATTTTAATGAAAGAAAAGAACTCCGGAGAATAGAACCTAGTAAAAGTTAGTTTTGCCTCAGCCCGAGGGCTTCATTATTTTTCACTTTTATTTATAGTAGCAGATAAAAGTTGCTTGACTCATAACCGCAAACCACAAAAAAACTCAACAACTTGGTAGCAAACGTCTAGGACCTAACTACGGCATGCAAGCCGGCTTATGGATGCCCTTAAAAAGAAGGAAAAATCAACGCGCATGTACAATGTGGTGACGTCAGCCTTCCCTTAGGGTTGCCACGTCAGATTTTTGCTTAGTTGGAGGAGAGAGAATTAAGAGAAAGAAGATTGCATTCACTTAGCTAAGGAATGATCTCTTAGATAATAAGAGAAGCCTATTTTCTCCATTGTACTACTTGTCTTCTCTTAGAAGTACAATATCCTACCAAAATATAATTAATTATCATTAATTGCTAGGGATAGCAATAAGAGATAATGCATTGTATAATTATGTATTTTGCCTTCTCTAGATTACGTGGATAGCTAAGAGAAGACATGCCTTCTCTATCATTGTACATGCCCTTATAAAAGAACATAATATACGCTGCGAGCAACAAGATTAACATAAGAGCATCTCCAACGGTCGCTGCATATTTTGGCGATGTATAAGCGCGATCGAGCACCGGATTGGCCGTTTGCTGCGCGCCGATCCAATTTTCCGGACGCGACAAAATCTGGCGCGAGAAACTGTTGCTTTTCCAGACGCGGTTAAATAGCGTGCCGCAAACACATTTCAACAGAGCGTGGTGACAAATTTGAATCAAAACAACGCCGAAAAATAAAACGAAAATAGACATTTTATTAAAATCGACGAACACATACGAGCACAGGGACACAAGCGCACAAGAACACATTTTTATTAGTCGTCGTCGTTGTCGGTGAAGTCGAACTCGTCCTCGTCGGTGACCTCCTCCTTGTCGTCGGAGGTGCACGATACCGTGTTGGAGATAAGCCCCCATCTCGGATTGTTGGACGCCCAGACTTCGCCGGCGTGGTCGGCCTGGCGGAGCTCTTGCAGCGGCTTCAACCTCTCCTCCCGGCGAGACTCTAACACGAGGTGGCGCTCGAGGCGGCGCTCCGCCCGCTCAGCCGCGCTGGTCGCCCAGAAATCTTCCTCGGCGTGCGGCTCCTCCGGATTGTTGCGGTACGGTAGTACTCGAGGACGGCGCGCTCGTCCCTGGCGGCAACGAGGCCCTGAAACCTGTGGTGGCGGAGGTGGCAGCGGTCGGCGGCGGTGACGATTTGTGGTGTTGGCGCACTAGCCTCCGCTTCCTGGAGGTTGCGGCAGTCGGTGAAGTTCATAACCGTCCACGGGCGGTTGAGCCGTCAGGCCGCCGCATCCCACCCGCGGGCGTCCTCCGCCGCCATCGCAAATGAGCCGAGGGGGACGCGGTCGTTCCAGGAACGGATCTCCGCGGAGAACGTCCCGTTTAGCCTCGCTCCGACGCCGCGGTAGCCGGTGGCTCTGTTCCTCCTTGGAGGCATGGCGGTGGCGTCGGCGGCGGTGCGGAAGCTCAGTGAGCGCGGAAGGTTCAGAAAGAGCCCGGGAGAAGAGAGGACGCATGGAGAGGAAAGGACACACGCCATTTTGTACCGCGCGCTCGCGGCCACGAGGCAGAATTCGCGTGCGAACGCCCGCGCGCGACTACTTTTCCCGCGCGCCATTTTACCGCTCCTGCTGGAGCTTCCCGCGCTGGCCCACGTGCCCGATGGCGCGGCTGCTGGAGATGCTCTAACAGGGCAGGCTGGCTAGATGTTAATTGACTGTGTTGGCATATCCGCATATAATAGACGCCGGAAGTCATCAAGAACCGCATTCTCCAAGGAGATGATGATGCGCGAGCTGCCGTCTTTGCCGTCCAAAAGATGGGCCATCCCGACGCTCTTTTCAGGGACACCCTGCATCACCGTCGGCCTTCCTCACCAGAAATCCGTGTTGTATACTAGCATGCTTAGCCAGCTGACCACCCGCAAATCAGTTAATGAAATGTTGCCCACAATCATAGATGGATCGCCGCTGGCTATCGCCGGCTCAAAGTAGTCAACCGCCAAACGCACCAGCTCATCGTCCATCCGAGTGATGGCACCTCTGATCCCGCTTACGACGGAAGCTAACGACTGATTATCCTCGGAGATCATGATATCATGCGCCTTGCGAGCAGCGCCCAACGTGATGACTCAATTACCTAAATATAGTCCGGGAGCGGTGGGCTCAGGCTACTTTGAGTCCGGGAGCGATGTGGGTCATGGTGTCGGGAGGCAACCGACGCGCCGTGCACTGGCACCGCCAAACATGGGCGGTCATGATGCAGAATCTGCTTACGATGCCTCCGATGACAACATGCTTAAGTGCGGCCAATTGGTCCTTGGAGAGGACGACAATCTCATTGACGGCATGGACCGACATGGCCAGCTTGGGGCGGAACACCATGAGAGCATCGGGGTGAACAAATGGCGGGGATCGCGCGTAGGAATCTATGGTTGTGGCATGGAAGTTCCAGTGCCGCCGCCGCCTCCATGTTGCCATCTCTGGAATTGGCAGACCATGCATGGAAGAAGTGGAACGCTGTGATTGCGTTGGCGGCGGCGTGGTGTAGTGCAGTCCATAAGGTCACCCCTCCACACTTGAAGAATGTCACTTTGACGGCACAGATGATGGCCAACGATTCCTCCACAAGGGGAACAAAGAGCCTCCTAGTGACGCCTGGAATATGCTGAGATCATCTAGCGCGAGAGGGAGCAACAAGGAAGAGGGCGCCCTTACCAGCGTAGTCGATCTCTACGCGGCCATGGGCGTCCATGACAAGACGCCCAGCCAGGGGGTAGAAGGCCACTAGAGCCTCGGACATCGCTGCCTTGAGCTTTGCAATGTCGAAGAAGGCATGGACGATGCGAGAGTCGGGGAGGTACGAGTAGATGGTTCGGGTGTGGCATGTGTTGGCATATGAGACGTCGAGTGGGGAAAGCCATAGGTCATGCCTAGGCAATAAAGAAGGAAAATGCTAGTATTCAGACGAAGGATACGACGCACAACGTCCTCTACCTTCACGTTACGCCACGCGTTCCTGCAGGGCCACACGCCATCCTCTCGCGCTTCGTTCATTTCTACCATCGTCCCGTTTCACTCCAAAAAAAAGGATAAGGCCCATCTGTTCCCCTGTCTTGCACAACATTTTCCCGCCCTGCCGCCTGGATCCATCACTCTCCCCTATGCCTCCACCACCATGAGCTCGCGCCGCCGCTGGCCTTGACCTCGTGCCCATCGCGTCCCATGGCGGATCTCTCCCCTCGGCCTAGACCTCCATTGCTCGCTTAGGCTTCCACCTCCGTCAGCAGGCCCTCACCACGGCGGCCGGTGCTGCTGCAAACCGCAGGTGGACTTGCTACCGACATCGGCCTGAGTTGCTACCGACGGTGGCCAGTGCTGCTGCAAACCGCAGTTGGTAGTGCTATCATAGGTGACCGGAGTTGATATTGACGTTGGCGGCAAAAGTTGCTACCAACGGCTGGTGCTGCTGCAACCACAAGCGGTAGTGCTATCGTAGGTGGCTGGAGTTGCTACTGACGTTGGCGGCCAGATGTAACGTCCGGGGTTTTTCCCCAAATAGAATTGATCGTTGTTTTTCTTTTTGCATCGCATGGCATACCGCATCATCACGCATTTCAAACTTACAAACTAATATAAATTAATCAAATCATGTTTTCAAGAAATTACTAAAATTGATTTGATGTTTAAATCTATTTTTTCTTATTGCCTAAACAAATTTTGGAAAATAACCAAACAAAAAAAAAGAGAAAAGTTTTCAGAGAGAGAGAGCCCAGCCTGCCCATTTTCGGCCCAAGGCCTTCCCCTGGCCGAAACCCTAGCATTTTTCTACTCCACCCCCCTCCTTTCTTGCAGCCGCCACCCCCCTCTTTTCCTTTTCACGTTTAGGTCCCTCCACCAACTGAAAAAACATGCACCCGACCAGAACCCCACCTGCACGCACACGCACGCAGGGGATCGATCGATCCCCTCGTTGCCTCCTTCCTCCCGAGCCAGCGCCTGCGTCTCCCCCTCCCATCGATCTCCTCCCGTCGCCCTCTCCTCTCGCTACCAAGCCCGACCACCTCCTGCCGCTCCCTCTCGCTCACTCGAGCCCAGCTCGCCTCCCTTCCTCCCGACGCCGAACCCGCCGCCTAGCTCCTCTCCCCTTCCCTCGTGGTGTGCTGCCCCGCCGCCGTTCGTCTCCTCCAACTCCGGCCTGGCTGGGCGCTACCCCAACACCACGCCGCCCGCTCCCAGCCGCCCCGCGCAGGCCGCGCCTACGGCTGCTGAGGTCGCCAAGGGCTTCGCCGGGCTCGAGATCGAGGACGGGAGCCGGAGGCTGGACAAGTACGACATCCCCGTCGAGGTGAGCGGCGAGGGCGCGCCTCCGCGGGCGGACGGGTTCCAGGAGGCCGTGCTCCGGAACGTGGCGCAGTGCGGCTACGACAGCCCGACGCCCGTGCAGCGCTACTCGATGCCGATTGTGCTGTCCGGGAGGGACCTCATGGCGTGCGCGCAGACGGGGTCCGGTAAGACGGCCGCGTTCTGCCTCCCGATGGTGAGCGGGCTGCTGGCGGCGGCGGCCGCGGGAGGAGGACGATGAGGCGGAGGGGGTCGCGGCGACAGGGAGGCGTACGACTACGACGACTACAGCCGCGTCGCTAGGCCGCGTGCTCTCGTGCTCGCGCCCACCAGAGAGCTTGCAGCGCAGATTCACGGGGAGGCCAAGAAGTTCTCTCACCAAACTGGAATCAGAGTGGAGGTGGCTTATGGAGGAACTCCAATGTCTCAGCAGCTACGTGATATAGAAAGAGGCGTTCATGTTCTTGTGGCTACACGTGGGCGCCTTGTGGATATGATTGAAAGATCAAAGGTCTCTCTTGAGGCAATTAAGTACCTGGTAATGGATGAAGCTGACAGGATGCTGGATATGGGGTTTGAGCCTCAGTTAAGAAAGATTGTTGATGGGATGGGTATGCCACGAAAGTCTGTGAGACAAACGATGCTTTTCAGTGCAACCTTCCCACCACAGATACAGGGGGCTGCTGCCTCCCGTGCTCCATCGCACCTCGTCGATGCATGCCCACCATGTGTTCAACCGAATTCCTCCAAGAAGCTCGACGCGTCGTTGATACGACCGTAAGAGTCTAACAGCTGCGGTGCTGCTCCAAGTGCGACCGTGTGACCACCATCGACAAGAACACCCTTGACCACGAAGGCTAAAACCTCGTCAAGCTCTTCGGAAGATAGCACACCGAGCTCGTCAACGATGCATCAACAAGAACCACCGTGAACGACTACTTCCTCTATGGTGCGAAGACCTCGGCTTCGACTACTTCCACTACGTGGTTACCAACTACTTCCTCGACGTCGACTACTACCTCTACGGACGCCTACTTCCTCCACGTTCCGAAGTTTCCGGCGTTGACCCCGGAGATCCTCTTGCCAACGTGCGAACCCAAAACCCCAACCCTATACCTATATGCCTATTTTCTAAATGTCATCTATATCGTGCATATTAAATCATTCATCTTGTTGCATTGCATATTGTGGGTGCGGGTAATAGTACTATCATCTAATAATTAAATATGGAATGAGTTGGATTAATTAAATATTGTCCCAGTTCCATTTAAATTGTGTAGCTCATCTATATTCTTGTCTCCATGTTAAACAACATTATCTTGATGGGCAAATAAATAACGTGAACCTCCTAAATTAAATGTTGGGCTTCCGGCTCCATTGAAATTGATTTAATTGCATAAATCATAACTAATTCATTTTAACTCCAAATTTGAAAAGTAAAATATGTTTTCCAATCAAAATTCTCTAAACTTTGCAAATATAAACTTTGTTTTCTATCTTGAATAAATTAAATTGCTGAGAACAACTATTTCTTAATTAATGCATTAAAATTGCTAATTTGATAACTTGCTCATTTTAATTCCAAATCCAACAAATAAAATATGTTTTCATACCAGAAAAATGCACTTAATCTGTTCATGCCATCCATGCTCATGTTTGCATTTTGTATGTTGCATCTTAGATTGTGTTATGCATGATCACCTATTAAATAAATATGGAATGTGTTGGGGTATACCTTGCAGCCATGATATAGCCTTCCTTCCACTTCCTATTAACTGTTGTTTGTTTACCTTGTTGGCCCTCGTGTCGTAGTTGCATGCTTAGTGTTGTTTGCGCTCAAGTCTTGTTGTCCGTCTTATCACCTGTTTAGTTTGATAGTTGGGTTTCAATTCAATCAACAACATACTAATGTTTTGGGTAATAATAATTTGATGATAAGGCACCGGCAGGAGGCCCGGCGTGGTTTTGAGGCCTGCTAGTGTCGAACTTAATTAGAAAAAGGGTCTTGTCTACTGATCCATGATGAGCGCACTAACCGCATGTGGGAAGCGAGTATGGGCGCCCCCCGCAATTCTGATTCGATTCGCATCTCGTCCAAATCGCCACACTTAGTTCGGGCTTTCCATTTGATGCATGCATATGCAGGTGCGAACCCTTGGCGCCAGGGTGGAACTTTTGTAGTCGGCATTTAGGGCGGCGTGGTCTTAGAGTGCTATGAGGGTCCCCCTTTTCTTCGTGGGGGCTCGATTAGCCGCGCACGCATAGCATGTGGTTCTTTGGGCTTGATGCGAAGAAGAGTTGGGTTGTGTTGAGTACCTCGCTTGGTGGGTTGATCCCCCGTCTGGCGGGTTATTCTTACGTGTACGGCCAAATTGGTGCATCCCTGCAGGGTTAAATCTTCTCGAGAAGCCGTGTTGTCCGGGGTTATGCATGACTTGGTGAAAGTGCTGGATAACAAGTACTCAGACAACTTACACTTAACGATGATAACTTGACTAGTAATATAGATTACCTCCACCATAAAATGAATGTCACCTTAATCAACAGTGTGAGTTTTCCTTGGCTTGCTTCCTTAGTAGGGGGTAACATTGGATGGGTATTGTTTGGTGAGTAGTTGTAGTTGGTTCTGATACGCTATCTTATCCCTTTCTTTTAGCCGGGTGTTGTAGCGAGTCTCTGTAGTTAGTTAGTGCAGCCCGCTGCCGCTTCTTTGCAATAATCCTTTCCTTTCCGTTGAACCCAAAGTATTCGTATCTTGTGATGATTGGTTACGCTGGTATCTTGTGAGTATGGTTTATCCACTTGCCAGTACTTAACCGTACTGACCCACGAATCCCTTTCGTGGCTGCATATTCCACATTGCAGTCAACAGGTTTGAAGTCTGACGACGTTAGCTTGGGAATCCCTCCGGCGTGGCCTGGGCAGGGATTGGACGCCATCGGTTATCTTCAGGACTCTTAGTCTAATTTGGATCTTGTCCGTAGTCGGACACTATGTTGCTTCCTCCGCTGTTATTTGGATCTTTGTATTGTATCAGTTGTATCGTTGACTCGTTTGAGTCATCTTGTATATACCTCCTCTGTTGTTGTTGTGGATTATTCGTGAACTGTTGTAATGTTATCACAAGTGGCAACCTGGAATCGGTTATTATGCGGATTTTGGCGGAAATGCTGAAATCTGCATAGTGCCCGTTCTCGGGGCGTCACAAATGGTATCAGAGCATGGTTTCTGATTCCCGATATTGTTTCGATACGAATGGTTATCGAAGCAACGGGTCCGCAAAGCCTGTAGGATAACCTCGCTAACGGTCGTTGTTTCTAGAGTGTCAAAACTATTTGTGCAAAATCTGTTTTGGAAACATCTCAATAGGATTCTTGTTTTCTCCTTATCTCTATTCTATTTCTCCTCCTACCTTATTTGTTTTGGAGTCTATTCTCGTACCTATCTTTCAAAGTTTTAGGATCCTACGTGGGTTGGACGTTTTCTGAGCCGTTAACCTAATAGGTTCGATCATCGGACGATTCCTGGTGGAAGAAGATCGTCATCAACCCGAGCAAGAATCTCTTGTTAGTGGTGTCGAGAAACCCTTGTTAGTGGTGTCGAGGAGATCAACAATGTGGCCGAAGATTCGATAGATCTGACTTCATCCCTCTCCCGTGGTTGTGAGCGGATTGCGAGGGCGCAATCCCTTGTTAGTGGTGTCGTCTGTAACGTCCGGGGTTTTTCCCCAAATAGAATTGATCGTTGTTTTTCTTTTTGCATCGCATGGCATACCGCATCATCACGCATTTCAAACTTACAAACTAATATAAATTAATCAAATCATGTTTTCAAGAAATTACTAAAATTGATTTGATGTTTAAATCTATTTTTTCTTATTGCCTAAACAAATTCTGGAAAATAACCAAACAAAAAAAAAAGAGAAAAGTTTTCAGAGAGAGAGCCCAGCCTGCCCATTTTCGGCCCAAGGCCTTCCCCTGGCCGAAACCCTAGCATTTTTCTACTCCACCCCCCTCCTTTCTTGCAGCCGCCACCCCCCTCTTTTCCTTTTCACGTTTAGGTCCCTCCACCAACTGAAAAAAAACGCACCCGACCAGAAACCCACCTGCACGCACACGCACGCAGGGGATCGATCGATCCCCTCGTTGCCTCCTTCCTCCCGAGCCAGCGCCTGCGTCTCCCCCTCCCATCGATCTCCTCCCGTCGCCCTCTCCTCTCGCTACCAAGCCCGACCACCTCCTGCCGCTCCCTCTCGCTCACTCGAGCCCAGCTCGCCTCCCTTCCGCCCGACGCCGAACCCGCAGCCTAGCTCCTCTCCCCTTCCCTCGTGGTGTGCTGCCCCACCGCCGTTCTTCTCCTCCAACTCCGGCCCGGCCGGGCGCTACCCCAACACCACGCCGCCCACTCCCAGCCGCCCCGCGCAGGCCGCGCCTACGGCTGCTGAGGTCGCCAAGGGCTTCGCCGGGCTCGAGATCGAGGACGGGAGCCGGAGGCTGGACAAGTACGACATCCCCGTCGAGGTGAGCGGCGAGGGCGCGCCTTCGCCGGCGGACGGGTTCCAGGAGGCCGGGCTCGCGGAGGCCGTGCTCCGGAACGTGGCGCGGTGCGGCTACAACAGCCCGACGCCCGTGCAGCGCTACTCGATGCCGATTGTGCTGTCCGGGAGGGACCTCATGGCGTGCGCGCAGACGGGGTCCGGTAAGACGGCCGCGTTCTGCCTCCCGATGGTGAGCGGGCTGCTGGCGGCGGCGGCCGCGGGAGGAGGACGAGGAGGCGGAGGGGGTCGCGGCGACAGGGAGGCGTACGACTACGACGACTACAGCCGCGTCGCTAGGCCGCGTGCTCTCGTGCTCGCGCCCACCAGAGAGCTTGCAGCGCAGATTAACGAGGAGGCCAAGAAGTTCTCTCACCAAACTGGAATCAGAGTGGAGGTGGCTTATGGAGGAACTCCAATGTCTCAGCAGCTACGTGATATAGAAAGAGGCGTTGATGTTCTTGTGGCTACACCTGGGCGCCTTGTGGATATGATTGAAAGATCAAGGTCTCTCTTGAGGCAATTAAGTACTGGTAATGGATGAAGCTGACAGGATGCTGGATATGGGGTTTGAGCCTCAGTTAAGAAAGATTGTTGATGGGATGGGTATGCCACGAAAGTCTGTGAGACAAACGATGCTTTTCAGTGCAACCTTCCCACCACAGATACAGGGGGCTGCTGCCTCCCGTGCTCCATCGCACCTCGTCGATGCATGCCCACCATGTGTTCAACCGAATTCCTCCAAGAAGCTCGACGCGTCGTTGATACGACCGTAAGAGTCTAACAGCTGCGGTGCTGCTCCAAGTGCGACCGTGTGACCACCATCGACAAGAACACCCTTGACCACGAAGGCTAAAACCTCGTCAAGCTCTTCGGAAGATAGCACACCGAGCTCGTCAACGATGCATCAACAAGAACCACCGTGAACGACTACTTCCTCTATGGTGCGAAGACCTCGGCTTCGACTACTTCCACTACGTGGTTACCAACTACTTCCTCGACGTCGACTACTACCTCTACGGACGCCTACTTCCTCGTTCCGAAGTTTCCGACGTTGACCCGGAGATCCTCTTGCCAACGTGCGAACCAAAACCCCAACCCTATACCTATATGCCTATTTTCTAAATGTCATCTATATCGTGCATATTAATCATTCATATTGTTGCATTGCATATTGTGGGTGCGGGTAATAGTACTACATCTAATAATTAAATATGGAATGAGTTGGATTAATTAAATATTGTCCCAGTTCCATTTAATTGTGTAGCTCATCTATATTCTTGTCTCCCCGTGTTAAACAACATAATCTCTGATGGTAAATAATAACGTGAACCTCCTAAATTAAATGTTGGGCTTCCGGCTCCATTGAAATTGATTTAATTGCATAAATCATAACTAATTCATTTTAACTCAAATTTGAAAAGTAAAATATGTTTTCCAATCAAAATTCTCTAAACTTTGCAAAATAACTTTGTTTTCTATTTTGATTAAAATTTCTGAGAACAACTATTTCTTAATTAATGCATTAAAATTGCTAATTTGATAACTTGCTCATTTTAATTCCAAATCCAACAAATAAAATATGTTTTCATACCAGAAAAATGCACTTAATCTGTTCATGCCATCCATGCTCATGTTTTGCATTTTGTATGTTGCATCTTAGTTTGTGTTATGCATGATCACCTATTAAATAAATATGGAATGTGTTGGGGTATTAAATTCAAATCATGTCCTATTCCATTTAATATTGGATAGATCACCTCTACCTTGTTTAAACCTGTTAATCAACATTTAATATTGATGGTTATCTAAACAACTTGAACCAATAATTATTTGTCCGGACTCCGGTTCCGATTAAATTGCTTAAGTTGTTTCCCCGTTGCATCTTGCCATGCCATGCATATAAAATAGGATCATGCTGGATCTTTTGCGTAGAAGTAATTGTTGCATCCGGTGTTTGTTCGAGGTTCGTTGCTTTTTCCCGGATAGGACGTGAGATGTGTGAGCAAAGACAGTTCTTCGGATGTACCTCTACTTGCTGGATTCCAGGCAAGTATACTCACTTGCTGCCAAATGGCTGCCTTTCATCACTTGTTACCGATTCTTTCCGTTGTTCTTATGCTAGCCTTATGATTCGATGCTTGTGTCCCGATCCTATCATATTGTTTACCTTGCAGCCATGATATAGCCTTCCTTCCACTTCCTATTAACTGTTGTTTGTTTACCTTGTTGGCCCTCGTGTCGTAGTTGCATGCTTAGTGTTGTTTGCGCTCAAGTCTTGTTGTCCGTCTTATCACCTGTTTAGTTTGATAGTTGGGTTTCAATTCAATCAACAACATACTAATGTTTTGGGTAATAATAATTTGATGATAAGGCATCGGCAGGAGGCCCGGCGTGGTTTTGAGGCCTGCTAGTGTCGAACTTAATTAGGAAAAGGGTTTTGTCTACTGATCCATGATGAGCGCACTAACCGCATGTGGGAAGCGAGTATGGGCGCCCCCCGCAATTCTGATTCGATTCGCATCTCGTCCAAATCGCCACACTTAGTTCGGGCTTTCCATTTGATGCATGCATATGCAGGTGCGAACCCTTGGCGCCAGGGTGGAACTTTTGTAGTCGGCATTTAGGGCGGCGTGGTCTTAGAGTGCTATGAGGGTCCCCCTTTTCTTCGTGGGGGCTCGATTAGCCGCGCACGCATATCATGTGGTTCTTTGGCCTTGATGAGAAGAAGAGTTGGGTTGTGTTGAGTACCTCGCTTGGTGGGTTGATCCCCCGTCTGGCGGGTTATTATTACGTGTACGGCCAAATTGGTGCATCCCTGCAGGGATAAATCTTCTCGAGAAGCCGTGTTGTCCGCGGTTATGGATGACTTGGTGAAAGTGCTGGATAACAAGTACTCAGACAACTTACACTTAACGATGATAACTTGACTAGTAATATAGATTACCTCCACCATAAAATGAATGTCACCTTAATCAACAGTGTGGTTTTCCTTGGTTGCTTCCTTAGTAGGGGGTAACATTGGATGGGTATTGTTTGGTGAGTAGTTGTAGTTGGTTCTGATACGCTATCTTATCCCTTTCTTTTAGCCGGGTGTTGTAGCGAGTCTCTGTAGTTAGTTAGTGCAGCCGCTGCCGCTTCTTTGCAATAATCCTTTCCTTTCCGGTTGAACCCAAAGTATTCGATCTTGTGATGATTGGTTACGCTGGTATCTTGTGAGTAAGGTTAATTCCACTTTCCAGTACTTAACCGTACTGACCCACGAATCCCTTTCGTGGCTGCATATTCCACATTGCAGTCAACAGGTTTGAAGTCTGACGACGTTAGCTTGGGAATCCCTCCGGCTTGGCCTGGGCAGGGATTGGACGCCATCGGTTATCTTCAGGACTCTTAGTCCAATTTGGATCTTGTCCGTAGTCGGACACTATGTTGCTTCCTCCGCTGTTATTTGGATCTTTGTATTGTATCAGTTGTATCGTTGACTCGTTTGAGTCATCTTGTATATACCTCCTCTGTTGTTGTTGTGGATTATTCGTGAACTGTTGTAATGTTATCACAAGTGGTAACCTGGAATCGGTTATTATGCGGATTTTGGCGGAAATGCTGAAATCTGCATAGTGCCCGATCTCGGGGCGTCACACCAGATTTGCTCCTTAAGGCGGCCGACGCTGCTACAATCATTTGGCGGTTCTGCTACCGGCCGTGGTCGGAGCTGCTGCCAGAGGTAGGAGGCGCTGCTACATGCCTGAATCGCGACTTGGGCGGCGGTGATTCGAACGTTGGTCGACGATGCTGGGAGTGTTGGTTGCCTCTGCCGAGAATGGATGACGGATCGGTGGTTCGAGCGGCTGTCAGCCCGCTGCGATGCTGTGTCGAGCTCCGTCTCTGAGCGCGTGGGAGATGAGGGACGAAGAAGACACACAAAAAATTGCAGCCTCGCGGGGTTTCTTTGCTTGTTGGGCTCTGTTTTGCGGATAATAACTGACCGATGTGATCGATCCATTGTACGGCTGGGGAACCGGATGATAGCAGTGCACGATCCTCTGGGAGAACGCTCAGTGCTGCCCAAGAAGGAATAAAGGAAAGGGATGGGGATTGAAGCTGCACGAGAAGAGTGACTGATGATTTTTTTGTGACTTGGAGAGAGAGGAGAACTGGACCGTTTTTTATAGAAGCAAAAGTTTTCTACCAAACCGGTCAATTAATGATAGTGTGGTCAGTTTCTGTGACCAGTGAGTTCAGGGGTATTACTCCGAAAATGTGATCCCACCCGGGGTTACGGGTCCCCGGCTTATCACCCGCCATCCGATCCAGCTTGGTGATGCATGCATGCACTTTTACAAATTGCATAAAACACCCTGCTTTAAACCGATTTGTGCATGTCTGGTCCTTCCTTTTTTACAAAACCAGACTCTTGTTTCTTCTATATGTGATACGCATCTTTGACTGTTAATTGCTCGTGGCGCGTTTGGTGCATGATCTCTCTCTCATCTCTCAGCTGGCTGTCAGTAGAAGTCTTTTTTTTCAGAACTTTGTCAGTAGAAGCCTAGTAAAACGTTAGTTCATTGGCTAGTTAGTGGATTACTACTACTAATTACTAGTGGTAATTTTTTGAGTTGTTAATTCTGCAATGGAGATGAGAATCGATTATTTAATCCATCCATGTAGCAAAGTAGCAAACATGTCGAACTCCTATGTTACCATGGCAAAAGGATATTAAGCATACTTAGAGCAAATCAGTATACATGTTCAGACCAAATCTGGAACCATGAACAAATTAAGGACAAGTACATTTGGGAGCCACCGGATGGAGCTGCACATGTCCACCTTCGGCTCCATATAGGTCGGATTGTGTACTTTGTACAGGATGGAAGTGCAAAACTGCTTAGCACACATCTTGAAACGTTGTTGTCCATTGGATACGACGGGGACACATATGCCCAGGCAGAATTTCCGCGTCCGGTATTACTCCTATCTGGGTGTCACAAAATACTAGCCAAAAAACAAGGGGGTCAGCCCCAACGAACCCTTGCGCCGGAACCCTGTTCCCAAAACTTTCCTCCGACTACAACCTCCTCCCTACTAACAGCCACACAACAGTTCGCATCGCCGAGGAAGGGAGGGGGCTGCGGCGGCAACTCACCTCAAACCGGAGGATTTGCGTGTGGAAACCACAAATCCGGTGGTTCCTGCCATAGATCTGGTGCTCCCCGCAGCGGAGGACGCCAGCACCATGCTCCTTTGACATGGGACGGTGGTGTGAATTTGACAATTTTTTTCCTCTTATTACTTTCCTCAGAGAAAAGAACGCCCAATAAAAGAACCTAGTACAAGTTAGTTTTGCCTCAGCCCGAGGGCTTCATTGTTTTTCACTTTTTTTTTTGAAATTTTCCATTAATATATGCTAGCAAGCCCGCCTCATTAAAAACCTCTCAGTCCCCTTAGGTACCCTGAGAGGAAAAGAGTGCGTCTGAAAACTTGTAGCTAGACAAATTACAGCGTTTCCTCAAAGAGGTTTACATCGTTAGCTAGGATACCTAACAAGAAATCAGGAGGGTCCTCGATCCATCTAGTGAAAAGACCCTCCGACTTGCTTGCCATAGTATGGGCTGCTACATTGCCTTCTCTCGGACAGTGATCAAAAATTACATGGGAAAAATTATGCGCTAGGAAAGAGCATTCTTCAAGTATCGCAGCCTCAATTCCTTGATAACTGTTGTTGTCCCGCATTGCTGTGATCACCTCCATAGAATCACCATTGACTTCTAGTTTGTTGCATCCAATTTCACCCGCAAGTATAAGACCATCCCGCAAAGCCCATGCCTCAACCGTGTTGGCATCGGATGCATAATGGATATCACGGTTGCTAGCAGCAAGAAATATACCTCTATCATCACGGATCACCACTCCAGTTGCTCCCCTCCGTGTATTGGAATTAAAGGCCGCATCAAAATTGAGCTTCACGTAGCTAGTATTTGGTTTCAACCATCCATGCCTTCTAGTCTTGACGTTTTTCCTGCAAGATCTAAGATTATTAAGGGTCATAGCCATTATTGCTTGTGATGTATACGCTGGTTTTGCAACGGACTCATCACGGACGATCTTCCTCCTTTCCCACCAGAGGTACCAGCATGCGGATATGATCAGCTCATGGACATGGATTCCTTCGACAGGCAGTGATGGCAGGTGATCATCTCTTAGAAGGAGCTCGAGGATCCCCGACCCTTCCCTTTCCTGTGATGAAAAAGTACTTAAAACTGTCAATAGTCCAAGATTTTCCCAAATCTCACGAGCTCTCCCGCAACCAAAGAATGTGTGGCGAGAATCTTCACACTCCAATTTACAAATAGGGCAAACAGACTCCGTGATAATGTGTCTATTGGCAAGCACACTTTTGCACGGTATTGTAGCGTGTAACATCCTCCACCCGAAAATTTTAATCTTGGCGGGTACTCTTAATTTCCAGAGTTTGTCCCACACTGGGTTTATATCAGAAGTGCCAGGTCCACTCGTCCGAATCAGTTTTCTTCCATGTTGAAAGTCCCACTCAGTATGATAAGCTGATCGAACCGAGAAAACACCGTTTCTAGTGTTATTCCAAGCCACAAAATCTTCCGAGAGGCGGAAAGATAGGGGTATGTTTAAGATCCGATTTGCATCAATAGATAGAAAATTATTTCGGATTATCTCCTCATCCCAGCTGTGGCTATCAGAATTAATAAGATCAGAAACAGTTGTTACCTGTGCAGCCCCTCGCACAGAAACAATCATCCTCGATGGGCTAGAAGGCACCCATGGATCATCCCAGATGTTAATATTTGTACCTTTGCCCACTCTCCAAATGCATCCCTTTTTGAAAGTTTGAATACCTGCCCATATGCTTTGCCACGTAAAAGAAGATCCCTTCTTGAGACTAACATTAAGGAGATCACCCGAGGGAAAATATTTGGCTTTGAGTATCCTAGCACACAAGGACTCGGGCTCACTTACTAGTCTCCACGCCTGTTTGGCAAGCATTGCTAAATTGAAACAGTGTAGGTCTCGAAACCCCATACCTCCTCTCTTTTTTGGAATACACATCTTCCACCAAGCGAACCAGTGCATATGTTTTTGCCCTTCCTCATCTCCCCACCAATAACGGGTCATAGCATCTGTGATCCCTTTTATTACTAGTTTAGGAAGCTTGAAAACTGACATCGCATATGTAGGGATGGCTTGGGCCACCGCTTTCAGCAAAATCTCTTTCCCACCATAAGATAGTAATTTTTCCTTATATCCTCTCAGTTTTTGTACTATCCTGTCAATAATATGTGAAAAACAATCCGATCTCTCCATACCCACCTGTGTTGGTAGCCCCAAATAGGAATCCGTAATAGCCTCTGTCAGAATATTTAGTTGTAGACATATAGCTTCTCTCATATCCACGCCTGTACATGGACTAAAAAATATACTGGATTTTGCCTCGCTAATGAATTGTCCAGAGGCATCACAATAGGCTTGGAGAATATTACTGAGGGCTGAAGCATTTGCAAGGTCTGCTTTCATTAAAATTAAGGAATCATCAGCGAACAGTAGATGTGATACCGCAGGGGCATTGCGGCAAATTTTAACTCCAATAATATCTCTCCTATCCTCTGCATCTTGTATTAGGTTTGTTAGGGCTTCAGCACATAATAAGAATAGATATGGTGATAAAGGATCACCTTGCCGCAGCCCCCTGGATGGAATAAACTCATCCGATTCAGTACCATTGAACCTCACCTTATATTTAACTGATCTGACACAAGCCATAACAAGTTTTATTTCACTTTTATTTATAGTAGCAGATAAAAGTTGCTGGACTCATAAACGGAAACCATAAGAAAACTCAACAACTTGCCAGCAAACGGCTAGGACCTAACCACGGCATGCAAGCCGTCTTATGGAAGCCCTTATAAAAAGGAAAAATCAACGCCACTTAAAAAAGAACATAATACACGTAGGGAGCAACAAGATTAGCATAACTAACGGGGCAGGCTGGCTAGAGGTTAATTGACTGTGTTGGCATATCCGCATGTAATAGACGCCGGAAGTCATCAAGAATCGCATGCTCTAAGGAGATGATGATGCGCAGGCTGCCGTCCACCCCGTCCAAAAGGTGGGCCATCCCGGCGCTCTTTTCAGGGACACCCTGCATCTCCGTCGGCCTTCCCCATCCGAAATCCGCGTCGTATACCGGCATGCTTAGCCAGCTGACCACCCGCAGATCAGTTAATGGAATGTTGCCCACAATCATAGCTGGCTCGCCGCCGGCTAACGCCAGCTCTAAGTAGTCAACCGTGGAACGCACCAGCTCGTCGTCCAGCCGGGTGATGGCACCTCTGATCCGGCTTACGACGGAAGCTAGCGACTGATTATCCTTAGAGACCATAATGTCCCGCGCCTTGCCAGCAGCGCCCAACGTGATGATTCCATTGCCGAAATATCTGTCCGGGAGCGGCGGCCTCAGGCTGCGCCGGATGTTGGCTGGGAAGGCGAGGTGGGTCATGGTGTCGGGAGGCAGCCGACGCGCCGTGCACAGGCACCGCCAAACATGGGCGGTCACGACGCAGAATGTGCTTACAGTGCCGCCGGTGACGGCATGCTTAAGTGCGGCCAGTTGGTCCTTGGAGAGGACGAAAATCTCATTGACGACGTGGACCGACGGTGCCAGCTTGGGGTGGAACACCGTGAGAGCATCGGGGTGGACGAAGGGCGGGGAGCGCGCGCGTAGGAGAGTGTGGTTGTGGCATGGAAGTTGCAGCGCCGCCGCCGCCGCCTCCATGTTGCCGTCTCTGGAATTGGCAGACCACGTCTGGAAGAAGTGGAACGCGCTGATTGCGTCGGCGGCGGCGTGGTGCAGGGCAGTCCCTAAGGTCACCCCTCCGCACTTGAAGAATGTCACTTGGACGGCACAGATGACGGACGGCGATTCCTCCACAAGGGGAACAAAGAGCCTCCCCAGTGATGCCTGGAATTTGCTGAGATCATCTAGGGTGAGATCCGAGCGAGCAACGAGGAAGAGCGCGCCCTGACCAGCGCAGTCGATCTCTGCGCGGCCATGGGCGTCCATGCCAAGACGCCCAGCCAGGGGGTAGAAGGCCACCAGAGCCTCGGCCATCGCTGCCTTGAGCCTCGCAACGTCGAAGAAGGCATGGACGCTGCGAGAGTCGGGGCGGTACGAGTAGACGGTTCGGGTGTGGCCTGTGCTGGCATACGAGACGTCGAGTGGGGAAAGCCAGAGGCCATGCCTAGGCGTCTCCACACTGGGCATCACCATGCACGACTCCACCTCCTCACGGGCACCCTCTCCCGTGGAGAAGCACGTCTCCACCATGCACGGCTCCACCACCTTCACCTCCTCGTAGGCAACCATTCTTCTTTCTCCCGTGGAAGGATAGAGGGGATCCCTTGATTAAGTGTGTGTCGCTATGAGTTAGAGGTGCTGTGCTCCGAGACTGGTGGAAGGAACCTATATATATTTCTGAACGTGAGCTCCCGCAACCTCTCCCGAGGGACGTGCACAAGCAACGGGGTAACGTGCATGCATCATCTCTCCCAACTTCCCCGGGTAGCATGAATATATAATTTCGCAACTTATCATGTGTGACATAGTTAATTACAACACAGTAAAAGTCCAGTGCGATTTGTAGCCAAATCGTCTCCCCTAGTCCTAGCACATGCTGACAAATTGCCTCCACAAGATAAAAGGACTGAACCTGGCAAACCCTACGAAATCGTCTAGTTTGTGTTATGTCATTTCTACATACGACGTGTATACTCAATGTGAGTACCTGTGTTGTCATTTCTAAACACGAGGAGCAAAATGTGCATGTGAGGTAGGGTGCGAACATGTGTCGCACTATAAAACACGATGCAGAGCTTGAGAGCTATCATTTTTGTACTCCCTCTGCTCCACAATTTAACCTTTTTTAGCAAGCTGTTTTTAGCTTGCTAAAAGGTCTTACATTTTGGAACACAGGAAGTATACCATAACGATCATGCATAAGACATGGCACAAGAAACCACACCACATGCTATTGTATATAGTCGATGTGCAGAACTCAATTTGTCCATTGCAACATGGAAAACGTGCCAACTAGTGGCGAAATTATCAGTACTGCAATATTTCTCATATTCAGTATGAGTCATCAGAATAACAAAAACGTTAGTCAAACGTGCATAGAGGTGATCCAACAACGCATCATGAAAGCAAACTGTTTACTGCATACATATTATATGTACTCCTCTCATAGTTAACAAGGTCCGGTGCCACGACACGCCGCCATAGGCCGACGACGCCACCCAATGTTACAAACAAGTGCGAAGAAGCATCCAGATAGGTGATGTTTAAGGTCCATTTTCCAGTCCAGGTGGATTCTAATTCTAAGCCCATTAAGACCTGTTATATTCTAAAACCTACCTTTGTCCCTTGTCGAGAAGGAGAGCTGCTAGACGTACGATACATTGCGTACGATGCCTGTACGACGTAGCACATCCAACCGTTCGTGGTTAGCACAAAATTAAATCACGCCACAGGTCCAGTCAGTCGTACAGTCGGACAGCTAACGTCGTACGCATAGAGGTTCCGAGCGAGAAGTTGTTGTGATGACCGTTACACTCCCACCCACACTCCTCTCTAGCGACGGTCCCTCCCCAGTGGATCTGGCGCAGCTGCGCCATTCCCCATGGTGTCGTCACGTGTGTCGAGTCAGAGCTGCGGCTCGCGGTTCTGGTCCCTCCCGGGCGAGTCCTCGGACGACGAAGAGGAGCTGCTAGGGATGCGGAGCTTTCCTCTCCCAGATATGGGCCCCTTGGTGTGAACCGGGTTCATCGACGTGGCGAGGCAAAAGAGGTACAAGGTTCCGGTGAGGGCTAGGGCAGCATGCAGAGCGGCGTTCACCCTTGACGGCCGTGGTTCCTGCTTTGGCCAGGGTGGCCATGGTGGTGCTTTCGTGTCCGCGTCTCGCCGGGGTCTGCCCGGAGGAAGCCACCCTCGGGTCACCAATGCCTCTCTGCAGCGGCCAATGCTAGCCAGGGCTAGTGTGGTGCACAACCCCTCTCTCCTACCCGCTCGATGTCCCCTGATGGTGCCGTCGCTGCCATGACGAGATCCAAAGGTGGTCCCTTCTCCTCGGGTTCCTGGTAGGTGGAATCCACGTGCACCCCTCCCCCCACTCCTCCCACCAGTGTGGTGGGATCGTCGAGTCCTGTTGGGCTTGTTGTGGTCTGGTGTGTCCCCTTCCCTCTCGCCCACGTGGCCCAGTCCTTGCATCCTGGGCCTGGTGAACCAGAGACTATGCCCATCATAGGCCCAACTCACCCCACCCCGCCTCGACCGCCACTACTTAAGTGGATGTGGTAGCCGATTGGAACCCTAGATCTACTCCTTGGCTCACCTCTCCCTCGAGCGAGGACAATTGCCGGTGGCTTCTCAAATCTAGAGTATCTATCTCTCATTTCCTCCAATCCTCCTCCTCCCAACCTGAGATCCTCTCTCTGCTCCAACTATTGATGGAGCACGGCGATGCTGAGGCCAGGGATGACCAGAAGCGTGCATATGGTGACGACCCCTCGGTGGAGGACCGCCGCTACGAGTTGCAGCTCCACCAAAGGCTGGAGGATGATGAGGACCATCACGGGAGGACGTGGAATCGAGAGTGGCGGCGGGACCATGACCGTGTGCCAGAGTGGACACACGAGGATCAACGTCTCCACACCGACGAGTTCCATTTTGAATCCGTCCCATCGGAGCTGCTGGCGCCGCCTTTGCCGTTGCAATGCAGAAAGAAGGCCGCGGTCCACAAGATCCGAGCGAGCAAGGCCAAAGTTGAGGCTCAATACAAGGCAAAATTGGCTCCCCTTCCCTCTGTGGTGGTCTCCTCCCGGACTGACGCCACAGAGCGCATGTCGGGAAGGGGGGGGGGAGTTGAGTCCGACATCAAATGCTTTAACTGCACCCATGACAACCACTACTAGTCTGTATGTCACTTCCCCTCCTATTTCAGTGTGTGTGATGTGGATGCCCACACGATGGGCATGTGCCCCAAAAAATGCAAGCCATCATCCACACAGTGGTATGGATATGCGGTGGATGGTGTCGGCTTGTACTACCTGGAACTCAACGAGGAAGAGGGCCTGGCCAGCACGGCTAGCCGGCTGGATTCAGAGCGTCTGGATTCAGATTGGGTGATTTCAAGTTAAAAACATGGTCCTCTCAATAGCTCCTTCAAGACAGGTCGACCCAGCGTGGGATTGGCAGGTGCGCCAAGTCTCAGACATGGATTTCTTGCTCATGTTCCCAAACCTAGGGATCCTAAACTTGTGCAATAATGCTGGTGGCATTAGTCTGCCTATCTGCAAGATGACGATGTTTATTGCGGATGCCGAGTTTAAGCCCAAAGCTTCGAAAATGTTATCCAAAATCCGTGTGTTGTTGTCTAAAGTGCATCCTTGCCTCCGCAAATCGTTGCGGGTGATGGAAATCACGAAGCTGTTCGGTACACTACACCACAGACCAAATTTGGGGGCAAAGAATAGCCGGCAAAAATTCACTTCTAGAGGCAATTTAACTGCCGGCACAAATGAACTGCCCGCAAAGATTATAAGGGCGTGTTCGGATGTGGTCCGGCTTCTAGCTTCTCTCTGCTCCGGCTCGAAGCGGTGCCGAACATACCCGCTCCGTGGAGCTGGATCCGCGAAGCTGGGCGTTTTTGCTGTACAATTTTTGGAGCACCGGTTTTGCTGATTCACGAAACAGCGGATCGCGGAGCAGCGAGATATTACGGAGGATATGCCACCGCCTAGTCAAAAAAACGGTTCGATCTATCCTGACTCGGGCGATGTCGTTGTCCCGAGCGAATCTGGAAAACATCCGTTAGACCATCCCCGTCTCCTTGACCACCACGCCTCCACACCTGCCGCCGTCCCCGACTCCGGCCGCCGCCGGAAGAGCCGCCTCGCATGCCCGAGGTGCTTCGTCTAGCCCGCCGCCGGAAGCTCACGGCGCCGGCCCTGAGCTTGCGCCCTCCTGCTCCTCCTCGCCGCATGTTCGTGTGCTGCTCCGGGAGGTATTCTATGTGTTTCTTGGCGAGGCCTTCTCCAGGAGGGCGAGGGGAATCCGTCCGGACGGCGCCATGGCGAGGGAATCGATGTTTCTGGGCGGAGGCGAGAGGAGAAATCGTGCTGAGGTTGAGGAAGAGGATAACAACCTGTTCACGATTGCTTTTAGCAAAATGGGCCCAAAAACACCCTAATGGGCTGCTAGCCCACTCGAAAATTGGTGGAGCTGCACCGAACGTTCGGTGCTCCATGCCAGACGCTAGAAGTGGTCTCTTGGAGCCGGATCGGAGGATTTAGAGAAGCTAGAGTGTTTCCGAACACGCCCTAAAGGGTTGGTTTGCAGCCGGCAAAAAATAAGAAGGCATGGCTGTCTATCTGTCGTTAGAATTCCAGCCATAGGGAGGCAGCCACGCTTCCGGCACATGTAGCTAGAATGGTACTGAAATATTTAGCGCGGGTGCTTGGACTTATTAGCGCGCGTGGAGCGAAAATTGCAAGGCACCTCTCTATCTCTCCCGCGTCCTAACCCTAGATTCATCTCGAGTGAAAATTCCCCAACCAGTTCTCGCACCGCGCCGCCGCATTTGACCTCACAGCGCTTCTCCTTGTCCATCTCCGTTCGGCACCCACCCACCACCTGCATGTCTCTTCTTTCCCTCTTCAGAGATTGCAGCCGAACCCTCTGCCGCCCTATGCCCTCTCTCTCGTCAGCATCCACAGTGCGATGGCTCTGCCTTTCTTGTTCCCCTCGAACCTGCTAGATCTCGAGCGGAATGCAGACATAGATGGCAAAGGCGAGCCATTGCTTTTTCCGCAAGCTGCCGTCGCCACCACGGCCCTTTGCACCGTTGACCTCAAGGAGTTCGTCACAGGTACGTCCAGATCCGCCCTTCACTTCCCCCATTCATCCATAGAATTAATTCTTTTGGCTGGAGCTTACCGAAATCGAGCGCCCGATGTGGGCGTGCGGTGCATTGCCTCAAACTCGAGGAAACACTAGATCTTGTACAGTTGAATCAAGTGGTTAGATTGAGAGGGAGAATGCAACTGGGGGGTGGTATGTGTGCAAGTCGAAATGAATCGGGGGCTTGGTTGGGGTGGAGACCAAGTTCTTTGATTCGTCCCTGCAACCCATGTTCTGTTGCTCCTGTTGCTTTTGCTTGCAATTACCCTCTGATTGAAGCTGAATGTACAGGGAATAGAATACCAAATAAACTTTCTTGTCTCAGTTCTTGTCTGTTCCTTCGTTTGCCTCTTGTTTGTTAACTCAGTAAACATTAGAGCACTCATCTATGGGTGCGATAGATAGATGGATTAAGTATATGTTTCATTTTTTGCTCATTAGTAGCATTGCATATAAGGATGTTCTTTTCATTTACATGTGAATGCTTCCCTGTAGCTAGCATAGTGGTGCTGATTTGTTCTTATATTTCTAGGTGTTAGCATTTTGGGGGAGCAAAACTGATGACAGGAGATTCTACGTCTTCGGAACAAAGACACCCCAGCGAGCGGTGTCGCTCAAGCTCCGGCTGCGATCGTTGACCCTGCGTTGGGGCGGTCTAGAGTTTTCTGGGCAGCATCCTCGTGACAGCTCGATCTCCAGCGACCTCTTCTCCGGCCAACTCAGTCAGCTGTTAGTGCATGCGAGGAAGACGACCACATCTACATCAACCTGCACTATGTTCTTTGGCTTTGTGTCAACGCAGTGAGTGCACCTGATCTTTACTGCTACTAGCGACCATCACTAGTTTCTTCAGCACGTGTGTTCAGTACGTGGTTTATCTAGTACTTGTGGAGATTGCCTTGCTAGCTTCTACTAGTCTTTCTTTCCATGGTTGATCTATTTAGTAGCAGCAATGTATTTTCTGTAATTTGTATGTCATGCTGCTTTGTTGCCTGTTGCCATGGTTGACACGGTTACCGTTGCCATGTATGACAGTACTAGTATATTAAGTGATGTCTTTATCTGCATGCTAGTTATACATGGATTAGTATTGTGTTATTTCTTTGATCCAAATATGGTGCAATTTATTCAGAAAAGTTTTATGTCTATGTATAATGAATTTCCACACATTACTGAGGTGTTGAATTAGTGACAAATTGCCTGCTATTTCCAACAGACTATGTCAGTTGAATCAAGGCCTTGATTTTGGTGATGAATGTGTATTAGCTCAGGCCACACAAGGAGCCAAAAGCAACTGAGGCTACTAGGATCTCTAAGCTTGTTTGGATCAGTTTTAGGTAAGAATGATCACGCATGCTAATAAGTGGTGAACATTATCGGACATCGCAAAATTCGAAGTGAAAAATCTTATATGAAATTATTAGTTACAGAAACTGCTTGTACCTGAAACTAAGTCATGGAACGACACCATATGATTATTTTTCGGAAGTAGCTTCTCATCAGTAGATCTCACATGGAACCTACTTTTTTTTAGTGCATGGCGTTTAACTGCCTACTTTGCATTATCACTATTTAGTATGTAGGTGGTGTGTTTCTGGCCAGTTGGGATTGGGACCTGTGACGCCCCGAGATCGGGCACTATGCAGATTTCAGCATTCCCGCCAAACTCCACATAATAACCGATTCCAGGTTGCCACTTGTGATAACATTACAATAGTTCACGAATATTCCACAATTACAACAGAAACAGATAGGTACAAGATGACTCAGACGAGCCAGGGATACACCTGATACCATACAAAGATCCAAATAACAGCGGAAGAAACAACATAGCGTCCGGCTACGGACAAGATCCAAATTGGACTAAGAGTCCTGAAGATAACCGAGAGCGTCCAATCCCTGCCCAGGCCAAGCCGGAGGGATTCCCAAGCTAACGTCGTCAGACTTCATACCTGTTGACTGCAATGTTGAATATGCAGCCACGAAAGAGATTCGTGGGTCAATACGGTTAAGTACTGGCAAGTGGATAAACCATACTCACAAGATACCGGCGTAACCAGTCATCACAAGATACAAATACTTTGGGATCAACGGAAAGGAAGGGGTTATTGCAAATAAGCGACAGCGGGCTGCACTAACCAACTACAGAGAGATACTACAACTTCCGGCTAACAGAAAGAAGATAAGATCGAGTATTGTATCCAACTGAAAGATAACTTCAAACAAACCCATCCTAGATCTCGCCCCTTATCCGAAGAAGCAATCCGAGGATAACTCACACAGTTGAAATAATGATGGTTCAGATTATTGTGTCAATAAGCCTATTACTAGTCAAGTTGTTAATCATTGGGTGTAAGATTGTTAATCATTAGGTTTAAGTTGTCCTGAGTACTTGTTAGCCAGTACTTTCACCAAGTAATCCATAACCGCGAAAAACACGGCTTCTCGAGAAGATTATCCCTGCAGGGTTGCACCAATTTGGCCGTACACGCAAGAATAACCCGCCAGATTGGGAGCTAACCCACCAAGCGAGGTACTCTACACAACTCAACTCTTCTTCGCATCAAGCCCAAAGCACCTTGGGAGCATGGCTAATCGAGCCTAGAAGAAAATGGACCCTCATAGCACTCTAAGAACGTGTCCCCCTATATGCCGACTACGAAAGTTCCACCCGGGTACCAAGGGCTCGCAAGATCATGCATGCAGCAAATGGAAAACCCGAACTAAATGAGGCGATTTGGACGAGATGCGAATCGAGTCAAATTGAGGGGGGCGCCCATACTCGCTTCCCACATGCGGGTAGTGCGCTCATCATGGATTAGTAGACAAGACCCTTTTCCTATTAGGGTCGACACTAGCAGGCCTCAAAACCACAAAGGGCCTCCTGCCGGTGCCTTATCATCAAATTATTATTACCATTAGCATTAACAGGATTAATTGATTGTTTAACCTCGAACCCCCAGAACATAATGAAGTAATAACAGAAAGTAACGGGTAACAGACTCGAGCAAAACAACCTAAGCATGCTAGTAAGACACGGGCACAAGCAATGGTTATAGGTGTGGAGGTGAGGCAATATCAGGGTTAAAGGATTCATGTGATAGGTTCGTAACAGAAACAACTACTACTAAGGCTAGCAGAACAGAACAACGGAAAGTATCGGTAACAAGTGATGAAAGGCAGCCATTTGGCAGCAAGTGAGTATACTTGCCTGAGATCCCGCAAGGTAGCAGAACTTGTCGTTGCTCACATCATCTCAACGTCCTATCCGGGAAGAAGCAAGGAACCTCGAACAAACACCGGATGCAACAATTACTACTACGGCAAAAGATCCAGCATGATTAAGATATGGATGCATGACAAGTTTAAAGATGCATCAAGGTAAACTAGTTGACAAGATAAACAGATTTAAATGGACCCATATGCAATGTGAGTTGCATATGGATGCACATGTTAAGGTTGAAGCAATGATCTACAATTAGTTAACATGTGTAAGTGGTTTATCATGATGCAGGCATGATGAAAGCAATAATGAACAACAATAGATGCAAAGGAAAAGGAAATTACCAAGTGTGGGATTTTATTTGTCATGTTAATAATTTTTGGTTCCTTATTGATGTCACACAAGTAATTGTTGTTTTCATCAGGTTAAAGTGTGCAAAACAATTAACAAAATTTATATTTGAAAAGAACATCAAATTTTAGTTGGATTAGATGTTTCAAATATTGAAATTGGAATTAGGATGAATTTATTATGACTTAAACAATATTAAACAAGTTTTAATTGAATTTAAAATAAGCATGAATTTTCATTGATTTTTATTTGTTCAAAACATAAATTCAAACTCACATTTGAAAAGTTCACAGTTTGATGGTTTGAAAACATATTTTGCATGTTCAAAGTTATTTTATTTTGAGCAAGTTATGATTTTATCAAATTTAGATGAATTAAACAAGTATTAAATTATTTAGGCAATTTAAATTATTCAAACAATGAAACAAATTTTATATTTGAATATGATATTCAAAATGGTATGAAAAACATATTTTATTTGTCTTATTTGGAATTAGTATGAATTATTTATGAATTATTGCAAATTACATTTG
Source organism: Alopecurus myosuroides (assembly GCA_028641055.1). Lineage (NCBI taxonomy): Eukaryota > Viridiplantae > Streptophyta > Magnoliopsida > Poales > Poaceae > Alopecurus > Alopecurus myosuroides. The sequence goes on from CM054057.1 coordinate 739,841,599, forward strand.
AATTATTCAAATTTGAATTTTAGATGCATTTTGAAATTTCAAAACAGGAAACAAAAGTTATATTTGAAAAGGTTATTTGAAATGGCATGGAAAATATATTTTATTTGCATTTATTGGATTAATAATGAATTAGTTATTGATTTTAGAAATTTGCAATTGATTTGTTTGAATTCAAATTTAAATTGCATTTTGGAATTTCAAAACAGTGAACAAATGTTACCAAAAGATAGAGAATTTAATTTAGACCAGTGTGCATATTTTATTTTCATTTATTGGAGTTATAAAACTAATTTTATTGCCAAAATACTTCCAGGGACTAATCTGTTAAAAATAGAGGACTAGTTTTTGATTACAGCAATGTTCAAAAACGTTTTATACGCACAGAGAACACACCCAGTCACTGCCAGGGGGGCCCAGGGCAGCGGTGCGCTTGCGTGGCACGGGAGAGGCTGCAGGGGGCCCTCCCTGTCAGCACTCGAGGGAAAAAAGTGGGGTTTTTCCCCGCGAGAGCCAGGGATCGAACCTGCGCTCTGCCTCGCTTGCGCTAGCCTCTGAACCGGTGCGGTGTTCACGTTTGTTTGTCAGTAAACACAACGCTGTCAGGTTAAGGTATCGCTCACGTTTTCTGAATTTTCTGAAGATTGCTAACTGAACCATTGGCAGAAGGCCACGGTGGCTCACGGCGGCGATCTCGACGTTGTGCTCGCGGCAGCTGCCGGGGTGCAGAACGAGTGTGTTGCGTGCTTAACCGTGCGCGCTACGGAGGGGAAAACAGGAGAGGGGTGGACGCGTGCTCACCTCGATCGTGGTGGAAGCAGAGGCTCGGTGTAGTCGGCCGGCGGCGAACGGCGTGGACGGCGGCGCGGCTACGGGCCCCCTCGAGCTCGATGAAGGGGTCCAGAAGGAAGAGGAGGTGGTGGGTAGTCGATCCCCGTGGTCAGAGCACCACGAGGGGCACAGCAGCGACGACGGTGCGCCGGAATTCAGAGTCGGCGCCACGGTGGCCGGGGACGATGTCGACGACGGCGGCGTCGACTTCGCGCGTCTCCGGTGAACCTATGGTGTTCAAACGATAGCGGAGGAGTTGGCGGTTTGTTTTCGGTGGACAAGATGGACGGTGGCGCAGCGAGGTGGCAGGGCTCGTCGGAGATTCAGACAACGGAGCTCTCTGGTGGTTGCAGAGGTGAGGAGGAAGGGAAACGGTGGCAGAGAGAGAGGGACGGCGGCGATCGCGAGGGGAGAGGGTGGCAGAGAGCCAGGGTTAGGCGCAGGGGGGTCTAGGGTGCCTTTTATACGCCTAGGGGAGCACTGCTGGCCGTCGAGGATGTACTGCCGGCGACGTGGAGGCACGGATCTTCTGCCGTACGCGAGGAAGAGGATGAACAGAGGGGTGAAGGGGTACGGGCTTGAGTTGGGCTGGGCCGCGCGCGAAAGATTAGGAGAAGATGGTGGGCTGGCTGCCCACTGCCCTCTGCGCCAATTTTCTTTTTAAAATTTTCCTTTTCCTGTTTTTTTTGTAGAGAAGGAAATGGAAGCAAAACATGAGATTTTGGTTAGTAAAAATGTTATAAAAATTTAGTTGAGCTAGTTAAGTTTAAAGAAAACAGTAGCCAAGTTTTGTTTTCAGAAAACTTTAAATTTGCTTGATGTTTGTTTGCAATTCAAATTTGGATGTATTTTTAATTAAGTGATCATTTAATAAAAGCAAACTTGAATAGGGTGACCCCTATGAATTAACTTGATTAAAAATTAGTTGATTGGCTTGTTAAAGTTTTTAAATTCAAAAGTGGTTATGGTTGAGGCATTTGATTTGAAAATGAAGGTGATTTAATTAATTGATTGAAAATAGTTGTTTGATTAAACCCAACAATTTAATGAGTGATTTGATTTAAATTTTTGAATTAGCCATTAGGGTTTTTAACAAAAGGGGGAAATTTATTAAGAGGCAATTGGATTAAAACAATTTTCAAACTATTGAAGAACAAATGAGTGGTTTAGTTTGCAAGTTTGAAATTGGAAATTTTGAGCAAGGGTGAAAGTTTAAATTTTTTTGAAATTTTCAGTTGTGATGCAAACATGGTGCAATGCAATGTGATGCATATGATGCAAGCAAAACAAACAGGTAACACCCCAGGTGTTACAGACGACACCACTAACAAGGGATTGCGCCCTCGCAATCCACCTGCTAACCCGGGAGGGGAAGAAGTTCGACTATCGATTCTTCGTGCTTCCGTTTGATCTCCTCGACACCACTAACAAGGGATTCTTGCTCGGAGTGACGACGATGTTCTTCCACCAGGAATCTTCCGATGATCGAACCTATTAGGTTAAGGGCTCAGAAAACGTCCACCTACGTAGGATCCTAATACTTTGAAAGATAGACAAGAGGGGAAAACTCCAAAACAAATAAGATGGGAGGGGAAATAGAATAGGGATAAGGAGAAAATCCAGAATCCTATTGAGATGTTTTCCAAAATAGTTTAGCAGAAATAGTTTTTGACATTCTAGAAACAACGACCGTTAGCTAGGTTATCCTACAGGCTTTGCGGACCCGTTGCTTCGATAACCATTCGTATCGAAACAATCTCGGGAATCGGAACCAAGGCTCTGATACCATTTGTGACGCCCCGAGATCGGGCACTATGTAGATTTCAGCATTCCCGCCAAACTCCACATAATAACCGATTCCAGGTTGCCACTTGTGATAACATTACAATAGTTCACGAATATTCCACAATTACAACAGAAACAGATAGGTACAAGATGACTCAGACGAGCCAGGGATACACCTGATACCATACAAAGATCCAAATAACAGCGGAAGAAACAACATAGCGTCCGGCTACGGACAAGATCCAAATTGGACTAAGAGTCCTGAAGATAACCGAGAGCGTCCAATCCCTGCCCAGGCCAAGCCGGAGGGATTCCCAAGCTAACGTCGTCAGACTTCATACCTGTTGACTGCAATGTTGAATATGCAGCCACGAAAGAGATTCGTGGGTCAGTACGGTTAAGTACTGGCAAGTGGATAAACCATACTCACAAGATACCGGCGTAACCAGTCATCACAAGATACAAATACTTTGGGATCAACGGAAAGGAAGGGGTTATTGCAAATAAGCGACAGCGGGCTGCACTAACCAACTACAGAGAGATACTACAACTTCCGGCTAACAGAAAGAAGATAAGATCGAGTATTGTATCCAACTGAAAGATAACTTCAAACAAACCCATCCTAGATCTCGCCCCTTATCCGAAGAAGCAATCCGAGGATAACTCACACAGTTGAAATAATGATGGTTCAGATTATTGTGTCAATAAGCCTATTACTAGTCAAGTTGTTAATCATTGGGTGTAAGATTGTTAATCATTAGGTTTAAGTTGTCCTGAGTACTGTTAGCCAGTACTTTCACCAAGTAATCCATAAACCGCGAAAAACACGGCTTCTCGAGAAGATTATCCCTGCAGGGTTGCACCAATTTGGCCGTACACGCAAGAATAACCCGCCAGATGGGGAGCTAACCCACCAAGCGAGGTACTCTACACAACTCAACTCTTCTTCGCATCAAGCCCAAAGCACCTTGGGCGCACGGCTAATCGAGCCCAGAAGAAAATGGACCCTCATAGCACTCTAAGAACGTGTCCCCCTATATGCCGACTACGAAAGTTCCACCGGGTACCAAGGGCTCGCAAGATCATGCATGCAGCAAATGGAAAACCCGAACTAAATGAGGCGATTTGGACGAGATGCGAATCGAGTCAAATTGAGGGGGCGCGCATACTCGCTTCCCACATGCGGGTAGTGCGCTCATCATGGATCAGTAGACAAGACCCTTTTCCTATTAGGGTCGACACTAGCAGGCCTCAAAACCACAAAGGGCCTCCTGCCGGTGCCTTATCATCAAATTATTATTACCATTAACAGGATTAATTGATTGTTTAACCTCGAACCCCCAGAACATAATGAAGTAATAACAGAAAGTAACGGGTAACAGACTCGAGCAAAACAACCTAAGCATGCTAGTAAGACACGGGCACAAGCAATGGTTATAGGTGTGGAGGTGAGGCAATATCAGGGTTAAAGGATTCAGTGATAGGTTCGTAACAGAAACAACTACTACTAAGGCTAGCAGAACAGAACAACAGAAAGTATCGGTAACAAGTGATGAAAGGCAGCCATTTGGCAGCAAGTGAGTATACTTGCTGAGATCCCGCAAGGTAGCAGAACTTGTCGTTGCTCACATCATCTCAACGTCCTATCCGGGAAGAAGCAACGAACCTCGAACAAACACCGGATGCAACAATTACTACTACGGCAAAAGATCCAGCATGATCAAGATATGGATGCATGACAAGTTTAAAGATGCATCAAGGTAAACTAGTTGACAAGATAAACAGATTTAAATGGACCCATATGCAATGTGAGTTGCATATGGATGCACATGTTAAGGTTGAAGCAATGATCTACAATTAGTTAACATGTGTAAGTGGTTTATCATGATGCAGGCATGATGAAAGCAATAATGAACAACAATAGATGCAAAGGAAAAGGAAATTACCAAGTGTGGGATTTTATTTGTCATGTTAATAATTTTTGGTTCCTTATTGATGTCACACAAGTAATTGTTGTTTTCATCAGGTTAAAGTGTGCAAAACAATTAACAAAATTTATATTTGAAAAGAACATCAAATTTTAGTTGGATTAGATGTTTCAAATATTGAAATTGGAATTAGGATGAATTTATTATGACTTAAACAATATTAAACAAGTTTTAATTGAATTTAAAATAAGCATGAATTTTCATTGATTTTTATTTGTTCAAAACATAAATTCAAACTCACATTTGAAAAGTTCACAGTTTGATGGTTTGAAAACATATTTTGCATGTTCAAAGTTATTTATTTTGAGCAAGTTATGATTTATCAAATTTAGATGAATTAAACAAGTATTAAATTATTTAGGCAATTTAAATTATTCAAACAATGAAACAAATTTTATATTTGAATATGATATTCAAAATGGTATGAAAAACATATTTTATTTGTCTTATTTGGAATTAGTATGAATTATTTATGAATTATTGCAAATTACATTTGAATTATTCAAATTTGAATTTTAAATGCATTTTGAAATTTCAAAACAGGAAACAAAAGTTATATTTGAAAAGATTATTTGAAATGGCATGGAAAACATATTTTATTTGCATTTATTGGATTAATAATGAATTAGTTATTGATTTTAGAAATTTGCAATTGATTTGTTTGAATTCAAATTTAAATTGCATTTTGGAATTTCAAAACAGTGAACAAATGTTACCAAAAGATAGAGAATTTAATTTAGACAAGTGTGCATATTTTATTTTCATTTATTGGAGTTATAAAACTAATTTTATTGCCAAAATACTTCCAGGGACTAATCTGTTAAAAATAGAGGACTAGTTTTTTATTACAGCAATGTTCAAAAACGTTTTATACGCACAGAGAACACACCCAGTCACTGCCAGGGGGGCCCAGGGCAGCGGTGCGCTTGCGTGGCACGGGAGAGGCTGACAGGGGGCCCTCCCTGTCAGCACTCGAGGGAAAAAAGTGGGGTTTTTTCCCGCGAGAGCCAGGGATCGAACCTGCGCTCTGCCTCGCTTGCGCTAGCCTCTGAACCGGTGCGGTGTTCACGTTTGTTTGTCAGTAAACACAACGCTGTCAGGTTAAGGTATCGCTCACGTTTTCTGAATTTTCTGAAGATTGCTAACTGAACCATTGGCAGAAGGCCACGGTGGCTCACGGCGGCGATCTCGACGTTGTGCTCGCGGCAGCTGCCGGGGTGCAGAACGAGTGTGTTGCGTGCTTAACTGTGCGCTCTACGGAGGGGAAAACAGGAGAGGGGTGGACGCGTGCTCACCTCGATCGTGGTGGAAGCAGAGGCTCGGTGTAGTCGGCCGGCGGCGAACGGCGTGGACGGCGGCGCGGCTACGGGCCCCCTCGAGCTCGATGAAGGGGTCCAGAAGGAAGAGGAGGTGGTGGGTAGTCGATCCCCGTGGTCAGAGCACCACGAGGGGCACAGCAGCGACGACGGTGCGCCGGAATTCAGAGTCGGCGCCACGGTGGCCGGGGACGATGTCGACGACGGCGGCGTCGACTCCGCGCGTCTCCGGTGAACCTATGGTGTTCAAACGATAGCGGAGGAGTTGGCGGTTTGTTTTCGGTGGACAAGCTGGACGGTGGCGCAGCGAGGTGGCAGGGCTCGTCGGAGATTCAGACAACGGAGCTCTCCGGTGGTTGCAGAGGTGAGGAGGAAGGGAAACAGTGGCAGAGAGAGAGGGACGGCGGCGATCGCGAGGGGAGAGGGTGGCAGAGAGCTAGGGTTAGGCGCAGGGGGGTCTAGGGTGCCTTTTATACGCCTAGGGGAGCACTGCTGGCCGTCGAGGATGTACTGCCGGCGACGTGGAGGCACGGATCTTCTGCCGTACGCGAGGAAGAGGATGAACAGAGGGGTGAAGGGGTACGGGCTTGAGTTGGGCTGGGCCGCGCGCGAAAGATAAGGAGAAGATGGTGGGCTGGCAGCCCACTGCCCTCTGCGCCAATTTTCTTTTTAAAATTTTCCTTTTCCTGTTTTTTTTTGTAGAGAAGGAAATGGAAGCAAAACATGATTTTGGTTAGTAAAAAGTTATAAAAATTTAGTTGAGCTAGTTAAGTTTAAAGAAACAGTAGCCAAGTTTTGTTTTCAGAAAACTTTAAATTGCTTGATGTTTGTTTGCAATTCAAATTTGGATGTATTTTTAATTAAGTGATCATTTAATAAAAGCAAACTTGAATAGGGTGACCCTATGAATTAACTTGATTAAAAATTAGTTGATTGGCTTGTTAAAGTTTTTAATTCAAAAGTGGTTATGGTTGAGGCATTTGATTTGAAAATGAAGGTGATTTAATTAATTGATTGAAAATAGTTGTTTGATTAAACCCAACAATTTAATGAGTGATTTGATTTAAATTTTTGAATTAGCCATTAGGGTTTTTAACAAAAGGGGGAAATTTATTAACAGGCAATTGGATTAAAACAATTTTCAAACTATTGAAGAACAAATGAGTGGTTTAGTTTGCAAGTTTGAAATTGGAAATTTTGAGCAAGGGTGAAAGTTTAAATTGTTTTGAAATTTTCAGTTGTGATGCAAACATGGTGCAATGCAATGTGATGCATATGATGCAAGCAAAACAAACAGGTAACACCCCAGGTGTTACAGGACCCAACTCTATTGGCTTCAAGGAATGCAACATTCTATATCCTGCATGGATATATTATATATGATCGCCAAGATAGCTGTAGTAGAATAATTTGTGACTGTTTGATTACTTTGTTTGTTGCTGGCTAGGGACTTATAATTTTCCTTTTTCCTGCAAAAAACCTTGTATTAGTATATTTCTTGATTCTTGATTATTTCCTTTAGTCTTTGGCCAGCTCAGTACAGATACCTGTAGTAGAATAGTTTTTGTACTGCAGAAAATCTCCATGCCTTGCCAGTAACGTTGAGCACGGTCAGTACCAAACTTGTATTCTGAATGTGACAACAGTAAACCGAGTGCCTTTTCATGTTGAGGTAAATCTGTGTCATCCATCCATCCCGAGACTTGTTTTTATCTTTTATGTTATGTATGATAGTAGATGTTAGCATTTTCCCCAAATGTGATGGTCAACACTAGTTCCTAATCACATCTGTCACATTCTTTTTTTCAGGAGTTGTTGCCCAAGTTCAATGTTTCCTATTGATCTGGTTGTACTTATTGGATGATCTTGTTGACTTCAATGAATATTACTATTGTAGAAACATATTTATGCGCTTGTGCACTGTTGTAGAAGAAGCGTATTTCTAGAAAAGATTTTACATTTGAATGGTTCTTTGTACCGTGGATCTGAACAATGTATTGTACAATGAATCCTATCAATATTCAGATATGGAAAAAACTACATTATCTTGTGTTATATTTTTCTTCTATGTTGAAGTATTTCACCGGGCTTTAAATATGGAGTAAATGATTGGAAAGTTTCAGCAAAGTTTCAGTGCAATACAACTCCTGACAGAAGTCCAGGGAACTGCCAACATACCAAATTAGATTTAAGGGCTATACGGCAGCCTCGCACATAAATTCTAGGACACCTTCAAAGTTCAAGTGGTGACTAGATACAAATAATTTTTTACAAGCAATACCATAATCATATTCCAATCAAGAATAAATTTTGGGACTATGCACATTATACCCAGAATGAAAAGTATGATCTCTTAACTGGTGCATAAAGTAAGAGGGTGAAGACTCATCCTATGTTTAAAATAAAGGACCTTCGCAGAGGGAAGTATGGATCACTCATGTGCTAGAGTTTTTTATTTTATAAAATAGAGCATATTAAAAATGTAATTTTGACAGAGGTGTATGTCTATGTCAAAACGAATGCTAATAAATGTTTTATTATCTTTTCATATCAAATGGCTTTGTCGAGACATCGTAGTAGTTTTCATAGACTGGGGTGCCATGAGACTACGGTAGAGACGTGGGGTAACGGGATAGCGTAGTAACACAGAACACGGGATTTTACCCAGGTTCGGTACGTCGCGACAGTACGGCGTACCTACTCCTGCACTTCTCACTAACTGGGACTAAAGCCCGTATAACAAGGTTACAATGTGAGGGAATAGATCTAGCTATTCGACGAGGATGAACTTCTCGGCGAGTTGCGTAAGGCTTGAACTTGTGTCTAACTTAACTTATGAAACTTATCTAATCTATCTCCCGTCCGGCTTTATATAATAGCCGGATTAGGGCTTACAGAACCAGAAACCTAGAAGACTACGTTTAACTTGTAACTTGGAAAGTAAGGAATCCGTCTTCTCCTCCAAGCCAGATCACGCGGGCCGTGATCCGGGTTCTTCTAGAATCCGGCTTCTGCGCATCGGACTACTGGGCCGCCCAATGGACCTAAGCCCATTACCATGTAGGCCACCCTGGTAGTCCGGCTCTTTTGTCTACCATCTTCTATACCCCTATTTAGTATATATCCGACAGTAGCCCCCAGGAAGGATCAAAACTCTGAAACTCCGCCTTTCGTCAAATACATTTTGTCCGGGAAAACTTGATTCAGCAGTCTTGATTCTTTCTTCTTTCCTTTTGAAGGAGATGGTAACACAAAACTCGGAACTATGAAAATCCGGCTTTTCTTCTCGCGATCCTTCGCGGAAAAGGAACTTATGACATCAGCGCCTTAATCATGCTGACGCAAGCGCCGCTTGGTTTCACGCGGGAAACCCTGCAACGTATCTCTGACAGATTCTCACGGAAACGAGGAGATAGCCATCATTCCTCTGTCGTTCCTTTCCCGGATTTTCGGCGAGCGACACGCGTCGAACATCCAACGGTCAAAAGAGCCGTTGGCGCGTATCTAGAGGTTTTCAGGCTATAAATAGCCGTCCTCGTCGTCATCGGAAATCTTTCCTCACTCCACACTGCCCACTCCATTGACGCGAACGCGAGCTCGAGAGCGAGAACAAGACCTTGCCCCGTCGAGCTCTTCGCACACCGGAGCGCACGCACATCACCAAGGAAGATGGCCTCTCCGTCGTCCTCACCGGCTCGCGCCTCCATCGACGAACTTTTGGGCGACCTAGATCCACAGCTAGGGTCGCCCAAGCATGCCGGCGGCGAGCCGGAAAAGGCCACGGCATCCGCGGCGGGCGGAGGAAACGCTTCCGCCGCCGCGGACATCGCGGGCCCAAGCGCCACGACAACCCCGCCGTTCGCACCTGAAACGGCGGAGGAGAAAATCGAGCTCCTTGGCGAGAAACTTGCCGCCGCGAAGGCCGCCGCCGCCGCCGCCGCCGGAGCAGACGAGGAAGAGGAAACTGCAGGCAACTGGAATGCCTGCAGTATTCCCCCGGCTCTCCTTCCAAACTTGGAGAAGGAGGGTTTGGTGCTCAAAAAGAAATGGCGGCTCCCGGAAGAGGAGACCGAACCCATGCCACAAGAGGGCGAAAGGGTACTTCTTACCTCCCATCTTCTACGAGGTATGGGGCTCCCACCTTCCTCTTTCTTCCTCCAGGTTCTGTCACATTACAGCATCCAACCTCACAACCTTCCTCCTAATTCCATTCTGTACATGGCCGGCTTCCAGGCCTTGTTCGAAGGTTACCTAGGAATAGAGCCTAGGTTAGATTTTGGCTGTATTGCTTTGGGGTCAAGCGTAACTCTTCGGAGGGCGCACTCCCAAATTGCGGGACCATTTCCTTTACTCTTCGGAGATTCCGAGAGGATTGGTTCCCCAAAATCAAAACTTTAGAATCCGTCAAATTTTGGACGGGTTCTTTTTTCTATCATCCCGACGTGCCTTTTCCTAAAAAGGCCGTCGGGGTTCCACCTTTTGTGAACTCCGCCGCCGTTCCCCAGGATAACTGGGTAACAGAAGCCGTCCAGGTTCTGCCTCCAGATCTGCTAAGGATCAAGAGGCGCATCGCCAAGCTCACCTCCCCAAACCTCCTTTGACCGGTATGGACACGGTCTTTTGCTGGCTGGATAGGCGGATTCAGCCATTAGCAAACCACGGAGGCCGTCTCCTGTGTGAATACACGGGAGCCAAGGATCCAATGCGGACAACCGACAAGGATTGGCCCGCAAAGGAACTTAGGCGGCGCATCAATCAGTTGGTCGCATCGCGCGACCAATACACGGAGAGTCGGCCAATGTACACGGCCGATAACCCAGCTCCCAAGGTAAATTTTCCGTCATTTGGGTATAATCTCAATTCCTGGATAATCTACCTTTTGACTCTGATTGGTTCTTCCGACAGCTTGCGGATCTTCCAGACTCGGAGTTAGCCTCCGAGGCCGAGCTGGATGCGCTGCGCACCGCCGCTACGGGTGGGCGCAAGCGCAAGAAGATAATTTCTTCGGATGAGATTATCGACCTTGACGGAATCCCCGTCGCCACTTCCAGGTTATTTTCTTCTGGTTTTTCTTTTATGGGATCTTTTTCGTCCATCTTCGGTGTTTTAACCTTTTCCGGGTTTTGGTTTTTAGCCTACCCCCCTCCAACCTGAAGCCGAGAAAGCTGAAGAAACTCAGGGTTCCTTCCAGCCGAGGCAGCCAACCATCTTCCGCCGTCGCCCCGGACACGCCGCAGACAATGGCGGAAGATCCTACTGCAGCCCCCACCACCAAGCCCCCAGAGCCCAGCCAGCCCGTTGTATCCGAGTCGGATACGAGGGAAAGGGCGGCCCCAGAGGTGGGGAAATCTTCTCGGACTTTCGACGAGGAAATCCCCACCTTTGACAAGGATTTTAAGGCTATCAATGACGGCTTGGACGCAGCCGGAAATCACTTCGCGGAATACGCGAAAGAATTCCAAGAAAACTTAGCAGGTTTGCAGCGCATGAGCCAGGTATGTAACTCTAGCCCCCAAGCATTAAACAAAATGCATGCTTTTTTGCTTTGATGTTTTTTGTTAACCTTTTCCTTGCTGTGTTTCAGCAAACCTCCGAGGCCATAAACCTGGAAGTTTTCAGGAAGCTCACCATCAAGAATAAAGAAGTTCGAAGTCTTCTTTCTATTCTTGAGGAGAAGGAGGCGGAGCTGGAATCCTCTCAGCTCGCATTGACAGAAACGAAAGGTAGGCATTTTCGTTTTGAAATTTCTTATTTAAGACTTTGTCTAAGTTTTTTCCCGAGGAAATTTGATCAACTCGGATTTTCCCTTGCTTTTCAGCTGCCTTAGCTCAGGCTAAGCAAGCAGCGGAAGATTCTGGCAACGCCGAAATTCTCCGCAATGAGAACATTGAGCTTCACAAGAATCTTGTGAAAGCTCAACAAGACCTGGAAGCCAGCAACCTGGCTCTTGGAATGGCTAATTCCAAGGCTTCCGAACAGGCGGAGAAAGACAAATCCACCATTCAGGATTTGACCGAAGCTCTGAACCTTCGCCTGGAGGAAGTTTCCGAGATCGACAAGCTCATCGGTAAATTTCTTACCCTTTTCCTCATCTTTCCATGTTTTGCTTTCTCCGTTTGTCTGCTTAACCCTTTTGTATGTTTTATTGGATCAAACAGGAGACACCCCAGATGGCACTCGGGCTGCAGGCATCCGAGCTTTCGGGGAGACATGGAATTTGATGAAGGCTGCTGCAACGCAGCTAGTAGACAAGTTTCTTCCCGATAAATCTGGGGAATGCTCGGAGGTTGAAAAACTTCCGGGTATCATCATGGAGGTGGCGGAGTCCAAGGAGTCTCTTCTCCGCTCCGCTGCACGGGGTGGTGCGCGCATGGCCTTAGGCCTTATGCGCATGCACTATCCTAGTGCCAAATCCTGGCGTGTGGCCACCGGTGTCCCTCAGGATACACGGATGCGCAACGAACCACCATCTTTGGTGAAGTTAAGGGCCACGCCACCCAGATTGCCGCCATGGTAAATGTCGCCGTCAACTATCCAGAAGAGGAAGCTCCTCCAATCCCCGACGAAGAAAGCAGCGAGGAGGAGTCGGATTCTTGAAAGGTTACCTGGAACCTGGATAGAAAAAGTAGACAATAGGAGCATTACTGTTCTTTCATTTGTAATCCAAAATGTAATGCTTCTTTTATATTAATGAGAATTCCGCCCTTTGCAGTTTAAACTATGAAATTACTTTGCAAGTTATTTGAATTTTACCATTCCTTTATCTTCTAAGTTCTCTGGTGTATATGCTTTAACTGTCCTTAGTGTTTGAAATGGCTCAAATAGCATTATGAATCGTTATGCCGAGTAACTGGGGACGAACCAATCAGTTTTGAACTCGAAAACATGAAACATGCTAAAGGCATTTTTACTAACTAGTTCCAGTAACCCAGCATACGCACAATCAGATAAGACTTAGAGAAACAAGGAAAGTTTTAAGTGAAACTTGGGCACGCAGGCAATTCAAGTTTCCTTTAGCCGTTAAAAGGCTGAAAAATCATTCAGTTATGTAACGCCGAGTACGCAAGCACAATTCGGGTTAACGTTGAGAAATTTGTAAGATCATTGGGAAATAGATGAGGCGGAAACACTTTGCATTTTATAAGAAATCTGGATGACAGCATTCCGACAACTTTATTTCATGATCTCAAAAGATGTTTACATAGATTTGAACTAAGTACAGAAGGGGACATAACTTCCTAGGTGTTCCCAGGCTTCCGCAATCCACTTGACCTTGTCGAACTTCTCCAGCAGTTTGTGAAATGGTAAGGTTTTAGCCCCCAGCCTAAGAAATCTTTTATGGCTGTGGCGGAACCCGGCAATTCTGGGACATCTTTTTCATACGTAAGTTCTGAGATGTTCGAGATTGCCTTAATCTTTTCCGGGTTAACTTCTATTCCTCTATGAGAAACGATGAAACCCAGAAGTTCACTTGAGGGAACCCCGAATACGCACTTAGATGGATTCAACTTCATCTGGTAGGTGCGTAAGTTCTCGAAAGTTTCTCGCAAATCCTCAAGGAGTGTATCTTTTTCCTTGGTTACGACAGCAATATCGTCCACGTAATAATGGACGTTTCTGCCAATCTGACTATGCAAACAACGTTGCATGCAACGCTGGTAGGTTGCACCTGCGTTCTTCAGGCCAAAAGGCATGGTTACGTAGTAATACGTCCCGTACGGGGTTATAAAAGAAGTCTTGATTTGATCTTCCTTTTTCATGCGTATTTGGTGGTACCCGGAGTATGCATCCAAAAAGCATAAAAGCTCGGAGCCTGCAGTGGCATCTATTATTTGATCGATTCGCGGCAGTGCGAACCTATCTTTGGACATAACTTGTTCAATCCTGTGTAATCTATACACATTCTGAGGGCAGTTGTGTCTTTCTTCGGTACTAATACCGGATTTGCGGACCAGTCAGTATGGATTACTTCCTTGATAAAATCCGCTGCTAAAAGCCGGATAATTTCCTTGCCAATAGCCTTCCGTCTTCTTCCGTCAAATCGACGGAGACCTTGTTTGACGGGTTTTGATCCGGGAATAACCTTGAGTTGGTGCTCAGCAAGTTCCCTGGGTACGCCTGGCATGTCAGCTGGACACCAAGCGAAAATATCCCAGTTCTCACGGAGGAACTTGATGAGCTCGCCTTCCTATTTGTCGGTCATCCCAGTCCCTACAACGACAAATTTTGTCGGATCTTTGGGATCTAGGATTACCTGCCTTGTATTCTCGGACGCCTTGAAGCTATCTGTTGGCTTCCGAGTTTCTTTTCCTGCCGGCATTTCTTTCGGCGATACCTCCTTGGCTAACTCCTTCAGTTCTTCCTGAGCTATGACTCTTTGAGCACAAAGGGCGTTTTGCTTCTCCAACTCGTTTGCCAGCTTGAAATCACCGGCAATGGTGATTACTCCTCCTTTGGGTCCTGGCATCTTCAGCTTGTTGTAGATATAGCAAGATCTTGCCATAAATTTGGCGAAAGCCGGACGTCCGAGTATTGCGTGATACACGCTCTCGAACGGCACAACTTCGAAGGATACTTTTTCCTGCCGGAAGCGATCTTTATCTCCGAAGGTGACATCTAGGGAAATTTCTCCTAGGGATCGTGCTTGTCTGCCAGGAACAATGCCATGGAAGCGTATATTGCTGTAGTTGAGCTGGGACTCGGATATCTTCAAGTGTTTCAGTGTATCCAGGTACATTATGTTGATGCTGGATCCTCCGTCCATCAGCACTCTTCTTAGCCTAGTGTTTTGAACAATAGGGCTTACAACAAGAGCTTGTGTGCCGGGTTCCGGGATATTTCCGGGATGATCTGACTGATCCCAGATTATCGGTGTGTTGGAGTACTTCAAGAATTTTGGGGTTGCAGGAACAACCGCGTTTATTTCTCGAAGTGTCCTTTTGGCCACCTTTGCTGACGGGGTTGCTAAGAAAGTTAACATTGCTTCTCCGTCAACTCTCGGAAATTTGGGTTCGCCTTTTCGCTGCTGTTCCTGGATTTTGTCATCAGTGTCCGATTCACTGTCTTCTTTTTCAGCTTCTGGCTTTTGTTTGGCAGGTTTCCTCTTGGAACCCTTCCCTTTATTTCCGGATCCTGCATTGCCTTTCATATGCTTGTTTAGCCGGCATTGCGCATTTGTATGGGTAGGTTTCCCAAACTGAGAGTGGTGGACGCAGGGTTCCGACTTAATTCTCTCCCATTCTTCGGGAGTGTAATTGATTGGATCTGGACTGCGGCCTTTCCACTTGTTCCCCTTTTCTCCTCCAAAGGCTATGTTAACCTCCTTGGGCTTTGTTGTTGACTCTGGAGTTCCTTTTTTTATCAGAACGAGGTGTTTTCTTGGCCAGTATCAGTGACTCAATATTGCCTCCTCTTGCTCTGATATCGTCTTCGGCTGCAGCATGCTCATTAGCGGTTGTAAGCATAGATCCGAGATCTTTGTGCTTTTTAGAACCAACCATGAACGGTACAAGTCCGGGTTTTAGGCCATTGACGAAAGCATGCATTGCTTGTACGTCAGTTACTCCAGAGCAACTATTCTTCATTGCAGTCCATCTGGAGATGAAATCCACGTATGGTTCGTCTTCAAATTGGGTGCAACGGTTCAGCTGGTTGATGCTATTTGGGCGTTTGTATGTTCCCCGAAAATGCTGAGTGAATACTCTCGCCATATCATCCCAACTGTCTACAGTTCTTGATGGTAGACCATTAATCCAATCTCTGGCTCCGTCTAGCAACATTAGGGGAAGAAACTTGACAGCTTCCAGGTCTGTCCCGTTGTTGATTTGGACGGCTGTGTAATAATCTGAAAGCCAGGTATCCGGGTTTGTACTGCCGGTATATTTTTGGTAGGTTGGACCAACTTTGGCGAAGCCAGAATGTAGGGTTATCCTTCGGATCCTGTCAGTAAAACACTTAGGACCAAAGTATAGATCATCCTTTTCTGCTCTATCAATATGTGCAGAATATCTCCCGGCCGAATGGACAGAAGGGGATCTGCTCCTTTCTTTTCCATTGTTGCGCGGACGCGTTTTTCCGAGGTTATCTCTATCTCTTCCGTTGTCACGCCCTCTGGGATTAGGTGGAGTCCTGCTCCTGTACCTTTCCTTATCTTTAGGCGGTGTCCGAGATCTTTCACGTCTGTGAGGTGTATCGTATCTTCCAGCTTTTTCAGCTGGGTTTCTCGGAGGTGGCATTATTTTGCCGTCATTCCGGTGTTTGTCTTCCCGATCGTGTGGTTTATATCCATCTTTCGGGAGATGAGGTCCTGTTCTAGACGCTGCCTCCCGGTTGTCGGGGTTTTTCTTGTCTTTTCTCGGATCCTCTTTTTTATCCGAATCTCCGGGTTCTTCCGGTCCAGGTGCTCCAGCAGCGCAAGTAACAGTTTTGCAGAGGGCGGAATTATCATGCAGCCTCCCTGATCGCTCTTGTCCTCGCTGTTGCTGCTGTAATGCTTTTCCTAGGAAAGCATACACCCCTTGGAGTTTTTCCCCGTTGGAGTACAGATCGTTGTTTAGGATGGCGAACGCTGCTTCCGCGTTTTCCGCTGCGGTTTTGTATATTGGTTCGCCCTTGGCATCTTTGCCGTTTAACTGCTTTTGCCAAGATGGGTTATAAAACCTTTCTTTCGGCGGCAGTTCTTCCGGTTTTGCAATTCCGGGTAACCTAGTAGGTTTTAAGGCAGATCTATGCTTTCTCTCGTACTCCTCTATTTCTTCCTTCATGATTTTGATGTCATTATGGGTTTGTTGGAGATGTTGCCGAGATCTAAGCAGATGTTGCTGTTGCCGTTGGAAAGCTTGTCTCCTGGCTTCCAGCATCTCAGGGGGTTCATTGGGTCCCACTGGAGTTTGTAATAGTTCTTGCTCTTCCAGTTCTGTCATTGGCGGAGCAGTGATTTCCTTAGATTTCTTTTCCGCGGGCTTTGTGCCACTGAGATCAGCTGACTTTTTCTTCTGGAGTTTGTACTGGAGTTTTTTAGAAGCACGGTGCTTTTTCTTGGAAGATGGAGGTTTTTTGACAGGTTCATCCTCTGTCATCTCCTTGACATTAGGGAATATCGGAGAAGTTTCTTCGTCTTCTCTCTCTTCCACTGGCGGAGGGGTTTTAGGGCTTTCCTGGCTGTCGGCACCCGTTGTATCAGCTGGTTTTGCCATTAGCACTTCATGGAATCCCTCTTGAAAGGACTTAACTTTTCTTACGAAGGCATCATCGTCTTCGTCTTCGGAGTCGAAGTTATCCGATCCGGTTTCCGACTCCAATCTCTCCTCTATGGCGGCAAGCACGGACTCTGTTTCCGAGTTCATCGTCTGGTTGACGGATGTCGGATCTTCCGTCTCTGTGACGGGTTTTGGTTCTTCCGTCTCTGTGACGGGTGTATTGTTGTTATCTGCCTCTTGCACGGGATTTCCGTCATCCGTGTTTTCGGCGATCTCGGATTGCACCATGCCGATAAAGTGCGTATCACTGTTTTGTCGGCGATCTGAGCAAAACCCGGCATCATAGTCGTCTTCGACTGGGTATAGGGCGGGTGGGAAATACTTGCTTCCACCGCAAAACCCCATTGCCTCTGCGGTTAATCCGATAAAGATGTTAGCAGATCCAATCGGTAAAACGCAGGCACTTACCAGGTGGTTTTGCGCCGGTATGTAGGATCCGTTGTCGAGGAAGCGCCCAACGTCGTCGTCGAATTCCAAGCTTCCGACAGTGATCGATCTTCCAATTCCGCCTAATATCCCAGATCGGAACTTCACGCATGATGTTGTTTGCCCCACGGTGGGCGCCAACTGTCGAGACATCGTAGTAGTTTTCATAGACTGGGGTGCCATGAGACTACGGTAGAGACGTGGGGTAACGGGATAGCGTAGTAACACAGAACACGGGATTTTACCCAGGTTCGGTACGTCGCGACAGTACGGCGTACCTACTCCTGCACTTCTCACTAACTGGGACTAAAGCCCGTATAACAAGGTTACAATGTGAGGGAATAGATCTAGCTACTCGACGAGGATGAACTTCTCGGCGAGTTGCGTAAGGCTTGAACTTGTGTCTAACTTAACTTATGAAACTTATCTAATCTATCTCCCGTCCGGCTTTATATAATAGCCGGATTAGGGCTTACAGAACCAGAAACCTAGAAGACTACGTTTAACTTGTAACTTGGAAAGTAAGGAATCCGTCTTCTCGTCCAAGCCAGATCACGCGGGCCGTGATCCGGGTTCTTCTAGAATCCGGCTTCTGCGCGTCGGACTACTGGGCCGCCCAATGGACCTAAGCCCATTACCATGTAGGCCACCCTGGTAGTCCGGCTCTTTTGTCTACCATCTTCTATACCCCTATTCAGTATATATCCGACAGGCTTCTAAAATCGGCTCCAATAGATGATCGATAACATTTTTCTTTTCTTTACTTTACACCACCTATGTTTGAACTGATTTCTCAGGAATAAAGTGTGAGGATATTAATTGTTATTGTTGTAATTTCTCTTTTGTGAGCTGGGCACCTGTGTGAGGCCCCGAGATCGGGCACTATGCAGATTTCAGCATTCCCGCCAAAATCCACATAATAACCGATTCCAGGTTGCCACTTATGATAACATTACAACAGTTCACGAATATTCCACAATTACAACAGAAACAGATAGATACAAGATGACTCAAACGAGCCGGGGATACAACTGATACAATACAAAGATCCAAATAACAGCGGAAGAAACAACATATCGTCCGTCTACGGACAAGATACAAATTGGACTAAGAGTCCTGAAGATAACCGAGAGCGTCCAATCCGTGCCCAGGCCAAGCCGGAGGGATTCCCAAGCTAACGTCGTCAGACTTCAAACCTGTTGACTGCAATGTTGAATATGCAGCCACGAAAGAGATTCGTGGGTCAGTACGGTTAAGTACTGGCAAGTGGATAAACCATACTCACAAGATACCGGCGTAGCCAGTCATCACAAGATACAAATACTTTGGGATCAACGGAAAGGAAGGGGTTATTGCAAATAAGCGACAGCGGGCTGCACTAATCAACTACAGATAGATACTACAACTTCCGGCTAACAGAAAGAAGGTAAGATCGAGTATTGTAACCAACTGAAAGATAACTTCAAACAAACCCATCCTGGATCTCGCCCCTTATCCGAAGAAGCAATCCGAGGATAACTCACACAGTTGGATTAATGATGGTTCAGATTATTGTGTCAATAAGCCTATTACTAGTCAAGTTGTTAATCATTGGGTGTAAGATTGTTAACCATTAGGTTTAAGTTGTCCTGAGTACTTGTTAGCCAGTACTTTCACCAAGTAATCCATAACCGCGGAAAACACGGCTTCTCGAGAAGATTATCCCTGCAGGGTTGCACCAATTTGGCCGTACACGCAAGAATATCCCGCCAGACGGGGATCAAACCCACCAAGCGAGGTACTCTACACAACTCAACTCTTCTTCGCATCAAGCCCAAAGCACCTTGGGCGCACGGCTAATCGAGCCCAGAAGAAAATGGACCCTCATAGCACTCTAAGAACGTGTCCCCCTATATGCCGACTACGAAAGTTCCACCCGGGATCCAAGGGCTCGCAAGATCATGCATGCAGCAAATGGAAAGCCCGAACTAAATGAGGCGATTTGGACGAGATGCGAATCGAGTCAAATTGAGGGGGGCGCCCATACTCGCTTCCCACATGCGGGTAGTGCGCTCATCATGGATCAGTAGACAAGACCCTTTTCCTATTAGGGTCGACACTAGCAGGCCTCAAAACCACAAAGGGCCTCCTGCCGGTGCCTTATCATCAAATTATTATTTAACAATAACAGTAGCATGATTGATTGATTGATTAAACATCGAGCCCCCAGAACATAATGGAATATGGTAACAGAAGGTAACGGGTAACATACTCGAGCAAAACAACCCTAAGCATGCTAGTAAGACACGGGCAACAAGCAATGGTTATAGGTATGGAGGTGAGGCAATATCAAGGTTAAGGGATTCATGTGATAGGTTCGTAACAGAAACAACTACTACTAAGGCTAGCAGAAAAGAACAACGGAAAGAATCGGTAACAAGTGATGAAAGGCAGCCATATGGCAGCAAGTGAGTATACTTGCCTGAGATCCCGCAAGGTAGCAGAACTTGTCGTTGCTCACATCATCTCAACGTCCTATCCGGGAAGAAGCAATGAACCTCGAACAAACACCGGATGCAACAATTACTACTACGGCAAAAGATCCAGCATGACCAAGATATGGATGCATGACAAGTTTAAAGATGCATCACGGTAAACTAGTTGACAAGATAAACAGATTTAAATGGACCCATATGCAATTTGAGTTGCATATGAAAAGCCCATGAATTATGGTTGAAACAATTGTTTTCCAACTAAACAATAGGTGAAAGTGGATTAGCATGATGCATGGATGAGGAAAACAACAAAATAACAACAATAGAATCAATTGGAAATAAGGTTTAACAATTTTAGAAATTTATTGATTAAGTTAGAAAATTTTGGTTCCTTAAGGGTGTCACACAAACAATTGTTGTTTTCAGCAAGTTAAATTGTTCAAAACAGATAACAAAGTTCATATTTGATTAGAACACAAAATTTTAGGTGGATTACATGTTTCAAATATTGAAATTGGAATTAGGGTAATTTAATTATGAATTAAACAATATTAAACAAGTTTAAATGAATTTAAAACAAGTTTGAATTTATTGAATTTTTATTTGTTCAAAACATAAATTCAAACTCACATTTGAAAAGTTCACACTTTGATGGTTTGAAAAATATTTTGCATGTTCAAAATTATTTTATTTTGAGCAAGTTATGATTTTATCAAATTTAAATGAATTAAACAAGTATTAAATTATTTAGGCAATTTAGGTCATTCAAACCATGAAACAAAATTTATATTTGAAAAGTTTATTCAAAATGGTATGGAAAACATATTTTATTTGCCTTATTTAGAATTAGTATGAATTATTTATGAATTGTTGCAAATTACAATTGAATTATTTGAATTCAAATTTGAATTGCATTTGGAAATTTCAAAACAGGGAACAATTGGTACCATTAGATAGAGAATTAAATTTGGACCAGTGTGCATATTTTATTTTCATTTATTGGAGTTATAAAACTAAAGTTATAAGCAATTGAAATCTAGGGACCATTCTGCAATTTTTAAGGGCTTGGATTAAAAGAAACGTGCTGGAATTTCTTTTGTTACCGCGCTGCTAGCCAGCCACAGTCACTGCCCCGTGGGGCCTAGCCAGCGTGGCGCTGCGCGCGCGCGCGTGGCAGCCACCGCGGCTGACGGGTGGGCCCCTACCCCCTGCGCGAACAAAGGAAAAATTAAAGGGGCAAAACTGCGGCCGAGGGGGATCGATCCCTCGACCTGCAGCTCGCGCGCGAAGGAACGAGGCCAGTGCGTCTGTCGTTTGTTTCGTGACAGTAAGCGATTGCGAGCAAAGATAACCTGCTACTGCGCGCTAACTGAATTGCTTCGACAGCACTTCTCTGAACCACGACGACGCGGGACAGAACACGGCGATCGCCGGCCGGCGGCAGGACAGCTGCGGTGCGGGGTTGCGCGGGCTTGCAGGAGGTCGTGGTGCGGACGGATCGGGAGGGAGAGGGGAAGGAGCAGGGGAGGCGCGCACCTCGTTCGCTCGAGGAGGTCGAGCTGCTGACGGACACGCAGCGATGTCCTCCTCCGGCGATGGCGTGGCGTCCACGGCCGCTCCCGGCAAGCGACGAGGGGACGGGGAGACGCCAGGGACCGCCGCAGTTCCATTCCCATCACCGGTTTCTCCTCGAGGTGCCCAGATCGTGGCCGTGATGAGGGGGGTAGTGGTGCTCACGGTGGTTCAGTTAGGTTCAGGGAAAGAACTAGCAGAGAGGAGGGGGAAAGATGGCGGCGATGGGAAGGAACTAGGGTTTCTGCGATCAGAGGGTAGGGGGGTAGGTTACTTAAGGCGAGGGGAGCCATGGTACGGAGCAGCATCGAGCGGGGGAGGGGGAGATCGCACGGTGGTGGAGGGGATCATACTGTTGCTGACGTCGAGGAAGAAGACAACAGGGAAAAGGTAGTGGGCTAGAAAGATGGGTGGGCTGGGGAACGAAAAGGAAAAGGGGGGATGGGCTGCCTCTCTCCTTGCTTTTTTTTTTTCCCTTCCAATTTTTTTTTTTGGGTAAATGATAAAAGGAAGAGAGAGATAGAAAATTAGGGTTTTTTGGGGGTTTGTTTTATGAGCTATTTTTATTAATTTTTAAAACAGAACATAGAAGCAAAAGCTAACATTATTGCACAAGTTTTAATTGGAATTTAAGTTGTTAAGTGAATTTTTCCCATAGAGTTTGGGGTATTTACTTGATGGGCTATTTGTTTTAATTTTTAAATCACAAACTTAAGGCAAGGTTAGCATTATGTTTCCCAGGATTGAAAGTTTTAATGTGATTCAAAATTGTTATAGGAATTTTTCAATTAGGGGGTGAGGGTGGTTATTTGATAATTAAAGTTTAGTAATTTGCAAAACAATAATTAAAAACAAGTTTAGTTATTGGTTTCAAGATTGGTAATATTAGTTTGATTTTCAAGGGGTTAGTTGAATTTCAAATAATGTTTTGATTTGGGAGTTTTGGAGATAAGCAAATTTTATTTAATAAGTTCAAGCAATTATACAAACATTATTGAATTTAATTGGTTTGCAAAATTTTAATATTTAAACCCATATTGAAATCTGATAAATAAGATTGATTTGATTTGAATGTTTGGAATTTTCCATTAGGGTTTTAATAACAGGGAACATTTTATTAACAAGCAAGTTGATTAAAACAAATTCAACCAGTGAAAAACAATTGAGTGGTTTAGTTTGAAAGTTTGAAATTGGAAATTTTGAGCAAGGGGTGGAAGTTTAAATTGTTTTGAATTTTGATTTGTTTTGAAAAAACAGAATGCAATGCTCATGGGATGCATATGATGCAAGCAAAAGAAAACAAACACTCTCTAATAGGGTAACACCCCAGGTGTTACAGACGACACCACTAACAAGGGATTGCGCCCTCGCAATCCACCTGCTAACCCGGGAGGGGAAAGAAGTTCAACTATCGATTCTTCGTGCTTCCAGTTGATCTCCTCGACACCACTAACAAGGGATTCTTGCTCGGAGTGACGACGATGTTCTTCCACCAGGAACCTTCCGATGATCGAACCTATTAGGTTAAAGGCTCAGAAAACGTCCACCCACGTAGGATCCTAACACTTTGAAAGATAGACAAGGGGGGAAAACTCCAAAACAAATAAGATGGGAGAGGAAATAGAATAGGGATAAGGAGAAAACAAGAATCCTATCGAGATGTTTTCCCAAAATAGTTTAGCAGAAATAGTTTTTGACACTCTAGGAACAACGACCGTTAGCGAGGTTAACCTACAGGCTTTGCAGACCCGTTGCTTCGATAACCATTCGTATCGAAACAATCTCGGGAATCGGAACCAAGGCTCTGATACCATTTTGTGACGCCCCGAGATCGGGCACTATGCAGATTTCAGCATTCCCGCCAAAATCCACATAATAACCGATTCCAGGTTGCCACTTATGATAACATTACAACAGTTCACGAATATTCCACAATTACAACAGAAACAGATAGATACAAGATGACTCAAACGAGCCGGGGATACAACTGATACAATACAAAGATCCAAATAACAGCGGAAGAAACAACATATCGTCCGTCTACGGACAAGATACAAATTGGACTAAGAGTCCTGAAGATAACCGAGAGCGTCCAATCCCTGCCCAGGCCAAGCCGGAGGGATTCCCAAGCTAACGTCGTCAGACTTCAAACCTGTTGACTGCAATGTTGAATATGCAGCCACGAAAGAGATTCGTGGGTCAGTACGGTTAAGTACTGGCAAGTGGATAAACCATAATCACAAGATACCGGCGTAGCCAGTCATCACAAGATACAAATACTTTGGGATCAACGGAAAGGAAGGGGTTATTGCAAATAAGCGACATCGGGCTGCACTAACCAACTACAGATAGATACTACAACTTCCGGTTAACAGAAAGAAGGTAAGATCGAGTATTGTAACCAACTGAAAGATAACTTCAAACAAACCCATCCTGGATCTCGCCCCTTATCCGAAGAAGCAATCCGAAGATAACTCACACAGTTGGATTAATGATGGTTCAGATTATTGTGTCAATAAGCCTATTACTAGTCAAGTTGTTAATCATGGGTGTAAGATTGTTAACCATTAGGTTTAAGTTGTCCTGAGTACTTGTTAGCCAGTACTTTCACCAAGTAATCCATAACCGCGGAAAACACGGCTTCTCGAGAAGATTATCCCTGCAGGGTTGCACCAATTTGGCCGTACACGCAAGATTATCCCGCCAGACGGGGATCAAACCCACCAAGCGAGGTACTCTACACAACTCAACTCTTCTTCGCATCAAGCCCAAAGCACCTTGGGCGCACGGCTAATCGAGCCCAGAAGAAAATGGACCCTCATAGCACTCTAAGAACGTGTCCCCCTATATGCCGACTACGAAAGTTCCACCCGG
Organism: Alopecurus myosuroides; assembly: GCA_028641055.1. Taxonomy (NCBI): domain Eukaryota; kingdom Viridiplantae; phylum Streptophyta; class Magnoliopsida; order Poales; family Poaceae; genus Alopecurus; species Alopecurus myosuroides. The sequence goes on from CM054057.1 coordinate 739,866,120, forward strand.
GATCCAAGGGCTCGCAAGATCATGCATGCAGCAAATGGAAAGCCCGAACTAAATGAGGCGATTTGGACGAGATGCGAATCGAGTCAAATTGAGGGGGGCGCCCATACTCGCTTCCCACATGCGGGTAGTGCGCTCATCATGGATCAGTAGACAAGACCCTTTTCCTATTAGGGTCGACACTAGCAGGCCTCAAAACCACAAAGGGCCTCCTGTCGGTGCCTTATCATCAAATTATTATTTAACAATAACAGTAGCATGATTGATTGATTGATTAAACATCGAGCCCCCAGAACATAATGGAATATGGTAACAGAAGGTAACGGGTAACATACTCGAGCAAAACAACCCTAAGCATGCTAGTAAGACACGGGCAACAAGCAATGGTTATAGGTATGGAGGTGAGGCAATATCAAGGTTAAGGGATTCATGTGATGGGTTCGTAACAGAAACAACTACTACTAAGGCTAGCAGAAAAGAACAACGGAAAGAATCGGTAACAAGTGATGAAAGGCAGCCATATGGCAGCAAGTGAGTATACTTGCCTGAGATCCCGCAAGGTAGCAGAACTTGTCGTTGCTCACATCATCTCAACGTCCTATCCGGGAAGAAGCAATGAACCTCGAACAAACACCGGATGCAACAATTACTACTACGGCAAAAGATCCAGCATGACCAAGATATGGATGCATGACAAGTTTAAAGATGCATCACGGTAAACTAGTTGACAAGATAAACAGATTTAAATGGACCCATATGCAATTTGAGTTGCATATGAAAAGCCCATGAATTATGGTTGAAACAATTGTTTTCCAACTAAACAATAGGTGAAAGTGGATTAGCATGATGCATGGATGAGGAAAACAACAAAATAACAACAATAGAATCAATTGGAAATAAGGTTTAACAATTTAAAAATTTATTTATTAAGTTAGAAAATTTTGGTTCCTTAAGGGTGTCACACAAACAATTGTTGTTTTCAGCAAGTTAAATTGTTCAAAACAGATAACAAAGTTCATATTTGATTAGAACACAAAATTTTAGGTGGATTACATGTTTCAAATATTGAAATTGGAATTAGGGTAATTTAATTATGAATTAAACAATATTAAACAAGTTTTAAATGAATTTAAAACAAGTTTGAATTTAATTGAATTTTTATTTGTTCAAAACATAAATTCAAACTCACATTTGAAAAGTTCACACTTTGATGGTTTGAAAAATATTTTGCATGTTCAAAATTATTTTATTTTGAGCAAGTTATGATTTTATCAAATTTAAATGAATTAAACAAGTATTAAATTATTTAGGCAATTTAGGTCATTCAAACCATGAAACAAAATTTATATTTGAAATTTTTATTCAAAATGGTATGGAAAACATATTTTATTTGCCTTATTTGGAATTAGTATGAATTATTTATGAATTGTTGCAAATTACAATTGAATTATTTGAATTCAAATTTGAATTGCATTTGGAAATTTCAAAACAGGGAACAATTGGTACCATTAGATAGAGAATTAAATTTGGACCAGTGTGCATATTTTATTTTCATTTATTGGAGTTATAAAACTAAAGTTATAAGCAATTGAAATCTAGGGACCATTCTGCAATTTTTAAGGGCTTGGATTAAAAGAAACGTGCTGGAATTTCTTTTGTTACCGCGCTGCTAGCCAGCCACAGTCACTGCCCCGTGGGGCCTAGCCAGCGTGGCGCTG